>JADMLD010000617.1:2400000-3600000 GCA_017589585.1 Phylloscopus whistleri
CTCAGCAACAAAACTGTTTCAGACACTTGTTGAAGTGATAGCAAAATCTGTGACACAACCCAAGCTTGTCACAGAGCAGCATCTCTTCCTCTGTACATCTACTTAATTCATAAAAATTGTCACAATCCGCAAGGACTTTTGTAATGAGTAAAAGAACCAAATAATCCTACACAATAGCTGGAATTATTAACATCTGTCTTTTGAAAAGTGATGTCATGGAAGGCTAAATGCCTTCATACCCAGGAAACACCAAAGAAAGCAGGCATAGAACGAAAATGCAAATTAAAACTTTTATTCTGGTGAAGTGTCCAGTCGTACAAGTCTTTCAGAGCAAACAAGAGCAGCCTTCAGTGCTCACGGGGAAGGTGCTGTTGCTCAGCTGCCCAAACAACCCCATGTACAAAGTGAATGTCATGATTCTGAAATGTTACACCAAGTCGTAGGTCCCAGATGCCAAACCACAGCCCTGCTTGTGCATTTACACAATGGGAGTGAACCATGTTTAAGCCATGAGTAGTGACTTATTGAAAGGGACACATTTGTCAGCTGTAAAGATGACTCAGGCTCAGCAGCCCCCTTCTCATTAAGTCTCCTCCAGAAAAACTCTTCCATTGTCCAACAAAATTCCTTTAAAGGAAACAGAGGGAGGAAGGGATGGAAAATTCCAGGAATCCTAAATTAAGAGTTTGTGTGAACTCACACGAAGTTGACCTTTGCCACTGGGATCCAGCAATTCAAGTGCTGCTACTTTCAAAACTGGATTTTGGATATGAGATTTCTGGAGGATTTCATACTCCCAAAGCAGCTGAATATTAACCCACTGCCACAGCTGGAGGGAGAATGATCTGAATCAAACTTTAATAATCCTGCCCCATTCCAGTTGTGCTTTGTACACTGTTAGAATGAGGTAGGACAGAAAACACACTCAGTTTTGGCACATGCTCAGGAAAAGTACATTATCCAATGTGACCAAACAGTAGGGTTAAAATAGAAGAAAAACTTTTAAAGTGAAGTTTAAACAATTTTCCTAGTCATTATCCCTACAGCCTTACCTTAGGTGACTTTCAGAGCAGGTAGCTTTGCTTACAGTATGACAATGTTGTCTGGCAGTGAGAAGTCACCCCAGAAGTTAGGAAATCTCTCCATGGTTGAAAGAAAGAGAATCCAAGGGATGAGTTGGCTTCAGGCAGGCACTGCTACAAATACACTCCAAGGAGCAAGTGCCTCTGGGGAGATTTTACATTAACACATCTCAAGAGAAGGCACAGCTATTGATTAGGGGGGGAAAAGTTACTCCTCCACAGAAGGAGGACTAAGAAAAAGTTTAAAAATCCAAAGAACTCAAACTATGTGAGTTTCATTCTAAATCAGGAAAAGAGGTAAGGGAAGGAAACAATGTCATAGCCTAAGAATTGAAACTTTGAAACTTTTTTCCAGACAACTCATCCTCTGTAAAGGATGTGTTATTGTTCTCAAAATTCCTAGAATCAATTGTTAAAGAGGGAGAAAAAAAAAAGGAAAGAAAGAAGAGGACTTCATGTGGTTCAGCAACAGAAAGCCACTTAATACTATTTACAGTAATAAACACCAATAACTTTAATTAAGATGGAGTGAGCTAAATGGAGTGTATAAATGGTAATATGAAAAAAATAAAAAAATGAGGTAGGATATTCAAAAGAAGTGACAATTAATATGAAAGAACAGCACATCATGAAAGATACCTGTAACAGCTATTTAACTACTCAGACTGACAGAGTAAATTACTTCCAGCTGCTGAATTAACTGGGGATCAAACAATAAAATCAGAAAGTAACCTGAAACACAGAACAACCTCAGCTAACATTCCAGTGCATAGTATCAGAGTACAGCACAATTTTACACATTTAATAGGTTTGGTATTCCTTGCCTTTCAGTTGGTTCAAAATAATTAATTGCAACTTATCACTTTTTGGGGTATTTAGCAGGAAAGGTAAAGTGCATGTCACTAACCTCCAATCCTAACACGGGATGAGCGTCCTTGTGTTCCCCAAGAACTTGTTCAGCTCAGAAGTGCTATTAAGGAAACACGTGGGTTTAATTCAAGTTGCTGTATGGTTTAACAGCTAATAAATAATCTGGTTTGCTACTGTTTTGAAAAGCTTGTCAGGAGAACAAGACACTGACCAGGGCAGTGATTGTCTGCTTAAGCTTTTTGTGAATGCACAGATCTGTGTCAGAAAAAAACCCCTAAACTTCAGTCTAATGGAAACTGAAAGGAAAATACAGAATATTCATGGATTGAATACTTGCCAGTGAGGGTGGGTTGTTGATGTAAGGACACCCCTCACAGAATGAGCAATCCAGAAAAGTTTGGGAAGTGACTCGCTCTGCTGTGGGTTGAGATCTGCAGCAGTCCTCAGTCACAAACACGTTCAGAACTCATGGTCTAGATCCTATCCTTGCAACTTTTAAAGCTTTTTCCATCTCCTCATACAAGACTGATACTCTGGAATCAAAAGGGAGACCAAGCAGCATATATCAGAAATAAATAATACATATGGTTCTCTTTCAGAGTGATGATGTTTTTGTGTCACCTGTGTTTCCAGTACAGAACATTATCAGACTGCTCATCCCCATTTTGCCACATAGGGAGCTCTCAAGCCCCAGCAGCCATAACCAAGAGAGTTAAGCTTGGATTATTGCAAAAGCAGCACAAAGCTGGCATTTTCATGCATGATCAATACCAGCCTGTCTTACAATTGCTTGGCACACCTCAGGGCCAGGGCAGTCTCTACTCAGGAAGCAGCAGGAGCACAGCACTCTGACTTGGTCAGGAGTTGGTGGCAGTCCCTCCCTTATGGCAGAACAGCCTGTTCTTCCCCCATCCTGCTGGGATATAGAGCTGTTCAGGAGGCTTGCAAGCTTCTAGAAGCACTGCAGCACACTTTCACAAGCTGCTTATAGAAACTCTAACCCAGCTGTACAAAGTTTAGGTTGTGCAAGTAAGACCACACCTGGAATCAAGAGTCAAAGCACTCATCTCCAATCTAGACATCCTGGAGCAATCTCACTGCTCCTGCAAGCCAAGTGAAACTCCCAGGGGGTGCTTTGGCCTTTCAGCCCTGCCTGGTCTAAAACACATGTGTAATAAAACAGTCACCCAGTGGCCTTGAGTAGCAAACAGAGTCCACATCACCATTCTGTGGTCATTACTCTCCAGTGCTATCTTTTTGCACAGACTAAGGAAAAAAGTTTCCTTCAACATCCAAACAGCCCCCACATCCACCACAGGGAATTGACTGGAAAATAGCATTTTCTGTAGCTAAGCCTGAAGCCATTCCTGCTTTACTCAAAAGCAAAGCTCACCTAGCAATTTCTGTCCTTTCTGCGATCCAAAATGCTCAGGCAAATACAAATACAATCCAATCAGCATCAGTCCTTCCCCATCCTTTCAGCTGTGGCCCCAGCTCTAACACAATTTCAAGACACTAACCCTATTAGAAGCCAGAAAAGCTTTTACAGTACCTTGCCTCCCAGACAGAGATTTAATTATATTATCCCCTGGACTGTTTAGACGTTTCATAATGAATAGACTACGGGAAGCAAGATGTACATTTTTCTTAAAAGCAGTTTTATAAACAGATCTCCTGATTTTAATGTAGCTTTATTTAAGCATCTGAACATCAATAAATCCAGAGTCCAGTTAACATTGTTCATGGTTTCAGCATATTTAGTATATATATATGTTTCATATCTTACATCTGATGAAGAGAGCCACACTATGCCTTATTGCCCCAACATCCACGGGATCACCACAAGCCAGGTGACAAAGCCAGGGCACTTGCTGGCAGCTTGTCAGGAATCACTCTGGAGCTGGATGTAGCTTCCCCCTTTGTACACATGGGAGGCCTCCAAGCTTCTCATGCCCCAGGTTTGCAGCACTGTATCTTGGAGCCAACCTGCTGGTCTGATGCAGAATGTTACAACCAGGACCTGTAGGTCCACACACCTCCTCTTCCTTCTGATGGAAAAATGAAGACCTTTGTGTCCTGGAGGCATCTTAACCACCCCACCTTAAGGACATGATAATCAGTAACTGTTACACATTATCTACCTCTGCCAGCCCAGAAGGTTGAGGGGTTTTTTGTCAAATACTACCAAACAGGTCAAACTTGTTTCAGTAAAGGCTGCTCTGTTCCAGGAAGTCAGAAGAGCTCAGTCCACAGAGGATTCTCATTCTCCTCCTTAACACTGAGGGAATGAAAAGGGAAGAAACAGGAGGACAAGGTTTCTTTTCCAGCACCAGGTTCAATCAGCATTAGCCTCCTATTTAGGTCAAGAGGTGTAACAGGAACTGACAGCTGTTAAAGTGAGGGGAACAACAGGAGAACGATCAAGCAGCTCTCTAGACTTCATCCATGAAAAACACTGGCAGAGCAACGAACAACTTAATTTAACAACTTAATTGTGGGGGAAGGCAGGATGGGGGACAAAAGGCGCAGAGGAAACCCAAATTTCCTCTCCAACCCCATGAGAGCCCCGACACACTGGCCAGTTGTACATTCCTGCTTGATATGCAACAAAATACCAACAATTAAAAAGTAGCTTGGAACTAAAAGCCAGATCCTGAAGCAATTTGATGCATCTGAGAGAGATCAGACCAGACAGTCCAATTGCTTTTTATCCAGATCTCCCACTTGCACCATAACCATCCATTTCAGAACAAGCTAAAGCTCTGGAATCTGTCAGTTAGTGCCTCCAGGACATCAGCTGGAGAAGGATGCTGTGATCTACTCACCCGCACAAGTGACTTGAAACTGTTACAGTAGTGCAATCTTAAAGGAGTAGATAGTTTGGTTCCTTCTCCAGGGGCAGAGGAGAAGGTAGGGAGTGTGCAAAGGGGAAAGAAATTAATAAAAAAAAAATCTGTCTTCAAGCAGCTGTGAGATGTTTCTCTCCCAAGTCCTAATGCCAGCATCTAGATAAAAACAGCTGTCTGTATCCTATCCCACCCCAATCTGGGGCTTCACTGACTGAATCTGAGTCAGAGGGGAGCAGTACCAGCTGTCACAGAGATGGAGGTTCAAGAGATTTCCTTGTCTCCTGGTCTTTGCATGCAGGACACTGAACTCCCTCAGTCCCTGACACGTATAAGCCCTATTAGGAGTAATGCAGCAATCCCCACATTCATTTTCTCCTCCATTCAAAGGTCATTTCTTCTCACCAGCACCATCTACCTCACCCCAATTCCTGTCCAGAAGAACAGCAACACCTTTAATTTCCCCTGGGCCCTGCTCAGAGGCCAATTAATCTGTCTTGATCCTTATCCTGATCTCAGGACTCCCCCATCCTGCATCTGAGGCAAGAAGCTGACTCATTCAGAGTCGTGTTTGTCAAGGACTCCTTGGCCAGTTTGATAGTGATTGGAGTGGAGAAAGGGGAGCGGTGAAACGGGACTGAAATGGCCTTTTGCTTCCTTCTAGTTGATCAGAGGCTTTGCCCTTCTCTTTGGGGTTCAAGCTTGCTCCTTGTCTGCCCTCCACAGGCGTTCCTTGACTTCCAAGGGCAGGGTGTTGAACAGGTCCTCCTCCACCACCAGCCCACTGCGTTTCAGCAGCGGGCACTCCCCCAGCTCCACGGGCAAGCACTCCAGGCGGTTCCCTCGCAGCTCGATCTGCGACAGGTTCGTCAGCTCTCCCACCCGCGAGGGCAGCGACTGCAGCACATTGTTGCCCAGGTGCAAGGTTCTCAGCTTCCTGCACTGGAACAGCTCTGGTGGGAGACTCTCAATCTGAAAAAAAAGAAACCCAATCATAGGCAAAGTCACCAGCAGACACGGACATGCCTTCTCAAGTGACCAACAAGCCAACACGAAGCTCCAAGGCTTACAGAATCATTGTTTTCAATCATCCACCTCTCCCTTGAGTGAGTTCCTGCTTTCTGAGCTTCCTGCTTTGGGTGCTCCCAGCACTATGATTTGTATGAATTCCTCTTTCAGACACTGCACTAGTTACAAGAGATCACCAATGATGGTGGCTAAAGCAGATACTGTCTCCAAGGCCAGGGTTAGAGGACCAGAAACCTGCTCACAGCTGGCCTATACTGTCACGTGCTTTCATCTCTATTGTCTTCTTTCCATCCCAAATCCTTTATTCTGTCATTGATCTTAGCTCCTTTGCTTTAAGAAACCATTCTACAGTTGACATAACACTGAACAAAGACTGGATTTATTCATGACTTCTAGTTGGGCTGTAAGGTGAGCAGAGGCTACATGGGTACAACCTCCTGGCCCTGAGAACTGAGAATCTTCTTCCATTACTTCTGTAGGGCTGTGAAACGCTGCAAAGACTTTCTAGGCTCCAAGTCACAGGGACTTTTTGCATTGCCAAAACACAACAACAAAACCATCAACTGTTAGCTTTCCCAGCATCACTGTCAGGTAACCATAAATCACTGAAAAGGTTTATTTCTAGCAAATGCTTGTAATAGTCCAGTCCTCCCAAAGAATTTCTTTCTATGGCTAAGATTTAGCAAACACCAGGCTAGAAACTAAATGCAGCAACTCAGCATTCTCCCCTTAATACAAAGTCTCAGCTTGGAGATTATTGTATGCCTTTAAAAGCAAACATGACTTCTCTAAAACTCAAATTATGTATCATATCATTTGTGGCTAAATTAGCCTGTAATCCATTCTGAATGAGGAGTCATCTAAGGAAAAGCCAAGATGAAACCAGACCAATTAGAGACAATTCAATGCAGTCATTGTTACTGGGACTGGAGTGTTTTGCAAACAGCAACATATGATCACAGACTCTTGAAAATAATAGAGTTATTTGAGGGACAAGTATTGGTTTAGGAAGGAAGCAATGTGTTATAACAGCCTGCTTTCCAGAACGGGACAGCAGTGCCAGCCAACTCCAGAAGTCCCTATTTACTACGACTGCTAAGCTAGGAGAGGACATTTGAGATAATTCCTGGCCTTGGGAAGTGCCAGTCTACCAGTCCTTGTGTTTCTTGCTGTCACCATTTACTGGGAGTAACCAGAGCCCCAGTAGTTCTGGCTTGCCCAGGTACCAGGTTGGCTGTTGCATGGGATCCTCACCCTCTTTGTTCCCAAACACACCAGAGCAAAGGCTCCTCCAGCCTTCATGTTTTTTTTTTTTCCCAGAGAGAAATGGGTGGTACCACGCCGTGCTGCAGGAAATAGAGCTGCCTCTACCTCCTCTCACCCAAGAAATGCTCCACCCCAAAACTGCAGAGGATACACTACAGATTAACCCTTGGGAAGCTGTGCTAGGAAGGCTGCCAGAAGGCAAATGGTGCAGAATTACCTGAGTTCTGAACAGCAACATACCACAAAGTTTACCAGAGCTTCAGCCACCCACACAAACAGATGCACAACTCTCCACTGCCAGGAAACCCCAGCGAGCAGCTGTTCAGCTGGAATTGCTGAATGACTGCCCCTTGTCTGCCCCTACTTTGCAGAGGCACAAGATTTCAGACACGAACCTCAAAATATGGCTGAAGTTTTAGAAACCCTCATACTTAAATGCATTAGCAATTAAATACTTGATTTGAGAGCACTTCTGTGAAAAGCCAAACCACACTCCAGCTGTTCTGTGTCTCCCACAAGCAATCTGGCAGTGTTCAGCCAGGAGCAGATCTTGCCAATAGCAGGAAGGACCTCGATGTACGATAGCGAAAACTAGCGCTGCTCCAGGACAATTCTGCTTGGTCCCAGAAGAAACCAGAAGCACCTAATTATGTCTGTCTGCAATTTGTACTTATGTTAGAGGCTCTTCCAACTTTATTATCACCATAATAAAGAGAAAAAGTCTCCCAGGAATTTGCAGACAGAATGAATGAAAGCTTCAGCTTTGTTAAATGGTAAATGAAGTCTCCTTAGTAATGAAGTAATTGTAATTGAAGTCTCCCTGGTTTTAAACAAAGGAACAAAATCTAGACATGGGTATCGTTTGCTTTAAGCAAATAAACACCCTCCACCACAAACCAAGAAACAGCTTATGGTAATCAGGCAGCAGAGCACGCTTGGTCATCCTCTGTAATCTGCCCTGCACTTAAACTGAAACAAAAAGCACACATTTACAAGACCAAACTATGGCATACTCCCTGCAAATGCAGAGTACTCTAAAGAAAGCTGTAAGCCAGACATGCACTCCCTACATGGCTGCTCCCATAGTGGATGAACATGCCTGAAGTAGCCAGGTTTAAGCACATAGTTTTAGATTAAGACTACAGTTTCTCAGATCTCCATTTTAAGCCCAAAAGCGATGTCAATCTAGAAGACCACATGCTTCCAACTGCAGAGAAACAACTGACTTGCAGGGTTTCTAAACAGCCTCCAACCGGCACTTGGAAGCAGTCTCACTGTTAAGAGAGGAAATGCAACAGAACAAGGACTCTTGGAAGACAGGCTTGCCCTGGAGCTATCTGCAATGTTTGGCTTTAGATAAACCCCTCAGAAAGATACAAAAGCAGTGCCAGTCGTACCCACAGACCATTGTAGCATGTCTAATCACACAGATAACAGAAGTGCCAGCGCTGTTTCCTCACACAGCAATTCTTTGCTCACTTACCCTGTTGGCTGTCACAGCCAGATTCTGCAGGTTTTGAAGAAGTCCAACATCAGGTGGTATGAAAGTTAAGTTGTTGTGACTGAGATCCAAGTACCGAAGTTTCCGGCAATAGAAGAGCTGGGTGGGGATCTTTTCTATCTTGTTACGGTTCAGGTAAAGGCGTTCTAAGTTGGTCAGGTTGCCTATCTGCATGGGGATGTAGGCAATGTGGTTGTACCACAGTTTAAGGCAAGTGAGACGATGTAAGTGCTGGAAGCTGATGATTTCCTCAATGGTCTTTAGGTTGTTGTCCTTCAGGTCTATTTCCTGCAGATTGTGGAGGCTAAAGATAGAGTGAGGAATGCGTTCCAAGTCACACCGGATCAGCTCAAGCTCTGTCAGGTTGACCATCTTCTTAAGGCTGTTGAGGACAATGAGCTTGGTGCCCTCATTGTTGATGGAAAGCTTCTGAAGATGCACACCAACATCTGTCACCACCTGTGGCAGCTTGGTGAGGTTACTCTTCATCCTCAACACCTTCAGCCTCTTCAGCTCCCTCAGTCCATCTATCACAATGTACCGGTTGTTTTCAGCGCTCAAATTCCCTGTCAGGTGAAGCTCCTCTAGTGTCTTCAGGCTATAAATCCAAAGAGGAATCTCCTTAATGTCTGTGAACTTGATGTGGAGAGATTTCAAATTCTCCCTCAAGAAGGCAAGGGCTGGGGCCTCAATTTTGGCAGCTGTGTGGTAGAGCCACAGTTCCTTAAGGCTGGTGAGCTGAGCAATGCTGGGGGGAATAGTGACATCAGGGATAAGCTCCAGCTTCAAGACCTCCAACTCAATGAGGTCAAAGACTGTGTCAGGAATGCCACTCAACATGAAAAGATGCAATTCCAGCTTATCCTGAGAGTTTTTGGTGATCCTCTGGCGTAGCTTCTCCAAAGTCCACTCATTGTTGAGGTTCAGCTGCCGCAATTTGTTCTCACTCACCTCTGACAGAAAGACAGCAAAGCGCTTGGAGTAGAGGGGGTCATACTGATCGATCAGATGGAGCATAAAAGCAAAGTCATTTTTCACATCAGGAATGTCACTGTAACTGCTCTCCTCCCGGATGGACTCAAAGGAGTATTTCTTGAGTGACCGCCTCAACATCCACCATAGTGTGTACATGCAGATCAAACCATAGAAAATCACCAGACTGATGTAGAAAGAAGCTAAGATTTTGAAGAGAGTGGCCAAAGGATGAGCACAGCGGTACATCCTGTAGCCAGTCAAGCTCTCAATGTCCACTTTACAGTCTACATCAAATGTTATGTTGTTGACATAGTACACAGTATAGCAAATTATCAGAATGAACTTGATTACTTTGATTATGGTCTGTCTCATGTACAGGCGATAAACTATATCTCCCTCTTCCACATGAGTACGGAACTTTTTCACTTTCTCAAAGAGTGCTTTGGCTTGCTCACCTTCCTTTTTGTCCAAGACACCAGTCTCAGACCTGTCCACAATTCCTTGCTCAATTCGAGACTTTGTTCTCTGCAGCATGGGAACAGTGGCTTCCACATCCTCACTGACCGTGGAGGATTTCTTGTCCATGGAGCCATTCATTTTTCCAAATGCTGGTTTGGTATCACTCTCTTCCACCACTGTCTCAGACAATGCTCTCGTTGTCCATGGAGAGTCAAAACACTTAAGCAAAATAGACACAAAGTGCTCCAGCTTGGAGCTGGTCCTTGGGAACTTGAACCAGAAGTTGCTACAAGCCAGAAAGATGAGGGTATGTAGCAGCACTAGATAAGGAAAATACTTGGCAAACCAGTGAAGACGGTTCTCGTAACACACCGCATCCACATAGTTGTACTGGTGCCGGTCCAGATCGTATCGGATCCCTGTGGGCCCCGAATCAGCAGAGCGAACGAGACTAGTGTTGTAGTAGGTGCGCTCCGGGGCTGCCACTGTCCATCCCCTGGCAGTGTCATTGCAAGAGTCTTTGGTGACCCATTTACAGGGCAAACAAATCATTTTGTCCTGGGTGACCTGGAGCGTCCCTCCGAACACGGCGATCATCAGCATCACTATGGAAATGTAGTCCGTGAAGACGTCCCACCACGGCTTCAGGATGCGATAGGCTGGCTGAGTATCGGCAAAGTAGCGCAACTCGGTGACTGGAATCATGATTCACCTGGAAGCAAACCAGAAACGGCTTAAACGGCTTTGTTCTGCTCTTCAAGAGGCCATGAGAAAACACATGTTAAATGCTGGCACAGCAAAACTGGGATTAGCCAAGACGCAATTTCAAGTAACTGTGAGACAAATGAATGAGGCTGCCTGTGAGTCATTCGCTACAGCCCAGGCAGTGAAGTTTGTTCAGCCTTTCCTGACAGACAAGTTGTCACAAAATCTCAGAACTGCTTCTTATTGCTAGCTGTCTGTGGGGTAAGACACACTTAAAGACAGCTCACAGGGCAGACTTAACTCCCTTGACAAGACCAGTATTTGGAAATTTACTGTTTTATCAGGGATTTTATTTCAGGGATGAGGAAACTTGCCAGCACTGTTAGAAGGGATAAAATCTACACAGAGCATATTTATCATTGGTTTCTTACTGCTTCTACATAAAATTCTGCATATGGCTGGTTCTCAGATTGAAGGGGCAAGAAAAAATATCTACATACAATACAGTTATGTTTCCTATAACCACTTCATTGATGCAACTCATGACATTCATAAAGCAAGCTGGAAAAGAGAACAAACATTGCTCAATATCATGACTTTTCCAACTAATTTTGGCTTCCTTCCTTTCTGTTAATTCTCCAAGGAAAGATTAGCTACTTGCCTTCTGATAAATTCAGTACTGAAATGCTGTGGCAGCTGGGTTTTTGCCTTACTTACTCCAGAAACAGAGAAAGGGAAAAACATACTTAGAAGAATTTGCTTCTCTGACCAACCACTCCCACCTAGAGTTCATCTCAGCTGGGATTTAAGTGTCACAAAGGAAACCAAAAGGTTCTGGGAAGCACAGGCCTGATGGCAGCGCTTGTTCTGTCCTTCAGACTTGCAGATGAAGCTTCGAGCATAGCCTCAACAACCCACAGAAAGCCCCAAAGCCTGACTGATCCATGCATAATGGAGCTCACAAAATTCCCCTATTTGACAGGTAACACAGAAGAACATGGAGCCACTGTAATTCATTCCAATGATGGTGAAAAAGCAGTAATACCACAGCATCCTTCTAGCAAAGTTCAGGAGCAAGACAAGCACTAATCTTTCAGTCATTTTGGAACTCACACAACTCAGGTATAAAGGAGAAAACAAAAGTTCAGTCATGTTACCCCAAGCCATAACATTTCATTTATACAGACAGTACAGAGGGGCTGAAAGCTCAATGCCACTGGCTGGGCCAAAACCTTCTGTGACAGGGTGGGGTGCTCACACCACCTGCTTTGGTAGAATTCAAGTTTTTATTTAAAATTAACTTCCATCACTGCAAAGAAAGCCATTCCTAACACAAACTCAAAAAGCACCACATTCCCTAGAGACGCTAAATACAGAACTCTATTCTTTGGTTTGCTGTTTACTGCAATAAATAGTCCAATAACAGCTTTGGCTCAGCACTACTTGGGAAGGTTTCAAGCAACCAGAGGTAGATTGATAGATGAAAACCATTCCTGAAGTAATGTTTTTCCTTCTGCCCATCCAGGTCCAACACTACATTAGTACACAAAAGACAGACTGGGGAAATGCCACTTTTTTTTTTTTTGAGTGGGCGATTTTGAGAGAAAAAGTGGCACTACCTGTTCTAGAAATTCAGTAAAACAAGGAACAGCAAATCTATTAATGATCAACCAGTAAAGTCGCAAACAAGGGATGAAAACAGCCATCTAGTGCATTATCAGAGGAAAAAAACTTCCTGTAGGACTGCAGAGCCCCTGAGAAGGGGCTGACACACCTCTGCAGAAGAACTGCACTGAACAGGGCAGGAGAATTGAGCATCTACAGGTGAGGGAGCAGGCAAAGCTGAACTTCTTCTGGACAACACCTGAGCAGCCAGAGAAGAGTGACAAGATGTTCAAAGCCTCCCCCCAAACCTGTGACTACCTTGCAGCAAACCCTAGGCAAGGCATTTCAGCTTCCTCCCCTCAGAATACATCTGCCTTGGGGAGGGGAGCACCCATGTGTGAGATACATTTAGGAAAAGCTGTCTGTGCCTACTACAGAAATAATAATTTCAGGATAAAGCAGGGTACAGAAGCTCTCTCTACACACCAGAACACCTTAAATGAATCCAGCAGTTAAATAGCTACGCATGGAAGAACCTGCTCCTTCTACTCCATATCAAGGGGAAAAAATATGGGGCTTTTTCCCCTCTTTCCTCGATACCACTTCTCCTCAAAGATCCGTCCTACTTCCTCCTTCATCCCTCTATGTAGAGGAACTTGTAGGAAATATCAGACCTTTCATAGTAGGATTATGAAACTGGGATGATCTCTTTTCAGGAATTCATGACATTTGCAAACATGAGTTGTAGTGCTGGGTTTACTCATTTCGCTCAATCCAGAAAATTCCTAATTCTTTCTTGCAAATGAACCTTCTACTCACTTGGATTTCTAGCTCAGGATATGGAGGAAGGAAACAAAAAAAAATCAGCACAGCTGGCTCCCTAATTCTGCTTACCAGTTACATGGTGTAGGAAATCCCCCTTAACATTGTGCACTTACAAGACAGCTAAAAAAAAATTCATGAGCATCCCTCGAGAACCTATTATGGTTCAGTGTCAGCAATTAACAGGGTGGAGCAGGAAATCTCCTGCCTCCCAGGAACAATGACAGGGGCATTAGAGGAAGAAAAGAACATAGATAGCAAATTCCCACTTCTGGCAGCAGTGGAGACCCCATTCAAGTTCCAAAGAGGAACAATAAAGCTAGGGGCCACCTTTGCAGAAGCTGGAATTTGCTATGTCTTACCTAATCTTATTCCCAACATCTGCAGTAAAAGGGAAAAGTACCCAGCAAAAACGTGAAAAAGTAGATGAGGAAAGTCACATCCCTCCTCACCCAGATTCCCTGTGTACACAAACCAATTCTAATTCCTGACAGTCTAACATCAGGAGGTGTATCTTGTCATCAAATGTCATCTTTATTTTGTGAACTCCATCTTGTAACCATTTTCAAACACAATTCTTGTTGCAACAGTCTCCATGCTGGATTAGAGCAGTTTTGCTGCTGGAGTGGATGAAAATAGCAGATTAAAAGTCAAATTCTCAGGGGTCATCTCTGTCACTTGATTCTCCCATGCACAGAAGGATTTTCATTACTCTATAGGGAGGAAACACGCAGGTAGCTGGAACACCAACTCTCCCAACCTGGGCAGTAGAACAGAGGGATTTACATGGAGAGTATTATTCTGGGAACAATCCTTGCATGAAGAGAACTGGCCAGAAATAAAGTTACCTCCCTTGTGACCAAGAGCAGACCAAGATCCCCAGGACCAGCACACGTGAGATTTCAAGCTCCTGCTCTTTTTAGGAGTTGGATTTCAGGATGCTTTGTCAGCAGCAAAATATTCTCTGTGAAGAAGCTTTACTTGCCAAGTCACTTCTATCACACAGCCTCACCAAGGGCTGAGCACAGAACACCTGGACTGAGTGACTGAGTTTATAAACAGGAACATTTATGGAAAAGGAAGTTCAGTGTCAGAGCAGTGTTGGTGGAGAAGGATCCAAGCTCCTTCATACATACTTCAAATTGCAGAACCTTGCAGCTGGAGCTCAGGAACAGGCAATGTATTTGCAGTGTAGTTACCTCTGCCACAGGGAAAACACCATTTTTGAAAGAGTGCTTAAGTTTAAGGACAAGTTGACTTCACTTAACTTGCATAAGCTGACACATCAAAACTTCTGTCTAAAGTCCTGTCAACTTATCAGACACATAAGAAAGTAAGTTTTCCAAGGGTATAATTAAACAGATGGGCTTTGGGAGGGGGTGAAAGGGGGGAAATCTTACAATTGACTGTCTCTAAGATGTTTCAAGTTTTGCATTCCACAGACCTTTCCTTGCTGCCACACAGTCCCTGAGCAGTCCCTCATCCCCTGCCCCCTAAGGAATGACTTGACATTGGAGGATTTCAGCTACATCAAGCAACACTGCTTTGAACTTTTCTGTATCCAGTATAGAAACACCTCAGGAAAGTTTAGAGCAGCGACATCTGAGATTATTCAGTAAAAGATCTGCATGCTAAAGCCTCATTGTCATACAACAGGATCAATCCAGCCTAGATAAATACGCTCCTCAAATATTACACATTCCATGTTTGGCTACTACATACCTCCTCAGGGCCTGGAAATTCACCTGGATCCAGATTTGCATCCCACCAGGGACCATCCCTGCCTCAGCCTGCTGGGCACAAACCTACAGCCTCCCCACTGCTGCTGAACAGGCTGATCCAAGTGAAGGAACAGCAGTTCCAGACTTACATAATCAACCTGCCAAACCTACCCAGCCTTCAGCCAACCATAAGCATCACCAAGTACTAATTCTATGTTTTACCAAACACACCTGGAGGAGAAAGAGAACCGCTCACGTTGGAGTAACAGGAACATTCTGAACAAACCACACCTACATAGTAAAACCAGTCAGAAACAAGATTAAACGTATCTAGCTGACAGATATCATAAAAGCAGCAAGTACCTTCTTAAAAGCTGACAGAGCTGAGAGCATGAATGCTTCCCACAAACCACAGGTATTAACAGAGTAACTATTCTCTGATTTGGACAATTCCTCTATCCAAAGCCATTTAATCTCAAAAACTGAAGATTGACCTGTTGTCAACAGACACCTAGATGAACAGTGCTTCAAATTCCTGCCTGCAGCTGCTGGCCAGCACATCCAGCTCAGGACAGAGTGAATAGAAACAACACCACTGTTCTGTTTTGCTGGCCAGTTTGTCAGCTTGACTCATCACTGATGAATACTTTATCCAGCCCCCTCTTTCTCTCTTTCCTGTTGGCCATTCTGTTACTAACAAAGCTAGTGGCCAAAAAGCACTTATATGCACAACCTCAGGACATACACAAACCTCCCTGATTTGAGGAAAATCCTCACCTTTAGTCACGTGCAGCTTTCAAGTGAATCAGTCTCACAAAACAGTTCTGGGTAAGTAGACACGGATGAATTTTATGTTGAATCCTGCAACCCTTTAGTTTCATCTACACATATTTTTAATTACCAGTTGATTTCATTTTAAGATTGTGGACTGCAAAGCACAAGTCAAACCCTGCTGACAGAATTTCTTACCTCTCAGAAGCCCAGAGAATGAGGGAGTTGATCAGGTGCTGACAGCATCAGAGGTGGATAAAGGAAATAAAAAGCCTTGATGTTTTCAAGGCTACAGCCCTGATTATTAACGAGCTACAACACGTTACAGTAAGTTTTCAACAGAGCACAACTTCCCTCCTCAGCAAGCTGCCACCTGAAATCCTAAAGAAGGGCATGACACAGAGCCCTTTGTTCAAAAATCAGGAAATGCAAGAGCTTACTGGGCAGAAATGGGACTGGGAATTTATGTTTCTCCTCCCCCATGTTTATTAGGTCCCGAATTAAGAGGGGAAAAAAAGGGAGGCTGAAAACAGAGCTGCTTTCAGGCACCCCTCAGAAAACCTCCCAAGCTCAAGGACATCCACGTGATCAACTGGAAAAGCCCAAGACATGAGATGGAACAAATCAAGTTGTTTTGTCCTTTGCTGCTTAGAACAAAACAGCAGTGAAGCCAGATGCCAAAGCCCTAAATAACCATTATCCCTGTATCAGGCCCCTTCTGCTTTAAAAAGATAAACCTCTCCTGTGGGACATCTTCTGAGGCAGAGAAGTGAATGTGATCACTAGATGGTCTTTAAGGTCCTTTCCAACCCAAACCACTCTATGATGCTATGTCAAGTTAAAAGGGTCATTTATCATTTAGACAAGGAGAGTGGTGGAACAGCAGCTGCCAGAACTTACACCCTTCTCTCAGTGGAACAGGCAGTGAACCCAACACTGAGAGCAGGGTAAGGTGGTTTTCACAACATTCAGCCCCACCCAAGCCACAAGACACAGCAGGATGAAGTGAATCCACTGTGTCACATTGTCTTCACTGAACTCCATTAAAAAGAATAATCCCCCTATAACAGGGGTAGTATTTTATCATCTTTACAGCTACCCATTAGTTGACTCTTTCTGTCAAATGCAAGACTGTCAGTCTTAAGTCTAGTGCAACAGCTCCTGTTTACCATCACACAGCCACACGTGTCCTGACAAGCACAGGGAAGAACAGCTGCACCACCAGAACAATCCATGCTAGACTTGGCCTGCCACATTTTCTGCCTCCTGACAGTGTTTTGCCCCAGCTGCACAGAGCTGAGCACAGCCTGCAGTTACCAGCATCACTGACACTTGGGGCAGGGACTGTGTGCTGGTAAATTTAAGTGCCATCAGATGACTTGCAACACTGATGTAAACCAGAGCAAAATGGCTGTGTCAGCTTATAAATTATGAATGTACATGGCCACAGGCTTCCTATCCAAAATTAATTTTTTCTTTGCCATAACAAGAATGTTTCAAGGACAGGGCATTGGAAAAGACTGGCTTCTTCCAACAGGACACAATGAAGCAGTCCCTTGTGCTGCCTAATACAAGTGATTGAATTAATTCTGTTAGTAACTGCTCAAGAAAACCAGAACAGCTCTAAGCACCTGGCCAGATGCAGGAGAGGGCTCTTCAGCACCGAGAGCTGGAAGAACCAGCTGTTCTCAGTTCTCTGTGGGAAGGGTAGACAGAGCAGAACTTTGGCATAACTAACAACAGATAAGAAATCAACACTAAATTCAAAGTGTGTAAAAGCAGGGATACCTTAATTCATTGCTGACAGACTGTCACAACATGCACAAATCCACAGGCATTTGTGCTATTTTCAAGCTCCAAGAGATGAGCCAGTCAGGGTGAAAAATGACACAGACAAGAGCAGAGCAAGACTATTAAGACAAACTACCAGCACACTAATATTTTGCCCCAGTCTGAGCAAAGAGGAGCAAGCACCTCTTCATATATTCCCTACAGGGCTTGCCCTCAGGACCACCAGCTCCAAAACTGTGACTGACTTTTAGCTCAGAAAGTTTTCTGACTGTATTAGTTAATAAAGAAGAGACACCTCATCCTGCACCATCAAGGCCTGATAAAACCACAACTCTAAAGGAGAACCTGTTAACCAGTCCAGCACACACCTTTACTGTGCACAGAAGGCTGAAGCTACAGGAGCAGCAGTCACCAGAGGAGCTTTGTGAATTGCCAAGGTAATTTTATAGCAGATGTTAACAATCATTGGTACACAAGGTGAGGCCAGCACTGTTACTTCAGCAAGGGAGTCAAGACTGAATAGCTTTTAGTTTCAAAAGCAGTTTCACAGCAGCAGGAAGGGCAGATATAACCCAGCTATAGAAACTGAATTTCTAGTTGCAATACAAGACACATTTACCACATCAACTGTTTAAGAAAAAAGTTGCTTGGAAGCATTCAAGATATACTCTCCAAAACATGTAGACTGCTGAATGCCTGTTCAGTATTATTGTGCATATCCTAAACTGAGGCTGGGTTTGAAAACACTTGCAGAAATGCATAAAGGGAGACTCACCACACTGCAGCTGAAGACTCTGAATTTTAATCATTACCCAAAAAATAGCTGTGCACACCCCTCCTCACTTTAATGATCCTCACACAAAAATCCTAATAAACCCTTCTCCAGCACCACTCACCAGATAATGCCCCTCTATTTTCTGAGATACCAGTTAAGCTCAATTAAACACAAAAAGGCTTGCTTCTGAAGTACTCCACTGAACAAAAACCTTCTTTAGTATGGGGAAGAAGCACATGAAGGCTTCTAAAATGCCTGCTCTAATCACACAGCAATAATTTGATACATGTGACCTCCAGTGCTTATTTAATTTTTTTTTTAAATAGCATCAGGGAACCCCCAAACCACAGCCCATCTCTCTGACTGCCTGCAGCAGTTACTAGAATGGAACCAGCTTCAGAAAGTCAACATGGAAGGCTTCAGGCACCCACATCTCAAGCATGGCAACATTAGCTTTTAACACATGGCTTCTGGCACGCTTTAAGGAAATATTTATGCATGTTCTCTTTGACCTAAAAGAATTAAGAGTTTTCAAATAGCCTGACAAGAAAAAAAAAAAAAAAGTGAGTGAACTGCCAGAACACCAGACAAGCCTTAGGGGTTTCTTCTATTCTGGAATTAACCCACTGCACATCCCTGCTCAGAACACAGCCAAGCTGGACAGAACTTCTGCTCCTGAAGATGGGCACAGAACCCTGCAGTCCCTTTAATCACTGTCCCAGTGCAGAACCAAGGAAGCTGGGAGATTCCTGCAACTGGTTTCTGCCATTGCCTAACTAACACCCACACAGGTGACTGGTGAGTGCACTGGGAAAAGCTGCCTGGAGACGCCTGTTCAGGAGGACAAACATCACCCCATGGGAAATGGAAAGGCACCCACCAAACCCAACAGCTCTTCCCATTTCTCAGCTGCACTCCTTTCAGGCAGCAATCACCAAAACATCTCCTGGGCAGCCTATGTATTTACTGTTAAGCATAGTGAGAAGTCAGGGTTTCCATGGCCAGGAGTTAGTTTAATGGGTGACTATATAGAGTTACATTCTACTTTGGACAAGGCTCAGTTCCTTTGTCATCTCCAAGCTGGCTAAGGGCTCCCAGAATTTAATTAACACTACCACAATTAAATACCACCACTCTCCCCACCACCATCTGACCAACCACCTTTCCTCCACATCAATTCTCTCATGCACCGTGCTTTGCATCTATGGTTAAGCAGGACCCTGATCATTTTTTTTTTTTTTTTTTTTGGCTTGACCACTCAGAGCTGGCTCAGAGCCCTCACCTTGCAGCAGGGTTCTGCTATCTGCACGTCAGTTCTCTGTGCTGGAAGTGGCTGAGATTCCTACGTGCTGGATCCCGAGCGAGTGCTGAAGCGCTGCACTCCCCACAAGCCATGGGAACAGTTTCCCTGAAATGAAACACAGGTTATCAGCAAAAAACAGGGGATGGAGAGGGACACGTAAAAAGGGCTCAGCAAACAGTATCTAAGAAGCAACAAACAACTCAGAGGGTCACTGGGAGGCAGAAAGAGACATGCTGATACCTAGAAACATGGCAAGAACACCAGGAGCCAAGTAAAATTCTTAGCAGGAAGGAATTTCCAGCATCTGTTATTTTAACAGAAATTACCAAAAAGCAGGTGTTGCAGACCCAGCCAAAAGAGATGCTGAATACTAGTATCACAACTAAGCCTACACAGGTAGAGACAGAATAACAAATCATTGTCAGATAGGGAAAGGGATGACTTTACTGTCTATTTTCTAGTCTGAAAAGCCTGATCCACTTTAAATGTTACTATCAGGAGTATCAAAAAGCATAGATCACACTCCTAACCACTCCTGATTCAAGCAACTGCCGCCTTCCCTCACAACAGGGATCTTCTTGGAGCGGAAGCAGTTTAGCACCATCAACAAAAATTACAACAGGGCTGGGTTTTTTTCCTTGCTTCCTGCATGTCAGCACGGGGCATGGGAAAACAGGCAAGGGAGCAGATCCTTACAGGGATCTCTCAAGCATCCAGCCTCCCAGCCATGTAGGAGAGGACTGCAGAACATCGGAGAGCATTGTGTCAACAACGGGGAGAAATGAAAAAGAACAGACATCAGTGGGAGAAAGTCCAACCCCATAATGCTGAAGATGTCCGAGGGTTCATTCCTCTTGATCCCAAAGTTACCATTCGGGCTGACAGATTTGGAAGCAACACCCTGGAAACCAAAGCTATTGCATTTTAGCCGTACCACAGTGCCGCAAAGGCAGCACTGGGAGGAAAGGACTCTCTGACCTTCTCCCCGCTCCAGGCAATGGGCACCAGCCTCAACCCAGCACACCTCGGCACCAGCCCCCGCCACTTCACCGCGGCTTTCCGGACACAGAACGAAACATCCTCTGGGAGATATAAATAAATCCCACCGCGCTTCCGTCCACAGGTAACAAACAGCGGCGCCCTCCCTTCGCTGGGGGAACACTGCGCACACCCCGGCCCTGCCTCGCCCCACAGACGGGGCAAGAACCCCCCTGCTCCAGGAGATGTGAGAGCAGGGACGGCAGGACACGGAGGAACCGAATCGCTGCCGAATTACTCAGCAAATCCTTCCTGCTCGCCGCTTCCGAGCCCCCTCAGCCAAGCCCCCCCGAACCCGGCGTCCCGTCCCATCCCCTCCGGAACACCGCCCCACAGGGGGGACACGTCCCCACAGCCCGCCCGTGGCGTGAGGGGAGCGCGGCACACCCACCTGCCCGCCGCGGCCGTGAGGGAAACCCACTGCACCCACCTGCCCGCGGCGCCCACCCTTCCTCACGCCGCTCCGGCGCCTTTTGTCCGCCCTGTCCGCAGCGGCCCCACCCCGGATCTGACCTCAGCTAGCCGGCGCTGCCACCATCGCCCCGTCCCGCCGCCATCTTAGGGGCGGGCTCGGCGACACGGGCGCGGCGCCATCTTTGTGCCGGGCGCGCTCCGTAGGGGGGTGGGCGGGAACAGGCGAGGGGAGTGAGGGCGGCGGCGCCATTTTGGTGCCGGGCAGCGCTCAAAATGGCGCCGGGCTTAAAGGAGCCGCCTCAGATCCAGCCGGAGCTGAGAGCATTCAGCTGCTGTGAATTTTGTGATGCCAGAAAAAAGTGATTCACTGGTAATTATTTTTACTTGTCTGACGCAATGGAGAACACTGCCCAGCATAATTTCTTTTTAAATTTATAAAGGATGGTTCAAAGGGATTTGTTGTAATTTTATTAGTGTACAGTACACAGTTCTGAGTGGTTTAAGTGCAGCCAATTTTAACTTGTATACACCAGTGATGTCTGTAACAATAAAATAACTGTATCTGTGGCTTTCTAAGAATATTATAAGTCTTGGCAACTTCCTGTAGCCACAGGCATAGGACCTATACCAGAGGAGCTGGGATCTCAGTGCCAGGAACATAGTGCTGTAGGCCCTTATCAGCCCAGTGCAATAGCTATTTTTTAAAAAACAGTAATTAAGAATTGTTCATGTCCAGATGCATTTGTTAAATTAAAATTACCTGAAGAAGGTCGTAACTTTCCTTGAGTATTACCATAAAAAGTACAAGGTCAAATGTGTCCTTTATATCACTGACCTCATCCAGAAATTTCTGCTGAATTTCAGGAGGGCATTAAGGTGAAGTTTCATGATACTGTTGGACCAATATAAAGTCTAAATCCTGACAGAGAAGGTGGGAGCTTGTGTCCATCCCTTTTTATCCCTGCCCCTCCCTGCCCACATCTCTTTTTCCTTGCAGGACCTTTTGCCCTCACATCCATCCTGGGCCAGTTCAGCTCATGGCCCTGACAGAAAATTGGCCACTTTTCTGCCAAATTGGCTTTTTGCTAATATATCTAATCTAATGAGCTCAGTTCAGAGGCAAACAACAACCAGGGAAGGCGCAAGGCTGGTGGAGGACAGGGCAAAGAAAGCACAGGAAAAAATGCCACTGAGCCATCGGATGGCTCCGGATGTGACATGAACATTCCTACAGAACCAAGTTTTCCTTCCACGTGTTTGTTTCAGTGTTTGAGTTAAACAGAAATTTAGAAAACAGAGTCTTCCTCTCCCTGCAGACATTCCCTCCTGATTAATCACCTCAGGGATGCCTGTGGGATGTCGGGTTAGGATTGGGAACCTTTGGCACAGTGGATGCAGCTGCTTCCTTTTCCCATGGCTCACTTTTTCCTGCTGTGAAAGAGAGACAGAAATTACTCAGGAGACTCACACGACCTGACTCATCAGTGCAGGTCAAACCTTGTCACAAAAGGAAGAGGGAGGAGAGGGCAGTTTTCTCTCAACACCTCACTGCAGCAACTGTCAGCTCTCAAACACTGACAGCTCCTGCATCCCCACACTGAAATCGCTGCCTGGCCACCCACAGCAATGCTGCAGATCTGCTCTAGGTTGTGTCGTGGCAGGAGGACCTTGCACTTATCCCTTCCCTCCTCTAATAATATTAAGCCTGCAGGATGAATTTTTTGAGAGGATTTTGACTTAAAAATTCATTTTTCAAAATGACCAAAGGCTTCACTCAAAGGGAAATTCCCTGCCATTGTCATGCTAAAGTTATTTTCAACTGTGAAAAACAAAGTTCACTCTTTAGAATTTTTAAAAGTTTAATGAGGGATAAAAGGGACAATATCCAGCGCTAGGGTGTTTTTGGCATTTGGCCAAAGAACACACCTTGAACTTAAAACAATGTTCTCTATATACTGTTACATTACTGGGGATATATACACATATTAATGAGCTTATCTATTATTCAAACATTCTTGTGAGTTTTTGATGTTCCAAAGGACTCTTTTCTTTGGTTTTAACCTCTGACTTGTCTACATGACATCCTGTAGATTAGGTCAATATATTTTATTTCTTCTTGTTCCATCCTGTTGTTTCACACTCCCTGGTGCTTTGGATTTTGTCACTGTTCTCACTTGGAGAGGCCAGTTCACAGATGTGAGAAACAATGTAATTGTTTTACACTATTTTCTGAGTTACATCAAAGCATTTTAACATTGCATAGTCTCTATTTTCATATTTTGCTAAGGATTGTGATATAACATCTATTTATTATACTATCATTTATATAGGCTACACGGCGCATACATAAACTGATAGATTACATTATACTAACAAGCAGCTAAAAGGAATTACAAATTGTACCATATCAAAATATTTGTGACCAATAACAACACGCAAAAACTGATACATCACTGCGAAAGCCAATATTATATTGCCATCTGTAACACAACCAAACCACAAAGGAATATGCCGCTGTGCTTATGCCCGCATGAAGCTCCCTCCTGAACAACAAGCTGGGATATTTCCAAACCCCGCTGAGCCCACAGAGCCTTTTCCCGGTGCGCTGTTCCCCACCAGCCCGGCAGCTCTAACCCTGCCTTCCTGCGGTCTCTGCGACTCCTCCCAGGAAGTCCCAGCCGCAGATGAAGCCTTTCGGGCAGGGGAGAAGGCAGGATGTGTGCCAGGGCAGCGTGCGCGGCTGTGCCCGGCTTTGCAGCGTAAAGCAGCGCGGCTCAGCTCGATGTAAGTTGGTTTTGTCCCCGCCGTCCCTCTGGCAGCTGCTTTGTCCCCAGTGTCAGCTCCTGCTGGCGCTGCTGCTGCTCTCGCCCTGCAGCCGCCCTGGTCCTGCGCTCCTCCTGGGGCACATCCAGGGACAGCCGTGTCCCCAAAGCCTCCCGGGTGCACCCCCGAGCTGCCAAGGGGGGGTTGAGCAGCACCGGGATGGAGGAGAGGGCTGCGACCCGCGGGCTGGAGGTGGTGAGTGGCCGGTCCCCGAGGTGACCTTCTGGCTGTCACCTCCAAAATCCTCTGCTCAGTCTAGTGCACCCTTCCAGAGTGAGCGGTGTCCTGCTCGGCCGCTCCTGCTCTGCCCCCAGCCCTGTGCACAGCTCTCACACAGCTCTGGAGTTTGCTGCAATCCGATAAAGCCTTCTTTACTGCCGCACTTTGATTTTGTCCCCTGCAGAGTATGTCTCCTCATTCCAGGACTCCTTTGCTTTGCACCCCAAAGCAGTGTCCCCCCCACATCTCAGTGTCATGCAAGCACAAGGTGAAGATTTCATAGCCACGAGCAATATGATGCTCTGGCTTCCCATTTTTCTATAAATTGTGCTATTTTTTCCCACTTGGCAAACAGATGTGAAACCCCACTGGTCTTGGCTGGCAGCTGCTTTGCCCTTTTTTTAGAAATAACAAAAAATGCAGACACTGAGAACTCACATCCTGCATGTAAGGATGGAAAGTGCCCTTAGGAGTATTGAGAGCTTACCTGTGAGCTGGTCAGCTTCAAACCTGTTTTAATTAAGTTTTTGGCAGATGGGTAAATTATTTAATGGCTGGTCATAATAAAGGTGCACGCATCCTCCAGCCTCATTGCTTTTATCTCAAGTACCTAAAGAAACATTCACTTATTTTAGTTAAAATACTGCATGTTCAAGTAATGCTGTAGAATAGTTGAAGGAACCCGAGATAAAGGACCAGGCTGCATTTTAGACACAGAAATTAATTTGTTTGGGGCCTTGAAGGAAAGATAATCACCAAAATTGCTTTAGAGATAGAAGGTGACATCCTGTAAATTGGAATAAAACTTGTGACTAAACCAGAACTGCAGCAGCTGAGAGGCCAGAGATTCTCTATATGGGCCAGGAAGGTGAAGGTGCTGCCAGGGAGGAAGGGCAGAGGCAAGAGTTACCTGGGCTCAGTGACACTGGATGGGGAGCTGATGCTCCAGATTCCCAGAGGATGCCCTCTCGATGGTGTCCGTGCTACTCCCATTGGTGCAGAGGAAAGCAGGGGCAGCCTGGATTGGGAGAGAGGAGGCAGAAGTCATGGTTGCCCTTGTGATCCTGATTCTGTGTGTCATGGGCACAAAGTACAGCCCCAGCACTGCTGGACATTGCAGCGATGACACACAAAGCAGTTCATTTTGCCTTTTCCTCTCTGTGGCAGAACAGCCTCTGCTTTGTGTCTGGGCCTGCCCCATCCCAGGTAGAGTCTGCTTTAACCCCGTGGAGCAATTGTCTCAGCCTCTCCTTTGTCTCTGGGGAGTTGCAGGTCTGTGCCTGTAGGAGTGAGAGAGCAGGAGCCGTGGCATGCTCAGGAGAGCGGGACCGTCCCTGCGTCACTTCTTGCTGGAGAGGAACAGCGGTGCTGGGCATAGCTCGTGCTCCAGAGAGGTATGGAATGCCCAGGGAGACTGTTCCTGCCTGGCAGCCTGCCCAGGGCACCTCACCTTGGCAGCAAGAGCAGACAGAGCACGTCAGGAAAAGCCACTTTGGTGCAACTTCCTCTGTACCTGCTTATTTCCAGGGCGTGTGTTTAAAGGATCCTTGTAACTAAGGGGATGTCCTTCCTGGAGGAGAATACTCCTTGTTTGTGGGGTTGCTTCATCTGATGGTCTCTGCTAGAGCCTCTTGGCTTGCAAAGTACTTGGAAAATATCAGCATCCCACTCAGAGATCCCAACATGCAGAGCAAGGCAGTTACACAGAGCAGAGAGTCAGTGGTGGAAGATCATGGATGCCAGGTCTTCTGCACTGGCACTCAGCTCTCCTGTGTGGCTGCCATGCAGACTGCACCTTCTGTCTGGGGACCAGAACAGCCTGAAATAGATTTGAGGGCTGCATGGTCCTGAGCTTGTGTTGCTCTCCATGGCAGCATCACACACAGGCTGGGGATAGGATGGGATGGGGGGGACATCAGGAAAAAAAAAAGTATTTGTTATTTCTGTTCCTGAAGCAGAGAAGGTCTTTCCTCAGAACTGGGAATTTCAAGGCTTAGGCACCTTCTTCCCACTGATCTCCATCACACTTGGTCATCTGTTAAATGCTCTGACCTGTGGCCTGCAACAGCCCCACCTTGCAAGAACAGTACTGGAGCTGTTAATATTTTACCTCCAGCTATCTTTTACTTCCCAAGCCCTAACTCCTTCTGCTCCCACCCAAATCAGCTCAGGCACTGGGTCTTGTGACTGTAACAGCCATGAGCTTGGGAGAGGAGAGGAGAGGAGAGGAGAGGAGAGGAGAGGAGAGGAGAGGAGAGGAGAGGAGAGGAGAGGAGAGGAGAGGAGAGGAGAGGAGAGGAGAGGAGAGGAGAGGAGAGGAGAGGAGAGAGGAGCTGCTCTGGAGCCAGTGACTTATGTTTGTCATTGGCTGCCTGCCTGGCAGCAGGGTGGAGCAGAGTCCACCTGGTGCCCTCTGAAACACAGGGTTGCTTGGCAGGGTGTTTGCAAAGATCTCCGGTAAGGGCTGAAGCTGTATAAAAATCTTAAGGACCTCAGCACAAAATATCCTTGGGGCACTACTGAAATTCTGTTGCAGTGCTGTGGGAACAGCAGAGGGGAGCAGGTAAGTCCTGCTGCAGCTGAGTTTTGGGAGGAGCTGACCCAGTATTCCCCCACACCATCCTGGCACAGCAGAGCACAGACCCAGCTCTGCATCTCACCTCAGCTGCTTTCACATGCTTTCCTTGTTCCAGTTCAAATGTATTTTATTTGCTGGGGTGACAATGGTTTTCTTGACTCGTTGCTTCAGGGCTGCCCTCCTCGTGCCCCCATGCTGGCTCTTTCTGGTGCACTGAACATCATTTTTCTCCAGTTTCCAACTCCTTCCCTGTCTGGGTGTCTTTTCCCTGCACTGCTGAGCTATTAAATTCTGTCTCTGCTGCTTTTCATCATCCTCGTGATGAATTCCCCATAAAGAGCATCTAACTTTCTCCCACTGTGCTTATCCAGCTGGAAGGAGGGTTTTGCTTTCAGTGTTTCCTGCTGTCTTTCTTTCCACTCCCCTGAGCCGTGATGTACATGGAAATTACAAACCAGTCACGGCATGGTGCCTCAGTGTCTGTGCATCACACTGACCTCTGTGCTGTGCTCTCTCTTGCCTGTACCCAGTGACTGCTTGGCTTTGACATGAACTTTAAATAGAAAACTCTGCACATTTTATAGGATCTAGAGCAACTGCAACCTCACTCTCACCAAGCACTTCATCAGGACAGAAGAGGATCTACTTCTGCTACTTCATAGAGCAGCAGATAAATAGTTTGAAATAAAATAGCTTGTTCTTCTAAGAAAAGGGGATATTTCATGGTTTGTAGAGTAAGGAGGTCCTTCCTATGAAGATGGAGAGGTTATGGAAGGTAAAAGCCTGAGGTCTGGGGTCCTTGGCCTGGCTGTTAGGGCCCAGCTGAGCTTGACCCCATGACTAATCCCAACAGGTAATGAGGTTTCAGGTATTGCCACCTCCCAGTCAGTGTACAAAAGCTTCTCTTGTTCATCTATTTTCCCAATTCTTGTTGAAACTTGTAAGTGAAAGCAGAAACCACTGCAACAGTATTGCTGCTCCAAGGTCAGTCAGGAGCAGCCTATGAAGCAATACTAAAGGGCACACCTATTGGGAAAAACCTCCGTGGGGAGGCCACAGCCCCTTTTGACCTCATTTAAAAGCTTCAAACTCACTTTCTTTCTCACTCTCTACAGGCAAAAATGTCAAGGCCAGTGCAAGCTCGGAGGCTGGAGGGAATAGATAAAAATATCTGGTGAGTTAAAAGAATATCTCTGGTTTACCCAGGTGGTAGATGTGGTTTTAGGCATCCTAAAACCAGACTGAGACCACAGTAGCCACACAGCACAGAGCAGATGTTTCCCTCAACTGCTTTGCATGTGTTCAGGAAGCACATCAGAGCAAGTTTGTCCCAGAAGACTTTACTGTGAGTCAGTTGTGTACCTGCAGCTCTCACTTTATGATGTATCAGGTGTTTTGCACCACTGGGCAGGCAGAAGCATCGCCCTCCCTCTGACTCATCCACCCAAATGATCCCAGTGGCACCCAAATCTCAGCCAAGTGTTTGCTGCACACTGGCTGCAGCCTGGCACCTGCTCCAAGCTCACCCTGAGGCACCACAAGCAGAGAGACAGGGAAAGGGCTGCTGCCAATGCCATTCCCATCCTGCCAGGCACAATGTGGCATTGGGAAAGTTGCATGCTGGAAGAAGATATTTAAATGGTCTTTCCCCAAGGCTCTGCTGTGTCTGTGTTCAAGCTACAAACTGCCAGTGAGCTGGCTCTTGTTTGGTCTGAGGTGAGCAGCGAGTTCAGCCCACCTTGCCCTCTGCAGAGGCCTTCCCAGTGTCTAGTTGCTAAATTTTGTGGAGCTGGTATGAGCTTGAAAACCTCCAAGTCCCCTCCTGCTCAGTCGAGTGTGATCAGAAACACCACAGGCTGTGACCACACACTGACCACAGGAGCTGTTTCCTGGGAGAATAAATTAAAACCATTCCCCCAGTGCAATAGTTCATCATCCTTGGTTTAATTGCAGCAGGTCTGAAATGACCTGTGCTTGGTCCTGCCTGCCAGTGAGCAGCAGGATGGCTCTGCAGGAGTCACCAACCCCACTCCCTTCCAAAGGGATGCTGCGGGCAGAGCCGGTGCCAGCACAGCGCTCAGACCCTCTGAAAGTGCTTTTCTTTCCCTTCTCTCCAGGGTGGACTTTGTAAAACTGGCTGTTACCTACTCCAAGGTGAACCTGGGCCAGGGCTTCCCCGACTTCCCTCCACCAGACTTTCTGACAGAGGCACTCAGCAGAGCCCTCGGCGGGGGGAACCACATGCTGCACCAGTACACCCGAGCCTTTGTGCGTGGACACATCTCCTCCCCAGCACTGCCCCCTCACTCCCCATCAGCCCTGGCTGCTTCAGAGCTCATCAGGCAGCAATGAACGGGAAAAAACATGAGGCAAAACACACATCCAGCCTCAACCCATGCCTAGTGTTCCCAGTAACTCCCTGCTTTACTGGGATGTTTGAAGCAGCTGGGCTGGAAGATTTCACAGGCCTCTTGGCTTCCCAGTCCCCTTCCAAGGGTTCATCCTTGGTTTAGGAGTCTTCTGAAACCCAATTCCCACCCTCCTCTCACCCCACAGGGCCACCCGCCTCTGGTGAAGGTCCTAGCCCAGTTTTTTGAGAAGCTGCTTGGACGAGACTTGGATCCTATGACCAATGTGATGGTGACTGTGGGGGCATACCAAGCCCTGTTCTGCTGCTTCCAGGCTTTAGTGGATGAAGGTGATGAGGTAACCCAAAATTAGGGCTTGTTGCAGCCTGCTTTTCATTGTCCTTTTCCAAAGCAAAACTGGTTTTATCCCCATTCTGCTGTACTTGAGCTTCCAAAGGAAGAAATTATCTGCTGCAGGGCACTGCCTCATTTCTGCATAAAGCAAAATAACCCTTTTTGTCCTGAGTGGTGGTGTCCTTCCTGACACTCCCCACAGGCAATGTAGGTTCTCCATTACAGTAATTAAGAGATTAAAATGCCCTGTCCCTCCCATTGCTCTCTGCAGTCTTCAGGGAAGGTCTGAGCAGGAGCAGGAGGATGCTGACATGTCCCTTTCTTCCAGGTGATAATCATTGAGCCCTTCTTCGACTGCTATGAGCCGATGGTGAAAATGGCTGGTGGCACACCTGTGTTTGTCCCTCTGAGACCGGTGAGTGGGTGGGGAAGGGAAGAGTCACAGCAGTCAGCAAAGAGGTGAGTGGGAACAAAGTGCAGAGGTAGCAAAGCAAACCAAGACTCCTCCTTCTTTCTAGAATCCTCCAAAAGATGGAAAATTGATGTCTAGTGCAGACTGGCAGCTGGACCCAGCTGAACTGGCTTCTAAATTCAGTGAACGGACAAAAGCCATCGTCCTGAACTCACCCAACAACCCCCTGGGCAAGGTAACACTGCTGGCCATGCTGGGCCCTGGAAGCTGCAGAGGTGCTGCAGCCCATTTGCAGTGGCAGCTGTGACTCAACCTGCCTTGCACACAGGGGAAGTGGGTGTTGTGGGGGCTCCACATGCTGTGTTCAGTCTCCTGATGTTTTTAAAGCCTTGTCTTTTGTGCCAGCAGTGCTTTTGCCCTGTTAGACCACTGCAGCCAGCTCCTGCCCCCCCCCGGCAGGAGGACCCACACAACCTTCAGGGACAAGCAGAGGCAGGCAGGGGCTCAGAAATGCTCCTGCTGTCTCTCTGCCATGCCTGCTGCAGGTGTTCAGCCGTGAGGAGCTGGGGCTGATTGCAGAGCTGTGTGTGAGGCACGACGTGCTGTGCATCAGCGACGAGGTGTACGAGTGGCTGGTCTACGACGGGAAGCAGCACGTCCGCATGGGTACGGGGCAGGGCTGGCCTGGGCTGCTCGGGGCAGGGAATGGGGAGTTCACTGCCCAATCCCAGGGAATCCCACTGGGAATCCCAGGAGCTGCCTGCATGCACAGCTGTACTAGGCATGATAAAAATACCCGCTGGAGGTATTTTGCTGTACTTCAATCTCAGCCTCCAAACCAGATCCTAAACAGAAGCTCTGACTTCAGAGCCAGTCAGAGGGGAGATCTAGAACAAAAAGCCCCTTGGCTTCGGTGAAATGGATTTTTTTTCCCATGCTTTGTAAAGCCACAGTTTTTTGAGTATCTCTAGTTTCAGGAAATCCATTTCAACACGATTTCAGCCTGTTCTTCCAGCTGGAGTAACATGCCATCACCTTGATGCAGGGTGATGGTGCTTGGCATCTCCGAGAGCCCCTGGGGCTGGGTACATGCCTGTGAAAAATGCTTAATTAAAAGGAGATGCTCTTGAGAAACTTGGCTGCCTGCTTGGGATGTGCTTTGAGGCTCATCCAGGTGAAAGACGTGCTGTGCACACAAAAGATCCCTGTGGGTTGTGGTGGACAGAGAGCTCTGACGTGCCATTAATGCAGCCCAGAAAGGAGCATGCTGAGCTCTGCCATTGGGGTTTCTCTCCTTTCATTGCCAGCCAGCTTGCAAGGGATGTGGGACCGCACGGTGATCATCGGCAGTGCTGGGAAGACCTTCAGTGCCACTGGATGGAAGGTGAATATCCCATGTGGCACCTCGTTGTGTCCCCTCCCTGTCCCTCTGCCATAGCACAGCACTGGGGACACTGCAGCCACACTCAGCTTTGAGCCTCGGGGTCTGAAAGTGTCAGAGGTGCTTCGTGAAAGTTCTGTCTAGAAAATACAATGAAACCAGCACAGGCAAAGAAAGGGGAGCCTGAGCAGGTACCCAGAGACTCACCATGTTCCTCCTCCTCCTCTCCTGGCCACAGGTGGGCTGGGTTGTGGGACCCGACAGGCTGCTGCAGCACCTCCGTACAGTGCACCAGAACTCAGTGTACCACTGTGCCACAATTGCCCAGGTAAGGCAGCTCCCTGCACATGGCCCTGCAATTCCCAACCCTCAGAGCAGGGGTAAGAGATGGTCCTGAAAGGCACACACAGGTGATTTCTGGTGCTCTGGAGAGGCTCCTTCCTCTCTCCCTATCTGGGAGAAAGGGGAGAGTCTAGCCTACCTGGGGTATATTCCTTATCTTGCATTGGCAGATCTAAGGGGCAGTTCAGAGGGGCTGGAGGCAGAGACCTCTCTCATCACTTGTGAATTGCAAGAACTTCAGTTCCCAAGAAAGCCCTGACCATCTTCCCACTGGGCACTGGCTCCTCTCTCCTTACAGGAGGCCGTGGCTCAGGGTTTCCAGAGGGAGCTCATGCTCTATGGAAAACCAGAGAGCTACTTTGTCCAGCTGCCCAAGGAGCTGCAGCAAAAGAGAGACTGGCTGGTTCAGAGCCTGGATGGTGTGGGGATGAAACCCATCATCCCTGAGGGCACCTACTTCCTGGTGGCAGACATCTCCCAGTTCAGTGAGTCACCTGCAGTCCTGCCCAGGTGGGCTGGGTGTGGGGGGTGGTACTACTGGCAGGGACAGGAACCTGCATAAACCATCATCAAAGCAGGGATGGATGGATGTTGCCCATCCAAGCTGCAAGGATGTGGGCTTGGGGCTCAGCTGAGGCACCTGGCAGCTGCCCTAGCCTCTGTCCTGCTGTGCTTCTCCTGCAGAATCTGATGTCCCTGATGTCCCCAACTCAGATGAGCCCTATGACTACAGATTTGCAAAGTGGATGGTCAAGAACAAGGTAAATGGGTCTGGCCCTGGATGGGTTTGTGCCACCACACTGGGGCACAGCAGGCTGAGGCCAGCCCCAGGGCAGGAACCTCAGCTCCACGTGCTTCCTCTTCCCAGGGGCTTGCTGCCATCCCACTCTCTGCTTTCTACAGCGAGGCCCACAAGAACAACTACACCAACTTCATCCGGTTCTGCTTTGCAAAGGTGAGATCCGTGACAGTGCTAAGGAAGGCAAGGTTGGGAGTAATAATCAGGGCTGGCTTAGTGAGAGAAATGCCAAGAAGAAATGTGGGATGCCTTGGGCATTGCAGCCCCACCATGGCATCCCAGCTGGAGCAACCACTCCTGCAGACACATGAGCTGAGCTGGGGGCAGCAGATGTGCCAGGGCTGTCCTAAACTTTGTCCCATCAGCATCCCACATTTCTTGGCCAAGGAAGGGACTCTCTAGGTGCCCCTTTAGCTGCCCAGTAGCTGTGCCTGTCCCACAGATGGCTGTGCCTGTCTCATACTGAACCTGCAATACTCCAGAATGAGAACGGGATTTTTGTATCAACAATGGCTGCAGTGAGGGGGAATAGGATTTGGCTGGAGCCACTGACCAAACTTGTGGTATTTTTTAGGAGGAAGCTACACTGAAGGCAGCAAATGACATATTGCAAAAATGGAAACAGGAGAAAAGCAGCTCCTGAATACACTGAGAGAGAACCAGGCCCTCTTTGGTCCTTATCTGCCTCAACTGCTCTTCTTCACTTGTCTACAAACCTTGATATGTTCTTACTTCAGTGCTTTCAACATTTTCTGCCAGACAAATGGTTAAGATTGTCCAGGCCCAGGGCCTGGAGGACATTTTCACTCCCTGTGAAATGATTTCAAGAAGTGAGACTTTGTGAGCACTGACACTATTTGACATTTCTTCCATGTAAAAACTTTGCTCATCAGTTCTGGGATGCATCCAGCAACACACAAGGTGAGGATGGCTCCTGGGGTCTGTCTCACCACCGAATTCTGAAAAGGTGTTTCAGGACCTACCTTTAAGGCCGTGCTGGAAGGTTAGTGTGGCGTGTCTTGCTCCACATCCCTGCTCAGGGCAGCATTTCCAGCTGCCCTCCTGTTCCCACAGGACTAGACATTATCACCAGCCATCAGCAGGGCCACTCCTATGATCCTGACTATTATAAACCCAATGATATTTCCCACCATAAACTATTTTCCCACTATTTTTTTCTGTGCATCTCTGGGGAAGATGACCACACAATTGGTTTCCCCCATGAAACAGGCTTTCACCAGTAGCCTGGCTATTGTCAAACCTTCCAAATTACGCCTGGCCCTTTCTCAGGGCTTGGCAGCATCATCCAGGCTGCAGAGCAAAACCTTCTGGCCTTTGACAAGTGTACACAGTGGCAGGGGAGGATGGGCCTTGGCTGCTCCTACTGCTGGTGGCCACCACAACCTCCCACCCCGTGAGCTGGTGGGGTAACACGAGCAATTCTGGAGAGGTAGTTCTTGCATCAGTGTCGATTTCAGCCTGGATAAGAGTGTAAAACATCATCATCAACCACCAGGGAGCTGTGTGCAACAGACTGTGCAATGAGTGTTTGTAGTAGTTAAATTATTAAAGTGGAATTACTGCAATCAGAAGAGTAAAAGTCTCTGTAATGACTGCAGGGGTGATGGAGCTCTCCTTGAGAGCTGCCTCATCTGTGCTGTGTCCTGTGATGTGGCCACTCATCCTACTCAGGCTGGTGGGAGAGCTCTGTAGGTTTTCCATATTGGGCTGCAGCTGCTGATACCAATCCCCTGGGGGCAGAGCTGCATGGGCCAGCGGGAGGGAGGGAGAGAGGGAAGGAGGCAAACAGCCACCTGCCCTTCCTGGTGTCCCAAATCACCTGCTTGCTCAGCCTGGGCGGGTGAGGGTGCTGCTGAAAGCCCTTATGCACCAACATGGGGAGAATCACAATCGCTGAAACAGAAAGAACTGTGCAATTAGATTGTTAACGTGACGATCAGTTGCAACACCCCGACATGTGTGGGCTCTTACCTCGGCCGTGACACAACCTGCAAAGGGCAGGGTCCGTCTCACCTATTGTCCAGAACGCACGCAGGGCTTGTGCAAAGACACGAGTACCCAGATGTTACACACACACACGGGAGCTGTGATCACCCTCGGCGCACACACACACACCCCCACACCCCGGAGCTGTGATCACCCTCGGTGCACACACGCGCACACACACACACACACACACACACACACACACACACAGGAGCTGTGATCACCCTCGGTGCGCACACACACACACACACACACACACACACAGGAGCTGTGATCACCCTCGGTGCACACACACACACACACACACACACCCCGGAGCTGTGATCACCCTCGGTGCACACACACACACACACACACACACAGGAGCTGTGATCACCCTCGGTGCACACACACACACACACACACACACACACACACCGGAGCTGTGATCACCCTCGGTGCACACACGCACACACACACACACACAGGAGCTGTGATCACCCTCGGTGCACACACACACACACACACACACACACACACACACAGGAGCTGTGATCACCCTCGGTGCACACACACACACACACACACGCACGCACCCCGGAGCTGTGATCACCCTCGGCACTCGGGGCTGCCCCGGCCGCTCCGCGGTCCCCTCAGGTCACCCATCCTCCCGCGGAACGGGACCGACCCTGCTTAGCTAACGCCAACCACGTGACGTGGGCTCCTCCCTGCTGTGGGCGGGGCCTGCGCCCTCCGGCCAATCGGCAGCGCGGGGAAGATGGCGGACACGGGGAGCGGCGTGGGGAAGCGGCCCAGAGGCGCGCAGGTGTGTGGGGGGCCCCGGGCCCAGCCCGCGACCCTGAGGGGAGCCCGGGGCGTGCCCCGGGTCCGCCTCTGAGGGGAGCCCGGCGGTAACGCGTGCTGTCCCCCGTAGGTTGAGGACAGGAAGGTGGACTGGCGGCGCTGGAAACAGGAGAGTAAGGAAGGCCGGGCAGACGCGGGGGCTGGGGCCGCTCGGAGCGGTCACGGCGCGGTGTTTTAACGCCGGGCGCTGTTCTCTGTCCCAGAGAAAGCAGAGAAGAAGAAATGGAAGGAAATAAAGCTGCTGAAGAAACTGGAGAAACAGCGGATGCGAGAGCTGGCAGAGCAAGAAGCCCAGACGCAGGAGGAACAGAAGGAAGACAAAGGTGATGCTGCTGTGACCCGTGGGGAAACCTGTGTGGAAAGTGTTAAAAAACCTGGCTGTTAACAGGCAGTCAGTGTTACCTGATAGGAAAGGTGTTACTTCATAGATGAGATGTTGATCAGCCCACATGCCCAAAGAGGCACTCCAGTAATACCCTAGAACTCTAGTGCAACCACTGCACTGGAGATCTTGCTTAAGAGAAAACCCGGGATTAAACCTAAGAACCAGAAGTTGCTTTCCCCCCTCCCCGAGGTGCAGCTGAAGCAGTAAAGGCGATGCTGCACGTGGCTCTCTCGCTCCCCAGGCCGGCCGCAGACGCTGAGCGTGGCCCTGCCCGGCTCCATCCTGAGGAACGCGCAGTCCCCGGAGCTGCGCACGTACCTGGCGGGGCAGATCGCCCGCGCCTGCGCCATCTTCTGCGTGGACGAGATCGTGGTGTTCGACGAGCACGGGGAGGATGTGAGGTAGGGCACAGACTGAAAAAGAGCATGCTTAGGTTCGATTTTTAGGAAGGGATTCCTCCCTGTGAGGGTGGGGAGGCCCTGGTAGAGCTTTCCCAGAGAAGCTGTGGCTGCCCCTGGATCCTTGGGAAGTGTCCAAGGCCAGGTTGGACAGGGCTTGGAGCAAACTGGGATATGCAAGGTGTCTCTGCTCACGACAGGAGGTGGAACAAGATGATCTTTTAAGTTCCCTTTCAACCCAGGCCATTCTGTGATTCTCTGAAGGAAGAGCCATCTTGTTCTGCACCATATTTCCTCTCAGCTTTCTGTTCCTTCACTCTTTTATTAAGCTAAGGTGAGGAAGGAACTGCATGTACCTCTCCCCAGTGCCAGGATTATGGGAGCTATACCCCAGGGAAAAAGATGTTGACTGAAGTGCCCTGGCAGCTCAGATCATTTATCCCAACATGGGGCTGACAAAGCAACAGGAGGCTGAGTTCTCCTCTACCCTTAAACCTTGCTTTGAAGGGACAGGACATGGCCTGTATCCTTGTAGAAGATGCTTTGCTATCCTTCAGTTTTTCACTTGGACCTGTACCTAAGTTAACTGGCCAAGCCATGCAATCCTGGAGCATCCAGCTCAGTAGTACCCAACTGCCACATCACATTAATACATAAAGATCAAAAAAACAAAACTGAAAAAGATACTTAGCTTATGGAGAAAGTTCCAGGCATGATTTGTTAACAGACTGCCTCTGGAGCAGCCCTTTTACAAGGGTTAGAGGAGAGGGGTGTGCTGCTATTGTCAGATTAGGAAGCAAGGCTTGGTCTTCTGGAGACCTGACCAATGTCATGCTGAGTTAACAAGCTGCTTGCTTTCACTTTCAGGAGCGTGGAGGGGGATTTTGAAGGAATTGGGAGGAAAGGCAAGGCTTGTGTGCAGCTGGCTCGGATCCTGCAGTACTTGGAGTGCCCTCAGTAAGTTTGCTTTTCTCTATACTCAGCTCCTTTGAGTCAGAACAGGGCTAGAATTGCGATCCAGATTCCATAAAAACACCTTTTTGCATTTCTCTGGTGACAGGTACTTGAGGAAATCCTTTTTTCCAAAACATGAAGATCTGCAGTTTGCAGGTAAGATGCAGTTGTGTCTCTCCTTCCTGAGCTCTGGCTCGTTGTGTGTGGGACAGCCAGGACTTCTCCCCTCTTCAGTGCTCGACTTGAGAGTTTTCCCCCCAGCCCCTCTTTGCTCTGTGCTGTTGTAGGGCTGCTCAACCCCCTGGACAGCCCCCACCACATGCGGGTGGACGAGGACTTGGAGTACCGGGAGGGGATCGTCCTGGACCGGCCAACGAAGCCAGGCAGAGGCTCTTTTGTTAACTGTGGGATGAGGAAGGTGTGTCTGTTACCCACAGGTGCCAAAACAACTTCCCTTGTCCCTCTGGCAGATTTGAAGCAGGCAGGGTGGGTACTGCTGGGTTTCTGAAGGCTGCAGTGGGCTGGCAGGGGGTTTAGGGCTGTTGCTGTCTTGTCCCTTCTGCGATGGCAACGTTTGTGGCTTCCCAAGCCCTGGTAGGCCCCACACATTCCAGCAGATCATTGCTTTACTGCTGCAGCTGAACCTTTGAGTAGCAAAATAAGCTTCAGATTGATGACCAAGCCCCTGAGCCACACACAGAGCTCCTCATTCCAGCTCCAGGCCAGAACAGACCCCCACTTCCTCAGAGGATTCCCTTCCTTCCCCACCCTCCCCAGTCCTTCCAGAATGTCTGGGGCTGATGGTGACTGTCCCTGCAGGAGGTGCAGATTAACAAACAGCTGAACCCTGGTCTGCGAGTCACCGTGCGCCTGGAGCAGCCCCAGAATCCAGGTAATCCATGGCTCCAGTAGCATCTGTAAACTTCAGTCCTGCAGGGGCTGCTCCTTCCATAGGACAGGCTTGAAGGTACCCAACAGTTCTGCATGTTCCCTTCACTCCATACACAAATTTAGTAACACCCTTAGCATGCCTCCCTCGATAACTGGGAAGAACTGTCAGCTCTTTGACCAGCAGTAAGGAGCCCAAACACACTCTCAGGCTTTCCAGAACTCTCTAAATTTCCAGAATACTTTGTCACATTCTGGAAAAAGAGAGGGTGATGTTGCACACCCAGTCAGTGTCCTGTTCCAGGAGAAGCTGCTGGCCGTGGCTGGTCACATCTCAGCAGATCAGAGGGGCTGTTAAACCTCTTTGCTTTCTTTCAGAAGCCAAAGTGAGGAAAGGCACCGTGGTGTCTGCACAGCACCCCCGGGCAGTCTCAGGCCTGTACTGGGGTTACAGCGTCCGCCTGGCCTCCTGCTTGAGTGAGTATCCACAGATTCTCTGCCTGGCCTTCCACACCCAGCTCAGGCCTCCTGGCTGCACACATCTCTTCCCTAGAAATCTCCTTGTCTGAAGGGCAGCTTACAGCCAAGGGCAGTCAAATTTTAGGGCTGAAACAAGGCATGAGCCACCCCAGTCACCCTCCAGGACTCTGCCCTGTAACCTCCACTCACCATTGCTCCAAATGGCTGCACAGCAGCAGGAGATGAGTTGGTGCCCTTCTCTAGTTTGATGATAACTACTTCCCACTCATTCACATCACAGCCAGCAGTGAAATTTGAGCTCAAGAGCCCTGGAAAATTCTTTTCCTATCTTCTGGTTGATTGGACTTTGTAGGAAGACTGTAAGCTGTTAGGGGGTGGTTCCTGGCACCTGTCTTGAGCTTTGAAGAAAAGGATGTGGGAGATGCTTGCAGCAAGGGAATTGTGTGGGTAAAAGGAGTCATTGTGTCTCCAGATGCACTTTTGGCACTGAAAGCAACTCCTGCTGCTGCCACCACTCAACCATGGAGTACTTTAGCCTCTCCAGAAGGCACATGGGTGAGGACATGGCAGCAGTAACCCAAAACTCTTGTCTTCCAGGTGCTGTCTTTTCTGAGTGCCCATTCAAGGAGGGCTATGATCTCTCCATTGGGACCTCTGAGCGGGGCAGCTCCGTGGACGAGGTCACTCTGCCCTCCTTCAGGTTTGTGTCCTGCCTGCTTGGCCCCCAACAGAGCTCCCAGTGAGGCTGGTGCAAGCAGCAGAGGAAATCCCCCAGAACAAGGCCAATTCTTTTCCTGTTCCTCTGGAGTTGGTAGCAGATGGCATTGGCCATGGGGCTTTGGTGGGGAGGCAGCAACAGACACAGCTCCCTGCTTCAACTGCACATGGGAGCTTGGACGCAGACCTACCTAGCCAGTCTGCCCTCTCACCCTGTCCTTGTGCTCTCTGTCCCCAGACATGCCCTTGTTGTATTTGGAGGCCTTGAGGGCTTGGAAGCTGGGATTGATGTGGACCCTAAACTGGATGTCACCGACCCAAGTGTCTTGTTTGACTTCTACCTGAACACGTGTCCCAGCCAGGGCAGCAGAACCATCCGGACAGAGGTGGGGCTGCTGGTGCTGGGTGTGCACAGGGCACTGCTGGGTGTGCACAGGGCACTACTGGGTGTGCACAGGGCACTGCTGGGTGTGCACAGGGCACTGCTGGGTGTGCACAGGGCACTGCTGGGTGTCTGTCTGCCTGTGGCAGTGACACACGTGGCCCAGGGGTGCTCTGACTGGCCTGTTTCTGCTGCAGGAAGCACTGCTAATCTCTCTGTCTGCACTGAGACCACACATGGAGAAAGCTGTGAAGACACCTGGAGACAGCTGAGGGAAGGGAAACCACTGACCTTGCCCTTGGGGAGGTGGCTCTTCAAATGTGAGGTGCTGGGCAAGTCACTCCAGGAGCCTGGTGGGACCAAAGCACAGCAGGACTGGAGCTGGCAGCAGTGCCCAACCAGGCATTCACTGCTGCTGGGAGCAGCCAGGCTGTGCCCTCCTGCCTGCATGGTCCACACAAGGGCTGCTTGCTGCTTCCCAGCAGCTGGCAGGAGCCTGGCAGAAGACTTGGTCTCAGCAGCTTGGACATCTTGGGTGCAAATAAAGCAGTATGGAACCTCAGCTGCTGTGAAATCAGGTGTGTCTTGGTGTAGGCACACTCAGTGCCTCTGGAGCAATGTGGCCTTCAGACTGAAATGAAGTCAGAACTTATCCTTATGCCAAGAAGCTGTTCCTGCCTCAACCTGACTTCACCCAGCCCCCCTTCAAGGCTTCATCTTTCCCAACAGCAGGAAGGGCTGGAGCTTCAATTGAGCCTCAGCACTAAAACACATCATCTCATTACAGTCTGGCTCCATCTGTGATGCCTTAAGCTCTGCCTACAGTGAGCTCAGACAGGAAAGCAGCTGGAAAAGTTGGCTCCATCCTCCCCTCCTCCTGCTGAGAGTTTCAGAGCTTTGGTGAGAGCAGATAAGAAACAACCAATACCATGGGTGTTCAAAGCTTTACTGCTAAAACCATCTTCTGAAAGAAAACAATCAGTTCTTTAGCCACAGGAAGGCAGGAACTCCTCTCCTCCCTTGGCACCCATCTTGCTCCCCTCCTTCCCTGCTAAACAGCAACAGTTAATGACTTCCCTTTGTGCCTGAACCAGCCTCACAACTGCAAGGCTGCAGTGGATTAGGGGCAAATCCTAGAGAGCTACTACGGTGTCAGGTGCCCCTGATCCTCCTGCAGGTAACCTGTTGTGTGTCTGTGTTTCACTTAGACTCAAGGGGAAGGGTGGAGAGAAGCACAGGTTTGAATCTTAACTGGAATTCTGCAGGTGACTGCCAGTCCCTTGCCAGGGGTTACCTGGATTTGTTCTGGTCAGGGTTCAGTGCTTCCCAGCTGTGATGGCTTTCAAGTTATTTGTTCTCCTGAGGATGTTTGGGACAAAGAGGAGCCCTGAGGCTCGCTCGATGCTCTCAATGGGCACCAGGAACCGTTCCAGGGGGATTTTATCATCCACAGGGCTGTTGGGCATCACGTAGGAGCGCAACTCAATCTCCCCACTCTCCTTTTCCAAGATGAGCACCTTGAAGAAATGGGTGGGGACAGCCACGTTGTTCTTCCCAATCACCTGGTACTTCACATACATCTTGCCATCGGCCTCCATCCTGCACCAACAGCAACACCCCAGGTTATCTCCTCGTTTGGTGTCACTCCACCCCCTCAGTCCTCCAACACCCCCTAAGTAACCCCACAGCAGGCAGCAGCTCTGCTCCTTAACAGGGCTGTAAAACATGCCTGGGGCAGAAGCTATGTGACACAGGGAGGGTGGGCTGTGCACTGGGGCTGCTCCCAAATCCCCTCCCTGCTGGCTCTCTAACAGATTTTCAAACTATTTCCTGCTGCTGAAGAGATCTCAACATGAGACAACTGCTCTTTGGTGCTACATGGAGCCCCTTTGAAAATGAAGTCATGTCCTTAAGTAAAGTAGTCCATGACATTGAACCTGAAAGCTTTATTCTGCAGGGATGGGGGCTGCAGTCTACTCTGGTAATCAGCTAATCTACTAAATTGTTAAGGACTGCAAACAAAAACAAGCTGGTTATACTGCAGCTCAAGAATTCACTTGACTCATGAAATAATCATCTGGATGGGAAATACATAAACTAATCCTAAGAAGGTACCTTTCCACAGAACCTCTGTGCACAGCTGGTCTCACCTACTGAGAGGTCCCTTGGCTTGTTTTCCTTTGCCAGCACAATCATCTTTAGGGTGCCAGTCCAGCTCAGCCCTCGTGTTTACCTGGGCAGGAAGAGGGGTCCTGTGCAGACGTAGACATTCCTGTTGCTTTTTGCCAAGCTTCTACAGTACTTCTCAAGGTTATTCCAGGCATTCTGGTTTAAATGAGGATTCTAGAAACACAACCAGTAGTAAGTTGCTGGGTTATTTCCTCACTGTTCAGAGTAATCCCACCTGCTTTCCTGTAACATATCTCAGAGCCCCAACCACTTTCCAGAGGTCTCCACTACCCAGGTCTGCTTTGGGCCAGGTTTGCACACCCAGGACAGAACCCATTGCCTAAGGCCACAATTTTTTCCAGGTGTTCATCTGCCTGTTTAATCCTGACAGGATCTGCACTGAACTCTCTTTCATGGCTTGAGAGGCACAGACAGGCACAGGTGCATTTGGAGGACCCTTATTGTTAAATTTAGCAGGAAATAAATACGGCACCTCCGAGTGACTCTGGCCCCTCTCTGCCTGAACTGCTGCAGGCACAAACACAGGGACTCTCCGGGGGCGTTTCCTCGAACGCGGGCAGCCTCGGGCCGTACCTGCGGGGCGATGTTGCTCAGGTAGAAGGTGTCCCGCATGGCCTTCTGGCTCCACCTGTGGTTGGCGGCGGCGGCCAGGTGCCCGCGGTCGAAGCCGCTGCCGCGGTAGTCGGCGTTGGTGGCGCGGTGATACTCGTGCACCGAGTCGTCCTCCTGGAAGTCGCAGGCGGAGCGGTCCGAGGCGCCGCTGAGCGTGTCGCGGTTGAGCTGCTCGATGACCCAGAGCGCACTGCGGCTCCGCGGGTCGTAGCACAGCACGTAGGACTCGCGGCTCCGCAGCTGCGCCAGCCCCGGCAGCCCGTACTTGCTCAGCTCGGTGCGCCCCGAGCCCGGCGGCGCGGGCAGGCTGGCCGCTGCCACGGCGGGCAGCACGGGCAGGCGGGCCAGCAGCCCCTCGGCCGCATCGCCGTGCTCCCGGGGCTCCCGGCGGGCAAGGGCCGCCCCAAGCCCCGCGCCCACCGCCAGCGGCAGCACCCAGCGGGCCCGCAGCATGGCCGCTCCACCGCCGGGCCCGGCCCGCCCTTAAAGGGGCCGCGCCTGAGCCCCGGGCGGCCACGCCGTTGCGGCGGCATCGCCGCTTTAAGGGGGAGCGCGCACAGGGGGAGCGAGCACTGGGGGCGCGGCCCCGCGGCCGAGACACCGGGCACAAGGGCACGGCCGGGCGGGGCACGCGCGCTCCCGCAGCGCCCGCAGGTGCGCTGGCACCTGTGCCCGGTATTCCTGCGGAAGGCAAAGCGAAACCGCCGCGGAAAGGAGACGGCGGTGGAGGAGCCAGGGCGCTCCGCAGCTCGCTGTGCTGCTCTCACACCGATGAACACCTGGAGCAGCCCCAACTCCGACTCACACCAACAGGAGAGGTTTTGCACAGACGTCCGTTTAGTTAAAGGAAACGTTATAAAAATAGTGATTGAAAAAAGAGGAATTAAAAAAAAAGGAGTTTTAGAGTGATGAAATGTCCACTACATCCTTTTCTGGCAGTTCTTCACAAAGAAAGTAGGGGAAAAAAAGTGTGATCTGTTCCTTTCTTTGAGGAAAGGGCATTTTAGAAGACTGCTCCAAGCAGCTAAAACAAAGTCACTGGCATTCCTTAAGGAAAAACAGCCTCTGATTCCCAAACGCCCCAGACTCCCTCAAAACTTCTGGCCTTCATTCTGCTCAGTGCCAAAGTGTGAATAATTCTAGGTCAGGTCACAAAATTCAAACTCAAAATCAGTCTCCTGAGTGACCACCACCAGCAACTTGATCTACTCATTGGCAAAGCCACAAAGTTCTACAAAGCTTGAACTGCAGCGAGGTGCAGGTAGAGCACACCTCTCTTCCCAGGGCAGGCTCATCTCTTCCCACACCCAGGAGTGTCCTGTTTTCCCTCCCAGCTGAAGGTCATTTCCCTTTCCCCTGTCTGGCAGTAGTCCTGCCTGTGAGGAACACATGGTAAGAGCTATTTAAACATCCTCTGCCCAAGTCCCTGTGAAATAATGGGTCCCCAAGGCACCCCGGACTAACACCTCCCACCCCAAAGATCAGATCTTTCAGCAGGTCAGGACTGTAAGAAACCAGAAGCAGAAACATCTCAAGGCTGGAGCAGGTGTTACTTGGCCACACAAGCGAGGAAACACCAGTTAAGTATCATCTCACTTCAAGAACAACAAAAATATATCACCAAAACCTTTGAGGAATGAAGCCAAGGGAAACATGAGGAGATTCAAAAGCTGGTAAAAGGTCAAGACTTTCTTTTGTCCCCTCAGAAAATCTGGTTTTGCTCTTAAAGAAAGGAGAAAGTCTTGGAATAAAGAAATAGATGTCCCAAGACAATGGAAAGTACCGCTCCTTTCAACAGCAGGACAGAAGTTCTACCACACAGGAAGGAAATAAGCAGGAATAAAAACAGCTTTTTATGTATGGAACAGCCTGTCTGGATGTTTCAAAGCAAGCTCTCCCCAAAGAACTCAGTAGGTTTGGCAGCCATAGCTTGGATAAGGCTACAGAATTTACCCCAGAGATCCTTTCCAGCAGCCAAATCTCTCATTGCATCCCTTTAAACCACTGCAAACTCCTTTCAGAGGCAGTCACTGTCACCCCTGAAGCAAGGTGACATAACAGGAGCCCTTGGACACCTAGGAAGGGAGAGGACAGCACAGCACCTGTGCTGCCACCTCCCCTGTGCCTTCCCCAAGAAGGATGGTCACCCTCAGGGCCCAAAGCTACTCTGAGAACGTGCAGAAGCTCATCTCCAAGTAATGCTTTCATCCTGATTTGCCTGCTGCCTCCTCAGGTTCCAGCTGCCCAGAGCAGGAACACTCATGGATGGTCCTGCCGCCAGTGAGAAATTCCAGCATAAGGAAACCCTGCCAGGGGAACTCAGAATGAACAGCCCAGCACAGGTACACAGGGGGATGAGAGCAGAGTTTGTGCATGGAATGGGAAAGCTACAGCAGAATTTATAGCAGTTCTGAGGCAGAAGTGTTTGGAGCAGGTACAGTTCTGCCTGAGAGTGGGACCCTCTGGTTCTGCATTTGTAGAGAGGTCTGGCCAACAGCCTCCCTAGTGCAGGTACCCAAGAGCTGAGACATGAGACCACCTGGAACAGCTCAGAAACATCCACCCAGTGGCTACAGCAGCCAGGATGGTTCATCACACTGCTGGTCCTGGCCTACCTGTTCCATGTTTCTTGGAGGAAAACTATACCCTCAAGAAAAGATTGCAGCAGAGAGGGATACTGTTGCCACAGGTATTAATTACAGATTGCTTTAAACCTTAAATTGCTCTTGCAACACAGCAGCAACACATGGCTGCACAAGTGGTACTCGAGCATCTTTTCAAGAGGCAGAGATTGCTTGGGATTGCCAATAAGAACATGGGTACATGCACCAACCTGTCCTGCCATCTCCCCACGCACCTTGGTGAGAATTACAGCAGCCTAGAAAGGCCTTTAGTGAAGGAAATAACACCAGTAAAAAAAAGCTGAAGGCTGCCAGCATCCCTCCTGCTAGGGCAAGTCTAGGCCAGCAGCAGCTTAAGCAGATCTTACAAAGACAGACTGACCTTTAACAAATCAACACCCATAAATACCAAAAACTGCAGTGTCCAACAGCAGAGGTGAGCCAGCACAGCACAAAGGGAAAAGCAAGTTGGATTAGTGTTCACTCAGGAGCTTCTGCAGCACACAAGCACCTGAGTGCTGGCAGTTTCTGTCTCTGAGGATTAGGGTTTCTGCTCAGCTCAACCCTGTGGCAGGTCAGCAGTTCTCCCTGTGGTTTGTCTCAGTCCCTGTTCACCTGAGCCACTTGACCATATCTGAAGTGCAGCAGTTTCCCTCTCAGGAGGAACAAGTGTCCAGGTCAGGACTGTGACTCCAGCAGGACCAGGACAGAACAGTGGATCAGCCCCAGCAGTCAGTTCATGACAGATGCTTGTATGCCTGCTGGATTGTGCTAGAGAAGGACTCTTATTGCAGATCAGAACTGTCTCTTCCTGGCAAGAAGCACTGTGAGACAATGGCAAGGTTACTGTGACCAGACCTTAATGCAAGTAGTAGTATTTAAGCCACTGAGGCAGAAAACTCCACTTCTGTGCCTGTATAAGCCCCTAAATACATCTGTCTTCATTGCACATGATTAGGTGTCCATTTCTTGTGTTTCAGAATCCTGACTGTAGCTGGATATGCTCCAGTTCAGAGCAGCATGAGGCCTCCCTGCAGCAACAATCCTGCTCTAAGGCTGTGCGTAGTAAGGCTTGACTTGGAACCACACCTCAGCAGGGGATTCAAACCACCACAGTCTTGCTCTCAAGACCTCGTTGATAAGGCAGTTCTGGATTCAGGCAGTTTGAGTGCACAAAGCCACCAGCTGTCACTGTGTCCTCCCACCTCAGCTTCCCAAGTCTCTTTCCCAGTCAAAGGAGTGCAAACTGCCAGGTGACCTTCACCAGAAAGTGATGCAATCTTCTTCTTCTCACACGCCTCAGGGATGGCCAAGTGCAGACACGAGGGAGGAGAATCCAGAACCTACGTGAATGGCAGAATGTGTGACTTCACTGGAATACATTCTATTCACAGGAGGAAGATCCTTCTATCCTCACCCACCAAAACTCACTGGACTTTAAGTCTGTCCTCTCCCCATCAGAAGTTACTCTGTGTGTTCTTTCCACGATACAGGAGTCCATCCCTTCAGGGATATGCAGACAGAAGGTTTCTTTCTCCCCAAACTCAAAGTCATTAAAAAAGATACAAAGAATTGCTTTTGGCAGCGAAGAGGCATTTGAGATGTGGAAAAATCTGGAGTGCAGGACCCAAGTAGATGGGGAAGTAATCAGTCCTTGACCTAATAAATAGAATAGAAGGAAGTCTTCAAAGTGGCCAGTAGCCCTAACAAAACCTGAAGTCTTGCAGAGACCAGCAGGAGCTTTAGTGCACCACACTGCAAGGGGCCATCTCCCAGGATCCACTGCCACACAGTTCTCTGACAACTTTTGTTAGGCCCACGGACTATTTGGAATCTTGAAGCTCCTTTGCCTTCTTCAAAATCAGATGAACATCAGAGATAGGATAATCCTATGGCAAAGAAACAAAGAGATTTCAGTGACTTCCCAGCATTCTGATACAGATTGTCTGGCTTAAGCAAGGCGAACCTTGACAACAAAGTTCTTGCCTATTGTAACACACCACCATGTTCAGTTACTCCTTTAACAGCTACAGTTTCCTGTTTTGTAACTGATCAAACCTCACTACCCTTCCAGAAGGTTTGTTGTTGGGTTTTTTTTTTTTCACTTTGTCCTCCAAGGGCACAGTAACCTGGCCTGCCAGAGAGCCTTATCAAAGCCAGTATCTTGCACAGCCCAAAGCAGGAACTGGCAGAACGTGAGATATCCAACTGTGCAGTGCAGGCGTTTCCAACCTAAGGCTCTCACAGATCTCAGAACAAAACAAAACCCCTTGGCCAAAAATTTTAACAGTGTTACATAAGGTTTCACATCTTTGCTTGAAATTATTCAAATTGTTTTTGCAAACCAGTGGAACATTAGAAACCTCCAATCTATGGTAATTTTTCTCTAGGGTAGAAAGGGTACATGTGCTAAAGACTCCCACTTCCAGTAATGAGAGTTCTGTAAGATCCCTGCAGATTTCTCCTGCATGCAAACATCACAAATGTGGTACTTGTCTTGAACCAGGCATACCCTCCCACCCTCTCACATACTGTCATCCTCTCTCACAGGACTATTTTAAGACTTTTCCAATTGCTCTCTGCTCCCCCTCTATTTAATTCTTACCTGTAGCAGCCTCATGTTCAGAGTGAAGTCTCCTTCCAGCAACTGATCCCGGATGAGCCTGAAAGACGGAAATTATTCCAGCTACTCTTGACTCTTTACAAAGAAACTTTAAAACCTGTAACCTCTTCACCAGATGCCCTAACACACTGGCTACAGAAGACTCCTGGATCCAGGGAAGAGAAGAAGAGGAAGGCTGTGTGTGTACTTACGTCAGCATGGCACAACAGACGAGCAGGAGGAAATCGAAGCGCTTGTCGTCAGCAAAGAGGGAGTCCCAGATGCGGATGACATCTGGCAGCAGGAACTCTTGGGACAAGAGCAACGTCAGCCAGCGGAAGGCAAAGAACTGGGGTTTGATGTTCTGTTCTTGCTGTCAGATAGGCACCAGGCAAACAATGAGTACGTGCTCCCGGCCAGCTCCCTACAGGCAAGAGATGCACCCCGTGTTTCCATCCCCGTCTCCTCCCCAACACTGCTCTGAGCTCCCAGCTCATCCTGCAGCAGCAGGAAAACCTCTGCATCCTTTGGAGACTCTCCCACTCAACCTTGACTGAGAGATTTTCAGTGCAGCCACACTCCACACCTACAGCCAAGCCAGAAAATGCTCCTCTGTCCACAACATGGAGTAAAGGAAGCCTTTCTCCCTAAAGGCGCTATTTGTGTTCCGTTAAACCTGCCAAGTCATTTTAAAGTTCCCATTTCAACAGCATTTTATCTGCAAAGCTGCAGCCCTCCCCCGCTAGCACAGGCACTGTTTGTCAGGATTTCCTCTCCTTTCCAGAACCCTTGTATTTATCAAAAGGTTTACTATTCACAAAGAGAAACAAAGATGGAACGGAGTTCACACTGATGGTCAGTAAAACATGCTGTAAGCACCTTTAGCCTGAAGCTTTCCTGTTTTCTGATGTTAAATCCAAGGTAGCATAAGTTTAATCAAGGTCAAACAAGTCAGGATTCTGCTGATATTCCTAAGGACCAGCTGCTGCATGGCCAAGACCATTTCCTGCCAGCCAAACATTAAGCAGTTTTTCTCCCCACTGAATCAACTACTAGCCAACACTGTGGGCTGTGTCACTGTGCTGACAAACCATCTTCTGGATTATAAAAGAAACATATCCTGAATTTTCTAGACAGAAAAAGACCTCACTGTAGTTTGGTCAAGGTTGCAGTAACAAGAATAGCTTTCCCTTCCCAAATCTCCTTGGACTTTCACACCAGATGGACTGTAAGACTGAAGATGTTTGTAAGGAAAGCTGCCTTCTACATGTTCTACAAAACTCACACAAAGCCAAAGCACTTTAACACCTTTGGATGAAAGGGAATAATAACCTAGCTGGTGGGATCATCCAGCTCACTGGATTTCACTTCTCCTTTGGAATGTGCTCCATGGAGTTTAAGTCAGTGCTGTCAGGGCAGCCAGTGCAATAGAAGTGTGTGTGTGCAGTGTGGGGGATGTTTTTTATTTTGCCCTTAAAAGCAGAAGCAATTTTGGTAACCTGGAATGCTGAAAAGCTCTACAGCAAAACCCATGTTTTGACTGATCTCTACAAGAGAGTAAAGACTCCAGCTCCAGCTATGCAGGTGACCAAGGATCGTGGCCAAGTCCCTTCAGACTCCCAGCTGGCAGCTGTGCAACAACCATAGTTTGCTTTCAGAGGCAGGCAGGGGAGGAAGCCTTGCTGTGTCAGCTCACTCTGGGCTCACTACAAGGAGAGGCTGTTTCAGCTCACAGATAAGTGTTTCTCTGCCCCACAGGCAAAGCCCTTCATACACTCTCTGTGTGCTACTCAAGCAGTTTAACAAAACTGACATTCATGTGCACTGTTAAGCCACTCCTCACATCCCACCCATAACCCAGAGAAACACCTGGCTCCTCACCAGTTTCAAATACAGCTCCACATCTTTTTCCTTCAGGGTGGAGTACACCTTCTCCATTTTGTAGGTAATACCACACTGAGAATCATCCAGGCTCTTAATGAAGTTGTCCCGAATTTCAGCCATTAGATTGGTAAAGCAGAAAAATGTGTCTGCTTCAGCATGCTCTGAGGAAAGAAAATAACAACATGGGAGAACAGAGGAAACCTCACTGAGAGGAATACAGAGCTATAACATCATCCTTGCTCAATAATCTGGTTGCTGTATTTGATTTGAGGAGTAGATGCCACCAGATCTTGGCTTGCTTGGTCAAGGCTAGACAACCTTTTTATCCAAAACAGAAACTTCTACAGAGCCACTGCAGATGCTGACCCTGTGTCCAACACAAGGTCTTCATGACACGAGGTCACAAAACAGTTATCTATGCCCAACATAATCTGCCACCAGCACACACCCTCATAGCTCCTGTGAGGAAGAAGCAAGAGGCAAAGTCCTCCCTTTCCATTTTTTTCCTTGCTATCTATATTTAGTACAAGGAAACAAGAGCTTCAAAGGGAATTTTGAGTTTAACAAACAAACAAAAACTGCTCAAAAATCCTCACTTCTCGTGTCCTCACCACTCCAAGCCCATTCAGCTCCTACCAACTCCCCAAAACTCTTCATGCCATGCAGAGAAGTCGCAGTACCAGAGCCACTGCTGAGTAGTCAAAAGGCTTCCTCACCTTTCCATTCACTGTTAGGGTCTGTAGCAAAGGTGTAGTAAAGAGGCCCCACGATTTCATTCATGCCCTGGACATAGGCTATCCCAGGGTTCAGCTTGGCATAGATGAACAGGATCCGTTCCACCACCTCCCAGTGAGCTTCGCAGCCGTTGGGCAGAACTTCGTACTCGCTCAGAGAGCTGGGGGTGGTTTTAAGAGGGGAGCTCACCTGGAAAACAAGGCTGAGTCAGGAGAACCAAGTGGCACAGATCCTTTAGCACATGTGCCAAGCTTGGCTTTTAACACACATAGGCTCCCCAAAAGATTTGGGCTTTTTATACCACGTAAACCAAGACAAACAAGTCGGAGCACACAGGCAGAGAAGTTCTGGTGCTGGCTGTCCCTGAAGAACAAAGTCTGTGCAGCAACACACAGTTCTTTCTGAATCATTGCACCACATGATCTCACACAGTAAAAACCACAGCAGTTCCACTTCTTTGTTAGTAGAATGATGGAAGGGTATTGATGGTTGTGGGAGAAGCCACCTTCCCCAACAGCACGTGTGCTGTAACACCACTGAAAGGGGAAACAGACTACACATTTTAACACTGAGCTCTTCTCCTAATTCCAGGTTTGAGATCCAGCTCTGGAGGACTATGGAAATTTGTAATAAATTCATAGTAAAGTAACCCTTCAGTGTTTTGTTGCCATGCAGGAAGGCATATGTCAGGCATAAAACAACTTGTGACTCCAAATTCTACCAGAAGTCAGGTAAAAACAACCCTTAAAATTAAATACACCTACAGTCTGTCAGGCACTTCAACTGGTTCTATGATATCCAGCCCCCAGAATGCTCAGTATCTGCTGGGGTGTCTCCCTAATTCCACTGCACAAGCAGAAAGAGAAACAGAGAACAGGCCAAGAGCCACCCTTCCCCTTCCCAATGCGAGACCTTGCCCTGTGACAGGGACAGCCCCAGCCCAGAGCTCACATTTGTCACCCCACTGCGGTTTCGTGCCACCGTCTGCGACTTGAGCGTGGTCTGCTCCACCCGCCGGCGCAGCGTCTCAAACTCGTTCTGGGGGTCCAGGATCAACAGGCAGGGATAGTCCGTGGGGCGCTGGAAAAACGCCATGTCAGGGTACAGCCTCCTGGGATGCACACAGAAGGAAATCAGGGACAAGAAGGAAGTGCATGCCCCACGGTGAGTGGGAGGCTGGGTTTAATATTAAACTTCCATTTCAAAGTACAATTTGCTGACCAAACCGCTCGGGTTCAGGAATCTGAGCTTCACACACCTGACATCTTTGTCTATCTGGAGGAGCACTTCGTTATCCTTGAAGTAAGTGTTCCATCGACTGTCTGGATTTGGATTGAGGGGCTAAAGAGAAACAACAGAAACAGAACAAGCGTGTTTCACACATGTCAAACATCCTCATTAAACAGACAGTGATTTAACATTTCTGCTGCCACTCTGCCATCAGCACAATCTGAGCACATCAGGGTCATATTTTCCCCTCACATTTTCAATCTCTTTTCACTCGTCTCTTCCAGAGTTTGTTCCCAAATCAGGTTGGGTTTTTTTGTCCCTCTGTTAACGAGATTCCTGATTTCAGCTCCAAACCTGTACCATGGAGATGGTATTTAGACTTGGGGTAAGAGTTATCCACCCACCCAGCACTTTGATGTTGTGCTTCTTCCCTCCACACAAAGTTAACAACTAACCAAGAAAACAACAAGCTACGTTCCAAGGGATTCAAAGATCACTGTGACCTGCTTGTGTGGCTTTACAGACATGCCAGTTTTACACCACCAAGGCTCCAGAGATCACAGTGGGCCAGGTGACTGCAGGGGAGTGAATGCTCAGAACGGTCATGGGAGCAGCTGTATCATTTTACAGTCTCTTCTGATCAGCTACTTCACTCACTCCTCCCACACGCACACTCCTAACAGCACTTTCAGAGAAGGAGAAAGCCAAGGCATGCAGGAAATAGTCTGTTAAAAAAATAACAACCCAGCAGCCTTACTAGAAATAATCAACTCTCCTGCCTTCCACACCACAGTCCAGCCTGACTCTCCTGCTTCTTTTCTATCCTCTGAGATCCCAATCCACTCATGGACCCAACTTCCCAGGGGAGCATCTCACAGCTCCAGGAACCTCTTGTGAGTCTCTCCCTTTCCCTGGGAGACCCACAGCCTGGGCAGGCAGCCCCAAAGGGCAGGAGGAGGGAGGTGCACAGCTGGAAACAGCTCTCTACAGGGAGAGAGACAAAGCTATTGGTGCTTTGTCATTAATTCACACTCGAGGCTACCATGACAAAAGTGCCAGGCTGGCACCTGGGAACCATCCCTCCCTCTGGCAGGGCAGAACAGGTGGGAACAGAGCCAGGAGCAGCCCAGGGAGCCAGAAAAATCCCCAAGGAATTTTCTGCAGCACAAAGGCTTAGCAACACTTACGTGATCTTCTAAGGTCACATCTTCCCTTGAAACACCCAGGTTGGCTTTGGCAATGCCAGGCTGGATAATCATTTCTTTTAGGAACTGGGAATACAGATCCCTTAAAGAAGAAAAGAGGAATTTGCAATAAGGAAGATAAGGTCAAGGTGAACACAGACAGAGTCCAAACAGACGAATCTGCCCCACCCTGCTCAGCCAGAAGGCATCTGATTTTCTCTTCAGTTTAATTGAAGGGGTCAGTCCACCAGGCAGCAGGGAGAACAGCACATTTCACACAAGAACAATTTGTTTTATGAAAGTACTTAATTATTTAAAGACTATTCTCCTTCTCTGCAGATATCTTTGGAAATAAAGGGACAAGAACCAACATCCTCACCTCTGTTTCTTCAGCAAAGAGCTCCATAAGGCTTTCTCTAAAGGGAGGTAGTTCAGGAGTATCTGCACAGGAAACAGGTGAAGAGGAATTAGTATTCAATGAGCTGTTACACCTGCAAGATGAGCAAAGCAAACACAGTGGCTCGAACTGGCTCTTGGAAAACACTGGGAGTTCTCTCCAGAAAGCCAAGCACTTTGCTAAGCAACACTCAGGAGTATTTTAGGGACTGGCTTTCAACACAGAACTATTTGTAGGATTGATCAATAGTTAACCTGACCGAAATGCACTGCTAGCTTAAAACTGAGGCTGTTCACATGCAAAGTGCTGATCTCCACAAATTACTGCTGACTTCTAGTGGCTTTTAAGCTCTGGATTTATTGTTTGTTTGTTTACAACTTTAACCGCCAAAAAGTGCAACTTGTACTTAATCAACCGAAAGCATCACTCGCAATAAAGAAAAGCACCCCAAGCAAAACCCACCTTCCAGCACAGGCAGCGCAGCCCACCATCAAAGGGAATTCCTGTGGAACACCAGGCAGAGAAATAACCACGTTAGCCCATCTCTCACCGTGGGTTGCTGATGTCACCTCACAAACAGGCCTGGCAACACTCCTCCTCCCCTGGGGGCACGAAGTTTCCCCAGGGGCGCTGCCGGGGTTATCCACAGTGTCTCCCACGGGGACACCCCCGTGTCAGGCGGCAGCAGCCCGGGGCACCGCCGAGCCCGGAGCCCCCTCCCCAGCCTGGGGCCGGTCCCCGCGGCACTCACCGCTGAAGCACAGCTCGCGGAGCTTGGTCAGAGCCACTGTGGGTTCGCCGAGCACCTCCTGGAAGTCCGCGATCCTGAGGGGAGCGAAGCCACGGGCGTCAACAGGGTAGGTACAGGCAACCCGAGACCCTCCCAGAGCCCCCAAACCCTCAGAGCCCCCGATTCTCGAGAGCCCTCACCCCGCGCAGCGCAGCCCCGGCAGGGTGGGGAGAGGAAAGACCCCCGTCCCTACACAGACCCCAACACCGACCTGCTCTGGTGCAGCCGCGACATGGCGGCCCCAGCGCCCCTTCCCCGCGCGCCGCATAAACGCTCCGGCTGGAAACGCTGCCCGGGGAGGGGGATGCGGGATGGGCCCCGCCCGCCCGGGCGGCCCCGCCCCGTGAGGGCGTGGGGAAACCGCCCGCTCCGCACGGAGCCGTCCCTGCCCAAGCCCCGCCCCCGCCCGCCTCAGGGTGCCTTTCCTGAGCTCCTGGCCCCGCCCCTTCAGCGGCAAAGCTCCGCCCCATTCGTTCCGCCCACAGCACAAAGCTCCGCCCCTACGCCGCGCGCTATGCCCCGCCCCGTTTCATTCCACTGTTCGCTAAGCCCCGCCCCTTTCCCGGTAAGCTCCGCCCCCTAGCCGCCTCGGGGTGCTCGCTGAGTCCCGCGGGCCCGGTCCCTGCCCTGTACCGGCCCTGTCCCGGCTCCCCGCGTCCGCCGGCCTGCGGAACACGGCGTGCCCCCCTCCCCCCCAGGCACCAAGCGCCAGGAGAGACCCCGCGGCCTGAAGCAGCCGGTCCCCCAAGCACTGAGGAGACCCCCGGGGTAGTCGCGCTGTCCGGAGCACGCTCCAGCCCATGCCAATGGCAACCATGAGCGGGGCCCGCGAGAATGTCCCCCCTCAGTGAAGGGGCGCGGTGGGACCCTGGCTCTGCGGTGGCGGCAGCCGCGGCCCCTGAGCGAGGGACAGACCGGGCTGCGCCCACCCGTGGCGGGGAGGCCCTGCCGGGACGCCGCGGCCAAGCTCTGCCCCGCGCAGTGACGTCAGTGCCTCCGCCGCGTGGCGTCACGGCCTTGTGACGTCACTGAACGTCCCCGCCGGGTCCCCGCTGACCGAGCGTTCCGGCCGGGCCGGTGTTTCCGGGGAAGGACTCGGTGGCGCTTCCGGCGCGGGCGGAGGAAGTGACGGCGGGTTTGTTGACAGCGGAGGCTGCTGCGGGGGGAGCGGGCCCGAGCAGGACACGGACCCCGGCCCGCCCCGGGGAGCCGGGACCAGCCGGGACCAGTCCCCCATGGCGCCAGGTGAGTACCGGTGCCCCCCTCCCCAGCCCGACCCGGGGGCACCGGGCCTGCCCGCCTGGGCAGGGGGAGGAACCGTCGTCCCCGGCGGTGCCGGACGGTGCCCCCGGCACAGTCCCCATCCCCTCCCTGGGACTCCCGGGTGCAGCCGGGCCCCGCCGGGCAAGGCTCCGGCCCGCGGCAGCAGCTCCGGCGCTGCCCGGCGAGGTGACCTCTGAGTGCCTGGGGGACGAGGGAGGGCTCGGGTTCGGGGCCAGCGCTGCCCGCGAGGTTGATAGAGACCATCACGGGCTGGTGGAGCCCCAGCGCACAGAGAGCCGTGACCAGGGACTCCAGGTAGTCTTCTTGGGCAGGCGACTTATGGAACGAAAATCCGTGATGTAATTCAGTGAGCTGAAGGAGCATCTTTACTGCAGGCAGATCAACACATTCCCCGGCGGGTGCGAGCTGTTTCATTTACGGTGTCAGTCTGGCTGGCTGGCAAGTTTGGGAGTTGCAGGCTTTGCTGGGACACGGGATAGTTCGATCTCCTCCTGCTTCACTTTCCCTAGTGAAAGCAGGGATGGTGTTTCCCCACACAGGCAGCGATGCCCCATCAATTAATAAAATCGCAGCGATTTGCAGCTGCAAGATGCCAGCTAAAGTGACAGTGCAGTTTCTCTCCAGAGCATAACCTGTGCCAAACTCTGCATTTACATTACATTTGTAATTCTGAGGTGGCTGTAATCAGCTCATGTCAGTGCATTTTGTTTGCCCTCTCCTTGGACGAGTCCCTGATGCTGGAACAGTCAGCTTTGCCAATCATTTTTGTAGCAACAGCGTAAACGTTGTGTGGTTGGCGTGGAGCCACGGTGAGTCAGGCTTGGCTCCGGGCTCTGCCTGGAGAGAGGCTGGGAGAGATGATGGGCCTGAAGTCCAAGGGAGAGGATATTGGCACTGGCAGCCCCAGGAGAGGTCCCGAGCCTCACGTGCCAGTGCAGCCTGGAATGCTGTAACAATGCAGATGCAGCCTGGAAATAAGCAATACTTGCAAAGAGGCTGGTGGCTCCTGGGTGCTGGGGGTGGGGTAGGTAGAGCTGCCTGGGCTGCACCTGGTTTTGGGGCTGTGGATGGCAGGAGGGTGCTGTGCACAGAGAGGGCTCTGTGCCCATGGCTTTCATGTGTCTGCTCCCAAGGACCTGCAGAACTCAATTCCTTGGTGACTAAGATGGAAGCAAATCCGTCAGAGAACTAAATTGGAAAAAATACTGGCAGCTGGAGTTCTGGTCACTTTTCAGTTCTTGCTCTTGAATTTTCAGCATCTTTCATACATCTGTCTTTAGCTTTTCCAAAACCCACGTGGCACCAGGCAGCTCATTGCTGGGAAAGCACTGGTGGCAGTCACTAGGCAGCTTCATCCTATGTGAAGCTTCCTGAGGAGAAAACAATTAGACAAATGTTAATGATTTTTCAGCCTCTCCAGTTCTTCTCTTTTTGTCACTCATCGAGGTTATAACTAAAAACAGTATTGATTAGGGCAGCAATTGACACTCTTACTTCCCTCTCTGCTGCTGAGGTGTCATGTTTTCAGTCTAAGGAGGCTGAGGCCAGCTTGTGTTGTGTTCTGGACAAAAGGTCACAGCAGCTGCCCTGATATCTGTAATAAATGAGGAGGATGAAAGCTTTGCTTTGGTCTTATTCCACTGGGACAGTTTAACCATTCTTGTTATTAAACTTCTGCATGGGATTGTGTTGGTGGATCACGGGGAGCTCAGAAGTGAGAGGGCAGCTGATTTCTTCAGGGCTGAGATCAACCGGCTGCATTGTGCTGGTCTCAGCAGAGAGGGAACAGAGGCTTGTCAGAGCCACAGGAAGGCAGTCCTTGCCCTCTGGTGCTCTGAGCTGCTTGGACAAGTCCCAAGCACTGGCTGTTTCCAGCTGCACGTGACAATAGATTGTCAATGGGAATTTGTTTCTGAGTTCTCTGGTGGTTGGTAGTAAACAGTGGAAGAACACTGGCTGCAGGGACCTCCTGTCTGATGGCACAGGGAAGCTGGGAGGGACAGCAGAACATGCTTGGTTCAGATCTTCCTGTCGATCTTGCCTTTCTGGAAAGATTCTCTCCAGCAAGCTTCAGGCAAAATCTGCGAGAGAGACTTGTTCTGGAGGTGAGGCAGATTCATCTCCAAAGCAGACATAGCACAGCTTCCTCCCACCTGCATTCCCTTTGCCAGGGAGACAATACTCTGCACTCAGTGACCCAGTTCAGCCTTGACTTCTCACCTTACTCAACTCCAAAGGTGAGAACTATGGATTGTGGAGCTCCTCAAAGTTAAAACCCCTCCATTTTCATTGATTGGACCACATGCACATCAGTGGCACTATTGAGAAGTCACAGTTTTATGTTCTTGTGACTCCCAGCTCAGCACTCAGTGACCAAAAGAGCAAGTTCCATCTTTAATACCATGATTGAAGAGAGTTTAAAGTATAATTTTTATGATTGCTGAGATTTTGGGGGTTTTTACCTTTTAGAGTGATTAGAGGGATTAAGCTGAGGAATGGGAGTTAAACTCTTGTGTCTTGTACTGATACCAAAGGAATGAAGGAAAGAGAGAGCAGCAGAGGCTTTAGAGCAGCAGAGAGCTGGTGACACACAAGTGTCCTGCAATTTGCAGCTGCAGGATAAAGATCAGAAACGGAATATGGTTAAGGACATTTTGCAACAACTTCTCCAGCAATAGCTGCTCAGCTGTGGTGCAGAGAGTAACAACTACCTCCACAGCATCAGTGTTCTCAGGGCCAGCAGGGACAGACTTACTGATAAGACATAGATTTTATATTAAAAAAACATTTCAACACATTTTTTTTTTTTTGTTTCTGTGGAAATATTTAGAAAAGTTTAGGTTTGCAAGCTAACTTTTCTGATAAGCCCTTCAAGTCTTTATACCAGAGCAGTCAAGTAGTTTCAAATCAGAACACAGGGATAGTTTCCCCCAGTTGTCTGCCTCACCCATCCTGTATCCCATTCCAAAAATGAAGAGGGGCAAAAGCACCTTGCCTTTTTCCAGTTTGGTCGCTCTTTGTGGCAGATTTGGGATGCTGAGGGTGAGCTGGATGTAGAGGTGTCTGGCACAATCACAATCCTTGCCTTTACACTGCACTCAAAGGGATCCCAGACCAGTCTGTGTGTTTCCCTCTGGCTTCTGATCCACTTCACACTCTGGTTCAAGGACTTGTATGAAGCTTCTGGCTTGGCACTACTGAGAAACACTGAGCTTGAAAATGAAACTTGACTTGGAATGTTGGCAAAGGGAATGACAGGCAGGAGATACAGGGCCACAGATCCCACCAGTGCCATACAAAGGATTATGCTGACAGCAACTGTTCTGCTGGTTTATCCAACCCACTCTGAAGGAAACCAAGCAACGTGGCTCCTACCACTTCCCTTTCTGAGGGCATTTGTCAGCCAGATAACCCTGCAATAAGGAAACATTTTGTTGTGTAGCCTCGTTTCAAAGCACATCACACTAACTCGTTCCCACGGTTTTCCCTTGGAGTGGGAATACCAAGGAATTAAGAGCATGCTGCCAGAGAGGCCAAACTGCTGGGGGTCCTTTTGAGGTCAGCAAGTGTTGGGCTGTAAATACAACAAGCATCCTGCTGGTGTGACAGCTCTGTGGGACATTTACAGTTGTGCCTTTCTCAATGTATCTTTTTTCCCCTCTCTGCTTACAGCTGTCCTGATGGCCCCATAAATTCATCCCAGAACTTCATTTGAGGGAAGGATCTCCTGCATCAAAAGCTTCCTTCTGCTCTTCCCCTCCCCATAATTTCCCTCAAGATGGCATCTGACAGCCCTGAGTCGCTGATGACCTTGTGCACCGATTACTGCCTTCGCAACCTGGAGGGGACTCTCTGCTACCTCCTGGACAACGAAACGCTCCGGCTCCACCCCGACATCTTCCTGCCAAGCGAGATCTGTGACAAACTCGTCAACGAGTACGTTTCAGGCCAGGTTTGGAAGGAGCTGGAAGCTCAGAGAAGGGGGAGTATAGTTCTTCAAAAAGAATTATGGGAAAGAATTTGTAGGGCTGTGTTTTCCAGTTGATCGTATTGGCAAATAAGGGTTTGCATGAACTTCAGAAGGAAGTGTTCCCATTTGTACTGCTATCATTTTAATTTCTGTGGTAATCACCCTTTCCAAGTTCGTCCAAGCCCAATGAGATGCTGTAAAAAGGGAAATGAAAAGAGTAAACCCAGAGTGAGAGTCACTGCTTCTTCCTCGAATGTCAGTGAGCAACAAGGAAGCCTTCCCATTTGCTATCACTGAAGCATTACAACATTGTATCCAAGCAGAGAAATAAGAGTGCAAAGTGCTAGCAGATGTTAAATTTTAAGGCTGCTGCTCCCGTAGTTTTATAAAGCAACCTGTTTCCAGGGATTTATGTAGTTTGGCTGTCACAGTCTCTCTTGGCTGAACTTGTGCCCACAAAGACTGGCAAAGAATTCTGGCCAACTAATTTTCTGAAAAATGAAAAAAGTAATCAAGTTAATAAGTTTAAAAAAATTCCTGGAGTCTGTGCTTGCCAGAATCCAGTTTGCTCACACACACAGAGTCTTGCACAAATCTTTGCCCAAGATTTTCCTAGGGATCATTGGTTCTGTGCCAGAAGAGGTGGGTGAGCTCCTTTGCCCCAAAGGCTGATCTGGGTGATATGGGGAGGGGGAGTGGGTTGGTGTGTGCTCACTACTGTCACGCTTCCTTGTCACCAGTGCAGTTGCCAGAGCTGTGGTTGAGCCTGTGCTGTGCTAACACCATTGCCCCACACAGGTACGTGGAGCTGGTGAAGACAGACAGTGTCTTTGAACCCCATGAAAGCTTCTTCACACTCTTCTCGGACCCACGGAGCACCAGGCTAGCTCGGATCCACCTGCGGGAACACATTGTGCAGGACCAGGACCTGGAGGCCATCAGGAAACAGGTGGGGTTGCACTGACAGCTGCCACATCACACAGCAGCACGGGCACCAGCTAGAATGCCAGACACCCAGAGATTCCCAAGGCTCCATCCTTCGCTGTCCAGGCTTTCTTTGGACTAACCTCAGCTTCTCCCTTCTCAGCTCCCAAAGCCACTGTTGGGAATGGCATAGGACACTGGTCAGGTTGGGTGATACATGGTCTCAGGCTGTCCCAGTGGGAGGTGTGGGGCAAACAGCACGGGCACTTCACCTGTGAAATATCTCTTACTTTGCTTTCCCTTCTTTCAGGATCTTATCGAGCTCTACCTGACTAACTGTGAGAAGCTGACAGCCAAGAGCCTGCAAACCTTGGTGAGCTTCAGCCACACACTGATCTCCCTGAGCCTCTTTGGCTGCTGCAATATCTTCTACGAGGAGGAGAACCCCGGGGGCTGTGAGGACGACTGCCTGGTGAACCCCACTCGCCAGGTCTTGGTCAAGGACTTTACTTTTGAGGGCTTCAGCCGCCTGCGCATCCTGAACCTGGGCCGCCTGATCGAGGGCGTGAACGTGGAGACGCTGCTGCGGCCCCTGGCCTCCCTTGCAGCTCTCGACCTTTCTGGCATCCAGCTGAACGACGTGGGATTCCTGACCCAGTGGAAGGACACTCTGGTTTCCTTAGTGCTTTACAACATGGACCTTTCAGAGGAGCACATCCAAGTGATCGCACAGCTTCGCAAGCTCAGGTCAGCAGATCTGTTCTTCTTTCTTTATCCTTCTCCAGCTGATAGGGAAAGGTCTTTCAGGAATGGTCGTCTTGCCTGCTATCAGAGAGGTACCCACTGCTGGGTGCAGCTTATAAACTTTCCTGTGAACAGGCTCACTCATTGTACATATCTACTCAGCACTGTACATGACATGTCTAAAGCCAACCTGAACTTTGCTTGTAAGAAGATAGCACTTAGCAGAAACCTGCCATTGGAAAAACAAAAAACAACACATGTGTGACCCCCCTTGCCCCAGCTAGGTGTGCAACAGGTAGAAGACACTTTTGTGAGTGGGATGTTGGCTCCAATCTTAGGTAGGAGGCAGTAAAGTTTCCTTGTCCTGTAAGGAACCACACCTGCACACAATGGCTGCTCAGTTTGTCCCACCACTCCCTCAGCAGCAAGATTTCCTCAAAGCTTAAGTATTTAAATACCTGAAACAAATCAGGATAATGTAATAGCCTGGGGTGGAAAAATTATAAGATTGGGGAAGCAGACAAAAACGTGTGTAACTTAATTTGTGGGAGGAGGCAAGATATGTTTCTGGGGATGCACAGATTCTCTGGTGCATCTTAATCTCCAGGTAGAAATGCTCTGTGATGGAGTTTGGAAAAAGTAGTTTCTGAGCCTGGAGCAATTCCCTTTGTGATGTGTGGCCAGATAATTCACTGTGGTCCATTCCAAGTAGCTCTCTACCAGATACCTGTGTGCTTTGGTTAGACACAGGGCCAGCTGCTGCTGCCAGAGCCTACAGAACCACTTTCCTGTATCTTGGGAAGGAAATAATGATAAATAATAATCACACTGGCTCTGGTAGGGAGGCAGAAGCCCCAGCTAATGCTTTCAAAGCTGTGAGATGCTCTCTATCACTTGCAGGCACCTGGATATCTCCAGAGACCATCTGTCCAGTTATTACAAGTTCAAGCTGACCCGGCGGGTTCTAAACTTGTTTGTGGAAAACCTGGTGAACCTCACTTCACTCGACATCTCAGGGCACACCATGCTGGAGAACTGCACTATCCCCAGCATGGAAGAGAAGATGGGCCAGACAAGGTAAGGAAACAGCAATTACTGAGGTATGCTTGGATGGATAGATCAGTCAAACATGAATTAAGAACAGTTCCCCCTTCTGAGTTCTCAAATTCTGTAGGTCTAATCAGTACTAAAAAGCAAGATACAACTCTTGCCAGGTTCCCCTGACAGTAGAGACTGGTGTGAGAATCAGCTGTGATTGCTGTATGCAACACATGTAAGGACTTGTAAGAGTAATAAAGAATTCATCCCATCTGCCTGCCATGCATATCTGAAGTATTTCAGTTCTTTTCCACACACATTCTCCCAGGGATCTCCTGCAGGATTTTTTTCTGAAAGTACTCCAAAGCCCTTTACACATTTCCTACACAAGACACTCTTACCCTTGCAGAAATCCAGACTCTTCTGACAGAACATTTATACACTGAGTCAATACATCAGCATTCGTAGAAGGGCTGAGTGTTTTAGGAGCCTGGAATCTTAGGGCCTGTTTTCAGATTTGACCTGGATACTGGGCAGATCAAGCCTTGGAAATCCTGGTGCCCATCAGCAGAGGCATACCTGGAGGTCTAGTTTTCCACATCAGCCAAGAGCTCTGCCCTCCTGTTAAGCACTTGCTGAACAGAAAGAAGCAAAGAAGTGAGACAGTACTGATGGAAGCTGACCAGTGCTGGTGAAAATGCACTGGCTCTTGGTCAGTAAGGAACATGCAGCAAAAATGGTGTTCCTGCATATTCACAGAAGCAGACTTAGCATGTCCATCACATTAAAAATACGTTGGATGAGTGAAATCCACAGCCCTTAAAGAAGAAATTTTTACCCCAACTAGTGAATTTCCAGGACAAGTTTTACCTGGGAAAGCTGCATCCTGTCTGCAGTAATTCTTAATGCTGGTTCCCTTCAGCACATTCACCTTTCATTCAGGATCACTTGGGATGAATATTTAGAGTTATGCTCCTAAGTAGCTGCCTGGTATAAAATGAAGCGTAGCTTTTGCCACTCTGGGTATGAAGCAGTGAAGTCAGGGTGAATTGAAGGCTGACAGCCATCTCTGTGGCAGGAGACACCTGAAGAAACATGGTACCAACATGAGCAATCTTGTTTTTTCACCCCAGCATTGAGCCAGCAAAGAGCAGCATTGCTCCCTTCCGGGGTCTGAAACGACCACTGCAGTTCTTGGGCCTTTTTGAAACATCCCTCTGCCGCCTGACCCATATTCCAGCCTACAAGGTAAGGAGGCTGCAGGAATATTGGCAGCAGGAACTTGTTAGAAGTTGAAAGAACATGAGAACACTGGCTGACAGTAGAGTGGAGTTCTTTGGGTCTTGGGTGTGACAACCTTTCAATAACTACTTCATAATGCAAGAAAACTGCCAGAAAGCAAGACCTGTAGCCCACATAGTTTTTATAAGGGTTGGAAAACATGCCTCTTGGAGAAAAGCATGGAGAAATCATCCTGCCTGAAGGATGTCTGTAATTTAAGGATTTAAGACAGTGGGAATCCTAATTTTGAATAGCATCCTCCTGCCCCAAAGGTGCCCTTCCTCATCCCTCTGGACTGAAAAGTAACTCAACCTGTCTCATTCTGAGCTGAATCTATTCTCAGGGCAGAGGGAAGGTATAGTCTTTGACCTTTCAGAGTTTCCTTCTCACGTTGGTTTTCCTCCTTCATGATTTCTCCCCTGACTCTTTTTGCTCTTCCACGTCAGGTGAGTGGAGACAAGAACGAGGAGCAGGTCCTGAATGCTATTGAGGCTTACACCGAGCACCGGCCGGAAATCACTTCCCGGGCCATCAACCTGCTTTTTGACATTGCCCGCATCGAGCGCTGCAGCCAGCTGCTGAGAGCCCTCCAGGTAAGCCCTGGCCTCACCCTGTCAAGGGGAATTTTGCACTCCCAGTCTTTTTTTCCTTGTATCAGGCCATTCCAGAGAAAATTCCAGTAGCACAGTGGAACTGGCTGCCTTCATTTCCTAACCACGTTCCTGCAATGCCTGGGCCACACATTCCTTGTGGGCTTCTAACAGCCACTCCAAGAATTAGGAGCAAGCCTGTGGCACTGAAGCTCCGTGTTGCTTCTCTGCAGCTGGTGATCACAGCCCTCAAGTGCCACAAGGATGACAAAAACATCCAGGTGACAGGCAGCGCTGCGCTCTTCTACTTGACCAACTCCGAGTACCGCATGGAGCAGAGCGTGAAGCTGCGGCGCCAGGTCATCCAGGTGGTGCTGAACGGCATGGAGTCCTACCAGGAGGTCACAGTAAGAGCAGCCCAGGCACCTTGGGTTCCCATAGTCCTCTTTTCCTGTATCAGTTCTTTAGCCTGGTGTCAGCATGTGGTTCCCTCTGCTTGCTCTCCTAGGCAGAGAAGTTACTGCCCAGGTCTGTTCCTGGTCTCCACTCAGCAATGGAGGTTACATGCAGGGTGCTCCTTTTTATCCATGAACAGTGGTCAACCAGCACTGACTGTGGGATGAAATGGTTGTGGGTAAAGAGGGTGTTTAGTCAATGGAAAGATACATCTCAAATCTCTGTACTGGAAGTCAGCTGTGTAGAGGGCCCCCAGGCAGTGAGGAACTGGCTTGGAAAGCAATGGGCACTGGATAATTGGGTAGCCTTGTGAGACTGGAGTGACAGTCATAGAGCATGGCTAAAGCACAGCACTAGATCAGAGGGTAACAGAAATCCCAGTAGCTGTAGTCAGGCAAGAAGATGATTACAGTACCAAGCAGCAAGGAAGCAGGTGGTGGGGTCTGTGCTTTTGTAGCCACTTGGCCCAGAGTTTGCTTCCTTTTGACCCAGGTACAGCGGAACTGCTGCCTGACCCTGTGTAACTTCAGCATTCCCGAGGAGCTGGAGTTCCAGTACCGCCGAGTGAACGAGCTGCTGCTCAACATCCTCAACCAGAGCCGGCAGGACGAGTCCATCCAGCGCATCGCTGTGCACCTCTGCAATGCTCTGGTCTGCCAGGTGGACAACGACCACAAAGAAGCCGTGGGCAAGATGGGGTTTGTCATGGTTGGTATGGTCCCAAGGTGTCTACTTCTCCGTAACCCAGGCTAGGACAATTCCCTTGCAGCTGTCCATCAAATGCCTCCAGCCACGATCCAACCTCGCAATAGCACAGGAGGGAACCAGTGTCCCAGCAATCCTGACCTCTCCTGGAACCTACCCCTTTACTTGCTTACCAACACTGCAAGTTTTGATCTCAGAGACAGGCTGGTGTGAGGGCAGGAAGGCACCGTAACCTAACACCTGACCTCACCACATCGGGTTATTTCTAGATCTGGTACCACCTTGTGACTATCTCCTTCTGCTTTTCCCCAAGTTTGCATCAATTTCCCAGCTCAACCCATATCCTCCACCTTTTCCAAGAAATCTCAAAGGCTGTTGCTTTGGCATAGTTATGCCACATCCCAGACCTTGTCATACAGCTCAAAACTGACTCAACTGCAAACTCAACAGCTCAGGGACTGTGGTATAGTTCAGCTCTGTGAATACTTGCAACTTGGAGCATGACCCAGTGGTTTAGAGAGAGATACATCAAGTAGGTTCTCTGCAAAGATCAAAATTGGCCATAACTGCTGTGATACTGCAGGGCTGGTAAAGCTTTAGCTCCATGATTTTTCAACTGTTTCTCACTCTTCCCCTTTCTTTGCCCACAGACAATGCTGAAGCTGATTCAGAAGAAGTTGGCTGATAAAACGGTGAGTGTTTCCCAGACAAAAACATATACATAGAATATTTTCTCTTCAGTCTGACTTAGGCATGGAGATCAGCCCAGAGTGCCAGCTCAGCTTCTCTAACAAATACAAGACATCTCAGCTGACGCTGCAGAATTTCCTGTCCCAGGGTGAGGGCAGGGGAATGTGACAGGGAGGCAAAAATACTAAACAAAAAAACTCACTTACTTACAAGTTGAAAGCGAACAACAAGGTTTTCTTACCTCTGAGGTCAGCTAGGGTGATGCCAGAGAGGAAACAGGTGATTGGTTTGCACCAAGCTCCTGTACTATCAAAGCTCTGATTCTGTCCCTTTCCCTGTAGTGTGATCAGGTGATGGAGTTTTCCTGGAGTGCCCTCTGGAACATCACTGATGAGACCCCAGATAACTGCGAGATGTTCCTTAACTACAGTGGCATGAAACTGTTCTTGGAGTGCTTGAAAGTAAGTGTCTTATTGTCTCTGGAGAGGCTGACAGCAGTGGAGATGCAGGTGCCTGGGCAGGATCCCTGGCTCTCCTCTCTCCAAGCATTACTTCCTACATTTCACAAAGAGGAAAGTAAAAGTGTAAGTTGTTCTTTCTCACATCATTCCACCCAGCCAGAGAAACTTATAGAACAGAGAAACTTACAGTGAACACATCTTCCCCTTTGCCCATCTTTGCTGAGCCCCCTCAAGCAGAGCAGCAGTGAGGAGTGGGCCTGGTTTTGATCCTCCCTTTTCACACATACCTTTAGCACCATTGCTGACTACCCCAAAACACAGAGCTTTTCTAGGTGCACTGTACAGCCTTTTCCCAGGGTTGCTTGTTCTTAGCATCACCAGAGTCCTACCTGTGTATAATCCTGTTCCTTGCCTGGCCAGGAGTTCCCAGAGAAGCAGGAGCTGCACCGCAACATGCTGGGCCTCCTGGGCAACGTGGCCGAAGTGAAGGAGCTGCGCCCACAGCTCATGACCTCCCAGTTCATCAGTGTGTTCAGGTGAGTGCCTGGCTTGTGACCAGCTGGCCTCTGATCTCTTCTCCTGAACCACCTGGAGACTTGTTGATCTTCACTGCATCAGCAGCTCTAAGTGATCTCTTCTCTCTTGGCAGCAACCTGCTGGAGAGCAAAGCTGATGGGATTGAGGTATCATATAATGCCTGTGGAGTGCTCTCCCATATCATGTTTGATGGTCCAGAGGCCTGGGGCATCTGCGAGCCTCACAGAGAGGAAGTTGTGAAGAGGATGTGGGCAGCCATCCAGAGCTGGGATATCAACTCCAGGAGAAATATCAATTATAGGTGAGGAATGGAAAAGATCAGCCCACTACACGGGAACTAGGATTGTCACAGGAAGGAAACACCAACAGAGAGAAGAAAGGAAGAGAGAGAACCTAGCATGGAGGCTCTGTTCAGAGTGAAGGAGAAACATCCTCAGGGACATGTTCTTTAGTGAGGGTTTTACATCTTCCTATGAAACTTGTTACATAAGATGCTGAAATTAGACACCTTACCTGACAATTCCTATGGGAGAAGTTTGGCAGCCCAGCAGAATTTCTCCTGCATGTTTCTGCTGAAATTGAGTAGTTCAGGAAAACCATGGTCTGTCTAGGACTGCCAAAGCATTTTCCTCTGATACTGCTGTCCTTTGCAGTCTGTCCTTTTAAGTCTGTTTGTTTCCCAAAGTCACATGCTTTCACTCTTCTCTGGGGCATATTAAGACACAGTTACCAGAAATGCCTTCCAAGGTTAATACAACTGCTGGAATCCTCTAAACCCCTTCCTGTAAGAGGGTATCAGGTATTCAGAATTTCTTTAGTGCTTGGCAGGGATCCAGAACTGGCATTCCAGTGCCTGTTTACAGTATAGACAGTATGGTATTGTTGTCAGAAGAAACACAGCAACCCTTGCACATGTGCAGCCAGCTTTGCCTGGATATAGTTTGGTTTTGTCCCTCCTCAAACTGATCAGTGCTGTTGGATTTCAGCTCTTGTGAGGAAATGCCTAATGGAGGATGAAAATCAGTTCCTGGGCTCAGGTGCCTTCATTGCAGCTATTTTTCTGGGCAGTGTGTTTGTACTGAAGTGGTGGGGCCTGTAACCCTGCCAGATCTGCCCTGGGACACTGACTTAGTGTTGGTGCCAGAATCTTTGATATGCCAGTGGATTTATTGCTGTGGTATCTGTGAGCAGAGTTTGTATTGCTGTGAGTGGCAAAGGTGCTGAAAGAAGTAGCTCTTGGATTTTTAACAACTTCTGTAATGTTTCTGTGCAGGTCATTTGAACCAATCCTTCGACTTCTTCCACAAGGGATCTCCCCAGTCAGCCAGCACTGGGCCACCTGGGCACTCTATAACCTGGTCTCTGTCTACCGTAAGTTCTTTTTGAAATCATTCCCTGTACTGTTGAGGGGGTGGAGCTCCCTCAACTGGGGGCTGTCAGCAGAAAAAGTCTTCCAAGATAAACTATGCAGGTAGAGAAAACCTTCTTTGAATGATGCAGGAATGTCCAGGCAGCACAGCCAAATAAAGCTAATTAAACTTGGTGTGTAGAAAATTCCCTTACTGTTTTGATCCTTCTCCTTCCCCTCCTGCCCCCCTTTGTACCACTGTTGTGAGGGTTCACAAGGACCTGATTTATTCTTTTCTCTGCACAGCTGACAAGTACTGCCCATTGCTGATCAAAGAAGGTGGGATTCCTCTCCTGAAGGACATGATTAAAATGGCCTCAGCACGACAAGAGACCAAGGAAATGGCCCGGTAGGACACCAGTGCACCACCACAAACTCTCAGTTTAGCCTTAGTTTAGTTTTTAATTCTTCCACATAAAGTGAGGCTACCAAAGCAAGGCCTTTAGTGATGTGTATGAGAGGTATAAATTGAACACAGGAGCAGCAGAGGAAAAAAGAGGATGAAAATAGAAGACTAGAGGTATTTATAGGTGGGCAGTACACACAGATCATTGCCAGGCAACTGGGTTGTAGACTGGCTTGTTGAGCAAGGGAGCCACATGGCTAATTGCAGTTCTTAGGCCAGTAGTCTCCAGTTAGCACTTTTCCCTGTACTTGGGTGGGCTACCTGTCTTCAGAATCATACTGGCCTGTCACTGATCTGCCAACTGCACAGTTAAAATGAGAGCATTTTTCAGAATGTAGAGTCCATCACCCTTGCAATGACACCTTTCTTTGGAGTCATCCTTTCAGAGTTGTAAAAGCCAGCTGCAGTTTCTGCTCATTGGCTGTAATTTCATACCTGCAGGATGAATGGAAGGGAGAGGTAGAGATCTGGGCATACATACCTGGTGAGTGGGCAGCAGGTATTCCCACAGCTGGAGGTTTGCTAAATGCTGGAGGGGCCTGGAGCCTGCAGAAGATAGTCACAGTTACACACAGTGTGTGGGATGGGACAGGTGACAGCACAGTGAAGGACAAACATTTGTATTCAGGTATTTCCTGCTGGGATTTAAAGGCATCTGAGGTTTTGGGTATGGGGGTAATGAATGAATGGTCACAACTGGATCTGGATATGCACCACCATAACTTGACATTCCAAGCTGGGAGCTGCTTTTGTGGAGTTTGCTGGTTTTGACACAGTTTGTGTCTCAGATATAAACAGGACACAGTTACACAGAAATCAACTCTGGGACAGTTCTTACCTTACTGTCCCACAGCTGAGGTACAATAAGCTTTAAACTAAACCCTCTCTCCTTGTCCTTGTTTTATCCATAGGAAAGTTATAGAGCACTGCAGTAACTTTAAGGAGGAGAACATGGACACTTCCAGATAGAGGCAATCACCCAATGCCTCTTGCCAGCACTGTATCCAGCTTCTCTCTAACTCACTGTACATAGGGAGGACTCTTTCTTACCAACTCGCCCGTTGGAAGGAAACTTTATGTGTGTGTGTGAGACCCTCAGTAGATGAAGGTGAATAGGGGAGGGGGGAGGGACTTTTTGCACAACAAAATGCTTTCCTTAACTTAGTGGACTTTTTTGTTATGAAGTTTCAGGTTGAAGTTCCGTGTGTATGATTTCTGTATAAAAAGAAAACAAAAAACAAAGACAATTACATTATGTATCTTTTAACCTTTTTATTTTAGACCACACAGAGAGCCTCAAATGACCATGACCTTGAAGACCTAGTTGTGTGATCACTAGTGTGACATGTTTATTTCCCACTTTTTAGAAAATTCCCTTTTGCTGTACTGCATGAGGTCCTGTGATGTCTGCAAGAACACCAGTCCTGAATCAGCATTGGCTGCTCAGTGGGGTGACAGGCAGTGATGAATTATTTATTTAGTTAGAGAGATTGGAGGACACAATACCAGAGAAATAGACCAAAAGAATTGACATTTTAGTGAGACTTATAAATGGAGAAACTACAGAAGACCTTTCAAGCTAATTCACTCTCTTAAGGGCTTTTTAATAGAAGACTTATATTAATGGAATCATTGCTAATTCTTTGTGGGTCATTTGGAAGTAAGGCATTCCCAATAAAGTCAAGAGGTCTGTTTTGTCCCCACTGGCAGTACAGTAGGATCTGCCAGCCCACCCAGCCTCAGAAGGTCAGGAATGACCAGCAGAACCAGTTACATGTTCTTGGCTACACAGAGCTGCTCTCTCGAAGGGAGCCTGTGCAACAAGGCACAAGGTTTGTTCACAAAGGGCTACACATCTTCACCACCTATTTTAGTTGTGTTCTGTTTTGTAGGGAAGGGCTACAAAGCCAGAGTATTTCCCTCTGCATACTATACTGTGCTAGGCCCTAGTCCAGAGCAGCTGTACCCCTTCATGCAAGTCCCAGAAAGGGACCAGAGCTGTCCTGCCCTCCCTCAGTCTGTGTCATCACAAGCTGTGCTCAGTAGCATCATAATCTCCCTTTACAGGAAGCTCACTGCAGCACAACTGCTGGAATTGTAGGTGGGGAGTCTCAAGGCACCTTCTGAAAGGCAATCCCAGGAAATAGGACCTTTTGTTCCACCCCAACATCTTCCCCCTTTTCTCAGAACAGAAGGTCCTATTCCTGTCTGACTCCCAGAAGCACTTACCAGTGCAGTCCCAGTCCCATCAGCAGCATTAGTCCAGTCCATGTGACACAGGTGAGAGTCCCACTGAGCTGGTCTTCCCCTGTAACACTCCAGACCTGTAATGGCTCAAGAAGCTGAAGGCCAAGGTTTGCCTCACGGCCAGGCACTCAACAGCACGGTTGTCCATGTCACGGCCCACTGCTCATCACAGTTCTTTGACAATTCACAAATCTTCCCTTAGAAGGGATTCAGAAAAGATGTTGTGCCTGGTAGAAGAAAAATGAGCCTATGGCCATACAGGCTGGGACATTTCAGGCCTCAGAGCACAGTAACTCGCTGCTCTCTTCCCTTGTACACTTTGCTCTCGGATTTGAGTCGCTGCTATGAGGTTCTGCTAATGCTCAGAGTTCATGTTGTCCTTGTGAGCACGTTAGAGATGGATCCTTGATCCACAAACTGACACTTTAACTGACAGAACACAACTGCCTGGAGAGGTTTACTTTTACTGCCAATACGGTGTTATTCAATGTCTTTTTTTTTTTTTTTCCTTTTTAACCATACGTCATTTGTTTCGGTATTGTGAGATCTGTACTTTTTTTCTTTTAAGTATTTTTCAAACTTATATATATTTTTGTGTCACTTTTAAATTGTTTTCATAAGATTTGCAAAACTTGACAAATTATACTTTTTTGCAGTCATTTGAAATGTATTTTTCTCTTATTCTTGTTTCCCAAGTATTTGTATTCCTATGAGTTTTGAGATGGGGAAGCTTATTTCAAGATCTGTTTTCTGTGTAACACTTGTTAATCTTCCTTCTACATGCAAAACTAAGAGGGGCTGCAAATACAGCCTTGGTTGTTAGGGGAGTCAGGCTTTGTTCTTTAATTCCCTGTTTAGTGCTCTGTGCTTGGGAAGTTGTTTCACGTGGCAGTGCCACCCACCACACCTGCTTCCTTTCCAATGCCCATGTACTGAAAGCTCCTGCCACTAAAATCTTGAACCAGCTGACAAAAAGCACTCAAGATTCTGACTGTGTTGGCAAGGTGGGAGTAGAGCAGAAGGGGACACATGACAGATGTGAGGTATCAGAAAGCCTTGTCCCCAGAAAGCAGCTGCCACACTGAGGAGACAGTGGAGCTGAGGAATTCCCATCTCATCTGGAGCAGATCCCAGCCTCTCACTGCAATCCAAGCCAAGCAGTTGGGCTCTGCTATGAGTTTTTGGCACAACTGCATCAAGGCTAGTGAACAACCAATGGCTTGGTTTTATCTACCTTGAGACCCCCCAAAGGTTTGGGTTTTCCAAACCAGTGCTTCCACAAGTTGAGCAGTTACTAGAGTCTCACCTGCTGCATCCCAAACTAACAACATCCACACTGCATCAAAGCTGTTTACACTGTAAAGGTAACCTCTGTCCTCATTGCTCACAGACCCTCAGCAAGCTGTACCTCAGCCTGAACCAGGATAAAAAGATTCCAATTTCCCAGCAATAAGGAGATGAATGGAACCAGGCCAGGCTGTCAGAAAAGCTCAGCTTGCTGAAATCTGTCACCAGTCCCAGGGGAAAGAGGGAATTCTAACTGGGCTGTTGCAGAAAGCCTCACATAAAATTTTGAGTCAGGCCACCAGCAAGGTAAATGCCTAAGGCAGCACATTAAAAGGAGTTAACACCCCTGTTAGAGTAACATGAGCTTTGCCTACAAGCTTCAGTGTCTTCAAGATTTTGTGAGTGAAAAATAACATTTTCCCTTCAGTAAGGAGTAAGGCAAAAGTATCCTCTGAGCACCAGAGCACAATCCAACAGTTCCTGTAATTGGAAGTCTGAAACTAGTTTGGGCCTCAGTTTCCCTAACTGAAACAACAGGCATAATGCATGACCTGAAAACGTTTTTTGGTGGCAAGGATTTAACTGGTGCCATAGATCTAGAGCTGAGGACAGAACAGGAGAGTTGCCTGCAGACATCACATCAATGTTCTGCAAAGGAAGGGAGGGCAAAGTGGCAGATTTTTTTATGAAGATTTAATGTAAAAGAGGAAGTTGGATACCCTGAAATGCTTGACTGCTCCAGAGATGCCTCTCAGGCCTTCCAGCTTTGCTGGATCAAAGGAACAAGCCAGGAAACTTCAGCTCCACACAAAATTATACAGCCAGTGACCAACCCTGCTCAGAAAACCAGAATGGGGCCTCTATTTTTCAAATGAAAATCCAGCTGGAGAGAAGTTCATAGCATATAAAGATATTGCAGAGGGCCTCCTTGTGCTCAGTAGCTGTTGGCCCACTCAGACTCTTCATGTTTTCACTACTACATTTCCTTTAATATTCCAAAGCTTGGCAAGCAGAGCACGAACACAGCTCAGTAGCTCCCTGCAGAGACTTTGGCAACAAAGGAACCCTCTACCTGAACTGTGTGTGGTTTCCTTCTTGTTTGGAGGCTGCCCTGTCCTCCAGTGGCCCCTGTCAGTGACCCAGCAGTGCCAGGGGTCCATGTTCTGTGGAGCAGATAAGAGCAAATCGGTGAGCAACTTCCCACCAGTGCTTCCATTTTACAAGATCTGTGGGAGGAATTGCTCATAAGGATTGGCATCTTCTTGGATGATGTTTAACACCCAGAAACACCAGACTTTCTCATCTAGACCAAGCCAAGAAAGTTTAGCACTGATATTTGTGGCAATCAGAACACTGCAGATAATTCATCTGCACTATGGCTGCTGTTCCCCTGCACCTTCCTACTGAAATGATTCTCTTCAGCACTGAATCCTACCCAGCTTGTCACCTTGCCTGGGCTTCTGCTGCTGTCACTCTGGTCTCTGCAAAAGATGAGTGGGAAGAAAAGTCTTGGAGCTGTGAGTCAATTCCCTCTCATTACCTGAAGAAGGCAATTAATTACCAGTAGGGCAAGAGATAGAGGGCACTGCAGTCAGGCATTATCCATAGAAAAGACATTTCCTTGAGACTGTTTAGGGAGGAGTCTGCCACGGCTCAGGTGTTAGAGGACAGCTTGTGCTGGAAAAAGAGAATTAAAAGTAGAGAAACAGCTGGTCTCCACGACAACCATGTATGTGTATGAAGCACAGAGGGCAACAGTCATCGGGAATGGATGGAAAGCAACATGGGGGCTGAAGGAGAAGAGAGCACTTAAGGAGTGAGAGAGATACTCTGCTGAACTGAAACACTTCTGCTTTAGCAGACTGTTTTGATTTCATGTAATTGTCACTGATTCTCTCTGTAACTCTTTCCTTGTTTTAAAAAAAAGTTTTTAAGCTAACTAAATATGTATTTCCTTGTTTTGCAATGAAAATACCCTTAGTTATAATGAGCAAGCATCCCCTTTTACTCTGTCCATGGACCTGCCTGATGCTGAGGCCTGGTTCAAATGTTTGTACCTGGTGAAACTGAGCAAAAAAAATCAAAATGCACAACTGTTGCTTCCTTACAATTCTGAACGAATTAACTTTTCTGTTGTATCCGTTGGATACCCGCTGTGTATTAAACCTAGTGCTCAAGAGTGTTTTCTTCCTTTGTTCTATGAATGTGGTTTATTTAGGTACATTACTGGTCCATTGGCTGTCATATATTTAATTAAAAATGAAAGGAACTGCCACGTGTTGATGATGCCGTTCAGTGCCTTTGCCTTTCATCACTCCAAAAGACACAATACTGCTTGTCTACAGAAGAAAGCTGTGGAGGATGAGAGCATTGTTAGGAAATTGTGTGAGAGGAGAAAAAAATCAGGACAATATTTCAGTGTCCAGATTGCTCTGAACTCTGTAATGTATCTGCAGCTCACACTCCACAGCCTGGGCTTTGTAAGGGGCAGGATCTGAGCACTTAAGAAAAGCCAATCTGCTTTAAGGCCAGCCTGACTTTCTGCTTAAGACCCTGGTCCTGGAAGGGCTCAGTGCCAGTGAGTTCAGTGGTCACTGTGGAGTCTGTAAAGGAGCAAGGTAAACAGGATGGGAGGAGCGTTTGTATGAAACTGATATGCCTCTGAAAACATGCCATGTTGTAAGAGTACACAGAGATACCTTAGCTTTCCAGCAGCATGGGATTCTGAGCTGGAATGTCAGAGGAAACAAGATTCTCCACTCAGAAACTTAGTAGTAGAGACTTTCTGAGCCTAATTTCAAACAGTCGCTGAGGCTGAAACCCTTGAGACAAGAGACGGGCTCTGATCTCTGCAAGACAGGTTTCAAAGCTGAAGGAGAAGATAAAAAGAGTAACATGCACCAAATTATTTTAATCACAAAGAGAGTGAGAATACATTCCTTAGGACAGATTATTCTAGAACATGAGAATATTTCTACTTTCAAGTGGATAGTATTATTACTACACAAATTGCTTTCATTAAGCTTTAAAATTTACACCTCTCTGTGAAGAAGGAAAGACACTACCCACCTTTTCTTGAGCAACAGTACAGCCTCAGGTGTCTGAGGGAAGAGAGCCGTAGGTTTTGCATTTACCTAGAATGAAAAAAAAAAAAAAAAAGGGTTTGAATGACTGCTGGAAATTTAGTTGACAATTTTTATTAACATTTCAACCCAGCTGTCTCAGGTAAACCATTTAAGTGACCCACACAACCAGGTGCTTTCTTGGCATCAGCAGGTGGCCACTGACTCATGTGAAGAGACTAAAATAATGAAATTGTGGGCAAACAATCCCAAGGAATCCACTACTAGATGCTGGAGGGTAAATTTATAAAGAACATGATATTTCTTTCCAAATTTTTATTGGGAAAGATAACAAAAGCAGCAAGGTATATCTATGTTAAAATGAAAGGAGTTTAAAGAGAAAGCACTGATTTTGGAACTTTTACAGATCTGTGATGACATTCATCTCCCTTAGACACTCAAAGTGTAAATATGTATGTGCTATAGTCACCTCAGTGTTTGTTTTATTGTTAGCAAGACACAAAAACGCATCTCAGGTGCAATTCAATTGCTTTTAGGTGTCTCTTCAGCTGAAAAGAATCTATACCTGATACCTCGGCAGCCTTCGGGGGAATTCAATGACCTCACCCAGCCTCTTGACTGCAGCCATCTCAACCAGATCAAATCTCTCCTCGAGTTATGCCAAATTTTCTCCAGGCTCTGGTTAATGGGGCCGTGTAGCTGCTTCTAGCCAGGCACAGCCTCTCTGTGCTTATTCCCGGGGGCTGGAAGCCCACACATGGAATAACCACGTTGGCGAGGGCAGGGTTAACGCAGTGCAGCACCTCGGGAACCACCTCTAGGAGCTTTGAACGGCACCTGCTGCCCGACCCATCCTGGCCAGGCCCTTCCATAGCTCTAGACACCCAGCAGTGTCCGCCCCGGTGTAACCGAGGTTCTGAACAGTTTGCCCAGCCCTGAGCTCCAGAGCCCGGGGTGAGGGCGGGAGGACACGCGGGAAGGGCTCAGGGAAACATTCCTCGAGGAAAAGCCTCGCAGGGCACAACAACGCCGGGGCGGTGTGGGCGACAAAAGCATCCAGATGACCCCGGTTCAGAGCGTGTGCCGAGCCCGGGACAGCAGAACTCGACCCGCGCTGGGGAGCGGAACGAGCCCAACATCCCAGCGGAGCCTCCCCCGCAGGGCTGGGCCGCCCTGGCCCCGCCTCGGGGCGCTGCCCGTGTCCCGTCCGGCCCTGCCAGCGCTGCCCGGAGGCCTTCCGGGCCGGCGGAGCCCCGGAGCCGGTGAAGCCGGGGGCCCATGGGCCCCGGCGGGCTCTGGGTGAGGGCAGCACACACGGCCCTCAGCGCGGCGCTGCTGCTCGGGCTCCTCCTGCACCGCACGGGTGAGGCGGGGCCCGGCCGGGCCGCGGGGAGGGGGGACCAGGGCCGGGCCGGGGCCGCTCCGCCCCCGGGGGCAGGCGGAGGACGGGGATGGCCGGCGGGGGACGGCGATATCGCTGTGCGGCCCCTGCGGGACACGGGCTATCTGCGCCCGGCCGCGGCCCGGGGGTGCCCCGAGAGCAGGAGGGTTTCTGGGGAGCCCCTTCCTCAGTCTCTGCTATCTCGCCCCGCGCCCTCTTCTCCGCCTGGTCTCTCCCCCTTTCCTCTTCATAGATTCTGGACCTCTTTGGTGAGGCCAGAGAGAAAAATCCCGGACGCTTCACAAGGAGCTGCTGCTCTGTGTTTTTGGGGTACCTTTCAGATCTGCAAAAGCAAGTGGAGCGCGGGGAGCTGCTTCAGCCGCTGATCTTCGTTTTGCTGGTGTTGTGCTCGGTCCTGCTGTACTTCAAGGTATCTCTCATGGATCCGGGTTTTGTTAAACCTGAAGAGGAAGTGAAGGTAAATCCCTTCATGTATAGAACAAAGTGGAGTAGGTGTAAAGTCTGTAGGGTTTTCTACTTTTTCCACTCTGGTAGATAAGAAAAATCTGAAACAGCTTCTGTTGTGCTGGCATGAAGTACCCAAGCACAGACCATTGGAGATGAGGACAGACTGGTATTTTGTAACAGCAATAGCTTTTACAGGCTTTAAATGTGCCTTTCACAGCACACTGCCCTTGTAGTAACTGTGCCATTTGAGCCCAAGTCCTCTCCTAGAGCAGAGGCTGCTGTGCCCTGTGGAATGTATATATGACCTATTTTACAATAACCACTGCTAAGTGGTACAAGTGCAAAAAAAGCGCAAAACTGAAGGGCAGGCTTGGCAGATAGTGTTCTTTGCAGCTCTATTTATTGAACTCTTTATAGATTTGTTGCCCTCTCAGAGAACAAATCCACAAACAAGTTACAGTGAAATAAATGGAGATGCAAAGTTTCAGTAACTTGCAGTCTGCTCAAGGTTCACTGCCTCATAGACTATGTAGGACAAAAGCATTATCAATCTTAGTCATCCATCATTAATGTCAGTGTTGGCTGTGTATGACTAATTAGCACTGTTCATCCTGAAAATACATTGTTATTGTATTTAGAAGTGAAGTCTAACCTTGTTTTTGTCCCAGAGTGTGTCTTGTCCACAGTTATTTCTGCTTCTGTGCAAACATTCTTTGGAGGGTTACAGTAACCTGTTCTCTCACTGTACCATAACTGTCTGCAGCTTCTGTAGGAATTCTAAGGAATTATTTTGTTCCTAATGATAGAGATAACAAGCACTATGTAACTGTTAAGTAAAAGGATGCAGCAAGACAGCTCAGTCATGCCTAGACAGCAGCCCAAGAACCCTCCTCAGTCCCTCCCTTTCTCTTCTTTGTAGGAAGGTGAAAATAAAGGACAAGGTGTGGTGATCCCTCAGATTCCAGGTGACATTAAGCTGCGGCGCTGTGGTTACTGCCTGGTGAAGGTGGGCGTCCAGAACATGCTGGAAGAGGAAGGGATGAGTGATTTGAAAGCTTATATTGTTCTTCAGGTGCTCTTGGTGGTCTGTAATTGCTGCTCATGGGAGGCTGGGCAGACTGTGTAGCTACACAAGTAGTAGTCATGGACACTGGCACACAGGCTAGTTTTCCAAGGCTGAAACAAATCCCTGCTGGCTTATAGAAAAAAAGAAACTTTTTTCCATGAGAAACTTGTATTCCACATTCTTACTTGCCATGTCAGCCACACCTTGCAGTACTGTCAAATAAGTTATTTTGAAAATACCTTGATAGTCACAAAGGCAGCTGAGTGTGACATGCAGGAACTGCTCCTTGTTGTGAACTTGTTCAGAGGCCTTAAAACAAAACATTCGCCTGAATGGTAAAAGACAGCATGAAGGAGAAATTACAGCAATGAAATTAGCTCTTAAAACAGTTTGCCTAAAGCCTAGAAAGATTTGTTTTCAGAGTGATCCTTATCAGTTTAATGAAATTAAGCATTACCCCAGCTCCCATAAATTCCTGAGTATCGACCAGGAGGAATGAGCTTATTGCAAGAGGAAACGCTGGCAAAGCTTTATACGCTGCAGGGGACAAATCCTAGGAAGCACTACTTTTCTCTGCCAGGTCTTTCACCTTCTCTGTGCCTGGTAATTGAGCTGTTTTCTGTGCAAGTGTCTTGTATTCACATGGAGGCACTTCTCTGTGCATCCCCAAAAAGCATCACATCCCTGCCTACTGTATTTGATAGCAGTGGTCCTAGTTTTTCACCTCAATACTCTTGGCTCATGCTTTCCTGACTACACTGATTGGCTTTGTCTCCCTCCATGGCACACTGGACTTCCTATAATAGGTAGGTAATAAAGAAAATGTGTAGATAGGAGCAGTATGGGAGAGTCACTTAATTTGAATGCCACCCATTTGGGTCTTGACCAGGAGAATCACAATCCCTTTGATTTGTCTTAGCAATGTTGATGCACTGTTGTCTCACAAGTGAGTGTTTTAGGGACAATATTGTGGAGAAAGACAGATTTGCATGATGTTCTCTTCTACCAACCAGGAGTGGGACAGCCATGAACTGTAGCCAGTGGTTTTTTCTTTTTTTGACTGTGTTTTGCAGCAACCCATGCGAGCCAAGCACTGCCAGCTGTGCCAGCACTGCGTGCGGCGCTACGACCATCACTGCCCCTGGCTTGAGAACTGTGTAGGAGAAAGGAATCACCCCCTCTTCATAGTCTACCTGAGTGTGCAGCTTGTGGTTCTGCTGTGGGGAGGCCATGTTGCCTGGTAAGGCTGGGAGATGGCATTTGAACACCTCTGAGAAGGTGAAAGGCACCACCTCTTGCTGAAAGTTGTGGTGCTCCTCGTGCTGGCATAGAACATAGCAGTGGCTGGACTGGCTTTGGATCCTCACCCTCTTTTGCATCCTGAAGTGCCCTGATCTTGAGCAGAATCTGATCATTTAGGTTTCATTGTTCATTTTGCTTCAGTCACTGTAACACAATCTTTGTTTACACATTCAAGTGCTGGAAACTCCAACAGGGTTCCAGCTGTTCAGGAGAGGAGTTAACCCAGAGTGATTGTGTCTCACAGCTGTCAGGGGAAAACAGCATCTTCTAAACTTAGGTTCCAATCCCTATGGTGCAGTCTCTCAGGACTTCATTGTATATTAACTCCCTGTAGTCGAGGATTGTTAGCAGCTCATTAGTTATGAATCAGATGTGTCACCAGGTTTGCTTAGTTTATGAAACTAGTTCTGCTTCTTTAACTGCAGATTTATTTCTGTTTGAATTGAAAGGTCAGGCCTCTACTTCGAACAATCCTGGGAGTGGCTGCAGCACAACATTTTCCTCATTGTGTCCTTCCTCCTGATATTCATATTCACCATTGTGGACCTGCTGCTGCTTGTGTCCCACCTGTACCTGATCTCATGCAACACCACGACCTGGGAGTTCATGTCGCACCACCGCATCTCCTACCTGCGGCACTCCGAGCTGGAGAACCCCTTTGACCAGGGGATAATCCTCAATCTCTGGAAGGTTCTTCTGTTCACGCCACCTCACTGCATGGGAGAACATCTATTTTCACAAGAACAGTGAGCCTGTCTAGTCCCAGTGTGCCAACACACCTGGCAAGCTGCTGGGTAAAGCTTTGCTAATGCAATGACTTTTGTTTCCTTGCACTGAACTTTAACACATCACGGACTATGCAACCTGCTCCACAGCCTGTTCATCTGCAAATTACATTTCAGGGATAGTCAGGGATATTTTTTTATATATAAATAACACTGTTAAAGGGAAGAATCCTGCTCTGGAGAAGGCAAAGCCAGCAGAGCTGATTTCCAGACTGAGCAAAGTATCTCTCTAAATTTATTTCCTTTCGTTAAGTGCGTCCACATCTCTGCAGAAGAAATGCAAGGTTAGTGTGACTATTTGTGTTCTCTTCTCCAAGGCCTCCCTCGGCTTTTGCCGCTAGGGAACAGCAGCAATTAGAGATAAAACCACCTAGGATCAGTGGAATTCCTGTGGCCTTTTTTCAGCCAAGTTCTGACTGTGAGAACTGCAGTGCCTTTTGGCAGTAGCATCAGGCGTGTAAGAGAAATATTTGAGTAAATACTTAGAGTCAAAAGCAAATTTTATTTTCTCCACATGTTTCAGCTGAATGCTTTCCACAAAGACTTAAGGCTTAATACTGTTAATGTGCATGAGAAAGAGCTGTAAGACACCCAATTAATCTTATCAGATAATTAACCTGCATTTTGTGATGCCCTGGGCAGCTTCCTCACAGGTTTTTAAGTTGATGATGCTACTAACAATTCACTGTTTTGAATCAAGTCAGTGAAGAATGACACCATCACTTCTCTGGACAGAAAAGTAATCCTTGGCTACTGAATTATTTCTGCAGATAACATCGTGCTCAGGCCTTTGCTGTAGCTTGGGAGAGAAGCAGGAGCAGAGGTGGGTACCTCATGCCTAACTCAAGTAACACTGTTGGTAAAACTACTACTACCTCAACTCACTAGTGACATGTTAATAAAATAATACAATTTCAATGCAAGAGGGAAGCTGCCAGGTCCTGGTTGATTAACTGAGATAAGAGATGCTGACAGCTTTCAGGACAGCAGCAAGAGGACCTGTTTTCCATTGAAATAAAAGGTCATACTTCAGATTTCCATGGGGAATTAAAAGGAAGTTTGGGATGACCAATCTTAGATTTAAAACAAAAAAGGCTGTGGTGTGAATTTTAGTCACTTTTCTGTTAAAACAAAAACAAAACAAGAAAAACCACCACAACAAAATATAAGTTAAAATTATCTTGTGCCTTAATTGTCTTGCCTCAGGAATTAACACCAACTCAGAAGCACTCAGGGTTTAAAGTTGATGAACACTCATGAAAAGACAGTGTAGTTACTAACACACCACAACAGTCCACAAGCAATTTAAATGCAGCATAAGATCCCTTTTTTGACCAGCTCCAGAGTTTGTGATCTGTGCACAGTCTGGTTTGTTCAGGGTAGAAGCTTTATTAGAGGAATATCAGAACACTAAGGATTGTTTTTGTAAAGCTACTGCACCATTCAGAAGGATTCTGCAGTTTGCTTGTGTTGCCGTGGTACCTGCTAAAGTGTGGATCATCTGTCACATTGCAGTTCCTGGTTCTTCAGGTATCAGTCAAGTGAAAGTTTATCAGCAGGTACAACAGCTCAAAACAGTTTTGCTCTGTTTGGTATTTCTTTAAAATACACTGTGTGTTAATTTACCATTGTTTTTACTCAACCATAAATTATAAAATAAAATATTAAGTATGCATTTTTAAATTCTCTGTGACTCTCTCTTTGAACCCAAGTTCTAGGTTTGACCTGTGCTAACAATCCTCTGTGCTACCTCCCACGGCACAGTGGCCTTGAACTAAAGCCACAAAACACAACACAGGGGCCAACAGCAATTGCCACTCAAACAAGAGTGAGGAAAATGTGTATCCTACTCCAAACAGGCCAGAGCACTTCCAGGGTGAGCGGGAGGTTGAAAGGATCTTTGTACACGGGAATTTTCAGGAGCAGCTATACTTGGTTCTCAAAACAGAAAATCTAGGTTGAGTGTGAAATATCCCTGGTTTACACAGAGCTCTTACCTCACTGAATCCTGAAGCACTGGGACCTGTCTTGGCTTAACAATTCCCTAGATCCTTGTCTCCAGCTACAGCACAGCTGCCTTAGTCCCACTCCTGTCTCCATCTGGTGAAGACAAACTGAAAGAGCAATGATTTATGTCCTTGTTTGCATCAGATGCCTTATCTCTAAAAACCCTTCCCTTTCTGCCCAGTGAGCTAACATTATGCATTTAAGACATGAAAATGGATCTTATCAAGTATAATTACAAGATAGATCATGAGGCAGTTAAATCACCTTTAACTCACTGATTTTCCAGTACTGACTGTCATTACTTAGCTGTCCCAAAAAATTATACAGGATGTACACACTGATAAAATCTGTGGAGAGATAACCTGACTGCAGTCATTGGTATCTGACAGCTGATGACACTGTGCAATATGTGCACAGAGAACCTGAGTGTGAAGGAAGAAAGAAAGAAAATATTACTACTGGCATTTATGGAGAAAACCAAAGTTCTGCCTGTTAAGCATTTTGGTTAGCCCTAATCTGAAACATTCAGCTGACACAAAGGAGATGAAAAGCTGAATATTTATTATATGGAAAGGCATCTTTATTTTCAAAAAAGAAAAAAAAAAACCTGTGCAAAGCTGTGGAGTTTGATACCATTAAAACAATAGCTAAGAGTTGGCAACCTTAAGTAGAAAGATTCATCTTCCTTCTGATAAATCACTTGGATCATTATCAAACATCATTGTCTTGGTAGTGTTAAAATCCATTCCTTGTCTGGCATACACATTTTTATGAGTGGGAAATGGCGTAAAATCATTACCAGGAGGGAATCTCTAGAAAATCAGTGGCCATTCCCCTACTATGCTACAACTTTAAAAAGTGACACTACTTACTTAGGCTTTTTGCAAAGAGTAACCTGGCTTGCAGAGATGATTTGCTTTCATCAAGTCCAGCTTAAATTCCAAATTTCATCTACATTCAATGACAGAAGAAGATATACGCAGTCAAACGTTAATTATTCCTCAGAGGTAATTGACATCAGGATCCTTCCAACAAATGAGGCTGGCAAACCCACAGCAGCTTAATTCACCTTGCAGGGCACCTCATGCTGGGGCCATCAATACTACCTGTACTACAAATCCTGTTGGCTTTTCCACTGGCCCTGCAAAGTCTTCTCTATGCTCTCTCAAGGTGTTTTCACAGCCCAGGAATCACACATCTAAAAGGTGTCTGGAAACAAAGTCGAAGTCCTTGAAGACAGTCTGCTCCTTACGGGTTAGGACAGAAACCTCCTCAGGAGGAGTAAGGATTGGCTTTTGGGAAGTGAACTCTTCATCAAAGTTGCTGATGTCAGTTGGATCTCTTAATGTGGGCACAAAGGGGGGCTTCAGCCTCCTGGCAAACAAGGCATCCCAATCAATTCCCTGTAAGAAAAGGAAGGCAACAGGCCAGATTGACACAAGGCTTACTTATGGAATGTGAAAGTCAGAGGGAGAACTGCAGCCTCCCTTATGGATCATTTGCAACACGTCTTTTTCTACTAATTAAAAAAAAAAAAGAGAACTGAAAAAAGGCCCAAAACAAGCAGCACAGGAGGTAGTGCAGAGATTCCATGCAGTCTATTTTACAGCTGCAACTGTATTTAGGAGGGACAAAACTACAGCTCAGCCGTGGCCAGGTGGATCTGTGGATCCCAGAAATTTCTGCTGACATCCAAGTTCTTTTCTTGCTCCAGTGCAAAGCCAGACAAGGATTATAAAGCTAAAATCTTTTGGGCTGATAAGTAATAATGAGGAGGGATGGCAACACCTTTGCCTGGAACAGACACATACACCTGACACAAAGCAATTTAACCTCCATTTCTCTTAAGAGTCACGTGTATCCTGCAAATGCAGATGATCAGACAGACTGACCAGCAATCAACGGTGATCACTAGATAACATCTTTGATGCTGCAGTTTGATTTTAAAAGGAATATTTGTTCATGTCTCTAAAGTTAAGTATATTTGTACTTAGAAGCAGCACGATCAGAAATAAACTGGCTCTGGAAGCTTAAAGATCCCAGAAAAGAGATTTGGGGGATGTCATTTCAAGCAAGACCTGAAACACATATTCCTCAATGGCGCAACGAGGTGCAATAGAAACTATCTCTAAGATCTCCCTGAAAACAAAGGGAAATAAGCCTCAATACCAACAGAGAGCAAATCACTCTCTGCTCAAACACAAAGAAACAAGGGAGAGGTATAAACCAAGTTCCTACCTTAAAAAAGGGCTGAATTTTAATCTCTTCTGCATCTTTTTCCCCTGCTCCCAGTCTACGCTCTGGACATTTCCGAAGCAGCTGCAGAAATATCAGTTCAAAATAAAACAATGGGAACAAGGATGGACAGAAATAATGTTCCAGAGGAAAAAAAAAAAAAAAACAAAAGAAAAGGAGGTGGACTGATCCCTCGGTGTTTCCTCATTCTCACTTTGCACCAAGGTCATCATCTGCCAGGAATAACTCAGACCTAGTTCCTTGTAAACAATTTGCCAACAGCAATAAGATACCTGCCATAAACTGCATGGAGCATCTCAGCTTAATTGTGCACCTGTGACTATGGGGTCACATTCAAAAACTGAATCCAGCCATCTCCACTGAATGGCTCTGACATTCCTGCCCTTGAATCAACACTTCTCTGTGCCAGACTTAGCAGGAACAGTAAGCAGCCTGCTTAGTCATCCTTACACGGAGGAATTGCATTTATGTAAAGAGAAAGAAGGGAAAATAATGCAAATTTTAAATATTTCCTCAGCCTATGTAGGCAGCGCCAGACACACACAGGTGCTATACAATCCTCATCAAATCCCTCTGGATCCACTTACACAGTAAATGCAAATTCCTCAGGCTCCCAGAGACCCATCAGCCCTTTACCTTACGGATTATGGAAAGTGCTTCAGTTGAAAGGAATCGTGGATACCGGACTTCATCATTGACAATGCTGTCAAAGACTTCCTCCTCATCATCTCCAGGGAATGGTGACTGCAATTGGGACATTCTATTATTCAATCCACATAGCACCCATTTCTCACTATTAAATAAGCATGAGAATAGCAGGGAGTTGTATGGATTAATTACTGTTTGGCGAGCACTATGAATGAGAAAAATGCAACTGAAGTACTACTAAATAGTTGGCTACATTTAGCAAAATTTTATCTCAGGTGGTTGGGTCCCCAAGCCTGGCTAGTGAGATCCCCTGAGGGAAGCTGGCCTTACCTCACCAACAAGCATCTCATAAATGAGCACACCCAGGCCCCACCAGTCCACTGCCCGCGTGTACGACATGTCCGTCAGCACCTCTGGGGCCAGAAACTCAGGGGTGCCACAGAAGGTGTTTGTCCGGTCTCCAAAACCTATTCCTGTATGAAAAGGACACTTTGGTAAAATCCAGCACAAGTTACTGAATGGATCTGATGCAGCCTCACCTCCTGAAAGCTGTAGTTTGTGACCTGATGTTGTTACCTGGGCAAGGGGAATTGCCAGTGAGAAGTGTGAAACCTGAGGCCCCCACCCTCAGATTGGGGACACCAAATAACAAATGTACAGACAATGCTTAAATAAACAACAAACCCAAGGGAACTTCCTGCATGTTCCACTGCTCATTTACTCATTTACATGTTTTATATTATCCTATATTCTGGCTCCTTTGAGCAAACAAGCACATTTTAAATGCTTTCATAAGTCTCTTGAAGATTACACAACAAGGTATTCTTCCCAAATTCATCACGACCAGATAGGTGAGGGGTTTTGTGTTGTTTGGCTTTTTTTATTTTAATTTTTTTACATGGGGATAAGTACAAGTTACACACAAACACCTACGAAAGCCCAGATCCTAAACTGATCCCAATGGCTCAATTTCAGGCTCCTCAGTTACTCACCTTCCTTACACAATCCAAAATCTGCAATCTTCACAAATCCTTCAGCATCTAAAAGGAGATTATCCAATTTCAGGTCCCTGCATGCAAAGGAGATGAAAGAAAACAGTGGATGAAGACTGAGGATTGCCACCCAGTATGGTTTTCTTGCACGAGGCAGAAGGTAGATGTTAATAAAGAGAATAAAATCTAGATAGAGTCTACATTTGGTTTAATCGTGCATTATTAGGAAGATTCCTCTTGATTGATATTTTCCCCTAAATGAAAGGCTAAAAAAGCAGCTTGGACCTGAGTGGGGCTTAGTCATCTGGAAAAGAACTCCCACAACAGCATGACAAATTACCTGACTATCCTAGAGAAAAAGAAAGCAGTGACTTACAGGTGCCCCCCAGAATGTATTGACATGTCACAGAGGATTAATCACCTGCAACATGCCAGATGAATAGCTTCTAGGTGACTTTCTCTACTGTGAGCACGATGAACATGCTGATAAGTGACAGGGAAAATAAAGACAGGAAGAAAGATTAGAAACCCCAGCAAGAGAGTGAGCTCCAGACACAGCTACAGGAAAAATCAACCTTCAGATTGCTGAACTGTCTTGAGTCTCTGCTGCATTACCTATAAACAATTTTCTTCTCATGTAAGAACTGGAGCCCCAAGACTACACAAGCTGTATAAAACCTAAAAGACAGAAATAATTATCAGGCAATATATGAGATTCAAGTTAAAAATTTATAGTGCCTGGAGACCAGAGAAATTCTAACTCACTGTGCCATATGCTCTGGAAAGACATCTTCGTGTATGCGCATCATCAGATCCCCACCTGGAGTGTATTCCATCACAAAACAGGCATGGTGAGGGGTCTGGAAACATGCAAACATGTTCACAAGGAATGGATGATCAGAAGAATTGACCACTTCAAATATTCGCTTCTCACAGTTCAAGCTGCCAGGATTGAAAGAACAAAAACGTCAGTGTTAAACAGACTCAGCAGAAAAGCCTGTTTTGAGGAAGAGGACGAAGAAGAAAATTTTTACATCTTAAGTTAGAGAAATAGAAAGTGAGGGTTAATATAATATTTATCTTATATACTTCCAAACCTTGAGTTTTAGAGTGTCCTTCAGGTGTCATTCTTACAAAAGTTATACACCATTTTAAGTTTCCTTATTTCTGATTTTAGTTATCCAAGTCTTAAGGTCACATTTAACCTTAGGAGTACCACAGCCAGTACACACCATACCTGCTAACATTTGATTACAGTAGTGGTAATGTAGCCTCTGGCAATAGTACCATCTCTAAACAAAGCTCACCTATCAATTTCATCTCTCCTAATAATGTCTTTTTTCTTCAAGGCTTTGATGGCATACAGCTTCCCAGTTGCCTTGTATTGGGCCAGCAGTACCTGAAAGACAACAGAAAAGCTGTCCTTCAAATGATCTCATATTTCCTTATCAGATTACTTTAACTCAAATTCCCATCCACTCCAGACAGTCATCCTCAAAACCAAACTCAAGGAACTCGAAAAACAGAGCACTTCTGTTTTGCTCCTTGTGCTGCAGCAGTCCAGAAGGATGTCAGTGTTGTGTCCTTCTCCCAAACAGTACTATCACAGATGGGCCAGTGCTTTTAGGAGCACATCAGAGTTCTCACAGAGTGAGCTATGCAGAGTTTTGGGAATGGAGCTCTTCCACTAGTGATCCTCATGAAAGGAATAGTAATGGTGTGCTTTGATTTAGCACTCTCAGGACAGCTTTCTCAGGCTTTGAAGTCACTAATCCTCAGGAATTTTGACTGTTAACAACAGTTACCAGCTGTTTGTGTGGCTGGGCTGTGTTTGTTGGTCTCTATCTGCACTGTAACAGATCTCTCCTGTATTGCAATGTTTCCATTCAGACCCCCAGGCAGAGCCCCATTGCCACAACCACTGCCCTCATCCACAATGTACTTCTCTACTACCTTCCCAAAGTGGCCACGGCCCAACATAGCAATGCAGTGAAAATCCTCCAGCTGAACTGTCCTTTTCCTGCAGAAAAACAGAGAAGAGACAGTACCCAAGAGATGCATGAGCAGATAACAAAGGATTATGTGTTTGTGTCAAGGGAAGAAGCTCTGTATAGCAAAAAGGAAAGCAATCAGCTGTACCAGCCACCCCTCACCTAGCCCTGACAGCTAAAGCTTGTACTGCTGTTCTGCCACTTAAGAAAGAAGAAGGTAACCCTGATGTAAGGAAACTGGCAGCAGTCTGACTTCCACCTGTACTGACAACAGGAGCAACAATTCTGACTCTTCTATGCTTGTTCTCTCAGTTACTTTCAATAACAGGATTAGTTCCTCTCCACCCCCATCCTTGGGGTAGTAAAACTCAATTTCACCTACACTCCCTTGAGCAGGCTCAGCAGCAACTGTAATCAGACATGAACATGTCTACAGTGCTAGGAGGACAAGAGTGGAAGAAGAACAGAAGTTCTCAAGCAGGAACTGTAAATAAAACACACTGGGACAAGAGACAACATGTTGTAAGAAAACGGCTGAATAAAGAGATGCCATAGAATGTAATGTCAGCCACAAGGTGTTATCAAGGGAACTCAGGCTACAAAACTGCTGGAAATAATTAAAAAAACCAAAACACCCTAAATGCTTTAGTCCAGGATCATTTTTAAAAGGCAACAGACACTCCATACTCCTCCAATGAAGTGAAATGAAGAGCTGAGTATCTGTCCATGAAGATTTTGCTTTTCCTGCTTTTTAAGTCAGTCCTTGGTCAGCAACAGTAGACTGGTTTTTTATATTTTTAAAATATACCATTTGTCTTGGGTATATTCACTGCTGTGTATCCCTGTTACATACAAAATGTGTCAGTTAAGTGCCACAGACTATAATCAACTTCCTTTTTTAATGCCTCCAATCACAATGAGAGACAATGTACTGCAAATCAATAGAAATAGAAGAGTGTGAGGGATGCCAAAAGTAGTTCTGGAATGTATTACTTAGCACACAGACACATCTAAATATACTACACCACAGCACTTCAAACACAAGGAAGCCCTTGAAGGCAGCTAAATTACTTTACCTTCTACTAAATCACCACTTACAATGCAGTGTACAGTCTACCAATAGGCTCACTATTTGGGTTAATGAACAGATAAGACATGGCAGACATTGAAACAAGTGAAGTTCAGAGCAGATTTTTCATTGTGTTGTCCATACTCAGCATTAAGACTTTGCTGCTGAGAAACCAAAGAACACCTTGAGCAGAATTTTAGACTTCATGCTCAAAAACTTGAGCCCAGTGACTCTTTAATCTGTGACCTGAGACAGCCCATGCTATCCACAGTTACCTTGGAGACGCTGGCATTGGAAATCCTGTTACAGGAGAGCTGCAAGACTTCTCAACATGTAGCCTCTTCAGACACTAGGAGGAGAAAGAAAAATACAGTGGGTCATTCTCTGAAACCACCAAGTCTAACCTGAACACACACATACAATTTTTCTCCTCTGCCAGGATCCAGCACGACCACAGACATATTCTTGCAGATGGTCATTGCCTCTGCTTGGAGATAAGTAGCATAAAAACAGATTATCTATGAGCACACAAAACTATTCCCATGTACTGCATTTTTATAGGGTCAAATCTTTTAAAAGAAACACTTTAAAAAATCTAGGATAGAACATTTACTTCCTAGAAGATGGCATCTCATGTCAAGAGTCACAATGATCAAAGAATGCAGTTTCCTCTATCATAAAAGCCAAATGAGAAAGGGTAAAATGTGGTAGAATGGGTCATTTTACTGCTCAAAGCAATATTCCTGCTCCTTCCTGTCAGAAAAGTAGAGCTGCTCTTGGTTTTGCCCAGTTTCTTTAGTGACAAAGAACCTCATTTGCTCCAAGTCTTGTTGACCCTCCTTCCCTGCTTTCTCTGTGCAGTCTGTTCTGTACTCTTGCCCTGAACTCCAATGCTGACGCACCTCCCATTTTGCTTCTCCAAGTTAAAATTTTTACAAAAAGGGCGGGGGGGGAGAAGTGCAACTCTTTTTGAGGACTCCATGCCAAAATGGTTCACTGAATTCTGAATTCCTGGAGATCAGCCAGCTAATGAAACACCTGCCTAAAGTGTAGCAAATTTCTTCAGTAATAAACAAGTAAGAAGAACACCAACCAGCAAAGACAATGTTACCAATTAGCCCAGATGGTTACCGGAGAATCTGCAGGAGACGGCGTTGATTCCTTGGAGTTGGCCATCAGAAAAAGGCGTGGAGGCTTAGGGGGTGCTTCATCAGCAAATGTAAGCTTAGCCACAGGGAAGTCACTGCATTTGTAAGATAGAATTGAATGAAATTTTGCCTTAGGGCAGAGCATTGTACACAGACACCTTTGCATCACCTCTGCTGTGCCAGTTCAGTCCAAATCACTGGACAACAGGACTCCCTGACTCACACCATAAGTCTGTGAACTACCAACAAGACATATTCTCTCCTAAATTAATTAAATGTTGGTTAGCCTCACATTCTAGACTCACTGGCTCTCTGGTGCTATAAATTTAATGAAACACAGGTATGTAGAAATAAGTCAAGAATTTAAAGAAATCTTGATTTTAACAGCAACAGAGTAACTGAGTCATTTTTTTTTCTTTCCTATGTCCTGTGACTCAGTGGGAATAATTTCTTTAGAGAATAACTAATTCAATTAAAAAAAATATTTGGGGGGAAATTTTCTTCTACAGCACATTCAAAATCTCAGCTATGTCCCTGCCGAGTGCTACATTACTCATGAAAGCAGAGTGCATTTTTATCACAACAATCACATGGTGACCTTGCATAGATCAGTCACTGTACTGGTGAAGACATTTAATGAATGGAATTTTCTTTCCTTTGGAGCACAGAAACTGTACATCTTTTTTTTTAGACAGATAAATTTTTCTCATCAGTGTCTTCCTCCACCTCAGTAAGGTGCAACAGAATTTTAAGATCTACCCTACACCCATTCCAGAGTGTTACACTACACTCAGGACATCACTCACCTACTCAATTTGGACACTGAATCACCATGACTTTGTGGGGAAACTGAAGGAAAGTCTGTGTGGTTGGGATCATGAAGTGGGGGACTCAGAGTGCTGATGGAACTGCAGGGAGGGAGGAAACTCATCATCAGGCGACCCCAAGCTGCAACATTCATGTTCATTTGAGGAGCTCGGAGAAATTCCTTCCCTGGAGGAATCAGAGTCAAATCACCAGTAAGATTAGAACACACAAATTACAAGTCTCACTTAGTGTTAAACTCTAGTTTTCAACCAAATACCTGTGGGTTACCTCAAAAAGGTAGCTCGCCCTTTTTTCAAGGAATAAAGATTAATGATGATGATGAAACAGAGCTGCTACTTCACCTAAGTTCAGCTCCATATAATACCATAACAATCTTCAAGTTGAAATTGAATAGAACATTAAAAATTGATTTTACTTCAAGTCAGGTTTTCTTTTTCAACACTACATTTTAATTATGCAGCCTCTTAACAGGAAGTTTCTGAAAATGTGTTAAAAAGAGTAAAACATTTGGTATATTTGAGCATCTTTGTGGCCCTCCCTGCTCAAAGAGGTCTATGTCTTTATGCTAGAGGCCCCAGAGCCAAGTAGTCTGTTAAATAACTACCAATTAAATCCTCCTAGCAATGTTAACTGGGAGTAACAGCACCATGACAATACTACACTACAGATGGTGCTGCAGCCAGACTGCCTGCACTTCATGTGACTGAACAAACTTTCACATACACAGTAATTAGCAGGAGTTTTAACATCTCCCAGATTGAGTAGGACAGCAGAACCTGCTTGTGCAAACCCCTGTACTCTCACCCAGGACAGTCACTTCTCCAGCACCTCACCTTTCTGTTTGGGGAAAATGCGCTTCTGTCGCTGCAGTTTTGGCTTCCTCTCAATGACAGGATTACAGAACATCACCTGACAGAGAGGCAAAAGGGATGTGTCAGGATTCTCCATTTAAATTGTAAACCCAAATTTTCACACAAGCCTATTTTCTCATCAAAATTTCCATTCCTATCTGTTTGGTAAGTTTCGAGCCACTCCCAGAGTCCAGACTCGGTTATTCCAGATTCAGTCTCTAATCAGCTGCTACTTCAGTTGTGGGTTTAGAGATTGGAATTATCTGCTACCTGAAATTCAGAAAACCCCCAGAATAAAGACCAATTTGTATGTCCCACAAACTTTATCTAATTTGTGAAGCCATGCATAAAGAACACACCCATTTGTTTTGGTAACAGACACAGCAGTTCATGGCACAGAAGTAAAAAAAAAAAAAACCCAAACCAAATGCCACAAACCAACCACAAAAACAAGAAAGCAGGGAGAGGAGGCAAATTTTGGTACACGAGGTTTGGATCCTACTTTGAAATGATAACCACAGGAACTTTCATCACAACACAAAGGAGAAAATACTGTGGCTTTTAAGGGATTATCGAGATGATCTCTACATTGATGGCACTTCAAACTATTATTAGCCTCAGAAAGATGATAAAATAAGCATAGCCACAGGGAGTTTGGATCTCTGATTCTACAGTTTCTGTGATTCAATCCTGACCATTAAGCCATATGTTTAATTAAAGTGCCACCAATGACTCATAACGAAAGCAAATAAAAACGAACGGATTTCACAGCACACACACACACAATAATTACAGTGGAGCAGCTGAAGAGTCACTCCAGGCTATGGCATGTGCACATCTATTATATCGTGTTCTTCCTTATTCTTATATGGGCTACTGATGCAAGAGGGTTTCAGGTATCATTCTACCCTTCTAGATTATTGCTTCCATCCCTTGTATTCTGTGTTGAACAACTGCTTTCAGGACAGACACCCTAAGCAGACAGAATTCTCTGAAAAAGAATAAAGCTTACATTTATACCTCTGCAAAAAGCATTCCTTGGGGCTCCAGGGAGAGGCACATCCCATGACGTTCATTATCAAGAAAATCATCCAAACGTAAAAACTTCACAGCACAGAGTTCTCTCCAATCTCTCCAATAAATCGCAATTTCTAGCTCACGAGACTGGTGGGATGGGTGAGTGGTGGGGGAGAAAACAAAGGCAGCATAATTACATACTGCTCCATGATCTGGAAATTGAACATGTATTTGTAAAAAAATAAAATCAGTAAACTAAAGAGTAGGCATAAAAAACTTCTGCAGTGCTTCTGTTCCCTGCTTTTGATGTTTTTAGATCTTCTTAGCTACAGATCCTCTTGGAGGTTGGTGTCTTGGCTCCCTAAAAGCCACATTGCTGCTAAGATGAAATAAAACTGCTCAGATAAGGAGAGAAGGACAGCAGATGCTGTTCAAGCTGAATATCTGGCAGAGATCCTCTGCCTTCAGGGGAAGGCTGAGCTAACTGGCAAATCAAAGGACATGGGGACAGTAGCAATACAGGGTTGAGCTAAGTGGAATAGCAGCTAAACAAGCAATTCAGGTAATGCTAAATGGAAAAACAAACACCACATGAATCTGAGGCAGACTTTACCCGGTCCAGCTCAATGGCAAAGCTCTGGTCCCACGCCTGGTTATTAACTGGTCCCCAGTTTGTTTGGCCAACCACTTTATTGTCCACTTTGAGCACAGCAAGGACCTCATCTAGACAAAGGAGGAAACATGGATTATAATGTTTTACCAAAGAAAATCTCTCATGCTGAAAGTGGACATCCCAACCAATTTCCAGGAGTCCTAGGAGGACCAGGCATAATGCAATTCATTCTCTTAGTTCTGCAGAAATCAGGTTTATTATAACAACACTCATAACCAGGCTGACCCAGTGAGAAGCCCCCTTGCTCCCATACACCCCAGGCAGGTCAGCAGGGAACCCTGTACTCACTACATGGCTCTTCATTCCGGTATTTTCCTGCAACACCACGGCCATGGATGCCCAGGCCAACTCGTGTCCGGGAAAGGGACCTCAAATCACTTGGGCTGCCACAGATGGGAGAAGAACTTGTCATTCGGGAACGTCCTGGAACATTTTCCAATAGATCCTGACACCCCATCAGTCTCACTTCCAGTGTTCCTGAGGAATTTTAGGAGAATAAGGACATTATTATGTAAAACGTAAAGTGATTCCAGCCAGCCTGACCTCAAAGAGGTCCCAGAATTTCTCAGATTCATGATTTCTTGGTTAATAGTTCAAATTGACTCCAGATTAACAGACTGCAAATCTGTATGCTCAGAAAGCTCTGCCTGACCTAGAAGACAGAAGTCCAGCTCCTAGAAAATCCAGTGTCCATATAACAACAAGAATAACAGAATTCATTTGTCTCTCTGTCCTCCTCACAACAACATGTCATGCAGGATCCCTTTACCTGTAAGGGCTGTAGGTTTGATGACTGAAGTGGGTTGGATGCTGCCATGCCGGGCTCCCAGGGAGGAAGTGTTTACTAGTTCCTGTTTGATGAGTGCTCTTTTTGGGTGATCAGGAGAAAGCTCACTGAGCTGACGTTCCAGGGAGAAGCGCAACAGATCAATCTTCTGAGAGGATTCTTGCAAACGACCCTGAGCCTACCAGTGTGAAGAACAGAAAGCAGGCAGAAATTTTCCATGTAGAGCCTCAGATCAGGTATTACCAATTAGAGTAAGCTTAGAAAAAAACCCAATAAGACAACACCTTGCTAATATAGGACAAAGACAAAATATTTTTCCATAAAGCTTGAACCCCCAGCAGTGTCACTTCTGATGTTCCTGAGAAATTTCACCAAAGCAAGGGACGCTACCCCTAGAAGGGAAAATGATCCCAGTCTGTCTCGACAGAGAGATAGGAAATTCCTAAATTAGTAACTTGGTTAACCCTGCTCATTCATGCTAAATCACTAATGTGGAGTGGTGATGAAACCACCTTCTCAAGAAGGCCTGAGCAATGTCTGCTTACCTCAGCCAAAAACTTGCGATCCTGTACCCGACTCCCCCCCAGGATCTTCAGCACATTTTTCGCCCCCTCAGCTACAGCAGCTTCAATGCGCAGGTGATGCCTCAGCTCCTCAATCCGCAGCTCCAAAGCACTGATGGTGGTCCCCATCCTCACTGGCCATTTGGGAGGGAAAACATGACAAGGATGAAAATCAACTGTGTACTGTGGACCTTAGGGCTCTGTCTGCATCTGTTGTGGGCTGTATCAGTTACTTAAAGCACGTTACCTGCTGGATCCACTGTATCTTCCATCCCTCCTGCTGACTGAGATACTTTCACAATGTGCATGCGGATTATTTCAATCTTTGTCTTGCTGTCCTGAAGCATCTGCTGAGCTGTAGCCAACAGCTTCCGCTCCTGCCGAAAGAAATCAGATGCAAAGAGAGAACAATGATCACTAAAAATGGGTGATGATGATGTGCTCACATATGAGGGTGAGGTGGTACTTGCACAAAGGGTCAAAACTGACTCTGGAATGGAATACACAAGTGGTTATGTAAAGGAGGCACCACTGAGGATCAAGGACTCTGAGATCACGATCTCCATTTGCACAGGGAAAGGACAGGTCAAGGACATGCCCAGTTAATACCAAAGCCTGCAGTCACTGAGGCTTGTTGTTCCCTGTTAACTGCGCTTACGGTGTTCTGCAAGCAGAGGTTTTGAACAAATAAAATATCACAGCCCTCTTACACTGCTGGTCTTACTGAATTAAGCTTCATAATAAGCTTGGATTTGAAATGTTTTAAATTATCTTTTGACTTTTAAATACGATTATGCCAAACTCAAAAAATGAGATGAATATGAATCCAGTAAACCTCTGAAAAATTTTCTCACATAAAGAGATACCACATCCTGTGCTTTATCCTAAACAACTCAGTGATATCAAAACATCACACCAACTAACTCAGTTACAACACCAATGCTTTCTTAGCTTTCTTTCCTTGTCAGTGACTTAATGTACCTCTTATACTACCCTTACGTGCTGTCATTATGCTGAGACTCAAAGTACAGAGCTAGGATTCAGGCAAGCAAGCTTTGAAATTAATTTCTCTCTCACATCAACTATCAGAGATTTGTGTATAGACTTAAAAGACACATTTTGATCCAGTAATCCATGCTCCCAAATGGCTCTTTATTCCTGCCTACCTTGGATGTTGAATACATTTGAATCATGTTCTCAGCTCCTTGTTTCACTTTCATTTCAACATGCAGCTGCTTTTTCAAAGCTTCAACCTTCCTTGCCATGGGGTCTGGGTTTCTTTCCCAGAGACAGGGATCTGGAGATACGGATCCATCTGCACAAACCACACAATCAATACCGTTAGTCATCCTGTGTCGTTTCATTTCACTGGGTTATAGATGGGTGACTCTGCAAAGGAAAGTCAGGCTATAAAATAAGGTACAGAAAAGATCTTGTCTACAAAACTGACTGGGAAACATTTTCAAATGAAACTCAAGTTCACATCTGTAAATATTTCTTAATTCACCAATGAACCAATCCTAAAAAGCACTCTTCCCATTTTATAATCATTCATCCTATAAAATACTTGGATGTTCAACTGCCCAGAAACTCTATTCAAATCTCTTCAATTCCACCTACAACCTATTCCTGAATATTGCCCATGTCCACCACTCTCAGCTGGTTTTCTCCCTATACCTCTTTTCACCTTTATAGCACCATCTTGAACTTTTTACACCACAGATAATTTCATCAGCTAAATACCAAGAGGCTCCCACTACTCATGAGCCCTCAATAGAAGACTCTATCAATTCAATATCTCTAGAGAGTGGAGCACTCTAACAGAATGTTCCAGTCAATCACGACCCAAGACCCACCTGTCATACTCTCCTCTTTGTCTGTTATCACAATCCTTGCATTGAGCTCCTGAAGTTCCCAATGAAGCTGCTCCAGCTTTCTGTTGGAAGATTTCAGCACGTGCTCGATGTGAACAAGATTCTTCCTGTCTGTTGTCGCTTTGCGCAGGTTTTCTGCTCCCTCTTTAATCTTCAGTTCTTTCTGTATAGCCCGGCGAAGCAGCTCCTTCTCACCCTCCAGTTTCTGCTGGAAGCTTGGATCCATTAAGTTCACACCATTGCCCAGCTGCAAGAGAGAGCTGCCCTGCAGCCCAAGAGCATTGAGCCAGAGGATTTCAGAGAGAACGCTGCCCAACCGTTTTTACGACACTGCAGCAATACCCTCATAAGATTCCACTCCTTCATTTCATTCAGAAATTCTGAAGTCAATCTTTTCACCAAATTTTCAAGACAAATGTACATTTCAGTTGCAGAGGACAGAACACAACTTTGATCTTAACATGTCTTAGTTTGATTTTAAACCATAATGGAGGTTCATCTTACTCACCCCCTTGTTATTTAATGTCTACACGTCTTTGTTCTTCAAGAATCAAAGCTCAGCCAAAATTTGCTCTTGTTCTGATCAACATTAACTTTTACCAGTATGATGTTTTAGATAAAGATTTTTATCTGATCATGCCTTGATGCTGACTGCTCAAAGACACATCTCAGCTAATCTGTTGGAGCTTTCAGGAATGCCACAAGCATGTGTTAACTCTCAGCTGTTGTCCCTGAAGAAGAAAAACGCAAGCCCTACAGCTGTTTCTACAAATGAACAAGCAAAAGAATAAATTTAACTGTCTGCTGTGTCTGAAAAGGTGAGCAGACTGGTGTCTCAGTCTCTGTTCTCTAAAGGCCACGTTAAACACTGATTATTTTGAGTAGCATTAGTGGCATTCATGCTCATCCTGGGCTTTGTTTTACATCATTTCCAGTACTACTTGTTCTAGTGATCTATGGCTCAGCAACAGCTCTGGACAGAGCTGCTCTGTCACAGACCCTGGATATACCCAGATAGGGCAGAGCAGAGGTTTATCTCACTGCCCAAATAAACACTGGACTCAGACAGGAGCTGCAAAGCATCCCTAAGGGTGCTACCCAACACCAGGACACATCCAAGCAAGACCCTGTGCTTCTCTCTTCAAGAGGAAGAGCTTTAATGCATTAATTAACCTCACATTAATAACTCACACCCATGGCTTAAATGCAAAAGAAATGGTCAAGCACTGCTACAGTAACTGGCTTAACATCACAGAGCACATCAGTGCCTAAAGACAGAGCTCAGGAATCCTGACTTGTTTTCACACACTGTCACTGGTTGACCACATTTCCAACAACAAACCACGCTGGCTTTGTGTTACTCATGTACATTAATACACTTCCAGAGTGTGCTGTGCATCCAAAGCCTCCTCCAAAAACAATCCCTTAATCAAAGACTCAACCAAACATCCTTGATTAGGTTTTGCTGCAAATTCAGTCCAATAGCACAAAGAAAAAGGGGAAAAATCCATTTTAAAAGTTGGCCTAAACCCAAGCTTTGGCCGCAATAGCCAAAATAGGAGTTGTTCAGATTGGTAACAAAACAAAAAGGTTCAGACTAACATCCTGATTCCAGGAAGTTCTCGCCCAATTAGTAAAGCCAGGAACTAAGCCAGAGCTTTGAAAGACATCCAAAGTTTTGTGAGGAAGAACTTGAATCATGGAGTTCCTGAGTCACAGGCAACCTTTACCAGCCCTAAGTTGGAAAATCAAAAAGCTCTTTATCCAGTCTGTAGCAAGTTACTAAAAGAAGTTTGATGGTTACAATTCCCATTTAAATAACTAATAAAAGCACATAGATTCATCTTCTATCCAAACCATGGAAATGGGTGTAAGAATTTCCCCCTGGATCCACTCAGAGCAAAGGAATGAGCAGTGGTACAACAGTAATACCAATAAAAGGTGCTGAATATGAAGGTCTGGGTATTGATTCAGAGAACAAGTATGGTCTCAGAAGTTCTCAGGTCAATTTTCCTCCACATCAGTCTCTGCCAAAAGCTAATCTGAGTATCAGTTAATGCACCAGGCTAAATTTCTAAATATTTAGAATGTAACATGTTTCACTTCCCCATCTTCCCCTCTGTGGCTCAGAGGGTGTCATAACATCAACACTGTTTGCACCAGGAAGATAAAATACTCCATTTTGAGAAGCATAGGAAAGAAAAATTTGCATTTGGGTTGAGCCATTTTGCCTTCTGGTTCAGGAATTTCAGGGGGGTGTCAGGACACTGCCACAGCCTGTGCTGCAGCTGTTCTTGGGTTCCCTGGGAGGTCAGTCCCTCATACAATCCTGAAATGCATTTACAGCGTGCAGAAAAATACCCAAAGTAGCTGAAATTTGCCTGCTTTTGGCACTTGTAGTGGGGATGCTGGAGCTCACCCAGGGCTCCTGCCAGGCTCGTGTCATACCCAAGTATCCAGACCGCTTTCTAACTAGCAAAAATTTCAGCAGTATGAGTTACACTTAATCCTTTGGATTGCAGCCAGGGAGATCCCATCTCATCACTTATACCCAGCTTGGAAATGAGTTCCACCTGCACAAAGCCTAGAGCAGACCTGGCCTTTACACTTTCACCACTAACACAGAAATTGATTTATAATTTGATATAATAAGCCAGTGGTGAGGCTGCCATCCTCCTGCAGCCCAGAGATTCCCAGGACATTTAAATCCGAATTTTCACAGCAGCTTTGTGCTGTAGGGATGAGACTCACGTCGGGGAGCCCTCATGCCAGCCACATTCATGTCTTACAAGAAAAAGTCACGGCTAATTTAAGGAAAAGGCACTTGTGGTCCTGCATCCTGGAGCCTTCCCAACTCCAAGGCTCAGGGTGGGAAGCAGCGAGCCCAGGAAGCACCGAGATGGGAAGAACCCGGGCGGCAGCCAGCGCTCTTTGTGTCGGTCTCTCTGTCCCTTCTTTCCCAGATTAGGCTTGAAACTTTCATCCCAAGGGAAGAGGGCAAGACATCTCCCCCTCTCCGGGGAGCTTGTTCCAGACACCAATGTTTTCCCAGCACGGAGCCTGGCTGCCCTCCCGGCCCCGCGCCTGCCCCAGCAGCCGCCTCGCCTCCAACATCTCCTCGACGCCGAGAGATTTTTCCTCAGCAGGCACCAACTTGGCCCCAACCCCATTTCCTTGAGGCGAATAGGGACATTTTGAGGGGATCCCACCAGCTTCCCACACCCTCTCCCACCTCCTTGGGGCGCGGCCGTGCGAGCGGAGGGGGAGCGGCGTGAAGCCCCTCACCACAGCCGCCTCTGCGGGGGCTCCCGGCGGGGCGGGACACAGGATTTTCCCGGCGGGAGGAGGGATGGAGGGACCCCCAGAGGGCACAGGGACTCCCAGAAGGCGCAGGGCCACAATGCTTTCCCGCCGGGGGCACGGATGGAGGGACCTCCGAAGGGCGGAGCGGTGCTTTCCCCGTGAAGGACCCCCGAAGGGCGGAGCGGGGTGCGGCGCTTTCCCGGCGAGCATGGATGGAGGGACCGCCAAAGGTACAAGGACCCCCAAAGGACACAGGAATCCAAAAGCCGCGGGGACCGCCTTCCCCTAAGGCGCTGCTCGCCCCGCTGCCACCCCCGAGCCCTCAGCGCTCACCTGCGGGGTCGCCATTGCCGCCATTGCTCCGCCCGGACCGGCACTTTTCAAACTCGGCGGTCCCGGGGTCGCCGCCAGCGCCCTCTCGCGGGGGCGGCCCGGGGGAGCTGCCGGCGGGCGGCCCTCGGGAGCGGGACAAGGAGCGGGAGCCGCCCCTCCCCACACGGCCCCGGGGCAGCCGCCGCCGCAGCCCCCGGCTGAGGCGGTGCCGCCGCCTCCGCCCGCCCCGAGGGGAATGGCGCGGCCGAGGCCCCGTGAGGCGGCGGGATGGAGAGAGGACGCCGCGGACGCGGAGGTACCGGACATCGCCCGCTGGGGAAGGAGAGGCTGGAGAGAGGCTGGAGGAGGGGTCGGTGCCCGCGGTGGCACAGAGGCCGCGGGTCCGTGCCGAAGGGAGGGGACGGGAGGCACAGTGGCAGATCCCCCGCTCCGTCCCTCTGGAAACCCTGAGGAGACAAACCCCCTCGGGTGGCCCCAGCCGGGGCCCTTTGTGCTGGGGCCAGGGGTGGTTCCCGGTTTCAGTTCTCCACACGGGCTCGTGACCGGCGTTTGTTCGTAGGGGAACTAGCGAAGTGCAGCTCTCCTTGCGACGGGATCACTGGATCCCATCCCTGGAACGGGACGATGCCTGTGGCAGTGCTGGGCTCTGGGGAAATTTCCCCCTGCAGAACTGCCCTTTCACACGCAGGACCTGGGGTTTCTGCGGAATCTTTGAGTGAACAAACATCCCACAGGCATTGGCGAGGCTGGCAGCGATCCCCAGCTATCGTAGTGAAAAAACACCATGCTGCAGTATTGCCACAGCATCACACAGAACCGACAGTGTGTCACAGGCCCAGTGCTCAAAACACAATAAAAAGATACTTGTTGCTTTCAGGTGTTTAAAAACGCTCCTCAGAAGTATATATAATGTTACTACCCTAGTAATACGCTTTTCAATCATGGAGTAGTGCACAACTGTGAATCAGAAGGCATTTGGAGGTCATAGTATTCCCACATACAAATTTAGAAATATAGTAATAAACAGAAGTGTTCCTTTTATTTAATTAGAACAGTTTTTCTAGCCTAAACATTTTGTAAGCGATTTGCAAATTATTAATAAAAGAAACTCATCATAAAATAAAAAATTTGGACCTAGCTTAACTGACTTGAATTAATAAAGCCTTAAACTAATACAAAACCTTTGAATATGCCCCTGTTGTTAATAAAGCAAGTGCACTTGATTAATATAAACCCTTAAGAAACCTGGTGCTATTTAGAACACGGTCCAGGCTCTCTGTAGTGTTTAAGCAATTATTTTAATTTTCCTGTTCATTCAGTGGAAATACTGGAAAGGGGAAAATCCAGCTACTGAGTGTAGACTGAGTTCCAGTGGAGCAGGGACGCTTCCACACCTCCAGCAGTCGGGATCAGGGCTGTGTTTGGCTGTCACTGGGGACGTGCTTGGGGGGCTCTGGCTGGGACGGTGCCTCCAGGAATCCTTTGCCCACCACGCACTCAGGGTTCATACAGCAGCTCCCCCCTCCTTCCTTCAGGTCTCAGACCCTCCAGGGGAGGCAGAGGAAGGGCAGGGGGCAGTTCAGGGATGCTGGGGAGCTGGAGTTCCCCAGCCTGAAGGGAAAGGGCTGGCTCTCAGCTCCCGGCTGATCCCAGAGGCCGTGTCCCTGGCTACCCAGCATCGCAGCCCCATACCCTGGGCGGGGTTCAGCTGTGCCCCACAAATCCTGCGGAGAGAGGGGGCCGTAGGTGGGATCAGCAACCCCCTGCCCCGCAGGAAGTGTCACAACTGGGAGCACGACGTGCCCCTCCCGCCCTTCCAGGATCCCGCAGGGCACCTTGCCCTGATGCCGGGGATGGTCCCGGAGCAGGACCTGCCCAGGAGCCGGCGAGGGGCAGCGGCACCGGCCCGGGAGCTCTGCGGCCTCTTTGGGGGATCCCGGAGCAGGGCGGGGGCTAAAGGTGGGTGAACCGGCAGTCCTTGTCCTCCATGTATACCCGAGAGGGCACATTCGCGCGGGGAAGGTGATGATCAAGTCTTAAAAGTTTCAATTTTTAATCCAGGAGAGGGAGGAAGGACAGTAAGCATGAATCTGTTTCCCGCAGGAAGCAAGTGTCGTGTACCTGTCACTTGTGACCTCCCCTCACTCTTCTCCATAAAGGAGAAGCAAACCCTGTGCACCTCGCCCGTGAAAGACTGTGCCGAGTTTGGGACTAAAAAATTGATTTTTTTGAAAAAGACTCTTAGAAATGGTAACATCAAGAAACAGTTAAATGTATTTTAATTCCTTCAAACAGAAGGATAGCTTGAAGGTACAGCAGAGAAATTATTTCATTGATTTCATTCTCTTTAAAAAACAAAACAAAAAACAACATGGCTTCAAAATTCAGGAACAGTATCCAATAAACAAAGTACCATCCTTATGCACCTGGTTTCGTGTGGTACAAAGAGCTTACAGATTCAAATGAGTATCATAAATGACTGAGAAATTGATTCAGATAATGCTTGTTTACAGGGACAGAAACTATGTTGACAAGTATGAATAAGTACACAGATAATCTCTTTAAAAACCCCAAACCTTTCTAACTGTATTTACACACTCAGATGGATTTGTTTCCTTTGGCACTAGAAATTACAGACAAAAGATTCCATTTTATAGCAATTAAAAATAACCTTTGAGATAGTCAGGCCACATAGCCCCAGCACAGCAGCTTCACCTTTAATTAATTGCTGCCATCTCTATGTTCTAACCCTGGAAATTCAGGCCAAAAAACCTGAAGTCAGCTACCTGTGACAAATTTCACATGGTGGGATTAACTGGATGTGAGGAGCTCAAGCAGTGGGGAGTTAATGATAGATATTTAATAAGTACAAATGTCCCAATATTATCCAAGGTGGATGTCTTTTTAAAAGCTCTTTATACACATATAAAATAAATCCAGTAAAAAATGGACACCCATCACATAGATTCAGCCAAATTAGACATTAAGTGAACAGTCAGAGCACACGATGGCCAGCTGTAGTATTTCTTCAGCATTGCAGAGAAATGTGTTAATCCCTAATCATTTCCATGCTTGAAAAAAAATTTAAATAACACTTAACTAATATGGTTTATTCTTTTACCATGTTAGTTTACTCTTTAGCCATTGCCAGGAGTAAACCCTCAAGTTTCACAGCAAATTCAGTATTATCAGTACAGTAGCAAGAGTATTTTGGCACCCTGTAAAATCCTAAAGAATGCACAAGAAAAAAAATCTCTTAAGTAGCATTTAATTATCCAGACTTCTCATTTCTTGTTCCTGGTATTTGACTTTACAGAGCCTGAAGCTTTGATTACCTTCAAAACAGTTTTTATAAGTTTTCTGCTAGTAACCAACAGGGATGGAACAACAATGGCACAATATTTTTCCTAAAGCATTCAAGACTAGCAAAAGATTATTTTCCTTGAGGAACTACAATTAGGACTACATAAAAATTAAGTAATGAGGCATCATGGCAAGTAACAGCACATCGACCCTCTACCACAACAGGAAGCTATTTTCAATCTTACAACAAAAAGGAATCAAATTAAAAAAAAAAAAACCACTAGAATTTATAGGACTTCATGGGTTTTGTTCCTTCTCTCTCTAGATGGTAAGAAACCATTACTGATCAACGCTGTACTTGGCTCTGCAAAGCAGGATGAGGGCAGAAGCTTTTGTTGAGATGGAATAAAGTACATGGTTGTCTTATTTTTGCATTGATCACATGAGACTGGACGTTGCATTGTCTCTGATAACTGGATTGAATCCAAGCTGGACCACACACTTACAGAATGTTTTCCCTCACACATGTTATTTGTGCACGTCTCAACCAGACACTGATCTTGTTCTGCCAAGTGTATTCTTAAGCATCAAAAAAAGCTGAATTTGACTACAGCAGATTCTGTGAGGAAAAGGAATCAGAGAATATAACAAGTCTTCCCAGAAGACAGTCTTTTCTACACATCCAAAGAGCTGTTTGAATTTCAGATGAGCTGATAGAACATTTTTTTTTAAATATTTCAAAAGCAAAGCATGTTAAAACAACTTCCATTACATTTTGTGGAATACCAGTTCCAACAACCTCTTATGTGAAATTGTTACAAGTTTCTCAAATGCAGTCTCTTAAAATGAGAGTACAGTGTATCTAAAGCACATATACATGCTGCTACCAAGGAAAAAAAAGCAGTGAAGTAGCAATTTTTTATACATGAACTTTACTAAGAATCTTGCTCTTTGAAATAGCCCCCAAATTAGCTTGCAATTAAGATTTGTTTTCAACTGAAAAGACTTACAAAACCACCCAAATATTTTAAGACCACCCCTTGGTCTTTTTATTCTGAGCTTGCATGGCATTTTCATGCAAACTGATGTACTGGAGATACAGTACTGCAAATTACTAAAAATTCTACAGATCAAGTGACTTTCCTTTTTGCAAAACATGAATATACACCTGTGCCTTCACACACAGCACATGACCCTGCAGGGAACTCAAGAGTCAGTGTGCAGTAGGAACTACCAAAGGAAACACTTTACAGGTACTGAAATAGTGGAAACTACATGAACTGGTTCAGTCCACACAACCACAAGGCTGCATTGCACTACAGAGATACTGACAAAATGCCCCCAAAAATGCCAAGAAACTACAAGCAAGTTCTAAATAGGATATAAAAACTGTTTCTTTCAGTGAAGACCAACCAGTCCCTTTGTGTACACATTTAGTTTTATTGTAACAAAGCAACTTGTACACTTTAACGTTTAAAACTGAGCATCTTTCTTTCCTTTCCAGTGAAACAAAAAAAAAAAACCAAAAAGAAAAAAAAGAAAAAAAACACCAAAAAAAAAGAATTTAAAAATAAACAAGAACAAAATTACAATAGAGAATGTCAATTCCAAATAAGATCCTACAGGTTCTGCTGATTCTCCATCAAGTGGCAGGGCTCAAAGTCATCATTAGGAGAAGATTTTATTTTAAAAGTGTCATCTTAAACTGCAAGGATGTTTGTTAAACATCACAATTAAACATGCCAAAGGAGAAGAAGCCATGTTGTCAAAATGCCCACTTAACCCACCCAAACATCTGAAACCCACCCCGGCTGACCTTCTATAACCCCATTTTTATTTTTATTTTTTTGTCTTTTTTTTTTCTTTTTTTTTTAAACAAGAGAAAGTAGACAGATACATGTTGGTAAATGCTAACTGTCCATATTCACATAGAGACACAGTGTAATCTCTGAGCCCAATATACAGAGAAAGAAGGAAAAAAGCTAGATTCTATGCACTACTACACAGGGGCCTAGCACTCTTCAGCTTCCAGCAGAGTGAAGGGAGCAGAAGGTTTTCTTTTTTCCCACAGAACATGGTGTGTTGAATTCATAAACAGTTTTTGTTTTGAGACAGAAAGGGATAAAAATGAACTTGAAACAGAAACTGGTAGATTCTTTCCACTGTATTCTGCTCAAGATATTTTCCCAAAATAAATTGTGAACCATGGTGTAGAGGAGAGAAAAAGAGACCTCAAGAGAACAAGGCGACTGAGCACAAGAAAAAAAAGACAGCAACTTGCTCCCAGGGACTGGAGAAAAATTAAAAAGGTAAAAAGGGGGTTTGGAATCCATCAGTGTTCAATTAGTCATCTTCTCCTTCATCCTCCTGTTGAAAGATAAGCAACAATTAAATAAATCTAATCACTAAACTTCAGATAGTAAATGTAGTGACCAGAACTTTCTCCAGTGCTACTCATGGTGCTGTATGATCATCTCTTCCCTCACTAAAGGACAGTAACACTTGCCCTGGGTGCCCAGCTACTGACCACACAGAAATCACTCACTACCTGGGTGTCCCAAGGAAAACACATCAGAGGTTTGAGAAACTGTGACTTAGAATCACTGCAAGCACTGACATGAGTTTAACATGTGGAAAGTGAAGGGGTCATCTTTTCCACCCTCATTTACAACTCTGAAAATGCTTCACCTTTCCCATGCCAAATTCTAGGTTATAAATGAGAGCCCAGAGCAGCCCTCCTCCCACTGCTCCTAGTTTGTGCTGCTGGAAGTCAGACACACCACGCCCAGTTCTGAGAAACAAAGACATTCTAAACCAAGTGCCCAACACCCTGGAATCTCACTTACTACTAAAGCAAATTTCTAATTCCTGAACCCAACAGAAAGTCTTAGCTAGGCTGGCCATAACCAGAAATAAACCAACAAGTGGGAAGGATGACTGGATGCATCAACATAAGCCATTTATATGTAAAGCATCACTAGAATGCTCAGTAATGAAGTAAGAATTTTGTCACATTAATATCCCAGATCTCCTAGAGCATTTCCCTTCCAAATCTGCTGAAACCATGAGTTCCACTGTCTCTCATATACACAAACATACTTATTACTACCTGACACCACTCAAGTTAATGTAGTCACAGTTCTCACACCTTGGGGTGCAGAAAAGAACCAGTTCAGCTTGGTCACAATGGCTTGGTATTCTTACAAGATCCCTCTCAAACACCACAAGAATGGCATGAAGGGCAAGATTACTCACCTCTCCTTCCTCTCCCTCATCATCATCTTCATCTTCCTCCCCCTCATCTTCATCTCCTTCTTCATCAATATCCTCTAATCCTTCCTCCTCTTCATCATCATCGTCATCCTCCTCTCCCTCCCCCTCTTCATCATCCATATCAGGAACCTTAAAGACACATTTGCAACATCAACTACAGTGATCAAATGCCCTCTTTCACTGAGCTGTTGTGGGGGCAGATGCCCTACTCAGGGCTGTACCTACCAAGTAGTACTGTAGGGGATTTGGCCAGATGTCATCCTTGATGACTTCTCCTAGTTCATCAGCCCCTGCATCAGAGTGGTCAGTGAACCAGGTGAAGAAGCTTTCTGGCTCTTCATGCTGCCTCTTCCTACTGGCTTTGTTCTGTGTCTGGCTTGAACGTTTTGTCAGGTCCTGAAAAGAAAGTTAAGAAGTTCCCTAAAGTCATCTTCCTATGGCATTTTTCCCCTGTGAGCACCCTTTAAAAATGTACTTGTCTAAACAACCCTAAGAAGTCACTTTCCCCTCCCTCTTCGAGGGTTAAGTCTGTAAAACACATCTGAAACCCAAACAACTGACAGAACAGATGAACATGAAAGAACAGGAAACCCACTTGTTTCTTTCAACGGCCTCCACTGGAACACTGAAAATTCACAAAATCTCACATTTGATTTACTTTTCCCTATCTCAAGGAAACACAAGCATGACAAGTGTTTAGTGACACACTGAACTTACAAGGACTCACGATGCCTAAATGCCACTCAGAGTAATTGTAACTGCAGCAACTACTACATACACCCAGTTTAAGAAAGTCTCCACACCTCTAAGCCCTGTATTCATTTGTAGATAAAGACCTGCCTAGGCCTTTTTGCCTAAGATTTCCCACTCTGAAGTCTTCAGGCCACTCTGCATTAAGTGCAAAAACCCCCACAAAACTGCTAAAACACATGGTCACAAGAACACATGCAAGTCTGTATCTACCACTTTACTCTAGAAAAGAAATGTATTAAGTTTGTAACAATCTTTTTGTTAAGTCTGAAATGAAATTATTTCTTTGACCATATGATTACACCACACTTCTAGTGCTTTCTTTCTTTTGACAGAATGACAACATTTATAGATTTAGACTGTTTAAGAAGAACAACAGCAGAATTCACACTGATTTTGTGTTGTATTGTAAAGATCACTTGACTGCTCTGTATAGGAATGCAACTTCTGGTACAAGAGGCAAAGTTTTAGTTCTCAATAAGAAAAACATTACATTTCTCCTCGGTCTGAGAGTGACAAAACAAGCAGCAATTTAACTGCAACCCTCAGCTCTACTTTTAAAAACTCAATTCAAAGTCTTCAGGATAACACTGAAGTACTTCTAACTTCTACAGAAATGAACTGCAGTAAATGAATGATGCTTGGACACTGCCTGGGTGACAGGTATGGCCACATTATTCTGGCTGCAAATTCTACAAAAGATGTGGCTTTTGGAAATGAAGTTGAGAAAACAGAGGAAAATATAAAACAAGATCACACACTGCTATCTGATCCCCCTAAACCTGTTGTCCTTGGAATTCTTCATTTAATAGTTATTTTAAGTAAACAACACAACAGAGTCTAGATCCTGGCCAAGGAAGAGACAAGCATTTAGTAATGTTTTCACTTGGTCACATGTGTGCTCTCTCAGATGCAATACATACCTTTCCAGATTTCCATTTGATCTCAGTTGATTTTGAAGATGGGTCTCCACTTTCATTGAGGTGAAACTCTTTGGAGAGAACTTTATTTTCAAAGTAGGGATTCTCATCAAAATACTGCAGAGTGGAAAGCAAAAAGTTAGAACCCACAAAATAGAAACACACATATCAAGTCAAACCTAGCACTAAACAGGTAACTGCAGAGATTTAAGTTAAAGACTGCAACCCAACATGCAATTACATTTAAAAAGAACAGCAAAATCACACGTGAATGGATCATTTAAAGTACTTACAAAATCTATTCTGTAACCTGATTTGATGTCTTCAAATTCTGTCACCTCAACTCTGGTCAAGTAATGCAGTGCTTCCTCATCTTCTTCTCCCAGGAGTGCAGATACTGAGAGAGAAGGAGGAATCCCACATTAATAAAGCCATGAAACAGGCAGGCAAAACACAGGAAACTAACAGCCAGGAAGATCTAAAAAGCAACATATCTGTCCAAGCCAACTTCTCATGACTTTTTTTTTCAAAGTTACCAGCCAACAGCCTACCCACACATACCCACCCTTCCCTCTGAAACAGATTTTCATGCATGTAGTTTGCCCAATCTAAGCAGTCTACAAACTTGTTTGGTAGAAAGTTTATTGTCAAGAGTCCTAAGGAGCTCACTTCCAAGTGAAAAAACACCCAAACAATCTAGAATAATTTATTTTCTTTTGCTTTAAGTTACCAATGAACTGAATAAAGTAGGAAACTTACAATTTAAAATGCAGAAAGAAATTTTAGGATTGAAATATTTTAGTAAACAAGATGCTCTTTTGGTCAACAAGTGCAAGAAAGAAAAGCTTAAAAATGCAATCTAGGACAGAAAGGAGGTGGTTTGTGTGCTTAGTAACAACTCCACAAGACCCTCAGAGTTTTAAGACATTCACATAACAAGCAAACAAACAATGAATTTACAGGGAAAATAAAAAGAGGGATATTAAGTGTGTACCTTGTGGGTGGTTGACAAATGTTGTTACCCAGAAATTTGGGATTTTGGCGATCAATTCTGACCTCTTCTGGAAGAATGGTTGGCGGAGTTTGTTGTATTTCTGTTCTACTTTCAAAATTTCCTCACTGGCTTGTTCATTCAGTCTGTAATAGGAAGAGTCACGTTAACCACAGAGAGAACTGGGATGTAAGGACACATCAGAGCAGTTAACCAAAACTTCTGGGGTTTGATAACACCAGTCTGCCACATTCTGCAGATGAAGTGTCCCAAAAACCCCAGAAGCTCAGAGCTGTTAAAAAACACTCAGCCAGAAGCAATCTCAATGGTCTGAATGGAACCTCCTAAACACCTTGAACATTCTGCAGAGGTGTACCTTTCTTTATGCAAAGCAAAGCAGTGTTTTACCTCTTGAGCATTTTGTCTGCATAAAACCTGCAGATGGATAACACAGCCCTATCACCTGCTCACTGTAACTTTTAGACAGGCAAGGAAGCTTTCTGCACCCTGTGCAAGTAAAATCTGAAGATTAAAATGGAACTGTTGTTTAAAAAGCCAAAGCCCTGATACTGCAACAGCTTCACATGTTCACAGCCCCAACAGTCACCTGCAGTCCTTGTAGAGTACTGGGCATGGAGTGAACATGCAGGCAGGGATTGACACAGAACCCACAGTCCCAAGAGCTTTGGCATACAAAATTAACATCCCAGAGACATTTTTCTGTGTGTTATTGCACAAGCACATGAATATTATAATAAAAATGTATAATAAAAGCTGACTTTTCAGCCAAGTGTTTGGTTCTGCTTGCTAACAGGGAAATACTTTAGCCAAATAGCTTACACATTAACTTGAGAAGCCAGTGTGAAATACATTCCTATTATCAAAAATACCACAATTAATTTAAATTTTTAAACTCAGGTTCTACCTCTTTAATTATAGACAATTAAGCAAGAAACCAGGACACTTCTTTGTTATTTTAATGTCTCTAATAAAGACAGAACACAGGTATATCTTGGCAGACAGAGTTCAAAGACATCGAGTACTACTGAGTGCTCACTTTACTAAACACTTTCACTTTTGCTGGTTTCCGCTAAAACATTTGAAAAGTTAGATAATGTTTACCTGTCTATTTCATTCTGTACTTCATCAATGTGTTCAATTGCTTCCTGTTGCTCTTTTTCTGAAAAACAAACGAAAACGTGTCAATATCCCTTCATTCACAAGCCTGACAAATCACCTGGGATTTCTCTTTGAGACATTCTCTAGTGATCTACTGTAGAAGTTCTCCGGTATTTCTACTAAATGTCCCAAGAGTTACAAGACCTCAAAGCACCAGCTTTAAACGGCGTGCTGCAGCTGAAGTGCAGCAAAGTTTGACAAAACAGCCCTTAAAGTGAGTTCCCCCTAGAAACCACAGCTCAAATCCCGCTACACTGTTTTACAGGCACACTTAAATTATAAGTCAATCATAATTTAATTAAAAAGTAGTAAGCCACATATACTGCGACCAACACATTTGACGAAACGTAAAGTAATTTACAGAGCAATGGAATATCAATAAAATAGCCTATCTGGGCACATGCTACCTTCCAAAAACCGAAAAGAACGGTCGAAAGGACGATTACAAATGAAAGAGACGCGAAAGCCGCCGTTTGGCAGATATTTTCTAATGGGCACTTCCCCTGGACCAACTTTGGCCGAGGCCCGGGTTCCGGAGCGCTGTTTACCCACCGCGCGGGAGATGAATGAGCGGCAGCGGGAAGCGGCTGGAGCGGAGCAGCGCCCGGTGCGCGTCCCGCCCGGCCCGGCGGACAGCTCTGCCTCTCCCCTCGCGGACGCGGGGGACGCACGTGGGGAAGGCGCTGCGGCCGGGGGCAACCCCGACCTTTAAAAGCCGAAATCGCACGTGGGACCGCGCGGGCGGCCCTAGCACCGCGTGTCTCCGCCGCTCCATCCCCGCGCGGCCCGGCAGCACCACGCGGCCGCGGCCGGCGCGGGAGGCGGCGGCGCATCATGGCGGCGGCGGCGGAGCACAATGAGGCTCCGCGGATGCTGCTCCGGGAGGGGCGGCGGGGGGGTCCCGCTGCTCCGCCGAGCCGCAGCGCCCCCCGCCCGGCCCCGCGGGGAGGGAAGCCGGGCCGGCAGCGCAGACAAAAGGGCGCTAACATGGCCTCCTCCCGCCGCCGCCGGGCCTGCACATCCGCCCGGCCGGGCCCGCGCTCCGCCCGCCCCCGGCGCGGCCGCGGCCCGTGCGGCGGGGGAAAATGGCGGTCGGCGCGAGGCGGAGGCCGCGCCGGCTGCCGCCATTCCCGTCCCGCCCCCGGCGCGGCCTCACCTGAGGTCTCGTCGGCCCCATCGTGGTTAGAGTTCAGCTCCTTCTTACTGACTTTGGCCGCCGGCGCCGACATGTTGGTGGCTGCGGAGCGCGGAGGGCGGGAGGGAAGGGGGGGCTGCAATGGGGCTGCGCGGGGGGGGGGGGGCCGGGCACTGACTCCTCCTGCTGCCGCCGCCGCTGTTGCTGCTGCCGCCGCCACTCAGGTCCCTCCGCCGCCGGGGCGCTCCCGCCTCCTCCGCGCGGTCCTGCCGGATACCGGGGCGGCAACGGCGCCTCTCACTCCCCTCGCGCTCCCTCGCCCAGAGCCGCCACCGCCGCCTCCTCCTCTGCTGCTGGCGAGGGGCGGGCACGCGGCGCGCATGCGCGGCCCCCCCGCCCGGCCGGGCCACGGCGGCCGCACCGCGCGTGCGCGCCGAGCCCCCCGCCCCGGGCGCGCTGTGCCGCGGGCGGTGCGATGCGCAGGCGCACTGCACTCCGCGCACACACACACGCCGGAGAGGCCCCGCGTGCGCAGCCGCGGGGAGGCCGCGCCCCCCGACCGCCCCAAGCCGGGCGCCCATTGGTCAGAGGGCGCTGGGGGGCGTGACCGCGGTGCGGAGACACAGAGGACGGCGCGCGCGGGAGGGCGGGGGCGCGCGCGGGGTGTGTAGGAAAAGGGGCTGCGCATGCGCGCGCTGCACGTGCCCGCGCGCCCTCGGTCTGGCGGCGCGCGCGAGGCCCCGTGAGCTCCCCTCGCCCCCGCGTCCGCTCCGACCCCTCACGGCCCGTGGAGACACCGACCCCTTGGAGCGGCCCGGATGGGCCCATCCCCTCCCCCGACCGGGGGACATCGAGGGACAGGAATGCATTTCCCCGATCCCCAAACGGTGTTCAGAAGGCTGCGGTCCCGCTGCCTGAGGCGTTATCCCGGGACTACGCTCAGCGCTTCCCTGCCGGGAGTGAGGTCGCGATTCCAGCCTGCTGTGATCTGGGTATGTGGCATCCACGTCCCTGTGCTGACTGCCTTAGCTGGGATGTGGCACAAAGTAATCATGGAATCACCAAGGTTGGAAGAGACCTTGTAAGAACATCATGTCCAATGTTCACCGAGTACTGCCACTGTAACCCCCCAAACCATTAAAGCACATCACCCAGTGCCAGATCCAGACACCTCTTGAACACCTCCAAGGATGGTGACTCCACCTATTTCAATGCATGGCCACCTTAGCAGGGAAAATCTCTCAAATATCAGAATCTCCCATCTTAGCTTAAGGGCATTTCCTCTTGTCCCCTCACTGCAGGCAAGGCAGAAGAGACCGGTCCCCACCTCACTGCATCCTCCTTTCAGATGGTTGTGGAGAGCAATGAGGTGCCCCCGAGCCTCCTCAAGACTAAACAAACCCATATAAATAACTTGGGACATGCTGTGTTGAGGGCACAGAGCCCTGTCAGTCACATCCAGCTCAGTTACTGGGGAGCTCGACTCCAGAAGGTCACAGAGCTGTCTGCCAGCACACCTGCCACTGCACCGAGAGCGGGCAGACTTTAAATAACCCTTTTTGTCCCTTTCCTGTCCACCTGTCATGGAAGAGCTCAGTGCAGCTCCACAGCTACGTTTGCTCTTAAAGGAATAGCCAAGTCACTCATTTCAATCAAAATCAGCAGCATATCATTCACAGATGAGTGTTAGGATACAGATTGGGTTAAGAAAGAAGTATAGTTCTGATGAAGTAGGAATTTGCTGTCTGTATTTGCTTCCCCAGTCATACAACACTAGCATACTCTTCCTGCTCGTTTCCTGTTTTGCCTCTTCAAGTTGCTCTTCTACTGGAGCTACTCAATGAGGCCTGGATTAGTTCCTGCCTCCTCAGAAGTTCTGACTGTACTTTTCTGAATCCTGCTCCCACCTGTTGCTTCCAAATCCCCATTGTTTTTCCTTTTGTATTCCCAGCTGTCACTTCCCACCAGCTATGTCCTCGCTTCCACTGCCACCCACAAGGGCTGCTGCCTGTGCAGGGTTTGTGTTGTGCTTCCCTGAGCAAACAGCAGCAGAGAGGAGCTGCCATCCCTTCCTCCTCTGGTTTCACGTACAGAAATTGCAACCGCTGGGCATAAAAGGTAAGCAAAGCATCACAACTTTATAAATGCAAGATTAGGAAATCCTTCCCAAAGGGGGGATGTCTCAAGGCCCTCCTGAAGCCCACTGCAGCCAAGATGACTCTTTCCTTATTCTGTCTGCATCTCCCAAGATTGATTGCTATGGATATCTTCCAATTCAGGCAAGGTAAACTCATGTGTGTGGCTTGGTTTTCTTCCTTCTGTTTCGTTTATTGACTATGCAGTTGTATCTGCTTGGGGTTTTTTTTTCTTTCTTCTCACCTGTAATTTACTATATTGTCTTTCTCTAGATTAGTCTTTGAAGGTCTAGAATTTGAAATACAGATGGCAAGTTTGAAAGCTAGTTCCAAGCAGGAACAAGTGGCACCTGTCAGTTCTCTACCAGAACCCCTTCTTTAGCCTATAAATTACCAGGTATTCCTGAAGTACACAATTATGGTGATACACTTATGTATCTAAAACCAAGAAATTATGAATTTTAACTGCTGTACTGTTAAAAAAACATTTCCAAGATGTTTTTACTACCCTAAAACTAGCTATTATCAACAAAAAAAGGTATATTGATTTTATATAAATATTAAAAATAATATAAATACATGTAAATATTAAAAGAATATGAGTTTAATATCCCCAAGAAGTAACAAAAGAACCCCCAAAATGTAGTGGGTTTATTGATAAATATTCAGTTACCTCCCTTCAAATCTTTCTAATGTTTTCATGACCTGTAACTAACCTCTAAGGCAGTTTCAATCCTTGAATAACTGTTGAGGGTTTAAATGTGCAGTTATAACTGCACATTTTCCTCAAGAATTTCCTTTCTTTGTAAAGGAAATCTCATATTTGCTCCTTGAAGTTAAAGTTCAGGTCTCCAGAATTTCTTTCCTTGGTTAGATATGTTACTACAAGACAGAGGCATAATTGGTAATCATGCTTACTTTCTGGAATGTCAACTCAGCTGTAAATTTTAAACTTGAATCCCCAATTTGGCAAATGAAATCAGAAAACGTGCTAAAATCCTCTTCAATACAATGCAGTGATGTGTGAAAAAAAGATTACATCTCCCCCTAAGTATTTCTGCAAGGCAAAATGGACATATATATGATCATACAAGTAAGTCAATGTAATTAATAGCAACTCATGGTTTCACAGCCTTCCATCCCAAAGAACTGGAAATTATTGTAGTGAAATACAAAACAAGGATCATTTTACCATCACTGAAATGCAACCAACTGCTTAACAATTGTACATCTATGCTGGGAGCCTGGTTTTCCACAGAGAACTTGCAGGCTTGGGCTCTGTATTAAAAACAAAGATTCCCCCTTAGAGTGCAAGACAAATTTTTAGAGTATATGAAAGCTTTCAAGTGACTGCACACACCTGTGAGTTGAAGGCACACTTCAAGAACACAGAGGCTTGTACTAGATAGCAAAGCCTGGCATATCAGGGCTTGCTGAGAGCCACAGGCAGAGAGACAGGGCTGCTTTGCTGTGTGTGATCAGTCTGGCAGCCCCCAGGAACTGCTGAGCCTCCCCGGCACTGCACACACAGTTTGGCACACACATGAACCAGTCAAATACCAGCTCCAACTGTTTATTTATCTCCACTAGTCACAGACCTCCCCAGTCAGGCATTCATGTTAGAGCTGAAGGGTGAGATAATGACAGAAGAATCTTCCACATGTCCTCACAGTTGTTGCAGTTTAAACCTTCGGATGAAAATATTTCGGGGCTGATAATTGCCTTGAAGCAGGACAGCAGTTCAGTAACACAGACAACAGGCAGTGACTAACAATATGTCACTGAATAAATCCAGTGATCCTATTTGTATTATTTTTTTCTTATGAAATTTCCATTAGACATCATTGCTAAACTTATTATTTTTTTTCTACACCAACATCTTTAACTTACCAGAGCACTTGCTTGTAATCCATGACGAGAGGTGTGGTCACATAACACCTGTGCTTGTTCCCAGATACTAGAGGCAGAGAGGCAGTCAAAATACTCTTTAAAATATTAAATTGAAAGTCAACAAAACCTTAGGCATTTCTGAACATGAGGCATAAGCTTTTCAGACACACTGAGGACTAGATGAAACTGTACCTTGTGCTTCTGCACAGAGATATACAGAAGATCCTCTCCATCTTCTCCACTTATAGGAAAATTAAAAGAGAGACAACAATTCTACAGAGCCAATTTGAAGAATGTTTGCTTTCCAGGATTTTAACTCTGGGCAATTCTTAAAACTCTTATTTATCATCTCCTCAGTCTTACAGCAGGAAAACTCTTGCTGAATCCTAGGCAAAGTTGCCTATCACTTCTAGATTTGGTCCCTTGGGAATAGCACTAGAGGCAAAATTTTCACACTCTGTGTATTTCACCCATTGTCTTGTTACCAAGTGGCAGCGGTTTTTGTGGGAATCATTAAAAACTTCCCTTGTTATGTAGAGCACTATTGATATTTGAACTCTCAGGGGGAGTAACCTCTGTCTCTATCCAAAAAGTATCAGATAAAAATAAACACACACAACATTGCTCAGCAAAGAACGAGTACATTAATTAGAATTCATTAGTCTGAAGTTGGCGTTACTCAAACATTTACTGTGTCTATTGAGTCCTGTGTAGGAGTATGGTGACAGGAAAGGTGAGACAAAAGACAGGAAAACATGTAGGAATCTGTCATATACAGTTTTTTGCTATAATAATACATTGTGCACATTATTCTTTTCATCTGAGAATGTCAAAGCTCATTTTAAAAATCTGGTTAAATGTAAAAAGCTCTGTGAGGAAAGTAATTCTTTTACTGGTAGGTGAACTGAATGCCAGAGTTATTCAGTTATTGCTCATTAGAGTCAGAGATGGAACTCAGGAATAGAACTGGTCTCCAACTTCAGCTACATAAAATGCTGCACGAGTTGCCAGCAATGATCTGTGAATGGAATTTGGTTAATTGTGTCAGTCTGTAGGAACATTTTTTATTTTTTGGTATTACAATAGCTCTGAGAGTCCTGCAACTGTAATCCCTGCATGTGAGTTTCTACCTGCACACACAGCAGAGTGGCTCTGGCTTGGAAGAATGTAGAGTCTTTCAGGACATGGTTTGACAAACTATTTTTTGGTAAAAGTTCCTATTTATGCATTCCCCACCACACATTCCTCCTCTCTTCCCCTTTACACTGTTCCTGCATTGTGCCAGTGATTTTTTTTTTTTTTTTTGGTGTGTGTTAAATGGAATCTGAATCTGATTTCAATTAGAAATAGTCCCCACAACCCCTTTTTTTAAATTCAGACTTGTACTCTGATCTGGTTCCCTGGTGCAGATGCAGGAACAATGTTACAAGAGAGTCCCATAAAGACAGTAATGAAAAAGTGAGGAACACATTGCACAGGTTTCACTTATCAGAGGTGTTTGTCAAACTGTGCCCTTAACTGAGCCCAACCATGGCAAGGTTCTGACTGCAACTGGTGTGAAAAAACAGCCATTTGTTTTTGTAAGTTTTTAAAATTAACACAAACAAGTGGAATATATAAGTAAACAAAAGAGCAGCTCTGCCACCTCAGGTGATACTGTAAAAATTTGCAGAGTAGAAATTGATGTCATTGACAAAACATCTTCCTTTCCCCTTTGGAGTCAAAACTAATGTCTCTCAGAAACACACAAAGGAAATAACCTTTAAACTCCGTGTTTGTTTTTGCAGTGCTTTGACTGGAAAATAATTTCATCTGCCTTTGTAAAGGGGGGGGTGGGGTGGTATAAAACAAAGTAGAGACCATTTCCCTCCCACCACAGCCGTACATCTATTATCTGACTCACCACTTCTGGGACTCCTTCTGGCAGCTCTGGTTTTATTGCACTGAAAATTCAAGCCTGTGAAAATATTCCCTATTTTCAGGTTTACTTTGTTCACTGCTTTGTTCAGGTCAGTATCCCTTCCTTTAGGGGTCTGGAACTCGACATTCAGCAAGGGCTGGATGTTGCTGTTCTTAAGCCTTGTGAGAAGGACCAGCTCAGTGGAAGGAAGGGGGGAGGGAAAGGAAGGGGGAGGAGAGTCCATATCTGAAGAGAGACTCCAGACTAGAGAAATTTTACTGACATCCATTCACTTTCCAGCGGGGTCTCCTTCAAGGGCTTTTACTGAGCTCCAAAGGCTCCTGCAATTCACAGCGGCATTTACATGCAACGTTTCCCTCTGGGAGCTAAGGTATAACTGTACTCCTGGATAATAATCACAAAGAATACCACCAGACTCCCATTGAAATGTCAACCAGCCACTACTGTTGTAGAGAGTAACAAAGAGATGCTAATATAATTAATTATGAAGCCTCAGTACCCTCATTAACACATCTTTAGTGCCTAGATCTTTGAAAATCAGCTGTATAAAGTGACTGTCAGAGTTAATTCCTTATAAATTGCCTCCTGTCACATGCCAGCATTGCAGCAAGTTCTCTCAGGCCTTGATGCTAAGAAATCTGGGCGTTTTTTTAAAGTTCTGATGCAGTTTTATTGGTGTTATTAAAGGTGTAAGCTGTTGCATAAGCAGTTTGTCAGGCTAGAGTAGAGAAAAATAAAAATGCCTTTAAGTCAGCCCTAGCTTACACAGTTGGTGGCATAAATAGGAAAAGTTTCAGTCAATTAAATGGAAAACTAAAGACAAAAGAAAAAAAAACAGGAACGAAAGGTGTCACATAATTTGGCATTTAAATGCTTCCGGACTTTTTTTTTTTTAATTTGAGGATTGCAGCCAGTTTATAGCTCTCCCTCCTACTGCTGCCTTTACGACAGCATTCCAGCTCCAGGCCTCATTCCAGAGCATCCTCCTTCCCCTCCACTCCCGCTCACAAATATATATTTCAATAGGCTTAGGCTACACGGAGTTCCAAAACCAGCATGTAATTGGTGCAATTGTCTTTTACACTTCTCCAGAGAGAGCCACATTCATGCTGCTTAAGCTCTGTTTTGTCATATTTTCCCTTTTCTTTTTTCCTTTTCTCAAGCTGGACTGGGATCAGTACTTGTGTGAGGAACCCTCCATATATCCTGAAGAAAGGAGTTACAGAAACGGGCTGCATGGGTGGTTCATTCTGTTACTTCTCAGTACCAGACTGTCACTCTGCACAAGATAAAGGGAGGCGATAAAAAGAAAGTGATCATTACAAATCACTTGGCATTTTCTGCCAGCAGTTAAAACACTCGCACTGACAAATCCAATTTGTCTGTACAAGACACTCTGCTTCCCTTCATCTTCCATGTGCTTTTGAGAAGGTGATAATCTTCCTGCAGTGCATAAGTTTGTAAAGTTATCTCTCTCTGCTTGTATAATACGTTCCAGGATTCTTTGTAATCTCTGTTACACTTGGGATAAAAAAAAAATCAAATGAGATATTTTTATTTGCCATTTAAGAAGTGGATTTCACAGTAAGTGCTTTGCTGGTCTAGCTAACCTGGCAATATGCAAACTCTCTAAATGGAGGTAAAATTTATATCAGTGAAGGGAGTCCTTGCAAATCTGTCTTTCCAGCTGCATTGGCTAACATGGTAGGAACATTATTTTGTTCTTCACTCTTAAATTACATATCCATACCCCAGTAAAACTAAGATGTATTTATTGAACATTCAGTGTTCATAGAAATAACGTCTCAGAAATGAAAGTGGCATGCTTGAAATTAAATAAATACAGAGATTTCTGAAGAGCAACCCAGAACTATCTTGCAAAATCTGTTTGCTTGCTTTACACAAGCACAAATCTGATGGTACCAAGTGGAACGTGACAGCTTATTTCTAAATGTCCTTTTTTGAAACCACACTATTGCAAAGGAGAGCCAGTTCTGTTTAGAGGATAAATATCTGTCCACATTGCTTTCTAATATAGGCCAGCTTTAAACATAGCAGTAAAATTCCAACAACTGTTTGAGATACTACAGACACAACACAAGTTGATGAAGTGATGCACAGAACAGATAACTAATTTTTAGTCATGCATGGTTACTGAATATGGTATTGATTTAAGAGATCTCTGTTTTCTTTCATGCTGCCAGCACTGGAAAGGGTCAGGTACCTTTGAGAAGTGGCACAGCAGATTGTACCTTTATTTCTAAGATGCAATGCTGGACGTGCTGCTATGAACTCAGCAGGAACAAGAGGCTGCTGAGACCAAAAGGAGAGAGACCCTGCCAGTCACCTTGTTGACAGCAGCAATCCCCTGCCCAAGGCAGGGACTCCCAGCTGCCACCGAGTTCAGAGCACCATGGCAGCCAGGATTCAGGATCCTGAGCCTTTCACAGATGCCTCTTTGGACAATCCATGGCACTCGGCCCCGTGCCAGCTCTGCTTGCCATTCCAACCCTGCCGGCGGTGCCTTTGTGCCCCTGTGGTGGTGACTTGCTGCCACCTGCCACAGAGCTCCCCCCCTGCTCCTTCCTGGGCTGCTTACACTTGACTAAAATCTTTGTCTTATAATTAATCATGAAGGAATGAATAGGGGAAAAACAATACCTGTACAGGGCAAGAAACCCCACCCATATTTATAAAGAGCCCCTGAGTAATTCTGCAAAGCACAGTAGATCATGATTTTAATGGAGATGGATCTTTTTGATAGTGTATCATGTCTTTTGGTGTTACAGGACTTCAGAAGCAAGCTGACATTTTCTGCTAAGGTGGAAAAATAGGTTTTCAAAGCAAAAAGGGCACAGCACTTGCAGGGACATTTAGGAGAGGGGACAGGGAAAAGGAGGTCACAAATTAGAGAAAATGCATGAGCCTGTTACAGATGGCACTGGAAAAGAAATAGCTGGGGGATTCACACAGCTTGAGGTAACACACAGAGTGCACAGGAGGACCTGAACCCTCATCAAGCTACTGAGCACCTGGTGGGGTACATGGACATGGGTTCAACACTGATAGTTGGGGGGACCTCGCTTCCCTCAAGGTTTGGTGAATTTTAACAAAGAAGAAACATGGGAGTAACTGATCAGATATTGTCCATGCTCAAATAACAAGCACAAAGGTCAGCATAAAGCCACTCAAACTCCAGATTACATCCTTTGGTTAATGCAAAGGCAATAGTTCAGTACCCAGACCTCAGCCAGACCACATCTGTCACCTCGGGCTGTTCAGCAGTGCACAGGTAGGAACAATCAGGGAGCAGAATTAGGTCTTGCTGATTACAGAAGTTGGAGAAACAAGTAGATTCTGGAGTGACAATTCTTTGAAACAAACCCTTGCTGTCGGTTAAAGAGTTTTGTTTGTTGGCTGTGGTTTGCTTTGAATAAACGAGAACACGTGTAAAGTTCTGTTCCTCTGAATTGATGAATTCAGTCATCAATCGCCAAAGGCAATCGGTCCCCCGTAAAGCCACTCCCTGCCAGACTAAGTCCAGGAACTCTTTGTCATGGCTGGATTGATCCGTGCATGCTGTTTCATTCTTTACATGCATCTGTTTGGGGTGGAAGGAACGGAGGGGAAGGTGTAAAAGGAGAAGGCTCGGTTACGTCTCTCCATTTTCGGGTACAATCTGCTGTTTCGCCTGTCTGGAGCTCAACAGAACTGAATAGTTGCATTTATCACAAATCGAGGGCAGCGACTGCACCCACTAGTGGGGAATTTTTACTGAGATGCAGCTCCGAGTATTTCTTTCACTCAGGTCACACGCGAGCGTGCAGCTTCTTGTTACAGCTCAGTCCTTTTTCTGATGCTTTCCCCTTCACTTTTGTTTTCTCTTTAGCTCAACCTTTCCTTGTTGTTTTCTGATGCTGATTTGCTCCATTATCTGAAAGTGAAAACTTCCTACACTTTGTCTCCTGAAACAGGGAGGAAAAAGCACAGATCAGCCCTGTAAAAGCAGCCACTTTAGACAGACTGGGTAGCCTCAGGCAAGTAACAGCCCTCCCCCACCCATCCCGGATTTTGCCTTATTTCTAATGATATGAAAACAAAAACATCCATATATCTGATACAGCCAGGCCAGGGGAAAAAAAAAAAAAAGCAACGTAAGATTTCTTGAAATACCTTTGATATATTGAAACCCCAGCAAATCAGAGAAATAGGAATAAAGGATCAAAGTGCAGTTACTTAGAACAGTCCTTGTCTGGAGCTGTTTGCTGCTTTCTCATCCTCAGGGAAGAAAAAGCCCAGACATGCACCACGATACAGGGAACATGTTCTACATTTGCAGTAACTTTGCATACTACTGGCTAAAAAAATGGATTTATTTCAGTCTGTTCCACATACTTAAATTCCAGTTTCCTTATCTCTCTGTCATCTCAAAAACCCACGAACTTTTCTCCTTAAGTTTCGCCTGACAAGTTATTTAAAGTTTTTAAATTGCAGTTTGTGCTTAGAATTTTTATGATGATGCAACCTGTATATTAATTCACACTCATAATATTTACTCCTCTATTAAAGAGTAATATGCCTTGGTAGTTCTAATCATACCAGTTCAAGATCATTTAATGATGACTGAAGATGATCTATTTATAGAGAATAAATCTTAAGACCCTCTTAAGAAAACCACTCTGCAATTGGGTTCAAGTATTTAGTATCAGTTTTTCAACACATGAAAAGCTGCCCCATGCAGTGACCCAAAGCAAGGAGCCTGACTGCAGGAGCAGCAGGCTGGGAAAGTGCTCAGAGTTCCATTCAGACAGGCTCTGACTGCCACTGCTTGCACTTCCACGTGAACCAGCTGCTGCTGGACATGCCAAGCTTGAACTTTGGAAATTCAGATTAACTCCTGTGCTAATCAGAGAGAGATGACAGGGCTAAAGGGGCCATCAGTCCTGCCCAGGAGTGTTTATGCTTTTATGTTCTTGGCTCTTCTATGGGGTATGGTGATGGTCCACACCAGCCAGGGGAAGAATCACAGCAGGTACCCAGCCAGGATTTGAAATCCTAGAGGATTCAGTTCCATTGAGACTTTTTTCTTTAAAGGAGGTGCCACTGAACCTCTTTCTGCTCCAGTTGCACTGTCTGTAAAATGGCTATAAGAGTTCTTTACCAGGCATTTTAGGGACACTTACTTCACTGTTAATTGTGTAGTACTTTAAATTCCTCAGAACCATTGCATTCAGCTCTGATATAAATGTACTCACATGTGCACAAGAGGTAAAAGCACCATGACCCTTCTGCTGAGCTCCTACTCTGTGTCCTGCAGTCTTGATGCCTACACAGGCCAGACTCCTTCCCAGCAACAGCCGGAATAACTCCACTGAAGTTGGTGCATCTGTGCCTGCTTATGCCAGCACTAAATTTAGCCTGTGCATTCATCATCAAGTTGTTCCAATGAGTTAGTTAGAAAAAATCTCCAAGCAGAGTCATACCTGTTATGAAGAATCATTTAAAGAAGCTACACTACCAGCCACTGTCCCTGCAGACAGGAACAGCACAGGTTATCCAGCCGCAGGGGCTGTTACCCCGGTACCGGGTGGCTCCCGCAGAGCTGCCCCCGGGGCGTGCAGCCAGCTCGGCCACACACTAATTCACCCTCGCCACCAATTACCATAATTCCCCCATCAAAACAAACGACAGTAGAGAGCAAAGTAACGGCCAGAGCACACCCCGGGCACTAAGTGTGCATTGAACCAGCCCCATTCCCCAGCACAGACACGGTCAGAGCCGACTAGAGCTTCCCTCACAAGGCGGCCCCGTCCCCCCTCCCCACCGCGCTCGGCTTTGTGGCCCCTTCCCCGGCGCCATCTTAGCTGCTGGCAGCCCCGCGCCCTTCGCCTCTGCTGCCCCTCGTGCCCCCGGCGGCGCGGCGGGGCCAGCCGGGCCCCAGCGCAGCTACGGCGGGAGCGGCCGGAGGGAAAGAAACAGACTCCGCCGGACCCACGGCTCTAACGAAGGTGCCGGGATAGGCCGCACCCCTCTCCCGCACGGAGCCACCGCCCGGGCAGCACCGCCGCTCGGCGCCCTTCCCCAACATGGCCCCGCCCGCCTCAGTTTACCGCTCGCAGGCCGGCGGGCTCGTCGCTCGGGTGACGTCACGGCGCTGCCGTTTCCATGGGAACCGGAGGAGCGGGCGGCGGGAGCGCCACGGGCCGCGACCGCCGTGAGTGACCCCCGATCCCCCGGGAGCGACCCCCGATCCCCCGGCACCGCCGGGCCCTCTCCGGCCCCGGCATGTTCGCGGACAGGACGGCACCCGGTGCCGACGTGCAGTCGCTGTGGAGGAGCGCCCGGAGCGTGCGCTGCGAGGAGGTGAGAGACCCCCGGGGCGGCCCCGCTCCGCGCTCTTGTAGCACCGGGCCGGGCAGGGGGGCGGCTGTCAGGGCTGCGCCTTCCCCGGACCTTCTGGGATCGTGCCCCGACTTGCCCCCTCCCTGTTCGTCCGTGACCCCCCCCCGCAGGTCCCGCGGCTTCAGCGCGGCCCGGGACTGGGATCTCCCGCTCGGGAAGTTGTTGGCACCGTTCGGGGCCGGGGCAGCGGGGCCTGTGTCTGCCCGCCGGCTCTGTCCCGTTTTGCCGATTTAGCCCGTGTGTGAATTGGCAAGGAACCACCCGAGCAGCTGCCGCCCCGCAGTTTGAGAACTGATAATGCTGCGCTGTCACCGTGTGCGCTGCTCGCTCGTTACTCTGGACCTCGCTGCCTTCTTGCCTTCTCCCGTCCTTCCCATTCCGTGCTTTAGAGCACTGCCTGAATCTGACTGGCACTCGGGCATCTCTGCCTCCCATCAGATTATGGGAAGGTCACAAACCTCATCACCAACACCTGGGCAGGTGTGGAGGTACCCTGTGTTTAGCCATGAGCCAGAGCTGGGTACAGAGGGGCTGGAATGTCTCCGTGACAGGAAGGGGAAGGTGCTTTGAATACATTGTGCAGCATTTGTTTTTCTGTTTGGATTATAGACTGCCTGTCTTCTTTTACTAGAAAACTTGCCAGACTGGGAAAATTTCAACAGCAGAAGCTGCAGCACAGTCTCATATAGCCCGAGATGCTGAGGTGCAGACAGAACAGAGCAAAGATGCTGTCCAAGACTTCCAGCAAGAAGTCCAAGTAGATTATGCTGGGCTCCTATCATTCCTTCAAAGAGTGGAGGATGCTGTTATCAAGGAGCTAAATAAAAACTGGAAAAGTCATGCCTTTGATGGCTTTGAAGTGAACTGGACAGATCAGGATGAAACAGTAAGTGACAGAATTCAGGTCATTGTCCAAGCAGAGTTGGTTACAGTTACTCTGAGTTGTTTGTTTGAGTCCTTATTGCTGTGATTGCTCTTGCCAGGTTCTAATAATTAAACATTACCAGTTGGATTGCCTTGGGTTTTTTTTCAGCTTTCTCCTTGCTTGGTAAAACTGTTCTTCCTGCTGGTGACTGAGCTGTAGCAGCAGTGAGAGGAGGAAGCCTGCAGTTGGTGTAGGCTTTTCTTCAGCCCCTTCAGAGCTCCAGCCTAGCAGGGATCTAGGAACAGTTGCAGTCAGTGAATTGGCAGCTCTGCCTGCCTAGATTATGTTTGTTTAGTGCATGGTGCTCAGGAGTGGAAGCAGTTTGTATCAGACAGGACATGTTGGGACTGGCATTTTCAAACTGTTACTTGTGGAGTTCAGCAAGTGCCAAACTCACACCTGGCAGCTGCTGTAAATTCTTAGGCACAGCCTTCCAGAGCTGTGCCCTCTCTGAGAGGTTGTGTTTGAGTGACAGTTGTATTGTGGGTTTGTTTCCCAACAGGAATTCAACAACCTTTTCACATAAATTCTTGGACTGAGGAAAACCCACACTGTAACCACACAATCACATCAAGGGTGGGCACAGATCTCATTTCTCTCTGCTCAGAGATTGTTGCCTCAGTGCTTGGATTTGATCTCTTCCAGGTGTTGTGTTTGCATACACTGTCATACCCAGAGGCTCAGGATCAAAACCTGCAGGTCACCAGTGTTTCATGGAATGCCACAGGATCTGTCATTGCCTGTTCCTATGGCCGGTGAGTATCCAGATGGATTTGGGAGGGCAGCTGAGGCTGATGTGATGTGTCAGGCTGACCTGAGGGCTAGATATGTTTGCTTTCTCTGCAGTAATAAACTGACATCTATCTATATCTATATCTATATCTATATCTACATCCACTCCTTATGCAAGTTAAATAATTAATCTACAAAGTAACAAAATCTCAGGGAAGTCCTGGATTATATATTTTATTCCTTCTACCTTCTCCCCCCCTGTAAATGGATACATGATCTTACTGACTTGTTTCTAGGTAGAGTCTGTTTGAAAAATGCAAAGAGCAGATGCACTTGCAAATATCTGTAGGTGAGGTTTGGGAGAGTGCACTTTATCTTCACTGAGATCGTGATGTTTAATGTGGTCTCTGAGCACCCTGGATGAACCTGGCACCTGTTCACACATGTGCCTGGTGCCATGGACATGTAACAACCCATGTTTAAAGATTTCTGAAATAAGGGTTTCACAAATCATTTATCTAATCCATTAATGTCTGTAGCAGCCCCCTCTTTCTTGGCCCTACTGCTGCCCTTATTTTTTTTTTTTTTAATGCTCCCCTTTCCTTAGATTAAAAGCCCCAGCAAAAAGAGTATCTATGAGAGAATGCATAGGGAAGAGTAAAACTGGGCAAACCTGTCTGCTAGTTGCTCCTTCTGCTCTCCCAGTCTACAACTGTTTGCAGATAAGGATGTGGTTTCTGTGGGTACCTTCAGCAGAATTCCTTCCATGAACTTTCCATATGCACCCTTTTGATTGTTCCCATTATTTGAATGGTGAGTAGGTCTTGGAATAGGGAAATTGTACCCAAAATTTACTGGCTGCCACTTTGTTGTAAGCACAGACATGTGCCCTGTCACATCCTGTATAAACCAGCCCACAGAGAAGTTCCATCCCCTCATGATTCCTTCATGACAGGACACAAAGCAGCACCTTGAGGTGACCAGTGGGGAATCTCAGAGCTCTGCTGGACTGGAATCCTCTGGAACACACAAGGCAGGATGTAGCTTTTTGTTTTTCAGGTTGGACGATGGGGACTGGAGCACAGAAAAATCCTATGTTTGTACCTGGAATCTGGACAGAAGAGCGTTGAATCCACAGCACCCTGACCTGGTGGTGGATGTTCCCAGTTCTGTCATGTGCCTGGCTTTCCATCCCTCCCAGCCATCACTGATAGCTGGTGGGTTGTTCTTACCTCAGACCATGCTTGAAACATAACCTTTTGCCCTGCAACCTGGATCCTTTGGTTCTCTCTGAGTCCAGCCTCAGATTTCCTGTAAAGGAACAGCGTTGCAGCTCCTCAGACTTAGGAACTAATGCCCACCAACACAGATAAGTGCACTCTTGGATCTGAACTGGGACTTGCTGCCTCTTCAGTGACACCTGCCTTTATATCCCCTTCTGAGAGAGACATGACAGAAGTAAATCCAGCCCTGGCTGTAAGGGAATAAGCTTATTTCAGCAGAGTAATATTCTCTTACACAAGAACAGGCTGTGCCCTCCACAGAACTGCCCAACTTTTGAAGCTGGTGGGTGTTTCCACCATTGCTCCATTTGTTCTGAGCTGTCAGACCTTAGATGTTTTATGTTTGTCTTTTCAGGTGGCCTGTTCAGTGGGGAGTTGGTGGTGTGGGACACCAGCAGGACAGAAGACCCTGTGATCTGGAGGACAGGGATGACAGATGACACCCACACTGACCCAGTCTATCAGGTAACACAGAACATTGACAGCAGACAGGGCTGGGGCAGGTGAGAGTTGCCATTGCTCTGTGTCATCCCTTTGGTTCCCATCCACAGCCAGCAGTTCACAGACATTTCAGCAGTTACATTCTTTTTTGGTTGGCTATTTCCCCCCAAATCTAGCTCAGGAACAGACACTTAGCCTGTAAAAAAATTACTTCTCATTGTCCAGGATAAACAGAGAATGGACGATTGTAATCATTTATTAAGGGAGATGCAGGCAGTGGTACTTGGAGTGGTTTAAAAACACAAATGGGGAAGTGTCACTGATCCTTGGACGCTTAAAGCCACATGCTTTAAGGGGATTTACAAGCATGCCATGCAGTCTGGCTTCCTAAGGATTTTTCCCTTCTGGGGCCTTGTGACTCTGGACATTCTGTGTATTTTTCTCATCTGCCAGTCAGGAAAATGCTGTTGTTTGGAGCTGGGTGGAAGTGCCATAACTGCCCATCCCAAAACTGAGGGCAGGTGAGCCATAGAAACTGCAATGGAGATTCAGCCCTAAACACTGGATGCGTTTCTCTCCTTGCATCTGTGTCTGTGCCAGCTCCAAAAGCTCATTTGGTACCAGGCTGGTGCCTGGCCCTGCTCCTGTGTCTGGGTAGATCCAGTCACCACAGGCTGCATGGGCTGGCAGTTGTGACAGTCCCGTTGTCCTGAGCTCATGGCATTTGGAACAGGTTCAGTGGTTACCTGACACCAAGCACAGAAACCACGCCCGGCTGCTGAGTGTGGCCACGGATGGGAAGATCCTGGTGTGGAGAGAGAAGCAGGATGGGCGGCTGGCCTTGGCTGAAGGATTTGCCATCATGGCTCAGCAGATCCCTCGAAGCACTCGGCTGAAGAAGGTGAGTTCAGCAGCTCAAAGAGTGCTCTTTTTACAAAAGCACTCTGAACCCTGGAGCCCAAGTGTCAGAGCTTGCCCTGCTCCAAGAAGGGCCAGGAAAAGCCCCTTCTGAACATAGACACCCTTGATCCACATCTCCTTTGCCATATGGAAATCATTCTTGGAAGACTGGTAACAGCTGAGGTTTTGCCATCATCTAAAGAGAACTTACTGGGATGGAGAACTTGCTTGTAATATTAATTCATATGAACCCCTTTGTAGGAAGGATTCAGTGCTACGAACACAGAGCTGTCACAACCCAGCAGGCTCTGCCCTCGTGTCCCTCTCTCTGGAGGCCCAGCTCACACCAGCTCTGTGTCTCTTTCCCCAGGTGGCCTGGGGAGAGGCAGCCATGGGGGTGACCTCGCTGTCCTTCTCCCACTTTGAGCCCGGTGTGTTCGTGGTGGGTGTGGAAGGCGGGCATTCCCTGCGGTGCTCTGCCACGGCCCAGGCTCCGGCTCTCCCGCGGCCGGGGGGCTCCGTTCCCCTCAGGGCCCCGGCGGAACTCACCTTCTCCCCTCACGCTGGGCCCGTGTACTCCTGTGAGCTGCTCACCCTTCCACAGGCAAGTGCTGCATGGGGGACACTATCACTGCCTGGCGCTAAACAGGTTTTTCAAATAGTCCCTGGGGGTGTGTACAAGTCCAAAAAAAGGTCAACTGGCATTAGGAACTTCCCATTTAGGAGAAAGAACATGTACTGGGCTCTGGTGAAGCTGCCTACTGGACTATGCTGCATGTGGGCACATGAGCAACATTAGCACCTTCCTTAGATCATCCTGTTACAATTAAAACTCAGTTTAAAGCCAAGGAGATGAAAAAGTCCTTCACTAGGGCAGATCACTAAGTATCTTACTGAAGATTTTTCTGACATCAGCAGCTGCCAGAATTTAAATGAGAAGCTCCCATCTCTGCCAGCAATTCACCCACCATCCGTGGGGGCCCCAAGCCCTGTTTCTGTGAAACATGCTGACAGCCCAGGTTTGCATTTAATTTGCATGAGACAAGCCCAGCTCGAACAATGCCCAGCTCTAGATCAGCAGTTCTCAGGCAGCCCTGGACCACAACCCATCAGTGGTCAATACAAGCCCTCATTAAGCTTAATTGAGGGCAGTAACAAAGCTGCATCTCTACAGCCCACAGCACAGCCTGGCAATCGCTGCTTTAGGGAACTGCAGACCTTTACAAAGCAGGAATATTGTCCGAGGTCAAGCTCCTTGACTGATATTTTTGTTCTTTATCATTAGCAATAAAACAAAAAGCTGTTTCTTGCTTCCTGCCTCCCCCAGGAACCTCTTTCTGAGCTGTGGGACCGACGGACAAGTCACTTGCACACCATGTTGCAGACACAGCCCCTCTTTGCTCTGCAGTTATCAAAGAAGTACCTGTTCTGTGTATGCTGGTCTCCAGTTCGACCACTGGTTTTTGCAGCTGCGTCTGGAGAAGGCAAGTAACTGCAGGTGCCTCCTCTTGAGCTTAAAATGAAGAGTGTGCTGGGTATTAATTAGTCAAGTCGATTGTACTGATTAGCAGGTCCCACTAGCACAGAGCAGTGGCCTTTGTTTGTGCTGTGTAATTAGTACAATGGAGTAATTTCTAACTTTAGCAAGGTGAACCAGCACAGTTATTTTTCATTTTTGATGGTACCTGTAAATCTGTTGCCACAGTCATTCACAGGAATACAGCACAGCAAGATCATTGTGGCTAAATCTATTCCAGCTTGTTTTTGACACCTACAGCCAGAACTAATGGTTTAAAATGAAAACATTTTCTTTAGAAAATTGCCCAAACGTTTTTGAGATAAAAAAATTGACATTTCACAGAATTTGGCAAGCTGGTTTCAGGTTTCTGACAGCAGAACAAATCTGTGCTGCCTGCAGTAATGTCAGCTGTCTGTCACAGCCTAGACACCCATCAGCAAGGGAAACAGGTTTAAAATAACTCTCAGTGCCAGACAAAGCAGATACTTACCTGCTGTTAGACAGGATGTCTGCTGCCATGAAGCTGCAATGAATGTCTGTGTCTGCAGGAGAGGTGCACCTGTTTGACCTGGCGAGGAGCATGCAGAAGCCCACAGTGTCCCTGAAGCAGTCCATGAGTGACTGCCCCGTGTATTGTTTGGAATTCAACACCAAGCACACGCGGCTCCTGGCAGCAGGGGATGCTGCTGGGACAGTCAAAGTCTGGCAGCTGAGCTCTGACTTCACAGAGCAGGGACCAAGGGAAATGAGTCACCTGGAGCAGCTGGCAAGTGAGATCATGGACTGAGGGAGCTGCACAACAGCTGTGTGAAGCTTGTAACTGCCCTGACTCCAGAACAGGTTCCCACTCACCTGTTCCAGTGTTGGCCTGGAAAACACAGGTAACCAACAGCTGGAGTTGCCTCCACCTGAACAGTTAAATTTGCATTTAACCATTAAACACAAGATGATGTGGTTCGACCAGTAACTTTTATTGAAGCACACTGCAACATGTTTCTTTTCCCTAAGAGTTTTAAGCTAAGCACTTTAAGGTTACATCATAAAGTAACATTGATTATTGTAGAGCACAAAGAGAGAGAGACACATGCAGAGCTACAGTCAGCAAACGTGAGCATGTCCTTTGCATCTTTTGGTACTAGTGTTTCAGATCAATTCACAAAGAGTGAACGTGTAAATTCTATGTAGTCGTAGGCAGAAGGCAGTTCCCTGCCCTTGCCATCCATGTAGGGTTTCATGTGAGAGATGCAATAATCGGCCTGTTCCCGGGTCAGGTTCTGAAAGAGAGACAGTGTGGGGGTGAGAGGGCTCTGGGGCTGCCAAGGGGTACTGCAGGCAGCCCTCCCATTCCCCAGGGCAGAAACCAGAGCAGCACAACTACACCCAGCATGGAAATGCTCTGGCTGTTGGCACTATTTGGTTAAGGGTTGGAAGGCCTGAGCAGAGTCTTTCCAGCAAATAGAAGACAGAACAGGTAACTGGGACAAGGAAGCACTGCAAACTCTTTATTTCCCTGCCAGCTGGTGGTATTCAGACAGGAAAAACTTGCTGTCTTGGCAGGGTAGTGAGAGGGAGGAGATGTTCATACTGTCTAAACTTAGGCTCAAGGTTTTCCTTTGAATTGCTGTCTGGAGAAACATCCAGTTTCCCAAATGATGGAAGGGAAGTTCTGAAGACAGTGCACTCCCAGGCTTTTGAGTAGCTCTTGTTTTATTCAAACTGAGCAGCTCTTTGGTACGTAAAGCTTTTCCTCTCCTCTACAGAGCCAAGAAAGCAACTGAGTAGCCCTGTCATGGCAATTTCAGTGTTTGCTGCAAAGGATCTCCTGGCAGGGCCAGAACTGACTCAGCCCTCTTGACATAAGCCTCCAAGCCATTAGTGCTGGGCTTTATCTATGAATAAAAGTCGTGTGTGTTCCTCCCTGGGGGTCAACAAGCAGCACTTACCTGGTAGAGCTCCTCCTTGGTCACGTAGGGCTTCCCCTCGGAGCTGAGGGCGCGGAAAGCGCTCTCGATCTCCTCGCTGGATTTCACGTTCTCCGTTTCCCGGCTGATCATGAAGGCCATGTACTCCTGCAGCGAGACGTGTCCATCCCTGCCAGCAAAACAGTGTGTGAGCACCCAGAGCACAGCACTGCCAGGCCCTCCAGAGAGGGGCTGGAACGGTTCTGAAAGGAGGGGAACTCTTAACAGAGGAGACTCAACACCAGATCATTCTGTGAAAGTGGATTTTTTCTTTACAAAAGTCAGTTTTGCCTCCCTTAAGGCTTTTGTATGAGTCATGGTAAAAACAACCACAGCTCCCAGCCTTTGAAGGAACTTCCTGCCAACTCCCCAGCCAACACCTCCATGTATTTTGCAGTACAGAAAGGTCCAACTCACATACCTGTTGGGATCTACAGTGTCAAGAATAGACTCAAACTCAGGGTCTGGCTCTCCTTCCTCAACCATGGGCAGATCGTAGCCAAGAGAGCGCAAGCAAGACTTAAACTCCTGGTGATTAAGTCGTCCAGATTTGTCCTTGTCAAAGTGCCTAAAAACATAAAACCAGAACCCATGTGTGTCAGTTATTGAGTCCTGAGAACTATAAAGTGGGCTGAAAACTAGATCAAGGTTATAACCAGACCCTATTCTGGACAAATGAGTTTGTATCAATAAATAATTCTATCTAGCATACATGAAAAATATGCACAAAATCTTAAGTTTGCTTAAAAATCACCCCTCCCCCACCAAAAATAACCCCAGTTGTATTCCCAGCTGGAATGCACTGGCACTGCCAGCAGCAGGGGCTGGAGGCTGTTGCCCTCTGGCAGAGAATGGAGCAGCTCGGCACAAAGTGGGGCAGACAACAAAGGAGCCACAAATGGATCCTGCAAACAGGATCCCTGTGCCAGAAATATCTCCCAAGCCTTCCTCTGGCATGTGTTCCTTGCAACTCACTTGAACATCATGCTGAACTCCTTCAGGGCCTCCTCGGTGACTCCAGTGGTGTTCCTGAAAAGGAAGCAGCAAAGCTGATTAGCAGTTCCTGAGCTGTGGTACTCCGAGTCCAGCAGCTGCACCACGCAGTGAGGACAAAGGAACAAACCACCATTCAGTGTGGGAACACTTGTGCACACTTATTCCCCAGAACAAAACCATTCCACTAAGATCCCACCCTTGCCCATGGCCAATGGGAGCTATTCCAAAACTGCTCACTTCATCCCTCAGAAGGGAACTGGGTGGTGGTGGGGATGTACAAGCTCAGTGCATCCACTGGTCTGGGCACAGGAGACTCTTCAGCACAGACCATGCAGGGCTGGCTGCAGGCATGGGCAGCTGTGGCTCCTGTCTTTCCCCCACCCCCAGTCAGGCATTTCAAACCACACGTGGGGGCCAGGCAGTACCGGGCTTGGATCTGCTGTTCCAGGTTGTGTTGCATCCTCATCCCCAGCTGGTCCAGCTGGTCCCACTGCTGTGCCAGCCCCACAGTGCTGTGTTCTGTGTACTTGTTGTCCAAGATAAGTGCTTCTTCCATGGCTGCTCCAAGGTCCTCAATCTTCTTCAGCTGGCTCCTCATAGCTCTGATCTCTTGGTGCTTGCGCTGTGAGAAGGGAGTAAAGAGGAGAGAAATCATGGAGCACCAAAAAAAAAAAAAACAAACCAACTTTAAAAAAGTTAGAACAGAGGCTGGCAGGGAAGGGTATTACTATGTCCATATACTGGGATTTGTGAAATAAGATTCAGAGCCACGTTCATCTTCATGCTCGCTATCAACCAGGGCTTGCAACCAGTTCTGGAGACTAAAAAACCTCTTATTAGGAAATGTGCTGAAAACACTGTATCCTCTCTCTGCCCTACCCCACCTCCTTTAAGAAATAGGAAAAAAATTGGAGAAGTGAATCAGTGTTGTTTAATAGCCTGCAATGTAAGTAAACATCACATAGATAAACAGATAATCCCAGAGGTGTCCAAATGTCTAAAATCAATTAAGATTTTCCCAATTACATGCATTTCTCTTCCCACCCTGTGTTCCCAAGCCAGTTGGAAATGCTGTTTTAGCCATAGGTGAACATCACTTACTTTAGTAGCTTCCAGCTGTGACTCCAGTGTTCCTGATTCCTCCACCATACATGACCTAAACACAGAACAACAGTGAGAGAAGGCACTTATCTCATAAAAAAATGGCACGTGGGGCTTGAAATTAACAGTCCTTCCTTGAAATGAAAAATCCTTACAGATATTTAAACACCGGTTTTGTGTTTTGTTCATTCTGACTCATCCTATTTCAGACTGACAGTGTACATTTTGTCTGATTCTTATTTCTGTATATAGTTAATTTCTAGCCCCATTTGAAAGGCAACGTGATCAGCAGCCACACTTCATGCCAGACTCAAAGCACCCGCTTTACTGGACCTCATGGAATTAGAATTTAGTGCAGTCCCACCCCCTGCCCCGTGCCCAGCACACACCACACACACCAACTGCAGGTGAGTCACTGGGGATGGGCTGTATTTGCAGTCAGGTACAGGAGCTCTACAAAGGTGTGTTACAAAGGGGAAAATGAGGGTAAAAAAAGATGGTGAGAACTACTGGTTTGGTTGAAAAGTAATCTTAATGTGGCAAAATCCTTGCAGAGAGTTACAGACCTCTGCTGCTCAGTAGTGCCTGGTGGAAAGGTGCCTTTCCCACCCCACCTCTCCATGCTGCACCCAGAGCAGCTGAGGTTCAGCCACTCTGCCCAGTGATTTCCACCCTGAGCTTTACATGCAGGTCCCCACAGTGGCCAGGGGCTCCAAGATCTTCATACAGACTAGCTATGGACAGTCTCTGGATGCTGCTTTTCCCCCACCCCAAGATCCCAAGCAATCTCTAAGCAGCCGTGTTTGGGAATCTCTGTCCTTCCAACACGTACGGTGAGAGCTCGCACTGATGACCCACACATGGACAGTGAGTCTGGGTGCTGTGCAGGTGGGGTGTCCTCTGACTCCGGGGTATTAAAGTTCCTAAAACCTGAATCTCTGGTATTTCAGTCACTAAAACCAGGTTTTCACCCCCACTGGACTCTTGTCTTCCCACATGCTTTTGAGCTTCTTGAGAATGGGGGTTTCAAGTGCTGAATATCACTCTGTAGCAATGAAAATGCACCAAACATCTGGGTGTTTCTCACCACAGGGTTAAGGCTCAGACTCAACGCCCGCCTAGAGATGAAGCGCACGCCCAGAGCCTTGAGCAGGAAGCTGGGAACCAACCGTGGAAAGAACCAACAGGGAAAACAAACCTCCAAGCATCTCTAAGCCGTGAAAGTTAGTTGGAAGGAAAGCGAGCCTTGGAATTAACGAGTGCGTTTGAAAACCAAAGTGAGGTAAGAAAATAAGAGGAAAAAACCTTCCAGATAGATCATCCCCAACTTCATACTGATAGACACGAATGACACGACGATATGCTATGCTAGTCAAAGGAAAGAAACCAAGTAAATTCCAAAAAGGAAGAAAGAAAGAACAGAGGAAAGAACACACCAAAACACGGCCACTGCAGTGGAGCCACACTCCAAGCCAGCACTGCCTTGCAGCAAACACAAGCAAATACTTAATGAGAGAAAATTATTTAAATGCTGGTTGCACATACACAAAAATGAACAATTATTTTCATGTAAGTCACAAAAAAGTGAGTCTCTCTAAGAGACAAACTGAAGTTTTGCAGTTAGCTCATCTACAGATCATTTAAAAGCATTTTTCTTCCTAAACTCCAAATTGTTCTTACTCCCTTCCCCAAAGAACATCCCTCCCAGGCAGTGCTGGGCACACACAAGCTGCAAAGCAAGGAGTGTGCATGGCAGCTTTTCCCCTGACACTTCCCTGAAGCTCTGCCTTCCCTCTCGCCAAGCCAGGCTAAGCACAGCCAGTGCCTCTTGGAACTAAATCCACGTTTTTAATCTATTCACAGAGAATTAAGGACAAATTCTGCCTGGCATATCAGCAGCCCTCTGGTAATTTGTTCAACAAAAGAGCCTGGCATGAGGATCTCTAACTCTGACCCTGTGTCTTTCAGTGAATGGCTCCTTTCTGTTCACTCGTTCTTGGATACCAGAACTAATCTACAACACCACTTGACAAAGGAGCAGGGAATTCAGCATCCATTCCAGGAAAATCTGCTCGGTTCCATTACACTGTACAACAAAACCAGGGCAAACTATTTTTATCTGGCAGAACACAAGAGACTGCGATCCTTACAGAGCAAATAAGCAGAAGAATTATCTGTGAAGATTTCACCCTTTTATTAGGAAAAGCTTTCTCTTTAGGAGCAAGGCCCTGGCCTCCTCCAGCCCTGTGCACAGGCTCACACACAGCCTTTGCCCTGGCCCAGAGACTGCTGGCATTTGACATCACATCTTATCACAAAGCTTCCACTGTGCTGAGACTCATCCTGCTGAAAGAATTTAACTGGACAGACACATTTGCAGAGGCTTTGGTAGTCTGAAAACATTTAAAGATCTTATTATTTCCTTTCTGCTCCCAGACAAATGGCCAGCACATATCCTCATCGGGAACCATTGCTGTGGACACAGAGTGGGTTTAAAACTGCTGGCAAACTCCAACAGCTTCTTGAATTTATGTTGGAAGGTTGTCTCCTGTCAAGGATAAAATCTGTGTGGGCCATGGTTCTGCAGCAGATTAAAAATGGGCAGTTCATATTTGCAAACTGCAGTGTTTTAAGATAAGTAATTTCAGCAAAATGTTGTAAGAATCTTCCCTTCTCCTTACCAAAACCAGTCAGTACTTTGGAGATTTCATTGCTCTCAGAACAGTTATGGTCAAATGTTTTATTTCACTAAGCAAGACTCTTAAGCTGAAAAACTAGAAATGTCAGAATAGCCTGCCTTTGGAGAGCAGCTACACTTTCACAGATCTTCTCAAATTAAGGGGCTTTTCCTGTGCAAGCCCTCAGAGAAAGCAAAAGCAAAACTGAGGAATTCCATGGTGTGCCAGTGGCTGCCTGTTGTAATTCTCCTTTTGTCTAGGAAATTGTTGTGTTTCCAGTGGTTTATAGTTAACTACTCCAAAATCTTGTTTCCTGTGTCTGTGCACCTCAGCAAACGGTTGCTTTATTCCAAGAAGAGGGGTTTGAGCACAGCTTTCACAAGCGATGTAACGACAGGAGAAAACACACAGAGCAGAACACGCCACCAAAATTTGAAAGATATAAAATTCAATACTAACCCATCTAGCAGGTAAGTCCTGTAGAATGTGAAGATCCAAACATCAGGCAGCAGGACAGAGAGAAGACAGTAAGAGAGGGATAGAGATTTGGGTGGGAAGCAAACATCAAAAAGTTAAAAAATCATATTTCATTATTTCATGAAGACACATACAGAACTATTTGTAAACACACAGACAGAGAATCACAGGGTTACACAGAACAGAACTCACCTCCTCTGACCCCCAGCCAGAATCTGTCAGAGCTGCTAACAACACTGACTGAGTGCAAGCACCTGCAATGCTCAACCTTGAGACCTTTTATTTCTAACACAGTTGTTAAATCTTTACTCCCTCTCCTTAGAGAAGGTTATTATTAGACAGTAGCCCTGGGAAATGATTATGAAGTTTTAAAACTCTTCTCACATCTTCTTTCTCTATTTGAGTTCCAGTAAGATTCCCAATACACCACTCAATACAAAAGGGGCATTAACAGAAACATCGCTGGCACTTCAGAGTCTGCTTAGAGCTATTTGTGCTCCACCTCCCCAGCTGTGCTGCAGCCTAGTTCAGGAATAACTGGAGAAAAACAAAATCCTGGATAACTGGAGTTACTGCAGGAAAATTAATTCAGAAATAGGAACATTTTTAAGTCTGGTGTTTCAGGGCTTTCCTTTCCCCTGTAGCTAATGGGACCTCCCTCAAATCCCAGCTGCAGCGAATGGACAAGTCCTGCCTGATGAGCTGTTTTTCAGTAGGAGACATTTACAACTTTGACAGTCCAAAGAGATGGAGGATGCACACAAATACTACTTAAGGGCAGGTCCTGGAAAGACAAACTATACCTGGTCTCCTGGATCCACTGATGGAAGGCATTAGCATGCTGAGCAAATTCCTGACGCAGTTTGTCATTTTCTTCCTGCCTTCGCTGTTCCTTCTGCAGCTCCAGTTCACGTTCCTGAGAAATGAACAACAGTAATTTCAGAGAAAAAAAGGGATTGGTCTCATCCTGTAACAGAAAGCAAAAACTAAAAGCTGCATCCCAGCGCAGTTCTAAGCCTCAAAACAAGATTGAATTCTCGGTGTCCTGGATATCTAGAGAAAAGCATCTCAGGTGATCGTTCAGACCTGAATTCCTGAGAACTGGAACAGAACCAGCAGTTGCTTCACTGCATAGCAACTGCATAGCAGTTACAGTTAGGAAGTGAGACACATGTGCTTTACCTTTGGAAGAGCCACAAATGGAAAACCATGAGAACAACTGACAATAGCACAAGTTTATAGTTAACGGCAATTGTTCTTTGCTCAAGGATTTTAGGATATTTTGACTGTATTATGGTGACAAACTCTTGTACCCATTATCTCAGAGAACAACTTCTAGGGACTGACTGAAGGATTGTAAACTGAAGAGAATCTTCCCCTCACTGACTTGCCTTGATAATTTTCTGCAGGTTCCTCCAGGTTTCTTCAAGAGCCTCCATAGTGAACCAAGTGTAGGGGTTGGAGGCCACACGGAAGCTCTTGATCTGGCGGTCAAGCTCTGCCAGCTGGTTGAAATCAGCTTGGGCAGAACTTAGGGAGGAACGGAAAGCGTCGTGAGCTTCTCTCAGGGCTTTGATTTCCTCCAGGGAGTTGCAGCGCACAGGGTCCGTCAGGTCCTCCTCAGCATTCTCAAACCAACTGTTGAAGGCAGAGGCCTTCTTTGCAAAAGTCAGGAACAGATCCTCAACCTTGAAAAGATAAAAAAATCCAGTTGCTCAGTAATGGAAATATTCTGTATGAGTTCATCTGGAATTAACTTGAAAGAGTTTCCTTTGCAAGCACCTCAGAAATTCTTATGTTAATTCTCCAGCATCTCCAAAATCATTAATTACAAAAGCATGAACAAGCTACTGAAGTTACAAGTGTGTATTTTTTATCAAGTGCACAATTAGATTTTTGTAGCTCCATGGCTGGCCACTCACCTTTCTGAAGTGCTCCTGAGCCTCCAAGAGTTTCTTTTTCCTGGTAGCAGAATTAGCCAGCAGCTGATTCCAGCGTTTCATCAAGGAAGCATGCCGGGCCTCGATGGCCTTGGACTGGATGTGCTTGGCTGCAAGCAGCTGGTCTTTCAGAGCAGTGATGTTTGCAATTCCCTCCTGCTGGAAAGCCTGAAGTCCAGCATCAAATGTTTCCTGAAGCATTAAAAGAACAAAAGGTATTTTAGATTGTATTTTTCTTTAGCCCTTCCAACACCCTGCATATATTTTAAACACGGATTCTTGTGTGTTCACAAGAGTTCAGCTGGTCCCTCCCTCATGGGGTGGCAGCAGCATCAGCACTGACCTGTTTGGTGAGCAAAGGTTTGCACTGAAGAAAGGTCACGTCCATAATCATCTGTCTTCAGACTGTTTTCCTTCTCTCCTGGAAAATGAAACAAAGTTTGCAAAAATGTCATTTCTCCATTTCAAACATTCCCTCTGTTCCAGATCAGGTTACTACAAAAGCATAAAGCAGGGACAGCACTGCTGATTACTCTGGGCTTAGGTCTGCTTATTACAACAGCACATGAGGAGCTACTGGAGACTTTTTTTGGTCTGTTTGTGACCAAATACTGTACTCCACTACAAAACATACCTATCCACGACTCCACCACATCTGCTTTCCAGTTGAACTGGAGGAAGGCTGAGTTCTCATCCAATTTGGCTTTCCTCTGTGCTGCTGCTTTCTCCAGATCTGACACCTTGCCTCTGAGCCCCTTCATCTTGGCAGTGATGTTTGCCTCGTGGTGATTGTTCTATGTGACAGGGAGGAAAAAAAAATAAGCATCCTGTGTGATATTAAAGTCATCTGAGGCATTCAGGACACTGGTGACAGAGCAAGGAGAGAGGACAGAGAAGGACTTCAGCTGAAGGATATCATCTCAGAAACAGCTTTGGAAAACAAAACACCTACAGCTTAATCAGCCACAAAAAATGATTAAAGCTCTTTTCAAAGACATGACAGAGAAGAGCAAGTCTACTATAACATGAAGATGTCCTGGGGAGCCTTTGAAGGTTTCTCTGTACTAGATCATGCTCACCTTTTTAATGAGATCCTCTCCATTAGCACAGACATCATTCACTCTGTCCTTGTGGACAGTAAAATCAGTCTCAAATGCCTCATGCTTCTTCAGCAAGCCCTGCAAATACAAGACAAAAGCACTTCTAAAAATAATTTCTCACCATTTTCTAAACACTAGTTCATTTTATAAATCAGCATAAACTTTTTCTGTCAAAATTTAATGTTAGCTGGTTAGCACAACTTACTGGTTTTCTGTGGACAAAAGAAAACTGAGACTGACTTCCAATCAGAGGTCAAGAGATGCAAAGCTACATCAAACTGCAAGTCATTTCTACAGGAAATAACATTATTGGGATGCTTTCATAAAGTGAATTTACGTTTTTTACAATATAGGCCTTCAAGACAGTTCAAAGGAAAGGTTTGTTATGCTCTAATCAACAATAATGCAACAATAAAGTGCTGACAACTTCCTCCATACCTGGATGGCAGCAAGTGTGTCCCCATAATCCTCACTGGCTACCAGTGTCATTTTCTCATTGATCCAGGCTTCTTCTTCCTCAACATTTGCTACAAACTGCTGATACTCCAGAGACTCCTCCAGACGCTGACCCCTGTGTGGGGAAGGCAAAACTTCTCAGTGTTGCTTTATGGCATTGAGATGTAAGATATAAAAACAATGTGCAGAGCCTGAACCCAGTCATTCCCACTTCATTGCTCCAGCAGCAGCCATGGCTGGAGCTCTAGGAATTCCTTGGACTACAAAGCCTGCAGCTGCCAAAGGACTGAAGCAGTTTCTCTCCCAACAGTTTCTAATCAGGAAAAATCTCCTGGTAGTGGCTTAAAGCCAGCTGATTGCAAGCCTGTGGTTTCTAACTGGTGCAAGAAAAGGCTAAACACAACATACACCTCAAAAAGAGGCTCATGTTTCTACTGAGGAACATTGTCAACAGTCTTGTAGAGTCTGTGATCAGTGACAGATGCAGTTACATCAAATTCCTAATAACCCATACCCTGAAGTTCTGTAAATCTGATCATCATGAGTCTATGCAACTTTGAATAATACTAAATTTTACAGAAATCCATACCTAGCAGCTGCCAACTGTTTTAACTCTTTCCAGTGATCCACAAACTGAGCCAGTCTCTGCTGTATCTCCTCCTTTCCAATTGTGTTGTCATCCGAAAGCTTCTTACCAGTGTCCAGAACACCCTGCAAAGAAACAGTTATTGGAACTTCACCTGCCTTCTTCATGTGCATTATTTAGGGTCCAGCAAAACTGCTGCTGGCTTTCATCTCTTCCACAATCAAGAAAGATACTGCTTATGGAGAAATCTGTCATGGAGAGAGGCATTTACCTGGATAGCAGGTTCGTGGGCAGCTAATTCTGCTTCCAAGCGCTTGTGTTTCTTCCTCAGATTCTGCACACCAGTCAGGTCTCTGCCATAGTCCTCTGAGCTAACCAACAGTTTCTTCTCTCTAAATTCAACAGAGGAGAGAGAAAGAGAAAGTATGAAAATTAGTTCTAAAGGTCTAACCTGACAAAGAAAACAAAAAACACCCCAGATACACAACTGCTCTGCATTGCACAAAGATCTTGGATGTAAAATGTTGTGTACAAGAGTTATTAGCAAACAGCAAGCAGCTCTTGGCAGCACATTCCTGTGTGAGGGAAAGAAGGTGACAGAGGACCCATCATTTATCTTTGAAGGACAGAATTCCTCTGTTTGTTTTCTTTTTAAAAATATAGGTGTCCTTTGTAAAGTTGTCCAATTTTTGTTTGATTTAAAAGCATGACAAAATAAGTGCTCTAATTGGAATGATTTCTATCAGCCTCACATCTTTCCCTCCTCCTGAGGTACTGACACCCATGTGGAAAGACCATTTGATTAATTATAACAACTGGCTAGAATCGAGAAAGTACTTGAAACTGAAAAGGTTTCAATTTTTGGTAGGAGCTTTCCCAAAAAGACCAGAATGAAATGTCTGAGTCTAAACAGTGTTCTTCTGCTTACTGAGATTTGACCAAAGAAAACGGCAGATAAGAAACCACACCCCAAACAGTTTTTCTGGAATGGCAGCAAAGGTGATCTCCTATCACAGTTGGTGGAAGGCAGCTCCAAAGCCACACTAAAGGACATAAGTGTCATTGGCAAGTCCAGAACTTCCCAAACACTCACTTGATCCAGGACTCCTCGTCGTCCATGTCACGGAAGAACTGGTGCAGGCGGTGGCTCTCGTTGAGCTTGGCGCGGCGGGCGCTGGCCATGCCCTTGATGCGCTGGAAGCGCCCGTTGATGGTTTCACGTTTGTCCTTCACTTGGGACGTGTCAAAGGCACTGCTGGTCATCAGACTGTCAGCCTGGCTGTTCAGGTCCTTCAGGCGGTCCTGGACACAGGGGGAGAGAGAGCAGGGATTGCTCAGAGCTCGTTTCTGTGCTTATTATGTCAGGATGAAAATCAGAACCTGATTCGCAGTCACAGGTTTTGTTAAAACCACATTTTGACAAGTCTGTGACTGCAGCAGGTATCAGGAGCTGTACCTACAGAATTTGCTTTTCACTATGATTTATCTTCCAAAACTAAAAGGGGAAAGCAATACCTCATGAGCAGATATATCAGCTTCCAGTAGCTGGTGTTTTTTCAGAAGGTTGTTAACAGATGCCAAGTCCTTCCCATAGTCCTCAGATGCCAACAAGGCCTCCACCTGGGGATGGAGAAGGAAACATGGAATGAAGAATAAATTGTGTTTCACAAACTCCTTGAAACTCTAATGCTTTAAAACCATGCAAACTACTTCTCAATTTTGTTCTAAACCTTTACCTTGTCACCTGTTTAATACCTAAAAGGTTCCATGCAAATTTGCTTCTTCTCACCTTATTGTTTATAACATGAACACATACACAAAACTTTTACTAGCAAAAGTTTTTTTTTTTTTTAATAAGCCTAGACTGGCTCAAAGTTAAACAGTGCTCCACAAAAATCTAACATCAGCAAAGGTAATAAAAACTGATAAAAAGGTGCTTTGCAAGTAATTAATTCCCATCTTATTACCTCTGAAAGCCAAAAGTCAAAGTCCTTGATTCCAGTATTGAAATTCTGTTGCTTATTAGCTTCTTTCAGTTTCTGACTCTTCTCTGCTGATTTCTGTACCAGGAATTGCCACTGGTCAGCGAGGGCAGCCAGGCGTGCCTGTCAGAAAGTGGGAAAGATAAGTAAATGTCACAAATGAAACATGAAAAAAGTTCTGATAAATGCAAAACCAGAACATGGTGGAGGTTTGGCTGTTGATTCCAGATACGCAAGTTCACTATTTCATGCTGCCCAGTTATAATTTACACCTCAGAGGATCAGAAAATTTATCCTTGAGACCGAAGCAGAATGATTTACACTGTGTAGTTGAAACACAAAAGCTTCTATAAAGCAAGATTTGTTCTAGAGGGACACTGTCCTGCCCCAGTTACCAAAACACTTCTCAAAGCAAAGCCAAGCATGACCTGAAGGTGCCCACCTTGACGGCGTCCTCGCTGCCGGCACAGGCGCCCCTCTCAATGAGGGAGTTACCCATGTCGATGACGCCGCGGATGCGGTCGGCGTTGGCGTGGAGCTCGGCTTCAAAGGCCTGGTGCTTCTGGTGCTTGCTCTGCAAGGACAAACCCAACACCATCAGGCACTGCACAAAGGGCTCCTCCATTGTTCTCATGGGCTTTGTCATCAGCTTTGTGCACGGACTGAGCTCAGGAGGTTCTCACAGGGTAGGGTATTTATTGCTTGCTCCAGTGGTTACTCTCATTACCTGAGTAACCACCAAGTTCTGACCTGGCAAAGCTGTGGGTGAGCTGATAGACAGAACTCTGGCAGCATGTTCTGCATTTCACAGGTGCCAATGCAAAATGCCCTGCACTGAGCTGAGCTGTTACTGCAGTACAGATTCCTCGTTTTCAATGCACCCCTTTGAAAAGCAGCAATTACACACGCCCTGAGTAGAGTAGATCATCCTTTCTACTCCTACAGTGATTGCACAAATTCTTACTTCCCTTCCTAATCTATAGGTAATTAACAGAAATCACTGCTCCAGCTTATCTGCTTTCTGCACAGTTGAGATATTAGTCATACACAGCCTCATTATACAGAAATATAGATAGATATAAATACTGAATTAACAGCCAAAAACTTCTATAAAAACGTAACTGAATTATTTGGTAAGAATTTTTCTCTGCCAAGTTGAGAGCACCATGAGAACAACAGGAGCCTTGCTGTGGGAAGGAGTGTGCAGCTCTCATGTATCCATGATCCATCCACCCACCAGGAATATGACAACAGCACAAAAGTGACAAGACAGAATTTGCAAGTATAAACTGGAAATGCTAGTGACATTGAACATGGGTAGAGAGTGTCCTAGAGAATGGAATGAAAGGAAATGTTAGATCAAAAATAAAAAAGGAAAAATACTATAGTGCTGGTATGAGAAATTCTGCATGAACTGCTTCATTTTGGGAACTGTAAATCCCAAATCCTGAGATTATAAAAGCATATCCTTCAAAGCTAGATCTACCAACTTGGAAAATTCAATTTAAAAGCTGCCAATTGCATATCTCCATATAATTACCATGACAACAAATTGAAGACAAGCCTTTCTAGTTTAATGTAATTTTTTTTCCAACTAAAAAAATAGCATTTTAATGTACCACACTCTGAAGTGACAAATGATTCTTTCATTTCTTACTCGTTAGCTTCCCCTTTCTTTGTTCTCTCCCTCCACATATCTCATTTTACTCCACTCCTTGGATTCTTACAAGTGCTGTCAGCTTTCCATCTGGTACATCTCTTTTTCTGGAGTGTTCTTTCTGTTTTATTCCCTTCTATGCTATTACAAGAACTAAGCCAGTCAAGATCTATCATTTACTGAATCCTCCATCTTCAGCATTTGATTCTACAAAGACGAGCTCATGGATTTGGCATTATGCTTCTGTGTTAAATCATCACAAGTGATGATCAAACAGCAAAATTTCTGAAAAAGGGGGATAGAACCCCATTTTCCTATGGGCTAACTCCTAAAAAAGCCTAAACTGCATCATTAATGCAGCATAAATTAAACAGGTCATGCAGAACACCTGCAAAACAAATACATAAATAAATGATGCTGAATAGGAATTAACAAAAAAGCCACACCCATAGGACGAGGATCAACAGCTGTACCTGGATGGAGATCAAGAACTAACAGAAAACAAAGAGATTGCATGAACTGATGGATGGAGCAGCAACCAGAGCTTGGGCTTACACAGAAGCTTATACAGAGAAAATAAATTCACATACCAGGGCTAGTCCAAACTACTTACCAGCAGTTTGGAAAGCTATAAAACAGATTGAGAGAAGTAGTTCAGTGCATTTATACTACTTCATAAACCAGAATTAAAACATAAGAGGTAACTTTATTCCTTAATACTGAAAAATAAATGAGATTTCACATTTTATAATGTAAAAGGGTTGAGACCCAAGAATTGCATTTCCTTATTTTATTGTCTAGATGCTGGGAGAGAGAGAGAACAGCCACTTGGGTTTCTTTAGGAAACTTTCTGCTGCAGATACCACATATCTTATTAATTATATGCATGAATAATTAACTATAGGCATTAATAATTACTAACCTAGTCCTATTTTGGGTCTCCTTTCATGCATAATGTAACTTCCATTTTCTCCTTGTTAAAAGGAGAACATGTCCAACATGATGCACTGTTCTGTCATCTCTGAACGAGAATTCCTGAGCATGGATTTTCAAACAGAGGAGGCCTTGCAAAGTTAAGAATGATATTCTGATTTTTAAGCCAAGAACCACATTCACCTGGATATTTGTGGGATCCTTATAGGACTCATCACTTGCAGTCTGGAGCTTTTCACTGATCCAGGCTTCTATTTCATCCACATCACGACTGAACTGCTGGAGGGTCTGAGACTCACCCAGCTTCGATCTCTTCTCAATCATTTGGGCTTTGAGACGAAGCCACCTGCAGTAATTTGACACATACAATGAACAAAACACCAGAGTCACATGAGGCATCACCTTCAACAGCTACAGAATCCCTAGAAAGGATTTCCAGTCATCTGCCTTCTCCTCACAGGGCAGCACTGACCTGTCCAGGACCTCGTTGCGTCTGTTGGCGATGACTCCCTTGGCATAATGATCTGCAGCAATCAGCTGGTCAGCAAAGGACTGCAGGACAGCAATTTTCTCTTCCTATTCAAACCAGAAACCATGAATGAGAACTGTGGTTCCCTAAAGTCAAATGATGAGCAGTGTCTGGAACAGAATAAGCCTTTTAATCTTCTTTAAATTTAAACTACTGGGACCCTATGAAGGAGGTCTCTCTTCTACAGGACCGCAGAGTTCAACTTAGAACACTTTTCACCTGTGGCATTTAGGAAAAAAGGATTTTTTGGGCTAAAAACTTCAGCAGTATGATCTCTCAATAAATCCAGGCAGCTTTCTCCTACAAGAAACTGGAAATATACCCTTTTCTGCCACAAATAAAGGGAAAAAGTAATTTCAAATCAGTAAATTTACACAAATACTTACCACTATTTCTACACTGTCTATAGGCAATTAAACACATCCTGATCTGCATAAGCTGCTTCTAAACTTCTACAGCAAATTCCACATGGCTGAATATTCAGAACTGAACTTTAGAAGCCATACATGGCAGGAATTCCTTTTGCTAATAATTCACATGAGAAAAAGGAAACTATTTTCCCCTTACTTCAGCTACACTCCTCACCTGGACATTGATTGCTTTATCAAAATCTTCATGTTTCTTGATGAGTGCCTCCACACTGTCCAAGGAGTCTCCTTTATCCTCTGTATTTAGGAAAGCCTCCCGGGCAGCCATCCAGTTTTCAGCTTGTTCACAGTCCCGATGAAACAGCTGGGGAGAAAAAAAATCCAAAGCATGAGCAAGACAGATCAAGAGCACTGTTATCACCATGAAATAATCAACTTTTTAATGAAAAGAGAAATTATTTCTCTTATCCAAACTGCAGCAGAGTACCTGTAGTTCCAGGCACTGGTCCAGCATCATTCTGCGCTGCACCCAGGCCTTCTCCAGGTCTGTCCTTTCTTGGTCCAGAATATCCAGTTTCTCCTTGATCTCTGGGCTGGCATAGTGTCCATGGGCTAGAAGTTGTTGTCCAAACTGTTCAAATGCCTGGAAAGTGCCAGCTCTTGCATCTATTTCTGTGCGGTGCTCCTGCAAGAGGCAGAGATGTGCTGCTCAATGACCAGAGCTGGAACTGATCTATTTTTGGAACTCTAATTGGAAAGTGACAGAAAAAAGAAACATTTGTTGATGTTTATGAAACACTTATCTTTCACATACCTGGTGCCTTTCCAATAAAGCTTCAGCTCCAGTCACATCCTTTGCAAGTTCATCTGAGGAGACCAGGCCCCGGATCCCATTGATCCAAGACATGAGGTCCCTGTGAACACACAGTAACAGGGATTTTTTTCCCACTCTCCACTGAAATAAATCACAACAGGGAGAACAGCCCTTTTCTGAACCCTTCACAGAAATATTCCTGTGGAACAATAACCCATGTATACTTCACAAATAATAAACAAAGTGACAAGGGGGAATAGCATCACTACCTGAAGTCACTGAGGAAACGCTGCAGGTCATGAGAATCTCCAAGCTTCTCTTTGCGCTGGTCAGCACGTTTCCCCAGACTATTCCAAGCCTGATTCAACTCAGTGCATTTTTCTTGGAGATCTTCAGCAGATTCTGGATGTGACTGGATCAGACGCTGGGCAGTTTCGCCAAGAGAATTCACCTAGGATTAGAGAAAGCAAAATGAACACAATGAAGACACCAAGAACTGATACAGTTCAACCATTTCTGATAGTTCAATCATTTCTGGTAGATAAAAAGAAAGGTTTTGGGTTTTCCTCCTCAGAATCTCACCTTGTCTCCCAGAGCTGCCAAGTCTCTCTCAAAGCCTTCATGTTTGCGCTGCAGAGCCTGAACACTGGCCAAGTCATGCCCATAGTTGTCTGTATTTAATGCTTGATTCTTCTCCTCTATCCATTCTTTGGTTTCATCAGCATCTCTGATTTGAAGGAAGAAAGGTAAAAAGAATGAAAAGACCACCCTCCACTGAACAAGCTGGAGGTTGAATATGATTTGTTTAGAACAGGTCCTGCTATATTTTAGAATTCTTGATAGACAAAGCATTTGAGCCAAGACCAAACAAAGCCCCTCACCTGTGGAATCTCTGGACCTCGTGGGCACTGCCCAGCAATTGGCTCCTCTCCTCTGCCAGCTGCTGCAGGGATCTCCAGCGCTCATTCAGCTCCTGGGTAAGGAAAGTGAAAAGTGAAGAGTGGCCTTTAACTACAGGTGAAGGTTACTAAATTCTGCTTAATTCCAGAAGAATGCACAAATTCAGATAGCTTAGTTAAATAAAATAATTTGAAGGGTTTCTCCTGAGCTGTAAAACCAAATGATTTTATGTATAAAATAAGATAGTTATGTAACCTGAGAAGCAAATACTGTATACACTAATGCTTCTTTCAGTAAATTGATTCAAAAGTGTTTATAAAGCTTAATAAAAAGCAAAGACTATGGAAAAGGAGGTTAAAAATGCTCACAACTTCTAAATCAGGTCAAAGAAAGTTGTGGAATTACCTTGATTGAGTTGAATGTTGCCACAGTGTGTACCATCAAACGTGCAGACTGTGTGAAAAGGCAGAAATAAAAAATACAGCATTGAAGTCAACTCTAACCAAAAGCAAAACCAGACTGAAAGAAAAGCCCTTAAAAAATCAAATAGAAACCACTAAGAAAGACAATGTAAGTAAATTACAAAAGCAATTAAGAATAATTGGTTGTAACACCTAAGGTATTATAGGGCAAAGTAAGAACAGTCAGAATTCACAAGTCAGCACTGTCATGTTAGTGTAAACTGAAGCAAACAAATCTTAATGAGCACAAAGAAGAGAAATTTAAAGGCAACTTTCAATACATTAATTGAAAATCCCCAAAATCTTAGTCATAGCTTGCTAGGTTATTATAAGACTCTTAGAATTGAATGTACATGTTTATAATTTGCAAAAAAATACTTAAAAAGTCACCAGTTCCTGGTGACGTGGCTGCATTTTCTGTCAAAATATTGCATACTAACCTGGTTTCCCCACATGCACACAGCTTAAAAGATGTACAAGCAGCTTTAAGTCTAACAGGGTGGATGCAAGACATAAAACACAGGAATGAAATGCTAGGGAAAACACAATGTTGGATAATTTTAAAAATATTTAAGATATTTTTGTGCTTTAGCAGGTGACAGCTTTTCCATTGTAAGCCTCTAATGAATGGAGAAAGGCTTCTTCTGACTATTGTGGTAAATGAGCTAGAGATGACTAATGGGATACAACATATTCCTTAGTAAAGGAGTATTGACATGAATGGTTTTGACTTTGAGGAATAAAAACATTTTTGTTGCAGCAAGCAGAAAGCAAAGAACCCATGCAAAGTGAACAAGAGATTATTCAGCATCTACTGCCCAGAAACTGGAATCACCCTCATAGTACAAGCTCAAAACTAAAGAGTTTTGTAGCAGAGAGGTAAAAACCAGGCTACTGGCAATTTCTGTGGAGAAGCAAATGGTCTAAAAAAGATGATGTGCTGTAGCTTTCTGTTTTATTTTCTTGTGTGTAACTATGCAATGACACCTACCTTCCAAGGAGAGGCTGTCTTAGAATCAGTTTCATCCTGTTTGAAAATGTGAAGAAACAGCTTTAAATATGAAGCAGAATCTAAAACTATCAGAATACAGTAAAAAAATCTTGAAAATATCTCTGTGTTCAATCCTTAACAAAGTTTATACATTTTTTTATGCAAGTATTTGTTTTCAATTTGTGTTATGCTGCTTGCTTAGATCTGTGATGTGGGGCAAGACACTCAGGAAATAAGGGATCATAGATAAGATAACCTTTGAATGTCCATTCAAAGTCAATAGTGAGTTCATCATGGAAATGAACTACAATTATGGCTGAGCTCCTCCTTGTACATCCCAAACCTGTTACAACTGCCACTCCATCCACCTCAGAAATTAACACTTACCCTGGGCATCATCCCATAGACTTCCTGCAAGGAGACAGGACAAACAATTTGTTATTTTCTAACAGAAAGAATGTCTTTCCCAACATGCTTCATACTTAGTTGGCACAGGATAAAATTATTTACAGCACAAGTATGTAAAGAGCTGGCAAAAAAACCCCTAAAAAACCAGAAAACCCAGAAACCCCCTTCAATCTGAATTGAACTCTATTTTATTTCTCTTTTTCCCTAGCATTCCTCACCTATTTTCCCACAAGTAAATAAAGACTAGATTTCAAATTTACATGAAGCAATGTTAATGCATGGATTCTCCATGACTTTAAATATTATTGTTAGGTCTTTCCATTCCTAAAAAAAGAAAGGAAAAAGCTCTAGCTGCTACTGCAATTTCCTCTAGCATTATTAAAATATATAATTTTAAAGGTCTTCTTGGAATGGCCACACTACAGAACAGCCTGAATCTTGCAATGCCAGGCAAAGACAACAGACCAAAGAAATTAGGAAAAATCTTTTGCTTCTTAGATTAGATTAAGGCAGAGAAAAAGAGCACCTGTTGCTGTACTGCTTGTACTTCATCTGCCATCAGCCCTTCTGACTCCAGGTCCTTGGCAACCTTGTTTATATCCTTCAGGCGTGACTCATTGGCTTTGAGATCCTACACAGAACGGGAAAATGTCCCAGCATTAAAATTCACCCAAGCAAAACACGTGGAACAAGGTGGCTCACCAGGAGAGCCCAGTGTGTGAACAGCAGGACCTGAGCACAGTGACCCTGAGTTCCCAGAGAGCCTCTGCAGGGAATCTCAGCTGCCAGACTTTTTCCCCCCCACCCCATATCTTGGGGAAATAACTCTACAGATGGAAACCAAATGCATCTTTCCTTTCAATAGGAATAGCTTAACTGAAGGTTATGCTTTACACAAACTGAAATTCCTCCAAACCTTGGCAGACTCTATTGCAAAGTGTTGACAGAGTTTCAGCTCTCTGGGAACTGGGAAGCATGAGCAACCTGGGGAATGTAATCAAACTGAAGACACTTGAATGTGGGATTCTTTAGCCTCACAAAATGAAATAAAAAATTCATATATCCCTTCTATGGACTTTTTATGTCCAATCAAAGTCATGTTTCCTACTCAGTTATGAAGAATTGTCATGGATACATGATCAGAAAGCCTGAAGAGAAAGGTCAAAATTAACACACACATTATGCAGCATCACAACATACCTTCTGAAAATCATCAAATTTCTTCTGCAGAACCTCCACCTGCTCCAGATCAGCACCCACTTCCTCACTGGTGAGCGCTGCTTCCTTCTCATTGATCCACTGCTGGAGCTCATTGGCTTCACGGAAAAGCATGAACTTCTTGCAGCTTTTTTCCAACATGCCTTTACGCTTTTTCTCCCAGTTCCAGGAGAGAGTGATACCTGGGACAAGCAGGAAGGGAAAGCAGGGAACAATCAGATGGAACTGAGTCCAATCATAGGAATTTCCCAAGTACCGGGGTCCCCAAAAATGGGGAATCCCGAACCTATGCCCTGTTCTGCTACAGGATGAGCTACTCATGTGCAGTTGGGAATGAAGACTGTCCATGTCTCTCCTCCACATGGATTGCACACCAAAATGGCAACTTCCACATGCAATACCTCACTGGGCAAATGCAAACCCAAATCACAGCCTAGGTATGGGTAGGCTCTTAAACCACAGTATCACTGCAGGGCAGGAATGACTCCATAGGCTCTTACTTGCCATGAGACATTTTCCTAGAGTACATCAAGTTTGCCATCAGATTATGAAAATCCACCAGCCTCCAAGTTTTAGGACATAAACACCTTCACTAGCCATTTCCAGTGAAAAATCTGCTGAATTTGTTTAAGCAACATGTGTGTCTTTATATTCAACTGAGAAATCCATGAACCTCATTTCATGTACACTTTCTGAATTCTCAACATCAGTGATATTACTCCTCCTTTACATTAGAACAGACACAAAATGAAACCTTAAAAACGTTTAAATTGGTCTGCAAAGACAAATAAACCTCTTAAGACCGGCCAGTTATTTAAAACCACCTTGTAATCAACCAGACACAGATGATCCTCCAAGACCTTTCCCAAACTATTGCTGAAAAAAAGCCAACAGCAGTTTTGCAGTCACTGATACTGAATTACAAATCTCTCTAGCAATGCTAAAAATTCCTGTTTTTTTAAAAAAAAAAACTGCATTCAGAAAAATCATTCTTAATACTCATTTTTACTTTATTTTAAGTCTTGAAGATGAGACATTTTAGCTGTGTCTGGAAGGGGTTTTTATGTCCTGAATCAGTTTGGACATCAGTCTACCACAGTGATCAACTGCAGCAATAGATTCTCATTATTAAGCATATTCCTCCTGATATTATTAAATCAAATAATACCAGACACTGCTTAAGTACCTGCAGGGGCCTCAAATGGGGATGTTTTCATTTCCCACCCTCAAGCACATGGGCACATACTGAGCAGTTACAACCCCAGCTTGAGGAGTTCAATTCTGCAGCATTTTCCTAACCAACAGCTCAGAGATGACAAAGTCTCCTGAAAAAATTCCTCAGTATCCTGGGCTGTAATGTCTGTATACCAAACTGATAAATCAGCTCTCCTTCCTTGGAAGCAGAGACTTTGTAGCTTCCTGCTTACTGTAGTTTAAGAGTGAGCAGAAAGGAACTAAGAATCTTTCATATTAGGTTTAAATAGAAACTTTCTACCCTCACTTGAAAATACTGTTTTGAAGCCTGCCCTAACTGCAGCTCTTTGCCTCAGCAAACAAGATTAGGTATTAAATACTTGTAAAGCTTATAGAGGATCTGGGGCAAAACTCTTTCAGAAGCAGACCTAACCTCAGAGCTGCTTTGCAACACTTGAGAGATTTACATAAAAGTTTCATTTTTAATTTTCAAGAAACACATTTGCTATGAAAAGCCAGGCACAGCCAATGAACACTGTGACTTTGGATTTCCTAGCAACTTCCACCAGTATGATGCAAACTTGGTATCTTTTCCAGAAGACATGAACACAGGTTTCAAAATTTAGTTAATGTTAAAATTAAGAAGTAATCACCCTATATAAATAATTTTTTGACTACCCAGCATGAACATTACTTTATATGACAAACCATGACAGCTCCACCCTTCCCAAACTCTTAAGACATTCAGATGTGATGCAATACTTGGTAGATGTATTTTATATATATTTATAAAAACAAACAAATATTTCCATCTGTGCCTCAGAAAATGCAGGAGATGCTTTTTAAGGAAAACAGTCTAGATAGCCCTAAAGCCTCTTTGGTAAGCAAAACCAGCATGATGGAATAAACATGAACCAATTTAGCAGCACAGGGGTGCCCAGCAAGAAAAGTAGCTGGTTGTGAGGAACAGAGGAAACACAGACCACCACATTCATCTAAACTAATCCTCATTGCAGGCATGGCCTCCTTCGTGTCTCTTTGGAGCAAAGAAAGAAGCAAAGGGAGGATGAACAGTGACAGTGTGGAGACAGCATGATTTAGGAAAGGGCTAATCCTACTCACAGTTCTTCGACCTGTTTCATACGCAGAGATACACTGCCGACCTCCTTAGTAATGAGAGTCCTGCACAGACAGGGAGCACAGCAAATGCATGCCAAAAATTAGTCAGATTAACAAAACTAATGAAAGCAGCAGCTCCGTCCATGGCTGGTCTGTGGTAGGAGATGAGTAAGAGTTCACATTTAAATGGAGAAAATTAGGTGCTGCTCAGAAGCAAACAAAGCAAATCAGACCAGGAGTACAATTTATGTAAGGAAACCTCAGCAGTACAGTTGAGCTCTCTCTATAAGGTCGCCTCATTTCCTCATTATTGTGCCATGGGATTGGAGACTAAAAGGTGGCCCCCTCTCCTTGGCTCTAAAATAAGGCACCCTGTTCTAGTTAATAAAAGTCATATACAAACCCATGGAGGGAATTACATTATTAAAATCCTGACCAACGTGCCACAATTTTCCAGCATTTTTTCTTTGTGCTGGTAAAAAGGTTTTTTGTTATGGGCTGGTGGGGTTTTTTTTGTATGATTTTACTTAAATTTTTTAATTCTAGAGCTAAGGCTAGTAATTATTGTGTGGCACCGTAATAACTGATGACTCAACACAGCTGAGTGGGAGGAAATTCTCACACAGAACGACAGCGTAGCTGCACAAACAGATGGGAGTATACAGAAAACTTTCAGCTTTGGCTTTCAAGTGGCTTGATAAGATAGGCAACACTCACAGCTATCACCCACAGCCCTTGCTTGAATTAATCTCCAGCCACCATGTGCTTTAAGGTCATTACCAGGCGGCCTTGCAGTTTTCTGTTGGCAATGATACGCTGCTCTTTTAAAAAAGATGATAAATATTGAAAAAAAAAAGAAGGGGGGGACACATTTTAGCTCCTATAACGGCAACAAATATTGGCACCACATTTCAGAAAAAAAAGTGATGAGCTAGCAGCTCATAAGGAGGGCACCTCCAGTAGCCCAGGTCATAAGGAAGGCACCTCCAGAGGCAGCCCTGTATAGGGAGAGCACTGTACTTAATAGAATCAAATTTAAGAAAGCTTTTCAAAGCAGATCACACATTAAGAAGTGACAACTACATATACAAGAGTTGCTTAGGACATATATATATAACTAACAAACAAGTTTAAGTAGTTAGGTACAACAACAAAAGAAACACATAAAATACTCAAGTCAGACAGTAAGTTGAGCTCTAGTGTCATGAGTTTAACGGTTAAAAATGGAAAAAGCAACAAGAAAATCTAGAGTAGGAATAAAAACAACTGAATCCGGTGCCTCTGGCAAAGGAGCCCCTTGTTTTGCTCCAATAATTACTCCCTAGTGTAAGAAGCATTAACCTAAGCTGGTGGCAATCTGTGAAGCAAAGGCCAAGCCAGCTAATGCTGGCAGTGCCATATCTCATCAGTTAGATCTTACTGGTTGTCAATTTGCTCCTGTCGCAGTGCTATGCTGCCCTGCTCCTCCAGGAGGTTCTCTCGGGATGCAGACTGGGCAGGATCCAGTTTTTTCACATAGGCAGCTGGTACAAATCCCTGACGGTCATTGACTTCCACCTTCCACCAGTCCTGGAAGCAAAACAAACACAAAGCAATCATTGTGAGACCATCATCAAGAAAAGAATGCTGGGCAACTGAATGCTGCAAATTAGAGACTTCCATTAACACAAGGAAACCAGTGATGCTCTCAACAGTTTGCTCTTGTTATGGAGATCCCTTCAAACAAACTGTCCTTTGAAGATGGAGACCTTATCCCATGTCTCCCCTTGAATTTAGCCAAAAAATCCTCCACATCAGGGAATTAAAGTTCTCACAGACACGTGCCCTGTCTTGGAAAAGTTGGCAGCTGTAGAGGAGTGATGGAAATGAAGCAAAGAGGTTCAGCTGAAGTGCTGAATGGGGATATGGGCTAAATGTGCCAAAACCAAAGGAAATACACAGCACTGAGGGAGCCAAGCAGGGCAGCAAAGCAGGAGGCCAGAACCCACCTTGTTGGTGCTGTTGAGTAAGGTGAGGATATCTCCCTTCTTCATTGTCACCTCCCGGGGACTCTTCTCCTGGTAATCATAGAGTGCCAGAACGAGCTCTTTTCCAGTTTCATCATCTGTGGGAGCAACTTGTTGCTAAAAAAAAAAAACAGCGTAAGAAAAAATGAGCTGTTCCATGTTTATTCTAATCAATGTTGTCCCAGAACAGACCTCAAGCCTTAGTTAAAGCTACTGTAAGTCAGTTTAGGTGCTGTCTGGGCTCAAACCCTGAAAACCACCAATACAGCTGTCTTATGGTTATAAAAACAGACTGCCAATTTTTTTGAGAAAATTGAGCACAGTCTGCAATAAGCTCTCAAAACTAACAACTGTTATTGAGCATTGTTTTTACCTTTTGCTGACCCATGAATTTTAGGTACATGATTAGCTTCTTTCCTTACCCTGCATGACTGGGCCTGTTCCCTCAATGCCTGGATGCTGCTGCCGTAAGCAGAGAGATCAGACATCAAAGCTTCATGTTTCTTCAGAAGAGCCTGAAAGTGGATGATAATAACAACATGCACACCTTGCCATTTTACAAATATGTCTGTTTAAAATATATACTTTGACTCCATACAAAGGGAACTGTTTTTCAGAGCTGCTGGCCTTGTGACTCTCATGGGAATAATCACTTCTATTTATTCACAGGCTAGATAGCAGTCCTAATGCTTCTGGTGCTTTGCCTCTACCTTATCTCAGCAACATTCTTTTGTCTGACCAGAAATAACTATTTCCAGAGTGATATGGGTAAGTTTAAAGTGTGCCTTTAAACTGCACTTCATGTTGATAAAATGTCAGTCAGCACTGCCTGGGACATGGTGTTTGACTGCAGAACGATATCAATAAAATGAAGCCAGACAAAAAAAATTACTTCCAGACTAATGAGCTGATGAAAACCAGACTCATACTGAAATGCTCATCCCATGAGGAATTTGCTGATATTATTTTCATTATACTTAAAAAAACAAAACCCTGTAAAAGAGTGAATACAGAGGTAAAGCTTCCTCACAGTTGGTTTAATATACTGAGCAGCAGAATTTCATGTGCAATAGCAACTAAGACACAGGAAAATATGTCATCCATTGACTAACAGCCAAAATCTTGCTTGATGCAAGAATCCTGCCCTCTTTGTTAAGAATCCTGGAATTATCACAGCTCATTTTTTTACCACTGGACAAATCCTCACTGTACTTAAGCAAAATTGATTTAAACAAGAATCTCAGATACCTCAGCAGAGTCTTCATCTTTCCCATAGTCTGTACTGCCTACAATGGGCTCCTTTTCCCTCATCCAGGATTCAGCCTCATTAGCATCAGCAAAGTACTGCTGAGCCTGCAGGGAATCCTCCAGGTCCTGTCGACGCTGAGATGCTTTGGCTTTCAGAGAGTCCCACTTCTGGTTTAGCTCATTCAGTTTGATTTTCACATCCTCAGCTGCAAAGTGTCCTATGGAACAGAAGCAGAGGGAACTGAAGGACTTCAGCAGACAAAACCAATAGATATTAGAAGATTACTTTTAATTCTTCAAGACTAATTTAAAGCCTATTTAGACTACAATTATAAAAATGTAACTTAACTGGTCCTTTTGCCTCAGACTGGAAAACACTGAACCTTGTCAATCAAGCTGCACTAGCATATTTTAATCACTAGGAATAAAATGAGACATAATATTTCTCAATGATGAAACAGAAAAGGTCATCTCTTTCCAGAGTTCTGGCTGCAGACAAATATTATTTCAGACCTTCGGGATTTGGTGGGTTTTTTTTGTATTTTCATGTTAAAAACACCCAGTCAGAAATAAAGATGTCTATTTATTTAAAAGCAAGAATTACTGTCTTTGTAAAGAATTCTCTCTCATATCACGATTATGTACCTCTGATAGAACCCTTTAATAGATTTAATTATAGAGACTAAATACATTAGGCACAAAATTGCTAAATAAGTATTCATCAAGAGATCTGTCAAAATTATGACAGGTTCCCACCTAGGAACTTCTTTTTATTTTCAGGTGAAAGGATGACCAGGAGTTCATCCTGCTAGCAGGTATCTGCCTATTGTCAGCATAAAATCAGGCAATAATTCTTAACTGTGTTGGGCCAGAGAACAAAACACTGTGCCAGAATTAAAAAATATTGATACATACCTTCTTCCACCATTGCATTTCCCTTCTGTGTGACTGCTTTAATGCGAGGCTCATGGCCTGCAATTTCTGCCTGCAAAGCCTGGTGCTTCTTTAGCAGATTCTGGACACCAATTAAGTCCTTGCCTGAAAGATACAAAATAATTAATCAGCTAAATCAGAGTCAGTAGATGAAACAAAAATTTTAAGGCAGCTGCAGCCAGCACTACATGAAGTTGCACAGGGGAACTCTAACAATGACAATAGAGCACTATGGAGACTACACTATCACTGGAATTATATCAGCAACATAACAGAGACCCAGGGCAATGGCAAATATGTAACTCTGGGCAATGTTAATTACACCAAATAGCTGTGAAATTTTCAGGAATATTCTATAAGGATACAATTTATAACAGAGCAATTCTGACATCTAAATCCTAGAGATATCAGGATGGACCAACCTCGGTTGGTTGAAGCTGCAATAGGTTCTTTTTCCCTAATCCAGGTCTCCTCATCCTCAATGTCACGGAAAAGCTGCTGCAGGCGGAGAGAATCTGCGAGTTTCTGCTTGCGAGCTACCATGGGGTCCTTCAGAGCTTCATAACGAGCCACTAAAGCTTCCTGTTTCTTCTTGATATTGTCAGCATCAAAGTGCCCAGCCTCCTGGAACTGGCGTGCCTGGATGGTAATGCCATCTATCCGATCCTATAATTGATCCAGCAACAGTATTAGGTCAGAATTTCTGTGAGGTGGCTGCAGTGACTGAGAAGTTCATTTCTATTAAAGTTATAAAGATATTATTTTAGAGACATACAAGTTATGTTTCAGTTCAAAATTATTTTTGCTAAGCAAACTGTAAAACCCCAAGCTAAAAAAATGATAAAAAACCAGACCTGCTAAGGTCTCTGACTGAGCATATCTGAAAACACCATCTTTTGAGTGAGCAGATCTGAAAAGGCAGGAATAAAAATTATTTCCCTTACCTGATGGGCAGCAACATCTGCCTCCAGCAGCGCATGTTTCTTCTGAAGATTCTGAACATTAGTAAGATCTTTTCCATAATCATCAGAAGCCAAGTGTCCTTCTACTTCATACAGCCAGAGCTCAATGTCCTCCACATTGCGATTAAATTGCTGCTGCTGATTGGCTTCTCGCAGTTTTATACCTGAGAGAGACGTGCAGGAAAAGAACAGGACAAGGTAAGTGAAATGGAAACCAAAGTTAACTCATTTCCTGTCTTCTCCCAGCTAAACTCCCTAGAAATCTGCCTATACTCTTCTAAGCAAGTCATACCTTTGAGCTCAGTGGCCTCCAGAAGTTTCTTCCATAAGCTGATGACTTCATTCATGCGAGTTGCCACCTCATCGGATGCGTAGTGCTTGACATCAATCAGCTTCTGGCCAGCTTTCTCCAGGGCATCGATACGAGACTGGTTAGCAGACAGCTCTGCCTCAAAAGCCTGGTGTTTCTGAACTTTACCTTGCAAGTTTGATGGATCCTACAAATGAAGAAAGAAATAGAACATTTCAATGAAAAATCAGTACTCAAAGGTCTCTGAAGAGTTTTTGAAATTGAACTACACTCATAGACATGCCATGGTGTTTAACCAGTGCCAAATATATATATATATATATATATGCCTTTAATCAGAATTCTTAAGCTATTGGATAAGCATAATTACTGCAAGATGGGAAAATGCCTCTTGGGATCAGGAAGAAATTACACAATTCCTCCTGTTGCCATTAATACCACCAACTATCAGCAACATTTTGGCTGATGTTGCTTGGTGTCATTAGACTGATTAAGCTCCGTACTGCCTTCAAAGCATTCTACCATTCATCTTTGTGTTTACCTTGTAGGCCTCATCAGTAGCAGTTTTCATCTTTTCATTAACCCAACTCTTGAGCTCATCAGAATCTCGGAAAAACTGCTGCAGATGGAAGGAATCTGCCAGCTGGGCACGGCGGTGCATGGCTCTTTCATGAAGGGCATTTCGGCGGCTCAGCAGCTGAAAAAAAGAGAAAGTAAAAGGCTTTTAAATTCTTCAAGCTCGTAAGAACCACCACATTACCCCTCTTGGGACACCTCCACTGTCTTATCCTAGATTGAAGTCAAACCATGTAAAATAATAAAGCAGAACAAGATTTAAAGTCTACGGTCCAAACGTATTTTGGATACTTACAGCATCTCTGCGTGTAGCAACATCATCCATGGCATAGTGGTTATTCTGAATCAACTTAGTAGCAAACTCATCTAACGCCTAGAGGGAAAACAAGTTTCCATTTATTTGGTGTAATAGAAACTGTGTGTGAAAATTTGCTTAGTATATCAATTCCCCAAGACTTATCACAGTAAAACTGGCAGAAAGCCATTAGCAGACCTATCCTTACACCCTTTTCTCTCTGTACCCTCACCTTCTCCATGTGGAAGAGTGCAGGTTTTTGACAAATATTCATCCACCTGTGTGCTGGTATAAGGAAGCACCAGGTTACCTAGCTCTGAGACAGAAATTGAGCCCTATCCCACACCTTTTCCACTATTTTTCATTTTAGAGACCATACCAGTTATTTAGAGCTAATACAGCCCCCATAATAGAAGATCACTCTGCAAAGCAAACCCCATCCTTTACCACCCTCCAGCAGTGTCCCCTCCCCAGTCAATAAATGCCCTTGTTTCACTTCTTGTCCATTTAGTGATGACCTAATGTCAATGTCTTACTGTGATTTTCTCCTCTTGGGCACTTAGGGATTTCTCAAAGTCTTCATGCTTCTTTAGAAGAGCCTCCACACTGTCCAGAGAATCACCAAGGTCTTCATTCAGCAAAAATGCCTGAAGTAAGGGCACAAACACATTTTTATGTTTCCATACTCAGCTGCTCTAAGTGAGCTCAAACACAGCCAGGGATATTTTCTGCCATATGTTATTACTGAAAGGTAAAGATGGCACATTGGTGTTTGCTTTATGCTTCTAATAGCCAATAATTCTTTTTAGCTTCTTACTCAACCAGCATTTTACAAGAGTTAACACACACAAAAGCCACATCAAGCCCACTTGTCACAGCTCATAGTTTCAGCATTAGATGGAAACAGCCATTTCACCATTTCAGGCAGTCAGATAAATAACTCTGCATAGCACCCACTCACTCGTGGGTGCTTATGGCACTGCCAGCAGGCAATACCAATTGCTTAAGCTTACAGAAGACTACCTAGAAATCAAAGTCCACCATATCAGGAGAATTCAAAGATATGCACTCACTTCTTGTTTGCTCATCCAGTTGTCAACTTGTTCAGTGTCTCTGTAGAAAAGCTGCAGGTCCATGCACTGCTCGTACTGCTGTCTGCGGAGCTCCCACAGCTCCAGCAAGGCAGACCTTTCATCTGAGAGGATGGTCAGCTAATTGATTGGGAAGAGGAACATACCATAATTTTATTTAACACTCTAGTTCACTTCCATCTCAAGTCAAATCAAATTGTGACTCTCAAAACGTGGTTAGCAATGAATTGAAAATGACCTTCTGCATGAACAATGAAATCTCCAGTTCCTGATGTGATCATCCTTTTAAATTAAGGGACACAGAAGAAAGAAACAAAATTCTTCTAGGAGCTCTTGCTCTCAACTTACCTTTTCTTTAACTTCATCAGAAGCGTAGTGCCCAGCAGAGAGCAAAGCCTGGCCTGACTCATCAGCAGATTTGAAGCTGTCTTCATGGGCATCAATTTCTCCCTATGGAAGGAGATGTGAAAAAGCTGTTACCAAAATTTATCCTAGCAGAGTGTCAGAATTACCTTACAATGCAAGGTAGGTATAAATTCCTACATTAAAATGAAACTAAGAGTTTATTTGAGCTGTATTCTTTCTGCTTAATTAAAGGAATTTGTCATGATGGAGAACTAAAACAGTCATTAGTCCAACTGGCTGCTATCAGGCCTATTTTTTTTTGTAAAATATTATCATCAGCATTCTTAAATACTTAGTAATTAGTATATATGTGCCATCTAGAAGCAATTTAAAAACATTAAATCAGGACAGCAATCTAGTACTCTGCTAGTTGCACAGTCAAAGCATCCAGTGCTACAATACTGACTCAGAGACTGTGTTAGACACACAAATCAGAGGGCTGCTCACTGGATTTGGCTGTATAACTACTCTACCTTATGTTCCTGATGTCTGTCTAGAAGGGCTTCTGCCCCAGCCACATCATTGGCAAGTTCATCAGCATTTATCAGAGCCTTCATCTCAGTCACCCAGCTGGTGAGGTCTCGGAAATCCGCAAGAAAGCGCTGCAGCCTTAAGTAAGCAAAGGAAAAAATGATTTGGAATAATTAATTTGCAGAGTTTCTCTCCCTCTTCCCCAAAGAAAGGGTTACAAACAAAAGCTGTTCCTCAGATAGAGCTAAAACAACACAAAAATGTGCTCAGAATATTAAATAACTAAATATGCTTTCAGTCAAAAATAAGTCTTTTGAAGTTATAAAAATGTTGGGTTCTAAATCAATGTCTCAAGGATACATTTTGCATATAACTTATATTGCAAGTAAAATTAATATTCCTAACTACACGCTGAGGACAACAGAAATCAAAATATAGCTCTCAAGATAATCCACAGGGCTGCTTCTGTCACAATCATAACAGTGTGGGGGGGAGGGAACTGACAGAAAATTTTGACTGCACATGCCTCAACCTTAAAACAAGCAAACAAATCCTCCAATTCCTTCCAGAATGCCTTTAGTTGTTTCTTTTGGCATATGCTTAACACTTATCAGCAAAAGTGATCAGTTTCTGCTTCCCTTTTACATTTGCTGTTAATTGCTCTGAAGAGACTATGGCAGGGATGGTAAAGGAAAAGTTTATTTGTGTGGGTCTCCACTGCCAAAAGTCCCACATCGTGGGAAGGAACAAAGGGCAGAAAAACAAAACCAGAAAGGATGTAAACTAACCACCATATCAGGATTAGTTTGTTTCTAGTATTGCTTCTCAGTAGTGATCTGACAGGTTATGTTTCAGAGACCAGCTTAGTATAGACACAAGACTAGATGAAGACAAATCTCACAGCAAAAAAAAATCTACCACAGAAACAGGGAATTCATTTGGTCTGAGACAATATATCAAACAATATATCATACTTCAGTCTTCATAGAGACTCTTACAGACTAGTGAACAGGTTTGTAACAAAAGTATTAAAAAAGCTTTTTTTTTTCAGCAAAACTGAAACATAGTCAGATAATGTACTTCAAAATGCACATCTCAACTCAGATAGAGAAAATGGCAAATGTTCTAAAGCATCACTGTGTCTATTTTCATAGTTGATCCACATCCAGAGAATGACAAAAAGCTCCAATAACTTTTCAATAATATAAATATGTCTTTTACTACAAGAAGTTAGTGTTAAATAGAATTTGGTGAACAAGACTGCTCAGAAAACACCAGAATCATCCCAAAATTTTTGAAAATGGCACCCCTTTCTTCTCCTTCCATGAGCCCTCAGTCAAATATGAACAAGGAGGGAAGCACCACTATCCTGCTGCAGTGACTCACCTGTAGGAGTCGTTGAGGCGAGCGTGCCTCTCCGCTGCCAGCGTCCGGATCTGCTCCCAGTTGGCAATGAGCTCCTCCCGTTTCACTTGAATTTGGGAAGCATTTATTGGGTGAGACTGCTGCAAACGGTCAGCTTCTGCACACAGGGCTTTCACCTAAACCCAGGCACAAACTGTGAGTGAGCTTCCAGTCTTTTACAAGCTGGATACCTCGTTTGAACTGTAGGTGAAGTACATCTCATGGGGTACCTTATCTTCCAGAGCTGCCAGGTCTCTTTCCAGGCCTTCGTGCTTGCGCAGTAATGCCTGCACACTGGCTAAGTCTCTGCCAAAATCATCTGAGGCCATCAACTGCCCTTTCTCCTTAATCCAGCTGATTGTTTCATCCACATCCCTTCAAAACAAAGCACAAATTGAAAGCAGTTTGTCTTGTATGGAAAAAGGAAGGAAGCAAGATGTGTTCCCATATGTGTGCCAGACATACAAACCATATATATAAACAGTGCAGCCAACTACAAACATCCTTTAGAAAACAAATAAACTTTCTTTGCATCTAAGAAACTTTGAAGCATATTTACAGGCCACTGTCACCAGATGCAAACCAGCAATTACAGCACCACTGAATCTGCCATGGAGTGGATCCAGTTCCCCTCTGGACCCCTCTCCAACTTAATTACAGCAAATCTCAAAATGCTGTAGATGGAGATGAGAATAGAAAGACATTGCTCAAAGCCTCCAGAACAATTGGGCTGACATCCAATAAAAAAAGAATACCCCATTTAAGGCTCATCTAGGACAGAACTGGGGGAAAAAACCCTCAGAGGAAAGGAGAGCAAAACTGCCATTAGCAGGAATGAACACAATGGCCAAGTTCTGAAAAGCTCCATCAGAATGACCATTTTAAAGCAATTGTAGAACAATGAAGTCTTCATTCAGCAAGTCATGCAGAAGAGCAAAGCAAAGCCAAAGGAGACAGTAGCTCTTCTCATACTACTGTGTGCAGCTGAATGCATCATTAAACACCCACACAAGGGTTACATCATTCAGCAGATCCTGCCAAGTTCATACCTGTTGAAACGCTGAACTTCAGCTGCCCCAAAGAGTTTTCCTTGCCTCTGAAGGGCAAGCCCCTTAAGACGCTGCCAGCTTGCATTCACTTCATCTTGTTTGGACTTTATCAGTTCCTCTTCAGGGTGTGTTTCCTGACAAGAAAAGGAAAAATGCTATTTTCATATGTTCTTTGGTTTTACATCCATTGACAAAATGCTGCTAGTCTTCAAGAGATCAATTTATAATTACTGTCCTTTCCAGATGATCACCCAATTCAATAGTTTCCCTGAAATTTCACTGTACAAACATTCAATACGCTTGTAGTGTTTTCCCTATATACTAATTAGTCCATGGGAAGAGGACTGTAACCAGTATCTTCTTTTTCCCTGGAATGAAACACTTCCTGCTCTGCCTCCATCCTTGATCGGGCCCCAGATATCAAACCAGAAGAGATATTAAACCTCCTTGTCCAAGGGAAATAAATTTAACCCCAATAAGACAGTTTCTCTTACTAATCACTACTCTCCACATTTTCAGGAACATTCCCCCATGGGGGAGTTATTGAGGCTGTTCAGCAGAAGAACAAATGAATTAAGTGGTGACCATTTAAGGTGAAGATAGCCAAGTATCAATGTGAAGCAGAGCTTAAAGATCTGCCCCAAACCAGTGGGGAAAGAGGGGAAGTTAGAGAGAAGTGTTTGCTGTATTAACTGACTTGCCAAGAGATTTTCAACACCCATAAATGCTTACCTGGATAAGTTTGCCAGCAAACTGGTTCACTTCATTTACTCTTTCTTCATGAGCTGCAAGGTCTGTCTGGAACTCTTCAAACTTCTTTTGCAAAACTTCAACATGCTCTAAGTCCTGTCCAAGCTCCTCTGATGTCACTATGGCTTCCTAGCACATTGAAAAAAAAAGAAGTTAATTTCAGCATATCCTATGGGAAATTACTATTAAAAATTAGGAAGCAAACTGTCCTAATTTTCAATAGGTCAAAGACAATCACAGTGTTTAAGGTCAGACTTAAAACCACAAAGTTTCTTCATTAAACTCCATTCTCTGCCCCAACACCAACCCATTATTGCAGAAAATATACAAGATCACTAAGGGGGGATTATTTTTTCATCTTCCTTGGTCATATTAATTTTTCAAGTACAAATTCTTAGCACACAGAGTGACTAGAATTTGCTCCTTTTTACACTGTTTATGGCCATTTGCTGTAGGCTTCTGATACAAGACTTCTGCACACAAAATGCAGTGTCCTATTCAGTAACAGTTATACAGGGTTTACAGTTTGAACCCACAATGTTACAAAATGGCAAACCCTCATTTAAGGAAACCAGTATGATTATTTTGTGGCTTTTTTCCTTTTGATAGTGTGGTTTGTGGTCTGCTTCCCTAGAGTTCAAAGAATCAAGAGCCAACAGTCCTCCTGCAGTTCATGTCCTTACAATGTATATCTAAAGATATTCCAGTCCTTTAGTAACTATCTACACACTGCTTTCTGCTTGGGCTGGCTCATTTCTGAAACAAATAATTTAGAATATTTATTAAAAAAAAAGTTGCTTTTACATGTTGAAATTTTCCCTTAGAGGAAACTTAAATTTTATTTGTCTTCTCAAAGCAAAGAATGACTTGATTATACTAAAAGTACTCTCCAACACACAGGCTTCCTCTTAGACTAATAACTTTTATTGTGGTTGCAAAGGAACAGTAGTAGTTTGCACATATACTGCTGATGAAATGTGAATAACTAAATAAAACATACAGGTGCCTTTTCAAGCTTTCTGAGACTACCTGACCTCCAGCAACTCTGTGCTGACAGAAATTTTTCACACAAACACATCAGATTTCCCATCAAGGACACCATAAAGGGAAGTAATTATACACCTTATCATTGATCCAGTCCAAGACATCTTCACACTCCCGTAAATATTGCACCAACTTCTGTGCCTGCAATAATTTGACTCCCTTCTCTCTCATCTTTTCCATCAGCAATTCCCATAGTCGGTGCAGCTCCTGCAGTCGAGTCTGGAACAAAAGGATGTTGTTACTAAAATCTCCTGTCAAAGAAGATGAGATTTATTCCCTTCCTGTCCTTAACAGTAGATTTATTTATTTTTCTGCAGTTGTACATCCTAGATCTTATGTTAGACAAAGGGTGAGGAACAAACCTCATGATTTAATCTCCAGTAAATAGTTTTCAAATTATGTAAAGTGTTGCAACACAAAATCTGAACTTACTGAACTGAGTATTTAGACAGCTGTTATTAATTAATGAAGCTATCAAATAGTTATCTTTATGTAACTATGAGCTAAACATCTCGAGACAAAATTTGATTTAAATTCTATGCTAAATGAAGTCATACCAAAAATTTGCCGCTCCCCCCTTCAAATGTTCAGTCTTTTATATGAAAGTCAACTTCCAATAAGTGAATTTCATCTTCCTTTGGGAATTTAAGACAACACATTTGTTTCAACTCAAACTTATGCCATTTCACTGTATTTTAACCACTTCTCTTAACACTGAACAGCTGATATATTTAGCTAACATTGTGAAGTGACATGATATGGACATACTAGGAGCAATTATTAGCTTTAATACTGATTTTCTCTGCTGCACTTGGCCTTTCAAAACTATTGGGAGCCACTACAAACTTTATAGACAACAAAAAGTAAAACCACACTCCCACACATGCACACAACTTGCAAAACAGGAAAGTAACTACTCCACCCATTGTCTATAGCACTTGGCTCATCGAGACCTGAAACTTGAAAGTCATTCAAGAGAAGCTTTTGAACATCATGGGCGGATACCACTTAATCCACTCAGAAAGTTCAATTAAAGAGGATTCAAGGGAGGAAAGAGCTCTGAGCACTGCCTAGAAGGATGGTGCAAACTGCCAACCAAGGAAGGAAGGAGACGTTGCAAAAACAAGTTGCACTGCAGAGCCACAAGCTTCACCTACTCGTATGTGGGACCCCACTTGGGTGGCCGTGACTATCGGGCGCTGGGCAGTCCGGTACGGCGTGAAGGACTGAACCAGTAAAGGCAGGTTAGAATGAAATGCTGAACTTAGCAATTATGTTTGACAATCACTACAAAAACATCTCAGCTTTAAACAGTTCCCCTCAGAACTGGATCCTAAAGAAGGTATGAGCTGGGTGCTCATGAAAGAGAAAACCACCTCTGTGCTTTACAAATACAAATTATCTCATTATTTCACTAATCAAATACCTGTAGAATTTTAAAGAGAGGTTTTGAATATAAAATTATCTGTGCAATCTGAACAAAGTGCTTAAAGAAAGGCTGTAAAGGGGGGAGTGGGAAGCTTTAAAACTCACTCTTATGGTTTCAGATGCAAAATGGCTTTCATTAATCATCTGATTTCCAGTCTCATCCAGTTTAATGATGGCTCCTGAATTGGCCTGCACCTCAGCTTCAAAGGCTTGGTGCTTCTGCAGCTTCCCCTGAAAGGAAAACATCAAAGAATGCAACTGAGATTTGGTGCAGGGACTCCTCCACATTCCCCAGCAGCAAGACTTTAAGTGTATTTTATGCATATTCAGGACTGACAAACAAATAATAAAACTGCACGGTTCAAATCAGTTGTATCATGTGGTGGATCAACAGGGGAATTCAAACATCCCAGTTTTAGTTATTTCTTTCCTGTGTTTACTCTTGCACATGACAGTGCTAAAACCCCTGAGAACCTGTCAGCTAGTTCTACCCACACAAGTTTATTTTCTACAAATATTTTTTTTCTTCTGTGGAAACAATAAGTGATAATTCACAGAGTTAAGGCATCCAACAAATTCTAGGATTAAACAAAGTTGGTTTTACATTACATTACACTGAGCATCTTTTTCTATGCTGATGTAGCATCTAATCCATTACTAGAAATATTCCAATTACATCAGCAAAAAAGCCAGCTTTTTGAAGAGCACTTTGCAAGGTCATGGGTATTTGCATCCATCTTTCTTCACTCTCAGATCAAGTTTCACTTCTGTGTTTGTTCTATCCCAGCTGACCTGTAACGCCCTAAAATTAATAGTACAGGAAATATAAAGTGGCAGGAGGGCTTGCCTGCAAATTGCTTGGGTCTTTGTAATTTTCATCAGATGCAATCTGCAGTTTCTCTTGGATCCATTTTTCAAGCTCATCTGCATCACGCTGGAAAAACTGGAATCGATAGGAATCTTCAAGTTTCTGGCGCCTTAGAGAAGAGAGTTCCTTGAACCTGTGGTAACGATCCAAAACCTGCTGACGCCTTTCTTGGATATCTTCTGCCGTTTCCAACACTTTTACACCACTTGGATCCATTTTCTGAAAGCAAAAATAAAGCCCCATTAGGTTTGTCTGACAAAACATTGGTAGATCAGGAAGAGATCCATGCAGAAAAAAAGCTGCTTTTTAAAAATCACACGTGGTTTACTTACAGTCTTACTCTGTGTGTGCAGGTACATGTATAAAATATAAGTATCTTACATATAAAAGAAACCAAACTTCTAGCAGAAAGTGGTAAAGGAAAATTTGCAAAGACATTTAACACCTATTTGGTCTGGACAAATATGGCTGCAGTCATAAAATCTGTGTCATCTCAAACTGTAGCATGCAGGTGTCCAATACAATAGCTAAAAATGTGGGTTTGTGCACAAATATGTGTAGATACAGACAAAATATTTCTTGTACAACATACAATATCTCAAAATATTGTATTTAAAATATTCAATACTAAACTAAAGAATATTACTCTTCTTTGAACAACACTTAAGTGGCCCACACGTATCTATATGCACTTACATACCTATATAGACCCACATCTCTGTCGCATCTCTTTGTTCTTCCAATTAAAAAAAGTTACAAACCCATCCTGCCACCCTCTACATAACCTTTCAAAAGCCAGTAAGAAGCTTCAGAGATCTGGCCTTAGACAAATAAGACAAGGAGCATTTTTCTTAACCAATGATCTTGCTCTGACTGAAAATCCTTCCACGTTGCTTTATGTACTAAAACCTAATATTGTTGCCACAGGCAGCAAAGACCTGACTACTGATCTGCTTTTTCTCTTTTTTGTTAAAATGGTGACAGCCTTCAATTTTTAGTTTCTAAACTTTCAAAAAGCAATTTGATTTTCAGTAAAAGATCTGGGCACTCAAATAGGACTGTAGCACAAATTGTAAAAGTGGAACTATTATTATCATTGAAGTTTGAATATTTAACCACTTGTTTAACAACTAACTGCATATCAAGAGGTTGCTGCAACAAACACTCTGTGCCTGAACAATTCTGCAATTAATGTCTTTGTGTACAAGTGTTTACATGTGTCACTCACTGAATGCTTTTCTACCATCAATTCTGCACTCTCCAAGCTAAAGGTACTTCTCAATCCTGTAAGACAGGGAAGAAACCCAGACTAAAACTGCAGACTAAAAGGCATGGACAATCAGTTAAAATACATCATTAAATATTAAATTGTTATTTAGTCATTAGTTAGCTGCATGCTTTAATTAGACACGTATCTTGCATAATTGTATGGAAAACTCCACAGGTTGGAAAGTGATCTACAGGGCTATGTTTCCCAAGCACTTGTAAAAGGACAATCTGATAGAAAGGGACATATGGGGACGAATCCAGACATTCCTGAGCTACCCTTCCAAGGTCCCCACCCTCCAGAGGACAGCTGTGCCAGCAGCACTCCTTGCTCCCATGAACTCTGAGCCCCAACTGCACTGCGGCACTTGCAGGAAGGAAAGAAAATTCAGCTTTGCTTTTTCTTCCACTCATTACTGTCAAAAGAGGGCAAGGAAAAAAACCACCCTGGTGTGTGCAGACTGTGTTACATAAACGAAACCCAGGTTTTGCCTGGCAGTGCTACCAAAATCTCCACTTGATTAGTGTATCTGAGTATTAAAAGCTCAAACTCCTGAGCATAACTCAAGCTCAAGCACAGATACAGTTCCCTGAGAAAGCAGCTGTTTTTTCCAGCACTCTTTCAAACAGCCTTTTTCCTCCAGGAAAGGAAGTTATTGCTAAAAGCTTCCTTTCCTGCCCTGTCATGCTGTGTTTGAATCCCAACAACACTTCTTTTAAACTGCATTGTGTTCTGGAATAACACAGTGCCAGCTGGTCTAATGTAATGCATGGCTGGAGCCCCTCTGCTGATTCTGGTTTTGGGCAGTGCTGGGGGAAAGTTAAATCCTGGTCAGTCTCTGGAACACTGTACACTCATTTACAATACAACTCAACTAGTACTTCAATATTAAAAATAACCTCCACAAAGTGATTTGAAAACATTTTAAATTTTTTAATTATTTACATGATTAATCTGGGGAAATATTTAAATTATTTAAATTATCATTTCAAACATTGTTACAATATTGAAAGCCAAATGGGAGACCTTCTGTAATTTACCCTGGGAGCTGGTTTGCCTCTCACCACACAAGCCAGGCAATCTGGCTCCTCTTTTTGCTGGAATTGGTTAAAAGAAAGGCTCCTTTTGTAACTACAGTGGAGCGAGTCAATTGTAAAAGAAGTGCTTTAGTGTAGCAATAATGGACTGTTCTTCCTGCAGCCCCGGCCGACGTCAGCAGTGTCTGTGCTGCCAGAGCCACCAGGGAGCTCAGAACTCAAAAGTCATGGATGCTGCAGAACAATGCAGTCTCCCTCCCTCCCATGTTATCACCTCCAACTGCAGCACTCCCTGGAATACCAAGCACCCCTCCAAGACATTCCCAAAATTACTTGGTTCAACTACACTGTTTGAAGACACCTAGGATACACCTCTGCACTTCTTGCACAAATTCCACCAACTAGAAGTTGTGCTTTGTGTTTTTAAGGTCAAAGGCACTGGGATGTGACTGTGCCAGGCTGTCCCCAGATAACCAGTGTCATTCCTCTGGCCCCACCCAGCACAGCCGGTGCAGGGCGATAAGGACGGGGCTGAGGGAACTTTCCAGGCCCCAGACAGCAGATCTGGACCATGCTGGTGACATTTCATTCCTCCTTTCATGCTCTAAGACTGACAGGTCAGCTGATGTCTTAACTCAAAAAATCAGAAATGCTTCCTCACACTGCACTGTTTTGGTGATGTTATTTAAAAAGGGAAAAAAAAAAGAAGTCAGAAAATTAAGGGAAAAAACCCAAAACAACAAAACAAACTTATTACCCTCATCCTTCCATCTATGCCTTTCCCAGTTGATACAAATGATCCATAATAGCACACTAAAATATACAACTGCAGGTATTTACAGACACTGCAGTGCAACAACGATGATGTCAGCAACACCATTCAAGTTCGGGAACAGCGGAATCGAGGTGGGTTCAACAGGAATTACAGCAGTGCCACACAGCAGAGCTGTCAGCATTTCCCTTACCAAAACATCTTTTCAGGGATTTAAAAGCACAAATGTGAAATGCATTCAGTGCTAGGCAGAAGGTTTTAGTGTTTTTTTTAAAAGCAATTACATGAAGCTTAAAAAATTAAACTCTTTTGCCTGAAAAACAATTAGCTATCAGTACAGAAAGATCCTCAAAAGTAGTAAAATAATTTTCTCTTAAGACAAGTCCTGATGTGTTACATATATCCAGCACACATGGCCTCAGCAGTAGCCTGTAACAGAAATATTTTCCCTACCAAAACATTCTTGCCTCCCAAGTATGCACACATGAACAGCTCAATGCATTTTGTTTAATATTCATCAACATCACACATCGTCAATCTTGTCTAAAGAAGATTTAACTGGTATCAGCTACTCCCTCCTGGGGAACGGGAACAGATTGCTGATCTTTCTTCTTTAAGCAAAAAAATGGATGTGAAAATAACCTTCAAAAGGACAGAGAAAAAAAGAATAAGACACATTTTTTCCCAGCTTTCATTTCTCCCATTCACAGCACCCTCAAAACACCAGGGAAGAAACAAACCACCAGGACTGCTTGGGCTAGGGAAGCCCATAAGTAATTGTGCTGCTGGAAAATCAAAGAGAATCCTTCTGAAAACATGCACAGAGCTGGCTCCTGCACAGGAAGCCTGAGCATGTTGTATTATAGAGAAGGAGCTAAAGGATGCTACATCCTATCCTAGAGATTTAAGACACTATTGGGACAAAATTAATGCCTGGCCTTTTGGTTTGTTGAATTAAACTGTACAAAATAAAGACATTTTAAAGTTAGACTACGTGCAGCAGAACACTGTGTCCAAATGTGCTATTAAGGAAGGACACTAACTGCCCCAAATCTCTACAGATTCCAAGCCAGAAAATCAGTTAAGCACTGCAGTAAAAAAAAAAAAAAAAAAAAAAATCAAGATGTACTGAAGTTGCTGCTTGACTCTGTAGACCTCTACAGACTAACCACAGTGCAGATAAAATTCAAATCAGCCCCAAAATTTAAGCAGGTATTGCAGGGACACAGAAACTGTCGCATTAGAAGAAAAAACAAATGTAAATTGTTTAAACCAAACTGGTTGCAAAGCCAGTGATTTAGGCTGACAAGAGGGTTTGAGCAACTATGCACTTTTGAAATATGAAGACAGATAAAAACCTGTTCATTTTTAGGTATTTAATCTTAAAATCTCTATTCCACTACTTAAACAAGAGCAGTTGAAATGCCCATCTGAATTTGGTGTCTTTACATAGAAGGGGGCTTTTTTGGATTTGGTTTTGCCTTAACATCACAGACCTTTGATAAAACTATCCAGGGCTGGCAAGGACTGCACTCTGCTGAGACTCCTGAGAAAGCAAATTACCTTGACTGCATTGCAGAAATGCAGAGTTTACAGGTAATGCAAGATTATATAATTAACCCCAGTGTTTTTTCATCCCCATTTGTTATCTTTTCATTATCATTTTAATTGTAGTATAAACATTTACATCACTACCATTTCCAAATAAAATCTAGCTGCTTGTGTCCCCCAGCTGAAGTCTGATGCATACATCCTATTTATTTTATCACCACTGAAACAAAAGCATCACTGTGTAGAAACAGTTACACCACAACAACTCAAGGATTATAAATTTGTGAAAGTGGATGAATAGGAACCAAAGCCAACTTTGAATGCACAATGTTCCATGCTGTAAATCTCCTCACGGTTGATTTGCAGATGCTATAAAGAAAAAGACTCTGCTCAAGTACGTTTCAAAATAAAAACCTCTTGGAAAATTATTCAGTATCAAAACCTGATTATATTGAACTATAATTCCTATAAAATGTTCACACATCATGCATGACAGACAGAAATTAGGCAACTGAAAAGTATTAAAGGAAAGGCAGATCAGACTCACACTAAGTGCAAATAAAGTACCTGCTGTGTAGAATAAATTCAAACCAGTGGCTTTTGTTACAAACAGGTCACTGCAATAAAGGCAGGCAAGGGTGGCAAAGGCACTTCATGCATTACGGAAAAATACCTGGACTTTGACTTTACGAAACGATGAGAACATGATGGAAGAATGCAGAGTCTAAAAGGGAGGGGGAAATCAAGATAACATTCAACTAATGACCAGTATAAGGAGATGGCTGAAATTTTCTGTCACAGTGTGTGTTAATGACTTTCCTTTTGCTTGTCACATAAAACAATTTGGTGTTAGTGTTACCCAAGCTATTGAAAATCACAGACCCCCCTCATGCAAAAAAGGTTACAATATCAACAGGAAAACTTAGTCAATTCAGTAGGTACTAACCTCTCCAGTTAGTTCAAAACAAACCAAAAAATACCATAATTTGAAGGTCAAAACAGAAACTAAAGCCAGTTATCTGGACTTGGCAAACAATGGCTCTTGCTACAGCATAACCAAGCGTGACGGCTTAATCTGAAGACACAGATTCAACCAGAAAGTTTGGAATGTAAGTATCTACAAAAATGTTGACTTTCAATTGCCACAACAAAAACTGGACAAGTAGCAGTTGTGACAGAAGGTATTTTTTGAGACAACATTTCTTGAGATGTACCTGTTAAGAGTGTCCAACCCAATCCACTGATTTTTCAGCTGAAAATTTCCTTGCCTTCCCCAACCCCATGAACCTGCTACAATCCCTCCACAGAAAACTGCAGCAGTGTGTGTGCCTTTGTGCCTGCTGGAGCTGTGGAGGTCTCTGGCATTTGCACAGCTTCACCTGTGTCAGCTGCAGCAGGGAGCTGCACATTCCCCCTCTGCTGGATCCATGGGCAGCCCCGGGAGCACAGCCCAGCCTCAGTCTCCATCCACGGCATCTGCAGCCTGCTCCACCCCATTCTTCTGCTGCCTACACTCACTCCAGGGACAAATGGAAAAAACAAACTCCCACACTGCACTAACAAGCAGAGGAGAAAAGGGAGGAATATGTGTTATTTCCTCCGATAAAGGGGAAGTGATCGTCTCCAAAGGGCAATGCATTTATGATTGAAACAGTTACAACCCCATAAATACATTAAATGGACAAAAAAAAAAGCAGCGAAGATATCAAGTTATTTGTGTTAAATTATTAAGGTTAGTTGTAAATGTCATAGTTGAGAAATACAAATTTCTCAACAAGAGGTACCACCCTCCACCAAGAGAATTAAGGCCTCTCTTATCCTACTGCTGTGCAGGAGAAAAATGTGCAAGAAATGTTTAAAATGTGTAAATGCAACCACCATTTGTGCTATTGTTGCTACCTTTGTTATTAAAAAATTAACCAGAATCATGTTTAACTTCCTGAACTACAGATCTCATATAAGCATTACATCTAAATCTGTTTCTTTAAATAAAATTCTGATATCAGCCTGACCAATATGGATATTGTGGCTTTTTAATTCAACAAGAATAGCAATAAACGGTGTCCTTGTGAACAATGTAACCTGTCATCTTGGTTCAAGTATTTTCCACATCTTAACAATTCCATTATTACAGTTAAAGATCCTGCACACAGTGCAGCAGAAAGCAACCCATTTTCAACCTTTTGTCCATTATTTTCTCTGCACAATCCATAAATAAGGACAAATGAAGATTTTAAGGAAGAACACTCTGCTAATTGCATATAAATGCATGAAAATCCAACAGTGTATTTTAAATTTGTTTTGAACAAATCTGAACCCCTGACTAAGGCCTTTCGGTGATCACAGTCATTGGAATCTTCTGGCACTTTGCTGAAAACAAAAATGCCAAAAGAAAATGGATTATTTGTTTTCCAGAAAGACACAAAACCATTTCAGGCTGAGACGGCTTTTTTTGGGTTGGTTTTTCTTTTTTTTTTTTCCCCTGATATGTTCATTCGCCATCTCCAGACAACTGCCCTTCAAAACCTATTTAAATATGTATGAAAGACTGCTCAAGAGTCACGTACATTTTCAACTGGAACACGAACCTGGTTTATGATAAAACAGCTACAAAAAAATCCTGAACAGCCAATATGAACCCGCTGAAAAAATATACAGTGATAATTGCTTGGTTTTCCCTCAATATCAGGGAAAATGGTTGCCCTATTGGCACATATTTATGACCCAGCAATGCAGATTTATACTGTTATAACCATGTGAGGTGTATGCGGGCAACAAATCGAGAAAGACTTGACTTGGATTTATTTGAAATTACAAAAAAAAAAAAAAAAAAAACCCAATGGAAAAACCTAAACAGCAACCAGGGCAGGGACAAATTCTGATTCCTTTACAAAGGAAGCAGTAGACCTTGCCCTACATACAAAGTAACACACATATGAAAGGAACAGAGCTCGGGAGATTCCGTTTAAATGCCTCCCTGCTTGTCAGCTCTGCTGAGCCACCCCCGTGTCCGAGCCTGCCCGGAGACCCCCGGGCCCCGCGGAACGGGCTCTCCCCGCTGCCCCGGCCCCTCCATCGCTCCTTCCTTCTCCTCGCCGCATCTCCTGACCTTGGACAGGGCTGAGCAGCCGCAGGAGCCATTGCTGTGCAATGATTCCCGGCGCCGCGGAGCGCTGGGGGCTCCATCCCCCGGGAATTCTCCCCAGGAAATGCTGGGTGGCACCCCTGAAGGGACAGGCGGGGCACGGCGGGGGCTGTTACCCACCGGGGATGTTATTTTCCGTCTGTTCGTCCCTCCCCGGGGCGCTGAATGGGATTCCAACCGCTGGTCGCGCTGCCCAGGGCGGCTGCGGCCGCTCCCTGCCCGCCCGCCCTTCACCCGCGCCGCGCCCCCGCCCTTCGCTCCGCTCCGCTCGCCTGAGGGCCGCGGAGACCCTGGGCCCGTTTCTGCAGCGCCCCGCGATAAAGAACCGACCGGCGGAGCCGCGGAGGGCGAGAGCGAGCGGCGGCCGGGACGCTCGCGGAGCCAGGGCCGGCCTCAGCCTCCCCGGGCTCACCCGCACACCTGTGCCTGGCTGTGGGTGCGGGGCTGGGTGAGCCCGAGCGGAGCGCGGTGAAGGCCGCGCGGCGCCCCCCGCCCGCCCTTCGCCCCAACCCCTCACCGGGTCTGTGGGTGCGCAAGGACCTCCCGCCGGCTCCGCGCCCTCCGCCACGGACCGCGCGCGCCGCCCGCGTCCGCTCTTTTATAGCCCGGCCGGAGGTGACGTCAGCGCCGCAGAGCGGCCCTGCCCGGTAGGCGGAAAAAGCCGAAGGACTTCGGAAAGAATCGGGAAAGAAATGAGGGGAGGCCACGCCCACCCGAGCTCCGCCGGTGAACGATGGAGATCCGGAGAGAGCCGAGTGAATCCGGAAAGAGACGAGCACTTCCGAAGAGACCGAGGGATTCGGAAAAATCCGAGGGTCCGGAAAGGAACGAGGGGTTTCGAAAGGAACCGAACGGTTCCGGAAAGAGCCGAGCGGAGGGCGTTTGTGCCCTGCAGGGACCGGCCTCGGACACCCCAAAAATCACACATAAGAGGGGAAATCGATAAAATATCCGCGCAGGAGGTCGGCAGAGGGGTCTCTGCCCCCTTCTCCGGAGCCAAGTCAGTTTGGGTCTCAGAGTCGAGGTTCTGCAACTCGGTGATGGGGACAGGTCACCTGTGCAGCATCCAGCCACGGTCAAAGCAGCAGCTTCGTTAGTTTTACATTATATACATATGTATTTATATACAGGTATAATACACACATGCACACACACATATATATGTATAAAATTTATATCCAGATATATAGGTAAGAGTTGCTGCTTGAAGCACTGTGCAGTGTCACCCAGAATCCTGGCAAGGACACAACATCAAAAGGCTGAGAGCCCTGTCAAGGGAAAGCTATTTCTGAAAAGCTGATGCATAAATTCAAAGGAAAATGAGCCTTTAGCATTAAATCAATGTTTAAAATAGACACATTCCACTCTAAAAAAAATTAAATAATTAGAGATTAGAGGGCTGGAAGGCAGCAAGAATGTTATTGGCTCAGAGTGGTGAGTGGGTTTGATGGCTTTGTGAATTAATAACACTTTATATGAGTGAAGTACTTAATTGGAAGCACAGGCACTTATGGTGACATCCCATCCCTGGGACTGCCTGGAACTCCTGTCTCCAAGCAGGAGTCTGACTCATACCAACTTTGATGCATCTTGTCCTGAAGGCACAGTATTTCCACATCTGCAATGCTCTCCTCACTCATATTTGATATAAACACACACGTAAAACCACCAGGGATATATGCATATGACCTTATTTGCACTGCATCTTCACAACACCAACTGGCTAATATCCAAACCTGCTAAAATGACAAAAACAAGTCAAACATTCAGCTCAAGCAGCAGACACAACCTCAAGCTACATCTAAAAATAAATATTGACTCTTATGCAGCACACACATTATTCATCTAGAAAATCTTATTAGTATTTTTAAAACAGTAGGTATGTGGATGCTCTTTACTGAGGCAGAAAAGGATATCTTGTTTTTTTTTATAAAAATATATACTTTTATTTACCCCACAAATGTTAGAAACCCCAAGTAGCTGTCAGCAAAAAAAGAAGTATTGTATTTCACAAGTACATCATCAAATTCTTCCTTGGGTTTGGCACAGGCAGACAATTGTTTCTAACAGACAGGACCAATTACTGTCTTGGCAAAGTGAATCTCCACCATAATTATGGATATGCAATATATAATTAAAACATCTCCACTCAGTATTAAAAAACCTTGTGCATTTTCAAGTATACTAATAAAAGTTGCAGTGCTTCAGAGTTATCTGGCAAAAAGGACACCAGGAGGATATTTCCAATTTCCCAGAACAATCAAAAGGTAACAGTAGTCTAAAGTATTCCAGAGTCAGTTTACAAAATACATAAGCCAAATAAAAATTTAACTTGGGTACTAGACCATTTTAAAGACAACTTTAAGGGTTTTACAGGCCTGAATTTCAAAGCACACATTACAACGTTTTCTCAGAAATCTCAAGAACTATATAGAAAATCCAATTCATATTCTCATATGGCCTCACCTCCATGTTCTACAGCTTCAAACCGTGATGCCTCCAGGAAAAACAAACCCCAGCCTGGTAAAAATAACCTTTTCAACTTGCAGCAGTATATTGCCAGAATAATTAACTACCTTGTAGAACGCAGAAGTAAATTTTCTCATCTTAGAGGCCACCAAAACAGTTCAAGGACAGCTCACTGTAAATCCAACAGATTTCCCATCTCCTGTATTCATCAAGGAGCTGTGGATTTTCTTGACTGTCCCTCTCCAGCAGAAAAAAAAACCATGGAATTTTGATTGTTACAGGAGTTCTTCTTTCCCCCACAACCTTTTGGAGCAGTGAGGGTACCTCCCTTCAACCCAGAGTCCTGCCTTTTGGAGTGAAGTTACATCCAAGGGAGATAAGTGCCAGCATTGCTCAACCTTTACCAGCCTCCCCACAGATCTTAGATGATGTTGAGACAAACAAGTCCATCAGCACAATTACAGTTAAATTATAAAAGTTGTAAGAAATACAAAAATAAAGTTCTAGCAGTAAGTTTGAGATTGATTACACTGTGAACAATTCATAAAGCTGTGAGGTATTTTCACTTCCATGAGCCGAACATCACTGTGCAGTTTTTCAGTCCAAGAGTCCTTAACCTCCAGAGCCATCAGGACAATGGATTTAAAGCATCTTCCACATGATTAAACATATGAAGGAAAAGTCTTGAGATTTCAGTAATTTATTATACAAAAACTTATAAAGATTTAATGCAACGATTAGCTTTTAAGTCTCAACAAATAAATCTTTTTGCATTAAACGTTAAGGGGAAATACAGACTGATTTATGATCTCCAAAAGGAAGGTGTCAGAATGCCCTTTGGTAATGGAATTTCCTCTGCCTGTAGACATTTCTAATGGAGAGAAAGACAAATAATAAAGATAAATAAGTGTGTATCTTTATTTGACATCTTTCCTCAGGAATTCTGATGGCTCTTACTATACATTCAAAGCATTGCTAATAAAATGTACCAGAATTAATTATGAAATGAAAATACAACTCCAAAGTCATATTTTAATATCATAATCTAAGTCAATTTAATTTAAACAATCAAGTATTTTACAGTTTTGCAAGCTTTATTAAAAAATATGCAGAATCCAATGCCAAACAAACACTACAGAGAGCAGTTCAAAGTGTCACTTCCCCATATATTTAATCAGGACAAGTGCTAAAAACCAGCAACTACTGATAAGAAATAGCTGTGACAGAAATGACTCAGCAGAATACTCCTCAACCTGTACACCTCCTCTCAATGATCTTCCTTTATAATCAAAATATATTTTCATTGATAAAAAATAGATGTGAGGTAAGAAAGCAGCGAGATGTTTGATATCATAGCTATCATTAAGGTAATTCAGTAATTGAAAAGTCACAAAAAATGGGTTAGATCATAGAGAGAGGTTTGAATTATAACGTCTGCAGCAAGCAGTGCCAGCCTCATTATCCAAATGATGCATATATTCAGAGATGGGAAAAGAAAAAAAACAAACCAAAACCCCTGAAAATCAAATGAACAAAAAAGACCCCCAAAACTGCTTTACCTGCACGAAATTCTTCAAACGTGACAAACAGCCCATCTGGCCAGAGCTGGTCACAGCTTCAATTCTGCAGAAACAACAGCACGTTTCAGAATCTATTTAGAAAGTTGGGTTTGATTCACAAGTGGGTGTGGGGGTGGATAGCAGAGATTGGAAAACATGGATGAGTCATTTCAGAGCGAACACCAACACTCCTAACCCCAGATATCATACCTTGGGATATAGCATTTCTGGATAAAGAACATTGTTTTCCAGAACTGAATCCCATACTGCTTCATCAGAGCATTGCCACACACCTGTGATACAGAAAGGCACAAAGTGCAGGTTACAGAACTGGGTTTCAGACTTGCATGACAGCTGCAATGAACTTGTTCCATACCAATGACTTAATGCTTTATTCAGTCATTTAAAGAAATACACCTACACTAAAACAAGCAAATCCTCTAAATGCTGTTACTGCTACCACAATTACCTTTTTTCATGTTGAGTGTGGTGGCCACTGATACAAATTGTTATCCTTCATTTCACCCCAGTCTCCTTCCAAAAATAGTTCTCTTCCCTAACACTCTTTGCTGGGGCACACTGGTCATTTCCCCACTGAGATCACTGCTGTGTGCAGTGATTCATCAGCTTTCTCCACACAGCTTACAGGACAAATGTTCCTCTGACTTCACCACCCCTAACAGAATCCCCCATGGGGTATTTTACTTCCCACTTTCTCATCTGTACTTTTACAGTTCTTTAGAAGCATTTGAAGAGCAGAGAAGCTGCTTGTGTTCAACAGGGTTTGTGTCCCCTGACTTCAGCCTTTAACTTTGGCTCTTATTTAGCACAGGCCTATATCTTAGGATACAGGATTAATATCCATCAGGCTCTGATCTTTTCAGCCTGAAATATCTATCCTGTTTTATAAACTAATTTGGCTGGAACAGCCACGGGACTTGCACTGTATGAACTGCCAAGTGCTTAGAACAGACCTTATATAAGACCATAAAACTACTTTTAAAATACCAGAAACCTTAAACAGAATCAAATACAACAATAGAATTTGTTGTTTACAAAAACTTCATTTTTGAAATCATTCAGCTTCAAAGCTGTATTTGTAAGAATGTGGAAATATTCACGTTCCTTTCTGAAGAAATAAGAACAAGTTAAAAAAAAACTGCTGTGAATCTCATCTCAGCAATCCTTTCAGAACTCAAGAGGGATCTAAACTGGTGACATTAACTACTAACAGTTATCCACACCACTTACTTCCAGGAAATCCAAAAGCAGCATAGCTGTCACATCTGCCAGAGGCTCCAGATTCAACATCTGTGCAAGCCAGCGCCATCCATAGCTCAGACCATGAGGATGTGCCTACAAAGCCATGAAGAATCTCCTCAGCACTTGCTTTATGACTTGTAAAACACAATTATCAAAACAGACAGCTTTCTGATTGACTTTCTTCTTTATAAAACTTGACATAAAATTTGATCATTCTGAAGACATAAAGTAAAAGTCCACACCATTAATTACTTGGCATTGCTTTGTTCATCATGGTTATAACCATTTTCCTTCAAATATATCCTGAGCTAGTTTAAATTCAGAACACCCCAACTACAAAGCAAGCTTCCAATACATTTAATGGATTCCTGGGATAGTAACAAGGTGCTCAGTATAAAGCCACACACGTACCCCTTGTTTGTTTCCATAGGGCCACCGGAGCTGAATGATGGCAGCATAGAGACGAATCATTCCTGACATCCTTTTAAGAAAATGATCTTGTTCTTCCACTTTAGAATCATGAACTTCATATCCAAGTATCCTTAGTATGAGAAAACATTCTAGTTTTAGTACAGCAAGACACATTCACTCGAGTCCCTGCAGTTCTCAGCTTACTTGAAGTCAACTCTACTGAGAATAGGGAGTCTTCAAAAACAAGCAAGAATTATTGCAAAGGCTGATCATTACCCTCTGGATCATATGTTCCACCATTTGGTGAGGCACAGGGACAGGCCACAGAAAAGCTGTGGCTGCCCCATCCAAGAAAACGCTCAAGGACAGGTTGGATGGGGCTCTGAGCAACCTGGCCTAGAGGAAGGTGTCCCTGCCATGGCAGGGGGTTGGAACAAGATGGTTTTTACACATTTGTGAGTGAACCTCCAGAGTCATTGCCTATGTGCTCAGGGAAAGTGGAGTTCACTCAGAACAGTCTTCACCCTTGAAGGGTTCACATAGAACAGGTCCAGTAATAAATTTACCTCTGGTACTCTTCCATAGAAGTCCCTTCTTTCCGGGCAGGGTAAAATGGCACAGAATATGGGCACTTCTTGTGCAGGTGAGCTAAAAAGATGTCTCCAACTCGAGGGTGTAATTCCCAGATTCCTGAGAGCACCACAGCAATTGGGAAAGCCGAATCATGGTGAAAAGATACTTCTCCTTCCCCATGTTTCTGGAGGGTAGAAAAGGAAAGTCAGCCACCAGTACTTCAAGTCATTTCTCAGGCAAAAAAAAAAAAAAAATCCTCATTTTTGTAGTTAGCCTTTACTAAAGGATCCAAACGTTTCCATGGCTATGAAGCCAAGGATAGAAAAGCTGATGAAGCTGCATATCCTCAGCTCCCACAGAGGATGACAATAAACTCTGGCTCAGGATAAAAAAATGGGATTAGCAAACACAGGCTCAAAGTGCACACTGCACAGATATTCTCAACCCAAACAATCACTTTCCAATGTTTACAAATCAGTCACAGTTTTACTCCCTGGGCTGATTTTTGCATGCATTTGTTCCTGCAGGGATAAAAGTTTCAAACAGCCCAAATTTTGCAAATAAAGACAGGAGAAAAATACTGCCAGCTTCAAAAAACAACTTAATTTCTTGAGAGGTGCTGACAACAAAGCAGGGTCTGAAGTTTGCCTCTTGAGCCTAAGTGGTGGGGGTTTTGTCCCCCAAATTCTGCCAAGATACAAGGTTTGAGCCAGTATACAATTTTGTGATACACCACAAATTAAGTATTAAACTAATTTTCCACAACACTGTACCTTCCTAGCTCAAAATATGTAAGATTTAAAGACTTTTTCCTCCTAGAAGAAACAAAATAACAATTGGAAGGGAAAGAGAAACTAAGTTTTTTCACTGCATTAACACAGGCAAACTGAACATCCAATGATTTTGTTCTTCACAGCTGAAGAGAGTTCAATGTCCAAAAGCATATCCTAGAGCATTAGCTATCTGTGCCACCCCAAAGAAAATTTCCTCACCACAAACTTCTCTGCAAGTTTGTAACAAACAAACTCCAGCCCCTGTGGATGCTGAGTCACGGACACCGCTTGCCCTTCAGTCTGAACAGGCTTCCCAGACAGCAGGTTATTGATCTTGTCAAACACCTCTCTCAGCTTAGAGCCTGCAAATACATAAGGAATGTATGGAAACAGAAGATAAGGGAACAGCAGACAAGTCTTACCCAGACCACATCAAGCTCATGAACACCAGACCCACATCCCAAAGGACAACCTTGCTCCATCTGATTAACCAAAACTCAATCTTGATGAAGAAAGATGCTTCTGAGGGAAGCAACAAGCCTTCAAAACACAAGCAAATCCTACTGCACAGATAGGCTGTGTGCAGGTCAGCCTTCTGCTGCAGGGATAATTACAGGGACACTTGATATGCTTATGCCCTGATAAAATCTTTAAAGCAAAAGGAATTTCAGTAGAATTGAGCTCTTGGTGTTTTCCTGACCTGATATGCTAGAGATCTGGCTCACAGGAATTGTGGCTGCCTTCTGCAAATTCGTTTTTATCTTCTTCACCTGGAGAAGAACAAACACACACCTTTAAAATCCTTTCCAAACAAGTATATATCTATAATAGCTTGGATGAGCAAAGTGGTAACAGAGGCTGCTACAATAGTTTGGGTTTGGTTTTTTGGGTTTTTTTTTTTTTAATGAAAGCTATCCCATTTACCCTAGAAATTAAGATAATCTCTCTTCAACAGTATTAATAATTTGTTCTTACCTCAGTGTTGCCTTTGCAATTTCCAATTTCACTGAAAGCAGCAACACATTGCTCAGCAGCATCCTGAAGCTGCTGGTACCACTGCATGATACTTTCTTCTGTTTTAACTTGAAGTCCTGTTATTAAAAAAAATCAAAAAAGCTGATAACTAAGAAAGACCTAAACCTCTAGTGAGAAAACTCATTTAAAAAATGCAAGGCAAAGGAATAAAAAAGATTTTTAAAGAAGCCTAACCAACCTTCCTTCTGCTGCTTTCCCCCCGACTGCTGTGCAGGGGCAGGAGTCTGACTCTTCATCTGCTCTTTTTTCTCTAACTCTTTCTGCTTTTGTTTCTTTTCCTCTTCATCTTTCCTCTTTTTTTCTTCTAGAGCTGCAGTGATTTCCTGCTGCATGCTGGATATCAACCCTCGCATCTCCTGCAGGGCTCGTTCAGTGCTGGCCACATCTGCTTGAGTTGGGAACCCTCTCTGCCAAGAAACACAAGAGGTAATGCTGCATTAACCTTTGGTTCCAGTGTCAGAGGGCCAAGAGCAAGGAGCCTTTGAAGCATTTGCCTTCAGGTGATCTGGGAGCTAACTACATATTTTATCCCCATCTCCTTTATTTGTATGTAACATTGGTCGTAATATTTGTAAAGAATATAAATCCATGACTAAATCTCGTAAGATCTCAGACAACAAAAATTAAGAATACATTTGGACAAGTGCAAGTGAACTCCAGTGCAAAGCCTTGACAGCTTCCTCTGCTGAAAGCCAGCTGTGACATGCTGGAAAATAGGATTGGCCTTATTAGTGTTTTATCTTTCAAGATTTATATCCCATCCTAGAAAGAAAAAAGGTCAAGGAAAGCCAGCTACTGCAGAAAAAGCTTATGAGCAGAGGAGAATCATAAGATGTTCGGTATTTAACAATTCATGAACCAGTCCACTGTCACAGAGGGAACTTTACAGCACCAAGAGTTTATTTAATTTGAATCTTTCTCCTGCAAAAGTTCTCATGCATTTTGATAAGCTATTTTCAAGAGAACAGCTGAAGTGCCAGAGGAAAAAAATTCCCCTTTGAAACTGGGTGCTTTATAGGAAGAATATCTAAAAACATTGCTGTGACATCTTATTTCAGGGCCTCATGACAAGCTGCCTTTGAAGACAACTACAGGGAGCTGTATGAAGCAATGAGAGCCAAAGTTAGCAGCTCCAGAGCCTGTACCTCACTCGTGGTGCGGATGAGCCCTGACACCAGCCCACAGATCTGGTTGCCACGATTGCTGTATGCAGACAGATCAATCCTGGGCAAGTCTTTGTGCCTGTAGTTGGGATCAATCTGCTGGTTCAGCTGCAGCAGCTCCTCCTGGATGGAATAAAGGCGACGAAGTCTCTCCTGGCCCTCCTCCTTGCGCAAACGTTCCAGCTCTTCCTGCCGCTGCCTCTGCTGCTCTGCCTCACGCAACTTTAGGTTCAATATCTGGGGAGACACAGACACAAGAATCATAAAATACTTCAATAACTCTGGTTGTACACTTCCTTCCTGGTCTGATGACTCCAGCTTTACAGGGCCTTCCCATTCCTATGACACCAGTGCCTTTACTGCATTTCCACACTGCAGTAGGTGCCCAGGATAGCACCAGAAAATCCATCCTCACTTCAGAGTGTCATGGAAATACAAATAAATCAATTGGTCTTTCCAGTGCCCACCCAGCAGTCAAGGTCTCCTATGAAAGACAATTCTTAAGAGTCTCAGACCTTTGCTCTATGGCGGTGCTCTTCCTTCAACTTCTCTTGCTGCCCCTGAGCCTCCTTTGAGCTACAATATACATAAAGACAGAAAAACTGTATTCAAGACATTCAGGAGACAAAACACAAACCAACACACGTAAGTTATTCTTAAAACAATCTAAAGGAACTTTAGCTGTCACAAATACTGTCTTTTTCTAATCACTGAAACCTCAGCAATAGGCCAGACATCTGCTCTGACAGCCAAACTCTAACAGGATAGTTAATGTAAAACAAGCAGCAGGTGAGACCTCCAACCACAAGTGAATAGCAAAGAATTGTCAGGAACAGGAATTAATCCTCACTATGATTAAGTGCTGTAAAATTCTAATGATACCAGAGGTAATCTCACCTCTTCTCCATTACTTCTTGCAACTCCTGGAATTCCTGATGCCTCTTCAGCTCCCTCAGCTCATCAAAGCGCTTCAGCTGCTCACTGGCCTGGGCATAGGCTGCCCTCACCATCTGCTCCTGCTCCTCCTGCCGCTGCCTCAGCCTCTCCTGCATTACAGAGGGGCACCAAAGGCAGTCATTGAACCATCTGGACAGAAGAGAACACAAACTAAACTGCCCAACATTTATAACTTGCTGTCCTTGCACTGCTACCTCTGACTGTGGAGCTCTCCTAGGATTCACAGACACCTCCTCAATCATTTTTTCTTACCTTTGCTTTCAGCCTGTGCATCTCCTCATATATCCGAATGCAGCCTTCCACTTTTGCCACTTTAGATGACAGAACTGCTGGAACAACTTCTTGATTCATTTCCAGGAGACTAAGATGATCATTTTCCTGCATGGTCAGCATAAAAGCAAAATCAGTGACTAGGCACAGGATCAGCAACTCACAGAAGAAAACAGATAAAGCAAGTCTCCTAAACTATTAATAGTGAAGAAGCAGACAAAAGAACCAAAAAATAGACATTTCTAGAGTAGTTATGTACCCCAGCAGTGCAACCTCACTATATTGAGTATCCTCCAGCACATTCATGAGATTGGGCTTATTACTTTTCCAATCACTAAAACTGGGAGCAGACATACCAAGAGTCTCAAGGACATTGACAAAGGCCAGCTGACACCTGGAAAGCCCAGACAACCCCTCATGTCCTCTGACCAATCAAGGAAGATGTTACACTGAAAGAAGTCAAGACAGGTTTATACTTTGAATCATTCTTCAGGAGGAGTCTTGAGACTCTCTTATGAAGTTTATCACATCTTGCTGTTTCATTAATATCTTTTCCTCACAATATATTTTTGAGTCTCCCTAGAGGCTGGATGATACAAAACTTTGCTGCTCAGTATCACTGTCATGTGGTGAAGTCATCATTGAACAAAACAATGGACATTTCTCTTTCCAGTGAGAAATCATAAAATAACTTCCTCAGCTTGATTACCTCCAAAACTCAACTGCTCATTGCCCAGCTTCCTACTCTTCTGCCTCGTAAAACAGAGTCAGAATACCTGTAAGTCACTCAAAGACTCCAGAGAACCCAGTGTGGTTACTCATGGACTTTTGCAACAGCCCTGACCCTCCTCTGTGACCTCATGCCTCCAAACGGATGAATCCTGTGCTGCTAATCCATAACACAACAGAGCTCCAAGCATTCTCCTCAGTCATGTTGAAAAATGGAGTTTGCTTTGGGTCCACTGTGAAACATTCTTCTATGAAAATCTGGTTAATACTAATTTTATCATCACCTGTTCATGCTACAAAAAAATTAAAACTAAGGATGTTTTCCCCATAAATTAACAGAGCACAAACCAGCCTCAATCTGACAAGTTATAGCAGCAAGTTAGGAGGTTTTTTCTCACAGCTGCTCCTTAAACATATGGATTATAATCAGAGAGCTACCTTGGGCTCACTGGGCTCTGTAGATGAAGGTGGTGAAGAGCTGCGGTGGCTGCCAGGCGGGATCTTCTCCGCAGATGCCCGTTTTGGGAGTGGAGTGGATTGTTTGGGCGTTGAAGTCCCGGAAGGTGTGATTTCTTGGGCTAATTGCTCACCAAGGCTGTCCAGCACCCAGCCGCAGTACGGGGAGAGCTCAACGGGAGACACACATCCTTCCAAGGCAGCCTTTAGAGAAAACATTCTCCGTGAATGCAACACAGCCTTAACATTCAATAAAACTTTAACACACCATGAGTACATCCGCACAGTCAGTAGCTGCTTTATCATCGCAGCTCAGCATCCCGTTCAACCCTTTTTCCTGCTGTCTTTCCAACACTTTTTTCCGGAATCTCCTACTTTTGCAGGACATTTGAACCCCCTCGGGCCAGCCCCGCTCCCTGACCCCGCGCTCCCATCCTAGAAAGAAAAATACTATATCCCATCCTGAGGTATTTCAAGGGTATTTCAAGCCCTCAGTGTCACCCAGATGAGGGGTCGGTGTTTCCCAGCGGGCAGGGCCGACTCCCGGGGCGAGCCCTCACCTCATCCTCCTGCCAGCGGCTGCAGTAGCTCAGCTGGCCTTTGCTGGAGAGGCGCAGGGCCTCCAGAGTGTCGAAGCGGAGCTCCCACGACTCCATGGCGACCCTGCCCCGGCCCAGCGCGTCCCTCCCGCTCCCAGGGGTCCCTCACGGCGGGGCCGGCCCCATCCCGCCCCTTCCGGCCCGCAATGGCCGCATCCGCCTCGTGCCGGGCGGGAGGGGCGGTACCCGCCCCCTGGCGGACAGGCAGCGCCCGGCCCGGCGCCGCGGGTTCGAGTCCCGCCCCCGCGGGTTCGAGTCCCGCCCCCGGCAGCGTTGCGCTAAGGACGCGGGCAGGGAAACAGCGGCAGGTTCATCGATTTCCCACTTATTCTGTGTATCCTCGCCGAGGGAGGGCTGCAGCCGCCTTGCGCTGCTTAGCCCCGGTCGCAGAAGCAGAGGGGAAGCTCCGCCCATGAACCACAGAAACAGTTTGGAATTCAGTTGCCCGCACCAACAGCCCTGGGATATGTTTGCTTTTCCAAACTCACACACAGCACCTGAAGAGGAAATCCCCACCATAACCAATTAAAATATAGTTTATTGGTTTCTCCCCCAGCACTTCTGAAATTTTTAGTGTTAAACACACGCAGTTACAGATCTTTCGAAAATTGATTAATTTAGAAAACTTTCATGACAAATACTGCCAATGACCACATCACACAGCACATAATAAGATACAAACGAGAGAAAAACAAAAACAAGGTTTATTTTTGCCCCCCTAAAAACCATTTAGTAGAAACAAAAGGACACTAGAGAGCACATGGACTTTAGAGACTTGACACACAAAAGACCTGATTTTCCAGAAGGTGCAGGGGAATTAGATGAACAAGTTGAGTCTCTGCAGCTGCTCCTTAGTTGGCTTAAGACAAAGCCAGGATTTCACGCAGACCCAGAACTCACATGGCATTTGCACCAAGATCCCAAATGAAGTGACACTGATTTTCTTCAAATTTAGATTGTTTTGGCTCAGTCCTGGGTGGGTATACTCAGGATCAGAAAATCATGGTAAGAGGAGTAAAGCAGTATTAGCATCACATTCACAAATAAAGGTAAGGACCAGGGTGTATATAAGAATCAAGTATAAAAAACCAAACCAACTCCTAATTTCTGGTATAAAATTGTTACAAACATTGTGGTTGTGCAGGAGATTATCCCTTGAGAGTGTAGAGCCCAGGCACCTCAGTTATTTTCAGCATCACACCAATGGTATAAAAAAATTATTTAAAAAATCCCGCAGGCAAAAAACCCCCACATGATCTCCTCAACAGAGAAACCGAATGAGAAGTGAAGCACGAAGAGAGCTCTTACAAAAATTAACACACTCAACAAACTTCTGACAGGTTTTAAGAGCTGAAACCATCATGACCTAACAGGAAGAATCTTTTCCATTATATGCAAAACCACCTGGTTTTGGGGCTCAGTTTATAGTGTAACACCAACCTCCAGCACCAAACCAGGATTGCTGATACCCCACATCTTGATCAGATGCCAACATCATTTTATTTTCTCATTCTGCAGTTAAAAAAATCTTCCAACAGTGACCCTGAAACACCATCCAATTCTCTCTATCAATATGGCTTTTGATACAAAACTCCTTCTGTGTGCTTAAAAAAGGTGCGAGGGAGAGTATTGCCCTCAGAGAAGAGAGCGAGTGTGGGTGGGGGAGCCCAGAAAAGCACTTTCTCTAAAAACATTGTCGTAGGAAGTCTTGAGGAACTGGACGTAGTTCTGCATGCTGCGGTTGGTGCTCTCCGACTGCTCCAGCCGATCCCGCAGGTCCTGGAGGCGGCTCTCGTATCGGTGCTCTGCCTGCACAGGGGAGCACAAAAGAGGCTGAAAGGCAGCAACATTCATACTGTTCATGTTCAACTCTTCCTCCAAAGCGCTGAGGAGAGCCAGAATTAGCACAGCAGGAGATGACATTACCATAGATGGTGCTGTGATATTTTTAATTTCTGCTTGTTCCCAACTCCATTCAGCAACCCGCTGATAAAAGCAGGAGACAATGTGGCTTATCAGTTGGGCTTTTAAAATGTATTAGCTGTAGTTAGGAGGCATTAAACACACCCTTTTCTGAAAAGCAACTTGACCTGATCCATCAGCCAACACAATTCCAAGTAAAACAAAAGTAAGAAAGCAAGGTAAATAGGACATGACAAAAGATTCCCAGCCCTTCCTCTAGAAGAAATCCTTTTCTCTAGGAGAGAAATTGCACTCTCTCTGATACAGGCAAAATGAAGTTGAAATCTGTCTATGATACCTGGTGCAAATCTCCTTTGAACACAAGGAAAGTCTGATTCTTTTCTTACACACACACTACTCTACACCAATTTCATTCACATCATTGTACTCTTACTTGCCTATCACTTACTACACACTCCTGAACTGGTGACACAGCAGACATGTCCTATGTCACACCTACATGGACACACACAGGAGCACATCACACTCAGGCAGAGCTCTGCATGACTTCAACATCACATCCACAGGATGATTTATGGAATCCAATTGTTGCCAGGGCACCCACCAGTACAGCAAGAGTATCCCCCCACAAGCCACTCACATCCTCTTTGCTCCGATGCAACTGGTTCAGCTCTGTTTTATTCCTGCTCAGCTGGGTCTCCAAATCCAACATCTTGGACTGGGCTGCCCTCTCTCTGGAGGCTGCTCGTTCTCGAGCTTGTTCCACCTACACAGAACAACTTTATTAAAGGGATGTCTATGGAAGAATGTTTTCTCCCTACCCATTACCCACAAATGCCCTTTAAAGTTTAACTGACACATTCTCATACATAAGCAGCAGCTCAGTATTGTGCTTTTCTCTGTTCAACAGCGCTGACAAACAGCAGCAGCACATTACTGGTATTTCACTGAACACTATGATTTTAATGGGTTTGATCGTAAGCTGAGAAGGTATTTTCAGCATTCTCAGTGTTCCCCTTTCACAGCCTGGGTGAATTCACAAACATGAGAAATTACTCACTTGTCTTTTGGCATCCTCAATGGCCATCTCCAGCTGACGTGCCAGGGAGCTGCACTCACGGCTCTTCTCGTCCAGCCGCAGCTGACACTGGTGGATCGACTCCTCACGTTTTGCTATGACCTGAAGGAATTCTATGTTCTGGGCACTCGTGGACTCTAGTTTTCTAGTTTAAGACAATAAGGGAAGGAAACCTATTCATTTTAAATGGAGTGTGTTTCATTCTGACTTTTGTCAGGTCCTGACTCCTCTGGTAATAGATTCTATTCCCCCTTGAAAGGTGAGAGCCTCAAGAAACAGTTCTCCAGTCCTCAAATCAAAATTTCAAAGATTGAAGGACCTACAGAGTACCCACATACCTGCATTTTCTGAGACATTGTCACTAAAAGAAATTTATAAACATAGGTAAAAATGCTGTAATATCTAGTAACCTCAGAACTGCCAGGCTAAATTGGACAAGGAGCTGGCTTCTCTGCTGTCTAAGCCATCATCCTGTCTAACATCATTCACAACAGGTGCTGCTGCAAAAGCGTTCAACTCTCAGTAGACAGCTACTGATTAGAGAACCTTGTGGGATAAGCAAATGCACAGAATCCTGGAGGCATGTGGGGAACTTGAACAAGACTGAAGCTGTTTCAATCCCCTGTAAAAACAATGGAAATGGAAGGTTAAAAAAACAAGAGAGCCTAGTATTTCTAACCTTTCTAGCTCCTCCACCTTCAAGGTGAGTTGCTTTTTCTCCTCATGGGCAGACTGATATCTCTCTCTTGTCATCTCCATTTTGTCCCCCTGGAGGTCAATCTAAAAATTACAGGAATTAATTACTTCACAGAGTAGTCACTACACACACATGTCCAACCACCTAAAACATATGCAGCTCTCAGAAGGAAGTATGTTCCATTTATAACTTCTGGAGAGCTTCTGAAAGGGAATAGTGGATAGAAAAGAACTAAACTAAACATTTAGCTGATGCTTCCAGTCACAGTCTGGGAAGGTGTAGGAAAACTCATCTGTACTGCAAAAGAAAAGCCAGGCCCATAAATTCCTGCGTGTAGAGCAGCACCTGCAAGCCAAGCACACATACAACAGTAGCCACAAACATGCCAGCAGCCCACAACAGCATCAGAGCCTGAAACACCAGGGAGGTTTATAATTCCAAACCAAGCAGACTAAAATGGTCAGAAAGAGATCATCTGTTGTCTTGAGGCACAGCTGTAGATGTCATCCCTCTCGGAAATTGTCCTGCAATACCAACACAGTCTTTGGGAACAAAAAACAGAAACTGGGAAAACAACCTGAAATCAGAGTGAGAAAATGGTTGGGCCAGCACCATCAGCAGAAAACTACAGGAGGGAAAGCTGGCAAGAGGATGGAGGTAAAAGAAGCAAGGGCTGACATTAGCAAGTGCTGCCATGGCTGCTAACAAGCCCCAGAAAGATTCTGCACCAAGGGATGTGAAGCCTTTCACACATTAAGGAATGCTACCAGCAAAGCCGCTAACTTCTTGCACAAAGACATGGCACACACTTTTATTTTGCAGTGCACGTTTAATCTTTTCATAAAGAGACGAGAACAGAGACGAAGTTCGAACCTTGCTGTGATTAGAAATTCATTCTCCTTTCAGAGTTGAGGTTTGCAGTGGTAGGGGCGTTTTCTGCCAGTCCCTTACCAGCTGACGGAGATCTGAAATCATGGCACACAGGTCTGTGTTCTTCTTCTCATAACCCATGAGCTGCTGATGGCACTCTGCCAGCTGTGTCTCAGTGTACTTCAGGAGCTCGGGCAGTTTCTCCAGATCAGAAAGCTGGTTCTGCAACTTGTCACGAGCCTGTAATCAAAGAAGAGAACATGAGCAACTTCCAAATGTTCATAAGATCAAGACTAAAAAAAATATCTCTACTTCAACTCTGCTTTGTTAATCCACAAATATCTACAGAGTGTCATCACCATGATGACACTGTGTGGATATTTGGCCAGTGCTGGAGTTCAAAGCCTAAGGTCTTTTCCTACTCCAAAAAGCTTTCACTTAGGATCTGGCATTCCCTATGGATGGTATAAGAATGAGTATTTTGGATTGTGGACTTCAATTTTTCTAGAAGCATCAAAAAACTCTGCTTTTGAGGTCAGCTGTTCCACATCAGATAATGGTGTAACCTACCTAATCCACTGTTCTAAACCACTATTTCTGCAGCAAAGTACACACTAAATAATTTACACACCTTGGAAGAATGCCATATAGTCAAAAAGAAGCTGCTAAATGTTCATTCTGCAAAACTTAATGAACAAGTCCTGAGAAAAAGCTGATGCAAAAGGCAGAGTGAAGATAAGCCTTTTATTTCCTATTCACAGCTGTTTTTCACTAGATTCAGAACACTAAGATCCATAAATGTCTACAACATGTCTTTAGAGGGATAGTTACCTCTTCAAGCTCCTTGCTCATTTCGTCCCTTATTGTCTGGTTCTCTTCTTCACATCTCTCCAGTCTTGCTGCCAGATCATCTGCTTCCTTTCGGGCCTTCTGTGCCTGGACATTCACAAAAAGACCACAGACTTTATCTGTTATATACAGTTTGCAACACATGTGTGCCATGCCTTGGAGAAACTGCTCCAGTTGGCAATAGCTAAGGCATTACAGAATAAGCCACAGTGGAAGGAGAAAACACCCTGACATGCAAGCACTGAAGGTTCTGAGACCCACCTGTGCCGTGTAGGTTTCAATCAACCCTTCATAGCTCCTGACAGAGTTCTGGAGATGCTGCAACTCCATCTGTGCTCGGTTCAGCTTGTCCTCCATTGAGTTCAGAGCAGACTGAAAAAAGAAAACATTTCCCACTGAGTGCTTGGAAGTACCTGCCATGTGAGCTGTCTAATGTTGTCTAGACTGAGAAAATACACTTTTGTCTATGCAAGTTGCCAAAATTTTCCAGACTTCAGCAGACTGCCAAATTTGTATCAGCAGAGCACAGAGGTTTGGGATAGAAAAAAAGATGTGGGTCACCCAAAAGATCACTCATTATAAAGGACAACAGGAGAAATATGCCAGTGGTTTTTCTTTTTGTTCTGGAGATTACTATTCTCTCTGTATGAGCTATAACAGCTGTTTGCTCTCTGGTTAGCAGCATAAAGGTAAGGACAAGATTTAAGATCCCAGCTAGATGAAACAGTAGTTGGAGATACTCCTAGCCAAAATATGGAAGAAACACAGAAACACAGTTCTCCCAGTATGTACACTTCCTGTGTCTCCTCCCAGCACACTGGCCCTGTATAGGAGCAATGAGTGCAATTTGATTGTATCCTCAGTGGCCAAGCAAGTTGTTATAATTCCCCCTTCTTTTCCTTCTAGCATTTGATCTTCAAACTCTTAGAGTTACCGACCTTTAGTTTTTCATTATCTCTCCTCAAAGAATTGTTCTCTCCAGTCATTTGCTGCACTTTTTCTCCCAAAGCTGCATTTTCAGCCCGTGCCTTCTCCTGGACCCTTGCCAGGTTTTCCACCATGTCTGCAATACGGCTGCCACACAGAAAGAAAATTAATCCCTTAAGTGACAAGAGTAAGGATAAACTAGCTTCAGAAACATGGCTTTTCCCTATCCTTTTATTTTCCTTCTCCAGTCATACATGCACACCTCTTTGTTTCACTGTTCAACTACTCCCATCTTTTTATACCTCCTGGAAGTTAACTGGAGTGTCCCCCTGGAGCTCAAATGAATTGTCTCAAAGATGCACGGGATAAAGATATGCCTCTCTCAACTCATACCTACCTACTTTTCCCTGCAGCAGCAGCTGTACTGCAGTGATGCTAACACATTTATTTACCTTCATAAAGAAATTGGCATCAACTATACTTCTTATCTCTTTTGGTATCTTCCATTCCAGTTACTCAAAAAGATCTCAAAACAAAAATTATCTTAATTCAAAGAATTACAAAATGGCAAAGGAACAGTTTTAAGGCTCAGCAAATCTTAAACAGTCTGCCTTTGCTGTGGCTAGTCAGCAGCAGAAGTCACGTCTCTCTCCACCTCTTCAAATTCTACTCTAGCCCTTAGGCAGTGCTGGTTTTGCTTGTTTATTTACAAGCAATCCAATTAAAATATTCATTTCAATGCTATTATTCAATTAAATTATCCTTGAACTTTGAACTCATGCCCACTCATGCTTCTTTCTCTGCACTGATTTTACTCTAACCTGTTCAGTGTAACGACTTCCAGTTCAAGATCATCCTTCTCCTTCATTATTTTGCTGCAGCGAGTTTTCCAGGACTCGAGATTGGCCTGGAGCTCAGTAATAGCAGTTTCCTGTCAGACAAGGGAAACACAAGAAGAAAAAAGTAAGGGAGAAGACAAAATAATCACTGGTGTGAGATATGCAGATAATACACAGAGATGCCCTTAACTTAGGACATGCAGTGAATATAGTGACAGCTGAGCAAACTAGATTTGTTCTAACTTGGCATAAATGGGCCATGGCATCAAGACAGAAATAAATTTCATTAGTCAAAAGAAGAGACTCTCCCCAGGGCTGCTACCAGAAGCCAACAATTTAAAAGCATGACCTCAAACTAGGCCTCTCCTGTTTCAGCAGGTACCTTTTCTGATAGCTGGACAGTCAGTCTCTGCACGTACTCCTCACTCCGCTCTGCTCGCTCTTTCTGTGCACGGATTGCTTTCTTCAGGGCCTCTCTATCATCATCCCCCTTCATCTTCGTGTCTTTCTGCTGTTCCAGGGCAAGTTCCAGCTCTTCCTTAAGCTGAGCTTCACTGATCTCCAGATTCTATGGGGGAACAAAACCCACCATATGGATTAATGCCTGTATTACACCTGCAAACCCAAAGCAGCAACTAATTTCCTAGAAGTGGTGATGAGAACCAGGCACAAATCCCCAGTGTTCAGCCTGGAGGTTATTTGCAGTCAGGTTTCACCTACACAATCCTGTATAAATTCTGAAAGAGATGGCAGCATGACATCTTCCTTTTCTTCCAAGAGTCTTCCTTTCTTCTTTCATAAGCTGCTTCCTAAAATACTGATTTCTCTCCCGACCAAAATAAATACTGTTTTAACAGTCTTTTGATCTACCTGAAAAAATTCTTTTTATTGACAGAATGTTTGCATATAATAATGTTTTATAAATAATAACCTGTTTTATCCAGGTCCTATTAGAATAGATTATAGCTCCTCTAAACTATTAACACATTTATATTCCTTTTAACATCATCCCAACATATGCTAAATATAAAGCTCTAATCAAAATAAACCAGGGGAAGTTTCTCCTCTTCATTAATACTGTAGAACAGATGAACAAGGGTGATCAAACTGGCACAGCATTTTTCCAAAAATGCAAATTAAATAGTTTCAGTTTGTCTTGATGCTTGATTAAACCAAAGCAATCTTTTCAATAATTATGGAGTAACTAACTTAGGAAAAATAAAATCTAATTAATGCACATAGACCTTAAGGCTAAGATTTTGCCTCATGCCTCAAAAGCGAAAGGATTTCTCTTTTCTTACTTAATTTGAAAATCATGCTGTGTGTTAATGGCATAAACATCACCAGCCAATATTTCAGTCAACCAGACTTTGTAAGAAGCTTGTGCTACTCCCTTTGTGAGTGAATTCAGTCCATGGGAGCAAAGGAAGAGACAATCCCCAGGGAGCAGTGCAGACGTACCCGCAGCTGTGTGGCCAGACGGTTGTTCTCAACTTCTTTGCTGCGCAGCTGGGCTTGTAAATGGGCTTTCATTGTCTCCATAGCCTTGGCAAGTTCATATGCTTTCTTTGCTTGTTCCTACATAAGCAGGAGCAAGACAAACATGTTTTTACTCAATAAGTTAATAGAAGGAACACTTTACAGTATGCAGTAGTAATCTCAGATTTCTTCACTGAATGATCTCCAGCCATCTCCACAGAGGGACCCTCACAGCTCTTTTAGTCCAACAAAAAGGGACCAAATAAGCAGCCATTTATTTTACAACACATGTGAATGATTGGCCTGAAAGCTTTGTGTTCTAGGGCAAAATATCCTTGGTATCTGATCTCTTCCACTGCATTCCCCCTTTACTTCCTAAACTAAGGAACACAATGGAATTTGCCATTGGGAACCAACAGGACATTAAACAGAATGGCAATTCAATGCCCAAGCAAAGAGAATTCTACCTATCCATCCTCGTGACAGGTGTCTTATTAGCAAAATATGGAACCCACAATGGTGTGAGAGTTGGTATCTGCCTAGTTTTATAAGCAAACCAGTCATCTGATCTCAAAATAGCAATCTGCAAACAACCTCATCTTTTGGACTGCCTATGGTTTTACAGAACTGGAAAGTAGAAAAGAGAGGGAAAATCAGAAAAACAAAATTACCTTTTCTGTAACTATCTGAATTGTGAGGCTTTCCAATTCCTTTTCTTTTCCCTGCAGCCTGATCTGAAGTTGCTGGAAAAAACAAACACCACACAGATGTTCAGGCAGGAACAAACATATTTAGGATGGCAGGTAGAAGGCAAGAGGTGTAACTGCCTCCCTGTCAAGACCAACTGATCTGTGGCATGGTCGGTTATCCACAACAACAGCATCCTCATCCCCCAGAAGAACTCTTGTCTCAGTTTACAGAGAAGGAGATTAACAAAAACAGGCACAAGGTAACTCATTCAGTGACAGAGCCCAATACACAGAATTATCCCCATTTGAAGGCCCCATATTTCAAAGGCAATGAAAATCCACCCACTTTGAAATGCAGATTGTTAACCAGAGGAGCAATGTAGTGGCTCTGATTACCACAAAAGCTCAAATAATTTTTTTATTGATCTAAAAGGCACAACTGTAAGATTTCACAGCAGAATATAAGACAAAAAAGGGCTTGCCATTTTAGATCTTTCTGCTGTATCATTAAAGAAACAAGAGATTGTGGTTTGCTTACCATGTTCTCTGCATCTGAGTCAGCCAGCCTTTTCAGCAGCACTGCTTGCCGATCCAGTACTTTCTGGGCATCTTTCTACAAAATAAAAGCACGAGAAAAAATCTTTAACCAAAAAGTCAATTTTATACAGGTTCTTTAAATGGAACTGGGAAAATCAACTATTTCCTTCCAGTTGCAGCAGCAATTCTTAGAAGATAGAGAGAAACATCACATTTGCTAAATATTTCACATATCATTATCCATCTCAGAAAGCTTTTCCACTTCCCTGTCAAAGCTTTAAAAAAAAAACCAAAAAGCATGATGGCAATGTAAGATCATTCTGAACTCTCCCACGACTCAGGGAAAGTCATGTGGAAGAATTCAGACCTTTTATCCAGCCTCACTGGTGGCTGAGGTAACTGTTACCATCAGCCTGCTTTTGCTGAAACAGAATATAAACTACAGAAAGAATAGAAATTTCATGTTTCTATTCCTCTTACAAACAACAGAGAATTGTTCTGTACATGCAGCACAGAATTGTTCCCGATTTCTCTGTTGTTGCCCTCAGAGCCTACAAAATCAAAGTTCTGAATATCTGTAGGCTCCCATTAGCTGAGGCCATATCAAGTCCTCAGACTCCAGCAATCTAAGTGCAGCAGCAGCATTTGAGACCAGCAGGATCAGCAGATACAGCCATATTCAGAGGAGACAGCAACAGGCAACACAGCAGTGCCTGACCTTAATGCAGTCAAAGACTTAGAGGCTCTACCATGCTCAGAGCAGAAAAGCCAGTCTTACTCTATGAATTAGGGAGAGATAAAGGAAAAAAAAAACCCAAATAAAAACTACCCAGCATTTATGGGTTGACAGGGTCTGCTGCAGGGCTGGGAAAAAGAGTTGAAATATTTCAAACTCAAAATTCCCTTCCAGCCCACGAGACAACAGAGCCTCCTGTAATCAGCCAGGTTCCAAACACAGCAGTTCTCACCTCCCGGCATTGCTGCTCTGCAAGAAGTTCTCGGAGCGTTCGGTTGGTTTCTTCAAAGGTGCTCAACTTCTGGAGCAGAAGCTGTTTTTGTCTTGTTAGAGCATTTATGTCTGTGCTGCTCATGTGTTTCTCCTGAAGGAAAAGCAATAAGCAAAGAAATAAATAAACAAAAATAAACAAAGGAATGAGAAAAACAAAACACATCAACTCGAACAAAACCCACAAAACATAAACAAAAGGAAATAATTGTTCATTTCTGTGCAGAAGGTAACTGGAAGTAAATACCCCACTTTAAAACCAAACCAGCCAACACCTTAAGGATGTTAAGTCCCTCCACTTTTCCTTAGGTTTTACTGGATTAGCAACTATAACATTACTTTTTTAAGACAGCTATGTAACAGGACAATGTAGTAAAAGCAAGAACAAAAGGGACACCTACAACATTGAGTCTCCCAATGGTATTTTTCAGGGCGCAGATCTGTCTGGCAGCTGCTGCTCCATCCCTTTCTGCTTCATTCAGCTTGGTCATCAAACATTCCTTCTCCTGCTGCAAGCACTCCTTCTCTAGCCTGCAAGGAGAATTCAGCCATCAGAGAAATAAGAAGCTTTGGGAGCCATGCCAGCCACTACTGATATAGAGTTCATTGGGTTAAAATTCATAAAAATTCATAAAAAGCCCAAATCAGAGGATAAAAGCTCTAAACAAAAACTACTTAAGATTTAACCTCTTTCAGTGTGGAAGCTGTTTTGAGAAAATACAGTAAGCAGACACCAGGAGCTTGCTAAGATCACAGCTATGAAATTTAGAGGGACCAAATCAGGCTTATACCAAAACTGCACACACTGCTAAACCCAAAACACAATGCTGTGCTTTTCCTGGACACTTATGCCACACCAGAAATAAGACTCCAAATGGCCAAACAGAAAAGCACATCAAGACATGTAGCTCAATGTTTTTAGCCAGCGCTTGTTTAGCCACCACTCAGAAGCATTAACAGAGTTTTATGAAAAAGAAATACAAAGTATTAACTTCTAAGTGAAATTTCTTCAGGAAAAAATAAAACTAACTCTCCTAAAACACTAATGTCCCCCTGGAGACACACACTTCATTAATTCTTTAGATACAAAGTAGATGCAAAAATGTGAGACTTGCAGACCTTCAGGATCACTATGAAAAAAGCCAAAGGTTCAGTCCTCTCAGGAGCTGTCACTCCTGGCTCTGGATGATTTTTAAAAAGGTCAAAAATTTTCCTCTAGTTTTCAGCTCCATGTTTATTCATTTATTGTTCTACCAATATCATCACAATTCAAGCAGAATCCCTCAATCATCAAAATACTAACTGCAGAGCTAGGCTGACCCTCCAGACAAGCCAAGTGCTCCCAGGCTCCTCTCAAAGCAGTTTTCTTTTTCCATTCCAAAAATCATGCTAGAGCCCTTCCCTGCAGCTATTGCAATCTGGAGCCCCCTTCTAAAAGGTGACAAAAAATCCAAGTGCATCAGTTCTTCAGCAGCAGCTACGAGCTCAAATCATGTCAGCAACAAAGGAGGAAGGTGCCTGTGGATACCACTCGTGCAGAAAAAGTGAGAAGTGAAGCTTTCTTACACAGTCAGGTCCTTCTCCTCCTTTATGCGCTCGATGTTGCGCCGGAGCCGAGTGTTCTCATTCTCTGTTTGTACCAGCTCCTGTGTGACCTCGTTCAGCTCCTCCTTCTGCTCCTCCAGGAGACGCATTGTCATTTCCTCCTGTTCCTCCATTTGCTGCATCTTGACCTGAAGATATTGGAATAAAACTTAAACCAGGGGCTTTGGAAGTGATACACAGAATCCACATCCCAAATCAATGAACCATTCAGAGCCAATTAACTTATTGAAAGTATAAAAAAAAATGAAGCATCTCCTCCCAGGTGACAAGTGACAGGACATGTTAAAAACAGTTTACCCCCACCATGATGCATCTTATGAGACTTGGGAACATCTCCCATGTATTTTCAAAGTGGTGTCAAGTACATAGGAGCTTATTTATCTGGAAAACACGACATCACTGGGTTGCACATTTTTGAAACTGAATCAGAAGAAACAATTACATTGAATAAGGAGATTTTTTTGACAATAAAACATCAATGCATTGCATTTTTCACTTTCTGGAGTCATCAGTTTTCAGATTTTGGGCTTGGGCAAGAGAGATTATTTGGAAGCTAAAGCACAGCAATACCTTATTAAATTAATAATTTTTTTAAATGTTTCATAGTGTGGCTTAGTGAATTTCTCACCAGGATACTTCAGCTGTTCTAAACAATTCAGATTGATTTTTAAGCAAGCTACCAACAGCCTGGGCAGCCTTCCATTGCACCAAGACCTGCCTCCAGCCTCCTCTTGTCAAAGGATCAGCTACAAAGCCCCAGTCAGCAGGTTTTTCCACTGTCTCCTCACCTCTTTCTTCAGTGTTCCCACCATATTCATCAGGCTATCTATCTTCTTTTCGTATTGGTTTATTTTGCAGCAAGTGGCAGCGTCGTCATCTGTGGAGAGGTCACTGAGGCGCAGCACCGACTGCATCCTTTCACACTCAGGATGAGGTGCAGCTTCAGCTGATTGCTGCCAGAGAAAAAAGGGTATAATTTTTTAGAATAACATTATAAATAGTATCCTGCAGCTAACATTGCCAAAGAGCAGAGGCTGGGTCACATCACTGCAGCAAGGCTAGAAAAGAAAAGAAGATTTACAAATAGCTCTTCCATTTCCATCTGGGAAAGGTCATGAACGCAGAAAGAGTACAATGAAAAAGAAGAAAAACTAATCAAAGCTCAAATCCTCATCTAGGATACAACAGGCAAAACTATCAACCCATGAGAAAGAATGCTACACAAACACTCCATGCTTTGGAAGAGACTCAGACCAGCAGTCCCTCGCTGAGCCTCCAGATGAGATCTTGAAGGGCACTAGTAAAATTACAATAAACAAACAAATGTGTCTGGCTCCTAGACACAGAAAGGCATGGCCACAGGCTGTTTATGAATTCTCAGTTTTTCTATATTGAAAAGTGAAAAGATTTGTAGAAGACACTTCAAGTAGATGGTAGGCGACAGTAGCCTTCTTTCAGATCTGCCCAACTCTCTCACTACACAACTGCTCTCTTCAACCTTGGCTAAACCTCAAAGTTTGTTTGAAAGAGCAAAGCCAGTTGTACCTCCCACTTCAAGATGGTACCACGGGTACTTGTTTTGCCTGGGGGTATCCAAGGGGCCTTAGTTTTCACCCGCACAGCTCGCGCATCATCCCCTTTTGATTTCTGTTTCTGCTTTTGCTGAAGAAAGAGAAAATAAAATAAATTACAGACCCTTAAAGAACCATTTGCAACTTCTAGTGCTGCAAAACCAAATGAAAGATGATTCACATGGAACTATCAGTAGTGCTTCACAGGATGCAGCAGGTGAGATGAGGTAGCAGCCAACAAAGGAAAGATTTCTGCACACTCAGCTGACAGGATGGATGGATGTAGGACCAGACAGATCCCTGCAAGATCCCTTCTCCGTCCCAGATTCACCTCACAAAAAAGCAGATATATATCATTTGACACTGTGATTGATTTTGGAAAGCCCTGGAAGTGTTTTCCCTACTCTGCAGTCAACTAGAAGATCCACATTTATTTGTATTGAACTTGAGCTGCTCTAACGGAAGGAGAGTTAAAGTGTTTTTGCACAATTCTAACCTTAGAGAAAAATCAGATGCTGTAAACATTCCTTACTGGCAATTAATTAATAGGACTCATTATTTTCACTGTCATTCCATCCCATTATGAAATTTGCCATTAGCAACAAACACAGAATTAATAGAAGACTTAGAACAGATGTCCGTAGACAAGGAAGAATGAGAACTTCCATCAACTTTTTAGAACAACTTTCCATAAATACCCAGCAACAAAAGAGGATATAGAATAGCTAAAACCTCAGCTTCAGTTTTGCCTTGTGCCTCCTGTGGATAAGGCTGGGAAGAGATCTTTGCTGCAGAGATCAGTGGACAGAGAGTGTCCTTAATGCCTGAAGATGGTCTGAATCAAGATTCTTTTTCTAAACACATTTACTTTAAAACAAACAAGGTGCTACTTGAAATATCTAAGTACTACCTCTCCTCAAAGCTTTCCTCCAAAAACAGATATGAAGCCAAATAGAAAACATTATCAGGACACAGATCCAAGAAATAAAAGGGAAAAAAATCCTCCAAACAACATCACATTGGAAGCAACATTTCTCACATGAACACGAAAAGCAATCCTGTATCATACCAAAATCACATTACAACAAATCAACATAGCAAATGTATCACTGCAAATTCACCACTGAATATGAGATGAAGTCTCATAGCTCTAACACAACAGTAGAACAGACCTGGAAGATTCTGTGATGCTTCTAGGGCCATTCAACTTCCTCTCTGCAGCCCTTACAACCAACCAGGTACACATTCCTACCTGGCATTTTGCAGGTGTGGTTTTCTGCCCCTTTTTAATATGGACATGGACAGGGGTGTTTTCATCCACATGGACGTGCAAAGGGGGAGATGAGGAACGGTTCTTCATGGCTCTTCTCCCACAAATGGGAAAGGGAAATACAATGAAGGGAAACCTGTGAATAAGGAAACTGGAAACAACAACATTTCCTTCAGTGTTCAGAGAGGAACAGTGGCCAGCCTTGGTTAACATTTGAGCTTTTTATCAGTAGCATCTGCCATTTTGAACTGCACATTATTCTTCTGTAAAGCCAGAATTAAGACAAACAATTCCTCTGCTTCCAGTACTTTCTGCTTTTACCCTCATTACTGAAGATCAAACGCAGCTGGATTGATAGCAGGTGTCTGTAAGAATCATTGAAGTTCAGAGTCTTAAAGCAAGTGAGCAAATCAAGGATTCCTATAACCAACAAAATCTGATTACAAAGAGACATTTGAAGCAGGAACAAGAGGAGAATCAATTTAACAGTTAAGAAAAACCATCAGGAATTCATCAAACCACTCCATCCTAGAACCCTGAACGCGCGTGCTCCTTCACATGTGCTTAACTCTGAGTGTCTTTCTAAAGCATAAATCCTTAAAAGCCATTGCATCACAGCATTTCTTTAATCTCCACAGCAACACATAACCATAACCTGACACAACACAGAAAAGCCTAGAGACACAAGGTTCAAGTCATCATCTTGGAGCTGGATGCCTCAGTTGATGTGAAGGCATAATGCAACTGCAAATCTTACACAAAGCCACCAGCAGCACTAATTTGATTCTGGCAGAAAGGATATTGTCAGCCTAGGTGAAGTTACTTACAGTTACTTTCAAGCTCTTGACTTTTCTGGACACGCTCTTGGGGGAAGAGGTAGCTTCTTCTCTGACAGATGCGACACACCTGATACAGAAATAATAAAATGATTAAGAGGAAAAGGTGCCAATTTCTGAACATCCTCTTCCTTTTGATTTAAGGGAATACCAAGGCTCAAACACACCAAGTGCATGAACCCAAATGACAAAAGTTGGTGTGCCCTAGCTTCCTCTGTAAAGCACAGGATGAGGGAAGGACAGAGACTATAATTCCTAACGTACTGACAATGGAAACAGTTCTAAACAGTGGAAGTGTTTTGTACAATTACATGATGGCACTATTCACTTACAAACTTCCAAGCTCTAGCTGCAATTTTTAAGGAACACAGTAGCACTTCCTTTAATTCAGGAAGAGGAAGACACAGCTTTCTGAAGGAACAGGATTCCCCAGCTTCCAGCTATGAACAATTCCAAACACTGCTGGGGTGTTGATGGCCTTTCTTCCAAGGGCTGTCTTAAGTCTCCCCGGGCCCAGCACTGACAGAGCTTTGGAACCACCACGAGTGACAATCAAACGTTGTCACCGCGCCTCCCTTAGCAACAAGGCTCACGCGCAAGTTAGAGTTCCTCCGGCGATCTCTGGAGGTTTTCCATGGAACGTGAGGCCGCCTCAGGCTGGCAGAGACGCGGCCTGGGGGCCGTGTGCTGCTCGCAGCTCTGAGGGCAGGGCAGGCCCAACAGGGCCCGGCAGCTCCCAACGCTCGCCCGCACCGCGCCGTTATTCCGAGCCCGATGGCTCCCGCTGGCCTCCCAGCAGGAAGGAGCCCGAAGGGCAGGGAGGAAGGAATAATTCCCGGGGCTCGGACACCCACACGGTGAACGGACACACAAATGGTGAGAACACACCCTACACGGCGAGGAGACGCCCACACGGTGAGGGGAGCACCCCCCGCCCCGGCTCGCCCTGCCCTGCCCTGCCCTCCCGTCCCCGGGCCCGGCGCCCTCACCAATTGGCGCCGCGCGGGGTCCGCAGCCACTTCAGCTCTCCATCGGCGCGGCGGGAGGTGCAGGGGCGGCCGTGGGTCGAGTTCAGGTGAGGATGCCCGCAGCAGAGACAAGGAGTACGGCTGCAAGGCCCCGGCCGCCTCCGCCGCCGCGCCGCCCGCGGCTCCACCATTGGGCGATTCGAACGGCCCTGAGCGGCGGTTACCGCCCCCGGTAACCGCCCGCGGCCCGGGGCGGCCGGCACGAGCGGCCCAACGGCCGCCCCGCGGCCCCGCGGACCCCCGGCCGCGCAGAGCCGTACGAGAGGCTGCTCATCCGAACAGAAATGGGGGGAGTCTGAATATCGGATTAAATAACTGGATTATTAAGTCAATTTTCTTCGCGTTGCCTTTTGGGATGAGTTTAACCGTCTTAAAGGTGACACCAGAACTGGGGACACAGCCACTTGTACTGTAAACTGTTAACCAGAGCTGTGTGCAGTTCTGGCTGTCCCCAACATGAGGACATGGAAATGTTGGAGACCACGAAATTAAGGGGACTGGAGCACATTCCCTATGAAGACAGGCTGAGAGAGTTGGGGTTGTTCAGCCTGGAAAACAGAAAGGTTGTGTGGAAAACTCAGAGCGCCTTCCAGGGTCTGAAGGGGGCTACAGGAAAGGCAGAGAGGGACTCTTCATCATAACTGTAGTGATAGCACAAGGTGAAAATTGAAAGAGGGGAAGTTTACATTAGATATTAGGGAGAAATTCTTCCCTGTGAAGGTGGTGAGATACTGGCACAAGTTGCCCAGGGAGGTTATGGATGCCCCAACTCTGGCAATGCTCAAAGCCAGGTTGGATAAGGCCTTGAGCACCTGGTCTGGTGGGAGGTGTCCCTGCCCATGGCAGGGGAGGTTGGGAGTAGATGATCTTTAAGGTCCATTCCAATCCCTTACCATTTTAAGACTCTATAAAAGGTGATACAAAATCCTGAAACTATCTTTATTTAATGTAATATTATTGGCGTGTCAGTGTTAAGGATATTCATCTTGAGAGAACTGATTCATGTAGCACAGCACAGCAAGAAGTGGAGTCACTGAGCCTTTGGTGCTTCAGATCCTCATTTAACATGAAAATCTCTTCCTCCCTCTCAGGTTGAGGAGGATGCTGAAATTATCAAGGGTTTCTTCAACCTCCTGTTTATGCACGCTCAATATAATTCTTTAAAAGAACACTGCCTGTTGATACTGTGGAACACAGTTTCAGTATAGAACAGTTTAAAGAAATATAAGTCAGAGCAGCCACACAGCCATTTGTACTGTAAACATTTTTTTCTCCCTTCAATGTCAGATCCTAACTGAATTTGGAACTGAATCTGCAGAAAAAACCAAAACCTCAATCACCACCACTGTTATAACCAATAAAGGTACTCCCCCTGAACACACACTGGGCAAGCAGTTAGTTATTACAGAGCAACTTCATCTGCACCTGAAATACCACAAACAAATCAGATTCCCTGAAACCTGCCTGTTCTTCAGGGAAACAAACCTGATGAAGGTAATTAAGGATACTAAAGCCTTTGGGGTGTGCATAGGATCACTCACATTTGAACCTGCACTGTCTCTTGCTATGGCAAATATTGTTTCTGCAGCTAGAGAGGGACTTTGACAAGGGGCAGTGGCTTCCCACTGAGAGAGAGCAGGGTTACATGGGATGTTACAAAAAAATTCCTTGTGAGGGTGAGGAGGTGCTGAAACAGCTTGCCCAGAGAAGCTGTGGCTGCCCCATCCCTAGAAGTGTTCAAGGTCAGGTTGGACAGGGCTTGGAACAACCTGGTCTAATTGAAGGTGTCCCTGTCCATGGCAGGGGTTGGAACAAGATGGTTTTTAACTCAACCCAAACCATTCTATGATTCTACCCAGCACAGCTCAGAAGACTTAGCTGCAGGTACAGCTCCTAATCTGACTGCCACATCAGCAAATCCTTTGTTACCCTTGAGTGACAGAAACATTTAGAGATCCCCTGGCCATGCAGATGGCTCTTAATCCTTTTCCTAAAACAAGAACAAACTGATCTTCAGGGATATTCCAGAGGCATCTCATGCAAGACAAGCCTTTCCAATAACTGCTCTGCATTTGTGATTTCAGTGTAGGCCATGTTCTTTGGGTGTAAAGGGTAAGGTAAGGACTCAGATCTCACAAAGGGGACAGAATAAAGCCAGCCTTTATCTGTGCACACCATACAGAATCAAGTCCTGAGAGAACCGTTTACATGGAAGAGTGAAAGCAGACACCCTGCTGAGCACAGCCTTGCTGCTGTCACTGTCTCACTGCAGTGCCTTCTCCAGCACTGCAGATTCCTCCAGTTTCCTTAGCACTAGGTTTACAAGAATCTATTGCAGGAAATATTGTCACTTAAAAACCAGTATCCAGCATCTCAGTCAGGAAAACGCTTCAGGTGACATGGATGAGTAGCAGAAGACAGCCTGAGGCAAAAGCTGGTCAGGCTTACCACGTCTGACACAGCCATAACACCAGCCAAGAGCATCTTGCTTTTACAGTAACCTGCTCTGAGAATGTCTCTTGTCTGAAAGGAGCCTTTTTGCTGCATTCTTCAGTTCAGGGCGTCTCCTTTCCAGCAGCATCCAAGATCCCTTTCTTTTACCTGTCCCCATCCTTCCACAAACACCCAGCTGGACCCTTCTCTCACAGCAACTTGATGTTCTGAACCGGGTGGTCTCTGTGCTCACATGTCAGTCCATTATAGGTGTGACCAGTCAACTCTAAAAATAAAAGCCATTTCTTCTGAAGTTTTCACCATGCAAGTACTTCAGGGAGGCAGCTGCAGCTGGCATCAGATTGCGACTCCAGTTTTTTGAATGACTCCTTCCATGCGCTGGTACCAAGGCTGAATCTTGGTGTGAACCATCATGTCATCAAAGGCTTCCAGCCCTCCATCACCCGGAGTACCCCGTACACTGCCTGTGCAGAGCAGAGAGGTCAGAACAACACTGAAAAAGCAGTGGAGAATGGCTTAGGGTACAACAAGTGTCTCAATAGCCAAGTCAGTAAGGCTCTTCCCCCTGTCCTGCCATCTGATCCATCCTTCTGATTAGCAAGAAGAGTGAATGGCAGAAAGGTATTTAAGAACATGCATGTTTTTGCATGGGGAAACAGTAAGGAAGGATCAGGATCTATGTGCAGTTATGGGGAAGTCCCCACCACGTGGGAACTGCATTTACAGCACAAAGGACAATGTATCTCATGTAGCTCAACTTCTCTTGTACTTGCATTAACCATTTCACAGAGGCTGAGCAGCAGGATAATTTGTGATCCACCTGACAATAACTGCAGGGATGAAGCCCTTACCAGGTCAGCGAGGTTTGGCTGGTTCCCACCCATGAACAGTCGATTTTTGCCAACAGCTTTTACCCACTCGTTAACTGCTTCATACAAATCTTCTCGGACATCATCTCGAAGCTGGTGTCTGGATAAAGAGAAGAATCAGTTTCAAGACACATGTTTGTTTCTTCTTTATCCTTCTATCACCTCTCCCCTTATGGGCTGGTCTTGGTTTGCAAGTAAGGGCAGTATTTCAGAGTGAAGGGGCAATCAGTAATTAAACAGTGGATGAGTAGAAGGGTTCAGTACCTCCAGTTAAAGAAGTACAGTTGTTACTCATACAGGATTAAATGGTTCAGTTTAAAATTCTGAGGTTCTGCCCTTTGACAGCTGGGGTTCACAGCTAAGGAGGAGCTATCTCTCCTCTTGTGTACTTGGTGCTTAGTGATACCAACCTTTTCTTCAGCCTCTTGCTAACAAAGAACATGGCAAGAGCCCCCACATATTTGGCAAAGAGACCTTCCAAGGTGCCAAACTTTCCCTCACGGACAATGTAATCAAACGATGCCAAGGCTTCTTTGGGGGTGCGGTAAACATTGGGGGAGATGAGGTGAACAAGCCAATCATCTGCCCATTTTCTCCACTTCATTTCTTCCCTGCGAGCAGTCAAAAGAAAAGTTTTCAGTGAATGAGGTACAGATGGAAGGGCTACAGGAGGCAGGAATCCTTCCAAGGTCAAACACTCCTACCCAGGTACTCTGGTGACCTCTCTAAAATGCACTCAGCATCATTATCTTTGGCAAGGCTCCTCCAATCTCAAACTGAATTTAAGACTAAGATAGAACATTAGGTTCTCTAGCCCAGTACAAGAAATAGAGCAGGAAGGGAAACTCTCCCTCAATAGCATTCCTCTGAGGCACAAAGGAAAGGCCAAGAAGGAAACTGGAGGCAGCTGAAGGCCTGTGTGACCATGGTGGTGGTAACTAGGCTGTCTAACAACTTTGTGAAAAAAAAAACAGCTTTTTTTTTGTTTGTTTTGAATTATCTAACAAACACAGCAAACCAACTAATGAGGCTTGAAACACTAACAAGGGTGTGACAAGACTTGTCAGCCCTAGTGGGATTTTACATCTACATCAACCCTGAGTACATAGGGAGGGGGCTGTGACCCTACTTGAGAGCCCAGAAACTGAAGAGCACTTACACTCTCACTTCTTTGGCAGGATAGACTCTCTTTGTCTCCTTCTCATCCAGCATGAGCCAGTATTTATTCTCATACTCAAGCACCTCCTTGCCTTGCTCAGTCACCGTTTTAACAGGTGGATAAAAGGACACGATTTCTTCTAAGCTATTCCTCCTGTGAAAAGAAACACAGTTAGCACTGATCTGGCTGCTACAAAAGAGGAGCAAGAGCAAAGGACAGATTGAAAGATACACACTATAAAATGTATTATTCTAAAAGTAAGTGCACAATGTTCCAGATTCTATTTGGGAGAAAAAAAAAAAAAAAAAAAAAAAAGGGAGAGACTGGGACAGCTACTTGCAAATAACTATTATTAGTGCACATACTTTTGTCTGTGACAGAACAGAAATTTCTGCAGGCATAAAACTTCCTACCATTCTCAAGTAGACCTAAAAGACAGGCCATAGGCACAACAATGCCATTTCACTCTAGATGTTATAACTGGCTAACTGTAAGCTCAGTTCCATGACTAACACTTGTCCATGTTTAAGTAGGTTTTGTGCAAACAGAATCTCACAGATGAGAAATCTCACTTCTGAAAGGTACAAGCTTTGCTTTACATCACACACATCACAATATATATAGCATCATCCATATTATCACAGGCTCAGGTCACTCAGAGCTTCAGAGCCTGAGGTCAGCAAAGACTTATGGCACACTCAGAGTCTTCCAAATCTCTACTTAACCCTGGGGCCTCCACATTCAACTCTCCTCTCATAACCCTGTTTTCTTACCTGGAAATAAGGTAGGTCTTTATTGCACTGATTATCACCGAGGAGTCGTTCAATTGCTGAAAAACAGGTTTAAAACAACCTTTTAAAAGAAGCTGGTTAAGTTGAAAAGGAAATTATTCCAAACCTTTTCCCCTACATGCTGAGGCTCCAAGTCAGGGAGACTTACCAGAGGGCTCCCAGCATTGGCTAGCAGGATGGGCACCTTTCTGTAGGAAGAGAATTTAATCTCTTTCCTCATGATTGGGTTCACTTCCACAATTTCGTAGGGCAGTCCATGATAATCAAGAAAAGCTCGGACTTTGCTGCAGAAAGGACAGGTTTTATACTGGTAGAGAGTGAGCTGCAGGCTCCCTGCAGGCAGCTGGGGAAGAAAGAGAACAGAAGATTCCATTTTCTGCTAAAAACATAAACACTACCTTCCTTCCACCCTTATTTCTGTCATGAAGTCATAGTTACTGACATTCAGTGTCAACATCTGATCATGAGCATATCTTGGCTATCAGATGTTTTCTTTAAATGGCAGCAACTATTTAAATAATCACCATTTATTGGGACCAATAACCTGTTTCTCTAAACATTTATTTAATGTGCTGGAAACTCCTATTCACAGTCAGGAAAAAAAAAAAGTTAAATCCAGGCAGTTTACCCCTTTATAGTTTCTATCCTGTAAAATAGAATTCTATAGAAAAAACACAACCCTTTACAGTAGTATTCAAATAAACACAAAGCCTTTACAAGCCAATCTCTCCCCCACAACAGCCTGTGTTGAGGCCACAAGGTGGGGAGAGCTGAGTTCGCATTTGTGTCTGCCCAAGTTCACATTCCTGGGATTAACCAACCTGGGCACAACTGGCACAAAGGCAGGGAGAGCCCAGGGCCGCCGGGACACCAGTTTGTTTCGCAAAGCTGCTACACCTCAGCAGCCTGACAGGCCGTGCCAATCATTCCTCGCACATTAAGGAACAAATGCAGCCACGCCGCTTTACTTCTCATTTACAATTTACTGGCTTACACAACCCTGCGCGGGTGCTGCGAAAAAGCAACAGCAGAAAAGGCTCCACACCCCCAGGAAGCCCTCACTGACAGCCTTTCCTTACAGCTCCTCAAGGAATGCTCTGCCAGGGGCCTCCCAAACCATTTTAAGCTCTTCCCTCACTCAAACCGGGGCAGAAGGAGCCGCTCGGTCCGCGGGGAACAGGCTCTCCCCGGGGGCTCGCTGCCGCCGCAGCGGGATTCCCCCGCAGGCCTCGGGGAGGGCACGGCGGGGATCAGGGGGAGCCGAGCCGCCCCCGGCGTTACCTCAGCGGCCGAGTGCTCCCGCAGGCGCTGCCGCGCCGCCAGGCACAGCCCGGCGCTGCCGCCCAGCGCGAACGCAGCGCCCAGCATCAGGCGGCCGCCGCCGCTGCTGCCTGCCCGTCCCGCCGCGGTGCCGAAGGCTCGTCCCGGGGCCCGCAGCCGCCAGGCCGGCGGCAACAGCAGCGCTCCGACCCGCCAGACTCGGCCGGCACCCGCCATCTTCGGCTGAGGGCGGGCGGAGAGCGGCCGCTCCGCCCCGGGCAGGGCGGCACCGCCCCGGCTCGGCCCCGGCTCGGGGTTCGGGCATGGCTGCGCCGCTCCCCGCTGAGGGCAGACCCTGCACGGGACACCTAAAAAGGGTGGGCGGACCGGCTGCCCTGTGATTATCAAATCTGAGAACACACCAGAGTTTAAAGTGGAAATCAAACAATCATTTGAAAGGGTGAGGGAGCTGGGCCTATTCAGAGGCCCGCGAGAAAAGGCAGCTGAAAGGGGATTTCATCGATGTCTGTCAGTGTCTGCAGAGAGGGCGCAGAGATTGGATCAGGCCGTAGTGCTGAGCAACAGAACAAGAGGAACTGGCAGGAACTGAGGCACAGAAAGTTCCACCTGAACATGAGGAAAAACTTCCTTCCTGTGCAGTGACCGAGCCCTGAACAGGTTTCCCAGAGGGGGTATGGAGCGTTCCTCTCTGGGAGTATTCCAGGACTGTCTGGGCACAATCCTGTGCCATGTGCTCTGGGATGACCCTGCTTGAGCAGGAAGGTGAGACCAGATGTCCCACTGTGACCCCTTCTGGGATTCTGTGGTTCTCTGCCCAGTGGAGCTGTGGATTCTGACCAGCACATACCCTCAGTGCAAGCACACATCTCCACACTGAAAGTCATCATCTGTTTTATTAACGTGGTTACATCCATTAATTACACTTATATTCAATTTCCCTGTTTGGGGTGCAACACGAGCCTGACTCTGCAGCACAGCAGAGTTATTACCCACAGAAAGGAGAGGTGGCTGCAATGTTAAATGAGGACATGACCTTTCCTTTCGTCTTTGTCCCAAATACCCACTTAATAACGGAGTCCTTGATCTCAGGAGCACCGCTTGAACCAATGCTCTAATTGTGGGTTATTTTCATCCCAGTGACTTCTCTCCTGGGATGAAAGCACCACACACCACAGGAGATGAGATCCCCTCAAGGTGACTGAGGTGCGGCCAAAGACAGGGAAGGGCAAAGTGAATCGTGCTTGTTGCTTTAGGGAAGAGGAGTGTGAAGGTGACCTGAGGCTGGTTCAAGCCGCTTAGTGGACGAAGCAGAGCTGTTGACAGGGCTGGAGTTGGGAGTTCAGCAGCAAAGCCCTCGCTGGGACGGGATGGCTCGCACGGACAGGATGCAGATTTATCCATACAGAGCATCACTTGTGCTGGGAAAGAAACGCTTAGTGCTGATGGCGGCCCCTAAGCGGGGGAGTCTAGGAGGACCTGAGGACACTTGGGGGTGGCAAGGACACAGCCTAGCGCTGAGCACGCGTTTGGGGAAAAATCCCCGATGAACGGGGAACGTGGCGCTGACCCCCGGGGCCGCCCCCTGCCCAGCGCCGCTCGGCGCGCCCGCCCGCGCGCCTCCGCCCCGCGCCCTCCGCGCTAACCACAGAGTTCGCCGCAGCGCCGGCCCGCGTGACGCGCAAGGCGCCCTGCCCTCCCATTGGCTGGAGGCCCCGCGCGTGCACGGGCGCGCCGTGCGGGCGGCGCCGAGGCGCGGGCGGGCGCGGCGGGATGTCGGGGCCCAACGGAGACCCGCACGTGCTGGGCGGCGGCACCGGCGACGACGGCGACGAGGGCGGGGACACCTTCGAGGAGGAAGGTGCGTGGTGGAGAGCGGGGCCGGCATCTCGGCGGGGATCCCGTGGCGCAGGATGGCCTGGCCTGGTCCCCTGGGCGACGGGGGGCGGAGTGCAGGTGTGTCCAGGTGTGCTCAGGTGTGCCCAGGTGTGCCCAGATGTTCTGCCGGGAGCGATGCCCGACGCCAGCGATGCACCCGCTGCACGGCAGTGGGGCTGAGGGGCTGCAGGGTTTGATTCCCACTCAGCCATGGGGCACCGAGCTCCTATGTGTTACCCTGGGGTGGATTTTTTTTTTTTTTTTTTTTTTTTTTTTGGTGAAAAAACTATTTTGTGCCTTTGCTGGCGTACGTGGTGCGGATGTCAGGAAAGAGGATGTTCAGGTTTCGAAAGCACAGGGCAGATCACGTGGGCAGATCTGGGAGAAGTAGTCATGCATGGAAAAACAGAATTTAATGCAGGTAGCAGGGCAAATTCCACTTTGGGGCATTTCTGCAGTGCCTGGGTATGAAGTTGCTGATACTGCCCTGTCCGGTTAGAACCAGCCCATGGAGAAAGTGAGAAGACAGCAGAGCATTAATGTGGACGTAGAGGTCACTCTTAAAACTGGAATTCTTTCAGAGTAAACACTTTGTTACTCTTCTGTTGAAAATAGGGGAGTTGGTTTCTGCTGTTTCCCAAAACTTTCAGTTTCCAGACGTGACTCACACAGGTGATTTTGGAAGTTTTGTCTGGGATCTAGCTGCAGTGACAGGACAATCATTTCTGTCCTGAAACACCCCAAGCACACTCACTGCTTTGCATCATCACAGTCATTTGCATTTCACATTCTTTGAAGAGCTAAGAGACAGATTTGATGTGATGGAGAAAGTCACTAAATTGGATCTACATCCTAACTAATTGGGTTGTTCAAGTGGTAATTAACTGTATTAACTGTAACAGTAGCTGGTCATAAAAGGCTGCAATTATTTCCTGGTCTAGTGGAGCTGAGGATGTGGATCTCTTCCTTCATCTCAAGTAGGAAATCTCATTTTTGTCAACCATTCTTGTAAGAATGTAGAGGAGTTAATTGCAATTGCCATACTCCCACTCAGTGTTTCCAATAGGGACGTGTTTTATGTTTCCAGAAAAATTCACCAAGCTTGCAATCACATAAAAGGTTTTTACAGCTTCTTTTTAAATGGTTAAATTTTTTTCATTTCCCAAAGCTGCACAAATTATATAACCTTCAGTTGAGTTTTAGGCACTGAGAAAATTAAGCTTCTGCTGTGATTACGGACTTCTTGCCAAGTTGATGAATGTTCCTTGTCAGAAGTAGTTACCATGTCTGCTTGGGATCTGCTCACCATTTCACTGGAATATGGTGCATCAGATTGAAGATCTGTAACTCATGTACCTTAAAAAATGCTGATACTTTGAAAAATACTGATAACTGCCCCCTTTTTGGAAAGCGTGTATTTGTGGGATTGATTTTTAAATTCAAGAACATCAGCAGTGCTTTTGCTTGTAATGCCACCTCTGTGTGTATACCTGCAAGGCCAAACTTTTATTAATGAGCTCAAATCCAACATTACACAATTCTCCAGAGAATTAAAGGCTGCAACACTCCTTTTCTTATAACCAGCTCCAAAGTGGTTATAAGAAAAGGAGGATAATTATTTTTTCATAATGAAGCCTATTAGCTATTAATAATGCAGATGACTTCAATGTTTAAATATTCACAATTCTTTTAAAGCTGCTGGAAATAGCAGTGCCTGGACCTGATGTGCTGGGGATACCCTGGCAAAGGGGGAGCTGAGAGGGGCAGAGCTGGTCTGGGGGATTTCAGCACAGTCTGACCCTCCCAGGGTGCCCAGAGCACATCTCATCCTCCCTCCTCTCTCCACATCTTTCAGCTCAGCCCAGCGTTCGGCACTGTGAGTGTCACACTGGGCTCAGAGGAGCTGGGTGGAGAGGAGCCAGCCCCAGCCCCTGAGGTGTGGGCTTGTCCCACCCACACAGGCATCCTCCCCTGTCCTGCAGGGACAATCCTCACAAACATCAGCCCACAGGTGACACATCTGCCCACAGCTCCACCTCTGCCTCCCTGCACTCACCCAGCTGTGCGGCTTCAGAACATGGGACTGGCTCCATCTGGGGTCCCCTGCAGCCCCCAGCATCCTGAATAACCTCAGCAGTTTGTCTTATCTATTTTTTCAGTTTGGGTTTTTGTTATTTGTCAGAATTGTGTGAATATTACTTGGAGCAATCCAAAAGCAAGTGTTGCAGTAGCACAGCCCTCTTCAGCTGAGTAACAGTGCTAACACACACCACTGTGAAATGCCATTGTACTGAGCAAACTGCTGCACTTGAAACAATGCTGTGAATAAGAAACTGTACCTAGAGAACCAACTGCCAGGATCATCTGCAGTGAGTCTACATTTAATCTGAAGTACCCAAAGCCTTAATAGAGCATGAAAATCCTGTGGCTGAACTCGGTGCCCAACACTTACCTTCCTGTGGAAATAATGGTGCCACTACCAGCACCTTTGGGCTCATCCCCTGCTCCTGCCACAGCATGAGGCTGCACTGTTATGGCAGCCTGACTCCAGCCAGGCCTGAGTGAAGCACATCCCAGCTTGGAAGCTTTATCCAGATAATTCACAGTGAATTCACAGTGAAAATAAACACTGTGACATGCTGACAATGTGCCTGTACTATCAGGAAAGATGATTCCAAATGGCAGCTAAAAAGGCTGACTTGTCTTTGGGATTTATCTGGTGCAGTTCCAGTCAGCACTCAGCCTGGGTTGGCTGTTTGTGTGTGAGATATCAGGCTGTCAGGTGTGCCCAGGACTGCCCAGGTACCTTGCCTTAGATCTTGTTACCAGTGTTCCAGCTTCCCATTGGCCTAATTTGATCAGGGAACAGAGCACAGGCAGGATTCAGTTGCATTTTACTTCACCCACCCAGGGGCAAGTTAAGGCACAGCCAAAATGCTATGGGCATGTTTTGCCAGAGCTCTCACTGCCTGCTCTGACTGCAGTGACAATGTACATTGTTCAGTCTCTCATTTCCCTTGCTTTTAGAATATGCAGCAATAAACTCCATGCTGGACCAGATCAACTCCTGCCTGGATCACCTGGAGGAGAAGAATGATCACCTACACATCTGCTTGAAGGAACTGCTGGAGTCCAACCGTCAGACCCGGCTGGAGTTCCAGCAGCAGAGCAAGCAGCTGAACACGGGAGCTGATGTGCAGGGATCCCAGCCTCCTGCTTAAAGCCTGACCACACCCTCTCAGCTGGTGTTGTTTAGGGGACAGTTACTGGTCACCAATTTATTGTAAAACTTGAATAGCAGAGGTGCCTCGTGTCTGTTACTTGTTCCTTTCTGTGTTTGTATCCTGCCATTCATCTCCATGTTCTGTTTTCCTTCAGCTGTGAGACAGGTGCAGAAGCACAAGTGTGGGTGTGGGAGAGCTGGTCCTTTCTGCTCCCTAACATGAACCTGGCAGTCACACTTGGTTAAAGCTGGTTGTAGGAAACCTGAGGCCATGCAGGTAGTTTGCAGGCATGCCCTCTTCACAAAGTGGAAAATTCTCTCTCCTCTCTTTTCCTTAAATCCAAGCCAGGAGCATTATGGCTCTACCCCCTTCCCTCAGAAAGCATGGCCTGCAGGAACTGTCCTGACTCCAGGCTTGTCCCTAAGTGTAACTCTGATGACAGCCCTGGAGAGGGAGGGCCTAGGCCAGCTGCTGCCTTGATGCTACAGCTTCTCCCTTAGTCACATTAACTGTGATGTACAAAATATTGGCACACGGTTCCAGATCACTGGACACTTCCACTGCATTCCAAGTAGATAAGACAAGCTACCAGGGTGATGTATCTCACCATTTAACTGGGAACTGCCCCACTCCTTCAGCTGCCATTAAGGACTGAGGTGTGGAGAGAGGCAGGGGCAGCCTGGTTAGCCCCCACCACAGCATCAGCAACAGAGAGCAGAGCCCTCCCTGTACATTCTGACAAGGCACGAGAGGTCTGGTCTGTACTTGTGATGCTGTCAGTATGTCCTAGAGCCAGCACTTTTGAAGCAAGTCTTACTGTTCTGCTTATGTAGAGTTAAAGGAGTTTTTTGGAAAGTTAAAGAGGTTATTTAAAAGAAATGTGTTTTATTAAAATCAGTTTGAAACAAAATTTGTTCCTGAGAGTCTCCACTATGAGAACAGATTGGATTAAGCTTTGTAGTATTAACAAAGGATCAAGGTGCATGTTCTTGCCTAGCTTAGGACTTGTCCAAGACTGCTTGTCCAACAGTGTGTGTCTTAGAAAGGAAAGTGTTCTGAGAAGCAGAATTCAGCAGAGTCTCCCAAGAGATAAACATTTTCTCTGGAAAGGAAATGAGAGGAACTACAAAGAATTCTTAAGTCTGCATCCATCACTTCATGGTTTGTCCCCAATGGAAATCCCATTACCATCTTCTTTCAGGTTCAACAATCCAAGCCTCAGTCTTTGCACGTAACTGCTGTATCCCAACTGTACAAGTAATAAGCAACACTATCCTGTATTAGACACGCTAAAGCCAGGCTTATTTATTCTTAAAATAAAAACAGCAGTAAAGTTGAAGGTTTTGCTCTATTAAAAGACTCAGAAAATAAACATTTCCAGCAAATATCATATGTAAAGGGCTCTCCTTTAAGGCCACTCTATCTGGGTTTGCGCCTGGAAGAGCGTCTGCACCCAGCAGAGGTGAGACCGGCTGTCTCACCTTTGGCGAGGGAGGAAGGCTCTGCTGCTGCCTCCTGGCCTGCATCTGCTGCCTCCTTCTGTCCTAAGCCTCCTCCACTCCCTGGATCCTGGTGGTCGTCTGTGCCTGCCCTCTGCCTGGCTGTGTTGGCTTCTTCCTCACGTCCCAGTGACTCCCCTAGGGTGTGGCTCTCCTCAGAGAACAGGCAGTCGGCACTACTGGCAGTGGACTTGTTCTCTTCCTGTAGACTTTCTTCTTCTACAACCATGATACCACACACATCGTCAGTCACACTGGCCAGGCTCTTGCCCTCTGGCCTAGAGGTGGCCAGCTCACCCTTACCCTCCAGAGACCTTGAAGTTTGTTCTTGCAGGGCTGACAGCTCTGTGCCCTCCTTATCTATCCCAGGATCATCATTCATCTTGCTGGTATGTGCTGTAGCAAGAGGCTGTTTTGGATCATCCAGCAATTGGGAGCTGGAGCCCTGGGAATGCAAAGGAGCCTCGGAGTAGGCAGTTGTGGCACGATGCCTTGCTGCCTTGTATCTCTGCAAATACAAACAAACCAACGTGAGAGAGAAGCCCAGCTCAGCTTCTGTTACTGCAGCAAAGCAGCAGCTGGTCCAGGAACACCTGTACAAAAACAGTGGTGAGTGGCAGGGGCACAAGTGATCTCAGCAGCTCCTGGCCTGGCTGCTGAGGCTCTCAACAGAGAAGGGTCAGCTCCTGTGAGGAAAAGTGATATTAAAAAACTGAAGTCCCTCTCACATTACTTAATGCTCAGCGAGTGCATGGCAGACCTGTGGCTCCTGAGACAGAAATCACAATCTGGCAACTGTTAATCTCAGTCAGACTCAAGACTCTGTAGATGTAACAGTGCAAGTGACAGCTCCTGCTTCAGTTACTGCCAGGACAGGTACCCTGGGCATGTGAGGCTCTGCACAGCCCTCAGCTACTGGTGTGATTTAATGTTTATCAGCCAAAGCAAAGCTTAAGCTAGAAGCTCAGTATTTCTTCACTCTGTTGATACAATCTGTGCGGTCAGTGGAACTGTTGACAGGAAGGCTACAATATCAATTATATCTTGTTACAAGTCACTGAGGTTTTCCACAGAGGAAAGGTAAACATATCAATAAAATGACTCATTTGCACTCACTATCATGATGAACCAGTAGAGGTCTGTAAAGAGATTAAAATGGCTACTACGCATGTTCTAGACTGGATTTTGGGAAAACAACTCACTGTAGCTAGCTAACACATAGCAGGAACCCAGTCCTCAATGCTCAGAGCATGACCTAAAGGAACAAACTGAAGTTAACACTTTACCACAGCAGTTCCCTTCATAATCAAATCCCTTTCAGCTGCCTGCTGAAGGGTTCCTTGAACTGGCACGAGCATTACATCTGACAATTTAAGGGAACAATTTCAAGCACTGGTTTTCACCAGTCTGCAATGTGGAATTACAGCACATCTGACAGGCAGTTTTACATTGTAATTCAGTTTATCGCTGCAGGCTTGTTCTTCCTCTGCCCTGAAATCATGGGGTATGAACACTATCATATCACATTGGAATTGGATCAGTCCAGTCATACTGTACCCAAGCCTAAGCAGGTGCAGGCATGCAAATTGGTGTCCAGAGTGATGCTGTAAATTGTCTCAACAGCACACAATTCTCTGTTTTGAAACCCTCTGCTGAGCTACTCTGCTGAGAATACCCCAGCCACTGGCAGTGATTTAACTCACACTGTGACAACCCCAAGGCACCTAGGCAGCCAAGAATAATAGTTATCTGCCTGCAGATATGTAAGTCTGGACTCTTCTCATGAACTCCCCAGGTCACTCTGGCATGCATTTCAAGAGCATCTGATTTCAGCTCTAAATGGGCCAAAAGAGTGACATAAGTGACTGCTGCTGCAGTTTCACTCTATGCTGATCTAAAACAAGCCAGGAAAACAGCAAGGCCAATTCCTTCATTCCTGAAATGACTAGCTGCAGGAGTGGGAGAGGATGAGCAACCATGAAGGAACAGCTGTGGTCTCCTCCCATTCCAAATCCACTGCTCTGAGTGCTGGCAGAATTCTAAAGCACTCCACCCCTTCGTGGAGGCAGATATGGCCAACTGGGAATAGTTTCTTCTGTCTGAAGACTAGAAAAAAATCCATGAAGTTTTGGGGGTTAGGGGTGTATGTCTGTGTATGTGTGTTTGGGATTTTTTTTAAACACTATTTTAAAAAGTTGGTAGGGAAGCACAGCAGTTTTGGGGAGTGGATTGTGGGTGTAGGCAGAGGACAAAGTCGATGTGGGAGCCTCCCTCCTTGCAAAGGACAGGGAATAGTGCTCTCCCATACAGGAGGGCCCAGGCAGTGGTCACGGGGTAGGGCAGAAACAGTGCAAGCCCTGTGTACCCTCCACAAGCACTAATCCAGGCCCCTCACCCCCTGGCAAGTCAACAAGGACAGAACAATGGAGGCAGATTCCAGGCCAGCCCAGTAGGAAAAGCTTTAGATACAAAAGCAGCAAGGGGCAATACGGCTTCTTCAGGTAGAGCCAGAAAAGCAAAGGAACAGCATCAGTTTGCAGAGCTTTGTGCTAAGGAGTTTCTAGGAAAGGGTAGCAGACAGAGACAGACAGACAGACTTCCTCTTGCAGGCTGACCCTGGGGACAAATGGACTCTCACCAGCTTGTAGATTCTATCACATCAAGAGTCTGTAATGTTAAATTTTCAGATTTGTAAGATATCTGATTTTACCAGGCCTCTTCCTGGATGAATCACACTCACACTTTTGACTAAAGGAGCTGTTCTTGCACTATCACACCTGGAGATGCGTATGCACCAGCTTTCTTTACAAGGAACAGCCTCTCTCCTGCTCAAACCCACCTTGACCAACCTGTAATCTGAGAAGAGGCCTAGACTAAACGACAGACTCCACAGGTTCAGCAAACAGCGGACACTCTGAGGAAGATTCCCAGCCAGAAACAGGCAAAAAGATGACAGCAGCAGTAGCTGGGAAGCAGGATTTTACTGGTTTAAGATCTACAAGGGCCAAGGGAGACAAAGACAGAGCACACCAGGAGAAAGCTACGGCATAATGGACACCAAGGATGATGGAAATGAGCTGGAGACAAGACAGCTAACGTGGTGGATTCATCAGAGAGACACGCACAGGGGGTAACAAATGCCAGGCCATGCAATCGCCAAAGGGTCTAACCTGAAAGTTCTCAAAATGCATCAGGGACTTGCAGTGTGCGAGCCGGGCAGCGGAGTCGCTATGGTAGAATTTGTGACACAGCCTGCAGAGGTAACCTGCGACGGGGACCAGAAAATCCAGGCCTGCGAAACGGGAGGGGAAGGGAAATCACAGATCACATTGAATGGAACTCAAATAATGAAAGCATGTTAAAAGAGAAGGGGGACGGGGGTAAAAAAGGAGAGGTGGAAAGCTTTGCTTCTGTTAATCAGGGATTTGCAAGATGACTTGCTGAATATCTCGTCTTACCATGGAATGGCTGTGGTTGATATTCAGAGAGAAATCTGGCTGCCAGAGCAAAGAAACTACACAGAGCGTTAAGGGGGGGAAAAAGGGAGAAAAGAATACAATGGAAAACTACAGAGAACATGTGATCTAATGTAATGGGATCAAACCAAGCAGAAGACAGCAGGCGCGCAAGAGGAACACGCAGAGAACATTCACAGCATGAATCATTATTCCATCTGCCACACGATAGTGGAAGGTTACAGCGATATGGAAGATTCGTGTAAACAGAGCTCTCCTTGGGCACAAAACAGCCTCTGCAGAGCTGCCCTCCTCAAACACGAGTGGCCATTAGGGGTTTGAAGTCAGTCGCTTACAGGGTGGGGACCAGACACAGCCATCTGGAGGCACCAGTGCCCACCAGGCCAGCAGCACGGCTGAGGAACTGCTCGGTACAGCGTGGGGGTTCTGAAGCGGAGGAAACATGCACAGTTTGGGTCTAGCAGAGAGTCTGATACTGTCAGTGATGCTCAGTATCTCTCTGCAAGCTGCATTTCTGTTGGAAAGCATTCCAATCAATATGCTTTCCGACTTCATCTTTCCAGAGCATCCCTCATTTGCTACCTACTTTCTTCAGTACTCCTGCCCTGCTTGTTCCATGTCCTACCTTAGAAATGTATCTGGCTCTCATCCTTCTTCAAAGCAAAAGGCAGTTGACAAACATCAATCATATCCTCATGTTTTATCACACAGTAATAAAGAAACATCCTGCTCTCAGGAGAGGTTCTTCTCTAGGTAGCAGTGACCTGCACCAGTCCAATGCAGATGCTGGAGCACCATGGCTCAAGAAGTCATTGTAACAGTAGGGAGAGACCATCCTCTCCTACAGATACAGCATGTGGCCAGAGAAGACTCTGTGGCCCTTTGTGCTTAACTCTGCTTGCTTACCATAGGCTGTGTCTGGACAATACTTCTCACTTCCTTCGTAATCCTCCAAAGACACCTCCTTCAGCCCAGTCTGGAAACCGAAAGAACATTAGTGCCTACTGTATCTATGACAATTGCCAGGCTTCTGCATTTTTCTGGTAAGCTTGGGAGCAAAACAGGATTCCCATACCAGAGACAAAGTTGCACAGCCTCTGGTCAGGGGCAGATGCAAACCCCAATGTCAGGAGACCACTTCATTGAAATCACCCCTTGCACTCCAAGCCTGAAGGAGCTTAGCCATGTACCTCCTTCTTGGTAACTGCTCTCTACTGGGAATGTACTTGTCAAGCTAAACCTCTACACGTTTGCTATCAGACCCAGCTACTGCTGGGCTGTTCAAAGAGACTGTGTGAATACTGCTTTGTGCTCCTCAACAAGGTTAATGTCTGAAGACAGCAGAAGTTTTACAGCACAGCAGAAACACCTTCATGTATCCCACACATAGTGCCTGATTGTTTTCTGCATCACTCTGTGCTCTTGAAGAACCCTAGAGTCCCACCCTACTGCTGTGCAAGGTTGAGTAGACTCTTGAAAGCCTGAGCTCAACTAGAAAAGACCAACTAAGTCATAGGATCCCACAGCAGATTCTCAGATAGGTCATTCCTTCTTCTTTTGCACAGCATACCTGCTTGGCAGCAGAATCCTCATTCTCCATCAGCACTACATCACGATCTTCCTCCTCACCAGCTCCTCCCTCCTCCTCCTCCTCTTCCTCATCATCATCTTCAAAACAGCCAACAGCATCCACAGTGATCAATTCCTCTGAATCTTCTGGGCTCCCCAGCTCCTTCTCTCCTAGCCTAACCTGTAAGGTACAGAAAAGAAAGATCAGATCAACTTTGCACTTGCCATTAAACCAAGGAAGAGCCCTGACTCAGGACAGATTGTATGTGATGAGCAGAAGGGACTGCAAGAGGGGCATAATGCTCTCTTACTTCTAGACACATCCAACACCTTCTCCCTTTCTCACTCAACTTCCTTCAGCACTCACAACAGAAGTTCAGCAAAACAATGAAAACAGGGTTGGAAGACCTGCACATCTTCCTTTTAGCCCTGCAGTAGTCAGGGAAGCAGAAAGTTATCCTGCTCTACAGAGTAGCTGCTTCCAGACCTGCACAGCTCACCACCTAGGCACTATTACCTCTTTGGCTTTCTGTTTGTGCTCAGGGGACTTCATATGCTCCACGAACTTGCGAGGGGTCTTGAAGTGGCGGCTGCAGACAGTGCAGAAAGGACGAAGCGAGCGTTTGGCCAGCTAAGGAAAGAGGGACAATTCCATAAGTCACAAGAGGCACTGCTTTGGAGGAATGCAGATGAATCCTGAAGCAAAGTCAGCCCGGCATCCTGGGAGACCACAAAGAAAATAGTCTTTCTAGCAGAAAGGACTCCCTAATTCTTATCCACCAAAAAGATGAAAAACATGCAGAGCAAGAGTAAGTGCGTCTTAAAACAGGTGTTCTGGCACTTCTTCCTTAAAAGTCAATAAATATGCTGGCCTGCCTGAAGTTTAGCCTAAAGAGTTTGCTCACCAATTCCTTCATTCAATTGATTAGGTGAGAATGATAAGCCATATTTCTTAAGTCAAAAATTACACAACTAGAGGTGCCTCAGGCCATATTGACACATCAGGACAAATGGAAGCTTCAACAATGCCAGAGGCAGGAGGTGCCCTGAGGGAGGGAGCTACTGGCAGAACTTTATGTACATCCCTCCACTTCAGTCACTTTTCCTTTGCTGCTTGGGGAGCAGGAGATGCTACACACTTCCATTTAATCCCCAGACAAAAGGTCAGTGCAAAATGAAGTCCATGCTATGGCTGTTACCTTGTGTTCCTGGGTCCTGCGATGTTTGATGAGGTCCCCTGTGAAATGCACCTGGCACGTGTTACACCACCTCTGCTGGGTCTCTCTGAAGTGACAACAGATAGAGCTGTAAGTCACACCTTTCTCATTCTCCATGGAATACTGCAGTTAGCAATCAGTCCCTGGCATTGTTCTCCTCACAATTCCTATCTTTACAGGCTAGGATTTATCTTCTCTCCTCACCCACTTATAGGTTGCTTTAGCTTGTGCTGACAGAAATGCACCAGACAAAACAGGTCTCCTACTTAATCTACTGTATTAAAAACTACACAGGCCAAAGTCAACTCTGGTATCCTTCAGCAAGACAGAAAGTTGCCTGAAGGAGATTAAGGCCCTTGAAACCAGAGGGGGTTTGTACCTTACCTAAAACTGAGAGGCACCCTGTTGCAGCTAAAAATTTTAGAACCCATGTAGGGCCACATTCAGATTGAATTTTCTACTGCAGCCCAACACTTACCCATCTTTTCCTGCTAGCACCTTCTGCTGTTTCACCATGGGCAGTAGTGAAACAAAACAAACATTGCTCATGTGCTGAATCTCCCCAAGTCGCTGCTGGTGCTGAATTCCAGCCATGTGGGATTGGAAATTCTGAAAGAGTGGTTAGGAGAAAAATGCTTTTAAATGTATCCAAAACATAGAAAATAATAGGTATGAGCTATGCTTTCCTTTCTTTTGACTGCTGTTTAACAATGAAATATAAAAGCTTAAGAGCATGGCTGCCTGTGGATCCACCCACATTCTCTCTCTAGCAGGTTGCTTGCCAACTCTCAGGAGAGATTTTATCTGCATATTTGTCATTACTTCTTATGTTCCTTGTTCCTAAAGCATGAGCCCTTGCTAAGAAGTCCCCTTGACAGCCAGCCATCTATTTCCCATCTCTTGACCACCTGTATCCCTGTCAGACCTGTTCATTTTTACCTGCTGACTGCAGCAATTGGTCTTGCAGATGTAACAGTAGAACTTAAGGACAGATTCGGGGTTGGGATCAGCTGTGCCCACGTCGCAGGCCCAGTGCCCTGGTTTCAGAGCTGTTGTACTGATAGCTCTGCTCTCACTGCTCTGCTGAATAGTCACTTTCAGTGAACCTCCAGAGCTCAACACCTGCCAAAAGAAGGAATCAAAATTAAGTTCAGTCCCTCAGCAGAAGACTCTAAAAATTACACCTGCTTGTTGTATGTTACCTAAGCTCTTTACCTTTTAGGAAAATGCACTTAAGCTTGAACCCACAGGAGGCTGATCAGAAGGACTCTCATACACACTCCTCCCAAAGCTGCTAAATCAGTGATCCCTGTCATAGCACCAGCCCTATTAACACAGATGGTTGTTTCTGCAGCCTCTGCAGCCACTCTATCATCCAGTCTCTGGGGACTGGAGCCACAAACAATTGTTGCTAAGGGACACAATCAGCTCATGTTTCTCCACAGCAAAACTAAAGCCTACTCAGCATTAACACCTGATGGAGTCAGGAACTCAGACATGGGCAGGATGATACATTTGGTCACATCAATAAATATCTTCAGTTATGGAAGACGGTCAAGTCTGATTCACACCTGAGGTTAAATCTTTGTCTGCTCACAGCTTTACACAGCCTAAGGTCCTGATTTAACATCCAGCATGGGGGCCACATATTTCATGCAAAGGACTCTCAGGTTGCATCTTTTAACACCACCTGAATCTTTTTACACTTGTTCTTTAGCAGTATGAAAGATGTATTTAGCTATGGCCCTCCATCCATAGAGTTTTTAAGTAACTCTTTCAATGCAGCTTTCCATCTTTCCAGCTGAATACAAAAATCTTAATGAACACCCCATCCACAGGCAGCAGTAGGCAAGGAACAGGCCAGCAGAGGTACAAAAGCAGCAAGTCAGAGCAGACTGCGCACTAATTGCAGACATATTATGCCTTATTGCCAGGGACAACAGCTTACAGCAGGAGACAGAGCTCCAGACGTGGGTGCCAGCTGGTTCCCAGTGGCAACGGGCTTCTCCAGGATGGAGGGGGAGGTTGTATGTTCTGCACCACCCCTGCATGAAGCGGTGTCTGCTCACCTCAGGAGCCTTCGGTTCCTCAGAGAATTTCCTCTCTCTGGAGAGATCTTCAGCTGTGTACTCCTTGGCATTGTCTGTACCTAAGAAGGGAGAGTCCTTTTAGCAGCCTTAAATCAAAACAGCAATGACAGTAAAAACAAAGCAGCAGGTGAGTGAAGTCAGGGAGCTTTCCTCACAGCACTGTTGGCCATAAGCCAGTTCACAAACCTTTCTCCTTACCCTTAATAAAGACAGAAATATCCAACCATTTGTCTTTGCCAGGTAACAGATATTAGGGGACAAAGTTTGGATTTGGTTCCTAGATTTTATCCTCCTTTCCCTATCCTATACAACTGGGGGAAGAACATTTCTGTAGACCCATGGGACCTACAGGTGCAGTTCCAGCAAGGAGTGCCCTAGAAGTTCAAATCACAGGGTTCAGCAACTCACCATCAGCTTGGACATGGGTGCACGAGACTCCTGCTTTCTTGCTGTCTGTGGCATCCTCTAACGCAGACTCCCCAGTCACACTTCAAGGATATCAAGAAAAGTTCCTTAATTGCCATGTTACAGACAAGTTTCAAAAGGCACACAAAGGCACAGGCTGGGGTCTAACCTACCACACTCTCCACTAAACTCTCAAATCAATAAGCTATTGGAGGTGGTATTTCAGGCAAGAATTTGGCAGAAATAAATAAAAATAATGTAGAGTGGGTGTTCTAGAATGGATTCAGAAGCCAAATAATCTGTACAAAAAGGTTACAACTGATTTTTTGGTTAGCTGCCCTCTCCTGCAAGAAGTCTGAAGGGAATTAAGTTCATACAAGAAATATTCTTAATAAGAGCTCTGAGAGCTCTCTCCTGTAGTGACTGGTGACCTGGAGTGAAATTGCCAACACCTGGACAGTGCTCCTGGCTGCTCTGTGCATGAGAGAAGAGACCTGCCAGAACTGAAGGAGCTCTCCATGGTGCCTTTAAAGGGATTTCACCATATCTGCCTGCTCTATTCATACTAGTCGTGTTTCATTTCAGAGTCCCTACAGCTCTGCTTGTGGGGGAAGTGAAACTCTACAGGATGCAAATCAGAAGTGCCTTGCTTTGTTTTATTTGGTATTGGTGATCTGCTAAGGAGAAAAGTGCTCCTGAGGGGACTATTGAGAATAAATGTCTGACTTCCACAGGGCACAAAGCGTTCTCTGCAGTCTCTTTCTCCATCCCCCATTTTTCTGTCAGGACTAACTTTCCACCATGACTTGACTGTCTGCTCTGAGGGCGGCTCAAATTCCCACCTGCTGGTGTCCTTCTGCCAAGAGGGAGCAGCACCTTCTGCACAAGCAGGACAGCCGATAGCGCAGGTAGCGCATCCCGCTATCCGAACACACGCACACCGCATAATGTATCAGATTGATAAGTGATAATGGAACTGGGTTACACGGCTATAAATATGCAGTAGGGTTTGGGCACTGCAAACACGAATTAAACAAGAGTGACTGGCATTAACATTATTTGTCAGGTGCTGCCAGTAGGCTCAATGCTAACGGTACCACACACAGATGGTGCCAGCACTCAGGGCGAGGGTTTGCAGCCTGAACTGCAAACCTAAGGAGCAATCTAAGGGAGCAAAAGCCACCACGAGCGTGATTTAAAGAGGAAATGGTATTCTACGGATACTTGTCATGTCATGCTAGAAGTGGGTGTTCAAGGAGGATTTGAAGATGATGAGTGCTTTCTGCACTGGAATGAGGATGTTGTTCCAGGTGTACAGATGGTACATAGGAGCAAAGGCAGAAGTGGGAAAAACCTGAAATGAAGAAGGAGGCTGGTATTCCTGGCTAAAGGGAAATGGAACAATGAAGCATGAAATACAAGTTTATGACATAGATGGGGGGAATGCCCTTGTCATCTGTGAAGGGCAGTATGAGAACAGTAAACTATTTTTTTCACAGATCCATCATCTGTTCATTGGAAGATACCAGAAACACTTCAAAAAAAAGCTAAGGAATAATCTATTCTAGGTAAATACCAGCCATAATATATGCATCAAATCTGGCAGTCCCTAACTGCAGCTTAGGAAAGAATTTTCCTAATAGCTGGCTTGCTGCAGTGAGAGCTGTCATTCCTCAGACTTGATTCTTGTTTTCAGTGCATGTAACAGGACTTTGATTAATACCCTGCTAAATATTAATGTAATTAAAATTAAATTAGCTTTGGCAAACAGATTAACAGAGCATACACTCAAATGTATTCGACCTAGCTTTAATTGAATTTATTCACTTCCTTGCTAATCAGAGTCCATAACTCACGATGGTCCCTGAGCACACAATATTTATCACTCTTTAATGTTTTACTTTGATGTTCAGATATTACCTTGATCATGTAATCCTGGAATATTCCCCCTAAAGCTATCCATTAATCTGTAATCTACAGATGGGAAACAGCGAGGTGAGGAAACTTATCCAAGAGCAGGCGGCGAATGCCTAACAGGGAAGGTAAGAGGACCCAGGAGTCCTGACTCATCGTCGTTAACATATGCTGGAGAATTCTAAAGTCAGTGCCTACAGAAATCTGTATTCACTCCCTCCTCTTCTCCCTCCACACCAGCCAAGGGTGACAGCTCTGGGAGAGGAGCAGCCCGGTGCAGATGGCACCAGGAACTCCGCGAGGTGCCTTCCCACTAGATGGCAATGCAGCCCTGCCTGTCCCTGCCGCACCCTCGGGAGGCCGGGAGAGCCGGGATGGGCCTGCCAAGGCCGGCCTGCCGCGCATCCCTGCAGGATAATAGGATTGCCTTTGTCTATTTTTACCCAACAGACAGAGATACTGGCAAGGCAACCTTTGCAGAAGGGATACAGAACTCAATGCTCATGGATACAGGCTTGGCTACTAGGGAGCATTGATTCCCTTTGCTTTATCATTTCTCAAAATAAACTACCCTCTTGTACACCTACTGTAACCTAACATATTCCATGGCTTTCACTTTCTGCTGATTTCACTTTTTTTGACATTTAGGGAAGAAACTTGGAGAAATATACCAGAATAGAAAAGAACCTCTATGCTTCCTACAAGACACGAGCAAACTCAGCTTTGTTGCACATTTAGATGAGCTGCATCTCTCATTTTTCATTCTCATAATTGGATCACCCCTTGCAGAGACCTCACAACACTTGGTATCTCATCAAGCACCACGAGATTTTCTGAACTGTTCACAAGCATCTGAAATACCTCTTACATGCTAGACATCAGGCCAATAGAGTATACAGCCCTAATTATCAGAAAATAAAATTAGACAATAATTCTAAACTCAGTAACTGTCTCAATACTCCATTCCATAAATACCTCTTCAGTCTTTTCGCTGCAGGCTCAGTGTTCAACACAGACTCTGTTGGAGTTCTTGGCTCTGCAGGAACACAGAAGGAGATTTCCTTAGCAAAACAGACCGTGCCACCTTGAGCATGTTCCATATCTGAATGGCAAATGCCAATGAGGCTCTGTTAGAGCAAATAATACTAAATACTTGAATTTATGAGCTGCTCTGACAACGTTAGATAATGACCTCAAATATTTGAGTTTTATTGCCATGTCACTGTATGAGGTGTTGGTCAAAAAAAGAAATCTATGTTCATATCTGCTAAGTGGGTCTCAGTCCTGTACCTAAGTGACAAGAGCCATGATCATGGGAACATTAACATAAGCCAAGGTGGCACATCTACCTGGCAGTAACCAGTTAATAAGACAGCTTTCACTGCTGCATATTCCCTGGTCACAACCTCATCAAAGCCCGCAGTTTTAAATCATGCATTCTTCAGTCAGAAATGACATTCCCACATCTGTGTTGTATCTGACATTAAGATATTCAGTGCCAGCAGTTCTGTTTTGACAACTGGGGCACCAGGACTTTCAACTCATCTTTTCCTTAGCATGCTGATTGTAACTGGTTCTGCTTGATGTGTTTGGCTGCATGAGATGTTGACTTCAGCATGGGTAAGGCAATGTGGAAGCTTTAATTTCAGACCAGTTTTCCTTTTTCCCCCCATTTTAAACAGAGCTCAGTGTCAAAGGGACTTCTGAGAGGCTTCCATGCAAGAGAAATGGAGCAGGCTCATAAAAAAATTCAAAAATATTCAGGTAAAAGTGGTACATGAAGCACATAGCAGAGGGCTATCACAAGCAGTTTAAGTATTTACAATTAGAGAGAAACATAGATGATTAAAGCCTAAAATCACCTCCGGCTGCAGGACTAGTCAAGAAAAGTTTATCATATTTGCAAGCAGTTGTTTCACTACAGGCTCCCCTTTACCTGTGGATGGTGAGGAATTGTTCTGCTCTGAGCCTGCTTGCATTCCCTCTGGAATTTCCATTTTCTCATCACCTTGTGTCTGAGATGAAGAACCAGGATCTAGCTCCCGCTTCCTGTCAGGAACCCTCTGGAAGTCCTGCAATGGGCAGAGAGAGTCACTGCCAGCTCTTAGTCCTTAACACACACTGCCTAAAGCACCAGTTTTACTGTGGGGCAGGAAAAGGAATTCCAGCACGTGAAAATGGAAAGGAATAGATGGTTTACAGTGGATTGCCTCGCCCAAGGCAAGTTTACATGGTCACAGAGAGCAAGGCATTTCAGTTCCATAGGCAGCCAGGACATGTCCCCAGTGCTTTAAGCAGCACTGTAGAAAATCCAGCTGCTTGCAGAGGGTAGGGTCATGCTAGAGGAACTCTGGCAAGAGGTGCATGGGCAAGGAAAAGGAGAGTCCAAAATAATCTCCCCTTTTTGACTCTGGAGGACAGTCCAAGAGTGCAAGTTTACCTTATCCACTACATCCTTTTGACAGAATGGGATGAAATATGCCAAAGCTAATCTAAGAGGAGGCAACTAGCAGTCAACCCAAGAAACATTTCCAGAATACAAAAGGGGTCTTAATGATGGAAAGTAAGAAAGGTTTCTACAAAACAGGAATTGTAGATTTTACAAAATCCACAAGGACAAATATGAGTTTGATCTTAAAAAGTGGGAGAACAGCCCAAAGAGGCAGAGTAGTAGCAAGTTGTTTGGGAACAACAAACTGCTTTGGAACAGCAAAGCACTTAGCCAGGATTTCTTCTGGTCTAATTACTTTTAAGCTGATACTTCTAAAGGCTCCTTTCATATCCTAGGTTTAAACAATTCTATCATGGGGTATTCTGTCTCTTAGGCAAGTACTGACAAGAAACCTTTGCATCATAAATGTAAATATGGACCACAAAGCCTTTGGGATGGAATGATTTCTACATTTCCCTGTCAGCAGCATGGCAGAAAACATTATTTTCTTTGTAAGGCTCTCTCCCTTCTCCTTTGTACTCCACCTACTATACAGTCAACAGCTGCAAGTGTAAAAGGAGCACAAAGCTCCCCAGCAGTTGGAAACCACAATCCCACCTTGCGAAAGGTCCGGTTCTGCCGCTGGAATGGGAGGCTGGGGAAGCCCAGCCGAGTTGGCTTTAAGGAGACCCCAACAGGTGGTGGTCCCAGGAGGGAATGTCTTGTAGCCTGAGGGAAGAACTGCTGCAGTGCTGGCGCTGTCATGTTAAATCCACGCAGGTTTCCTACAAATGCAAACACAGCATTTCACCATCCTGTGCCGTGCAAAGGAGAAAGAAAATCTTCCACCTGAAGAAGCAGCAGGTAGAGGGGAAGGGCTCCTCTCTACACATGACCCTGTCCTTTACTGGGCACTGTATAGGTGCTCTGTGCTCTACCCTCCTCAGCACACAGAATGATTTGATGTGATAGCAACCATTACTATGGATCAGGCTATTTAATTATAATTGCCACTCCAGGCAAAGATCATTAGAGCAATTATTTGATCTGAGCACATTAGCGCTTGTGTTTGCAACAAACAAGGTCTCGTTTTACAAAAACTCTCTGTAAAAAAAGGAAAATTCACCCCACATTTGTGCAGCTGACTGCCACCATAGCATGGAGCTCTTTAACACAAGCCAGTAACAGCATTTCATTTAAAACAACACCAAAGTTTTGTTTTTTTTTTAAATCCCACAGTCCTCTCTGCCACCTGGTTGTCATGCAAGCTCAACATGTCAACCTCAACTCTGACACTTGAGACTCTGCCATTTCCAATTATAATGCTCTGCTTTCTGAACAGTTCAGCATCCACAGACTATTAATCAAGTCTCAAAAATTTCTTCTGAAGACAGTCCTTGTCATCCCATTTCAGGGGTGAGGGAATGGAGGGGCCCAGGTGCCTCAGCTACACCCTCAGAAACCATCCATCATTCAGGGAACCTGGACTTAAATTGCCATTTTTTTCTCTCTCACTTGAATTAGTGCATACTCTAGCCTTTTATCAGCTGTCAAAACAGGGCAGCAAAGTTTGGAAACAGGCACCCAACATCTGAAAAACCAAGCTACAGTGTTAAAAGTCTGCAACACAATAGGAGATACTCCCTATGTTTGTCTTAAAAAGCAATCTATTATTACTTTCCATATATAATCCCTTACTGTAGAGGGGTATAGCTATATTAAAAAAAAAAATTGAAGACAAGAAATCATCTTCTGCTCTTGGTTTGCTACCTTTAAAGAACCACACATCTGTTTCAATTTGAAGTGTTTATCTTTTTCTATTCCCACTGCTGAAGCCACACACGGCCAATGAATTATTTATGCTGATGCTTCCCAGGGACAGAAGTGGCTCAGCATCAGATATTCTTACATGTAACCCAAACCTGAATGGCCAAAAAATTCCTATCTCCAAAAAGGGCCACACTGGACATTGGCAACCATGTTCCATGTTACCTGTGGCTACCTGAGGTAGGTTATTGAGAGAAGTCACAACTCCATGGAGAGGTGAAGAGGAGCAACACTAAGACAAAACGCATGTAAAGTGCTCATTAACATATCTTATCCTGCTCTATCTAATTAGCCCCAGGTCCTTGGCACATAATTTAAACACAACTTCTCAATAAAAGATTCAGGGAAAAACGTCAGCTGACTGCAAATGTATCTAGAAGGAGCATGGCTGACTGAAGGCTGGAGTCACAATTTTTTAGAGCATGGCTTGTCCTTTCTCACTGTCACTTTCCCTTCAACCTGAGAGAGATCTGTGGAGAGCCACTGGAGTCACTAGAGAGCCCTCTTGTTAAATGGGCAAGAGAGAACAAAAGGAGAGTTAACGACATGCAGAATAAATCTTTTGTCTTCACATCTGGGCATGATTCACAGGCAAGGTAGAAATTGCAGGCATTAATCTAGACTAGGCACTTGAAAACTATCCCAGGTACTGATTTTCTGTGTTGAAAAGAACTGGTTAAGACACGAGCCAAAAATAAAAACACACCTTTATTCCTATTATCTTTACATTAGTAATGCTATTATTAAGGCAGCTTCATAAATTTGTTTTGAAAACACACACAAAAAAAGGAAAATCTTTTGAAAACACAGTAATGGAAAGGCAGAGATATTACCCAGCATAGAAATTAGTCATTTCAGGGAATCAAAATTACACAATACAATTGACACCTGAACCATCTTCCACCTCAGTATACTGTATCTGTCTGTACTGCACTAAGTTTGGACAAAGACAAGTATCTACTGCCAACAAGGTTAGTGTGTATGTAACAGATAATTAAATAAATGGTCTTAACCTTGTAACCAAGAAAGACAAACAAATAATCCAAATCTCAGTATTTTATCTAAATATATTGATGAAAAAATACTTGTTCCATCAAGTCTAAAGGGGAAGCCATGTATTTAGTATCTAACCTGGTACCTCCTAGTGCTATTCCCAGTTGTGAACAGTTGGGCATATGCAATTTTCAACAACTGAAGAACCTCTGTTCTGAAGATTACGGACCAATTTAAAGAGGAAAAAAAAAATAAGACAACAAACAGAACTGCCAAGTACAAGAACTGCACTGGTTCAGCAGGAAATAGCCATGGTATGGTTTCAGTCCAAGAGGATGATTAAATAACTCCAGTAAGTAAGCGTTTCCCATAACGACAGTACCTTGCATCTGCTGCATGAGTAAGGCCCGCTGAAGCATGGGATTGGCATTGAGCAGCGATGGCTGATTTGTTGCCCGTAAGCTCAGCATCTGTTGCTGCTGCGGTGGCGGCAAACCCCTGGAAAAAAGGCATCAATCGTGAGAACCCAATCAAAACTGTACCCTTCCACTCCAGGCACCTAGCAAGCATAAAACGGGGGAGCAAAGGGCTGAAATGCTGATGTACATGCATGAAAAGACACCGTGCACTTGCACTGTATCCTCTTTCCCCCACTCTCCTGGAATTTCCAAAGCTGACAGATTGTCTATCAAAGAATTTGAGGTCAGAGACAACTCCTTAGCACTAAGCCCACATAGAGCCTCCCAAGCAGCATAAAAAAAGCCCAGGAGCTGACTGCGGTTCCACAGAATTATGCAGCACCCGTCAGGAGAAATGAGTGATCTAGATCAGCAGCTACATTTAACACGACAACAAAAAAGTTCTAAAAAACGGGGAGTTTTCGCAGTAGCTTAGAGCTCATTTTCCCAAAATCAACACCTCCCACACAGAGCCAGACAGGTCAGAACTGTCAATGGTGCCCCCTAACTGCAAGAACCAGATGGAAAAATAAAGCACGGCCTTCATATTTAAAACACGAGGAGGAAGAAGCAGCAGAGAAGAACTCTCCAGTTCTAAGGAGGGTGGAGCAGACGTGAGAGAAAAGTCTGAGGAAACTGGCAGGCACTTCTTCAGGCGATTGCAAGGTCAGGCCCACCTCTATGCACGCTGCTGACACAGCTAAATCTGTCAGAGCTGAAGAGAGGTACAAACACGGATCGAAATATCCTGACAAAAAAACCCAACCCCTTTAACAGAATTCACAGCAGCTCATCTTCACATTTGCTGCTCTAGATTGTTCCAGTCTCTGAGCTGAGATATTTATACCACAAAAATCATACTTTTAAAGGTGTAAGATGCAGCCGTGCTATCTAGCAGTCAGCCCCTTACTGGCATTTTAAGTGCAGCTTTTTTTATAGTATAAAACATATAAAAATGGTAAAAAGATTTGCAGGTTCATATTTCTAGTAAAACAGAAAATTTCCCACGCTCACCTCAGAGACAAATGCCTTATAAGGATAAAGTAATACAATAATTCATTAAATAACAAATTAACTTTCTTTCTAAATTCACATTGCATTGCTTTGAATTTGCAAAGAATAAGGTTTTAAAGATAACAGTAACCGCAAATAAATGCATCATTTTGGAGAATTTGTGTTGATTCTACAAATCTCAGCTCATCGGGGACAACTGATCATATTGAAGTTATTTTACATCTTGCATTTTTTAAGAAAACCGTGGTTATTTTCTGGCAAATGTCCTTTCTCTTTTCACAAACAAAACATGATTTTTCTCCATCCCCTCCCTGCCCCACCGTGCTCAGCCACAGACTAAGCACTGGTGCCACTGCAGAAATAAGTTCAATCATTGCACCCAGACCAGGAGACCCAGGTAGAAAAAGAAAATAAATAGACAGTTTAAGTTCAACAATAAAACAATAAAGTGCTCGTGTCTGCTGAGGGTGGCTCTGCTGCGTTTCTGCAGGAGAAGGCGTTTTCCCTGAGCCCCGGCTGCCCTGCCCGCCCTGAGGGGCGACGCTCGGCTCGGAGCATCCACCCACCCACCGCTCCTACACGGGCTGCCCGGGTCACCCACGGGCTCTCGGGGATTGCAGCCCCGGGCGGCGGACAGGGATCCCCGGAGCGCTGTGGGGCACGGCAAGACCCCACAGGGGCCGCCGCCCTCCCTCCCACACCCCCGGCCCCTTCGGTGCCTCCGGGCTCTGCCCCGATCGAGGCCCGCGCCCCCCAGCCCTCGCCCACCTCCCTTTGTCACCTTCCCCACCAGGGGAGGGCAGCCCCGCACCAGCCCCGCCGCGGCGAGGAGGGACGGAGCGCAGGGAGGCGGAGGAGAGCGGTCCCGCGGGACAGGCCCCGGATCCCCGGCCTCGCGTAGCGGCGCTTACCGGCCTCCCTGCTGCGCCGGAGGGTGGTGATGGTGCTGCTGCTGCTGCTGGAGGAGGTGCTGGAGCTGCAGCAGCTGCTGCTGGAACTGCTGCTGGTTGAACATGTCTGGGGAGCCCCGAGCGAGGCGAGCCTGAGACAAAATACGGGAGGGCGAGGGAGGCACCGGCTGCGGGGCTGGCGCGTATCAGCCCAGCAGCCATTGAGCAGAGGAGCCTCCGCCGCTGCCGCCCATTCATTCACTGAGCCGATCCCCCCTTGCTGCCTCCTCCTTCCCCCCGGGGTCATCGCAAGCGGCAGCCTGTGGAAGAGGTTTCCAAACCCCACCTCCCAAAACCCGCTCCCACCCTCCCCTGCCCGCGGCGCCCGCAGCCCGTCCCGCTCCCCGCGGCGGGGCCGCGCCGGGACCCGCAGCCGTTTCCCGTCCCTTCGCCTCCTCGCCCCGCCGACACTCACGGCGCAGCCCGCGGCGATCACCGCTCCCCGCCCGCCGCCTCCATCTTCCCGCCGGGGACAACAAGCACCTGCCCGGCCCCGCTCCCCGGCCCAGCCCAGGCGGGAGGCAGCTCCTTGGGCAGGGCTGCAGGACACGGCCGCCCCCGCGGGGCTGGGGATCACCCCCGGAGCCTCCTCTCAGGTCGCCCCAACCCGCAGCACCTCCATTCCTCATTCCCCGCGCAGAGGCGGCATTGAGGTCCCCTGTCCCTCGAGAGGGCTGGGAGGGAATGGACACCATCTGCCCAGGGCTGGGCAGGGAATGGAATAAACTGCTGCACAGGAGGAGCAGATGGCATCCAACAGCGTGGGCTTTCTGCTCTTTGTTTTTTGGTGGATTTTTTTTTTTTTAATAGTCCAGGGGAATCTTTGGTAACCATCTCACCGAGAAGATGGAAAAAAACCAAAGCAGCCTCTGGCTATTTGCTGTGGTCACATCTTGGCAAGCCTATCATGAGAACCTGGAAGAAAACAAACAGGGACTTTTGCAATATTGCTCTATGCTGTAGACTGAGATGACTTCTCTAGCAGGTCCGTCTCCTCCCCCTACGCCCCCTCCCCTTTTTTTCCCCCCCATTTGTTTTCTTTTTCTTTTTTTTTTTTTTGGGGGGGGGAGGTGTGGTAGCAGGGGGTGGGTTTGCAGCAAATCCTTTCCTGCAGGGCCTGTTTTCCATAGCAAAATTATTTTAAGCGCTTTCAGTACACACAGGCTCTCTATGAAAATATACTGTGACTATCATTTCTTCTTATGCTAAACCTCACAAGGATAAATATGCATTTCTGCTCCTTGCTATCCCAGAGAATCCATCCTGAAATAATTTACTTTATAGTCTTTTTTATTCATGCCAGTAAAAACTACTTGATTCATTAAATTCCTTGTAATTGATTTTTACCTGAAGCATTGTAAGCCGAACATGGACAGTTACTGGTGATATACAGTTATCATTAATAATTTTCAATGCAGGAGCATATGTTGATATTTCCTTTGGGCCTTTTTATATCATCCTGATTTTACAATAATCAATTTGGAGATGACCATCCATATTAATCAATGATGGGCTCTGTTCATGTCCAGAGCCCTTTATGGCAGTCTGCACACAGAGAAAATGCTTTCCTCTTAAGCATGACAACTTAAATGTCATCCTAGGAAACACACACAGAGCAAAAAACATGCATGGAGTCTTTTAAAAATCATTTTGCATAGTTCAACCTCTGCTCCTGTAATCGTGCTGTTAGGGCAGCTGCTGGCCTGGCTGGTTTGCAGCAGTGGGGGTTAAGGGTTAATCCTACGATCCCAGTATAAATTAGCCAGACCTGGAAAAGGCAGAATTCAGGCTGTATCGATAAAAGTAAACTTGAAATTGATGTTCTCTGTTCTTAATTCTACAGCTAAAGCTCTTGTAAGTACTCTTTGTATGTTACATTTGGAATCTACAAACCACTATACTAATGAAACATTGAAGTAACTAAGTTTCTTCACTGTTAGATTTTATGTTCTGACATAGCCTACAGGTTCCCCTCATAGACTGGGCTTTTCTCTCTGAGGTCCTACATATAAATCATTAATTAAACAACATTTTTTAATTTATAAACAGTCCATAGGTCTACTGCCTTGAACATATATATCTGACATGGATTTAGTCCTGTGCCTGCACAACACAAGACAGGGCTAGGGCTATAGGAAGCAAAGGAAGATGTGCTGCTCCATCAGCCTACAACCCAAAGACTGATTTCAGACATGCCTTTATGTGAACATTACACCTACCAGAGAAGGTTTAATTGAATACAGAAGAGAAAGCTCCAGATTCAGCTAATCACACCATTTAGTTTGAAAGTCACACAGAAATATAAGGGAACTGCAGAAATTTGGGTTAGGATCCTTTCTTTCACTACAAGCAACAAAATTGTGTGTCAGGCTGACAACTGAAAGGTGCTGTCAGTGCCCAGTGATCATTGGTACACAGACCTTGACCTCCCATCCACTGACAGCTGTTTTTTCCTGCAAGGAACATCTCCCTTTCAATAATTAAGCAACTCACTGCTCAGTGTGCAGTGGCAAATGCAGCTCATAATGGGAGAATACACAGAACCTTAACAAGAGCCACAATGCAGACTACAGCATTATTACTCAAAAACAACCCATGTATCCCCTAGGCTTGGGAGGGCTCACTGGCAATGGGAGTGAATGAAACAGGGTAAGATTTAGAAGTTCAAGGTAAGAGAATGACCCAGAAAGTCTCCTGCAATGCAGAGACTATAGTCAAGTGGAGTTGTTGGATCATGACTATAAGGCAACCTGCACGACACCTCTGTATGATTAGATCAGGGTTATGAAATTTGTTGGCAGATAAGAGGACAAGAGTATATGAATGCTGTTTATTCAGGAGCTGGATTGCATTATACAGCCAAGTTTTTGCTGGGCTATGTGAATTTTTTCCAGGGACCAGATCAGGCATGCAGATAACCAGAGATTTCTAATTTCCAGCATATGACTGCACTGTGCAGTTTTATGCTTTAATTTTGGCTTTGAAAAAGACTTGGTATGAAACCCTTGGTGAAGCCACATCGCTTTTGAAAGCCCGAGTTTTCTCAGTGCCTATGACAGCACCAACATACTGCGGTGCCCACAATTTCCTCTGCAATCTGCAAGGATGGTGGTATTACTCATCCATTTTCACCAGGATATAACTAGTTCTCACCATAATGTATTTAAGCCTCACAAACTTCTTGGAGAAAAACCATATGGAGCTTTAAAGCACTTTCTTCTCCCAGTTTGGGGGCCTATCTGTTGAAAGAATGGGTCAGGTTTCACCAGACATGCTCTTAACAGCTGATATTAATTACTGGAATTACACTGCTTTCCATGTCTGTTTTATCTGGAGGATGACTGGATTCACACTACATTTCAAACCAAAATGATGTGTCCATTAAAGGATGTTTTCCCTCATTCTTTGTAATATAGTTCTAGAAATCTATTCTTGATACTTCTTGATGGGCAGGACAGGCCCACAGGAGGTAAAGATACAGTTTTTATATCCATTTTACCACATGGTCAATCAGCTCCTATTAGTGATTTTCAGTCTCACAAGGTAAAATATATACCAGGAGATATTTTGTGACATCTCACTAGGTGCAGAAAGCACAGAGAACTCAGCTTTGTTGTTCTTAAAATGTTAATTTAAACTCACATCCATGTGCAGATCCCATTCTTAATGGAGTATAACATTCAGCTTATTTCTTTCCTTATATATACTCTGGCTTCTGGGGAGTCACACTAATAATAATAGTGTCTTATACACTAGATTTACCTTCTTTTATGACTTTTTGGGGGATATTTGCACCAATTCAGTTGAAGTACAGAAGATGAAGAAGCATTTCACTACAAAGAAAAGGTTTATATTAGAAAACTCAAAAATTAAAGGCTGCTTTTCTTTCAAATAGCTTTTGCAATTAATAGGAGCATTAGAAATCAACTTTTTTTTCTCAGATCAACTGATACCACAGGAGATGGATGATGTTAGTATGGTACCATTGCTACTAGAGTAGCACTTAAGTACTATAAAATAGATATTTAAGCATTTTCTATCTCTATAGGCAGCTTTACATAGTTATGGAAATTTAAGAGGCTAATTTTAGTTAAAATTTTTAACTATTGATCAGCTGTATCATGTAGTATTAGTGTGGACAATAACAATCTGTTATTGTTATTGGGCCTGTTTCTTTTTGGAACTTTTAACCTCTGCTTTTAAACATTCAATTTAAATTCTCACCTGTGTTTCTAACCATTTTTAGGAACCCAAAAGGCCAGAATTGCCCATTTCAAGACCCACAGTGAAATATTCTAAACATTCACACTACCTGGAGTCAGCAAAAACAGTTTGCAAGTAACTTAGATACTCATAAGCTAATTGCATTCCACATTTTTGCCTCTTTTTTTCTCTGAGGACTAGATGTGTTATTTTTGCAAGGGCAAGGAATGAAGGACAGAATCCAGCTCTCAAATGTCTATTTCTAATTATGCTAACTAAACTGGGAGTCCTATTTGCATGAGGTGACAAAATCAGCATACACAACTGTCGTTATGTTGATAGCCATACATAGAAACACACATATGCTTGGCCACATGCATTTTTAGGGATTCATGTTAAAGTACATTCAGAAATATTTATAGCAACTGGGGAAGGGGAAGAGGAGGAAATCTTTCATCCCCCTTGTTTTTCTTTGCTGACATCTTCAGTTTTTCTACCAAGACAGAAGGAAATAGAATTTTCCTATTCATTTCAGTTTATAAAATTCCTTTCGTTTTTCCTGCTCTATCTGTTCCATGCTGCTGCATAAGTCACAGGTAGGAGGTATTACAGAATCAAAAGGTACGTTTGCTGAGAACATCCTTGCAACTCAGTTTGTGGGAGGAGAGAAAATGGAAGGCTCTGGGAGTGATTCTGAGTTGCCTGCAGTTCGCTTTTTCATCAACGGGAGGTGTAGGTTTGTAAAGCTTCAGAAAATCCGAGCCTCGCTGGCTCAGATGCTTCAGTCCCTCTGGGCTGAGCGGCTGCAGTCGCTGCAGGAGCGTTCAGACTCCACACTGTACTTGAGTGGTTTAGGGTGACGCTGCAGGCAGACACTGGAGCTCGTTTGCTTACAAATATCTCTGCGGGACAAAGAAGCTGAAGCAGATTCTGTGCATCTCTCAGTTCTGCACCAATATTGATCCATGTAAAGTTTGCCAATATTTCTGCATGTTTTACCACTTCCATTATTCCTTTTATTCCTTTCTTGTGTACCTGGAGAGCACCCTATTAGCTCCCCTCATCCCTCCTGTCCCATTTTGCCCTTTAAGACTTCAGTTAGGCCAAAACCCTCCATATATCCCCCAAAGGAACACCTTTCCTAAGAACTAAGTATGAATTTCATGGAAAAATAAAACTAGATAACATAGGAAAAAATACCTGCAAAGAAGTCATGCATGAGCCTTTGTACTTTGAGCTCCTTAACTGGCAACATAAACCCTGCTTTTCCTCTCAGTCTTCAACATCAGCTGTTGACATACTGTATTTTCAACAGTCTTTCACAAACATTTCTCAAAGCAAGTGGATTAATTTCATTTTAGCTTTCCCAAAAGAATGGTATAACCTGAATGATTATTTCTAGAGCTGACTCACCCAGAACAAAATACCTACCCAGAGTACATGGGGACAAAGCTAAGGAGTCAACCTTAGACTCCTTAGACTCCACAGACTGCAACTGAACCAGAGACAAACACGTCACCATAATTCAGCAGGGACTGATGGCCTTGAACTGAGCTTAATTAAAGCTCCCAGGTCCACAGATGTGGGGAGAACCCCAGGTGAGGCTGGGCACAGCCACTGAGAGTTTTTAGTACAGCTAATAAATTGTGTGAGGTGAAGTGATGTGACTGGGCAATCTTTCTCTGTATTGCAGTTGGTGAACTTCAAGCTATAGCAAGCTCTGGGAAAAGGACAGTTTTCTTCTTATGGTTCCTCAAATAAAGCTTCAAAGATTCTCATGGTGTAAAGTTCCCTAAGCTTCAGCTCTGATCCAGGGAGGAAGGTGACATCATTATTTGAGCCTTTGATACTCTTCACTGTTCTTTTTGTGGTGACCTCTTACAAGGAGTAGCTCTCTACAGCGTATTTTTTTCCAGAATCCTTCAACATAAATGATCAGAATGGCTGCAGGGCTGCTCAAAGACTTTTGTCCACAGTTTATGTTGAATTTCTTAAGCTTATTTCTTGAGATTTACTTGGTAATTTGCTGAGAGGAAAAAATAGCATTGACAGCCCCCAAAACTGCCCACGTATGCCCTACAATGGTGTTACCCGTACAGATGGAGCAGCTCCCTTCCCTTCCTTCAGTGTTCTTACCTGCACACTGGTGATGTGTGAGAGCATGAGGCAAATTCATCCCTCCCCAGGGTTGCCTCAGTTTCTCTGTATGTCCAGGTAGGTATTTTTGCATGGATTAAATCTGACGGACATCTGTGAAATATTCATTATCGTTATTATAACTAAAAAGCTGCTGTTCAAAACAAAACAGACAGCTCAAAATCTGTTGCAGTTTTTTTGTATTTCGTTTCCCCCTCCACCCCCATCTCTCTCCAAGCTGTGAATAGGAGTCTTGGGTAGCACGAACTGAGAGGTGTTTGAAATGCAACATTCTCCATCCTTCTGAGTCATTGCTAGCCATCAGATGCTTTTTTGAACACTTGTTTTCATTGCTATACTTTGAAATCAAATATGGCCTCGTGTTATATTCTTACTAAAAACTCATCCCTTTTGAAAACCTAAAACCAAGCTGTTCCCTCTTTATTGCAGACAAGTAATTTTAAAAACAAAATCTGGGTGCATAAAATGAAGCACCTGTTTGCGTTTGTCTAAAACAAGCCTGGCAACACATCCACTGTTTTACAGCTATAAACAGAAATTGATCCATTTTTCATCTATGCTTGAATGAAGCAGCAGAATCATAGAATGGGTTGGAAGGGACCTTAAAAAACATCTTATTCTAGCCTCTGGCATGGGCAGGGGCACCTCCTGTTAGACCAGATGCTCAGAGAGTGCTAGGGTTTTTGCAAACCTCCAGTTTAATCCTCTCAAGTGTTTCTTGTATTCTGGTGATTTCACAGGTGCCAGCCCTTTCCCAAGCACTGTGACCAAACCATGGTGCACCGACTGAACAGTGTGGCTGTGAGGATCAAACAGTGCAGGCGTAGTAACCAAGCCATGTGGGTCCTTCGGCCAAATCTTACCTGTTCGCTGGCAGCGCTGCAAAGCTGGGGGCAGTGAATGCCGCAGGGACATGACACCGCGCTGGCGGTACGGGCTCAGAGACAGGTACACCGTGACTGCCTGCAGGGCGGGCTTACCGGGCCACACACCCACACCAGCTGGGCCACACAGGTGTGTCAATCTGCCGCACACAGGCACGGCCCCACGCAGCCCCGGGGCAACCTGAACTGCTCTGGTTTTGGGGAGCGAGCCCCGTTCCCAGGTCTCTGGGCACAGACATCACTGCCGTGCCATCCCAATCCCGGCCCCCTCAGCCCCTCACAGCCGCCGGACTACATCTCCCAGGATGCAGCGCGGCGCCGGTATCCTTAATGCCCCCTGGCGGCAGCACAGGGCGCTCCACAGGCGCGGCGGGCGGGCTGAGGCGAGCGGAGCCCGGGCGGCGTCGAGCGGGGCGAGGGGCGCGGGCTGGAGCCGCTGCCCACCGGCCCCAGAGCCGGGGAGGGCTGCGGGAAGGGTTAGTGCGAGCTCGCCTGTGCGAGGAGCCGCGCCGCAACCATGGGGAACCGCGGGATGGAGGATCTCATCCCGCTGGTCAACCGGCTGCAGGACGCCTTCGCCGCCATCGGGCAGAATGCCAACCTCGACCTGCCGCAGATCGCCGTGGTGGGGGGGCAGAGCGCCGGCAAGAGCTCCGTGTTGGAGAATTTCGTCGGGAGGTGAGCGGGGGGCGTCCCCGGGGGCGCGGGCAGAGCTGCCGCATGGCCAGCGCCGTGTGGGGGCAGCGCCTCGGGGTCCGCGGGCAGCGCGGTGCGGGAGCGGCGCGGACAGAGCCGCCGCACGGGCAGCGCGGTGCGGGGACGGGCGCGGGGACTGCGCGGGCAGAGCCGCCGCACGGGCAGCCCGGTGCGGGCACTCTGAAGGCGGTGCGGGGACAGCGCGGAAGGGGGACAGCGCTCCGCTCGCTGCTACTCGGCTCGGCGCGTGTGGTGCGCGGGCAGCGCTGCAGGACGCCCGGGCGCTGCGGTGCAGGGGTACGGGGAGGCGCGGGAGGGAGAGAGTGAGGAAGGGAGGGCTCCCCGCCTGGGGGCATTCCGCAGCAGGGTCCCCGCCACTGCCGCACCTTGGCGGCCGGTGGGAGCCCCCCCTTGTCCTGGCTGTTACATAACGGAGGGGGCTGAAGTGGCTGTGGGGGCCGGCCCCATCCATCCCCTGCTCGGTGCGGGGCTCAGAGATGGATGTTGTCGCTGCGGGGGGGGATGATGCGCAGGGTGTTTAAGTTTAATCTGCTCCGTCCCCCTCCCCCAGCTCAGGCTCGCTGTCCTCCATAGCGGATGCCATGTCAGGAGCTGCGGGGAGGCTATAGGAAGGACGGGGTTATAGCTCTCCTATATGCTCAAATCCCCGGGTGCTACCATTTTGTGATAGGCAATATACTGATGCCTTCCCTTCATGTGACCTTCGCATTCATCATCTGCAACTTGAGTAAATTGCAGACCGCGCTGCTTGGGTATCTGCTCCAGTGCAGACACACAACACCTGGGGGGGGGGGGGGGGGGGTGTTCCTCACCTTTTTCCTGGCCTTGTTAATTAATTGCATTAAGTTATATACGGGTTTTAGTTATCAAGGTGTTTTTTTGTGCTGTGAGAAGCACGCAGGTTTCTGGTGACTTGCCTTAAAGCAGTGACTGCTGATACCTGGTCAGATGCTTGCGTGGGTTTTTCTCTTTCAGCAAACTGCATTTGTGACAACATCTATTGGATCTCGTTCCCCCACCCCCACTTTTTCTTTTAAGCTGTTTGCTGTTGGATGGCTTATAGAGCTTTTCCACTGTCAGAAGGGTCTGTGGTGTGGATTAACTGCTTGTTTAGCTGCAAGTAGCCTCAAATTCTGGACCTGTGCAAGGGTATCTTTGGGCAGGGTGTGCTGGGTGTACTAGGAGGAATGCACAGGGTACAAAGGAAGCATGGTCAAAATAAAAATTTTTCTTCTCTGCTATAGATCAAAGAGTTTTGAAAAAATAAGAACGTAAAATTTAAAGAGTTTGGCATATTTTCTAGCTAACTTCCAAAGGTTCATGCAGTGTATCCCCCAGAGATGCTGGGATCATGCCAAGGGCAGGACATTGCAGAAACACATTTTACTGAGGTTCAGGTCATAGTCCAGGATCCACTTGTTTGTCCATAGTCACAGAAAATTAAAAAAAAAAAAATCTTGCCACCCAAGTGAAAAACTTGTTGGGCCGTAGCTTTCTAAGAAAGGGAAAATAGATCTTCTGAAATCTTTGAGTGAAACGGGTTCACCTGTTGGCCCTGCTGTTTTCATGCTTTCTAAGTACTGGCAGTCAAACCTCATAAATCCTTTTTAGAAGATCTGTGCAGGCAGTGCTGCAGTGGTGTCGTAGATAATGTAGGGCTGCTGGGCCACAGGAGGATTTGTTGAAGGAAGGACAGTCCGTGTGTTGGGGTACTCTGCTCCTCTCCTTTAGACCAACCACACAAGGGGATTTACTAATCCTTGGTGCATCTCCAGTGGCACCAATTTAGAACTGGGGATTTTATCTGCTTGGTGGAAAATATATGAAGCCAATTATCTCCCGTCTCTTTCTGATGACTCCCATCACAGGAGAACCTATGACCTCACTGTGTCCCATCAGCTTTCTCTCTAGCAGCAAGTTATAATGCTGTGGCTTTTAGAAAATGAAATAATTAAGGGTCCCCTGAGCAGGAGCTGAGAGCTGTCTGTAGAAAAGCATTTAGAGGAAATAATTGGAGGGGAAATGGAAAATGTCACTGTGAAGAGGTCTTTCTCCATTTGATACCCCTGAGTGCTGGCTAGCTTAGACTGGTAACTTGAGACCTCTTACCACAGCATGTATGTGTATATGCTGCAAATCCCAATCCTGTTAAAATACTGTTGGGGCCCTGCTGTAATGTATAGTCTCTTTTCTTTCTGTGTGGGTATTGGAAACCATGATAAGGAGCTATGGAAATAGTACCCAGAATAAGCATGGCTCTTCAGTGTAATTGTGATAGGGGCTGTTTTCTTCTCTGAATAAGAAGAGATTGTGTGTAGACCTACTGTGTACAAACACAATTATTGCTGTAGTGTGGACATGACATATGTCACTGCTCCAGCTTGATACCAGGATGGTGGTGCAGCTATTGCTCAGCAGCTGCTCGTTACACAGTGAATGTGAGTGCTGATGAGTTACTCTCTGAGTGGATGGAAATCTGCAAGAACAAATGCTGATGTGGTTGGTACTGGCTGATGTGCATGATGCAGACACTTCAGCAGAAGGGCTGGAGGCACCGCCAGGACTGGTTTCCCTGCTCAGGACCTGTGAGGCTCCTTTCAAATTGTTATCAAGTCACATTTCCTTAACAGGACAGCACTCTTGCCCCCTGCCCCTGTGTTGTGGCTGTGCAGGGCTTGAGTCCAGGGCTGCTGCAGGCACCTTGCAGTAGCACTGAGTCCCACACTCAGGGAAAACCTACAAGCAGGGAGGAATGATACTGCCTGTAATCAATGTTTAGTTACATGTCTTACCAAACAAATATTTGTTTTCCTTCTGAATTCGGTGGCTTACTAGTTGCTGCTAATTGCATTTTCAGTGACACTTACTCTACTGTTAACAGATTATCCAACAGTGCAGAGCTTGTATTTATAATACCAAATGTCAGTGTGGCTGCTATTGTGTGCTTTTGCTGCTGGAGGCTCAGCATGGTGATTTGGATACTGGCTGGTGGTGATAAAATCACTGAAGAAACAAGAAGCCATGCAGAAGCCAGACAGGTGACACATGTGTCCTCAGACTGGTTTATCCTGGGCCCCAGAACTGGAAGGAAGGTTAATCAGGTGAGCTCCAGGCATTTCCTGTTGGTGTGGTTGTAAGCTTGTAGGATAACTCAGGTTGGAAGGGACCTCAGGGATCATTTAGTCCGTTTGTAAGGTGTTGTTACTTCTCTGCTGCCTCCTTTTCTAAATAAATAGGTCTTGGAGCAGGCACCTGTACCAGCAAAATTGGTCTGATAAAAAGAACAAAGCATGTGGTATGTGCTAATTTGACTTGAGAGCCCAAATGGCTGAGGAGGTTGTACGAGACAGCCCACAAGGCTGTTTGTATAATCATCCATGTTCATGCCACTCTTACTTTACCATGTGAAAATAACAAATATGTTTTCTTTAAATCCTGTGATCTCAGAGCACTGTTACACAAATCTTTGGATTTCTGGGAGTATTACTGTTATCTGTGCTTTACAAACAGGGAAACTGAAAGCACTGGGCTGTCTTCAGCTGGTTCCCAGAATGTCTGTGCCTTGTGGTGGTGATGGTGTCTGATCCAAGGCAGGGTGCTGCTCAGCCCTGCTGGGACATCTGCATTGCTCTTCATGGGGAAAACAAGGCACCTCTGACTTCTCCAGAACAGATGGTTTCAGGGGGCTGCTGAGGAGGCAGTGACTAAGGGCTGGGAACAGTGGGTGGAAGGGCTTGAATGGAGATGAAACCATCTCTTGTTTATGATGAAGGGACCTAAGCAGTGCCAAAGTTGTGGGAAGTGAATCAATGTTTACTTGACCCCAGACCTGAGCTGGAATCTGGTACCCCACAAGCATCTTCTCTTGGAAGCTGTGCACCAAAACAGGGGTACTTAGCAGTCTGTCACCAGGCTCTGATGGTATATGCTGAATTCTGTTTGTGTGTTGCCTGGAAGGAATCAGGAGACAGATGTGGGCATAAACTCAACCATGTTGGGCTAACCTTGCCTCTCCTAACACACTGAAATTTCCACATGGGTGGAAGAGCAGGGAAAATGCAGCACTGCAATGCCTGTGGCAGTGGAAAGGCTAAATACTCATTAGGCAGAGCTGCAGTAATTGTGGTGACAAAATCAGGCACGGGCCTGGCAGCAGGTGTCTCTTTGCCTTTCCACATCCCATACTGGTGATGCAAAGCTACATCCTGAAGCCACAGGGTTTAGTTTGGCTTCAGGTATAACTTTGAGGAGCAACTTAATACCTTCCACAGACATTTGGAGATAAATACACCCCCAAGATATGATGAGGAAATGCCTTCCTTGATAACACACACTTTGCTTTGTTAGTGAAAGCTTCCCCAGCAAAATACCTTCAGAGAGCAACAGCAGTATTTAGCAACTATATAGAAGTGAAGGATCCTAAAGGGATGCATAAAGAGATCCAGATACTTGCCCTGTTCCTGCAGGAAAACTGTTTTGTGGATGATCTTTGTACTTTTAAGTTGCTTAGGCTTCTGCTGCAGTATGTGCTTTATGAGCTTGAGTGTTGAGGACTGAGTGTTCAAATCTTGTAAAGTCATAGTTACATTATGTATAGATTGGGGATGTTGGTTGTACTGGGCAATGCTGAGCTTCACTGCAGTACTTCAGGAGCAGAATCAAATTTAAACAAGAAGATACATTCACCACATGTGCTTTGGCCACAAAAGAGGTTAAGTGTGATTCTTCTAAATTTTTGAGGGTTCTGATTTGAGATGTGTGCTGGTAGAGAGATGATTAATTGCAAATCATGCACCTTTAATTACTGTATGATAAATACATCTGTTAGCTGGTCAAATCCTATTGTGTATTTGCAGCTTAAAAACACAGGCACTGCTTGTGAAGTGACTTATTTAGGGTTTCAGTGGATGGTGCAAGAGCCAGGAGCAGGATTCTGCTGCTTAGAGAAATAAATTATGGTCAGGTAAGTCCTTCAAATGGCAGCCAGTCTTTGGTCTCCAGTGAAGAAAATACCTATTTTCCTCTTGGATTAATTGGGGAAGGAAGAAAATATGGAGCATAGGGGGAGATGGGTCATGTCTTATAGCAGACCCCAAGATAAAATAATTTCACGTGAGAGAAAGCTGTAGAGCTCTGAGCAAACACTTGTGGGAGGAGGAATGCTAGAAGAAGATACATAATCAAGTTAAAATATAACATAACATGGATGGCTGTGAGGGAAAAACCTGTGAATCTCAGTGTTTGTAGGTGCAGCAGCAGTGTCTACCTGTGTTTGTTGTCAACTTGTTTTAATCCTATTAGGATTGGCTCAAATAAGTACAAGTCCAATATTTTTTCTACTTCCTGCAGCAGTTGCATGTTCTCTGCACATCTTGCTAGCTCTATCTTTCAGCTTAACTCTTTAGTGATGATCTTGTGCTTCTGGTAACTGCCCACTAGCCTTATGTTCTCTAGAAGAAGGAATCTTTATGGCACGTCTCAGATCATATCAGAATTTAACCAGGAAAAGGAAACCAGGTGCACTCCAGTGGGGAAGCTGGTGCTCAGCGTTGTGCAAGTTGGTGTTTGGACCTACTGGTGTGTGAAAATGACAGGTTGCCTTGTCATTGCTGGAATTCATCACCTGATAGCTGACATATCAGGGATGCTCCATTTCCTTGTGTAGACTCTTGTTAGCATGATAATCTCAAGTTGAGAGTCTTAGAACATCTTGAGTTTTTTTGGTTAGTCCTTGCTGTACTTTGTGATAAGTAAATGTGGAAATTTTTTGTGTGTTTCCTCAGTAACAGGATACTGTGATACAAGGCTGTAAAGAGGGAGCAGAACCAGTGGGGAAAGGAGTCAGAAATTCCCAAAAGCTAAACTCTTAGCTGCTCCTGTTTTTTAAAACTTGGTGTGCTTATCACACCGTCAAAAAGCCTAAATAAAACCAGGCAAAGCAGGATGACCTACTGTTTTTAAAGGGTACTGATTGTTTTCAGAAGCTATTCAATACCTATCTGGGAATACCAAACCGAGTCCTTGACCCTGACTTTTCCAGATGCTCAGAGCAGGCAGAACCCTGCTAGACTTAAATAGATGGAGTGGGAGTCTGTCTGCAACACCTCCTATCTGAGGGAGCTTCTGAAAATGTTATTCTAAGGCAGGAAGTTAATCCCCTTCCTGATCTGGCGAATTCCTGAATGTCCCTACTTTGCACTTCAGCTTTGAGTCTGTACAAGCATGAGTAAAAATTCTGAATAAGTTTGGTTTTTTTTTTTAAGATGTATCTTTTTGAGGAGAAATGGAAGCAGCTTACAACTTAGCATACGTTAATCAAGAAAACAGTTCTAGCTAGTGGGGTGAAATTTATTGTGATGCCTTGAGCAGTGAATTTATTGGACAAGAGCAAACCCGTGTGTGCTCCACCCATGCGAGCCAGTATTTAGTTTTTTGTTTCAGGCAGTGCATGAGTAGCAAAACCAGAAGAGTTAGTGAAGGGGTGGCAGGCAGTCATCTAGAAGCATATGGTATTCAGCCTGTGTGCTCAATGTAAAATTGGTTTTGAGGTGGTGTCTGTCAAAGGAGATTTACTGATAATATGCAGGGTAAACCGACTTCCTTGATATGCCACTAAAATAAACACCTCAAAAACTTTGAGTGTAATACTTTTTTCCTTCTTGGACTCACAGATCTGGAACCATATGAGTCAGAGTACTGCTAGTTGGGAGGAGAGATGAAATTAATCTGGTCCAAAAACAACACAACAACCCAAACCCAGAGGTCTAGTCATGCATGGTGGGAAAAATAGCTTACTAGTGGGATAGTTGCTCATTCTACTTAAAATTTTTTCTTCCTGGCCTCCAACCTGGTTTTGCACATTCTGATAGAGGGTGGAATCTCATGGTTAAGGAATATTGTCTCTTACTACAGGCAAATGGGCATGTTCAGCCTTGAGATAGAATTCTGTTCTTAGCTCTGAAGCGAAATTCTTAGCAGTTAATTTTTATACCTTTTTCTCCATCCTTAAAGGAGAGGCTGTTGGCATCTCCCATGACATGTAGGTGTACATCATTAATGGACAATTGAAATAACACTGGAAAAGATCGAGCATAAAGTGATAAACTGTTTTTTTTTAACAATAAAAAACTCTATAAAAATGGCACTGTGATGTCTGTCTGAGCCCTTGCAAAGGCCTGTCTTCTCTCTAGAAGTGTTGTGCTGAGAACTTTAGTTCTCCATGCAGGTTGATTTGCTCAGTAATTTGCAGGTTACTTAGGTCTGCTCTGCAGAGGCTGGGTCTAGTGCAGCCACCTTTGGCTGCTGGCATAGATAAGGTGCAGGATTTGAGGAATGAGGATGTTCTTAGAAAGCACTGGGAGATGAGAGGCTGCCCTGGATGGCCTGATAGCACTTGAATTTTTGAGCATGGTCTTACAGGGCAGGGATGGGTAGCACAGCCCTACAGAGGAGTGAGCCCAGGTTTTGTACCTAGGGACTTTCAGCACTTGTGTGTTCTGGTCAGGTGTAGAAGTGGTCTGCCTGCAAGCAGGACTGGTTCTGAAAAACTGCAAAAAATTATTTCTCTTAATTTACATTCATCTGTGATCCATTTAAAACACACATCATGCCTATTTTGGGGTGACTTGATGGAGTTTAGTAATGCAAACTGGATGTGTTGCTCAGAACTAACTACTGTAGATACTGGGTTAGCTATGAAGAGAGGGCTGAGAACATTTCAGTGTTTAATGATGAGCAGGCAAGACTGCATCAAAACACTGTGATGGGCAACTGAGGGCACAATTTAATGTTAGATATTTGAACAGTTATTCCAGGTGACTCATTGATACTTTGTACTTAGGTCCAGCTTTTTTTCAAAGTCCATTAGTGAATATTTTAATAACAGTTGAGTATAAAGTGGCTCCACAGTTTTCTTAAGGTGTCTTAAGTAGATGGGCAGACAGGACAATTAAATTGCTGATGTTTGCTTCCTTTATGACCTTCAGGTTTGTCACAGCTCTGAGCCTGGTGCTGACTGCACTAGATAACTGTTTTGCTTTCCTTCAAGACACAGTAAGGAATAATGAGCCCTGAGTCTGAAATCTAACAGTGTCTCTGTTTTCTCCAGAGCATCTGACATGGCAAGTTTTGGCAGACCCAGCCATGACCAAATGGAAGTGAGATGGTCCCTGGTTAGTAGCTTCTTGCAATTCAGCATAACATGCTTTTGGAAGCTTCTTGGAAGCAGACGTTATGCAAGCTCCTCAAGCTGTGTCTTGCTGACTGGAAGCAAACTTGCCAGCTTCTGCCATTTTTCTGCAAGTCTTGTGACTTGTGTGGCTTTTCTTAGAGCCCTGGCCACAGCAATTGAGTGAACAGAAGAGCAGTGTAGCTTTTGTATTGAAAACAGCAATTTCTAGCATGGAGGTTTGAGGGTATTTTTTTTTTTTCTCTAAAAGATGCTGTTTCCCTTAATGCTTCTGGAGACAAATATAAAGAATCCCCAAACTTCTAAGACCTGCATTGTCATCTCTTCCCTTCCTAAAAATCAGGGCTTAGTCTCAAAACTATAAGCTCTGCTAAAATACTTGTGTTGCAGTCGCAATGAACAATAAATGAGGTTTGGAATAAACCCAGTACCTCACTTGTGACGGAAATGGGAATTGAACTGGAGTCTCTGGGGCTGAAAATACTATTTTAATAATGTATTGCCTCAACAGTCTCCTTTAACTCTCCCTTTCCTGTTTCTTATGGCTTTAGGCTGCATTGTTGCAGCCGTGGGGAAGGGTGAAGAGCTAATACAACCATAGCAGACACGGGAAATGCTGGGCTCCTGTCTGACTGCTCAGACTGTCATTTTGGGGCTGGGAAACACTCTTGCTGCAGGAGTGGCCAGTGTAGTATATGTGATGGCTAAGAGAGGACACAGCCAGTGTTAAACTGATACTGCTGTGGATTTTGGCTGCAAAGCCAGGCAGCGTTGCTGTAATGCTGGATAAAAGCTGATCATAAATTGCAGCTGTATTTCAGAGTAGTTTTTCAGCTGCATTCAGACCCTTTCTCATATCAATAGGCAGAAGTCTACAGAGATGCTGAACAGTCGGTTCTCAACATCTGCAAATGTTTTCACAGCACAGCTAACTTACCCTGGAGAGCACTAGGAGAAACTACAGTGTTTCCCTTTTTTAAAAAATTGAGAATGGAGATCCAGGGATATGGGGGAGGCAGTGCTGAATTTCTTAGAACAAAGAAAGAGGTACCTAAAGGCAAAAATCTTGAAGTCTTTGTTCAGTTCCTCCTCTTTGTCTTCCTGCCACTCTTACATGCATAAAGACAGAGTAAGTTACACAGGATCTGGCTCAGGGCTCTGACAAATTAATAGACTGTTTCAGCCCTGAGAGCTCCTCCTCATCCAAGTAGTTACAAACCTCTAAAAATGAGGCTTATAATGACTGTCCATTTGCCACCTGCCTTCCAGCACAGGAACAATTCCCTGTCAGCAGGGGAATATATCTGGTGACATGTTAGTTCAGAATTAAACCAATAAACAACAAAGCTCTAACCCTCACAGGTTTTATGCTGATATTTAGCCTCGCTGACTTGTTTATGATGTACTCTGAGCTTACACTGCTCTGGGTCATGATGGAACCCCTTGATTCTAATACATGTTTGGTTTTCTCTCTTTCTGGCTGCTGTGATCTCTTGTGTAATCTCTGGCTATTTCTTAAGCTGATTGTGCTTTTACTTTTAATAGAAGCTTCTCTATGAATAGCTGGGAATTGCCTGAGCATGGTGGTGGCCTTGAGAGGAGATCTGTCGCAGTGGGGTTAAAGCTGTGGGTTAGGAGGAGGTTGGTACGTTCCAAAATGCAGAATACCCTCAGGGGTTGGTGCATGACATGTGTCACACTGCAGAACTGATGCTGCAGCTCCAGCACTGAAACTCAGGTCACCTCTTCTACATCATGCAGCTCTCAGCAGAGATCCCAGCAATAAACTTCTTCCCTCTGGGCTGTGCTACTTTGATTTGTTACTGTTCCTAAGAATTACTCTGCTTATGCCTATTTGTACAAGATGTGTTTGTTATCTCAGGCCTGAAAACTACCAGGAACCCCAAACTCATTTTTGAGAAAGAGATCCATTTCCTGAATGAATTTGTATAGACTACTGAAGGAATGATATTTAAAGAATGTTTACTGCAAAAGAATAAGTGAGTTACTGCATTGGCACTTGGTATTTTGCCAACTTGTGCTTGGACAAAGTTGAACTCGCATTGGATACCTGGAGGGGGAAAAGCAGATGTCTTAGAAATCACTGTATTGGTGGAGTGGAGATTCAAGAGAGAGTAAATTAGTTAAACCCTTTACTTGTGGAAAATAAGGAAAGGAATGGAAGGCTGTTAGACTGTGGTCTGTCCAAGTCACTATGCCACAGTTTTGCTGTCAGAATGCCCACTGATAAGGCAACACCTGTTTTGATCTCCCTTTGTTGTTGAATTTAAGCCCAGCCTTTTTGTCACCTCTTATGGTCACTGCCCAAATTTGACTAGAGCAGAATGTGCCTTGTGACATGAGAGCTGCTGTTCCACTGGTACGTTGGAACCAGCCAGGAGGTCAGATGCTCATCTCTTCTGGGACTATTGATCCAGTTTTTGTTCTGGTATAGTATGAAATGGAGATGTCTTGTGTGGTTTTTTAAGTAGAGTTTAATGCTTCTGACTTTGCTCTGCACTAGAGGTGTTTGCAATCAGTCTGCTGGGTCTCCTTCAAGGGCTTTGAGAGGCAGTGCCTCTGCACCATGTTCCCAGCCCAGGTGGATCCTAATTATATCTGGAGCTGCAGAGGTGCACTGCATAGCAAGGAGCCTGGCACTATTCCTGCATACTTCTCCAGAGATGTAAATTGGCATCTGAAATTCCCTCTGCAGGACAGCCATGCATTGTGGGCAGTTTGGTCAGGATGCCTGAGTGCAGCATAACTCTGTTACCCCGTGGAATTCTGTCCTTCCTGCCTGGCCTGTTGGAAGGGAAGCAGGCTACCTCCCCATCCACAGCACACTCTGCCTCTTACCACTGACCTGAGATAAGCTATTGGGGAACATGCACTCAGCTTTATAAACCCTCCACCACTAACAGTGCATCATGGCTTGTTGAGGTACCATCCTTCCTCATGCAGCTTCCGTTTGGGTTTGTGTCTGTGGGCTCATCAAAGTGACTTTGCCTTTCCCAATGAACTCTTTCAGTTGTCTGTACCCTTTAAGGAATTCAGGCTCTGGACAGCTTGTCTCCATTTCTAGCACACAGTGCTGTCTGGGAGTGGAGGAAGTGTCATGCTGCAGTGATGAAATGTGCCTCCAGCTACATTCGTTCTTCTCTTGGGTCTTGCAGCAAATACCAGGACTCCAGAGGTGGAGTTTTTGACAAGAAATCTCAGATTATACTTAGCACAAGTACTTGATATCTTTGAATTTGCCATTGTACCTGGTTTCCTTCTCTGAAGGAGAGAAGGACGAAAAGGAGGATAACCCCCTTTTTTATCCAGAGCCTACATGTGATGAGTAGTGTGAATATAAGTTACTGCTGCACAGCATAATGGTGTCTCTGAACACAGGAGAGCCTCTGCTGCTGGGCAGCCTTTAGTCTGAACTCAGCTGCAGCCTGGCCAGAGATTAAGACACTGGTGGTGGGAAATAGCAAGGTCAGCCTGCTGCTCGTCAGTCTTAGCATCCATTAATCCTAGGGTGTTATCGTGGCTGTGCTTTCCCATCAGGCATTCCTGTCCCAGAGTTTTAGTGTACAACTTGTCCTTTTGTTTTCTCACAGCTCAAGTTGCAGGTGCTGAGCAGGTCATGTTTTTCAAGGCTGCAGCCTTCTGTTACAGCAGAGCCAGGGGTTGTTGGTAGATTTGTTTGTGCCAAAGCAGAGCGGTGTTGCTGCAGTGTTATGACAGATCAGTGCGGCTTGAAAAAGAGGCAAAGATGCTGGGTCATGGGTTTACCTTTCTGGCCTTAGTAAAACCTGTTTCTTCTAACTACTGTCACAGGGACTGAACTAATTTGATGCTCTGGGGTGTTGCTGCTGCCTGGTATTGTCTTCTTGGGGTCTGTCTGGAAATTACAGGGAGATTCTGCAATTGCAGGGAGATTTTTGCCAGGGTATATATACTTTTGAAGTAGCAAAAGGAAAACTTGCTTTTGTGCTGGGATGGTGAAAATTAAGCAAGACAGACATAAAGGTCTGGTTTACTGTTTCTGGGGTGGAGAATCCATCATGCAGTGCAATATTTCTGGTGTTAGATTTTGGGTTTTTTTTCACATGAGTAAAACCAGCCTTGTTTCCTTTCTCCTGGGATTGTAATTCTTGAAATCAAAACTGCATTTTCTACAAATGTGTAATCCTTACTGCCACATCCACTCAGGATACACCAGGCTGCTTATTCTCTTGAGTTCCTGATATTGTTATGCAGAATCGGTGCTGTGTTATTCTTTACTGTGAATATCCCAAGGCAGCAAACAAAATCCAGGACTTCATTTTCTATTACTCAGAAGATCCTAGAGGAAGCTGCACAGCAGCAGTGCTGCGGTTTTCTGCTCTCTCCAGCCTCTGCTTCCCCAGCTCTGCAGCCTGGAGTCAATGCGGCATTTGCTATAACGGGCAGTGACTTTTTGAGATCAGGCAGTGCACTCTAGGCTGTACCACTCTCTAGATAATTCTCCACAGTAAAATGCAGAGCTCCAAACAAGAAGATGCCTTTACTGTTTTTTACCTGCAGAAACACAGAGTAAAATGGCTCACAAGTGCACGTGAAGTGCTGGAGTGTTCTGTTTTGATTTCCCATCTGTGTTCTACGTCCTCACGTATTCCGGACTAACCCATCTGCAGGAAGATAGCAGGGAGGGAGCGGGAAGATAACTCAACCCTCAAAATGGAGGAGGGGAAGAATATTCCTGATTAATTCTCTCACAGCAGAGATGAACTGAAGCAAATAACATTTTGGATGAGATGGTCGGGTTTGTGTGCTGGGAGGGCTTCTTGTTTCTCCTCCAAACTCTTGACCTATAACTGTAGATACTTGCTTAAAACCTCAGCAGCTTGGGGATGATGCCCACCAGTGAGGGATGCAGGAGCTGTGTGGACATCAAACTGATTTGTTTCTATGGAAACAGTAGATTTCACCATGTTTTAGGGAAGTAGGAGGGGAATTATCCCCCTGGGCCTGGTTCTGGCTCTCAGAATGGATTGGTTGCTGCACAGCAATTGTAGAGCAGCAGCCCATGAAGGGATTATCTATCAGCCAGCGATCACAATTAGGGAGAGAAGCACGTGGCTCCAATCTGCTCCCACTGTGGGATTCCCAGGGTCACAGCCCTCCATGGCACTTAAAAACAAAGAGTTTAACCTTGGTTACTCATAGCCCCGAAGAGGGGCTGCATTACAGTGCAGGCAGCTGCACCCAGACTCCTCAGTTGGGATGGCTGAGGGAATGAGCTGTGCTTGTACCTCACCACACCTTTTAAGCAAGAGCTGAAAGCTGTGGTGTCTACAAGGTCTGAAGGAAGCTGAGATTTTTCAGACAGGCTTCAAGTGATGCTTGCTGATGAAATTATTGTAAGTCCAATTTGTTGTACTGCTGTCAGAAAGCCCTGGCACTTGAAGTGGTGTAACTAGGGGTGATGATTTTGAGACCTTTTTTTCAAAAATGAAAAGTAACCTCATGAAACCACAGAAGGAATCAAAGCACGAATATAAACCTCAAACAGGTTCAAATAAGAAGAGTTTTTACTAAACCCCATATATTCTTAGTGGTCTGTAGAATTGAGTTTCTTCAAATGGGCCTGGTGCCCTTCTGCAAGATCCCAGTGCTGGTCTTTCTGAAAGAGTTAACCAACACCTCTGTATTTCAGGCTCTCAGGTCCTAAAGGCACTTACCTATCCAGGCCCTAGCACTGACAGAGAGGGAGAGCTTGTATTTCTAGATAGAAAGAAGGCAGACCACAGCAGGGGTAAGGGGAAAGGGTAATGCCTGTGTGTGTTTGAACCTTTGCCCAAGGTACTCCCTAGTTTCCTACAAATGTAGGACAGGAGCTGTGTAACCATCTCTAATGGGGAAAAATTCTGTTTGCTCAGCTTCTGTCTCCCCTTACTGTATATGGGGACTTCATATACTCCATGTTATGTAAACCGAGTTAGGGATGAAGGGCAGCTTCTAGCAGAAATTCTTGTTTTATGCTTTGTAGTACAGCCACTAAGTCAATTGGATGGGATAATCCTGGTTATGGATTGGCAGGGGTGCATCAGAAGAATGCAATATCTCTGCTTTACTTTCAGGTCATCTAAAAATATATATATAGACCTCAAAAGTCAGGCCAGATCTACCAAGCATAAAGCTGGGGTGTGCTGGCTTCTTTGGAATTACTGTAGACATACAGCAGCAGAAGTGCCTGAGGCAGACTCTTGGCTATGCCAGGTTAGTCTGCATGCTGGCAGGCCCCCAGGCCATTGACTAGAAGTGTAAGAATGCCTGTGACTTCCTTAGAAGTCTCTTGCCCTGTGGAAGCAGGGCAGCCATGAGGGCTCTGTAGTTGTGCATCTGATTAACTGGTGCACAGCAGCTCCAGCACAGCCATGACTTGGCATGATGCACACAGCTGTCTTCCAGATTTTGATGTGTCCTGAAGCTAGTGGAGTGTGAAACAGAAAAATCAGCCCAAAGGATTCAAACGAAAATAAACAATAGCAAAACTTCTCTTATCCTGCTGCTTCCAGCAATCTGCATAGAGGCATGTACAGGAGAGGGGCTGAGATGCAGAGGAAGGAGATGTGGAAAGAGTGGATGAGAGAGTCACCAACTGCTATGGATGGCTCCTGGGAACCAGTCTGTGCAGTGAGAGATAAGCCAGAAAAGCAGAATTTAGTGCACTTGGGGAGGGGTAGGGGAGAGAGCTGTTTCCAAGTGAGCTTTCATATAAAAATTGCTGTGTGCTTTCCTTCTGGCTTTAGCAGTGTTAAGAAAGGTGCTGCAGGCAGAAGTCTAAGCACGGCCACTGCAGTTGAAGTATCAGTGATGTGAGAGAACATTGCCCCAAGGTGTTCCCTCTCATTGTCTGAGCCCCCTCAGCCCACACTTGGCTCAACAAACATGTTCTGAGTGGAAAAAACACATTTTTGGTTAACACTTCTGATGTTCAAGGCATGTGGGTGCTCCCAGAGCACATGAATATGACAATGCCTTCCAGAAACAAAAATCGTCTTCCTGTCCTGTAAGAAAGGTCTGGGCACTACCAAAAATTACCCAGACAACAAACAGTACTGGATGGACACTGTCACCTGTGTATATGTAAGTCAGTGGCCAGTAATTGTGTTTTGTCCTAGGGTGAGGAGACAAGCTAATGATAAAATGGCTGAGATGGAAGCTTGAAATTCAACTTCTGTCCCTCCATGGCACATCAGTTACCCCAAATGTCAGTGAAACAAACCTCACCATTATGCCTGTCCACGAGGAACTGGATTTGATTTGCCAGCCTCACTGTGTAGGCTTTCAAACAGCCAGACATGCAGCTTTCTATGGAGGTGGATTCTCTTGGAGGGGGCAGTCTCCTGAAAGGTTTCTTGTCTTTTCAGCAGAGGCCCGTGGTATGGGGTCATTGTGGTTTTTGAAGTGTTGTGTTTTGCAATACATATAGGTTTCTGATGTGGCTTTATTGAGTTTTTATGTTAACTCTATAAATACACTGTATTTTCCTTATTTTGAGTGAGAGCACAGTGTGGAAAAAGATACAGGAGAGCTCCAGAACATGGCATATCCTGGTCAGTGGTAAAAGAGGTGCAGGTTACACAGCACAGGTGATTCTTGTGGTTAGAATCATGTCAGTTCTGGAGCAGGATGTGGTGTGAACATGTAATACTGCTATTGCTACACTTACTTATTACACTGAATTAGCATAGTTGCTGTCCTTTCATGTTTGAAGACCTCAGTGCCTCAGTCTGCACAAAACCTTGGGCAGAGCATCCCTCACTTGCTGGGCCCTGTGCTGGTATCTGGGTGCAATTCTGCACAAAGGAATAGAACGACTCGAGGCAGATTGGAAGAAAGTGCCAACTTCAGAAGTTACTTTATACTTCATTCCCTACCCTCTCTCACTCATGCTAGCAAATTATCCAGTATTATGTTATAAATGTGTCCAGCTTATACTGGCACTTGTGTTTTGCCCTTCTTGGGGCAGCACCTGTGAATTTTTTAGGGTGATCTCTGGGAAGTCACCTCAAGCACAGCAAACTCCCAACACTTTAGAGGCTGTTTGGTTCTTTTGCTTACTGACTGGGGGAGCTGTACTGGGGAGGAGTGGCCAGGTGTTGGAGAGGCTGTTTGAGGGTCAGAACTATTTAACAAAGCAATTGTAAGTGTTCCAAGCCAGCACAATAGTGTTAACCTCCCTCTGCACTATTGTAAATAGGAACTCAAGGTACAAGGCAGTGGGAAGCCTTCTCTTTAATTTTTTTGTTTCTTCTAACATGTATATTATGATGACACTCATGAACTATTGCCTGTCTTTATTTTTCACAATTGTTTTCTAGAATAATGAATCATTGTACACAATAACATTGCCAGTATACTGGAAAATCCTGTACTTACAATAGATCTTTATTTCTATATGTATCCATTGTGTGACCAGTACCAAGTGCATCCTAAGAAGTTACATTATACTGAGTGCATATGGAATTCCTCTTGTTCACTGTGGGTGAGGACTAGGAATACTTGTGCTGTGGAGATTGGCTGATAAAATAATGCAGATCCTCTGGCTTAAAGTTATTTAAAGGTGCTAACCTTAATGGAAAAAAACATGGCTTAACTAGGAACAAGACTTACCATATGATTATGAGTCTGTATGACTGGTGTCCAAGTTCACATGATGCAGTATGAAAGGAATATGAAAGCTTAGGGCAGAGGAAAGCAGAATAGCAAGTTGATGGATGTTTTTGTTCATAGTGCACCTGTTTTTAATGCTTGCTGTTCCTCTTGGCCTGTCTGGGTTTTTTTTTAGTTGAGAAGTACTTTGGCTCAGGCGAGAGAAGAGCTCACAGAGCCAACCAAGTTAGCAGGAAACTCTGAATCTGCAATGCAGCCCTCTTGGTAACCTGCTGGGTGGCAGGGGAAGGAACAAATTTGTCCTTGTTCTTGCCCCCCACCTGAGTTATGGAGTTGTTTACAAATGTACTTGCATGTTGCTTGAAGGATCAGATCAGGAAGGTGCTCCAAGGGCAATACTGCATCCTTCTTCCTTGTAGTAGAACTGCATGATGTCTGTTGTGAAGGAGCACCAGGAGTTAGTGACCAAGAAGTACAAAGCTCCTACTGTTTCTGAGGTGTTTGTGTTAGGAGCCAGTATGATTAATAGTAAATATTTTTAGTGTGTGGTTGATATGCCCCATAGGTGTCAGCCTGTGTTTTAAGGATTCCTTTTCATGTGCTGAAGTAACATGTTTGAAAATACAAGTGCTGTGAGATGAAAGACTGTTCAAAGAAATGTATAAGCTGTCCATAGAATGCATCTTGTATGAAGATGTGAATGTTGCTGATGGGCACAGTGATCAGAAGAATCATATGTCAAAGGTATCAATACCCCTAGATTGGCTTGAGATTCTTGTAAATGAGCTAGGGGGGAACTCTTGATCTGGACATGTGAGAATGATGAAATGATCAATTATAAGCCTTGACGGGTGAAAATGGTTTGAAGCTTAAGCAGGAGCAGGTCTGAGCTGTGTAACCAAACAGTAAAATCCATAGAGACAGAACTGTATTTCTTGTGGTATATTGGCACACTGCTTTGTGCAGTGCATTTCTGATTGAATTGCTGTCCCCAGGCACCATCAGAACACAGGAAGTTACAAATACTCGAATTAAAATACAAACGGCCGTGTGAAATTATGGAGGCTGTGTGAATTTTAATTTTCTGAAACTAATATAATCCAACCCGGGGATTAAAGACATCCCTTAATACCCTATTTTTCTATAGATGTTTAATAAGAAATCAAATTGAAATTAAATGATCAGATGCTGGTGTTCCCTTCTGTTCTTTACAACTACTTTTATGTCTTCATAAACTGCTGTTTTGGCTCTTTAATTGAGGCTTTAACTTCTCTAGTGCATTCTAATTCAAGAATCTCAAAGGTCTGGCAAACAATTGGCTGCAACAATGCTGTATTGGTTTGTCTAGACTAGGCCTAGATTTGTATTTTAGAGTCCTCTACAAACAGCTTTCTGAGCTTTCCATCTTCTCCAGAGACAGGGAAAGCAAACATTTGGTCTGTGTTCCATGTGGAAGAAGGAACGGTACCGTGGGCTCTGTTCTGGTTTTGGCTGCTGAAAAGTTTTGTTGCAACTTTGGTGAAGACAATAATCATACATAAAAAAGCTTTGACTCAAAGTCCTTTCAGAAGTACAGATTACCAGTGGATGGAGAAGGTGCAAAACTTGAATTTGGTGGAAGAGGGAATAAATGATGCTCATATTTGCAGTGGAAGAGAATCTATGGAGAAGCAGTTGCAGCTTGAGCTGGTGTGTGGGGATGCCATTCTTGCCCTTCCCTGTTAGGAAGTTGTTGTTATCACTTCTGATATCATGGCTACAGGGTCAAAGAGAGGTTTGCAAATAGCAGATTGCTGGAATGAAACAGCACTGTAAGTGTTACAGGAATCTCTCAGCCTTAGAGCACAAATTTAAAGCAGTGAGCTGACACTTCTGGCAAAGCATGAAGGGACAACTGGCTCATGCAATCACTTGTCTTGGATTTATCAGGATTTGAGAGCATTTATTCCAGCAAAGCTGGTGGACCAGGCACAACATGTCCCTAACAGTCACTGAGATGCTCAAAGACTTGCTCCTTCTGCAGAGATCTCAGTATCTCATTTAACAGGAAAACATCAGATCGAGTGTTTGACCAAAGGAGTAAACAAGTATTCTCTGGTCTGAGCAAACTGTGTGTGCATGTGGACACAAATGTGCCCCTACTGCAGCAAACTAGCTCATCTAAGCACCTTTTAATGGACAGTCACGCTTTCTTCAGTGTAGCAACGGTGAATAAACACAAGAAACATGTCAGAAAGTTTCAGTGTGTGCCTCTTCAGGTAGTCCCAAGTTTTCCATATGGGTATGTGTCTACTTTTTTTGATTGCCTCTGTCATTGCTTCCCTTTCCATACAATATATGTTGATTTATACAAGCAGTTTGTCAATCTCCTTTGTTTTATGAATAGTCTGGGCAAAATGTCTTTGCTTGATGATACTTTTAACTTCTAATCCTCTGTACTGTGCAAGTCATTAAATGAATTCTAAAACTTGTTTATAGAGCAAAGGTTGGGGTTTTTTTGGTCACTAATAGCCACTAATAACCCTTTTGTTCCGTAGGATTCTAAGTTACTTAATACATGAAGGCTTTTTGTATATACTGTCTGGCTTTAGTTAAAAACTTCAAACAAATAAGCTAACAAACTAACAAAACAATTAAGGAAACTCCAATTCCCAGTGCCCTGATTATAAATGTATTGTTGCACAACATCAAGATTGCTTTAATGTGTTTTCAAGGTGTTTGGATTTTGTTTCAGTGTTGCTCTACAGTAACTGCTAGATTGGTTCCCTTCCCTTCAATACTTTTTTTTTACTGTATTACGAATGCAGCTTTCAGCCCAAATCTGCACTCTCATGCAGCTCTGCATATGAAAATAGTAATAAGACTGGAAGGGATGCTGTGATTGTGCTTGCCCTGAGGTAGCTAGTCAAGAACATGTGTAAGCATTTCAGAACTGAGCAATGCAAAATACAACAATAAATGCCTTTTCAGGTCGTTTCCCTCCCTGAACTCTTTCAGCCCATCAAGACCTGTCAAGATTTGCATCCTTGGTTCTTTTTGGTGCCTTGGTTTAGAAGAGGAGATCTATCTCTGGTCAGACCAAAAATTTACCTACCTCAGTATTCTCTGTCTGCCTGTTAATGAGTGTGAAATACATAGAAATCAGTCTTCCAGTAAGTGATGTTTTGGGAAATGTAGTTATCTGAGCCTATTTCCAACCTTGATAAAATGCTTGGAATTGCATTGCTGGAACTGATATTCTCAAAATCTTGATTCAGAATTTTGGTCAATAGCTGAGAAAGCTACAAGCAAATGAAGTATTTATATTCCCTGAATACAGCTTTGTTTTAGCTGATACTTTGTGTATTTTCTAGATGAGGCGTAGCCTGGAGGAGTGGCACAGTGTTATAGTCCTGCTTTAAAGCACAGGAAATCAAATGTTGTCGTGCACTTCTGTGTGTTGCAAACAAAGCAAGAGAAAAAGGACTTTGCAATTCTTTAGATGAAAAGTGAAAGAGGAAAACGGGGTTGGTGCCCTCAACCTGTGTAACATAATTCAGGCACAGTCATGTATAATGATGTGTGTAATGAGGCTCTGGTGTCATGGTAGAGGCTTCCTTGTCTCAGCACTCAAAGCCTTTATAACATTTTATCTCTGAATACTTATTCAATCTTTCTTTTTTTCCCAGGTATAAGTTCAAAATAATTCAGTGGAGCTCAAATGGACTTGTTATGCTAACAACTGATACAAGGATAGGACTTTTCCACATATTGACCACAGACATCTATAGGAATGGAGCTGAGACAGCAGAAAACTGTTAGAATGATGCAGTGTCTCAAAGATTCCAGGGTTAATCCCACTGGAATGGAAACACTAGAGCTGTATTATTTGAAAATCAAATGGAAGGCAATCCCCAGTTAACTCTTTGTACTTCCGGAAAGTCTAAAATAAAGAGAATGAATTTCAGTCTAATTTTAACTGGTAGAGTTTTACCAGAGGTTCCATTACTCCTGACTTAGTAATTAAGAGGTGATGTTTTTATTTGAGGTGTTAGAGGATGTACAATGCCTCTTTACACGCATTTCACTTGAACCCAGTCTCCCATTTTTGATATTACCAAGTTATTCTGACATTCCCACAGATGGGGCATTACTTTTATAGCTGAGAAAATGGAAATACAGAGAAGCAGAATAACTTGCATAGGATTACACAGGAAATGAATGACCAAACCAGGAGCTGAGACAGAGCTGCTCAAGGCCTTTTCTGGTGTGTTGAAACATTTCTCATCTTTGTGGACTTTGTCAGTCTTAAGTTCATGCAGGAGTAAGAGGAAGACCTTAAAGTGGAAAGCCCTGGATTTCTCATTCAGCAGAGTCAATAGTTACTCCTGAAACAGTAAAATTATTCCTTGCCACAGCTATGAAGGGAAGGAGAATTGTCTGCCAGAACCCTGCCAGTGTAGGCAGGGCTTCTTTTAGCAGAGAAAACTATATTCACGCTGTAGGAAACATATTTTGAAGTGATGCTTCTCCCAGTAGGTAAGGAAGCAATTGATTATGTTTTCAGAACTGCTCAGTGGCTCTTGAAGAGCCACATGAACAGCCAAGTACTAGAAAACCAGGCCACAAACTAGCAAGGTCATCAGCAGATGCAGTGAGCATGCCTAGCTTTGGACTGGAAAAAAAAGGAAAAGCAAAGGAGAACTGGTGGGCTGTGGCTGCTAAGTCAGCATTTGGAGAATGTTAGCAAAAGGCTGCTTTCCCTTGAAATTACTTGTAAGTACACAAAAAAATCAGGATTCTTGTAAATACAGAAGGAAACTGCTGCTTTTGCCTTGGCAATACTTGAGTAGTTATAGCCAGGAGAGACCCTGTGTGGAAACAAGCCTTTGGCTGCTTGTTATTTTCTCAGTTGTGTCATGTGGTGTTTGCACACTGGGACAATGTGGTGTCTTCTCCAGCCCCAAGTGCAGGGTGTGAGTGAATTTGTGTAATTGTTTTTGCCAAAAGGAGGCATGCTAGTTCTTTGGCTCTGTGTCAACTTCTCTTTTCTTTCAGAAAAAGATGAAAGATTATTTTTTTCCAAAGTACAGACAGCTGTTATAAACGGGCTTGTTAGTTTACTTGGAACTTCCACTGAAGGAGCTGTACTATCACAGGCAGTGATTAGAGGGACTGTGCTGTGAGTATAAACTACTTCAGAACAAGCTCTTACCCTTCTCAAGGAGAGGCACTTTGTGTTTAGTGCCTTAAACCTTTTTGTGCTCATAGCTGGGACTCCCTCTTAGAATCCACGTACGCTTATAGAAGCGAAGAGCTGTGAAAAGGGAAGGAAACAATCACTCCCTCATCCAAAACTTCCTGTTTCATTTCAGGGACTTTCTGCCACGTGGATCTGGCATCGTAACCAGGCGCCCACTGGTCCTTCAGCTGGTAAATGCCAGCACAGGTATGTGAGCTCCCTTCCCCCATGTGTCCAGCTGGATTGCTGTCTTAGTCAGGAAGGTCTTATTTGATCAGTGGCACTGCTCACTGAAGAAAAGAAATAAGAGTTTTCCCCAGGAAAAATTACCTGCAGCCTTCTTGCCTGTTTAACATCCGATGCATTAAGTGTTCAGAAGTGAAATGCTTCTTCATGTTTTTTTCTTGTTTTAAGTTATTAGTCAAGGCTCCATGCACACACATTAAAATTTCCTTTGCCTGTGCAGCTGTGACTCTAATGAGTGGGTAAGACCTAAAACCCAGACTTTGGATTCAACTGAATTTTCTCAAATGTTGACCACATAAACGTGACTGCAGTAACTTCTGTTCCAACCTGCAAACTCTGCTGGGAAAGGCCCTTGCCAGATTTCATCCCTTTAATTGTGTTTTGCTGTGTTGTACTTCAGGATGTGATGCTTTCCATCATGCTCCTGAGTGTTTCTCTGATTTCGGTGACTGTTTCTGACTCTGCTTCTATTTAAATAGAATATGGCGAGTTCCTACACTGCAAAGGAAAGAAATTCACCGATTTTGAGGAGGTCCGTTTGGAGATTGAGGCTGAAACAGATCGTGTTACTGGCTCCAACAAAGGGATTTCCCCTGTGCCCATCAATCTCCGTGTCTACTCTCCCCATGGTGAGTCCTAGTGCAGAGGGACCAACTCTTCTAGAAGGCTCTGCAGTCCATTGTGAACTGAAAACAAAGAACTGTTATCCCTTCCTGTTCAGTGTAGCATATGTGGAAGGACTTTGAGGGCACAGTTTTCCTGATCAGTGTGACAACAAGTGGTTTAAAGGGAAGGATGATGAGATCATTGACAATCACAGTAGAAACAACTTACAACTCGTTCTTACTGAGCCACAAGGAGGGAATAGAAAACTTTGTGTGCCTTTGTGTGTGCACCTCTTATCCCTGTGATATATTGGAGTCACTTTAACTACAGGTTAAAGACCAGAACATTCCTGCCTTAACAATCTCTTGTGCTAACTCTTGTGTCCTGTGTCTAGTCCTGAACCTGACCTTGGTGGATCTGCCAGGTATGACAAAAGTCCCTGTAGGGGATCAGCCCCCTGACATCGAGTTCCAGATCCGAGACATGCTCATGCAGTTTGTCACCAAAGAGAACTGCCTCATCTTGGCAGTATCCCCAGCCAACTCTGATTTGGCCAATTCTGATGCCCTGAAGATTGCAAAGGAGGTGGATCCTCAAGGTAAATGTCTCCTGATTTATCCTGGCGTTACTGGATAGTGGCCTGATTTTCATTTAGTTGTGATTAGCCCAGTAGCTGTGGCTCATGTCTGTTGTCTTGGGATGTATCTTTATCAATAAACATCCTTCTGAGAGGTATTAGGGAGTGTTAACAGTTGCTGTAGTAGAAATTTTGTTACTCCCCTTTACTTTATTTGTCTAAGCTCCATTTCTGAGGAGTTGAAGGATTTCCTTTCCTTTAATCATTTGCATTTGGCCTAGAAAGAACTAGGAAATATGCACTCAAATCCTTTTCTGCTGTGGCATAGCTTGTGCATTCAGCAGGATACAACTGAGAACCTATCTTGATTTTTGTCTGTTTTGCACTTGTGGCCTCTTTTACATGATGGGAGCTGTAATGTGTTACTTTAGGAGCCCTTGGGTAGCTAAGTTGGGCAATCTCTAAGCTCTGTGAGCAGAGGAAAATAATACATGAGTAGTTTGCTGATCAGGTATGTTTGTGGTTTTTTTCCATAGGCCAGCGCACCATTGGGGTCATCACCAAGCTGGATCTTATGGATGAAGGAACTGATGCACGAGATGTCTTAGAAAACAAATTGCTTCCTCTCCGTAGGGGTATGTTTCCTCATGCTTTGTCCATGATCTCCTTCCTCTATTTTCCCTGTGTGAGGTGTCCTGGCCTCATCCTCTTCCTCTAGTGCATCCCCTTCCTATAACATCTCTTACAACTTGTGGTTAAGCCATCTCTGTTCCAATCTAGACATGAAAGAAGTTGGGGAGCAGGGCTCAGTCATGATGTTAACAGAAACTTTTTAGGTATTTATACCTTGATATAGTCCTAGTAGAAACACAGCCTTATGCTCTTGTTTTTACTTTCTCTTTCCTCCTTTTGTTAAGGCAAGTTGTGAAAGATGTTTAAAACACTCCCCTCGTTGCCATAGTAAAGAGATTAAATAATTCTGAGCTGTGGTACTTGCTGTGGTCATAGCAAAAGTACCTGTGCTAAGTACTCAGGAAAGGAGAGTCTCAAGTAAATGAGACTGGAGTGTGCTTTGTGTTAGGGTGTTAGGGGAACAGCAATAAATAAGCTAATTCTCTGTTCCATATTCATTTTTGTCCTGCATACCAAAATATCAGGACCTGGGTCATTCAAGGAAATTATAATTTTGAGCTCTTCCAATTGCTCCTAACAATGTGTTGCCACTAGAATCCCCCTAATGTAATCCCCCCAGTAATGCTGCTGGCTGAATAACTTCCTTCTCAAGTCTGAGTTTTATTTACATCCTTGCAACCATCTGATCTCTAACTCCACTCTCACAGGTTACATTGGTGTGGTCAACAGAAGTCAGAAGGACATAGATGGCAAGAAGGACATTCAGGCAGCTCTGGCTGCAGAGAGAAAGTTTTTTCTCTCCCACCCAGCCTACAGACATATGGCTGATCGCATGGGAACCCCATTCCTGCAGAAAGTACTGAACCAGGTACTGTCCACAGTCAAGAACTGCTGCCCATGGTGTCAATGGCTGTGAAACACACTGAGGGTAATAATGGGGCTTGCACACCAAAGGCAGAGCACTGATTTGTCCTTTCACTTTCAAATTCAGTGATTGGTTTGTGGTATACACGCTATCAGGATGAAAGGTCTTTCTGGCTAAGTTAAAAGATACCTTCTAAATTCTAGTGATCTCTGTATCTAATGGTATTTATGTGATACTGATTGTCATTTCCCATTTATTGAGGCTATCTATTTTTCATACAGTAGCAATTTACTGTTTCTTCCCTCTCTGCTCCCTTGAAGTAGTCTCTGAAGTGAAGAGTCTCTTTCCTATTTCTCCTTATTCAAATATTCATCTTTAAACTGGAGTTTCCCACAAATTTCTGCTTTGTGGAAGCCTTCTTATTAGAGCCTCATGAGTGGTTCTGGCTCCTTCCACCTTGGTCTTTTCACTCTTTTTTTGGAAAAAGGGCTTTACCACCACATTGGGTGTCAGTGGTGTGCTAATCTGAAGGCAGAATAGCCTTTACCCTTGTGTATAAAGCAAATGCTAATATTTGTGTGTGAAGTTTATTCTTGGGTTTGAGTTGGCATGTTTGTGTGGAGGGGAGTTTTTCACCAGACTAGAGGGTAAACTGAAGGTCAAGAGTAGAGGGGGGCAATAGGCAGGAGCTGAGGAGGAGGAATACCTTCAGCTCATAACTGGTATTTGTCCTGGGATAGACATTTTGTTGGGACCCCCAGCAGAATTGAACACAGCAAGCAGCCTTCATCTTTTTCGTAGTGTGGAGGCAGAAAACTCTTCCCCGTAACTACCTAGAGGTTTATTGTTGTCTTAAACCTTCTTCTCGTGCAGCAATTGACCAACCACATCCGTGACACGCTGCCAGGGCTGCGGAACAAGCTCCAGAGCCAGCTCCTCTCCATTGAGAAGGAGGTGGAGGAGTACAAGAACTTTCGCCCTGATGACCCTGCTCGCAAGACCAAAGCTCTGCTTCAGTAAGTGGCCTCAGTGTCCCTCCCTGGAAGGGACTGCTCAGTGAAGAGTTCTACTTCATGCTCTTGGCTTTCTTTCAGGATGGTCCAGCAGTTTGCTGTGGACTTTGAGAAACGCATTGAAGGCTCTGGAGACCAAATTGACACTTATGAGCTGTCGGGTGGAGCTCGGATCAACCGCATCTTCCATGAGCGTTTCCCCTTTGAACTGGTGAAGGTACTGCTTCCTCGTGCTGCTAAGATACACTTTTTGTTTCCTCTTGTATGTCACTACTTCTGTCTGTCTCCTGACTCCTCTTGCTATCTTTCATCAGCAGTCTTTCTCTTCAGCTACTTTGTTTCATGGTTTACTCTTTTATCACTTTTTTTCACTTGTTTGTCTCCCTTTTTGGGACCTTCCCATAGTGCTGACTTTTCCCTCTGTCCCTGTTGTTGTGACAGAACTTAACTTTCTCTGAGGCAAATGACAGATTTTTTGGGCTTGATTCCTAAATGTGAAATTGAGTGTGAAAAATCACTTTAACACAACCAATGGTAAATCAATGACTGAATGCCCTCACAGATATGTTATGTCAAAGCTACTATGACTGAATTTCATATAGAAGGAATAGTGCTGAAACTCATACTTCCTTGATCCTGAGCATCAGACTAGATCTAAAGTTGGACTCAGAGATACCTAAGAAGCAAGAAAAAGAATTGTAGGTATACCTGGGATTACTTCTGTCTGTCACCTATCAATGGCCTAGAAGTGGGAATGGTGTAGAAACTGTACTCTCCTCTTAACAGTGGAAGAGGATTCTTATTGAAGGACAGTTTTCTTGGATGGTGAAGTACACTAACCTGATCAGGAGGGGTACTGAAAATCTTTTTTTTAATGTTGGTTGGAACCAACGTGAGAGCCAGATCTTTCTGCTTCAGTATTTTTTGCATTCTGCTTCCTTTTTTCACATTTGAATGAGGCCTTTCTAGTGAAATAAATAGCCTTCCTTGTGTTAAATTTACAATTCACACAAAATGTTTTATCCATTTGTGATGTTCACTGAAAAAGCAACTGCCAAGATCTCATGGTAAATGTTGTGAGGCAAACCAATTTGCTTTAGAAAGCCATCTAACACTTCAGTCCTAGTGCATAACCTCAAAGCAGCTCCTTGAGAGCAGCTGGGGCATCTGTAATGGAGACTCTTAAATGGAGCTGTTCATGTGTGTCCAGGGTGTCCTGCTTTGACCGTAGCAGTTTTGTGGCTGAACTCTGTATCCAACACTTGAACTAATCTCTCATGTGTCACATGGTAGTGCTGGCATGGGACCTCTTCTCTTCCAAGTCTGATGCTGTGACCTGCTGTGCAAATCACAGAAAGTTTCTGATGGAATTCTCTCCTGGTGCAGATGGAGTTCGATGAGAAGGAGCTGCGGCGGGAGATCAGCTACGCCATCAAGAACATCCACGGTATCAGGCACGTATCACACGCTAGGCAGAGCTCTGGCTGAAAAGCCTTGTAAATACTGCTAGACCTTCCAAATGGAGTTGAAGACTTCAGAGGTACGGTAGGTCAGCCAAAGGGAGGGATAACCTCTGGCTTGAATCATGGATAGGGACAATCATTCAAGTGAGTTTGCTATCTTTTCCCATGTGGGAGTCACAGAAGCCTAAAAGGTAAAAGCCTGGGTGACTTGACATCTTTTCCATCCTTCTTGGGCCTTTACATATGAAAGGGTAGGAAGAGTGATGCAATCCCATAGTACTCCTTTGTTTGGTTAAAACTAAAATGTTGATTTTCATGCTAACCAGCAGTTAGTTGTTCAAAAGAAGTGTTGGTACAGAGCCCCTCCTCCCCTAGAGATCTGAGGGAGCATTGGCGTGCCCATCACCAGGGTCCCACTGGCCCCACATAGTTAGCAAATAAGTTTGTGTTCCCTTCAGTGTGAAGGTGAGTTGTCAGAAAATTCAGCCCTGAGACCCTGACTTGTGCTGCTCTTGGGAAGGAGCCTGTTGGGGCCCTTCTGCACACAGGGATGTGAAAAAGCACTGACCTAGATTTATTTTTATTCCTTTCTCTTGGTCACTCACCAGCTGAACTTGATAAAGGGTATCAGATGTGTCAGTGTCCTAACCATTAAGAAAATCTTCCAGAGCAGGCCTCATCTCCTGCACAACTCTGAGGTCAAATACACTGTGGAGGTGTCAGCCCCTGCCACCCTTAGGCTGAGGTGAAATGGTGACCTGACTGTAGCTGTCCACCTCAGATGCATTTTGCCCTCAGTACCTCCTTCCTTGCAAGTGCCCAGCATCCCTCGTTTTTCACGAACTTCAGTCAGGGCTTGTCCAGGGGATGTGACACTTCCCAGCGCAAATGTCCTGGGTTTTGGTGATGGCAGTGCCTGCTCCAAGATATGTATGTAACGCTGTGACATTCTCCTTGCCCCTTCTCCCCTTCCTGCCTTGTCTTGTCCCCACCCTGGGTGTTTAGAACCGGTCTCTTCACACCTGACATGGCCTTTGAGACCATTGTGAAAAAGCAGGTGAAGAAGATTAAAGAACCTTGCCTGAAATGCGTGGACATGGTCATTTCGGAGTTAATCAATACTGTTAGACAGTGCACCAAGAAGGTAACGAGAGGCAGCATGGAGTTGGCACCTTCCACCTGCTCGCTGGCTGCGGCGCAGCATCGTGACCTGGGCAGGGACTTGCCTGCAGCCACACTTGGTGTTTTCACCACCTCCTCAGCATGACTAGACCTGAGCAGAGCCAGCCCGGAGCGATCCAGCCAACAAGCCAAACAGAAAGGAAGCACTGTAGGATGTGTGCTATGGCCCTGCTCCCTGAATCTTTTTGAGATGAGGCAAGCTGGAGATGTCCTGGCCATCCCTTTGTCTGTAGCATGACTCCTGGTTCCTTTTAAAACCAAAGGAATAGTATTTCTCTATGGCTGACGTTTTTCTTTAAATTTATTGTCTGGATTTATTTTCCAAGCCAGAGACTAGGATTTAAATTTTGTGCCTTCTGCTTTTGTAGAAGTGAGAGGATTAATCCCAGAATTGCCCTTGGGGGTGTATGGGGCTGAAATTTAGAGCTACAGCACTTAGAGTTGTGGGTTGTATCTCAAGGAAACGTTCCTGTGGTGTTTGGCTTGGTTTCTGGCTGGTTTGGTCCATATCCTGATCTGGAATAGCAGCATATGGCTGAGAAGAAGCAAGTTAGAAATGTTCATCAGCCTCTGGGGTCCATCTGCCCTCTCTCTCAAGAGAGAGGGCATCAGGCTTTGCCCTTTGGGATCCATTCTGGTATTTTTTGGGGTAGGGGTGGGAATCTGCCTTGATTCCGCCATTTGGATGTGGCAGCTTTTGTTTTTGAGGTTGGGGTTGAAGGAGAGCAAGATAAGATGACTTGTGCCAGTCTTCTCAGCCATGACTTGCTGCTTCAGGCAGGGCTGGGTGCTGGTGTAAAGGCACCTCAGTTAGGATTAGGTGGGCACTGGAGACTGGAATCGCCACTGGCTGTTGAGGTGCAGGTAAATGGGCACTGCAGGAGGTTTCCACACAGTCTGAACCCCTCTCTGCAAGGGTGGGGACAGGTGCCCAGGTGGTGCCATCCCTTGCACAAGTGCCTGGTCCTTAGGGCCAAGAGCCTCTGCAGAAGGGCTCAGGTGTGCAGACAACATGCTTTGCCCCCCAGGACAGACTGGGAGAGCAAAGTGGATGCAGTGAGAGGTTGCTCAGGTTTCTAGAGTGCTGGAGGAGCTTCCTTTTTCTGTCCTGCTGTCCTCTCTTGGGGTGTGTGACTGTGGGAAGCACCCAGAAAATTGCCATTAGAGCCTGTTGACAGGTAAGCACAGGCCCTCGGGCTGCCAAGTATCCAGAGTCACCTGCTAACTGGATCAGAAGGGCCCTCCTTTTTCATGCCCTCTGAAGCTTCTTTTGATTTGTTCTCCATCCATCAGTTGCTATTCAAAACTGCCCATTGGTTCTTTCTCATTGCATCCTTTCCTTCACTTCGTATTTCTTACTTCATTGTTTATTTTTCATTCCTCTTTTTACTGATAATTTTAGAATAAACCCTTTGTTCTGAAGGCAGCAGTTCCTCAAGTGATCAGGTGGTGGGTACAGCAGGGGTGGGAAATAGGGGAGGAGAAGAGACCACATGGATGGAGGGGAAATGTCACAGATTCAGAAATAAAGGATTCTGTTTCAGCTTGGATTCTACTGCTAAGGTGTTCATGGTTGACTTCAGTTCTAGTTGCTCTGTGTGTGTTCTAGTAGCCATGGTTCCAATTTTGTATATGAAGAAACAAAATACTGTCATTCAGGTGATACTCAGGTATTTTAAGGGACTAATTAAAAAAAAAAAAAAAAAATCAGACCTCCCCTGAAGTTTGGTGGGGGAAACAGCATAACTTGAGCTTGGCTTGTCAACTGGATTTTTAGGAAGCCTCTGCTGGGTCAGAGGATGTGAACTGAACTCTGGAAATGCTCTTGCTTTGCTCAAAGGGGGCATTGTTGGCACCCAGGGAGAGACCCTTGGGTGAATCCAAATCCTGTAACATGTTCCAGCTCTTGCTGCTTAAGGCAGAGTGGTTGTACATCCCCTAATATGTGTTGAAGAGTGTTTTAATACTGGTGTTGCTTGGGGACTTACAGGTGTTATACACAGAGATGTGAAAGATGAGGTGAAGGAGTAAATACCTGATTTACATGAAGTGGTGGTTATTTATAGCCATCCCAGGATTTGTAGTTAGCTGCAGGCACCCCAGGTGTGCTTATAAACTGCAGCTCTAGAAAAGCAATATCCCCTTCCCACGCCAAGGGGATGGTATTCCCTGAAGGCACTGGCAAAGTAGTAGTGGTAAAACAAGTAACTCAGATTGTGTAACAAAGAGCATCCAGTAGAAGCTCTGAAGTGTTAAAAGAAGTGCTCAAAAACTTTTTTTGGGTGCAGTAGTCTTGAATTGGATTGATCTTGGCTATATTTTAGTAACTTTAATTTCTGTGGACTTTCTGTTCTTCCTGAGTGGAGCCATTTAGAACACAGACCACAAAATATCAGTGGAAATTAATAGTTCCTTATAAATCACAGCAGGCCCATGTTGGGTCTGATGCTGCAGGTATAATGGATGCTTTGTATAGTTGTGGATGTCCTGTAGCACATTTGCATTTTCCTGAATACTGGGTACATCTATTCTTGCTGAGGAAGTTGATGTTGCAGGCAAGGCAGGTGAGATGAAATACATTCTGTAAGTGGAGTGGTTTGCCTGAATCCCTGAAACTGAGACACATCAGTTCAGTTCTGCCTAAACAAAATGCAAGTGACAGACCTCTGCAGGTCTTAGCCTGGCTCCTGTTCAGGCTTTCTGCAGCTGGAATAAGGAAAACTTGGAAGGGGAGATAACTGTGGCGGGAAGGAAGTAGGATAAAGAGAAATGGTGAACCTCTAGGAAAAGAGGCAGTGGCTCAGTGGCAAGAAGTTTTGTCTTCAAATCCAAAGAAGCTTTCCTTCAGGAAGTGATCACTTGATCCCTGGGGGCTCCATTCATTCATCTTGCTCTTGACAGCTCACCATTTCACTGGCCCAGCTGCTCCTACCTCATACCCCCCTTGACACTTCCATTTGCCTGTAGACTCTCCTGATACTTGGCAGTGCACAGGCCCCATAGCAATGCTCACCTGGTTCAGTAAACTAATGGAATGAACCAAAATCTCACTTCTCATTTTGCCTTGTGTTTTCTCTCTTCTCCCTCTTCCTTCCTTCCTTCCTTCCTTCTTTCTTCCTCCTTCCTGCTCTTTCTCTGCTTTGCTTTCTTCTTCCTCGTTGCTTCCTCCCACCCTTCCCCTGCCATGCAGAACGGGTCTCTTCACGCCTGACCTCGCTTTTGAAGCCATAGTGAAAAAGCAGGTGCAGAAGTTGAAGGAGCCAAGTCTGAAGTGTGTGGATATGGTAGTGAGTGAGCTCACATCCACCATCAGAAAGTGTAGCGAAAAGGTAAAAAAACAAAAAATCAAAGAAAGGTCAATGCCCATCCCCTTCCCACACGCTTCCATGCTGTTTCTCCACACACACACACACACACACCAGGAACTCCAGCAAATCTAGAGAGAGAAAATTGATATAACAATGCATCTAGAGAAGAGCAGCAACCTGCAGGTACAGGAGCAGTTTAAAGGCAGGCCAAGTGGAGTGGGTGACAAATGATGGGCTCTTTAGCTGAGCAGTGAGCTGGGACCCAGTGGGTTACTCTGGCATAACCTTTTCCTCTGTCTGGCCTAGTGTGGATCAAACCCTTTGTAAGACCAATTTGCTGTGCCTTTGCCTGCACATTTGACTTCTTAGTTCTTATATCTGGGACCCCCTTAAATCCAGGTACCCTAGAAAAAGATAAAAAGGCAGAAAAAGACATCCCACCCCCATAGAATGAGTGATCTGCAGCGCATATTGAGCCGTAGCATCTACAAAACAGCAGTTAAATAAAAGTTTGAGGTGCAAGATGTTCTGCAAGAGACATTCAGAGTTCCAAAAGGCTTTGAGAAAAGCTTTTCTAGGCATTACACCCTCTGCATCATTCTCCTGCTGATTTCTCACTCCATAGGCTATGCTCAGGGGGAAGTAGTGTGATGCTTTTCCTTGCTTGCTGTGAACCACAGGAGGTGAAGCCTGAGGGCAGCAGCAGGTGGAGAGTGACAGGGAAGGTGTCGAGTGCTTCTTGGAGGCTGGGGCAGGAGTGGCTTTGATTCCCGGGCTGGTTCCCTCCAGGAGAGGGCACCACATGCCTCCTTTAAAAAAAAGGCAGATGTGGCAATTGGTGTTAAACTTAGCAGCGAGGGGCCAGAAACGTGGCACAACAGAAGTGTGTTCTGGAAACTGAGTTGGAAAGGACTGTTTCATGGGCTGTTTTAGGACTTGGAAATTGCAATTTCCTTCTTCCAGGGTTACAGCCAGATTCACCAGCATTTTGGTGAGCCATAAATTGGGAAGGAAGGGAAGATAAGAATTTATATGAGTTCAGAGTGAGAGCAAAAGATGAGTTAATAAGGTCTGGCTCTAGGAATGCAGAGCTCATTCCACCTCTGTAAGGACACGTCTTTGACATGCCCCAAGCTCTGCCCAGTCTATTTCTTGAGGAGTCCTGCTGTTGCCATGTTGTGGGGTCTGATATGGTGAGGCAGAGTAACTCCTTCCCAGCCTATTTCTAATGTGGATTTTTTATTTTGACGGGTGTGACTGCTTGCGCTGTGTTCTGTATCCAGCTGGTGATTCTGCTCTGGGTGGGGAGAGAGAAGGATGATGATAAAAACCCCAAGGGTGTTGAATTCTAGTTTCTCTATTGGACCATGTCATTAGAGTGGCTGGATACCCACTTGCTCTGTGGATTTTTAATCCATGATGTGATGGACAACCCTGTGAGGATATTCCAAGGTGATGCAACCTGGGTAATCCTGTAAGGAAGGTGACAGTGACACTGTAGGAGACTAATGGCTATGCTTAAAGCCAGGGAGGCAGATGTTAGATGTAAAATAACTGCCTGGATGAAAACACGTAGGAATATGTGGAAGAAAAAAGGAAGACTTTAGTAATGTTGTAAGTCAAATGTCTGCATGTAGTGAGAAGGTTAATCTTGCCTGTACCTCCCTCTGAAAGAGTAGAAAGAAAGAAAAGGCCACTTAAGGATTGCAGCTGGACTGAGATGGGTTCTGATGGCATAAGGTAGTAACAGCACAGGGACATTAGTTAATTTGCAATATTAATTTTGCATGTTATAGCTCTAACTGCTTGACATGGACAAGAGCATGTGCTATTAGGGGAAGCATCTGGAAAAGGCTACTTTAGGACTGATGCTAATTGTAAGGTAATACCCAGCCTGCCGTGTTGTGGACTGATGCTGCATCTGAAAAGATGACAAAAACCTTTAAATTCATCAGAAGTCCTGCAAGGCTTCTGGAAAGGAAGGCTGCTTGGGTTAACACCTCCTGAATTAGCTTAACAGTCCTGTAGCCTTGGTTTGTTGCTGTCCTGGACTGTTGTGTGTTATTGTTTATGTTCTCTCACAATTATTTCATTTCACCCCAGATGGTGAAGAAATCATTGTATGTAAATTGATAAAGCTGTAAATATTGACTATTATGAGACTATCAAAGAACACAGAAGGTGACAAACCCATCTGTGTTCACAGTACAGTTTTCCTGTATGAAAAGTTGACTATTTCTTGACTATTAGACAAAGTTGAGGGCTGAAGAAGATGGCCATTAACAGCTGTCCTGTGACTGGCTTGATTCTGAGCTTCTTGCTGTTGGAGAGTAGCTCCAAAGGCAACAGAAAGCTGGTAGAAGCATGCTCCCTTACATTTAGGAGGATAATGTACTAGCTAGTGTTTTTCCAAAAGCAGGAGCCTTCTGTGCCAGACTGCACTGCAGTGTCTCACAAGTGCAGGAAAGTCTTGCAAGTCAGCAGCCCTTCAGCTGAAGGTTGATCTCTGGTGTGCTGGCAAGGACTCGTAGAATCTGCAAAGAGGGGAACTAAGGAGCATTGGGACAAATTGGTTTTCAAAGAGGGCTGTAAGCTTGTATTTTGATTGAACAGGAAAATGATGCTAAAGCAGGATCAAAACCCCACTGAGCTGGGACATGATCCCAGGCTGACAGACTTTACCCCTCGAAGGGTCGCCTGCTCTCCTGTCTTTCAGAGTCATGGCATTTCTGGGTGCTGTTTGTCCTGCTGGTGATAACTCCTTGCCCCTCTATACCCTGTTGCATGTTCCTTGGTGGTGTGACATCCTGTGGCTTGTTTATCCTCTTTCCTTGCCCACCCTTGCTGCTCCTGTGCATGCTTGGGGTCAGAAGCTCCTGCATGGGGACCAATGCTGCCAATTTATTTTTGCACATGGATGTTGCTGGACGAGCTGGGTTCTGAATAAACCACTACTTGTGTTGCACTTTGTGTGCATTTGAACTGGTTGGGACTGGGATGGTGGGGGGAAGTTTCATGTGTTTTTTGTTTGACTGTGTCTGTTGTTTGTTGTTCGTTTTTTTTTTTTTTAATTTGAAGCAAAGAAGCTGAGACTTGCTTAAAGGTTTTCCAACTTCCTGTTTTTCTGTTTGACATAACTTGCCCATCTATCCTTTGCCAACCCCCCAAAGGAAACAGGAAGTTTTCCCTGTCTGTCTCTGAAGCAACCAGCTGCCTGAACCAAAAGATCATGGAGAACACTCAGTTTTTGCTTTCAAGACAAGGTGGTACCGGGAACATTAGTTCTGCTTTTTTTCCTGCCTCTGTGGCCTTCAAAAACAAACAACACGTTTAAAAATAGTGTCAAATCTAGTCCAAATACCAGTTCTAGGCTATTGCAAGTTGCTTGAATGCAAGGGGGCTCAAAGGGTTTGAAACTATTTGTTGGCAGATGTTAGAAATACTGGTGGTGGTTAGTGTGGGATCTGGCTTCCAGAAGTGATGCTGCACATTTTGAGACTGTTCCTTGTAGCATAATTAAGTATACAAAACAAAAGGGCAAACCAGTTTAAGAAGCTTTCATAAATGGGAGGAACAAAACAAATGCACTACATGCCTTGGGCAAATGAGCTTTTCTTTTTATACACCTCCTTGAGCAGGTATAAAAGACTGATATTGGGAAATACTGTTTGACATCGTAGTCAAATTGGATGTAATATTAAAAAAAAACCAGAGAAAATAGTTTCAGAGGGTAGGTGAAATAGGGAAGAAAGAACTGCATTCTGTATCTAGAGGATTAATTTTGACTGTTTTGGTCTTGACCTGAGATGCAACAGGTGCTGCTGTAGGAATCACTAGAGGTTTATGACTCTAGGCAAGAAGGCAGGTGGTGTGTGAAACCCAGAGGACTTTAAAGGTGCTGATTCTAGAAGTGTGACTCAGGTATTATTTCTGTAGATAATCTTCCCTTGAATCACAGCTACCAGAGTCCTTCTGCTTCTCAGTGAGGGCAGGAAAGGGTTCACTCCTCAGTAAGATGGCAAAAAATGTGCTGTAGATGCAATGTGAACATAGATCTCAGCTATGTAATCCTGCCCCAGCACAGGAGAACAGGTAGAAGGAGCTGGATGCCCAGAGCATGGTGTTTCTTGGAGACATGAACCCTTTAGCTGGTCAGATCCTCTGTCTCTGCTTGCAGGTGTTGGAGAGAGGCAGATGCTTTTGCTTAGTCCCTCAGCAAACAGGGACTGAAATCCACTTCACTTCCTAGAGGACTTAACAGGTTGTTAGAACAGGTTTCACCTGCTTAGCCTACTACAGTGAGATGCTGAACATCTAGAGAAACTGCTCACTTTAATGGGAAAAACCCAACAAACAACAAGCAGTGCACTTATATCTAGGGTTTGCCAAAAACCTTATGACAGGAAGAACGTGATGAGTTTGGAGCAGGGCTCTGGTGAGACAGAAAGGTTGCTGCAAGACTGAAAAGGGCTTTTCTCTGGAGCCCAGAGCAAGCAGAAATTAACTTTGCCTGCAACAGACCTCCAGGAACTTGGAAAAATCTGTCTGCAAGTCCAGCTTTCTAGAACTTCCCTTGAGAATATCTGGTAGCAAGGTGTATGTGTGCATGTGTACATGTGGGGGGCTGCAGCCCCCTTTTTACCTCCCTTTCCCATGTGCACGTGTTTCCTCTCTCCTGCAGCTCAGCCAGTACCCTCATCTGCGTGAGGAGATGGAGAGGATTGTCACCACCCACATCCGAGAGAGAGAAGGCAGGACCAAGGATCAGGTGGGGATCAGGAGTGTGTGTCACAGGGGAAAGTGGGTGGGGGACACCTTCTGAAGATGTCTAAGTCAGGCCTGAGCCAAGGGGTGTCTGGCTGCAGAGGGCATCAGATGAACAATGTCCAGGGCTCTGTGTGTCCCTGTTAGCAGTGTCAGTCACTAACATCTTGCTCTGTGCCTCTCTTTGGCAGGTCATGCTTCTAATAGACATTGAGCTGGCTTACATGAACACAAACCACGAGGATTTCATTGGCTTTGCCAAGTAAGCACCCACCTCCTGTTGCCTCCTCTTCTCCACTTGTGTTTCCTGTGGCTCTGTCCTATAGCTGCTCCAGTAAATGGGGTGCAGAGGCCCTGGTGCAGATGTTATTGTCCCAAAAATGGTGCAGCTCTCAGTATTATTGCTTGTTTTTTTCACTGGCTGTGGACTGCAAGGCTGGGACGAGAATAGAGATGCATGGAAGGGGGTGTTACAGTGTTAGGTTTGTGTCAGAACAAACCCAGCAGCTATGAAGAGTTAGTGACCCAAAAGACATTCAAGTGGGAGTGAGAAGATGAGTAGTCCAGGCTGAGAGATGGCAAAAGATGGGGTTATTAAGGCTTGGAAGCCAGTGGTGGGGCCCCCAACTCACTGTAGCAGCAAAGCAAAGGGAGGAGGATTCGGGTGATCAAGAAGAGCCTTAGAAGTTCTCAATGTCTCTGCTGTTGTTTTCAGTGCTCAGCAGAGGAGCAGCCAGATGAGCAAGAAGAAGGCAGCTGGTAACCAGGTAGGCCAAGTTCCATCTCCTTCACTGCTGCAAGGAGGACGTGTTTGCTACCTGGAAGTTACCAGGTGGACAAGTGCTGGGCTGGATGCAGCACTGCTCTAAGTTGTTTTGTTGTGTTGCCTTTTTTTAACTCATCAAACTGTTTATAACTGGAGGATAGTGGTTTAGGCTCCCTGCAGTCAGGAAGAACTGAGCATCTGGCAGCAATGGAGGGCCATGGCAGCTTGATAATCAAGATCTGGGCTTACTTTTCTGGTAGAAATCCCTATTAATTCATGTTCTGTAAGTTCCTGTTTGTTCAGCCCCTTCACTAACTGTGCCAACTCTCCTGCCAAGGTGAGAGGTACAGAACACTAGGTCTGAACTGTTACAGAACTGTCCTTTCTAGTTGTCTTTCTCATGAGCGGTATCTACTTTTTCAAAAGAGATTTCAAGAGAGTTCATGGACCCTTTTTCTGAGAAACTGCACTGGAAGTACATAAATCTCTGTACAGGGAGATATATGGAGGGTGATGATAGCCATGGTTGTAGTGGGTATGTATCCAAACACACCCATGGGAGAAGACAGCAGTGGAGGGGAGGACTTCCCTTAATCCTCCAGGAACTGTAAGGAGCGTAGACAGAATTAAAAAGAGACTAATGACACTTTGCCCCAGATTTGCTGGGGACATGGCAAGGCTATCTTGGCTAGAAGATCTTGGAAACAAAGCCTTACAAGCAGCTTCATATAGAGAATGGAAACAAATGCTTTTGCTTAGTCTTTTTAAAAGACGTTCACTCCTGACATCCATCCTCTTCACAACAGAATGTTTGGCCACCTCTCCTTGGACATGACATTGCAGAGTGTTTCAGATTGTTGGCAGGCAGGTGTTCTCAGCAGGCTGGGCTGGCCAGCCAGCCATTTTGGAGCAGCTGTAGGGAATCCCATCCTCTGCAGTCCCTTACAGTAGAGCTGAGCGTAGAAGAGTGCAAAGGGCAGACTCCGGATCTACCTGTAAAGTGCTTTCGCTTTCCTGTTAGCAGATTTATTTTGGGATGGGGATTGCTTGTTTTAACACCTGGGGTAAAAGATTTGGTACCTCCAATTTATTTTATTTTATTTTTGAGCCTCTCTTCTCCTGCTCCAGCTTTCCTGGTAATAATCTCTCCTCTCTTTGCTCCTCTCCTGCTCTCTGCTCTGCTGCTGTTGCTATGGTTCCCCTTTGCAGGATGAGATCCTGGTGAGTAGAAGGCCACTCAGCAGGGTGTGCTAATGAACATTAATGTTGCATCTGGGAAGGCAAAACCAGGGCATAAACACATTCTTCCCTCTGCTGCTGAATGGGGAGAGGAGGGCAGCTGGCATTAGACACAGATGAAGCAAAAACGAGGAGGAAAGATAGTATGCTGAGGAAGAATTCAGAACTGCGGGTACATCTTTTCAAGTGGGTGGAGATAAAAAGCAGCAATCCAAGGATGTGTAGTTCTGTTCCACTGCCCCCTCCTGTCCACACGGAGAGTAGGACTAGCTCGAGCTTAGAAGGCAGGAGATGTAGATGTGAGGCTACTACATTTGCCTTTACAGAGTAAATTGCCAATTAAATGATCCTGTACCTCCAGGACAGGTAACCAGGTAGGCCAGCTGGGTAGGTTAGGTTGCTCACACAATGCAACCTGCTAAAACACAGTGCAGTCTCATGGTTTTTTCAATGCCAGGAAGTTTTCAGCAAGCATATATATACAAGGTACAAATAATGCACACAGATGTTTCTGGGTGTGAATAGTGCAGTAATAGTAAAAGCTAATGCCTCTAAGCTGATGCATATCTGCATTTGATTATGGTGTTCTAAACTAGCACTTGGTGAATAGGCATCCCCTAAAGAGTAATAGCCTGGCCTCTTTACAGACTAAACTTCTAGAAACTTGTCTTGCCCTACATTAATATGACTGCCCAAATAGCTGGGTATGCTGAAGTCCAGGGTACTAATTCCAGATGCACCATTTTGTTCTGTTATCCTTAGTGACTTCTTTTACTAAACTTAATTCTTTCTGGGATGCTTGGCCATGTCCTGAACTAGTTTCCTCTACCCTGAGTGGAGTGAAGCACTCCACACCTGGAGTGAAGCAGTGTGCTGAAAGGTGTGCTGGTGTCCTGGTTTTCTCTAGGCATGGCCTTTTTTGGGTGTTTTGCTGTGATTTGGTGCTTGTAGGGTGTGCCGGTGTCCAAGACACTCCTGATGTAGTTCTTTCTGTATCTCTTTCCTCTTGGCAGAGAGTATAATGCACAGCACTGCCAGGTTCCTTCCTGCCTCCTTTTTATGCTATTCCTGGCCCTTTTGGGGCAAGGACTTTCACTGGCCAGTTGAATGGGGGGCTCTTCTGGCAGCAGCAGAGAGCACCATGTTCCTTGTCTTTCCATACTGCTCTGCATGTAGGGATACCCTCGGATCCCTCCTCTGTCACCTAAGGCCAGGAATGATTGTCCTTGTTAATGCTCCCTGCTTCCACCCCCTCAGGTGATCCGGAAAGGCTGGCTCACCATCAACAACATTGGGATCATGAAGGGTGGCTCCAAGGAGTATTGGTTTGTCCTGACAGCAGAGAACCTCTCCTGGTACAAGGATGATGAGGTGAGTAGCTCAACTCTGCCACTTGAGTCTCGGGCATTTGATGAGGACAAGCACTTCAGATCACTGAGTATTACAGATGTATCTTCTGAGTGCTGTCTGCAGCTTGTGACAAGCTGAAACTATCCTTGGGCCAGGCTCCCCATGGCCTCAGTACTGCTGAGCATTTCTGAATTGATGTGAATGTGGCTTGTTTGACGCACAAGGAGTAATATTTATGCTTGAAGTTCTGGCTCAGTGGAAAGTTGACAGGCACTTGGAATGAATTTGACCTTTATTCATTTCGCTGTGGCAGCTGTGATCATCAAGGGTGTGATGGGTTAGTTCCAAGATTTGGACTTTAAGGCATTTGTGGGGCAGCAGTGAGTTTTCTGAAGGCACATGGCAGTGATTTCACACATCTCCTGGTTACAAGAAAAAAGCTGTCTCAGAGCAAAGCAACAGGATCTGTGGATCTGAAGCTCCATCTCAGGTGCTGGCTCCTTCTGACTTCAAGCAAATTGCTTAATCTTTCCCAGGTCCAGCTCTTAAACATGCAAAGTAGGAATGTCTTTTTACTGATTCTATATTGAACATGCCAGTTAATGTGTTATATTTAAATTTGTTTGAGTTGTAAATGGTCAGAGTTCTGCTGATCAAAAGTACAGTGATGTGTGGAATATCACTGATAGGAACATGGACCTACTCTGTAGAGTTGCTTGATAATCCTGAATATTAGCAATTCTGGCAACATGCTGTGATGTGTTTCTGCTTCAGTGGGAATTGTTATGAGCAGACAGAATCATTCCAGCTGAAATCACTGTCAACAGTGTCTTGCTTCCTATGCAAGACAAAGGTAGATAATTGTCCTTTTTGACTACTTTGAAAAGAGAAAGAACAGCTGGATGGTTCTGGTAAGAACATGATTGAAATGTTTAGTCCCCTCAATGTGCTGGGAGATGAAAAATGTCTCATATGATGTAGCTCTGAGTTGATCAGGGTTTCTGATTGCAAATTAAGAAACTTCTCTGCCTCTTATTGTGGTTTGTGTCCCTCAGGTGTTGTAAGGCACTCAGTATTGTGTCTGGGAGCTGCAGCCAGGCCTGGCTTCTTGTCTAGTTGCTATCAGTGGGCTTCCTTCTCAGCAGGTAGAAATGATGACAAATACAGTGATGAATCAGCCTCTAAATATTGCTTTCTGTATAGAGATGGCTGCTGTGCTGCCATGGATGAGCAGGCAGCAATTTCCTAATTAAAGAACTAGGCATTGAAATGGCTTTTGCTAAATCAGTGTCTCTCTGCTGTAAGACCCCTACCCTTTGTGTTCAGAGTTGCTTGGGGAGGCTCCCTCTCCTCTGGGCTTCATATGCAGGTCGAGTGGTTATAAACATCAAGTAGTTTAATCAAAGCCAGCTGCTACATCTGTATTACAGAGATGATCAGAATTCCCTGTTCTTCCCCCAGGGAGTGGGAGGGAGGGCAGTCTGCAGTGGGGATGTATAAACTGTTGATAGATTCCAGTTGTCTGGGATGGGGATTGGACCTCCCTCCCCTCCTGAGGGAGGGCAGCCTTGGGGGTTGATAGCAACTGGAGGTCTGCACCATTTCCCTTCTGCAGAGCTGCCTAATGAAAACAGTTCCCTGCCAGCCCCTGTCCCTTAAACACAGAGAACCAGCACTGATGAGGTCTGAGCTGCCTCTGAGAAAGGAGCCTTTGTTTTCAACTGAGTGGGAGCAGGGGGGAAAGGGAAGTGTGTGTTTTATTTGCTTCCTCCCCAAGTCAAACTCCTTGATCACTGGCTGTTGTGAGGGACAAAGGAAGCAACGTCCGCCTGGACTCAAATTCTGAGTCAGGCTAAAAGTTGGTGCATTTGATGGGCAGCTGGGAGAGCCTTGAGCTTGGGGATTCCCATCCCAAACCTCAGTCCTGCATGGAGCTGACTCAACGCCCAAGAGCTGCTCACAGTGCATGGGTCCCCTGTCAGACAGGGGATTTTTGCATATCTGCTACAGAGCTCTCCTTCTTCACCAGTTCAGGAGAACACATGTCCTCTTCAGCTCCTGAAACAATCTCATGTGCTTTTAAAGGTTGCACACCATGGTCTTTCTTTGCTTCAGCTCTGGAAGGAGGAGGGAGGCTGTGTCTGCCCCACCCTGCACTTTTGTGGGCTCTCTTGTCTAGTTCCCCTCTGCTCTGGCTGCTTTCCAGAGGGAGCAAGGAGAAAGCTGAATCTGCCTTTTGTGGATGGAAGTGCTGGTAGCAGAGCTGTGGGTGCTCATGGGGGAAGGAGCAGGGTGAGGTGGTGTGTGGTGGGATGAGGGTGAAGGCTAGGCCAGCACCTCTGGGGCCAGGAGTACTGGGGACACTGCCTCTCCCTGCCCTGTCCCACAAGCCAGGACCCAGTGTCTGTGGAATGAAGACATCTGGACCCCATTAGTGAAATACCAGTCTTTCCGCAGCACTGGCTTGTTTTTTTCTCTGCCTCTGAAGAAAGGAACTGAAGCTTAAAATGTCTTAAAGGGCCCAGCATTACATGTTAGCAGGGATATATGGCTGTTGATGCTCTGGAGGGGCCTGAAGGAGTGTGCTGGGGAATGGGAGGGGAAGGAAAGAGTGGGCCAGGCGGGGGTGGAAAGTTGGCTCCCCACTCTGCCTTGCTGCCAAGAGCATGTGTGTGTGCTCCTGGGCTCTCTGTTTTTCTTCCTGTCTCCTTTCAATGAGTCAAACACTGGCCCCATGGAGAGTGGCCCCACAGAAAGCTTGGCCTCCCAGGACCTGGCGACCCTCCTGAGGTACCTGCACCTCCTGAACCCTGTGGGATCATGCTGCAGGCCAGCAGTGGGAAGGAGAGGTGGGGAGGAGCCTGCTCTGGCTGCTGGCAGTACAGAGTGAGGTTTCCTTGCTCAGGGAGGCCGTAGTGTCCCAGTGGAGCAGCAGCTCAGCACCAGAGCACACTGGCTGCTCAGCAAGCACCACAGTGGACATGATACAAGAATTTGATTTGAATACTTCTGCCCAGATCCCTTATGAAATGCACAGTGCCTATGACTCTGCAGGGCTTTCCTGCCTGCTGGAAAAGAGGGTCTGTGAGCTTGGAGAGAGCTGGTGGTGACAGGGACCTTGTAGGCAGGATGGAATTAGCACTGTGCTCTGGTTCCTGCCTGTATAGCTCACTCCCTGCTCTGCAGGGTGACTATTGCTGCTGGAGTGCCTGTGTGCCACTGTGTGCTGGAGTGTTTGCACAGCTGGGTGGATGGATATATCTGCTGCTTCCTTTGGGAATGTGTGTGAATGGCAATACAGATGGAACCTTTTGTCCTTACTCAGGTAAATCATGTACTAGAAATTTGGGTCTTTTGTGAATGGGTGGCTACATTAGAAGAATGACCTTATTTGCTTGTGTGAGGTTATTCACATGTTGCATGCAATGTCACTGCATTTGAGACCTGTGTGTGTACAAGGAGGGATGGCTGCAGAGTTTTAGGTACTTTAGGTGCCTGCAGGCGCTTTGTGTTCTTTGCAGATCATGTTGATTCCTGATGCATCAGTTGTTGTTGGGCTTCTTTTCTGTCTTCCTGCCTTCTCTTTTGCTTGAAACATATTCCTGTCCTGGGGAAGATGTGACCTTATTGACTGTCACGAGATAGCTATGTATTTTGTACCTGTCAGTATCTCTTTACCCAATTCTAGTTTACAAATAAACACATGGATCAATAGAGATTATCCCCCCCACTGCACACATGCACTTCCCTCTTCTCTGGCCCCCTCCACTCCCCAGTCCATGTCCTTGAGGCCCAGATCAGCTGGTAGAAATCCTTTTTCTTTACTCAGATGCTCCCAATCATCAGAGGTTTGCTGTGATGAGTTGGCTGCAGTCAAGTTTTTGCATCCAGCTTGTCTTAAAAATTACAAGAGCAGGTCTGCTCTGACGTGGTTCCTCTCCTGCTTTCATGCTGCTCTCAGGTGATCTCTGGAACATGTTCATTTTCTTTACATTCTCTGGAGCCTTTTAATTCATGCACTTATCTTTTTTCGCAAGTGTATGTTTTCTCATAATCTTACTCAGTTTTAATCAGTTCTCATTTATTCTTTCACTGTTTCTCTTCTTTCTCTGTCAGACAAACATCAAAGCAAACAAAACATCCCCAGCATCCAAACCTCCAACTTTGAATTGCTTGTGGGTTTTTCTTTGTATCATGACCCATATTTTTACACTATGAACTCCCCTTTCTCCAGTCACCTTTCTGTGCTTGAACATGCCTTCTCAGGTAGCAAAGCACACCACAGTTGTGACTCTGACAGGCCTGTGTGTTTATTTCTGCATTTTATAGCAAAGCTTAGCATGTGAAACACAAGCCATCCTGAACACAGCTACCTTGGGTCAAGCACATGAAACTGAAAGAAATAAGAATGGAATGAGAGAGACAGAGGAGAAATAAAAGGGTTGTGAGTAGGCTGGTGAACAAGCAAGTAAAAATGATGATCAGGCATGGCTCCAAAGGGTTAGACCCTCCCAGGCTGAGGGATGAGTGACCTCTGCATGCAGCCATCCCCAGAGCCCACCCTCTCCAAGCATGTCCCTCTGCCGTCCCCGTGCAGCACTGGCAGTGTGTGGTGTATCCCAGCACAGCCTAACCAATGTGCAGACTACTGTACAATCTCGTAGTCCTGAACAGGTAGTCTGAACACTGGGCAGACGGAGTGGAGCCTCTGCGATCTGCTCTCCGGCAATCAGCAGCTCATTAGTCCTCTCCCCTCCCTGCTTTTGGGATGGGGGTGTGCGGGGCAGAGATGGGGTGAACGAAAGTCCAAGTCCTGATTGGAAAAACATCCTCCTCTGGCAGCTGGGGGAGAAGAAATGTTGCTCCCTGCATGTTTCCAATTTGGAGCAAGTTTCCAAGCGCCTTCCTCTTCCAGTGCTGGTGTCAGGCTGGTACCTGGATTCCACCTGGGATATGCTGCACCTTTTTAGAAAGAGAAAAAAAAAAATCAATTACTGCAGTTTGAGGAAGAAATGCTGTGAAGTCTTGGCTGTCACCCAGGTGCACAGAACTTGTTGCTTCATTCAACTTCTTTTCTTCCCCATGGAGGTGTATGGGAGGATCCTCAGGCCCCATGCACCCTCATCTCCTGTCCTGAAGATCAGTGGGTCCAAGCAAAGCTCAAACACAACAAGCCTTTGCTTCCAAGCCCTCCAGAAGGTCCTTTGACAGGGTTGCAGAAGGCAACCTTGGCCAGTTGCCCTTGCAGCTCACCTCTGGCTGCTGCAGGAGCAATCCACATCCCTTCTTTCTCTCCCCCCACTACGCCCTGGCATTGCTGAGCCTCCCTCCCTCTTCTGGTTTTTGCTCCCTCCCTTCTTGCTTCCCTTCTGTCCTTCTGCTTCACTTGACGTGGCAGTGGAAAGCTAACTAGACTCGAGGGAGGAGCTTGCTGGCTGCTGGGAAGGCAGAGTTTGGCAGGAAGTGAGCGCCTGACGGATGGGGTTGCGCGGGGGAAAGGAAGGTTCCCTACCCTGCATGGAAACTTGAGGAATGCTGTCGCTTTCTGTGACGCCTGGCTCTCATGTAGCGATTCCAGATGTTAGTCCCTGCCCACATGATTTGCTCCCTCTCCCTGTGCTGCAGGGATAAAGAGGACTTCATTCACGTGTCTCCCTTCTAGGATTCCTTCTCCTAGTGTGGATGGTGAAGATTTGTGGCTGAAAATATGAACACTTGGAACTCCCATCATGGCACTGACCATGCAGTGGGGAGGTGTAACCCACCCTCTCTCAGGGATGTGATAGTGTCACACACTTAGTGTGTGTCTGTGTGTGTTGTGCTTTACCCTTAGCAAAGCAGGTCCGGGACGGTTCATCCCTGCCCTGGCACAAGGACAGGGAGAAATGCCTGGTTGTCCTTTGTTAAGGCTGGTGGGCATTGCTGTGACCTTAGAGGGGTCATGACAGTGGAGTTTTGGGCACTATAGTCTCTCTCAAGCAACTCAGGTTTCTGCCTGTGCTTCCTCATAAAACCCCTGAAGGCTTCCTAGGGTTGCACTTGGCTGCAGGTTTAAATCTGCACATTATTTCAGCTGATGTGAATAAAAATCTTTACTTTTGTGCAGGTGAGTTAATTACCATTGCTGTGCTTACTAAGCCAACAGTAATGGTTGTGATTAATCACACGAGTCCAGGTCTAGTGTCTACAGAGCTTTTGAACTAAATCAGCTTAAAATATTAGGATGTGTTGTTTAAGTTAAACCAAGGCAGCTTTCTGATGTAAACAAGCCATTACAGCTGCTCTGCAGCTTGGGGGAGGAATCATTCCTATAAATTATGCTCTGAGGGTAAAAGTGATACAGGTGGGCTGTGTCTGGGAAAGATGGTCTCAAGATGTGTGTATGTAGTGGGATGACCAGGGCTTCCTGGAGGAATCACATCTCAGAAATTCAGCTCTTCTACTTGCTAAGACAAGAAGCAGAAAGCAGTTGGGAACATCTTGTTTGGGGGGATGGAGTGGTTGGTTCAGCTTGAAAAGCTCAGCTCACTTGTTTTCAAATATTCCAGAGGCTTTTTCCTACTAATCTTTTAGTGTGCATGTATTCATGCCATGTGTTTATTATAAATTATGATGTTAATGTTTCTCCACTGGAGTAGAGTTTTATTACTGGAGTTCCCAAAATGCCGTGCATGTGTTTAACAGAAACAATTTTACTAAAACTCCAGGCATCTCTGGGGCAGGTTTGTTTACCCATAATACTTTACACCTTACAGGAGAGAAAGGAGATTAAGAGGTATAAGCAAGATAAATTTCTCCTAATTTCACACAGCCCCCAATTAAAACAATGGCAGTGTTTTCTCCCATATCCACAGACCCTTGTCTCTGTGCAGAGGAAGGTGTTTGTCATAACAGCTACAGGGAAACCTTTAATTAGTTTATTTATGCTCCAAATGCAAACTGAGACCTAGTAATTCTGCCAATTATTTTCTTCTACTGTGAGTGCCAATTTCCAACCTTAGGGATCCCACACATGCATCTGTCAGCTTCATTTTGCATGTATCCAAGAGCAGGAAAATTTACTTTGCTGCTGAGGCAGTCCAGGTGAATGGAGGAAATGCTTGGAGTCAGGCTGGCTTGCTGCCTGCTGAATTCTGTGAACTTCTTGTAGGTTATTACCTACAGGTTAGCAACAAATAATTCAGGTGTTAGTGCAGATTATTGCTGTATCTGGCCAAAACCCATCTCTAGGATTTAACCACCGTAAGGAGATGTGTAGCAACAATAAAGACATTGGAACATCAGAGTGCAACTGCAGCATCACTTTTTTTCCTGCAGTTATTGTGCTTTCCACCCCACAACTGGAATGGCTGATGGATCCTGGTCGGCTTCCTGGCCATGTGTATTTTCTTTCCCTGGTAGATGCAAAGTACAGAGCCATATGGCTGTGTTCTGCACTGTGCTGGGGGCGGGGGAGTAATCCTCTGGCACTTATCCTGTGACTACAAGGAGCTTGCAGCCATCTCTTTCTGCAGGTCTCCTTGCAGGCTGAGACTCCCATGGGGAGCAGCAGTCCTGGTGAGGGGTGGTTACCCTGTGCCTGCAACATTCCCAAGCCAAGGCTGAGCACCATGTTCTGTTTTATACAGTCTGGGGGTCTCTGTCACTGCTGCACCTCCCCTTGGCCTCATGGCTCCACAGATTAACTCACAGCCAACGAGCACATTTTATATAACACATACTCTGCTGCTGAGGGAGAGTTTTGCCTGATTTTTTTTTTTTTTTTCTTCTCCATATTGATGAAGGGCAATATGAGCAACATAAGCCTCTTGGGATCAGACAGAAGACTTTGAATATAGGATTTCACAAACTACTTTCCCATTTCGATGTATGCTGGCTCTTCCTTCTCTTCCCTCCTGACTCCAAGTCTGGAAAGCTGGAGAGAGAGAAGCCCTTTTCCCCTCTTGGCCAGGATGCTGCTCAGCCATAGCACACCCTGCCAGATTGCTAACATATGGGCAGAGTGCTCAGCCAAAGTTTTGAGAGGCTCAGCCCTTGGCAGCTCGTTCCACACTTTCCTGTCTCTACATTCAGGAAATGAAGTCAGATTGTTGATATAAAACAGGCTGGGTTGAAAACTGAGAAGCTGGAAAGGCTGAAGTGGGGGACTGGGAAGGGGGAGGTGTGGGGAGATGGGGAGCAGCAGGGGCTCATTGCAGCTTGCCTAGCTTGGGGGCTTCTTGCCTTGTGCCCATGTCCTCCACTTGATTGCTCTTGCTACCTCCACCTCAAGGACTGATAAGTTGTGCTGTCAGACAGATATTTTGTCTTCCCCGTGGTCTGTGGCAAGATCAGCATGTGGAGATAGTGCTGTCTTGATCACGTGGCAGCATTTATGCGAGAGCTTGGAAAGGGTGAAAGTTGAAACTCTGGCAAAGAGCATGTTGTTTCCATATCAGGGACACGGAATTCCCTTACTTTTTGATTTTTTTTTTCCTGAAGAATGACACCGTTGCAGAACTTCTATGGAGTTATGTGGGTCTAATGCAGAAGGTTTTTCTCAGACATCTTTAACATCAGCAGTGTTTGTTGGGTGGTTTTTTGGTGGTTTGGGTTCTTTTTTTGTTTGGTTTGTTTGTTTGTGTTTATGGTTTTGTCTTTGTTTGTTTTGGTGTTTTTGTTGGGTTTTTTGGGGGGGAGGCATGGGGGAGTGGTTGATGTTGTTTTTTTTTTTTTACTAGCCCAGGGATGTGGAATGAAAGCAGGGAGTTCCAGTTAAGCAAGGCTGCAGTGGGGATGGTCTGACTTGGCCAGGGACTCAGCAGTTGGTGGTGTTCTCTTCTAGGTCACCAGTTCAGCCTAAGTCAGCATAATAATAACCCAGAGTAATAGAAAGCTGCAAGTTTTTTGTGGCTCACAGAATCTGAAGTAGTCTGTGTGGTTCTGAGACCAGCGTGTGGCTGACAGATATCCCATTAGAAAAATGCCTGCCCACATCTAATTAAAACTGATTGGCAGTATTAGAAAGTCCAGGGAAATTTGCTTGGAAGAATTCTCCTGTTTTCATGGCCTGGCATCTTTGAGAGAGTCTGGCAGCAACCCAAGTGATCTCTTCTGTTTTCTAGGTGCTGTTTTTTGGGATTTTCTCATTGTGCATAATTTGTAATGAACTGATACAGTCTGATCTTTGGGATATCTCAGAACTGTGAGGTGCTGGTATCCTTAGCAAACTCAAGTCAATTTAGTTGAAGCTTAAGAGGATGTTAGGCTGGACTTGCCATTGTCTGGGTGTTCAAACTCAGCAGCTTTGTCACTTGTACCTGCTCCTCTGCCCTGCCCTTCCTTTTGGGTCAGGTCTTCAGGATCTCTCATTACTGACCATCTTTGTTTCCCCCAAGAGTGATCATGTTGTTTCCAGCCAAGAAAGGTCTACAAACACACGAGATTTCACAAGGGGACAGTCCCACGTGCTTGCTTTGCACATAGGAGTATGCTCTGGTTTTGGTTTAGTCTTGGACAGCTGTGTTCTGCCTTTTGGAGGCCAGTGTGAGGGCTCCCTCTCTTGTTGTGCTGGGGTATAGTTCCGAGCTGGAATTGGATGCTCCAAATGAGGGCCTTAAACCAAATTCAGTTCTATTAATTTGCTGTAGATTCAGATTTGAGACTAAGCAGGGATTATAATTTCTGACTTAGTTTCTGAATGGAAATATAAAAATTAAGATCAAATTTTGATGTTTTTGTTTTTTGTGAAGGTGAAGGGTTCACAGTAACTAGTAGAGTGTACGACTAGGACAGTGTTAGAATGAAGTAACAAAATCAGCAAGTCAGGTTTTCTGAAGAGGTAAATTTGAAATATATACAGATAGATATAGAGATCTATATATCTATCAATAGAGATATATAAAAACAGATCTTACACATTATATTTAACTTCAAGGTTTATTGACACTTGACTTCTGTATCAAACCAGCTTCTCTGTTACATACCTGGCTTTCCTGAACCTGCATTGACCCCTTTGCTAAGAAGAGTGCTGAGCACAGTGCTGAGCACAATCTGGGGAGGTTGGACATTGCTGTGCTGATGCCTGGTCCTGGAGGATTTAATGAGACAGGGTTGTGATGTGTTGGGCCACATTGCAAAAGCAGTTGGGAAGGACCAACTCTTGTTTCCAGATTTCCCCTTCTCTCACAGACTCAAGGAAACACAGGACCTGGGTCTGAGAATGCCTCTCTGTTGAAGTGGGGCCCTGCTGCTGATGCTCCATGCTGGCAGAGCAGAGGCGCCCCTGGAGCAGGGAGTGACTTGTTCCTCATTCCCTTTTCAGGAGAAGGAGAAGAAGTACATGTTACCAGTGGATAACCTGAAACTGCGAGATGTGGAGAAGGGGTTCATGTCCAGCAAGCACATCTTTGCTCTCTTCAACACTGAACAGAGGTATATTCCCATCTCAGCACACCAAGCTGCTGGAGCTAGGGACAGAATTTATGTAGCAGAGTAGGGATGAGTGTGTTAGTATGGCTGTCCAGGAAAGATGTGAGTGGCCTTTCAGGACAGCCACATTTGAAGGAGATGAGAGGACTGAACTTCATTCCTTCTCATCTTACAGGTATAATTTTCCTTTGCTTTGCCAGTGTATGGCATGTGGTATGAACTTATCCTTCAGCCTTTTGGTGTGGTTACCTCGGTCTGCCTGTGGCTGGGATAAATATTTATAATCACAATGTTCTTGGTGAGTGATTAGAGAAAGCCACAGGACCTGGGATGGATGGAGGAGTCCAGCAGCAAGCAGAATTGAAAAAGGAATCTTTCTCAGGCCTTGTTGAAACATACAACTGATTTGAGAGCAATCAAACTTGATTTAAAAAAAAATAAATTCCTTTTGCAGGGTCATCATGAGGTTCCTAGCAAGGGACCAAGTGTCTGTCTTAAAATGGCAGGAGGATTCCCTAGTCATTGATATCTTTGTCAAATATGGGCAGATCTCTGAGTTGTGAGAGAGAAAAATAAAATCTGTGTCTTCCTGTCAGGAATGTGTACAAGGACTACCGGCAGCTGGAGCTGGCCTGTGAGACCCAGGAGGAGGTGGATAGCTGGAAGGCTTCCTTCCTTCGTGCAGGAGTCTACCCAGAGCGTGTTGGGGTAAGTGACAGCTATAATAGTGGGATAAGGAGGAGCACAGCATGTGTCTTGAGGAGGATAGCTCTATCTTCTTGTGTTGAAAATAAGTCTGTGAAGGTTTTGTGTCTTTCCAGAGCTGAAAATCTTCCATAACAAAAAAAAAAAAAAAAAAAAAAAAAATTGTTATGTCCTGGTGCTTCCGTTAGGGAAGCTTGAGATAAAGTAACTGGCAGCTTCAAAGGGAAGATAAAGTAGAAGACGACTGTCTTGATAAATCCCTCCAGCTGTCTTGTTTTATGGACATTAAATTCACAATATAAGGGTGACATTTAAGTACTGTAAGTACTACCTGGTATGGTATCCACTGAGCAAAGGCACTATTCCTTTTTGGTAACTCTGTACAGCCTTATTAGGAACTGCCTGACTTAGCAGTTGTTCTCCCTTTCCTTCCTCCAACTAATTAGGGAGGGATGTTCTTTGAATTTTTCTTTTGCTTGGTAGATACTCTGATATGCTCCTTTAGCAAGAACTCTTATCTCTTCCCTTCCCCTTGCCCCACAGCACTTATTGTCAGCATTATTTTCTGCTTTAAAAGTATCTTCTAGACAATTGTGGTATTTGTTTCTGTTCAAAGCCTTTCCTGTTCCTCTGTGAGAGGAAGCTGCTATAAATAGTTTTCCCATTAGAAAAGTGATAATTGCTTTTCTGTTTGTATTTGTTGCTTCTAATAGATTTCTTGCATTCCTCTGTCCTGTTACACTTGAATATTGATGGTTTTGCCTTAAAGCATTTCCTAACAAACTGGTAAGAGATTCTAAAAAGAGAGTTAGGGGCTGGGCTTTAACAGTGACATGACTTCAGATCAGCTTTGAACCAGACTGTGCCTCTTAACCACAGTGGCTGTGGGCCACCTGTTGCTGTGTAAATGGAGGGGTTTGACATGGGAACGCTGATCCCTGTCTCAAAACCCCTGTAAGGAATAGCAGTGGCCTTTGCAGGTAAGTAAGTTGTCCTTTGTTGCTAACAATATGGTTTCCTTTGCAGAGCATCCCACTTTTCAGTTTAGCTAAACAATTCACTTGTTCCTCTTCTAGGGTAATAGAGGTATTGATGTATTTTTAGCGGGATTGGTCTTTTGCTTGTCACTTCTATTATGGGACCTTCTCCAAATTCTGAGACCAACTAAAAGTCATTTTTTATTTTTTGTCCCTTTTTGTTTTAATTTTTTCCATGTATGCTCAAACTGGCCTGCCAGGACAAGGACAAAGTAAGTCTGACCCCCTTTGCCTGTGTCGCCTCCTGGGGCTCTCACCAGATAGCTCTCATTTTTTTTTCTCCTTTTGTCACAATTTCCTGAGAAGCATTTGCTTCTTCTCCCTCTTTGTACCCTCTGTTGGATTCCTGCTGTCTGTTTCTGTTCTTGGTTTGAGTTTTCCTTTTTTCTTTTTATTCCTCCCTTTTTGTATGACTTCTGAATCTTGGTGCAAGCTTATTTTTGCGGGTTTTTTTTACCCCCACTTTTTTTAAGTTGTCCTGTTTGACATCTACTTCCTTTACTTTGTTTCACGCTGAGACCTTGCATTCCTTCATTATATAAGATCTTCTCAGCAAAAGCTCAAATGAACAAAAGAATTTGCCCTTTCTCATATATTTTGTTCCCCAAAACAAAAGAGAAGCCATTTCCTTCATGGCAAATTGTTCAGACTAGGGCTGTATAAAACAAAGATGTTTCATTATACAATAACAGGTTTGTTTTTTTTTTTTATATAAGCATTGAGGAAGGCAGCAGTTCTTTCATGCTCTGATGCTTTGAAATTGATCCCAAATGGAGGAGCCTTGGAGATTGCTTGCTGTCAAACAGCACAGTCCAGGTTTTACCTTACAGAATAAACTATGTACTTCAGGCAAACAGGAAGAGATTCATCTGCTTGGTGTGAAAGAAAAGATAATTATAACTTATGATGCAAGAGTTACACTTGAAGTGATAGGAAAGTTTTCTAGTTTATTCCATCTACTTGTGGTCAGCCTGAGAGGAGCAGTTCTTTCACTTCTCTGTATCTGTTTTCTCATTTGTATAATGAGGACAAAGATGCAGCATGGCAGAGAGCCTGTGAGACTTAATTTATGGTGAACGATTCTTGGTTTTAACTGACTCTGGTCATGGAAAACCCAGATCAAATGAGGAACCTTTCAGGAAGCTGTAAACATTAAAAAATAATAATACAGCTTTGAGTATGCACCAGAGCCATAACCTCTGAACATGGGTCAGGAGTCCCTGTTGCCTTTCACCTTTTCTTAATAATTTTGTACGAAGAGGGCAGCTTTATTGCTGAAATTTCTCAGATCTGAGCTGGAGAAGTCTGTACAAACTGAGTTGTTCATTGACAATCACAGCTCAAAATGTAAGTTTAAGTAAATTTTATTTATTGCATGCGCTTCCTGCCTGTTCCCTTCTACTCTTCTCTCAGCTGTCATGAAAAGCCGATTTGGTGTTACATTTGAAGAACCAATCTGTTTCTCCTTTTTTCTGCAGGCCAGTGAAGCAGAGGAGAATGGAGGAGATAGTTTCATGCACTCCATGGATCCTCAGCTGGAGAGACAAGTGGAAACGATCAGGAACCTGGTGGATTCCTACATGGCAATTGTCAACAAAACCATCAGGGACCTCATGCCGAAGACAATCATGCACCTCATGATAAACAATGTACTTATCACACTGTGATCAATGGAGGTGGGAGGCAGAAAGGGGGGAAAAATAGGGAGGGAGGAAAAGAATGAAGAAAAACGGAAGGCAGCTTGGAACGAAGAGGTGGGGACAGAATAGAGTGTTTTGGGGAAAGGTGCTGAAAACTGATTCCCTCTCTCTCTGCTCACTTACAGACCAAGGACTTCATCCATTCAGAGCTGCTGGCCAACCTGTACTCCTGTGGTGACCAAAACACGCTGATGGAGGAGTCGGCGGAGCAGGCCCAGCGACGCGACGAAATGCTGCGCATGTACCACGCCCTGAAGGAGGCCCTCAACATCATCGGGGACATCAACACCAGCACCATCAGCACCCCCATGCCCCCACCGGTGGACGACTCTTGGCTGCAGGTGCAGAGCGTACCGTCCGGACGCAGGTACCAGAGGCTCAGGGGGAGAGCCCCGCAGACCTGCCTGATGCCTCTTCAGTGCCTTGCTGGGGCTTCCCACTGAGACAGGGAGTCCTCCTCTTCTTCCTGTGGATGAAGAGTCCCGGGTATTTCTGCTGGCAGGCTCCTAGGACATCTTTACACAGATGTTGAGACTTTCTAAACCCTTGGGTTGGATGCGTGGCTTTGAAGGAAACCTGGGGCCTGGCGTGGCCCTTGAAAGCCAAAGGGGTGGTGTATAAAGTGATGTGAAGCTAAAGAGAGAGACACTGAAGGCAGCGTGTGGTGGCAGAGGGATCCCAGAGCTGTTGCTGCAGTTGAATGCCTTTGTTTGTTTGGCAGGTCCCCCACATCCAGCCCCACGCCGCAGAGGAGAGCTCCTGCAGTGCCCCCCGCCAGACCTGGGTCTCGTGGACCAGCTCCTGGGCCACCTCCTGCTGGTGGGTCCACGCTGGGTGGTGCCCCCCCTGTGCCCTCCAGGCCAGGTGCCTCTCCTGATCCCTTCGGGCCCCCACCTCAGGTTCCTTCTCGGCCTAACCGTGCTCCTCCTGGTGTTCCCAGGTAAGTCCTGAAACACTGCTCCACGCAGGTGGAGTATGTTCTGGTTTTGGGTTGGAGCCTTGGCAGCACTTGGCCTGCCTGGGCCATAGAAGGAGAATGGAGTGCATGGTGTGGGTACAGCCTTTGGATATTTGAATTGGATCCAGAGGCAGGAGCATCGTCCTCTGAGATTTCATTGTATGGATGAGGCAATGCCAAGGCAGCTCTCAGCAACAGAGAGGCAGCTGTTTCTTTCTGCAAACCTCTATAAAGAATGTGGGAGAAAACCTTATACCCAGAGTTTACAGCAATTGTACCAATGCCTGTAGTCACCAGATAAATCACCCCTCCATGTAGGGGTCCCCAAAGTCTGAAGTTGTCCCTTTTCTCTTGGCCCAGAGTTCTTCAAGGTGAGTTGGAAGACCTTCAAAGCTGTTCCATTGCTTTTTGGCTAGTAGAGTATTGCAGGATCACTGGCAGGGAAATTAATTCTTAGGCAATTTTGTTGCTTGTGTAATCAACTTAAGCATTTTCCAGTCTAAAGGGTTCAAATCACACAGCTTTGCTTTCCCATTAGGAAACTCATTTCCTTTCCTGTTCAGTCACTTCAACATAGTAATAAGGGATTATCCCCTGTGCAGCTGAGTACGTGTTCCTGAACAGGACATGGGGAGCAGTCTGGAACCAGGAATGCTTTCATGTTGGGTACTTAGTTTCCCTTGAGGAAGAGGAAGTAATTGCAGTGTAAAGAACAAACATAACCAGAAACTCCCCAGTGACATGCTAGAGGGAACACTTCCCTTGTGGAAAACACCTCTCCAGTGGGTGCTGGTGGCACAGGACTGAAACTTTGCCATTTTCTGTGGCAACACCAAGCCTGTCAATGGTTGAGGATGGTGTATGGCAGAGTGGGTTCAATATTCCTCCTGCGATAGTGCCCAGCTCGTATTTGGTGCTGCTTGTTTGGAGTGAAGTGTTCTCTGCCAGGCTGCAGCCAGCCCAGAGGTGGATGAGTCCAGACAGCTTTATAGACCAGTTTCTGACTCTGGTGTGTGCAAAATGGTTTTACTTTCTTGGTGCCTTTGCCCCAGTCCTTCCTATGCACCTTGATGTAGCTCCCACAGTAACCTGTCCTCACATACTTCAGTGTTGCCCTGAAGACTGTGGAGGCACCTATGGATGTCAGCATGCTTCTACTGTGTATTTTGGCTCCTGCTTCTCGTGACCCTGCCTTTCCATATACTGTTACTTTGTGGTTTTGTTTTCAATATACTTATGCTTCTTTCTGTCTCCATCTTCCTCCTTTCACTCAGTTTCATTTCTTCACTCATGAAAAATATTCTATATACCTGGCCATCGTGATAGGATTCCCCAAAATGGGCTGAAATGAATTGGCCTTTTTTTGAAGAAATCTGTTATAGCCTATCTTAATGGCTTTTCTGGCTTTTGCATGAGTAGAAGGGTTTAGGGAAAGGTAGGGAAAACAGCCCTGGAGCAGAGGAGGAAAGAGTTTCATGCTCGACTGAGCAACCCCTTGGTTTAGGAGAGATGCTAGGTTGGATTGCATGCTACTGACTGCCCTGATCTGGAGTTGAGAATGTAATTCCAGAAGCTGTGAAGTGTGATGCTCATTCTCTGATCCCCCTCTCTGATTCTTCCAGTTGTTCATAGACTCCTCCGGATCCTGATACCAGCTTGTCATTTGAGTTCACTGATGAATGGAGAATTTCCAATGACAAGGGACTCTTTCTCTTCCTCTCCTGTATATAGAATAAGAATGTTCCCTGCTAGCACTTGGACTCGGGTCCTTCTGCCATGGGTGAACGAATGCCATCTCCATTGTTGCTTTTTTAATCCCCATCTTTCCCTTGCTAACCGGGCTGTGTAGTGTGTGTGTGTGAGAGAGGAGCAAAGCTCTCGTGTTCAGCACGAGTGGGCTTTGATGGAGGAGTTGGTGGTGTGGAGTGAGCTCAAATGTGTGGTGGTGGCTGGGTGTATTTTGTGTGCCCATTGATGCCTGTGTAGAAGTTTGGTAGTTTTGTGCCTCTGGTTTGAGCATCTGATTTTATAAATGACGACCTTACACAAGTGTCACGCTACTCCTTTTTCATAAACATAAGTTTCACATATAATCACCACATGGTACATTTTTTTTGCACAGAAAGATTTTCCTGCATATAATTAAGGACACTTAAAACAAGACTTGCCATCCTGCTTCTGTGCTTACCATTTATTCAGTTTACTATGGAAGTCCATATAGACAAATCCATAATTTTGGGAGCTGAAAGTTACAAACCATCCAAGATCCTATCAGTGTGCAATGGACTGCATTTAGGATTTGACCTGAGAAAGAAATCTGTGAAGGTATTCCCCCGGGCATTCAGGCTCTTTAATTTAAAATAGTTTGATAGAAACTGTAGGTAGAAGTGCTTGAAGGGGAACTAAGGAAGTTTCAGTGTGAATGACCCAACAATTGGAAAAATGTGTTGAAGACATTAATGGGTTCTCCATTCTTTGGTATCACAAGGGCGTGGGTCTGGGGTTGCCTCCTGGCAGGGATGGTTCTCACTGGCTGCTGTCCTGGTCAATACAGTGGGGGATACATCCCTGGAACTCCCAAAGGATTCTTGGACACACAGTTTCAAGGGACAGATTATCTCCTTAGACATTTAGTGGCCAATATCCGTGCCCATGGCTGGGGGTTGGAACTAGATGATCTTTAATGTCCCTTCCAACCCAAACCATTCTATGATAAGGTCACACAGCTGTATGACCTGAATTATTCAGAAGGTTGGAGTAGCTGATTTTGTGATTTATGACCTTCAGAAAAGGCTCCACCTGCTTTGTGCCGTTTTGGGTACTGCTCAGGACTGCATGTTATCTCTCTCTTTCCTGAGCTCTTTCTTAAACATTTAATATGGTCAGAAGATAGGAATCCTCAGAGAGAGACAAGCCCAGCTACCTGTGCCCAGCTGGTGGGTGCTGAAACCTGGGTATGACACTGGTGCTGAACGTCAGCCTGGATGTGTGAGGAAACTTGGGTGAGTGAGCAACAGCCAGTAGGTGTGTGGACAGATGGATGGGTTTTGATGCACCCCTGTGCACAACAGGGTCTGGATGTGTGCAGAGATGAGGCTATGAGTGTTTTCTGTGTGTTTGCAGTCCCCCTACTCATGCTGTGTTTGGAGGGGGATGTGTGAATGTGTCTGTGCAAGCGCCTGTGTATCTGTTCCACCTTCCTGACAGTCTGTGTGGCCTCTGCCTTGAACTGTCTGAACTGCCATGTTGATTTCGTGTTGTCTTTCAGAATCACTATCAGTGACCCCTGAGGACTGGCAGCCACGGTAGGTTTTGCACTCTCGCTGCGATGCATGAGTCACTGTGTCCCCATCCTCCAGCATTGCTCTGCAGCTCTCCTCTGCTGCCCAGTTCTTGTGTTAGTAACAGAGTCCCTTGTCTGATGAACCACCTCTGCCAGGATCTCATAAAGGGAGGAGTCTTGAACAGAAAAACTGGCTGATCAGAGACAGAGCAGCTGCTTGAGCTGCTGGAGCTGGGAAAGCCTCAGTACCTGATTTAAGGTCTGGAGGACTCTTTCTCTGCTTCTAAATAGAGAAGGTGGGATGGGGAATGAGCTCTGGCAACAAGGTCTAAACTCTGTCTTTCATTTGGCTTATATCCACACTGACTGTAAGATCAGCTGAATAAACTCTGCTTTGATTTGATCTGTCAGCTCTGTTAGGATCAAGACAGAGACTTGAGGAGCTGATAGTTCAGACTCCTCTTCTTATATTCTAATGTCTGGCTGGAGAAGTGCTCCCATCCTCACTGTATCCCTAGTGCTCATGGAAGTCAAGAGGAATGTGGGTCATTAGTATCAGGACTTCCATGTCTGAGTGCAGGGTAACTCTGACATCGAATGTTCCCTTTTATCCTTGTGTCCCATCATCAGGTAGATGTGAACTCCCTTTGTTTGTTCTCCCCTTGACCCTTTACCTTCTAGGTTATTCTCCTGCTTCCATTCAGTCTGCCTTCTCTCCTCTGCCTCCTGCCTCTGCAAGAGGAAGGATGTAGTGATCTGTGTCCCTCAAACACTCTGCCCTGAGTTCTTGCCCGTTTCCCTGTCCTCTCTCTCCCTGCATTTTGCAGCATTGTAGTGGCTCAGTGATGTAGCAGGGCGTGGGTTTGTGTTGTGTATTGCTCATCCTCTTAATGTCAGTGGGGGTGTGAAGAGGGACATTAGCAAATTCTCCTGAGTCCTTTTCTTGGGAACCTCCAGCCCTTACTGACAAAGAGGTACAGAGGGCAAAACAGGGCAGGTGTGGATTTTTTGGGCCCCTTCTCCCTTACTCTGTGGATGTTGTTTCACGACAGAGGAGTGGAGCAGCAGCGGCTCCTACAGCTTCTCTTGCTGCTGGTTGTGGCAGAGAGAGATCTGGGGGTGAGGAGCACGAGCTGAAATCCTGCTTTAGTAGGAATAGCAGAAGTTCAAGCCCCTGTTCTGGGGCAAGGGGGTCTCAGCCAGCCCCATCTTGCAGTAGATGGTGTCTGTTACTGCACAGAACTGCAGTTAGAGCTGCCACATTGCAGTGATTGCTCATGATTGACATCTTTGAGGACGTCATCGTCAACCCTCCTCATTGATGACACACTGCAGAGGTGTTGGAGCAATCAGCAGTTTCCTCCAATATTCTGCCGACTGCAGACATCCCTGGCAGCCCTGGAAACATGCATCCTGGGTGAACAACCTTGGGAAGGAGCCTTGCTGTTGTCTGTACCCCATTCTGGGACTCGCTGTTATGGGGCATTCTGTTTTTAATCTGGCATAAAGAGCACCAAGGAAATAAAAAACAAACAAACCCAAATGATCCAAAAAATTACACCCAAAACCTTTTGCAATCCAATAAACATAATATTTTCCCACCTCTGTTAGATCCTTATCAACAGCACTCCCTATTAGCTCAGTGGTTCTTAGGATTAGCTCAGTGTTCTCCCTGGGTATGGCCTGAAAGACTGACTTCAAAGGATGTGACAGTCACTGTAACTCATCTCCCTGGGCTCCTGCCAGGGCTCAGGTCTTCCTTCTCATGTACTGGAGACAGCCACAGGCTTCCATGTGAGCAAAACTTTGTTCCTTGTCCTGACAGAGAAAGGTGACTTTTCAGTGACACAAAAAGGCTTGACTAGCAATGTAGTCAGACTGAAGCAGCATTTGGGGGTAAATGTTGCCTGAGAGACTTCTCTGTCCCTTTTAGTGCTCGGAAACAGTTTTCAGCCTTTTTTAACCTTACCAGGCAGATTCTGCAAGCATCTCCAGAAAACCTCAAAAGAACATCCTGCAAGTTTAAAAAGAGACAGCCCCACACCCTAAAATGCTTTGGATGCTGGGAGAAATAAGTCTGCAAAAATAAATCATAGTGCATTACCAAAAAGCAGCCCACCTACCTGTGAGTTACTTGTGCTCCTTTCAGCCCTGTTTATCCTGCCAGGGTCAAGTGGCCACTCCTGCCAGAACACTTTACATACTCTGGTGGCTTCAAGCATCTTTTTCATATGAACCCTCAGAGGTTTTTAGCACAACCTGTGCAAACTCCTGAAATGCAAACAGTCCTTCAACCTTCCCAAAAAATGCCTTCTAACGTGTGATGATGCAACAGCATCTCACTAGTTGTTGAGCTGAAGTTCTGTAAGGTTTTAATTCAGGTGCTGGGGCTGTTCCAATGACAGTAGAAGCCACCAAAGGGTTGGTGTGGCTGCATTTACACTGTGAGGACCCTTAGAGATAATGCACAGATCCCACATGTCATGAAGATTTGAGGCTTAATAGATCTGGAGCAGTAAGTTCTGCTGAGGTTTAATAAACAGGACTGGAGAGTTGCTCTGGTTTATTTGCTAAATGAGGGAACTTGCCCTGATTGATAGGAGTGTAACTCCTCTAGTAACAGAGTGATTACAGACTACTGGTACAAATCTCCTTCTCTGCCCCTCTTCCCCCCCTCCCCTCAGCCCCTGTGTCAGGAGAGGGCCTTTGTTTCTAGTAGTGAGTTGATTTTCTGTAATTTAAATCTTGTCAGTGTGGAATTATTGAGGCATTAATTCTGTGACACCTGGTCCTGTATGATCAGTGCAAGGGCTTCCCCTCCATTTGGTCGACATGCTATTGGCTTTGCTTTTTGCATTTCAGGCAGTTTGGACTTTAAAGCTACTCTGGCTTGGTACTGAACAATTTATTTGTCTTAATGAAACATCAGCAGAATGCAGATGAGACCACAGACAATGCAGAGAGCATGCTTCAAAGGAAAAACACAGATTGGACTCAGTCTTACAGAGCACATTTTTGTTTATAGCCTTCTTACAGCCTGTAGTCTGAGACTGAAGTGATATTTCAGGTAATGAGCTGAGAGCCGTGTCAGGGGTGTTGTCTTGTATGTTTTTGTTGTGGCTTTTTTTCCCCCCAGTCCCTTAAAGGAAGGAGATTCTAGAACACTTAATCGATGCAGAGGGCAAACACTTAAGTTTATGTAGCTAAAGTGTCAGCAAAAGGGTTGGAACACAATGGAGTAGGAGTAGCCAGGGTTCCTTTTATTGAAGTAGAAGCTGCATTTGCTCTGCAGCAGAACTGGAAAAGTGAAAGCTGTAAGCTTGCCCCTGACATCCAAGATCAGTCTCATGTCAGAATAGGGAATCTCAGGCTTGCAGTAGCTTTGAGGGCAGGGGAAGAAGGTGCTCCTCCAAACCAGCCAAGAGCCTCTGGCAGCAGCGCATCTCAGAGGACCCCATCCATGCTGTGTGACTGTCATGTGCTTGGTACAGGAGCTCACTGTTGTCCATGCTTCTCCACTCATCCCAGAGCCAGGGCGCTTACTGGCAGTAAATCTCTCTGCACTTCCAAATTTCAGAGGGAAGCAAAACTGGCAGTCCAGGGGAATTCTCTACTGGTGATCTGTGCTGTGCAGAAAGGCCAGTGCGAGGCCGAGTAGAAGCCTGTGAGTCTCCTTCACGGAGCTGCACTCTGGGGGTTTGTGCCTCGGGTTGGATTCATTTGCTGGCTCAGGCAAAGTGGAGAAGCATGTGTGGTTGTGACTGCAATTGCTGTGCTAACCACAGTGTGTGTTCTCTTGTTTTTGTTTCCTGCTTTTTCACAGCAGAAGGGGCCCCGCCTCACCTACTCGACCTACCATAATCCGACCGGCTGAACCGTCCCTCTTAGATTTATAACTTGAGGCTGTAGACAGCTGGCGACGAGTGCCGTGCTGGTGGCTTCCCCATTCCACCCTCCCTTCCACAGCCACAGTCACTCCTCTCATCCATCCCACATCCCTGCCTCCCCCCACCCCTCCCCGGTGTGTCGTAAAACTCTAGCCTAGTGATTGAGCTCTTCGTCTTGGCTCGTGCGTCCTGTATTGCTTTGTGAGCATAGAGTAGCCTTCATTCAGTGGCATGGATCCCTGAAGTACACAGGCTCCTTGGAGAGATCAGCCACAGGGACATCCTTAGGTCCAAGTGGTGGCTGTCCGTCCAGTAATTCCATCTGCCTAGTCTAGCCTGGATAAGTGTCCTGCCTGCACCAGTTAGCTGTAGCACCCAGGACTGAGCTGTAGCTGTTTTCTTTCCTTGTAGTTTAAGACAAAAGCGTGGCTTAGCAAAAATATGCTGTCAAAAACACACGACACCTGTTAGGAACAGATTAAATGTCCTGTGTATTAGCTTGACTTCTAAGGTGCAAAAATTTCATGTTGGGAACAGTGCAATCAACTTCATATCAGAGTGAGGCAGGGAGATCAGGAAAGGGGGGAATCAATGGATCAGCCCAGTCCTGCCAGAGTGAAGTCTGAGATAGCGCACACACCTCAGCGTGCAGGGAGCTCATGGACCTGCTCACACTCGGCTCCTGGAGCCGGGCCATTCCTACTGGGGACACACTGGCTCCTGCCAGCAGTTGTCTTGCATCACCATTTTTGGCTGACTTTCCTGAACCCAGCAGGGCGAGGGGAATAGACACGCTGCTCCCCCCTTGCAAACGGACAGCCAAATGTTTCAGGGAGTTTGCTGTGTGGTGTTTTGTTGAAAATATTTCTGCTTTGAACTAAGCACATCTTTCAGTGTTTTTGGGGTACTGTGGTGACTTCTTCTGTAGCCTTTTCTTGCATGTGGATGGTACGTGTTTGGGGAAACTTGTAACTGTTGTTGATCACAACTCATCTTAAGGTTTGGTTTTTATTTTCATGCAATACGTGTATTTAAAAAAAAAAAAAAAAAAAAAACAACAAAAAAAACTAATTGAGAATTAAAAAATATATCAACCCTGTTCATCTCAGATGTCATGTCTCTACCAGAGCTAAATGAACCTGTGTTGCAGGCTGTCCTCCAGGCCTGATTCCTGTTGCAGTTCTCTCATTTCAGTGCTATTACTCTTAATTTCTCTTGTGGATCCTCTATTGTTCTGATGCCATTTCCTTTCTGTATTTTAACTATTGTTTTACTACTTCTCCCCCTTCTCCTTCCCTTTCCCTTTTTCTTTGTTTTTCTTGTCTTTAACCTCCAGCCGGCCGGGTAAGGCCAGTCCCGCCCGCCCGGAGAGCCCAAAACCACCATTTGACATGTAGGCCTGCTCTGAGACTCTTTGCCTGCCTCTTAGCTGTTCTGTCCTGGAATGGTCTGACTCGAATCTCACACATGGCTTGTTTTGTTTGTAATTTGTGACACACACATATCAGATGTGATTGTAGTGAAACTGTTTTGGGTTTGTTTTTTTTTTGTTTGGGGTTTTTTTTGTTTTGTTTTGGTTTTTTTTTTCTTCCCAGCTGCTTAAAGGAGTTAAACAAGTATATTGTAGTAATGAGAAACATATCTTTACTGTTATAAATATCTATAAATATATATATAAGATGAAAAATCTATATATGTCCAGGTGTTAAAAGCCATTTGTGCTTCCATGTGAATTTTAGGAAATACTTAAGTAGGAAAAGAATATCTATATACATATATATATATACACACACACATCCAAAAAGTTAACCAAATCCCAATGTTGAGTTTTTGAGCTGATTGTTAAATTCTCTGCTGTGTGCAGTTGGGTTATTGTATTACCCCAGACTTGTGGGTGAACTGTCTCAGTGCTGGTAGTAGCTGTGATGCAGTTTGTGATCTACCTGTCACTCTTGTTTATTGGATGAAATAAACATTTCTGTATAATGACGGTCTTCATGACTAGAATAAAACCATCTCTCTTTCTCTTGCTTTTTCTCTGGGTGGTTTTCAAGCTGTGTTTGATTATAACCTGATTTTTTCATTCCATAGGGTTAACAAGCTGTACATGCAATCAGGGCTGTCACTGGTAGGGAAGGTGGAGCAGATGAGCATCAGCACTGAGTGTCCAGGAGCTGCAGTAGAGTGAAACAGCTTGTCAGGTGCAGAAAGGTAAATCCCTGTGCAGAAGGAATTGTAGGGAGGTGCTTCAGAGATGGGGCATACAGAAGGTGGGAGTTTGCACACAAATTGCTTCTTAAAAGGGATTTTTGCCTATAGTGCTTGTGGAGCACAGTAAGTGGATGTTGAGTAAAGGTGAGGTCTGAGAATCACTCCTGAAAGGGATCAGGGTAAAAAATGAATCTGAAGCTGGGGTCTGGATCTGAAATGCTAGCCAAGAGCCACCTCTCAGGCTCGTCAGCAGTCTGTACAGAAAACATTCATGAAAGCTCAGTGAAAATGGCATCATTGTCAGGGCAGGTGCTTTTAATAAAGAATTCATTCTTCTCTTTTTCTGGCCAAATTTCAAGGTGGTCTATGCAGAAGAAATACCTCTAGTCAGTGCCCCTCTGAATAAGTTTATTCAGAAAGCAAATTTGTAACAGGGTTAAGTCACCTCTGCAACAGACCACAGACTTTCTTCAGTGGTCTCGTCTCCTTCACAGTTTGAGTGAACACCCAATAATTATTTCTTCCTTTTACAATAATACTCTGTCTCAAATCACAGCCCTTCCCCTATTAGTTATGATACAGATTTATAAATAGCCTGAGCAGCTGTAAACAGGCTCAGTCTCTCTTCAAGGAATATACAACATTTTACACAGATACAGAATGTACATACCCCATGCTCTGAGGAGCCCAATCACTTGTGCTGAGACTGATACCACTTGTGCCATTTAAGTGAAAGGAGTTCAAAACCCAGCTTCCCCTGGGGGCTCACAAGAAAGCACTAATTGTGCTATGTGTCCCTTTTTTCATTTGTATTTGGAAACATCAAGATATGAACCATTTAAAAAAACCTACCCACACATGATCTGCCTTTGGCAGTAGAAGAAAAGCTCTCTGCTACGCTGCTGTAAAGTTTCAGCAACTTGGACATGAAGAAATGAACCATCTCTCCTGTTGAACAGACACAAATCTGTGTTCCTGTGCTTGCATCTTGTATCTCGGCAGCTAACGGGGTGGCAGCTGATTCTGCTTCAGCAGCAGCCTAAACTCCTGTGTTTGATCACACAGCTCCAGTGATCACATCCCTTTAACCTCCCTGTGGCTTCCCTCAAAACTCTACTGTTGACACCACCCGTCCAAAGAACAGGCAGTTCTTGCCTGAATGTAGATTCAGTTGCAGGATACCCACATGCAGTTCACATGGCATAAACCTCCACACCCAGATTTATTTTGCTGCTGTTTCAGGGAGTGCTCTCCTCCTTCCACATTCTATTTTCTCCTTAGAATCAGGGCTACGGCTTCAAGGCAGGGCCAGGTACAACTACACTTGCTGCTGTATGTCCTAGGACCTTAAACATGGGCCATGGGATCTTGGTTTTCACTCTCTCAAAATGGGAGAAGAGGAAAGTTCAGGGATGGAGAACTAGAACCCCTGAAGTCCAGAAATTCAAAACGAAGCATGTTTATTAAGTGGTTTCCTTTTACTTATTTCTCCCATTTCTTAAAATAAATAAAACCTTCAGACACATACAAGTGAAACACATCATCCTTCAAAGTGCAGTTACATTTCCACCCCACTCCCAAGAATCACATAAAGCTTTATCAAGTAACCAAAAGACCCCTCAAGGCTCCCATCGGTCCCTTCCCCTGGCAATGAGAACAGACAGGGCTGTGCTGCCCAGGAGCCACTTGCTGGGGGCCTGTTCTGAAATACAGGTGTGCAAGAGGCAGAGCTGCAGCAGGAAGAGGAAGTTCAGGGTACGTAGTATGAAAACAAACCCAACCTGTTGAGAGTCCAAAGAGTCCATTACCAGAACAGTTAGTTACTTTGGGAGCCCTGGAAGGAACTGGGCCAATGACAGGCATGAGTGATGGATCAGAACCATGTGAAGCTCCTGTGGCAGCAGAGTCTGGGACAAGGGATTAAGTCATTTTGACAAAAGTCATGGACTCCCTTTGCCCTCACTCTGAGCTTGGCCTAGGTGATGTGGCAGCAGCAGCTGCCTCCCAGGATGAGTTAAGAGTCTGCCTGTACTTCAAGCACACCAAGTAACAGAGAAAAAAGAAAGAAGATGAGGTCTGATGCTTGAGTCCCATCTGATACAATCTCTCTTTACTGATGTATTTAGGAATCTGTTCTCCCCAAGGGCTCTGAGTAGAGGTGTGGGCACGTACAAGTCCATCAAGTCTTTTCAGGCCCACAGAAAGCTGTCAGTAAGATATAGCACCACTTAAACTACCATGATTTTGACCTCATCATTCTCATCAGCACGGTAGAAGAAGGGAATGCATGGGTTTTCCAGCAGGGAGCTCAGCCTCTCCTGAGGGTTCTGGATTTCTCTGAGAAGCTGCATTATTTGCTTTGCCGTGGGGTCCTCTTGGTTTGGCTGAGCAGCTTTACTGTCAGCGGGGGGGAAACCGGATTGATGAGCAGCAGCCTCTTGTTCTGCTTCATCTGACAGATTCACCTCTCGTAACCCTGCAAAGAGCACAGACAAGGCAGGCAGGTAACTCCTCCCATCCACACACAGGGCTGAGAGCAGGGGCTGCTCCCCCTGCACAGAGCTTGTCCTGGCTGCAGCTTACCTGCTCCATCAGTGGCGTTCAGCTCAATGCGCCTCTCTGCTGAAAGCACACCTTCTGTCTGGCTTGCCAACAGCTCTGGGTTCTGAGCAGCTGCCACATACTTGCTGTACCATTCATTTCTTTCCCTGACCAGGCGCATCACTAAGTCCTGCAGTTCCAGTAGTTTCATCTGTACCAAAGTAAAGGAAAGCCCATGAAACATAGATACAAACGCTGTAGTTTGCAGTCCTGCTCCTGTCACAGAATTAGCAAATGAACACACAAAGGTTTGCACTCCCCATGCCCACCCCGCTTGGAGTAGTACCACAGAAGAGTCCTTGCCTTCATCTCTTCCTTATCCTGAGCCAACCTGCTGATATACTCCTCCTTCTCCTGGTGCCGCTGTTTGAGAATAGCCCTTTGACTCTGGTACAGTGCAATGTACTCCCCTGGAACACAAGAGAAGCCTCAGGAGTGTCTGCAAGATTGAGGTACAAGCCTTATAGTGAGGTACAAAGCATGAGGACCCAGGAAATCCAGCTCTGCACTGGAGACATAGCCCAGTCAGGCAGCAGTAGGAGACATGGAGGGCTTGGTAGTTTGAGGGGACCTTCTGCTCCCCACATAAATAAGGCACTGAGCAAGCTCTAGCCTGTGCTGGTGCTGCCTAAACATACCAATGGTGTCAGTCTCTCCGGACAGCTGGATGCAGCGGTGCTCCAGCTCCTCCAGGCGCTCCTTCAGATCAGCCTTCTCACGCATCAGCTCTGTGAAACGCAACTGCACACACAAAGGGGGGTCAGGCACCTGGGCTGCTCACGTGCAGAACAAATGCTGCTCCTTTACAACCAAGCAATGAGGAAGCTTTTAGGATGGAGCATCTTTTTATGGAACATCTGCTGCTTATTCCCCTACAATCTGCTTGTGTTGTGTTTGTCTGACACTGGATCCTAGTCTGGTTAGCAGTGTAATAGGGCTGAAACAACATGAGATGCTTTTGCTTACCTGTAGCTTGTCCATGGCAGTTTTCAAAGCCTCATGAACCTCCACTGGAACAGTATCCATAAGGGAGCCTGGAAGGGATGTGTGAAATTCACAGTTTCTCCTGGGGCAGGATGCACTCAGAGACCCAAGTCTGTCTCAGAGCAGCCATGGGCAGCTGGCCCAGCACCTCATGGTCACACTGTCCCCAAACGGTGCAGAGATTTTACCTGCATCCAGTGTGACCTGATGTTGCTGCTCCTGCCTAAGAGCTGTGATTTGCTGCAGGAGGGTTCTGCACTGCTGCTTCTGAGCAGCCAGCTGCTTCCTCAGATCTTCTCGCTCCTGCTCCACTTGGGACATGGCAGAGGTCACGAAAGTGACCTAAGAAGAATTTCAGAATGTGGACATTAGTGCTTCCCCTGTATTCAGCAGGATCTACAGTGCATCTCAGGACAGAGTAACAGTTTACCCCATTTTATTTATGGGTGTGAAACCAAAGAACTGTGTGACTGCCCTGGAACTAAGCCAGGCACCAGCTACTGCCTCTTCTCATTCCCAATTAGTGCAGGTTAAAAACTGGGTCCCTTGAGAGCTGTTTGACTGCAGTATTATAACTGTACTTGCAGATAAATCTTGTAGATATTTGACACCATTTCCAAGTTGCCTTCCAAACTAAAGTGAACATCATCATCAAAGCCCCATTAAAGAGGGCTCTGCCAGCTGAGTTGTCATCATAAGGAAACCACTGCCAGACTTCCAGCCTGTTTTGTAAGGATGCTGCAGAAGTCTTGGCTTTGCTGTTATGCATGAGGAACTATTGCATTTCCCTCATGACTGCACTCAGCTGGTAGGATAACAGCTGATAAACCTCTCTGCCATTTAACTGGTTTCCTTTTCTAGATACTTGTTTAAAACTAAAACCAAAGGCTTTTCTACCCGTTAAGACTCACCATTTCTTCATGGCTTTCAAACTTCTCTGGGATCACAAGAGAAGGTTTTTGGACTTCTTCAGTCATTGCTTCATCATCTTCTGTAAAAGAAGGAAGGTGAACAAGGAGGCAATGCTGCAGAGAACTCAGCTCTGCCCCCCCTCCCTGATGCAGCCACTCACCCTCCAGTTGGTGCAAAATCCTGCCATCCATTTCTGCTGCCAGCTGACTAATCTGGGCCTGCAGCTCTTTGTTTTCCTTGGCTACAGCTTCTAGACTTTCCTGCAAGAGAGAAGCAGAGGATCACAAAAAAACCTGCACAAGCCAGACTGCAGTCAGACAGTAACAAACCCACACAAACACACAAACAGTACTTTAGCTCCAGACAGGGTACCACTCTTCTGTAGGGCACAGGGTGTAATCACAGCATCACAGAACAGCCAGGGTGGAAGGGACTGGCCAAATCTCTCACTTATTGATTACCTCCCATCTTTCCACTTGTCCCTTTTTACTGTTACCTTTGTCTGCTGCAGCTCTTTCAGGTGCATTTCCACTGTCACCTTCCCCTGGACCTCGTCGTGCTGCAGGCGATCCATGAGCTGTGTCTGAAGCAGGAATTGCTTGTGCAGTTCATCTTTCTCAGCAGCAAGCTGCTGGAAGGCCAGGGTGTACTGCTGCAGGTGGCTGTAGCACTGGTCTCGCTGCTCCTGCAGGCCACGGGCCTCCTGTGTCTTCAGCTCCAGCTGAGAGAACAAAATCAAACCACCACATCAAACCCTTTCTGCCTGAAAAGCTGAACCGTGTGACGTGATCCAAACTGTCAACATTGCCCCAAAGCCACCAACCAGGCAGACAGCCACCATCTGCCCCCACATGCTGGTCCCCCACATCAGGCAGCAGATGATAGGAGAAGGCTCCCAGCTGGATCTTTACAATACCCATTTCCATCCTTCCATCAATGTCTGGGAAATTGCCAGCAATTTGCACAATCCAGCCCTGCCATGCCACTGCTGGTGCTCACCGTCTCTTTGAGCTCCGCCAGGTTCTCCTGCAGCTGCCCAAGCTTCTTGGCCAGCTCTTTCTTTACATGTTGCTCTGACTGTAGGGCACTTGTAACCTCCATGTTTTCATTTGTCTGCAAGACAAACATGACTGTGTAAGGAAAGTGCCCCAGCCACCATGAAACAGGCTCTCAATAAACCACATTAGTTCCCAGTACAACAGGGTGCCACCCCTTGTGTTTTTCTGGACTGTAACTGAGGGCCATAAATTGACTGTTTAGGACAGTATATAACTTACAGAAAGGTTCAAAAGGTGGGAGAAGAGCAAGGAAAGAGCCAGGAGAATCAGTGCTGGGACAGTGCCAAGAAGAGGCCTGGCACATCATGCAGCCTGTCAGCTCCAAAGCAGATGGGTGGTATGAATATCCCAAAGAGAGCCACAGACATTCAAAAACAAGGAGTTCAAAAAGGACTAAGAAAAAACAATCAACAGCTAGACCATGTGTCAGTCTGCTAGGACCCCAGAGGGGAAAGTGTTACACTGAGAGAAGCAAAGAGTAGGGATTCAGCTCCAGTATGAGTAAGAATGACAGCAGCAGGAGAGAATACTGTTGAGAACTTCCTCATGGGCAAATACAAGGGAACAGGAAATAGGTATCTTCAGGTAAAAGGGCAGGAGGAATAGCCAGGGACAGAAATAGCCTGAGTGCCAGGGAATGAGAAGGAAAAGGAAACAGTTCTGGACAAAGATTCTGGTTCATCTGCTAGAGCACCTGAGGGAGTAAGGAACTGGAGGGAACCTCCTGGTATGGCACTACATATCAAAGGATGGAGCAGCCACAGTCTCAGAGGGTAAGTGAGGGATAATGCTGCTGCCAGTTTTTCACATCTGCGCTACAAAAGGATTGCACCAGCGAGGGAAGCAGTGGGAAAAGATGCACAGAAGAGACCTACCAGTTTGACAAACCCATTCTGCAGCTCGGCCAGCTGCTCCTTCAGATCCCGGTTCTGGCTCAGTGCCCTACTGATTGTGGCCTTGTCACTCTGCATGTCCTCCAGGATCTGCTGCCTGTCCACAGCCTCCTCGCTGTAGCGCTGCACAGTCTTTTCCAGCTCCAGCAGCCGCTCCTCCTGCTCCCTGTTGAGGTGGCTCAGCTGCTCGTTGTCACGCACCTGGGCCTGGTACTGCCCCTGCAGCTCCTCCTTCTCCTGCTGCAGCCGCTGGATCTCCTCCTGCAGGCTGAGCTCGGCTGCCGTGGGCCCCGGCAGTGAGGGAGGCTCGATATCCATGGGCTTCACTGCTGAGGAAATGCAATCAGAAGGGGCTCAGTCACAGGGAAAAGGGCTGGGTGAGACACTTCCCTGCTGGACACACAAAGCACACCCCAGCCCATTGGGCTCTGTGACCCAGAAGGGATCACAAGCTGCAGCACAGCACTGTGAGGAACTAAGAGCAAACCTACCCCAAACCCAAGCATCCTGCTGTCTCCTGCTGACTCCCTCACAGCCCTAGCAGAAGCATCCTGCCTTCCCAAACTCCTGGGCCAGAGAGCCTGACAGTACAGTCAGGCCAATACTACAGACATAACTAGGCTACTGGTCCATTCATTGTAGGAGTTAATTTGCTGTTTCCCAGGAGAAAAGGGTTCTTAGGGTCAGCTGGTCTTCATCTGCCTTCCCAGCTTAGACCTGCTTGCACCTCCTGTGCAGAAGCATCTGCACAGCAGGACAGTTATCCAGCTCCACTCTGCAATGGGAAGCCACACTTTGGAAGCCCTACCTGATGTGCTCAACAGCTCTGTAACATTGTCTTCCAGCTCCTGAATTCTGGCCATGTGTTTCTCCTTCTCCTCTGCCATTGTGTGGACCTGTAAGGCCACACAAATGAAAATTACAATGAGGTTCATGGGACATTTCCTGCTGCCTGTGTTTGTCCAGAGCTGGGATGCTGCCCCCAGGGTTACCTGCTCAGAGAGCTGCTGCACCCGCTGCTGCCAAATGCTCCCCTCCTCCCTCAGTTTCTCCACATACTGATCTCTTTCTGCCTGCAGCTGGTGAAGTGACTCTGAGAGCTGTTCAAAACAAAATCAATCATCATATTAGCAAAATAAATTTGGTTCAAGGGATAAAACTTGAAGAAACCAGTGTTAGTGCAAAGCTCAGACTACATTTTTCTGCCCCACAAGTTTCCTTACAGACATCAAGATTTGGATCATACTTCATACAACCTCTTACCTGAGCTACCTGGCTTTCCAGGCTCGCCTTCTCCTCCAGAGCCATCTGCAGCTGCTGGTTTGCATCCAGACTCCCTCCCTGGCTTGAGAACTGTTAAAAAAATCAGAAGGTTAAGGCAAAATGTTGATGCTCAGTCCCTGCACAGCCTTTCCACTGAGAGTAACCTGCCACATGATCTATGTTGTAACCTTCTATAGTTCTTTAAAGTGCTCCAACACATAGTGAAGTTCAGTGTGAAAAAAATAGGGGGATTAAAAACAAAAAGCTGAGATTTGAGTCCTGCAAAAATGGCTGAGCTGGATAGCTCCTCCCTAACAATTTTACATTTGCTATTTTTTAATTAAGAAAATAGAATTCCATCAAACTTTGGCTCAGAAATTTTGTGCATTTCCAGAGTCAGCATTATACAGCCATATCAGATGGTAGAAAAGTCTGTGACCTTAAAAGCTGTCAGACATGTCAGGAATTCAAAGCCAGTGTCTGGACTGAGCATCAAGGCTGGTTCAGCTGAGGCACAGCACTTCTCCCAGAAGAGCAACAGTTGGCTTAATTTCAAGAGTAACTTAAGACACAGTCTAGGAATAAAAAAAGAGCATTTTCTTCCCTCTTAGGCTCAGAGTTACACCAGACTTGCTCTCTGACCTGCCAACAGCTGGCTCCATGCATTCTTTCCCCAGCTGACTTCAAGCTGCCACTATCCAATTCACCACCTTCCACTGGTGGGTACACCCCTACTCAGCTGGTTACTCAGTGAGACTGCACAACTAAATAACCAAAATCCTGAACAGATACAATCAGAAAAGTCACTGTATTTCCACATTTCACCCTCTCTCACTGGACAACAGTTTTAGCAGATGTCACATTGCTTTTGAATCAATGTGCTTTTCAATCAATTTGCATTGCCTTAAAGAATACAAACTTTCTGTTCCCCTGTGGCCTTGCTGAAAGCTTTTTTCTAGGAGGATGTCTTGATGAGATTTCGTGCCTTTCTTTAAATCCAAGAGTTAAGTCTTGCCCCCTCTCTCAGAAGGAAGTGTGGCAGTGTCATCAGTGTCCTCTGCCCTCACCTGTTGAATCATCAGATCAGCCATTTCCAATTTCTTCTGCAAATCTTCCACATCCAACTTCATAGCTGAGTTCTGGGACACCAGGGAGTGAACTTTCTCTGACAGCTCTGAATTCTGCTGTTTTATTTCCTCACTACTTTTGCTAAAACAAACAAAAAATTAAAGTGGCTCTGGGTCTGCTGATGTCCAGGTCATAAATCTACAAACCAGTGCTTCCTGGCAGCTAGAATCACAGAAACATCACAGCTAGTGACTATTTTTTTTTTTTAATTGAATATCCAGCCTCCCAAGTCACCACCTGTGGTCTTTGCCACTTGTTGTTTTGGGGCTCTTCTGCAGTAATAAGCAGAAGGGACTTACCTTCGTTTGTAAAGTTCCAGTTTCAGGTTGTCTCGCTCCTTCACTAACTCTTTATTATGCTGGAGAAAAAGGAAATTATTGATTCATCTATAGACTTCAGCCAAATAAATAAGGTATTAAAAAATACTTCATTTCACCTTTAACAGATTAGCTAAAACAGAAAAGGTCATAACTTTAGCAAAAAAATCAGGACAGGTTTGCTTAGAACCTCCTGAATTTTCCAGGAATAAGGCTGCTCAGTCTTTTCAAATGTGATGCTACAAGTATTTCTGCAAACTTCTGGATTAAAGACAATACTAAAGTATGTGATGGACAGTCTGGGACAAGGTGTGTCTCTTGTGTGGAGCTGCCAGACTACTGAATGAGCTGCCAGATCTGAAGATACCAACTGGACCATATGATTAGTCACAGAAACTTGAATGACGTTTGCCTTGATCATGGGGAGTACAGGGCTTTAAAAGGTTAATTAACAATTAACAAGGTTAGCGTCTGCCTCTTCTCCAGCCAGTCACTGCAGACTTTGCAGCAGTGTAAGCAAACAGCCAAAGGCAGAGCTGCTGGTTAAGCATAAGCAGAGGGGACTCTTACCTTCTCTGACTGCTTTTGCTGCATGGAGATGGAGGACAAAGTGCGCTCCAGCTCTGAGACTCGCTGGCGAGATGAATGCAAACGGGCAGCAAGGCTTTCAGCTTCTCCTGGACAAGTCAGAGCACAGTCAGTTGAGGCTAGACCACAAAGAGCATTTTGGAACTGGCTGAACAGCACTTTCTACTTTGTCAACAAGCTCTTCAGGCAGCATGGAACTTAGTGAATCAGCAGAGCTGGCTCCACTCCTGGCTCTACAGGTGATTCACTGACAGCCCTGGGAGCACAGCTCTCTCTAACTACCTGCCTCACTTTTAGAGGGAGATGATGAAACTTCCTTTGCAGAACAATAGACAGTATGTTGTTTGGGGCCTTTTTTCTATTAGAATAAATTGCTCAAATGTAGTTCAGAATAAAAGGCTCGGCTAAGACCCAGATTAACATGACAGCTGTGTGGGAGGCAGGGTGGAAAAAGGAACCAAGTTTTAAAAGAATTAGAAAGAAACAGTCTGGGGTAGTTATCAGGCCCAATAGAGCTGACAAGGCTTTAATGATGCACAGAAGAACCTCAACTGCCATGAGACCAACGTGCTCCCATCTGGGGGCAGCTACAATGACAGCAGCAGTGCCAGAGGCTGCTCACAGAGGGGTCAGGGAGTGCTCAGAGTGAGCTGGCTGCCACTACTGCCGTGCTTGTGACTTGCTATCCACAGTTCAACCACCAGCCTGAGCTGCAGAGACAGTCACGTACCTGATTTCTGCCGTGCAGCTTGCTGAGTATGGCCAAGGGCTGTCTGCAACTCAGACTTCTCAGACACGAGAATTCCAATAGTCTGGATATGAACCTTTGGGAAAGGAAAATCAGCTCAGCACAAAACTTCTTTGCTTGCCACTGCAACATCACTGTTTTCACAAAGGGACAATTCACTAAAGAGCTCTTGCAGTTAAGTACAGTCTGGCTGACAATTGCAGTTTTGCTACAGGAATGGACTTCTGCCTTCCAGGATAAGGACTATGAGTGCTCAATAATCCACACAACAGCAGAAGTCAGGTGATATTACTGTAAGGGAGGCTCTGCCTTACCTGTAACTGTTCCCTCAGTGCTGCTTGCTCTTTAGAAAATTTCTGTTCAAACTCCTTCTTTTCCTGTAGAAACAAACAATGCTTGGTCAGCACAAACATGCAGATAGTTAACCCTTGTTATACGTCAAACTAAAAAAGCAGGAATTAACTGCTACTATTTCTAGCATCCAAATGATGCCAGTATTTTTAAAGACAAGCTTAATCTACCATTATTTGAACTACTTATCATTTTTCCATCCCAGACCAGCAGTGACAGCAAAGTGCAGTCATTGCAGCACACACATGGCAGTGTTGGAATGGAAGCTCCTGGCAGGTACCTAAACTGTAACCTCCTGCCCCCACTGCACTCCTCCAACTTGAGCATTTAAATATGAGCTTTAGTCAAAATAAGAATGCTGCCTGTCAGGCCCAATTCATGAAGTCAAAATATTAAACCTTATGCTAGAAATAAAATTGAATCTAACAAGACAAGACAAGATCATGCACAGTTGTGCCACAATCCACTGTGTTTTCTACTCCTCAGAGAAACAGATACCTATTTCTGTATCTATCCAAAAATAGGACACATTTTACCTTCTCCAGCTGATTCACTGCTTCTTGGTTCTGCTGTTTCTATGGAAGAAAATTGATGCACCAATATTAAGAGAAAATATTCTCATACTGCTGAAACACATTTTCACTTCGGTGAAGTGGGATATATACCCAGTTAATGCAAGGAGAACTTCCATTTCTGTAGAAGACTAGGAAGTTCATCTTAGCTACTAAAAGTAAGAGATTTGGGGCTCCCTTCACTAATACATGTGATATGTTTCTCATTGTCCAGTACATTATCACAGTTCTCCTCCAATACCTCTGCTGAAACCCCTCTATGTTCCTATCTGAGCATCCAGCAACTTCAATTTAAACTTGCAATATCCCACATCTATGCAATTAATCACAGTCAAATGGGTGTGTTAGGAAAATCAGCAAAAATGCTTTCAATAAAAGACAAATACCTAAATCCCAAAGCAAAAGTCCTTTCCTTTAAGTGATTCCTTAGACCTCTATCCCAGTTAACAACTGGCCAAGTCATGCAGAGCTGCACGTACGTTGGCAGGCTCCCACCAAGGTGGTATGAGACAGAGCTGAAGCCAGATGCAAGGAAAGGGATAATTCTGTCCCAGCCAATTTCAGTCTTATGGGTGAAGTACTGGAGATCTGTGACTGCACAAAGTGCTTCTCTAAGTGTGAAGGGGACAAAGGCTGCCCCAGGCTGCTACCAAACCCTGTTTGCCCTTTGCTGCTCTTGTCCCCCTGGCAGTTTTCTCCCAGATGCCTCTTAAGTAACTACGTAATTAATATTTTTTCCTCTTCCCAAATGATGAATATTGGCCAAGGTGTTTATTACCACTACTACCTCAGTGCATTTTGAAACATGACTGCAGATGGAAAGGTGAGCAGGTTTTGATTTTAGCAATGCCAGCGCACAACATAACCAGGAAAAGCAAAGGCAAGAGCACAAATGCAGCAAAGGCCCTACAGAGTTCCAGACAAACAGAAAAGCTGGCAAGCAATGAGAATCCTGGGTGGGCAATGCATTCTACCTCTGCAGCCCAACTAAAACACAAAAAGAAAAATAACAGAACAAAAATAACCCAAAAATGAAACAAAAAGAGGGGTCATGGGGTACACTGGGAAATGCTGAACTTTGGGAAAAGGGTTTTAGAGAGGAACAAAATGGGGGAAAGTATTTCACACAAGAAAGGCTCTTTTCAACCTGGAACAGATCCACTTAGCTGCATTTCTTGCAGTGTTAAGGCTGAAGGCTGAACAGCAGCAGCAGGAATCCATGCAGGCCACAGGACAAAGCAGTTCATTCATTGTGCCAAGAGAAGCTGAGGATATGATCAGGAAACAGCCCCAGGCTCTCTTGGACCTATTGCTCCCACTCTGCTGATATATTTAGAACAGCATCACCACCTGCAGAAACAGGTTTTCACACTGCTGCCAGCACCAGAATTCTGTATTTCAAGGATTCAGACCAGGACCAGAAATAGCTGTTTTATGAGGATGCTTATCATCCAGGGACAGTGTGAGAAGATCAAGTGAGCACACATAAATGGAAACAACAAAACTCTGTTTCTGCTTCCTCAGATGTGCCACCACACTCACAAGAGGCCTTAGGCTTTGATCCTCTCACAGGTTTTCCATCCAGCCCATTTTGTTCCATACCAAGTGCTGTGTAAGCAGCCTTCCTTGTGGCACTATGAGGGAACCCGTAACCTTGCAGACACCCAGAGAGCGTGGAGGAGCAGCAAAGACAATGTCAAACTGGTTGGTTGGATTGTTTCTTACCAATTCCTCTATCTTTGTAACGAGCTGTTTGTTAGTTAGATTGCTGGAATCCAGGGCTACTGCCAGCTCCTGGTAACGTGTCTGACGGGCACATGCATTTAGGAGAAAAAGGAAGGAGCAGAAGAGGAGAAGGGAAGGAAAAAAGCAATAATTAAAAAGGACAGAAAAATAAATCATTATCACAGTTTGATATAATCAGATTCTCCAAACAAAATAAAATCTGTGGTTTGAACAAAAGCAGCTGGGATGTCAACCTATTTTATCCGTTTCTGCTGAGGCCTCATTTTGACATAAAAGCAAATCAGAAATAAGAACTGCAGTTGCATGGAAGCCAGATTATCCCAGTCCCCAAACCAGGAATATCTCCAATAACTGCCTCTGACTGTTGTGATCACAACCACCCAATTACAGCCCCAGATGACACTACAGAGTGATGTATGTGACCTGTGCATTCAGTTAGGCCTCACTAACACTGCTGTAAGCACAGAATCCAAATGAGTGATCAACAGCAGCAAGTAAGAAAAATAAAAAAACATGACAGACTGAGAACAACTTACTTCCATTTCCTTAATATTTGTGGAAGAAACAGGACTTTCTCCATTGACATACGATGTAGACTAGAAGCAAATCAAGTAAGTCAGTTTTAGTCCCCAAGGCAAATCACTATTAGGTAAGATCCCATTAAAACAGTAGCACTCCTTATAGCACCTGTCACTTCAAACGACCACACACAGGCACAGAAAACACTTTTCTGGCTCAGGATAGACGCTGGCTGCCCCTGTGACAAGCTGATGTGAATTATTCACACTTCATATTCTTTTGCAGTAAATCAAGAGTACATCTTTCCACGAATACATACAATTCATTCATCCCACTCTGCTTTTCTTCCCACTGCTGAAATCTTAACATTCCTAAACCAGGATTTTTTGCTCCTCAATGTTTAAGTATCACATTGGTTAGTAGGATGGCTGCAGACGTCTCTGAGATTGAAGAGTGTTTCCTTGAGCTGTCTGCTTTAAGTTCCACATCAAACACCAAGAGAATTAATGGGACAAATGGATTAAAAGGAGTACCTGGGAAACCAGGCCATTGAGTTGTTCAGACAACTGACGGAGACCCTCTGTTGACGAGAAAGACCTGGGAACAAAGACCTGGCAATGAAAACCTCTCCCAGAGAGCTGCCCAAATCAGCACAGCATCAGGGCAGGGATAAAACCTTAATTTGTTGGGATCCTGTTGCAAAACCAACACAGACACTCACCTGTTCTCATCCAAAGCGTTTTTATGATCCTCGGCTTCATTCATCTGTGGATTAAAACATAAAAACTTACAAGCCTATAAAAGATGGGAGTCTCACTTATGAATGTGTCAGTGAGACTTGATTACACCTGGGCACAAGTTCCACAGCTCCTGTAATTACTGCTTCCCAAAGGAAGATGAACTTAAAACCACCAACTCAGCCCTGGCTTACACATAATTTCTGAGTGGTGTGAGTCTGGGTTTCCTGGAATAGAGAAATTCAAGTGTATCAGGCTTTATGTCTGCTGTTCCTTTAATCAACACTTTGCTGGAAAAAAAACTATAACTGAATCTTTAATTAGCAAAAGGAAATACAGACTGATTGGACTGGAGACCTGTCTTATTGAGGGTATTTTCTGCTCATGAAATAGGAGAGAAAGGGAAGGAAAACAGCTTTGGAAGTCGCAGGGACATGTGTGTGCTAGTACTCTCTCTGCTCTCACAGACAGATGATGACTGCATGGAGAGTGGGAAATGTAGTATTTTTAACAGGAGAAAACCTGAACTAGTCATGTCATATTTAGGAATGTCATCTTTCTCCACATTAATGTGGCATCACTAACCAATATTCAATGGTGGTATTGATGATAAGTCACAAACCTGTGTCAGCTGCATGCTCTCAGGGGCAGGCAGAACAGAAGCACAACTAGGGAGGCTGTTGCTGTTAGATAGCACAGGGACATCGGGAGCAAGCTGTTCAGCACTACGAGTGGCAACATCACTGTCAAAGAATGCCTGTCACAAAACACAGCACAGGATTACAGCCTTCATGCAAAATGAACACACACACACACAACCAACACATCACCTCGTGGCCTGCCTGTGAAAAACCAGACAGATGTGAACAGTCGTTAAGAAACATGTGGAAGGGAACCTGTGTTCTCCCCAGAGCAAAGAGGTGGCTGCATCAGCCACAGACAAACACTGTCCCAGAGTGTGTCCTTTCATAAAGAACCAGTGTCCCACAATCCAACTCCCTTTTTTAACACAGGGCAATAGCGTCCCCCAAACTCACAAGATTCATTGCAAAAGATTCACCAAAAATCAAGTAAGGGCAAAGCCAAATGTCACTGCACTTTGGAAAGCACCACCTTCACGGTGTTCCTGGGGAAAACACAGATCACTGTATGCAAATGAAGATGGAAAAGAACAGGGGAGTGACTACTTGAAAACTGGGTTAGTCAGACTCAAGTGCTTTGTCTAAAACTCGGTGAAATTTGTGGGATGCCATGACCCACCAGTTTAGAAACAGGACATTTATGAACAGGCCAGAGGGAGGGTGGCTGGGAGCAGGTGCCTGTGGCCCTGCTGCAGCCATGGATCCCATGACTAGAGGAATCTAAATAGAAAAGAGAAGCGCCAAAAAACTATTTCTGGACAGCAAGTTCCCATCCAGCCTCTGTGGGAGGATGGATGGCATCTACAGCCCCCTCTACAAAGCCACACTGCACAGGACCATTTCATCTCCTTGCACAGCACTAGAGCCATAAAGGTCCAGCAGTATTCTTGTGTTTTATAGCAATTTGATTGATTTCATCATCCAGCTCTGGTAAGTCATCACTTAAAAACACAACAAAACAAATGAGATAATCTTTCAGCATTCAGCCCCACCAATATACTTCAGCTCTCTGCTATTCCACCTGGAAAAGTTCCCTCTTACTTCAGTTACTTCCTTCTTGGCACTTCATAGGAACCAAGAAATCTCTCTTGGCATTCCCTGATTACCTGCTCAGCACTTCACTCACTAATCCAGCAGCAAGGTTAAAACAGCAACAGTGGAGACAGATTTAATGAAGGCAGTAAGTTGGAAGACTACAAAAGGAAAACAAGAATTTTCTGAATTTCTTTTTAGCAGGACAAGTACTGATGCTCTGAAGGAGCAATATATGTTAGGTGCTTATTAGGAAGGTCAGGAACTCCTGCACTTCTTCCAGCTAAAGGTTACTTCACCTTTATCAATCACACACTCAACAATATAAACACCAGAAGGACAGGAGGAATTAATTTCCCAGTGCATCTCAAAATGAGCATTTCTTCTGATCAGAACATTCTTTCTGCCTAATACTTCCCATAATGTTCCTTAACCACAAGAACTCCTTCTTTCTTCACAAGGAGCAGTTTTGTAATAAACTGTCAAAAACCCCAAAACTATTTGAACAATCGAATTTGTTGGAAACAGAGAGCATTAAAAGTAGAGCACTTATATAGAAATTATGCATTGTGACATTCCAGTAATGTAGAATAAAAAGCCAGTAATTCTGCTCAGCTTAGCATGGTAGTAGGATCCATTTGCTTTCACACAAAGGCTTCTACTTTGCTGCTTTTCCTCTGTTTCAGAGCCAAGAAAGCTGAAGTGAGAGAGAAGGGAGGGCTCTGCCTCACATGAGACACCAATGGCAGCAGCAGCTCAGCTGCCAATGATCAGCTTTTCTGCCCTATTAGCATCAAGTTTCTAAACAGCATTTCCCTGACTCAGGATTTTTACTAGACACCAACTGGAATGAGAAATTGTTCTTTCATTACATACTCCAATTAAAGATTAGTTTTCAAATAATTCCTAAAACCCCAGGCACAAGCACACCCCAAAGCTGGCAGTGTGTCTTCACATCACACAACACAGTCCAGCTGGTGGAACTCTGTGTCAGGCACACTATTACACAAAAGCAAAAAAAGGAAAAAAGGATACAAAGGCAATTTAGAGAGAATTCCATTCCACCTTGCAGGTTTCACTTCATCTGTCAGGTACCCCATGTGATTACTATAGTTATATTTATTGCTGGAGACCCATGAATATGCAGTAAATATAACAATGAGCTACTTTATGACAACTACATTGAAAGAATGGTAGGGAAATACACTACCAAAACAATGCAAGAGAAAATGAAAATCAGAGCTTTGGTACAACAAAACTGGAAAAACATTCTGGGCTACAAAAGTTGACTTCTCTGAGTTCCTATCACAGTTTGGGCCTTATTTTAAATAAACTGACTGTCTGAAAATAAATATTTTTAAAAGGCTGTTTGCTCAAGTATGCTCCTGAACACCTTTCTCTTGCTTCTTGGCATACTTCCTGCCCTTTCCTTTTCAGGATCTTGGGAATGTGAAGACGCTAAAGCCTGTACATGCCTGGCTTTGAAGTATCTGACTTCCTGCCTAAGCATATTTACAGCCCTGGTCCTTGCCAGACTGTACATCACCTGTGCCAGCTCCATCGCCTGTCATGAAAGGGGTGGCTGGAATAACCAGCCAGTGCAGCTGTTTGCCTGGAGATGAGCAGAAACATGCCCTTCAGAAACCAAGCTCCAGGAAACAAAGCAATGACACTCAGAGCAGGAGAAATACAGAATAAGGAAACACTACCTCTTTCTAGTGCACTTTTCCTCAGCTGTTAAATGAGTTTATTGCCTCACCCCAAATTCCTGTTTTCCTCCAAGCTCAGCTGTCTCAAGAAGACTTTTTGACCAGGCTCACTTTTTGACACAAACCAGAAGGAAACAAGCACTTAACAAGCAATGGTAACAAAGAGCTCCATGTTAATAAAAACAGCAACAAAACTGAAGCAACTGACAATGGATGTGTGAGGACAAGGCTCCATCCCGGAGATGGGAGCTCAGTGTGGACAGAACCCGAAGCATGCAGGAGGGAGAGCGAGTCACCCCGAGGGACACAAGCACTGCCTCACCTTCCTCTTGTCCAATGAGGGTATGGCTACCCCATTGGAGCGGTTAAGGTCTGACACCAGCACCTTCAGAATGTTCTGAATCTACAGGAGGCGAAAGAAAAGGGGAAAGAGAAACGGCTCAGAGAAGGGCAGAGAGAAAACATCAGTCCAAGGCAGCCAAGGAACCAGCCTCGTGCAGCTGGTGACAACCACATGCCTCAGGCCAGCAGCTCTGGGCACACCCAGGGCACCACTGGACAGACTCTGACACCAGCTGCACCTTCCAGAACAGGCAGCTGCCAACTACTGTAGCACACTTCATACAGCACCTACAGCACTCAGCTCTTACCCCAGCACAACCTCTTCAGCTCCAGTCAGGTTGTACAGAAAACCAACGAAGAGGAAGGTGGCAAATGATTTGAGAGAAAGAATAGGACACTCACATTCTCTGGAGGCTGCTGGTCGTCTGTGGTGGGACTCGCAGGTCTGCTGCCTTCTTTAGTTTTGCGTTTTTTCTTAGTTCCTGCAGTTGCTCCAGGGCTGTTCTTCTGCTGATATTCCTTCAGCTGTGAAGAGGAGAAGAAGAATCTTAAGTCCAAACAGAATATGCCTTCTATAACCCCCAAAACCCCTCAAAACCTATCTTCACTAGGGAAAATCCTTACAGATCAAGTGTAAGGATAAGAGGAAACCTCTTCCATGAATTCATCCATTTGGTGGGAAAACATGAATCCAAACAAGCCCACAGAAGGCTAAAGTAAGACCAAAGTGATGGGTTTATGACAAGAGTTGTAAACATTCAACTTTTGTTTACAGCCAGTGCTGTTCCTGGGCAATTATTTGATACTCCACAGTGCAACTAGAAGGAAATTAAAAGCACTGGTTTGTGGGATTTTTAGGGTTATAAGTAAGAGCAATAAGGCAAAATTAATAAAGGGCAATTAATCCTGCATGTAAAGTGAAAACGCACTGCCTGATAGTAAAATCTTCCACTCCATGAAACATTTTATGAAGGACAGTTGCAACCCCCACAGCAGACACTGCAACAACTACCAACTAACTAAGGGGAGAAACAATCTACAAATGATTTTTAATCACATCCACTTCGCCCAGGAAGTGCCGGTCTGATGAAATGTAACTCGAATCCCGCCAGGTCTGCCGGCATTTCTGTGCAATTCCTGCACGCCCGAGCCCCAGAGCGGCCGGTCCCGGCAGTTGTTTATGCACATAACGGCACCCCCGGCCCGCACACCCCGGGCCCGGCACGGCGGGGCAGGAGGGGATGGAGAAGGACGAAGGAGGATCCCCCTTTATTAGCAGGATTTCAAAATGGAAGCCTGAACTGCTCCAGGACACTTTCCCGTTCCCGTGACTTTGACACAGAAGCGCATCCCGTCGGGACGCAGGCAGCCGGGCCGCCCCGAGGGAAAAAAATACGGGGAAAAAACAAGGGAAAAAAAAAAATGGGGGAAGGGGGGAGGAAGTGGGGGGAGACACGACACCCGAACACCAGCCCGGGCAACCCTCACAGCACCGCAGCCACCCAGGCCCGGCCTCGCCCCGGCCGCCCGCCGAGAAGGCCGGGCCGCAGCTCCGGAAACCCGCAGGCTCCCGGGGCCCCGCCGCGGCCGGGCCCGGAGCGAGGGAGCGAGGGGGCGGCGGCGGCCCGGCCCGCGCCCCTCGGGGGAGGCCGCGCTCGGCTCGGCCCGGCCCACAGTCCGGCCCGCGCGGGGCTCGCGGTACGCAGCCGCCCCCAGCCCCGTCCTGTCGTGTCGTGCCCCGTCCTGCCCGGACCCCCGGCCCCTCACCTTCTTCTTGGCCGCGGCCAACCGGCTCTGCCTGCTGCCGTCCGCCATGTCCGCCCCGCGCCCGGGCCACGTCAGCCCGCCAGGAGCGGCGGGGGCGGTGGCGGCTCCGCCCCCGGCCGGCCCCGCTCCGCCCCGGGACACCCCGGAGTGACACAGCGGGACAGCGTGGCCCCGCCGGGGCACCCCCGCCCCGGGATACCCCGGGCCCCCGTGTGGCACCTGGCGCTGTCCCGCCGCTGTAGTGACCCGACAGCCCAGAGCAAATGCCGGGAGGGGCCAGCCCGGCTTCCCTCGCCTTTGCGGGGCGCGTCCCGCACACCCGCCTCGCGTCCTGCCCTGTGGTGTCCGAGCGGTGATCCCGCGGGCAGCGCAGGCGGCGGGGTCGCTGTGTGCGATCCCAAATCTTTGACCTTCCGAGCGCGGCAGCACCTGAGGCTCGGGCAGCCCCGGCTCTGAGACACGGCGCTCACAGGGACACGGCTCCCTGCCCCAGCGGGCCCCAGCGCGGCGGGACGGGGCTCCAGCGCTGTCCGAGCCTCTGTGCGGGACTCGGAGGGCCGGGCCCGGAGGGTGCTGCGGTGGCCCGGCAGGACACGGGGACAAGCAGGGGGCGTGGGCAGCGCTCACCTTGCGAAAACAACATTGCAGAGGTGCTTAAGGATAAAGACTGGACGTGGCATCCAGTGCCATGGTCTAGTTGGCATGATGGTGTTCAGTCACAGGTGGACTCAGTGATTTTTCGAACCAGAGGTCTTTTCGAACCAGATTGATTCAGTGATTCTGTGTGAGTGACCCCGAGACCCCCTGAGCCCACGTCCCAGCTGAGCCGCAGTGCTGAGGTGTCTCGGAAGCACCATATGTAACTGCCTCGGCAGCAGCCATTGGGGGACAATTGTGTCCTGCCACACCCAATGCTACCTGCAGCCCCAGCACGGTTCCGGCAGGGAACTACAACTCCCGGCACGTCCCTCGGCAGCAGGACTACAACTCCCGGCACGTCCGTCGGCGGCACGACTACAGCTCCCGGCGTGCTCTGCGGCGGGGAGACTACGACTCTCCGGTGTGGCGGGAGCCCCGAGCCCTCAGCCCTGGCCGAGCGGGTCCCGCCGAGCGCCGGCCGCAGCCCGCCCCGCCACCCTCCGCCGCTGGCCCTGCCCAGGAGGTAGGAGCCGGTTCCCCTCTCTCCCTCCCCTCCCGGGCCGTGTCCCCGCCGAGGCGGCGGTACCGGCCCCTGACGCGGCGCCCTCTGCTTTGCCAGGGTCTCGGCCGGCGGCCGGCGGAGCGGCGCGGCCGGATTCAGGACACCGGTGAGTCCTGCGCGGGGCTGTGCCGGAGCCCATCACACGTTCGCGGGGGCTCAGCCCGGCCCGGTGGGGAGTGTTTTTCCTTGAGGGTGAAGGTGCTGGTTCCCCGGGTTAGTGCCGGCACCGCAGTTTGCACTGTGTCGTGCTGGGAGTTTCTCCTAAAAGGCACGTTGTGACTTTTAATTATTTATTTTCACTTCACACCGTAACTCTCGAAAGTGCTGTAGGATGTGATATGGAGCAGGCTAACGTTATGTACACTGATCCATATTTTAGTTGAATCCCCCCTCCCTGCCCTGGGGATATTTTTTTTCCTTCTCTTATTTTCTCCTGTTTTATCTAGTGACACACACGCTATTTCCCATTAGTGCTCCAGCATTGTAGCATCTTATCCAGAGCTGAGTTCCTGCTACGTGTCTTCTGTGTTCTACAGATCCTGTCTCCAAAGTCCTTCCAGCCTAATGGAGCCAGCGAAGAAGCCCTGCGGTGTGAAATCGAAGAGCTGAAACAGAAAGACCTTGCGCTAGATCAGGAAATTGCACAATTATTGTCCGAGTACGTCCTTGGCAAGCTCAGTGTTCACTGTGATGCCTTAATTATTTTTGGTTTTGAAACAAAATGTGTTCCAGGAATTGGAGCTGAGAGCTGACCTTCTGTGATGCCATTGTTGGCATGGTGCAATATTGGTTGCAGTGTTGTTGTAAGTGATGGGACTTGTTAGGAACAAGAGGGAATTCTTTCCACTTCATGTGGTAAAGCAAAACAAGTTTTACTAGGAGCTTGCATAAGAGGATTTTTGCTTTAGCTGGGTGTTCCTGAGGTAATTATGTGTTTACAGGGAACAGATAATTTTAGCCATTTGTTATTTGTTGTGAAGGACTGATATTTTCTAAGGTGAGTGTAGTGCATAGGATGGAGATGGTAGAACAACAAAGGCTGTTCCAGAACCCTTTTTCATTCATCCTCAAGGATAAACAGATCTTCTAGCGACAGGACAAGAGGAAATGGCCTCAGGCTGTGCCAGGGGAACTTCAGGTTGGACATCAGGAGGAATTTCTTTGCTGAAAGGATGATTAAACATTAGAATGGGCTGGCCAGGGAGGTGATGGAGTCATGGTCCCTGGAGGTGTTAAGAGCTGACTGGATATGGCACTCAGTGCTCTGGTTTAGTTAATGTGGTGGTGCTTGGCCAAAGGTTGGACTTGATGATCTTGGAGGTCTTTTCCATCCTAAACGATTCTGTGCTTCCTAATTTTTTTTCCTATATACAGATTAGAGATGCATATCAATGGAATTCACCACAGCCTACTCTTGTTTCTCCTTGATTCTGAGAACTTGGGTGAATTTGAGCTTATTTAGAGCTTTCATGTTTACAACTTGAAGCAACTGCACTTTGCTGCATTTCAGTTTTGAGGTGCCAGGCTTGGGTATGTCCCACAGCAGCAGGAACCCCCAGTCCCTCTGTGTCACTTGTGACCTTTCTGGTGTTATTTTACAGGGGCTACAGCCTGGAGGAACTGGACAAGCACATCTCTCTGCTCCATGAGTACAATGAAATCAAAGATGCTGGGCAGATGCTCCTGGGCAAGCTAGGTAAGGAAGGGAAAGCTGTTCAACGCCTTTTTAGTCAGTGTTTTCATACAGACACAGAAAGAAGCTGCTACCATGGAGGCAAAGCTTGTGTTACACTTTGAAAAAGTGTTTGGGCAAGCAGGAGGCACAGCTGCAAAACCTTGGGTTTCTTGTCTATGGGATGTGCTATGGGATATTTAGGGGAGGAAAACACCACGTCCTGATTCATCTGACCTTTGTTTAATGAAAGCAATGCTGTTTCTTTATTTCCTAGCTGTTATCCGAGGGGTCACTACAAAACAGCTCTATCCTGAGTATGACCTGGAGCTCAGTGACTAGTCCTGCACCTGGAGACTGCCATGTCCTGCAAAAGTGCCTGTCACTGGGCCATTACACACTGCTGTCATCCTGGTTTAGAAGAGACAGCAGGTGGTAAAGGAACTTTTGGAAAAAGGGAGGTAGGATATGAGATAATTTCATGTACTACCTGATCAACAGGATTTTTTTCCTTGATTTTTTTTTTTTCTGAAAGGTTGTAACTCAGGTTGATGTTGAGCCTCTTCCATTGAGCCTTTGATTCCCTGCAGTATCCAGGTGCTGTTTGGTTACTGAATAGATAGAGGAAGTGAGGACATACAAATGTGCAATGTAATAGCTGCTTGGAAAGGAAAACCCTTTGAAGAAGGCAGAAATTGTGTTGGTTTGGAGGTTTTATTTTGTTTTATCAACAAATCCAGAGAAGTCTGGGTGTTCTGTGTTTTTGTATTTACCTGCTCTGGTATCTGGAGGTTTTCTATCATTTCTGTAGTAAATGGCAAAATGTAAAGTTGTGTTGAACTGTCCACTCTGAATAAAGCAACCTTCACATCTGTCAGTAATTCACTTTAAGAGCCTATAAAACATTGCATGAACCTGGGAACAAATTCTAAAACTATATTGAGACAACTATAACACGAGTTCTTCATGTTTCCTCCAGGAATGTGCAGGTGCAGAATCACTTTTCTCTGCTCTAAGTGCAGAGTCATGGTGGGAGTGAGCACTGTCCTGGACAGTGGATGATGCTGGGAGCACGAGTTTCAATGTCAGTGTTAGGGCTGAGGGTGACTGCACAGACTAAATTTGGCTGCTCTGGGCAGTTGGAAGTGATGAAGTGCTCTGCTGACTGCAGATGTACTGTACCTTTTTCACTCAGGCTTGATGTCCTTCTGCCCATTTTTACTTTCCAAGACCTAGACAGTAGGTTTCCCTTGTGGTGTCCAGTTAGGCCCCTGCTGCAGTCTGCTTGTTACTTCAAAATTTGAGTCAAATCAATCTGTCTTCATTGTGATTGGAAGCCAGAAACCAGGCACAAGAACTGATAATTGGTTTTGCACTCCTGGCTCTGCATGTGGCACAGAAACATCACTAATAAGTGTCCTGTTTTGCCTCAAAAGCTGTGGGGAGTGGTCTCAAGCAGGGGGACAGAAAGCCTGTGTATTTCATGATTCATCCAACTAAGTCTCTGTTGATGTGCAGCTGTACAGAATTATTTCCTGTGGCCAGACCAGAGTGGACTCTCAGGGGGTTGTTCACACCCCTCCCCACCACCTACCCCTCTGCCAAGTGTGGAACACTCATGTGTTTTGGAGTAGCTTTAAGGGGAGGGAAAAAGTCACAAGGTGGCAAGAATTGGGAAATGCAAACTTTGTTAAGTTGCTGTTTTGGCTGGCATTTCCTGTGTAGAAGAACTGGTTCAGCCTGCAGTGTTCCAAACAAAATGTTCCTCTGTCAGTGACACACACAACTGGAAATGGTTTTTGCAATATGAAGTATATATGGAAATTCTTCAGTTTGTGTGAGACATGAGCTGAGGGCATGAAATATAGTCCACTACCAAAGTTACTGAAGGTTGTTCAAGGAGTGAGAAGTCCATGCTTTTCTTCCCCACTATGTTGGAGCACTGGGGTTAAAACTTGCAGCTGTAGCTGTGCAAGTGTCCTGCTTGAGGCTGCAGGGATGGGTTTACACTTCAGGGATGGGCACTAGGCAGGTGTCCAGGGACCCCACAGGACACCCACAGAACAACCCAAAGGGCCTGGTGTCCTTGGGGAATCCCTGCTGCTGGCACAGGTGGCTCTGCCAGGTGGTGGCAGCTGCGTTCCACGGCTGTCCTGGCTGCTCTGTGCAGCCAACCCAGAACTGAAAGATTCCAGGGACTAAGTTAAGGACTCCTGGGATGCTTCATCATGGCCCCTGTGACTGCCCCTCCCAGAGTTACTCTTGTACCTTTGTGCCTGTCACCTGGAGGATGAAATATGCTGGCCTTTGTCCAAGTCCAGGAGAGGAACAGAACAAATTTCTGCTTTCCATAAATAGATCTCCAAACTTGCTAAGTATAACTTATATATATAACTTACTGTTATATACTTACTTGGAATGTATGGAAAACCATACAGTGCAATAATGGTAAGTGTAATTCCAGATTTTGAACTTAAATTTAGAAAGTGTGCTTCTGCAAAGTCAGACCCAGCTATAATCAGCTAACAGAGACCAAATGGCATCACAGGGTTTACAGTTTCACCAAAGGGCAGGACAGGCTGTCTGCAAGGAGCTGCAGAGGAGGATACCAGAGACCATTCAATACCCTTGGCTCCTCAGGAAAAAAAGGGTAAAATAAAGTAGCACTTGCTGGGTTTTTTATGGGTCAATGTACATGGATGAGTACTGAGCCAAGAACCAACCTCTTCCCCATTAGGTCATCTTCTGTTTTATTTTTTGTGTATCCTGTGCATTAGTCCCCATTATAAGCCACTTTTCATCACATGCCTACTCTGGATAAAACCATTTCCTTGCATTGCTTTGGGTAGGCAGTGTTTTCTCCTGCACATCCCTCATTTAACCCAATTTTGAGCTCTCATGTGTCTGAGAGCAGGGCTAATGGAAAGAAAATACTCCAGGAGAACACAGGGAAAATAAATCCATACAGCAGAGAAGTTATGCTGCCAGTTGCAAGGAACAAATCTGTGCAGTCAAGGGAATACAGCTTTCTAAGACACTACTTCCTGCTGATGAACAATTCGGGAATGGGCTTTTATATCCCTTAGCAACCTAATGTTCTCAAAATCAACAGGAATTTTGGCACAGCTACCTCCTGTTAATGAACTGTTTGTGATGCTTTAAAAGAAATGATACAGCCTGTCACTGGGGAAAAAAAAAAAAAAAAAGCCTCTGATAAAAGTCATTTCAAGGAAAGGGTGGAAGTGAACTGCAGTTAACCTCTTTCCTTCTGCTGTCCATCACGTTGCTGGCACGTCGCTGCCTGTATTGTGCTGCAGGGATTGCTCAGGGACGTGGTCCTGCAGACCTGTGCTCAGCTGTGTCCCCATCCAGACTGCTCTCCCCGTGTCCCAGGGTTTTCTCCAGCTCTGTTTCCACTTTGAGCTGGCAGTTCTGAATTGCCTCCTGGATGCTCCGCAGGTTCCACTGGGTTCTCGGCAGCGCGTCCTCCACCGTGAAGACCCCGTCGCGTATTCTCCGCACTTGCGTGCACACAGCAGAGGATTTCAGCTCCAGACCAATCTCGTGAACCATCTTCCGGAGGTACTGCTGAGTCTCGTGCAAGCAGTGGATTTCTAGGAGGACAGAGACATTCCTTCAGAAGCAAAGCTTTGACACAAGCTCTGACATTGTAAATCCAGACATGGCTCGCAGTTACGCTGAAAGAACTGGTTTGGCAGAAGAGCGTGGTGTGATTTTCTGGAATACTGCAGGGTGTTCCACACCCTTCCAAAGGGAATACTTTAGAAAACAAAGCTATAGCTAGCTATAGAACAGTAATGTAGAAATTTAGGTATTTCAAAGGAGATAAAAAGACACCTTTTTTAATAAGAAAAATAATTTCTGAGGGAAGGGGGACTGGCTACAGGAAAACAAACCACACTTTAAAAAAACCCCAAAACCCAGCATGGAAATGCCTTACACTGAAACACTGAGCTAAGAAGAATTTCCCCCTAGGTATTCACGATGCAAATTTTCCAGCCTTGGGCTTAGATCTGAACTGGCAAAGAAAAAGCTATGAGCTGGCTGGATTTACCAGAGAAGTTGTAAGTTGATAAGAAATTCCCTCCAACTCATTTCGCATTAAATCCTGAGCAAGAAAATGAAGTTTACCAACTTATTTGCCATAACATATACTCAGAGTTCCCCAGGGCATTCTATGCCAGTCCTACCTAGCTGGAATTCTGGAAGTGCAAACTGGAGGCATCGGACTGCTGTGATTATTGGGGGGCTTTTTCCCATGGGGCGAATCAACCCTTTGACAGCCAGCTCATATGCCTCTTGTGTTTTCATATCAATGTTAGAATACCTGGGGAAAAAAAAAAAAAAAAAGAGAGAGAGCAGAAGAGACATTTAGAACTTCTTTCCAAAGAGATTCAAAATATGTCCATCCCCAATAAAACAGAGATGCAATTTTTATTCTTAAAACTATCCAGTGAGTTTTTGCATATATTTTAGTAGTGTATGTACTGCCAGTAGTGTGGTAGTAGTAGGTACTTGGTCATGTCTCTAAGTTATTTTTGTCAGCCCTAATATACTAGATTGGTCCTAAACCAGCAGACTGAGATTCTGAGGTACAAGAAGGACATTTAACTGCACCCTCTCAGCAGAGCACAGAGCACCCAGAGTAACTCCTCTCTGCCCCTTGCTAGCACTCCAACCTCTACAGACTTCGATTATGTGAAACAAAATCCTCTCATTTGTTTTGAAGACCAGCAAATGGCAGTGGGATCAGCTCATTTCCCCGCTGGATACGCACATCAGCAGGGCCTTTTGGTTTGTCCCTTGAATGACAGCGAGAATCCGCTCCAGCTTCTCCCTTGTGATATGATCTGCAAATGTTAAGGCAGAAACAAAGTCTCAATTATCCATCCAGAAACTGGGAAGTGCCACTGAGGTATTGCTGTCCCTCAGGGAGGCAGTCACATCAAAAAGGGCTGATGAGAGCTGAGGGGTGGCCTTTGCAAAGTCACTTCCCCTGGCTCTACATGGAGCAGCACAGAGATGGACTGCAAAGGGAAGAGTTATTTCGCTTAACTGGTTCCAAAATGTTGATGCTCCAGTTTTCTTATTGTATGTTTTCATTCAATGAAATCTCCTAACTGCTGTCTCCAAGTGTGATGCACAGGGAGATCTGGGTCCTGACCAACCCAGTAGCAACCACTGTGACCAGCATTCACGCTGGCTTTGTATATGTTGTGGTTAGATTTAGAACAGGGGAACTACAACATCAACACAGACTAGAAGACATGCAAGATGTAGCTTTTGTCATTGTGCAATTCACCTGATTAAATGCTTTGCAGTTAATCTGCTGTTTGGTGTTATAAAAAACCAAACCAAAACAACACATCAAATCAGTTTCTTACCAAACGTTGTCTTCTCTACTAAATTCCCTGTGTCTGAGAAGTCATCAGTGGCTTTACCAAAAAGCCCACCAACAGTATAAACCTGGAAGAAGGACAAAGAGTGCAATTTATCAAAAAAATGCTCCAAGCAATTGAGCAGCAGTATTGCACCATGCAGTTGCTAGATGTGAAGGCTATGAGAGTTTTGCACAAGAAGACAGCAGCATCCTCTGCTCAAAAGGCCACAAGTGGATGCTCAAGTGAAGAATGAAACTCTGCACCCTGAAAAGCTCTCAAAAGCCTTGGTAGGTTTGAGCCTTGGTCTGGGGCACTGGGGCAGGATCAAGGGCACTCTGGGGCTCCGTGGCCCGTTCAGAGCCAGCACCTACCTTGGTCAGGTGGCAGTTGTACAGGTCAGTGAGCAGCTTGTTCCCATGGCCAATGCCAAGCACTGAAACAGAAAATGGGGAACCTGTTATTCAGCCTCACAAAAAGTCACTGACGTGCACTTACACAGCTCTGAACACTCACACCACTCTTGCCCCCTGGACAGGGCTGTATCTCTTTAGAAGTCATGTCTGAGCAGTGCAATTAGACCCCCAGATTATTGTCTGGCATGAAAACCATAGGGTTGTAACCAGAGCTCTTGGATTTCCCCAGAACGTTCCACCTGGGCACTCAGGGCAAATGCTCAGCAGTGCCAGCCACAGCAAAGCCAAGTCAGGTGATGAAGAAGCCATGGGGATTGGTGTCCCCCAGCAAAACCCAGTGTGCCTGAGTCTCTCCCATCCAGCTTTGCCAGCGGCTTGCTCGGGCATTTGTTCTGTGTTTTGGCACTTGAATTCCCAGTGGGGCTGTGAGATGCAGGGTGTTCTGCAGTGCAATGGCCGTGCATCCACCCTTCCCCGCATGGAAACCCATCACCTCGCAGACTGCAGGACACGGTGCCGCTCCGGGACGAGACCCACCGAAGACTCCCGAGGACTTCACATCCAGCCGGTGACCTGCTCCGATCTTCAGCTTCCTGAACCGCGGGCCTCGGACTGCAACAGAGACAGTGATGGAGCCAGTCCGCAGCGCCTGCCCCGGGCTCCCACCGGTGCCCGGTTTCCCCCGGCCCAGGCCCCGCTGTGCCCTTACCGAGGGGGTGATCGGCCAGCACCGGCACCTTGGCAGCCACCAGCTCCACGGCCCCGCCGCCGCCCGGGGCCGGGGCCGGTAGGAAGCGGACTCGCTGCCGCGGGGGGCGTTCCGGCGCCGCGTTCAGCTCTGAAAGAGAAGCGAGGGGGCGGCTCAGGGGCGGCCGGCCAACCCCGGGGACGGGACGGGAGGGCCCCGCCGGTAGCCCCTGGGGATGGGATGGGATGGGATGGGATGGGCTAGGGGGTCCCGCCGCCCGCGCTCACCGCGCAGCAGCCGCGTCTCCACCGCCTCCCGGACGCGGCCCCAGGCCACCCCCGCCGGTTTGTACACGGCGAACAGCCCGGCCAGCTCGGCCGCCGCCGCCGCCATGCCCGGCCCGCCCCGCCCCGCACCGGGCGCTTCCGGGGCAGCGGCGGGGCCGGCCCGGGGATGCGGCCGCTGCTGCTGCTGCGGGCGGCGCGGGCGGGGGTCCCCCTGCTGCGGGGGGACACCGCTTCCCCAGGCAAGTGCCTCCCGCCGCAGCCCCCGGAGCGTCCGGGCCAGCCCCTCGCCCCGGGCCAGTCCCTTACCCGCTGCTCCCCGCAGGCAGAGCCCGGCCGAGCCACAGCGAGCCGCGGGGCCGGGATGGACGCGGCGGGGAGCAGGAGGAGATGGAAGGGTGGTACCAGCTGTACCCCGGGCACATCCCCACCAGCCCGCTGCAGAAGGCGCTGCTGGCCGCCGGCTCCGCGGTCATGGCGCTCTATGACCCCTACAGACACGGTAAGGACGGTGAGGGGAGCGCCTGCCACCCGCCTCCAGAAAATCCCGCTCCCTTGCCTCCTGGGAGCTTCATAGGAGAGTTTGGGGCAAGCGCAGGGCTGAGAACTGACCCGGCGCAGGAGGCTGTGAAAGAGAGGGAGTGAAGAAACCCAAACACACCCCAGCGTGACCCCTTGTGATGCCACCCGGATTGGTCTATTTCTCCAGACTCCCCCAGGCCCCATGCCTGCTCCTCCATCCCGTTCCCAGGAAGGGTGATGTGCGTGACACCAGGGCAGAGTAGCCCTGAAGCTGAAGAGCTGTGGCTTATGGGGTCCCCACTTTGCCACGGGCTTCCTGCCTGCCCCTGGTCAATGCGTTCATTGCCCTATTTCCTCACCTGCCAACCAAGGATAGCTGCGTGTTGCGAAAACAGCTCTTGGGTCACTCTCTGGTCTCTCTTTCAGACATGGTGGCAGTCCTTGGGGAGACCACAGGCTGCCTGGCCCTGCCCAACCTGCGAGACAAGATGAGAAACCACCCTGAAGGTTACCGCATCCTCCAGTGCGTCCCTCCCATCCCTCCCACCCTTGCTGCGTGCTTTGTGGTGGGCAGACACGAGGCCAAGCAGGTTCCTTGGCCCTGTGAAGGGAGAGCTTGAAGCAGCACAAGTGTTTTGTTAGCTGTAACCCTCCAGGCTAACTTTATTTTTAACGTTCACAGGAGCCCTGTGACACATCTAAGGGCAGGCACTACTTGCCTGTCTGTTCTGCTTCACTGCTGGAACTGGCAGCTGCCAACACCACAAGATGCAGCAGCAGGCACAGGGGAGAAATCCATGGATGTGGATGCTGAGCAGTGACGAGAACACACTACATCCATGGATTTCTCCCCTGTGCCTGCTGCTGCATTTTCTTGCATTAGAGACTTTGTCTCTGCTGATCTGCATCCTCCTTAGACACTTCCATATTTTTTTCCCTGGCTCAAGCTGAAATGAGGACACTTCTCTTGTTTTCTTTTTTAAGACTCCATCACTTCTGCTTCCATGTTTGCAAGGACTTGTTGAGTGCAGCAAGGCTGAGGACCAGGAGGGATTTCTGTTATTAACCAAACTCTCACTGTATATCTGCTTGCCTTTCCCCTGTTCCCTGTCATGTGTCACACCTGCTGCTTGTGTCACCTAGCAGCTTGAGAAATGTTGCCTTTTGCCATATGTTTGTGCAGACCAGCTTGATCCTGGCTCAGAAAGTTGACTTGGTAAAACATCCAGAGCATTGGGATGGGGCTGAATCCCAGCAGAACTGCCCAGGGAGAGGGCTGAGAAGGGACATACCCACCTGCTCCTTGCCCCGTGGTACTGCAGGGATTTGCAGGGGTCTGAAATGGGCACACAGGTGGTTTTGTTTTTATCCCCCAAGCTGCTGAGATCCCTTTGACAACAAATACACAAGGAAATACTTGCAGCCAGTGTGAAACTGGTGCCAGTGCTGCTTATCTCCCTGGCACCTCCACTCTAAGAGCTGAGCAGCTCCTGGATCCACTGCAGGGCTTTTATCATGGGAAGAGTTTACCCTGTGAATGGAAATAAAAGGGCTTTTGTTTACTTCCAAGGCTGTGAGGCACCTGTTTGCCAACAACCTGTAGAGGAGACCTTTCTCTGTGTGGCTGCCATGTGGCTGGTGGTGAAAGCCTGAGCAGGATTGAAATTAAACCTGTGTTTAGAACAAATTCCTTCTCCTCTGGAGTTGTTCCTTTGAAGCTCTGGCTGCTTTTCAGGGGCACCAAATTTCTCTGCTCTGCAGGGCTGGCTGTTGCTCGGGGCTGTGCCAGGCTGGCAGTCCACACAGCAGCAGTGTTTCTGTGCAGAGGATGCCAGTGTTTTTCCCACCAGAGTTGTTACAAGCACACAAGATAAAGGCCCTTTTATTGCCAAGGCTTCAGGTAGATCCTTTAAGCAATTTGTGTCCCAGCCTCCACAACAGAAGTGCAGACAGTGCTGTCCCTGCAGTGAGCAGTTAGGATCTGCACAGGGAAAACAGCAAGGATGGGCAGAGGCAGGGATGGGGGTTTCCAAGGGCTCCTTTTCTCCAGGACCTGCTGCTGTGGATTTCACTGGGAGTCTCACTGACCTGTGTTTTGCTTCCAGGGAAAGGCCTCGCATCCGTCTCTCCACCCTGGACATGGCCAGGCTGCAGGGGCTGCCGGACGGCTCACTGGGCCGGGAGTATGTCCGGTTCTTGGAGGACAATGTGAGTGTGGGGTTTCGTGGGGTGCAAATTTCTGTGGCTGGTTTGAGCCACGGAGTTGAGTTGGACCTCTCTGGACTTGCAGAAGGTTTCTCCAGACACCAGGATGCCACCCAAGTTTGTTGACGATGAAGAGCTGGCATACGTGATCCAGCGGTACCGGGAAGTCCATGACCTGATGCACACCCTCCTGGGCATGCCAACCAACATGCTGGGTGAGCAGCAGCAGGCTCAGGGAGCTGCACTGCCAAACCCACCCACTGTGCTCAGCTGCTTCCCAGAAATGGAGCAGGCTGGGCCAGCCAGACTCCCTGATCCTCAGCCTGGGTCCGTGTGTAGGGATTTTGTCTCATCACTGTCCTACATCACTGGCTCTGGTGACCAAGAGGTCATGAGATGTCACCTTTTCCCTGCTGAGAGGTGCTCTGCCCAAGCCCTGGGCACAGGCATCCACTGGATGGGTGGTTTCTGCCTGGCAGGGAGGGTGGCATGGAGGGAGGGATGTTTTTCTAGCTGTGTGTGAAGGCAGAAGGGCATTCCTGGTTGCTCCTTATCTGCACGTCTCTGTGACCTCTGCCCTCATTTTGTGTCTGACTCAATAGCAAGTCAAAGTGCAGCCTTGTGGGTGCCTGTGGGAACCAGCATGACTGGTCTCCTGTGCAGGCTTTGCCTGAGTCCAGGCAGTTTTGTGAAAGGCCTGGGAGACCAGGAGAGCCACACAGAGCATCGGGCCTTGGCACCACATTGCCGAGGTCTGCAGGGAGCTGGACTGCCTGGGACATGTTCCCCGAGCTCCCAGGGTTTGTGGGATGCCATCGCTCTGGGGTGGGTGAGTGGTGTGTGAGTGACAAGGCCCACCCTGGCACAGTAAGAAGCCGTGGCCAGGCTTAGGAAGCCTTCCCAAGTAGCCATCCTGGGGAAGGGCAGGTGAACAGCCTGTGCTGAGGAGCCACACAGCTCTGGCTGGCCCCTGATCTGGGTGCTCTGTCTGCTGACAACCTCCTGCTCCCTGGCAGGTGAGGTGGTGGTGAAGTGGTTTGAAGCCATCCAGACGGGGCTGCCCATGTGTGTCCTGGGAGCAGCGTTTGGCCCCGTCCGCCTCAGCACACGGTAGGTGCCCAGTCTGCCCTGGGTACACCCAGCCCGTGTGGTGCTTTCCCCTCTCCACTGGGGACAAAGAGGGGACTCTGCTGCTTTGCAGGGGGGAGTCACTCCTCTGTGAGCCTACTGCTGTCCCCACATCCCAAGCAGTGGTGACAGCGTTGCTTTGTCACTGAAGCAGAACCTGATGCTTAATCTGCATTCAACACCAGCTCCCCCGTGCCAGGCAGGAGTGATCTCCAGGCCTTGGATGGGCATGTGTGGAGGGCCAGCAGGACCCTCACCACACTGGCAGCTGTTCCCTGCCCCCGTTTTGGTGGCCCAGAAGTTGCAGAACCTGAGTTCTGGCCTTGGGTTGGTGCTGACTGTAACCTTCCTGGCACAGCATCCTCTCTGTGCCTCAGTTTCCCCTGTGAGTTAAGCAGAGGGGTTGCCAGAAAGTTAGAGGGATACATGGGTCACATGGGCTTGGCATCAGCATACAGCGGGGACTTGGAGAAGAAAATTAACAAAATGTAGATGTCAAAACTGCCACCACCTGTATCGTTTGTTCCAGAAAGCTGCAGGTCCTGGCCACTGAGCTGGTCCCCTGGGCGATTCGGAGCGGGCTCAACGCCAGCTGTGTCCTGAACATCTACTACGAGCAGCGCTGGGAGCAGCCAGTGGAGTCCCTGCGGGAGGAGCTCGGCATCCTCCCGCCCCCGGCCGTTCGAGTGTGAGAGCTCATGTCGGGAGGAGCCCGGGGGATCCCTGTCGGCAGCCAGCAGCCGGCCCCAGCCACGCTCCACATCCTCCTGCCCTGCCCGGGAGGAGCACAGCGTGGCTGTGGCTCTTCCACCACCGACCTGAGGGCTGTGCTTTCTCCTGCCAAGAGCTGGCACCAGCCTGGTGGTAGAGGCCAACTGGCACCTCCCTGTTGCTGTGACAAAAACTCGACCTTTTTTGCTCTTTGTGATTTTGGTTGCGGGATGTCAGGGTCAGATGTGCCTTTGCCAGCTGGTCTGGCTGCTCAGGTCTCCCAGCACAGCAGCATTCCGGTACTGGTGCTCCCAAATGCTGGGATGGGGAGGGAGCACGCTGCAGCAAACTGATGCCTTGGCCTTCTGCAGCTCGGGGGCTGTGCAGGTAAATCCTTCCTCCCACCCTTCCCATCCTGGGAAGATCAAGGCTTCAAATCTTGGGGCTGCTCTGGACAGGAGCTAAACCCATGATTTCCAGAGGAGCGCAGGGGCAGGTTGGGTGTGTGTAGTGGTGAAATCCCATTCTGTATTGGTGCCCAACTGGTCTCCTGTTGGGTCATATTGGATGGGCCTCACTCCCTGCCTCAGAGACCAGGCAGTGTGTGTGTGCCCATGGGGCAGGCAGGGAAATACCTTTGGATATTTTCTCTCCTGGATTGGCTGTTTTGAGAGCCGATCCCAGTCTGCTGTCTCTTTGTAGTCCCTCCCCATCAAAAATTATGAAATCTACGTGATTGTGCTGGCTGTTCAGTAGGAATCATCCCTTCCTTGAGCAACAGAATGACACAGCTGGGATTGAATCCAGTGAGTGCAGAAACAGTGGCTGCTGGTGCTGTGCCTGGGAGCTGATTGCTGTCGGGATTAATTAAACTGTGCTCCAGACTGCCAGCAGCCAAGGAGCAGAGTTGCTGGATGTGATGGCAAAGAGCCACGAGGCCAGGGGCTCTTTGTTCATGTGTGTTTGCTGTTGGAATTCCTTCTTGTTTAATAAAATCCACACTGGGGCTTGTAGTTCATTACCCCTCTCCTTTTGTCCCATCTCCACTCCTGAGCTGGAGATCTGATGGTGAAACCTCGCCCCTTTTTGGCTCCAGCAGGTTTTCTTCCTGCCCCTCAGACTCCTTTTTCTAACTTCTCCCTGCATCAGCCACCCCACAAGCCAGACTTTGGGTTTTTCTCCAAATCCTCCCTTGGCCCCCAGAGTTATTTAAAGCAGATACTAAAAGACAGCATATAAATACATCCTTTAGCTGCCAGTAAAACACACAGCATGGGGGTTGTCCTAGTGCAGTGGTCGAGATGAAAGAAACACTTGCCTCTAAAATGACCCAGAAACGTCAGAGCCTTGGGGTGGATAAACCAAAGGGCAGCAGAGGTTTGCTTTCAGGAACTGTGAGCGGCAGTCAGGGAAACGTGGGAAATGATGGCCGTGAGAGAGGGTTTTGCTGCATTTTGGGTTATTTAATGAGGCCTTGAAGTGTCTGGGCTGTCAGTGTTGGTGGGGCCGCCTTCCTGCAGCCACGTGTGGCTCAGTGGGCTGGTGCCAGCGCTACAGAAATGGCACATCATGTAATTTTAAACGGCATCTGCTCATCCGGATCAAGTGACAGTCTCTGTGGCTCCTGTTCCTGCAGCCATCGCTTGAGGAGCCTGTGGAAAGAAGGCGGCAGAGGGAGCAGAGGGCGATTTGGGGAGGGCAGGCACCAGCCACGTGAAAACGCTTTTCTTGGAGCGGATATATTCGCTGTGGGCAAGTGGCAGCTGCACCATGCCCATAGTGCGGGGCCGTGCCGGGACTCGGTAACAGTAACTCCTGCAATGCTGGGACGGATGTCTGGGAACGCTCCCCGGTAGGACCGGGTTTTTCCCCGGTGCCGGGGCCGCCCCTGACCCCGCTCCCAAAACAGGTCTCCCCCTCCGCGCTCTCCGGAAGACGAGCGGACCCTGCGCGGCGGCGGCGCCCGGGGGCGGCCGCGGCTCCCCCCGGCCCGGTGGCCCCGAGAGCGATCGCCGCGCCCCGGCGGCAAAATGCGACTCTGGTGGGACTCGAACCCACAACCTTTGAATGACTCCCGTCAGACGCTAGAAGTCCAATGCGCTATCCATTGCGCCACAGAGCCCTCGCTCTGGCGCGCCGCCCTCACCGCCTCTTCCCCGCGCCCCGCCCGCCCCGCCCGCGCCACGGTTCTCCGGCACGGCGTCCGTCACCGCGGGGCCGGGCCGGTGCACCGGGCGGGACTACAGCTCCCGGCGGCCCGCGCTGCCCGCCCCTCCCCGCCCCTGCCGCAGAATCGGGCGGGCCCCGCTCCCGGTGCAGGTGGCCGGGCCGCAGCGGACGCCCCGGAGTCCGGTAAGAGCGTGGCACCGTCCTCCCCATCCCGGTCCGTCAGCTCCCGGCGCCGCCGCGGCGGCCGCGCTCCCTCCCCCGCGGGCGGCCCCGCGGGCTCCCCACCAGGCGCCGCGGCCCTGCGGGCGGCACCAGGGTCCCTCCGCCCCGCCGGTCTCCGCATGAGGTACCGGGGCTCCTCCTGGGGCACCGTGGCGAGCGCCGGGATCCCTCAGTCCCCCGGTCTCTCCGCGAGCGCGCCGCGGGCCCTCGCCCCGCCGAGAGCGGCTGTGCCCGGGCGGTTCCGGGGCCTGGCCGGGGTTGGGTGGCGGGGCCCGGCTGCATCCCGGTGCGGGGCCCTCCCGGCCTTTCTGCCTCGTGTGATGGGGCTGGGGCAGCGCTACTCCAGCTCCCTGCTGGGGACCTCAGGAGGGTGAGACGGGGGTCCCTGCCCAGGGCAGGTGGGGGACAGGCACCTGTCCCCCAGGTGCCATCAGCGCTGGGGCTTCTAACAGCCCGGCCACCTGCCCGTTGTCCCCCCTGTGACCCGCTCCCCGCGCCCTCCTCGGGCTCGGTGGATCCCCGCGCTTTGCCTCGGTGCCTGCTGGCTGTGAGCTACAGGCAGGCTTTCGTTTTCTCTGTGCTGATGCAGCCGGACAAGACCTGAATCTGTAACGCAGGGCTGGAGGTCTCTGACAGCGACACACCGGGTATCTCTGGGGAATCTGTCCGCGGTTATCTCCGCAGGAGGCACCGGGATGCCGGAGTGAGGTGGAGATGTGAGCAGAGGATAACAGGGGCTTGCCTGAGCCTGCCTTGCCTCCAAGCGGGAGATTAAGCACTTTGCTGCCCACACAGAGTGGGCCTCCCCCGCTGCTGCCTCTCCACATCTGGCTGGTGTGAGGCTGTGACAGAGGGCCCAGGTCCTGGCTGAGGCACAGTAGTTTGATGGTGATCTAAAAGTTTAGTGCAGAGAGAGGCTCCCAGGCAAAAACACAGTGAGTCCTGCCGTGCTAAAAGGCAGAGGAGCAGTGTTGTGGGACATCACGTCCGGGAGACAGGTGTTTGGTGGAGAGTGTTCAGAAGGTCACTGGCACAAGGGGGAAGGAATCTCAGAGTAAGGGCTGTGGGTGGGAGAATGTCTCCAGGTGTCCACCTGGAAGTGGTGTCTTGTGCACTGATGCATCCCAGCCTGCTGCTGGTGGCACGACTCAGAGGTGGGACAGCCAACGAACCAGACGTGTCAGGGCACAGTGACCGTGTGGCACTGCCTTGGCTGCCACCTGCCAGCGTTTGGTATCAAATCCACAGATGCTCCTTGGACCTGGGGGAATTGCACAGAGCAGAGGGAAAGCCACAAGTGTGACTCCCAGCCCTACCAACTGTAGAAGAGCCCATGCAGGGCTTCCAGCTTCAGAACAGTGAATCAATTTTCTAGAGGGAAATGATGCAAGTGTTTCCTTCCTCTTTGGCCTGTGTCCATGCCAGGAAGGGCCAGTTTTATCTAGGAGCTGTGAGGGTCACATCTCTGTCGTTTTCCTCCTCCCAGTGCTGTTGCCTGAAAAGAGCCTAGATTGCTGGATCACTAGGCTGAGTCTCAGAGCCACGTCTGGGGTGTGTCTGGTATGGGGACAGAGATGCTGTTTTGGAGGGACAAATACCAGAGATGGAGTCACTGTCCCCAGGGAATGGGGCAGAGGCCTGGGCACTCCTGGCAGCAGCGACAGCTCTTGTTCTGCCCACTCCAGCCTGGCCTCATCCCTGACCTGCTCTGGCAGTGTCTCCAGCCTGGTCAGGCCAGGAAACTGCCCGCCAACGTGAGGGTTTGCAAACACAAGCAGAGCTCAAAGAACTGAGTTTCCTGTCCCTGATCCTGTCTGAGCTGTGTCGTGGAGCACGTGAAGCTGTGCTCTTCCAACAGCTGTGATGGCTGTCCTGGAGCCAGGCATGCAGGAGAGCTCGTGCTTGGGACTTGGCAGACTCTGGATTTTGAGGATGGAGGAATTCTGGGGTAGAGTGGAGGCTTCCAATCATCTGTACAAGTTCTCCTGCCATGACTTTGCCCACACATCCATGGAAGTGACTTTATCCTGCATCTCATGTTGCTGGGGCGTGGCCAGCCCCCTGGCTGGTGTGCAGGATGTGGCTCCCCAGGTGGGAATGGCCAGGCTCTCAGCTTGCACCAAGCAATGCCATGGCTCAATTGGAGGCCATCTCCAAGGTCAGATAAAGTTACATCTCTGGGAGCTCTGGGCTGCTGGGTTACATCCTCACTGCCAGCAGTACTGATGACTCAGGGACCTCATCCAGGAAGCTGGGGGCTGCTCAGGCATCCCACGCCCGTGGGACTGTTATCACCAGGTCCAGTGTGTGTGGGCTGATGGCCGTGGTTTCTCTCTCCCCACAGGCCACGATGCTGCGTTTGGCTGCTTTTGCAGCTGTGCTGCTGTTCTTCAGGGTCACTCTAGAACTGTCCTGGGTCCAGGCCATCCCTGCTCTCTTCATCTTCTACCTGGCATCCGGTGGATGGGACTTCTTCCTCGTATTCCTCAAGACATTACCAAGGGATGTCACGTAGGTGTCCTGGCTGGGGTGGCCCAGCCATCCACCCCTGGCCCCCTGCTCTGCCTTGGTGTATGTGTGTGTGTGAGCACAGCCCACGACCCCTTGCACAGCCTGGGTTTCTGCTGGCACCTGGGCTGGCTGAAAGGAGATCCCTCTGCCATGACCGGGTGACTCCAAACTCTCAGGCAAACTTCTACCAAGAGGGATAGATTTCAGCTGAGCTCAAAGACTATTGACTGTCCTTGTACTTCACCCTGTCCCTAAAGTTGCTGGCATAGCACCAGGCCCCTGTGCAGAGTTCATTCTGAGCTGGTATCAGGCTGTGCCAGCTCCTGGCAAGGATTTGTGGGGGAGGGAGTGGTGGTACCTCTTGGAGAGCACCCAAGGCTCAAAAATGCCCCTTTGATCGGGGACATCCCTGTCTGCAGACTTCCAAAACACATCTCTCCCTGGCCTCCATCAGTCCCTAGCTGTGAGCATCTTTGCATATGTGTTCTGCCTATGCACACTGCTCAGGGGAGCACACAGAGCTGCTGCTGACCCTGGAGTAGGGTCTGGTGTAAGTGCTGGGCTGTTGCAGCTCCTCGGGAGGCCCTTGTGCTGTGCTGGCTTTGCCGGAGGAAGGGGTTTTGCAGGGGTCACTGAGCAGCTGCCCTCTTGCTCCCCTTCCTTTGGCAGCACGGGGCTGGTCCTGTTGCGGGTGAAGTGGCAGGTGTGGAGGCACGTGAGGGAGAAGAACACCATCGCCAAGATCTTCCAGAAGACGGCGAGGAAGTACCCGGAGAAGACAGCGCTGATATTCCAAGGCACGGGCGAGAGCTGGACTTTCCGTCAGCTGGACGAGTACTCCAACCAGGTGGCCAATTTCTTCCACGGCCAAGGCTTCCGCTCGGGTGACGTGGTGGCGCTTTTCATGGAGTCCCGCAATCAGTACGTGGGGCTGTGGCTGGGCCTGGCCAAGATCGGCGTGGAGACGGCCCTGGTCAACTCCCACCTGCGCCTGGAGGCCTTGCTGCACTGCATCACCATCTCCAGCTCCAAAGCTGTGGTTTTTGGGGTGGAAATGATGGAAGGTGAGGGTCTGGCAGGTGTTTTTGGGAGTGCTTGGGACTGGAGGGAGGTGTGTCTAGTCGGTGGGTTCAGTCTTCCTTTCCTGCCCACCACAGAACAGAGATCTGGAAGAGAGTGGACAGTTGAATCATCCAGGAATTAGATTTGGGGTTAGTTTTTTTGTTGTTGTTGATTCCTTTGGACACTGGGCAGGATCTGGAGTGCAGTGCTGTCTGCCTCCCAGGCAGGGCAGCCTGGGTATGAGGATCCTTCCTTGTGTCTCTCAGGTCTATTCCCAGCATGGAGACCTGGGTTGGGCTGGGCCCGCCCAGCTGCACGGGAGGAGCCTCCCCGTGCTCTCCATGGCTGTTGCCACATCCCTGCAGCACCCTGGCTCCAGTTCCTTGTGTATTTCAGCCCACACCTCGGAGGTTGATGGTGTCAACAGACCTCTTGGCACCAAAGAGGTTTTGGATGGGGAAGGGTGGAAAACAGGATCTTCTGGTCCCTGAAGAGGTCTGGGCTGTGGCCCCAGCATCTGTTAATCATGGGAACAACATCTGCCTGGGATGGCTGTGAGCCCTTTGGGGATTCTGCCAAGCACAGTGGGGGTACTGGGGCAGGGTGTCCCTCAGACTGTCTGGGGGGACAGGGGGTCTCTGTGCTGTAGCCACCCTGCTGCTTTTCTCCAGCTCCCCTCTTTACTTTCTCAGCAATGCAGGAAGTGCAGCCCTCCCTGGATAAATCCATCCATCTCTTCTGGTCTGGGGAAGAAAATCCTAAATCTGTGCTTCCTGGTGCAAAACACCTGGACCCACTCCTGCAGATGGCCCAGCGACACCAGCCAGCTCCCCCTAATAAGGGCTTTCTTGGTATGTGGTCAGCTCTTGTGGCCAGACAAGTGGTGGTGATTTTGAGGGTCAGCTGGTTACAACTCTGGCAAGACTGCTGGGGATGGCAAGGGGTGTTTGGGATGGGTCTTGCTCCAGTGTTGGAAGCCCAGCCCTGTGTGGAGCAGTATCCTGTCGTACCCTCCATGTGTGCAACAAACCCGGGGTGATCCCAGCATGTTCTTGGAGCTGTTACATGAGAGTTTTGCCTCAGCTGGCAGGAGTAGAGTGTTTAAATTTTTCTTGTCCCCCTCTCCTGGTTTGGCCAGCTCCTAGATCAGGAATGTGACCCTGTCTCCTCACTGTTCCCCAGATAAACTCTTCTACATCTACACCTCTGGCACAACGGGGCTGCCCAAGGCTGCCATTGTGGTGAACTGCCGGTAAGGCCGTGGACAGGGGCTCAGGGAGGATGGGGCTGAGCTCTGCCCTGCCCTAGCACAGCACCCCTGACCCTGCTCCTGGCATGCCTTTTCACCCTCCCCTCAGGTACTTCCGCATGTCCAGCTTAGTTTTTTACGGTTTTCGGATGAGGTCTGACGATGTGATGTATGACTGCCTCCCGCTCTACCACGCTGCAGGTAACGTGTGCCATACAGAGCCTGGCATCCTGGGCCTGACTCTTCCCTCAGCCAAGCCCAGGGCTCGGGCTGGAGGCTGGTGTGGCTGTGATCTCCATGTTGAGGAGGATGAGACTGCTGCTTGCAGTGTGGGACTGAGGCTTTTTCTGCTCTTTCCCCTGGAAGCCAAGAATCGATCTGGCTGACCTTTGGAGCAGGGGAGTGTATGGGAGGGGTGTTAGAACACCTGTTCCTTACTGCTGCTCCCTGTGGAAAGTAGGGGAAAGTCTAGGGGAAGGGAAGCAGTGCCTGCCTGGCTGGCTGACATATGCTGGGATGTTTAGGTGCAAAGTGCTGCCCTACATGTTACTGCCACGTGTCTCCTCCTTGTGCCCGTGGTCCTGGGGGCTTTGGCTGGGTGAACCCCCACTGCTGTGAGCCAGCAATGGCCTCTGCCTTGCCCTGCCAGTTCTTTCCCCAGGTGGGCTGGGCTGGAGGTGTTTGGGGACTGAGGGCTCTCCTGGCTGCCTCTCTGCAGGGAACATCGTGGGGATTGGGCAGTGCCTGCTGCAGGGCATGACGGTTGTCATCCGCAAGAAGTTCTCGGCCTCACACTTCTGGGAGGACTGTGTGAAATACAACTGCACGGTGAGGCCGTGGGGCAAGGGGCCAGTGGGGAGGGCAGTGAAGTCTGGGGGTCTGTGCCATGCTGGGGAGAGCCCAGCTGCTGGAAGTGAGGGATGCCTGGACTGGTTGTGTCTGTGCAAACCGCCTTTCAGGGTGGTGAGGCTGTGTCCTTCCCACCTGGGCTGGTAACTCCATATGTCTTCCTCACGTTCCAGCATTAGTCAGGAGATAGTGGATGGGTTTCACAGCCTGGAGAGGTGGGTTAACCAGGGAAGGACAGGCTGGATGAATTAGCAGAACTTCTCTTTATTACTGCGGCCTCTTTAGCAAACTTTGGGTGTGTTGTACCATTCCTTCCTGCCCTGCAGAAAGCTCAGACAACCCAGGGCCTGACAGAGGGGTTCCTAGTGAGTCTTTCCTCTGTGTTGCTCCCAGATCGTGCAGTACATCGGGGAGATCTGCCGCTACCTGCTGAACCAGCCGTACCAGGACTGGGAGCGGCGGCACCGCGTGCGCATGGCCGTGGGCAACGGGCTGCGGGCCTCCATCTGGAGGGAGTTCATGGCCCGCTTTGGCATCCCCCAGGTGGCCGAGTTCTACGGGGCCACCGAGTGCAACTGCAGCCTGGGCAACTTCGATGGCAACGTAAGGCCCCACAATCCTCCCTCATGTCCCAAAGGGTGACAGCTGGCCTGGGCGGGGTTGGAAACCCACATGGGCTGTTTGCTCCTTAGCACGGGTTGCCATGCACCCAGAGGGGTTTTGGCTGTTGTGTGGTGCCACCTCTGTGGTGTCCTGGGAGTGTGTGAGCAGCGTGTTCAGGTGGGACAAATGTCCTTGCTACCCACAGCTCTGAGCTCTTTCTGTTCTAGGTTGGGTCATGTGGCTTCAACAGCAGGATCCTACCAGGTGTGTACCCCATTGGTTTGGTGAAGGTGGATGAAGACACCATGGAGCTGATCCGGGGGCCGGATGGTGTCTGTATCAGCTGCAAACCAGGTGAGGACAACTGCAGGGACAAAATCTCCTTAGCCCTGTGTAAATGTGAGTGTTTCACGATACCTCAGGATCATTTCCCTGGATTTGTCTCTGATCAGTCAAACCACACCAACCCCATTAGACACCCTTTTTGCTTGGGGGGGTGGGGGTCAGAGTGTTTCCCCCCTTCATCCCCTCTTCTCACTGCAGGGGAGCCAGGGCAGCTGGTGGGTCGCATTGTCAGGAGCAATCCCCTGCAGCATTTCGATGGCTACCTGAATCAGTCGGCCACCAACAAGAAAATTGCCAGGGACGTGTTTACAAAAGGGGACGCTGCCTATCTCACAGGTGAGGCCAGCAGCACCTGTCTGTCTCCTGGGAGTGGAGGAGAAAGGCACCTGTGTGGGGGTGGGGACTCTTGTGGGGTAGCAGCACTGCCCTGAGATGCTCCAGGGTTGCTCATTTGGCCAACACCTCATTTTTTTGCCTATTCATTGCTTTCCCACAGGGGATGTCCTGGTGATGGACAAATATGGCTACATGTACTTCCGAGACCGCACCGGGGACACGTTCCGGTGGAAAGGGGAGAACGTCTCCACCACCGAGGTGGAGGGAACCCTGAGCCGCATCCTCAACCTGACGGACGTGGTGGTTTATGGTGTGGAGGTCCCAGGTAGCTGAGAGGGAAGTGGACAATCAGGAGAGGCAGGCAGGCCTCCAACACTTGAGTGTGACCATGTCCTGCATGTCCAGATTGATGTGTCCTTTGACAAGAGGGTAGACTGAGGCTCCCTGTGGGCAAGCTGGGAAGATGCCACAAGGGGTGTGGCTAGCAGGAACCAGAGGGTTTCCTCACTCTCTCAAGCTTTGGTTTGATTCTGGCTGGTTTGTAAGGACCGTGTGCCCTCTCTGCCATGACTGTGACTGTCACTGGTAGCCCTGGCCACAGGGTGATGACACAGCAGTGACACAGCAGTGACACAGCAGTGGCACAGCAGTGACACAGCTGGACGTGCCAGCACTTCAGTACAAAGCAGGGTCTTGCTGGTGCAGGGCAGAGGGGAGATGATGCTACAGGGACAGTGTATCTGACTGCTCTTCATTCCCTGCCTCTCAGGGATTGAAGGGAAGGCAGGAATGGCAGCCATCGCCGACCCAGAGAACTCCTGTGACCTGGAAGACTTTTCCAGCAAGCTGAAAAAGGCCCTGCCACTGTACGCACGTCCCGTCTTCCTGCGGTTCCTGCACGAAGTCTCCAAGACAAGTGAGCCATGGCATGCACGCTCACACTGGACAGGGAGCTGGGGGAGCCTGGGAGGGGAAAACCTGGTTACAGAGATCAGTCTGTAGGGTGGGGATGGAGCCTCTCTGCCCCACAGAGCCTGTGGCCAGTTCCTCAGGTGGTTTTGAGGCATGGGGACACAAGGCTGGGTCTGGGGCAACACAGGTGTGGTGGGAATGGAATTGTGTGTGGCTAGTGAGCCCTTACTCCTCCTTCTCTCCTCATTCCAGGCACTTACAAGTTCCAGAAGATGGAGCTACGGAAGCAGGGCTTTGACCCTGCCCTGGTGAAGGACAGGCTGTATTTTCTGGACTCCAGGCAAGGCTGTTACCTGCCACTGGACCAGGCAGCATTCAGCAGAATCCAGTCAGGAGAGCAGAAGCTGTAACTGGTGGGGCTCAAGCAAGGCACCTCCCAAACCCTGCTGGGGAGAGGGGGCAAGGCAGGCACTGGGGAAGGAAAGGTTCATGGAGTGATACAAAAGGCACGCTAGAGATTTTATTTGACAAGTTTTACAGTTAAGGGTTTGGGGGCAACACAGAGGGGATTGGGGGGAGGGGGATGGTCACATACCAAAGCATTGACTCATTATGGCTTTATTTTCTACTTGGTACAGTGGTGGTGGTCCCATGCCATGGGAGGGGCAGGGCCCTGGCCAGTTGAGGAGGGGTGGGGTGCCTCTGCCACTCCACTTTGCTTTTCCTGTCTTTCCCTACCTTTTCCTGTCCGCAGCAACCCTTCCTTGTGAAGGCCATGAAGGGGCCAGTGCTGGGCTCTTCCCCACTCCTCTACCAAGCAGCCAGCTCCTCCTTGGCACAGGGACCCAGCTGGCAGAGGGAAGGTGGGTGCCAGGTGCAACCCTTTCCCTCTGCTGGGCCCTGCTTGTGTTGTGTGTCTGCTGTGAATCAGGGGAGCAGGGTAGTGTTGGGCTCAGGAGGGGGACAGGAGTGTGTTTCTGCCATGCCTTTCTCTCTCCTGGGGATGACATTTCTATTTTTCACAATCACACGCACATGATATTAAATATATATATATGTGTGTGTGTATATATATATATATATATAATACACGCTGACTTTTTTTTTTTTTTTCAATCTTAATTTATTGTCTGTACTTTTGAATGTGTCCCGGGTTTGTGCAGTAGGTGGAGGGATAGCCCAGACCTGTCCTCTCCTGGAGAATCCTTTTCTCTCACAGGGAGGTGGGATGCTCATCTGGGACTGATTCTCCTCTTCCAGCGTGGGTGCAACTGTAAATGTCCTTGTGGCCTTGCTCCGTGGTGGAGGACATGAGCAAATCCCACTGTCTTGTGGACACTTCTGTGGGTCTTTTACTTCCTTCTTTCGTGGATGAAGCATTTTTTGTGGACCTTCTTCCTTGCAGAAAGCAAGTGGGAGAGTGGGAAGAAGGGCTGAGCTTGCCTTTGCTTAGGTGTACTCAGGAGGTAACTTGCCTGGGGAGAGGACGTCCTCTGGAGGGTGGCCTCTGTGAGAGCCTGACTTCACGTGCTCTGCATCCCTTCCCAAAAGAGCCCTCCCTGTCTCCAGCACCGGAGCAGGGCCCTGAACTGAAATGTCTGTGTGAAACACCTGACTCGTGCTTTGTGAACTCCCCATGTTGTGTCTGACATGAAACAGCCTCAGCCGCGATGTTCAATTCCAGTCCTCAGAAAACATGCAGAAATTTCTCTTCCAGAGAAAACTCTGGGTTGGTTTGGTTTCTTTGGGTTTTTTTTTAAATAATTTGGTTTTTATGCTTTTAGCAGGGTTACTCCTTAAAGTGACATCTGTCTTTTGTGAGGGCAGGGTGTGTCTGCTCTTCTGGCTGTGCTTCCACACCAACCTACCTGCCTGCCCCAGTCCGTCCCAGTTTCACAATTAAACAGAAGTATGGGTCTATGCTGGTGTTTCCTACCTCTTCCTTGTACAGTCCTGCTCTGTGAGGGAAGGTGAGGGACTGTGCTGGTTTGGGAACTGCCACTCCCAAGCATCACCTCCCTGTGTGCATTTTGGCTCATCTTAGAGCAGGGGGAACAAGCCCCTTGCTGCTGGGTGTAATGACTGTGAGCACAACATGTTGATCAGACCCTCCCCAGTTTCCTCCACTAACTCTCCACACCCCATTTTCCCTTGTTCTGTCCTCAGCATTGCCATCCCAATTTGTTGTGTCCCAGTTCTCCCTGTTTACTCTAGGACATGTGGCTCCTCCACCCCTCTCCTGTTCTCTATTTCCTCTTCCTGCTGCTTCTCTCTGTGTTTGTCCATGCTGAAACTTCCCAGCTCATTTCTGCCCTTGCAGACAAGTCTTTTGGTAGCCATTCCACTTCCCTTGCTGCCAGAACCACCTTTTAGACCTTCTGCATCCAATCCTGGTGAACAGGAGAACCTGGCTCCTTCTTAGTATGGGGCTGCCAGGGACAAACATCTTCCATGAGCATGAGTGAAATGTGTTGGCTGGTGAAACACACAGTAAGAAAAGTGTTGGAAATTTGCATCCTTTATATACCAACTTCACCTTTGGACGTGTTCAAATGGGTGCCTTCTCCAGCATCCGTGAGCTGAAAGCTTTAATTTCAGTTTTTGAGTGTCCTGGAGCCTCCCAAGCCTCTGTCCCAAAGCAGCCGATGGAAAACAGAGGTCACCCCCAGAGCCCTGCAGCGTCCGGAGGGCTCAGCCCTCAAACAGCCCGGCTTTGCCCGGGGTTGGGTCATATTTAGGGGCCGGGGAGCTGGTGCAGGGGGCTGGCAGCAGCTCTGCAGGAGCTCTGCAGGGCCCCGTTCCGCTGGCAGCCACCAGCGGAGGGCAGGCTGGGCTCGGCGAACGCCTCCGCTCGGGGGGACGCGCTCCCGGGGCTGTCACCGCCCTGCTGCGGGGCTCGGAGCCCTGAAATGCGGGGTGTTGGGGCAGCGTGGGTGCTTGAGGGGGAGAGGAGGTGTCGGATACAGGTAACGGTGCTGGGTGTGAGGCCAGCGGCAATCCCAGGCACCGGTGTCCCCTGTGCTTGGGCTCCTGGCTGGAGGCTGTGCCTGACTTGGGCAGCAGCGAGGGCACCGAGCTGTGCCAGGTGGGTGGTGGGCAGAGACCTGAACCACCGAGCCTCATCCAGCCTTCTGCTAAAGGCAACGAGGAAAAGCTTGGCCTCCCTGAAGTCAGACCTGGGGGTGGTCACCTGGAGATGGGTGGTTTGGAGTAGTAGAAGAGGATACCCTACTCCCTCCCTGGAGGAGATGGCTGTGCTGAAGAAAGAGGGATTGCAGGGCAAAACTCAGCACTGTATCTCTGTCTGTCTGAGAGCAGGGTAGGTTAAAAAAGCCTGCCATGGAGATTATGCATTCAGGGCACTGCCTGTTAAACGCAGACGTGAACAGCTTTGGAAGCTTAGGGAAGTCTGGCTGTTACTTGTTTGCAAGTAAGCCCGTACAAACGGAGACTGGCTTGCACTGCTGGGTTTTGGAGATGGATGGGAGTTACAGGCCTGTGAGAGGAGCAGGATGTAGCCCTTGCTGGTGCCAACACAGCTCACCCCAAGCCCTGTATTTCGGGCCAGCTGTAAGGAGGGGGAGCTGCACGATGCAGGCAGGAGGAGCAGGATGAGGCCCCGCCGAGGTGAGAGCTCCTGCTCTGGGGAGATGGGAGGTGCTGAGTCACTGGGAGAGAGCTCAGCAGACATCCTGGAGGGCTCTGGTACACAGCCCATCGATAGAAGAGACCTGCAGGCTGTGCCAGAGGGCTGGGGCCTGCACGTGGCACACACACCTCTGTGCCAGAGGATTTCCCAGGGAGAGGACAGCCCCAGGGAGGTGTGTTCATAGCTCTGAGTGATGCTCAAAGGAGCCCCCTGCCCAGCAGTGCTGGTGTTGGGGGGTTGGTCCCCGCTGGAGATCTGGTGCCTGGGGACCATTCACCCTTGGAGCTGTGTTTGTCCTGACTGAGGAGGATTGTGTCGCACTTGGCAGTGCTTCAAGATTCCCTGAAACACCCAGCTACACCAATGAGAGGTTTTCCTCTGGCTGTCAGCTTTGGGTTGAAATCCTGGAGCCTTTCTAAAGTCCCAGCTCCTCTGGAAAAATGAAGTTTATGTGCAAGTGTCCCTGAAGCTCTTGGCCCAGAAATACAAGTGCAGGTGTGGTGCTGAGCCTGGGATCACTGCTGAGACACAACACTTCCAGCAGAGAGGTATTTGAAATGAAGTAGCCAAGTGTTTAATCATAGTCTGATTTTTTAAAATATCTTTTTATTTGTGCAGTTTTAAGGAAGAGGCTAATTGAATCCTCTATGATTAGAGACACCTTGTGAGACATCCCTCCCCTTTGATCAATGCTCTAGTCTGGCTCAACAGCTGCATGTAGATAAAAGTCCTATACATAAAGTAGGAGGCATTGTTCTGTTTTAATTAAAACACTTAAAATTCTGTTTGCATGAGGTTAAGAAAACATTAAAATCCTTTCCAGGGTTATTATCAAACTGCTAATTTAAGCAAAGCCAAAGAGCTTTACAAACCAAATGTACTCTTCCCCATGGAGATGACTGCTTCTCCCAGGCTCTGTGTCCTGGACAGTGACAATATATCAAGACAAAAAATGTGGCAACTTTCTTTCTGATCTGCTCTAGGTTCAGCCCAGCCAGAGCATGCTTGGTGTGCAAAACTGGAGTGTATTTAAGCCTTAATGCAGGTGGGGGCTTTGCAAGTTGCTGAGAACTTTTCTGGGTGAAATTAATTTCTGCTGCTGAGAAAGTCTGTGGCAATCTTTAACAGTGCATCTCTCCAGCCTCCTCCTGCCACCCTTGGTGTGCCAGAGCCTTCCCAAACAATGACAGCTGCCTGCTCCTCTGCACGCTGGGGAGCTGGCTTTGCCTTTAAGCAGTGACAGGGAAATATTCTGGACCAAAGAAGTGCCTATCCTTTGGTGCACTCTTTAGAAATGGAAATACTTGATTCCCCTGAGTGGTTCCAGTGTAACCAGGAGCAGGGCCAGGAGTGGCTTCTCCCTCTCCAGTTTGAAGGGAGTGTGTCGCCAGGGATTCCACCAAAATGATGGTCTGTGAAGATCTCATCATGCTGTGTGAAAAGGAAGGGACAGCAGCTTTCCTTCTCAAAGCAGAGAGCCTTAGAAGGGAAGAGAATGTCCTTAGGGCTGTTTGCTGCTGAGCTCCTGGACAGCATGGGATGGCTGGACTGTGCAGCTGAGTGAGGCTCAGGGGGCAGGGATGGGTCCTGCTCTGCTTTCTTGGAGCCTGGCCCATTTCAGTGGCAAATCCCACCTTCCACAGTAACCTTGGGTTTGATCTGCTTTTCTCCTGGTTCATTGAAAATACACACATCGGCACAAACGATGGCAGGCCAGGCTCTGGGAGAGCTTTGGGCAGCTGAGCCCAGGCAGTGCAGGCTGGCAGCCCCAGGAACTGCAGGCGATGGTGATGCTATCCAGGTCCAGGACATATTCCCGCTCAGGATGTGGGTCATTGCCCCGATCTTCCCTGATCCCTCGACAAACGATCCCGGGCTTGTGAAGTGGGATATGACCCCTACCGTGCCACATCCCCCTCCCTGTTACAGCCCTGCCTTCCTCCAGCCCCATCCTCGAGGGTGCGGAGCAGCCTTCCCAGGGCCCCCAGCACCCTGCCGGCTCCGGCAGGATCTGTGGCCTGATCCTGCCCTGGAGGTGACACCTCCCACGACCCGCAGGGCGCCCGCCACCCCCGCAGAGCTGTGCCAGGGGGGCTGAGGAAGCGAGGGCAGCCAGAGCCTTCCTCCCGCCTCCGGCCGTCCAAGCGGCGGCCGGCTCGGCCGCAGGAAGAGGCTAACAGCGGCGGGGCCAGCCACCCCCTCGAGCTTTGAGTATCACTTTCAGCTATTCTGAAGGTTAAACGCCTGTTTAGAGCTCCCTATTGAAGGCAGAGCCGGGGGTGCGGCATTGTTGGGACGCCCTCCCGCTTTGTCTGGCCGCTTTCAGGGATGCCCTGAATGGGAAGCGGCCCCCCCAGCCCGGCACCCCGGCAGAAGGGCTCCCGGGGGAGAGGCGCTTCCTCCCGCCCTAATGACATTCAGGCCTCCATCGGTTCAGCTCCCGCTTTCTTTCTGCTGCAGTTTAACCCGGGCACAGAGGCCGGGCTCCATCTTACTGATCTCTGCTTGACACCCAATTACCACATGAATGGGAGAGAAAGGCTGCAAAAGGCTTTAACTCCCACTGACCCTCCTTCCCCTCTGCCTGCTTCCCTCTCTTCCCCGTCCTACCCCCTCGCCTTTCTCCGGCGGAGGGAGTTCAAAACTGAGACGGGGAAATCAAACAAAGCCCCGAGTAAGGAAACCCATTGTCACCGCCTCCACGATGGCTCCCCTTTCGCCGGCTATTGTTCCCCTTGAAGTTTGACTTGCTGTGTGGAAGGATGCGAGCAGCTGTTTGTGCATTCCCCTGATGTTTTATTGAAAAATAATTGAATCGTCAGTTCGGGGCTCTGATAAAATGTTTCCTCGTGGCGCTAGGCCCTGCCGTATTTATAAACTACATTTCCCTCTAGGATGTGATGGCGACCTAAAACCTTTCCTCCAGAACAAACCCTCGGTGGAGGAATGGAGGCATGTTCCTTCTGCACTCAAAGGAGAGAGAGAAAGCGTGCAAATGGCAGGGGGGAAAAGACAGAATATGGGAATGAGACAAAAGAAATTAACCTCTCCTCATTGCCAGGCTCAGTTTCCAACCTGTTCCCTTTGCAGTTGGCTTGGTGGGAGGGGAATGGGAGCAGCCGGAGCCCCTGGTCAGCGGCTCTGCCCCGGTAACCCGAGTGAGCAGCACAGCTACTGGGGTTTATGTACCTGGTTATCAAACACCGCCCGTGTTTGCAGCACAAGGCAGCGTTATGTTTTCTTGAGAAGATTGTGTGCTTAGCTTCCCCATCCCAAACATATCCCGGAGAATTTGTGGTGCTCTGATTTCAGCGACAGGACTCATTCCTCTCCCAAGCACAAAATGTCCATAAAAACCTCCCCCATATCTCGTGTGGTCACTTTTTGTCCACGACGATTGTTAACAGTAACCAGCTTTGAATGCTCGAATGAGCCAAAATGGTATTTATGATTACTGTTCCCTTTCTTGTAATTTATTTTTTGCTTTTCCAGGGAGGTACTAACACTAAATCTGTACCATTTTGTTGTGTAAGTCAGGAATCAAGATTCTTTTAGGAGCTAGTTCTGCTTTTATTTGGCCTCATAAATGATTTCTGGGAGCGAGGAGAAGAGCTTATATAAAACCATAACTACAAACACTGATCTGGAATCAAGGTTACCAGAACACAAAATGCTTCACCCCTTTCTGAAGTAAAGATTTTTGTTGAAGGCTTCTTTCCTCAGCTGCCTTTCCATACAATTCCATCCTGGGCTGTATCTCCAAGATACTCCAAAGCCCTGGGATTTAGAGATATCTATATATAAAATCCAGTTGGGATTTTTGGATGAAGACCACGGTCAACAGCTTCAGGGCTCTGCCATCCCGTAACCCCGGCAGCGACGGCAGCATTCATCTGCCGGAGGGACCAGCCTTTGCTGGGGCCCAGCCCAGAGAATGATCTCCTCGGAGAACAAAAGGCCATTACAAACACCACCACCTTCTGCTCCCGGGGTTAGGCATACCCTGACCCCCGTTAGCATAAACGAAGAGCAATCTGTCTGTGTAAATTTATGCCCCTTACACATAATGCATCATGTATATGCATGGCTGTTACATTTCTATGTGCATGCGTGCACATGTACATGTGGGTTTTTTTAAACCCAAACCCTCTCCGCTGAGCGGAGGGAGGGTTGAGGGGGCTGCAGTTTTTCTACCCAGCGCTGCCCCCGTGCAGCTCGGCGTGGCGGGGGAGAAGCACAGCCCAGCTGTCACCGCCGTGGCTGTGCCTGTGTACACGGCCCTTCTCTGGGGACGGGAGGGGAAAAAAACAAACAGGCGGCAGATGTGAGCCGCGTTGTTTAACGCTGTGCCGGGGGTGCCTGGCGCCGCGGGGATGTGCGGGCTGCCAGGGGCTGCCCGAGCAGGAGGGGATGCTGGACAGCCACCCCTGATGCTGAACCGCCTCTCCCCGCCGGTGACGGGAGCTGTCGTTAGCGTCACCCAGCTGTTCCTGGTGCCCCGCGACAATCCCGAGGAGCTGCGAGGCAGGCTGGCATCACGGGATGACAGAATTGGGAGGGAGCCCTGAGATCATTCAGTCCAACCCTCTGCCAAGGCAGGGTCACCTGGAGCAGGTGACACAGGAACACCTGCGGGTGGGTTTGGAATGTCTCCAGAGGACACTCCACACCCTCCTTGGACACCTGTTCCAGTGCTCTGCCATCCCCAATGTAAGGGAGTTCTTCCTTATGTTGCAGTAAAACCTCTTGTGTTGTAGGAGCTTTGCTGAGGGGAAACCCTGGCTGGGACACCCGTCTGCAGCTCCTGCCTCTGCTCTGAGCGAGCAGGGCCCTGTGTGTGCTTCTGAGCACGTCAGGGACTCCTCTGCTCGGCCAAGCCTGAACCTGGTGCAAAAATCGGTATTTTAAAATAACACCGAGGGGCACCAGCGCCCGGCTATTTTAAAGTAACACCGCCAAGGGCACGGGCCGCGCTGCGGGAGCTTCTCCGGGAGAGGAACAGGAGCGGGGTGGGACAGGAGCAGAGAAGAACAGGAGCAGGGAAGAGCAGGGTCAGGGAGGAACGGGCAGGAGGCAGCCGAGCCCTCAGGGCCGCCCCACCCTCCCCGGCCGCCGCGGGCGCTGCCCGGCCGGGACCGGAACTCCGCGCGGCACTTCCGGCGCGGCCGCGCGCGCCCGCCCCTCCCGCCCGCCGCTCCAAGATGGCGGCGCCCGTGTCGCTGCAGGTGGAGTTCGGGTGAGCGCGGGCGGCGGCGGGGCCGGGGCCGGGCGCAGGGGCAGGGCAGGGCCGGGATGGGCCGCGATGAACCGGCCCCTCGGTGAGGCGGCCGCGGCATTTCGGCGGGGCGGTTGCTGCGTGCGGCCTGGGGGGCCGCTACGGGCGCGTCCGGGGCCCGGGCGCCGCCGCTGTCACGGTGGCTGCGGGCCGGGATAGCGGCAGCGGCCGGGGAACCGGGGAGCCAGGCATCGGCGGGAGGGGCTGAGCACCGCCGCAGGGTGCCCGCAGCGTGGGGCCGTCTGTCCCGGGGCCTCGCTCCCGTCTCTCTGTGAGCGTCCTGTGCCAGGCCTGTCTTTTTCTTTCACCTCTTTCAACCTTTTTGAGTTGCTCGTTTTTGTTTTTTTTTAATTATTAAAATTATTTATGAAAACCTTCCCGTCGTTTCCCGGCTTTTTTTTCTTTTTTTCCTTTTTCCCCCGTGCCCTGTCCGTGTGTGTGTTTGTGTGCACACCTGCCCTCGCTGTGCTTTGTGTCCGAGCCCTGTCAGGTCTGTAAAGCTGCCAGGTTCTCCCTCTGTAGCGTTTCAGTTTCCAGCCCTTTGCTGCTGTACCCTCAGCGCTGCTTATGCCCTGGCCCTGGGATCTTAAAGCCTTTGCAGTGGAAGCTGTGCATATTTGTGGAAATACTCGTGTTATTTCGTTAAAGCCTCCTTTTAGCAGCAACTAAAAGGCTGCTATTTATTGGCGTTTTCCCACCCTTTCACCAACACAGGAACGCCATAACCCTTCAAACACCCTTCTCCTTAAGAATCCTTGCCTCTATCTTTCCCTCTTCCAGCTGCAGCAACTCTCCTGATTTTCCCAGCAGAGCGAGATGCATTTTTGCTCCCCTTGGAAATGCATAAATGAGCTCTCTATGTCGGATCCACAGCTGAGTTCCCCGTGGCTCTCCCCTTACAGAAGGACCTTATCTTGCAATCTACATTTCCCCCTGCAACAAAGCGTGACCTTGTCTGGGTGACATGAAAAAATGGTTTTCATATCCCTGCTGTGGCTCCTTCCCTCGGGCTCATGTTCATAATCACCATTTCAACTTTGAGATAACTGTTTGTTGTGAGCTGGTGGGAGAGCACCAACAGAGTGCTCTTTAGGAGAGCTGCTGCATGTAAGTGATGCTGCTGAGGGCACAACAAGGGTGCTGTTGTGCTCTGCCACTGCAGAGCCAAGGGAACCTACTGTGGCATTTTTAGATAGTGGATTTAAAGGAGCTTCATAACATCTGGAAGTCTCTTTGTTGATGCTTAGGTGGGGATTGCTTGTTTTAAATATTTCTCTTTATGATGTTGGTTCCCGAGGGAGGAGAGGCACCAGTAAGTTCCCAGGAAATAACTTAATAGGAAATTTTTTCCAAAGTATTCTGCACTTGAGTTGGAAGAACGTTTTGCCACAATTATATGCCCTTTAAAAATGAGTTGGTCGTTTTTCTACTTCAGTTTAATCTGAGGTGAATTGAGTTTTTTAAGAGTTCTGTAGTTGTTAAAACTTTGGCCAGTGTAGAGTTCAGTCTAGAGTCAAAAGCTCACACTCTCTGCTGCTGTGTCCTGTAACTTAAAGTAGCTTTTGTGTTTATTATCCATGTCCCTACTCACGTGGTAAAAGTTCTATAATCTGAGTTTGGCCTGTGGCCTCACGACATCATGAAAAATGATTGCTGTTGGTAAAGCTCGAGATTTTCACAATTGTACTTTTTCCAGGACAGGAGTAGAGGTGAGGAGTTTGCTGAGGCTTCTAAGCTGTAGTTACAAAAATGAATTACTCTTTTGAAGAGCCTGAGGTTAGGGGTTGGGACCCAATCCAAATCCCATTCTTTTCCAGTGTGAGGAGCAGCTCCTTTACCTGCCAGCCTCTGCCTGTCCTGCCCACACCTGATCTCCTGTGCTGGCAGAGGCCGTCAGTTGTTATCTGAGGGTGTTCCCCAATGTATCAGAGTGTCAGAAGAGGGATGGACATCAGGTTGTTCCCTGGAGGAAGACTGTGTATTTATTTATTTGTGTTTTACCTCGTCACCCTCATCACTTGCTTCTCCCAGTGAATCCCTCTCTGGGACACTTTGTAGTCAGTAGGTCAAGAAAGAGTTGCCAGGACTCTCCCACTGCTGGCTCTGACTTGCTCTGTAACTTCCTGTGAGTCATTTCCCCTTTCTGTGTGTTCACACCTGGAATCTGGGGGAATATTTATTCCAGAAGGTGCTGGATTTTTGAGATCTCTGTCCAGCAGGTGTTAGGGATGAGCAGCATTGGATGTGGTGTGGTGCTGTGGTGTTGTTTGAGTGGCAGCAGTGCTGGTGGCTGGAGAGGGAAGGCAGCACTGCACAGCAGTTTGGGAGCACATGGAGATGGGAACCACCCTCCTGCTCTGCTGGGATGATGAAGTTTTCTCCTCCCCTCTACCCCCCCACAAGCAGCTAGCTCAGATTTGGGAAGCTTTGGGGAAAGGAGCTCTTCAGGATAGGGAAAGGAAGTCCAAAAGAGGCTCCTTACCTGAGGATGCAATCCAAAGCTTTATTCTGAAGGGAATCCCAGGGCCAAGAGGGAGATCATGGGGAAACAGGGGTTTTATCTCTTTTGGGGTCGGGGTCAGATTACCTGGCTGAAGGCCATAGGTCAGAGTCAGGGGGCAGGTGAGACCAGGCCAGGTTCCAGTCTCTGGGGAGGGGTTTGTGAGGGAGAGACCATCCCCTAGGGGAATGCAGCATCGTGATGCCTGGCACTGTGGGCTTCTGGCCCACAGCAGAGCCTCCTCTGTCTGTTGGCAGTGGGAGCTGGCAGCTTCCCCGATGGACTCTTGGTTTGTGACAGGAAAAGAAAAGACAAAGGGAATCCTGTGCTAAATACAGTCCGTGTCATTTGTTTTCTCTGTTGTGGCACCTATGTAAATCACCTCTTTTGTACTGCCTTCTTCTGACAATAAAGCAAAATCTCAGTGCTTCGTTGTTTTTATTTCAGAGGTGGTGCAGAACTCTTATTCGATGGTGTCAAAAAGCATCAGGTGACACTGCCCTGTCAACCAGAGCCCTGTGAGTATCAGAACCTGTTGGATAACTTGACAGAGTAACAACAAATGAAACAAAGCTGGTTTGTACAGCACTTACAGTTGCCAGCAAGGATCAAAGTATTTTCAAAGCTCTTTCAGACATGCAGCTTGGCAAACAGGGGTTGGTTCTCAAAGTCTGAGGTCTTTCCTGTCCTCTAAGCACTTGTGAATCAAGTCCTTCCTCGAGACTTTTGCCTCCCTCCTGCTGGATAGACAGCAGCCTCTGGATGTTTCCATCAAGTCTACATTTGTCTTTCTTGGTACTTGAAACCACCAATAACATCCTCTCCCTTTGTTTTTTCCTGCCTGTTCTGAGGTTTCCAGGAGGCACATATATATATGTGTGTGTGTGTGTTTATGTGGTGTATAGATTGGGGGAGGAGGTGTAGCAATGTAACATAAATGTTGTTTATCTGCTCATTTAACCTTTCAAGTAAATGTGGTCGTTTTAATATGAACTCTGCAGTTGAAAACAGTAAACTTAATGTTCAAATAGGATGCTGGCCATCCTGCCCATGGCCTTCCCTGCAATAAAAACCAGGACTTTGTGTTCCAGGGATAAGCAGTCATAATTCCTGGTTTGCAGTTTGGAATATCAGTACTGAGCAGTGCTGCACTAACTCACTTTTGTGCATACTTCAGTTGTAGTGTAATTTTGCCACAGGTATGTTCTGAATTTTTCCAGCTAGATAGCACTGCTTTATGCTATTGGAGTGGGATTATAAACCAAAATAACACAAAGCCATGAGGGAATGTTAGCAACCAATATCTCATGAATGGCTGATATCATAATTATGTGCTGGGAACCTCCAGGCCTGAAATCTTTTTGCTGGGCCTGGAAGTAATTAGGGATTGGTAGAAATGCTTTTGATGCTTGGACATAAGTATGTGTAATTCAAATCTAATAGGAATACTGCAATATTGTGTTATCTTGTGGTTAAGGACAGGAACTAAGGCTCCAGAAACATGACCTGATGCTGATTTGCTTTGTGAGCTTAGTCATGTTGCTTAACTTTCCCCTGTTGCTAGTGATACTTTCATGTATCACAAGAGAATTCAGCATTCAATTCCAGCACTGTTGAAACACTTAAGATCCTTAAACAAAAGGTAGCAGAGAAATGCTAAAACACTCATTTGGTTGGTTTATAAACTTGGGGGCTAGAGCGTAATTTTCTTCCATGCTCTGCAAATTTGAAATACCCAGTAACTCCCACTGTTCTGGTGGTGTTCAAACCATGATCAGATGCAGAAGAAAAAGGGATTATTACAGGAGATGTTTATTTCTGCCAGGGGAGGGAAGGGGAGGGTATTAATACCAAGGAGGGATTCTTCCAGCCCAGTGGCTGTCAGTGGTGCAGTTGTGTGTGGCCTGATCCATTCCCACTTGAAGCTGCTGGGAAGACTCCTGCAGCCTTAGTAGGATCTGTGTTTATCCTAAGGGATAAATCTCTCCCTGAAGGTCTGTCTCAGCCTCAGGGTTCAAACTCAGTGATCCCCAGTGGTTCATTCCAGATTCAGCTGACACATTATTGCTCCCAGCGTTGCCCTCTGCCCTGTTTTCCAGACCCTGCTCTCCCTGTGACAGGAGTGGCAGAACTGACAGTGTACCCCCTTGTCAGCTCCCCAGGTTTGCTGCTATCTTGTGCCTTGGCTGTCAGGGAGGTTTCATTTTGGGGCTGGTTGTGGATTGCAGCATCTGAGGAGCATAAACTGAGCTGTGAGGCAGCTGCTGTAGTGACATTTACACCCTGCCCAGGGATGGGGCCTGAATGACAGTAAGGGATTGCTGGAAACACCTCTCATGATACTTCTGGAAGACAATTATGTTGTAGTGGTGAGGAATCAATGGAATCATATCAGAAAATGTGAATAATTTTCTTGCAGTTTTATATTGTTCCTAATGCCGTGTATGTCCCTTGTTCACACTAAGAAATTTTAACTCTCCTGTCTCTGGGTAAATAAAGATATACACAGCCAGGTCCCTGCTGCCCTCATGCAGGCAGAATTGCAACGATTGGAGAAATAAAACAGCTCAGTTCTACTTGGCACATCCTGTTGTTTACCTTACCCTGAGTGTCCATCACTGAATTCTCCAGGCAAAGACCTGTAGTATGAGCACTACTTGAAGACCTGCACTTCTAACCCCATTTTAAGTGATTTCATTAGCTGCCAAGTTTATTTTTGGCCATTTAGGCCTCTCCTACGTACTCTTCCTTTTTTCTAGGTTATTTTTGTCTTTGTCCTCCTTTTTGCAGAACAGTTGCTTCTCTCTGGGTTATTGGGCCCACCTATATTTTAATTGTTTAGGCATTTTTATATATATCCCAGAAGTGAAGGGAGGTGGAAAATTATATGAAGAAAATTATATGAAGAAATACCTACAAATATTTACACAAATAAAACAAGCTGTGCTCCATAGCTGGCAGGAGCAATCAGTGTTCTCTAAATTATAATGTTTCTTGAGCAAACTCTTTATGTGGTCATTTCTTTTTTTCCTGGTAACAGGCACTAGATGGAAAGTAGGTGGGTTCCAGATCCAGTTAACTTTTTCAAGAAGATTTGATTCTCTGTCCTTTTCTGATGCCTGGAGGTGGACTCCTGGAGGGATTGGGAAAGGCAGCAGGAAGGAAGCTGCAAATGGGACAAGAGCAAGCCACGAGGGGTACAGCCACGTGGCAGGACCTATTTTTATTATCCAAGGGGCATTTTGTGTCCTGATGTCAATTAAATAGCAGTTCTTTATTTCCACAGCAGAGCTGTCTCAGCCTGCATTTTGAAGTTGCTGCCAAAGTGGGAACTTAGAAAGGTGTGGTGCATGTGCATAGGCAGCAGATTTACCTAAGCCACACTTTGTGCAGGACTGTGTCATCTTGCAGAGCTGTTGCAGAAAGAAGGCCTCAAGTTGAACAAGAGTCTTGTCCCGTATTTCTGGATATTCTGATGATCTCACTGATAATGCTGTTGGAGGATCTAAAGGCATTATGCCCTGTTGGCTTCTTCTGCATGAAAACAGTGTGTGTGGGAGAGGCAGCTGGGGGAATAACGATATTTGTCACACGGAGAGAGGATTAAATTGGCAGGGAAATCAACTTTATTTTCAAGCATCTAAGAGGCTATTAGAGACAATGGAGCATAAAAGAGAGAAACCCTAGATTAAAAACTGAAAATGTATTTGGCAGCCTCCTCCTGAAACAAGCCACAGTAATTTAACCAAGTGCTTCAGTAATCAAATAGATCATTGTATGACTGCTCTGCAAGTGATGCTGGAGCTCCTTCCTCCATCTCACTGGGACTCACAGTGGTGGATTTGTCTTGGCCATGTGAGTTGCATGGATGCTGTTGGAAGGGTAGGAAGTCACTGGCATTGTTTAACCCTTGTAGTCATTTTAGGTTTAGCTCAGCAGCATCATCTGATGGAGAGTGTTTACAAAAGCTCTCTGCTATGCTGTCTTCTGGACGTTGTACCCAGAGGTTGGGGTTGTAAAGTGTCTGGCACTTGTGCTGCAGCCTGCTCAGCTGCTGTCACAGACTTTTGAATTCCAACTTCTCCTGTGGCTTCAGTGGTGGGACTTGTGTTTTTGGAGCAGCAGTGACTAGTTTCACTGGTGCTCACAGGGACCTTCTGGGCTAATCAAGAATTCACACTGTGTTTTGGCACTTTACAAGTCTGGAAGGTTAAATTATTAATCAGTGTGATTTGGTAATTGGTAATTTGGTTTGTGGTTTCCCGGTACCAAAACTCTAGGGAAAGAAGCCCACTGCCAGTCAGATTTTTTTTTAAGAGGGAAAATTAGAATAATCTGCCAAATGCTGCTTATGTTGAATCCCTGTAGGAAGAGCATGTTGTGCTCCTCGAGAGCTTTGCTTTCCAGGGGCCTTGTTCTGCACAGCGTGGAGGACTGCTGGGGACTTGGGAGCATTCATCTTCTCAGAAAAGAGCCTGGAGATCTTGAGAGATCAGACCTATGTTACAGGCAGGGTGGCTCACAGAATACAGCATGGCATGTGTTCAGTGTTGACTGGGGTGGGGGCCAAAAGAACCTGTAAAATCCAGAGTAGCAGTTGGTAAGTGCCTAGTGCTGGGTAGTACATCGTAGCTGAGTCATTAATATTCTGGCATGCTTTTATTGCTCTGTTTATTATTCCTAACATTTTAAAACTTGCTCCAAAGAAGGAACAAAAATATATTTGCTAATGTAGAGGCTTATTAGAGGAACGGTAAAAAAAAAGCCCCCATAGATCTGTGGAACTTCATGCAGTCAAGTCTTTTTAACCACAGTGTGTGGTACTTGCAGCTCTCAAAGGACTCGGGTTATTCCCCTCCTCGTGCATCCCACTCGTGCATCTCTTTTAGGCAGGAAATTATAGATCTGGTGGCAAGGGAAGGGGGCTCAGTGGGTTATGCAGAGGGAGAGCTCAGGCTGGACCAGCTCAGACCTGGAGCCACTGCCAGCAGTCAGGGTGAGCAGTGTTTGCAGCATCAGAGCAGTCGCGATCGAGCAGTTCCTGGCCTGGGGCTCAGCTCCAGGTCCCTGTCCCAGCGAGGCTACGGCTCCCTTCAGAGGGAACAGGGAGATAAACGCTTGTCCTCACAGGAGCGCTCCCATCACCCTCCTGGGAGGCCGCGGAGCCGCTTTACCGGATCAGCTCATCCCAACGCATTGTGGAAGGAGCTTCCCAGGCACTGGGAAACCAGCTCTTGTGTGTGACCAAATCCCTGGGATAACAAAGCCTGGCTGTTACACCCTCCTTCCCAGCCGCTGTATTGCAGTGCGGACACCTAGCAGGATAACCCCTCCGTCCCACCCCCCTCGTCTCCCTCTTTTCTCTCGGTGGGATTTGCCGTGCTGACAGCGCTGTTCAGAGGGTGGCAGCGGAGCAGGGCTGGGGAGGAGGATCCGGGCCCTTTAAACCGCTTAGCATGCGGTTCACACGGCTCCGGGCCAGCTGTTCCTTTCTCCTCCTGCCCTCACTCGCAGGAGTTGTTTGCTGAGCTCAGAGCTCCTGTGCAAAATTGCTTTTCAAAAGAGCCACTTTCTGCTTAATTAAACAATGAGCCGCCGTCCCTCTGCACATCTGTAAAGCTCCCTCCGCAGCCCCTTTATCCCACAAACTGCTCCATTCTTACCTCCATTCACTTGTAAATCTTACCCCCCCCTCTCCTCCACCCTGATCATCTCACTGGCCCTTTCTTTTTCCCTTTCAAGTAAGACTGAGGGGCTTGGAGTATCTGTGGGGGTGGCTGGGTTGGGTGGACAGGAATCGGTTTAATGGTGCTTGGCCCTGTATGAAAGTCTAATAATAGCAAAGCAGATCAGAGCCCAAAAGTGAGAGGCGATTTCTGTATTTAGAGGAATAAAATCGTGGCAGTTTCCTGAGCTGAGCTGAGACACACTGACTCATCCAGCAGCCAGAGGGGACACAGCCACCAGCCGGGCTGGGAGGGGGGCAAGGATTTGACTTCAAGGCGTTTTCTGATCCAGCTGGCAGTGCCAGGGAGAGCCCAGCCCAGGGAATTCCCTCGGCCAGGCTGGCTGCGTGCAGAGCTGTGCCAGGCTGCCAGGGAATCCCTCTCCACTCTGGCAGGAGCAGCCACCTTCCTCCGTGGTCTGGGGTTGCACATCAGCTCTGTGTAGTCTCTTTAATAGCAATAAGGTTTTCCTTTTTAGCCCTCAGTGCCTGTGCACACACCCAAAACTCAGAAACCAGGAAAATAGGAGAGAGGGGAAATTTCATTTTGCTGGGTTTTGGCAAAGCTTTACGCTGGTGGTTAGTAATGCATTCTCTGAATTGTCTTGCTGAGAGCTTAAAAAAAAAAATTAACCAGTAACATTCAAGGTTAAACAGGATAAATGAATGGAAAAGTGATGAGGTGGGATATCTCCTTTATCATTGGGAAGGACAGATTATAGCCAGCATGATGCAATATCATCTAGCATAGATTGATAGGGAGGAATGAAGAAATGGGAGTTTAGTGCATTAGCAGAAGATTCCTGACTGCAAAAACTATTAGACCATGGCACAGTCTCCTTGGGGTTTGGTAGCAGGTCTACAGTGCTCAAGCCTCTTAAAATCAGAGCAGACAAGGCTCAGGATGGTCCTTCGTTGAGAATAATTTTGCACTGGCAGAGGGATAAAATCACAGGACCTGTTAAGGAGATGTTTTTTTTTTAATGCCTGTGATCCCCAGGCTGGTACTTTGCTGCTGGGGCAATAGTCTTTGAGGCTCTCTCAGCTTCTTCCTTTGACAATTTTGAACGAGAGGCAAGACCCTGGGCCAACACTAGTGATCTGTGATCCTAATTAAAAGAGACAGTTTGGTGCAGTGGCATTTATTGGGGAGCCTGAAGTGACAATAGCATTGGGTGTTACAGGATTAGATGCTCTGACTTTGGAAATGAGTAGGGATTAGGTTTACCCTGAGAATCAGCTCGAAGCTGCTTTTTTTTTTTTGTCATGGGAGCTGATGGATCTGGAGGCTTGCTGCTGGCTAGCAGTGGGATTGGAGATCCCTTGAACTTGTATTTCCCTGCCAGCAATCTCTGGGGAAAGCAAGATCCCAAGCAGCTCCTCTCCAGTTCATAAGCGTTGTGATTAAAACCTCAGGGCTGAGAATTGCTGGGTGATAGCTGGGATCTGAGACCTCACTGCTAACAGGAAGGCTGTGAAAGACCTCTGTGATCCTTTCCCATTTTGTGGACACAAGAAAATTAAGAAGAGCGTTGCTCTTCTAGATGAGAAGCAAGAAAAAGACGTCTTAAAGCAATTAAAAATTACAGAAGCCAAGACCTTGGTGTTCATTTGTAGCAGACAAGAACAGATGAGAGCAACAATTGCAATTCTCTTATGCCTGGCTGTAGTTACCCCCTTCCCTAGTACTTAAATCACTGCCCATTCCAGTGTGTGGCAGGATTGGCTTGTACACTTGTCAGAGAAAATGGATTTTGCTCTTGCTGCAAAATTTGCCTGGCTGCTCACTCTGCGTAATACCAAATCCATTTGCCTGTGACTCCATTTATATCAGCCACTCCAGGTCTTCTTCTGCAGTTTGTGGCACACCATGGTCTGCTTCAGAGAGTGATTTGCATATCAGATGGGAGGCTGGAGGAGTTGGAAGGATCCCTTAGATCTGGTTTTGAGCTCTTTTAGAGAGCAGATTCCTGGAGGATCTGCTCGGATCCGAGAGCAAAGAGCAGTCATGCACCTGGAAGAGCAGCAGGTATTGGGAGCTGTTTTAAAAACAAGCTTGCTTAAGCAGGGAGAGGGACATACAAATTGTTTTTCCATACATTTCCATGCAGGCAGGGGGAATAATGGCAGAGGAGCTGCAGGGAAGGGGCTTTGTCATGGTTACAGGCCGGTGGCTGAGAATGTGGGTGGAGCAGCGCTCGTCCAGAGTTAGTGACCTCAGCAAATTGGAGCTCAGCCATGGTCAGTATGATAAATGATCTTATTCTGGGTCAAAGAAATGGTACCCCACAGGGAGGTGTCCGTGAGGCAGCCCGGGAAAGCGCTGTGCTCCTGCAGCACTGACCCCTTAGTGACCAGTGCCACATATATCTTATTTACTGCAGACCAGAAGGGAATTTTCCATGGTTCAGCCTTTAGAGGGTTTCCCTGTTTCCCTGAAATAATCTCCCAGTTCTGCAAGCAAGGCAAGAAAATAGGTGTAATTACACCTTCTGGATGCCCTCCAGGCTTTGTGCAAGTTTGTATCTGGATTTTAAGGCAGGGGATGCAGAGGTGTCTGGTCCTGTGTGAATGTAGGAGCGACCTGTGCAGCTCCCTGGGAGCCAAGGGCTGTGTGTCCATGTCACCTGGTATGCCCAAAATCCTTCCATGTTTCTGCACCTTTGCCAGTTCATTGTGAGGTCCTTCCAGTGCAACACCCAGCTTGCTGTTTCTTATTCGAGGCACCTGGTTTCTCTCTGCACACAGCAAGTGCCCTCTTTTCTGAGTTGTCACTGGTGGATCTGTCAAGCCCAGGAGGTTTTATTGAGCTAGGAAAGATCTATGGATTTCAGCCCTGCTTTTGAGGGTGCAGATGAACCCAGGCAGTGCTAAAATGAACTATTAGATGCATTCCTGTTGCAGAGGAAGCTCAGCAGATTCTTGGTGAAGAAACAGTTGGGGCAGTGCAGAAGGTCAGGCCTTGGAGGATTTGCAGGAGGACAGAGCAGACTGTGCAGTTCTCTCTGCCACGACCAGGAGTGTTTGTGGTGTAGCTGGGCTGAACAGGAGCCGAGGCTGTTGGGTTTTGTGTGCTCACTGCAGTTCCTGCATCCCAGCCTCTTGCGTGACAAGGCAATGACTTTGTGTCACTGCAAGCACACATCTCGTTTTCCTGAGCGCTGTGTTTCGCTGGCTGATCGGTTTCCTGCATATATTGTGGGCTTGGCCTCCCATCTGTGCACTTGAACTAAGCAGTTTTCTCAAACGTTTGTCGGTTTTCCTTTTTTTTTAATTAACTTTAGATTATTTTTTTCCTAAGAATTTGAAGAGGGTTGATGTAACTGTTAGCACAGGCAGCAGAAGCTGAGTCTGTGTAGAAATAAGACAGGGATTTCCTACCATGTGCTTCAGTCCCTCTTTTGCAGTTTGAGAATATTTTCCTTTCCTTGGCTGGTTTGGTCTTGATTCTCTCCTGATGCTGCCAGTGGTGAGGACAATTAATGAGAGTTAAGAGTGCATTTTTGATGTGATTTTTTTTTTTGCTGTGAGTGAAATGGAGTAGGCTATCAAAAAGATTTCAGTAAGACCATGCAGCAGTGGTAAAAATACATGATTACTGGCATGAGCTGGGTTCGAGTTGGTGATGCTGGAGCAAAATGCTGTATTGTCTCAGCTCTCACCTGAACCTCCCTCTGGAGCCAAAATGCACGGCAGGTTTTGCAGCCAAGTCACAGCACCTGTAGTACAACTGTGCTCCTGCCAAAGCAGATGCCTCTGTTCTGTTATGGGGGCCAGCTTCAAACCAACACGAGTGTGAAATCGCTGCATTGTAATGATGGTTTAACTTGTCAGCAGATGTGGTGCCTGACCAGGCTGAGATTTTTTTCATTCTTTATATGTCATCTGTAGAGAACCTGCTGTTTGCATAGAAAATCTTTGGCCCAGGGAGTTGGAAACCTGTTAGACCCATGGCATAGTATCACAGAGAAAATGTCTTAGGAACACTATGTATGTCAACTGTAGGAGATAAGCAGTTGTGCTATAATTTACCTCTTACTATTTCCATCATGAGAACACAGTCCTGAGCTGTTGATCAAGACTGCTGTTCGAGGCACTGTGCTGTAAGATGGCTTCTCCACAGACCACTTGCAGTGGAAGTAATCTTGTTCCTTTTCAATATCTTACTTGTGGGAGATAGTTTTGGTGTGGCTGTGGTCATCTGTCATCCTTTATAATTGATTCGTTCTAGTAATATTAGTGTATAGGACACAGAAAAATGAAGGTGGGTGAAAAAATTCAGTGTTGATAAAGCAGATGAAAGTATTGTCTTAAAGTTGGCTGTGGAGAAAGGGTCTTAATTTTTGTACCTTATGGAGTGGGCAAGCTCCAGGCATGCATAGGGGTGTCTGGGTTTTTTTCCTACTGTTTAAATTCTTCAATGTGTGTGTACGTGACTTCTGGGTAGGAGTAAATGAATGTTGGCTCAGGTGGGACTGAAAATAACATTTGTTATGGAAGGAGATGGGGCCAGGGAGTCTCCCAGCTCAGCCTGGAATAAATCAGTCCTCTCGCCCCTCCGTCCAGGCTGCTTCTAGGTGGCTGCCTTTTATCCAGCTAGTGCAGCCTGTTTCTGTTTAAATGATCTCTCCTGAAAGGTCCCAGAGGAAAGGGCTGCTTATTCCATGCAAGGAGAATGGTATATGGCACAGCTCATTGTTGTGTGCCCTGCTGCAAGTGCATAAATATGAAACAGCTCGCGGGCGATGCTGCGGTGGGGCTGGTGTCCCCTTCACAACCCCTCCCTCTCCTGGAGGCTCCTCTCCATCTTCCTTCCTTTTTGCAGCTTTCATGTCTTGGTGATGGAGAGAGGGAGCCATTTGGGGGTGAGATCCTCAGGGCTTGACGTTGCAGCAGCGTTTTTCAGGGGAAGGTGAATGTGGTTAACTCTTGTTCTGATGGCTGCCCGGCCTCTGTGGTGCATGTGTGTGTATACATATATATATGTATGTATTTGTATGTAAATACACACACCTTCTTAGTGGTGCTCCCTGTCCCCGGAGCATGTTGCTAGGAAGGAGGCAGAAAATGGTCTGTTTTGTTCTTTTTAACTACATATCATTACAAGGCAGTCGTGGGTTGGCCCCAAGCAGGTGATCTAGCTCGCCAGGCAGTTTTGAGGCACAAAGCAGCTCCTTTGCCCAGATCAGCGTGATGCAGTGCTTGGAGGGAGCAATACCTGTTGTGTTCTGGGCAGCGCTGTGGTGAGATGGGGGTTTTGGGTCAGAGTGCTGGTTTGGAGGCACCAGTGCCCTGGGAAAGCAGAGGGAACAGAGGGGAATCTCGGAGCATCCCCCTCTCCCTTTCCCCAGGAGAGGAGACCCCCGTCTGCTGCAGATGGACATATCCCCATTGCCTAGCTGATGTGCACCTGTCTACACCAGGGCTGTTCATCCTGGGTGTGACAGAAGCAGTGAGGGTAACGTTATTTGGAACAACCCCAGCTTGGCTCTGGATAACATCCATGATCCCATAAAATCCTGGGGTAAGGCCTGGGCTGAGTCCAGCCACTACAAATGCATATATTATTGTTGGTCATAAAGCAAACATATAGAGAATGGTATACAGAGTGAATTTAACTCAGAGAAGCATGTGTGGAAAGATCCCTCATGACTGCAGTGAGCTTACCTCACATAAGAAGCCCATCCTGCCATCCTGCTCCTCCTGGAGCGGGGCTGCAGCCCTCACGGGTGGATTTGTGCCTTCAGAAAGCTTCCTCGCTTCTTGAAAACAAACAAAACTCTTTGGGGGCTTTCAAAGGGCTGTTTAAAGGAGCCCCGGGAGAATAACTGATCGTGGATTCGGAATGATGAAGTGGTTTGTGGAATGGTGAAATATAGAGGCAAATGCAGGAGAACTCCACTTTGCAATTTGTCAGCTTCTCTAAACCCTGTAACGGATTGTTCCCCCCTCTGTCTCTTCTCACCTCTCCAATAGGAAATTAACTGATGCTATCACTAAAGAAATTGTTTTTGCCTCACAAAGTAAAATTGATACTATAAAAACCCGCCAGCAGTGTCTCCTCCTCCTTTTACATGAAGACAAATCCTTCTTGTCACCTACTGAAATGGAAAGATAAAGGCTGAGCTTTAATAAAGAAGCTCTAAGCATAAAGTGTAGAAGGAGGGAGCAGGCACAGCATGGGGAACACTCCACAGCAGCAGGTGGAGTAAGTGTCCAAAATACAACTGTGGGCCAGGGCCCTCCTGTCTGTTTATTGCATGGCCATGGACAAGTTTGGGCCCTGGAGCTCCCAAGAGTTTGTGCTGGTTTTGGTGCAAAAGTGTCTGTCTCTGTTCAGGTTCTTAGGCTTGCTGGTTTGGACTTTTTAAATCTAATTAAGCACACAAGAGAATTACACATAATTTGGTGGGTGACGAGATAATGCACAGGATATGGGACGTTTCAGAGACCTGAACATTGGGAATCTGCTGCCAGATTGGTGCTTCAGCAGGAGCTGCATTCATTCTTTGTGGGATGCATTTTCTGTGGGAAACCTCTTCTGCCAAACCACAGGGACAGGAGTGTCTGTGAGTTTCTTTGCAGCTATCCCCATCCATCCTGCATGTTCCTCATCTGCTCTTTCGTGGATAAACAATCACTTTGCTCTGGCATCAACGGGAGCCATCAGCTAGTTTGTAAACCCTGTCCTTCCTTCTTCCAGGGGATATCAGAAACCTGCTCAAGTGGATCAAACAGAATCTGTTGAAAGAGCGACCAGAGTTATTTATGCAAGGGGAGTCTGTGTAAGTACGACTGTTATGAATCCTCCTTGTGTTTCTCTGTTGATCCCCAGAGTTTGGGGGATTTTTCCTCTGGGGTGGATTTCCTATTGAGTAAGTCAATGACCATGAAAACACAGGATTTGCTTAAGTGATAGTGGGAGGTATCCCACCCACACCTTGCACTGTCCACAGAGAGCATCTTTTGCAGCCCTCACCCCAGATGTTTGAACCTTAAACATGAAGCAGGGCCATTTATACTTTCTCTTCATTGTCACTTGCAGCAGAGAAGCACCTGTATCCTCAATTCCAGGAGTTTTAGCAGGTCTGCCTGTTCCCTGCTGACATCACTGGGACTGAAGCAGTCATTCTGAGAAATGCCAACAAATACTTCTTCTGGGAAATGTATTTTTATTATCAAAATGGGGCCAGTCTCGTGGAGGGGGGGGGTAGGAAAAAAAAAAAAGGAAGGCAAGAGAAATGGAGCAGAGTGAGCTGTGCAAGCCATCCCTGACTGCGGGGTGGCGCTGGGGGTGTTTAACATTCGTCACAGATCTTTGTGAGCTGGAGCATGTGCCAGGTCCCCTGGTAACAGGAGAGACAATTGCAGGACACTGAAGATCAAAGAGGGGGAATCCCTTTGCTCAGAATCAGGGGCTTGGAGTGGATCCCAGGTGCTCAGTGCCTCTGGTAGGGGCACTGGAATGGCTTTCCCTGCCTTCACGCTGAGCTCTCTGCGCTGGAGTGTCTGCGTGGGTTTTAATTACCTGGCTTTTCTGCATGGTACGGAAATGCAGTCATCCTGGAGCATCCTCACAACGGTGCCTTTTCATTCAAATGAGCTCTGGGATTACTCCTGCGTCCCCTTTATTTGATCTAGAAAGGGCACAGACTGTACCTGTTTCCACCTCCATGCTAGGATCCCTTTTTTGGCTTTATAGGCAGTCAGCTTGTGATCTGTCCTGTGACATCCCTTGTTCTTAACTATTTATGGGGCTTTTTAGCAGCCCTGTATCATAATTATTTTTCTGTATTCTGCAGGAGGCCAGGAATTTTGGTGCTCATCAACGAGGCAGACTGGGAACTAATGGTCTGTACTCCTTCAGTTTGACTTTCTTTGTTGAAAATATTGCTCTCTCTGTTCTGTGGTTGCTCTCACAGAAGCTATTTCTGATTCTTGCCCCAAGCAAAGCATCTCATATTTGAGGGGGAAGGGGCAGGCTGGAATCTATCTCCTGTACTGTGTCTGTTCAAAAGCCTGCAGCCTCTCTCTAACCTGCTGAGTCTCATCAGCCAGACAGGGTCTGAAGAGAGATCACCCTTTTTCCTTGGTCTCTGGAGCTGGGTTTTGCACCTCTGGCTGCTGGCAGGTCCTCCCACGTGTGGGGTGACAGCATGGGGGGCACCTGGGACATTCAGCCCCACACAGAACCACCTTCCCTGGAGTCAGGTGGTGCCTGGCAGGTAAAGGCCACAGGGAGATTTCAACTCAAGCAGGCACTTGGTAAATGCACCTCCTCAGCCCACTGTTGTGCTCAGACAGCAAACAGCCCCTCGCCATTTCCCTGCCTCAGGCAACCACCTGTTCTGTCAAAACCATGGTCCAGAAAGGCGTGTGGGGTGATGAGCATCAGCATTGTGGCTGATTTCTCACCTTTGCTTCTGTTATGCTGAAAACATCCGTCTGTCCCCTTCTGCTCTCCCTAATACTCACCATCTTTTTATGAGCTGTTTTCTCTTTGCAGCTTGTATTTGGAAATGACATTTAAACAATTTTTCATTTTTTTTTTCTTGGCCTGCAGGGTGAGCTGGATTATAAACTCCAGGACCAGGATAATGTGCTTTTCATCTCAACGTTGCACGGCGGGTGAACTCCTGAAAAAACAAGAGGATGTAAATCCAAATCCCTGGGGAAAAAAAAAAACCAAACAAAAACCTTAACCCACCCAAACCTCTCTTGAACTGCCTGTGTCCAGTCTCTGCATCTTCCCACTGGGTTCACTTGTTCTAGACATCCAAATAAAGCCCCGCCAGCCTGCGGCCTTCTGTCCACCACAACAGCATCCATCCTTTGGTCCTCATTTCACCTCTCCTGACTGCACTTCCAGGTACCCTGACAAGCAGAGAGCACCTCAGCATGTGGGACTTTGTTTTTCTCTGACAGGAGGAAGAGGGGTGCTGAACCCTGAGCAGGGTAACATGTCTTAACATGCAGTGAGGTGTTCTGGTGCTGGGAACCAGGATTCTTTTAACACCATGCTTAATGTTGGTACAGTCTCTGCACCAGCCATGGGAAGGGTGAGAAAGTGCCAGGAAACAAAAGGTGCCTCGACTAGCTTTTCCATGGGGTAGCAAACATGACAGCTCCAGAGCCCTCAGAAGTGACTTTCACCTTGTCATGATATTTATTTATGGGAAGCAGGAGAGAAATAGGCTTTTTTGGTTTTGTATTTCTGATCCCTCATGCTGCTTTCATACCAGAGCTGAGGCAGGGTGAAGTACTGGCCCATGAATAATGTCAATTTATAATGATTTGGTTGGAGGGGAAACAAACCCTCACCCAGCCTGAGACAGCACAGAGTGATCAGGGCAGCAAATGATCTTTCTGTCACCGTGATAGACAGAATTGATCAGGCTGCACTGCATTCTGTGCAGGTGGGAGCTGCAGTCTGGCTGGAGAAGGGCTGGGGCTGGAGATGCGCAGTTAAAGTGCCAAGACCCGAGAAAGTCAGTGGCTTTTAACCCCTTGTGTCAGTGGGAGGGAGAGGCTTCTTGCTGCATGCCTTGAGGAAGTGCCTGTCTGTGGTTCTGCTAGGGCATGGCTGGTGTTGGCTTTCCAGAAGTTTCCTCGGATAGACAGCCTGGCCCCCGCCAGCCAGGAGGCTACGGCCAGAGCAGAGGGATGGGCTCAGAGAGGATAGCATTGGCACCAACAGGTCTGAAACGTGCTGCATGAGCTTCCAGGAGTGCCTGAGCAGGACTGTCCTGCGCTCCCCCCTGCCCTGCTCACCTGTTTGGGCACGGGTCCAGCAGCGTGCAGAGGTCCCCGGCAGCAGCTCCTGCCTGAGCCGCGGCTGTGCTGGAGCAGAGGGCTCGCCGGTGCTCCTTCAGTGCCTCTCAGAGCTGGGGTGCACCATGTGCTGCTCTGAGAGCCCTCAATCTTCAGGAGCTGCTGAGGGTGTGGGGAGCTCCGGGTGCAGCAGCCCTGCCCAGGCAGCCTGGCCCAACAAACACCCGAGTGCCGCGCACACGGAGCCTCTCCTGGCCAGGAATTCCTGTCTGATGCAGAGAGTGATTCCCTCAGCTGACTTCTCCACTGACTCCTCTCTCGTGTCTACCCCTCCACAACCTGCAGAACTGAAAGCACCCACAGCCTGCGATGCTTCTGCATCTAAGGAGCCCCAGCTCCAACCCACTGCTGGTGACAAACCGACGTTCAGCCTTTCCCAAATCCAGCCGCAGCAACTTGAGTCCAGCTCACGCCGTTCGTAAATGACACAGACGGGCCAAAGGCTCTTCTCTGTCCCGAGTTCCTGGCCCTCAGCTTAGCTGGGCCGGGACAGTGGAAGGGGATTCCCGGTGGTGGTGGGAGCTGGCTGAAAAACAAGGAACCTGAGTGGGGTGCGGCTTGAAATGGACTGAAACACAATGGGAAAAAGCAGGTTCATCTTCAGCACTGCTGCCTGCCCTTCCTCTACCCTGCCTCTGTGCCTTAGGCTGGGCTTGTCTGTTCTCATCCCCCCCAGCTGTTTGCTCAGATAAGATGGGTTCCTTCCCCAGGAGCTGTTAGTCCCCTCAATGGTGCAGGTAGACCCAGGTGGCTTAGCTCCTGCTGTAGTAAAAGCTGTCAATCACTGCTAAAAAAAGCTAGAAATGGGAAGATGAAGGAAGCCGGGGGGTGGAGAAGAGGGGTACAGCTAAATCCTGTAACAACAACAGCGGCAAAAAGTTTCAGAAATAAAAACCTTTTAAAACATTCTCCCCCTCCAGCTTTGTCCTAGATAGGCTCTTGGTGAAATTCTGCTCGGATCTTGTAATGCTTCCCTCCTCCTCCTGGGTTTCCTTGGCAGCCCCGGCCGAGCCGTTTGGCTGGTGGATTCATAAAGCCTCTCTGTTAGAAGGAGCCTTCCTCCGGCCGCCGTTCCGCGGGGGTTGCTGCTCTCCGAGGGGCTCCCCGAGCCCCGCCGCGGCGGCGAGGGCCGTGCCCGCAGCCCCGAGCCGCTCTCGGCCGAGCCCGCCCGGTGCCCCAGCGGCGGGGCCGATTCTCGGCCCGACCGAGACCCAGCGCGGTCGGAGCGGCCTCCGTGTGCCCGGGGCTGCGGCAAGAGCACCGGAGGAGTGTCCCGGTGCAAGGGGCCTGGCCCACTCCGAAACGCGTTACATGAAATTAAGCCGCAATGTTGAAACAGAGAAATAAATAAAGCTAAGAAGGATAAGCCGGGATGGAACCGCAGGGCCGCCGCACTCGGCTGCGGCCCCACCGCGCCCGGCAAATCGCCGGTGCCCGAGGCTCGGCCCCTCCGTGCCTGCCCGGTGCCTGCCCGGTCGGGGCTGACCGTCCCGGGGATGACCCGGCCGGGGTTTGACGCATTGAGACCGAGCAGCCTCGGCCACGCCGAGCAGAGCGGAGCCGCCGCTGGTGTTTCCTCAGTTTCCCTGAAATCCTGGCCCCGAGCCCCGGGCCGCAGCCGGGAGCGGTTACCTGCCGTGCCCGGGCCCGGGGAAGCTCCGTCCTCTGTCCTGTGCCCCGAGAGCCGTCCGGGAGCCCCGCCGGAGGAGGTGAAACCTCTGCTACAGATGTCCAGACACAATTCTTGGTTCGTACGGCTCCATCGCACAAGAATTGCGTTTGGACAATCAGGAGCGGAGATTCCCATCCCGGGCTCGCGGGATCTTCCAGGGGGAATCCGGCTGGAGCCTGGAAAAGAAGGACACACGGGGCCCTGAGCCGGCTCCCGCCGCCCCCCGCTCCCGCTTCCCGGCCCCGCCGAGCCGCTGCTCCAGCCCCGACAAGTTTCGAGCGCAGCCGCGGCGTTTCGCATCCCAGGTTCCATTTAATGGCACCGCGAGGAGTTTAATTTTACCTCCTAATTTCTTATCCCTTAAAAAAAAAAAAAAAAAAAAAAAAAAAAGCAAAAAAGCGCAGCTCTATTAAAAAAAAAAGAAAAAAGGAAAAAAGAATAAAAAAGAATAAAAAAGAATAAAAAGAGAAAAAAAAGAAAAAAACCAACATAAAAAAATTTAAAAAGAGAAAAATAAACGAAAAAGAGATGAACAAGAAAAAAGATAGAAAACGAAAACCGACGATCCATCCCTGCCGGAGCAGCCCCGGTGGAGCGGGGGCTCGGTGCGCCGGGGCTGGCGGCCGCGGCGGGGCTCGGTGCCTCCGGCAGCCGCGGGGCTCGGCGGGGGTGATGCTGCGGGCACAGACCCCGGCCCCGCGCTGCAGCCGCGCCGCTCCTGCCTTGGAGAATCCACCAATTCCAAGCGGATCGCCCTCAAAATTCGTGCACTTTGAACAAATCTCCGAAATTTAGAAATGACCGCTGGGGGGGAAATATTAATGATAAAAATAAAAATAAAAAATAAAAATAAAGGAAAAAGAGATGAAAAATCCAGGCTTCTTCCCCAGCCCCTCCTCACCGACCGGCGCCCACGAAGTTGGGAACAAATCCCCCCTCTCCAGCCGGGGAAAATCCCAGCCCGCTGCCGGCGCTTCCCCCGCCGATTGCCGGTGCCGGTGGCCGCGGCCGCTCCGCGGCGGGGCCGGGCGGGTCGCCCCGAGAGAAGCACCGGGGGCTGCGGGCGAGCGGCGGACCCCCGGCCGCCCGAGCCGCCCTCGGCCCCGGCGGCCCACGGGGCTCCGAGTTTCCACGGGGCGCGGAAAGTGCGTCCCGCGGGGGCGGAGCGGGCGGCCCCCGCGGCTCGGCGGGGCTCCCGCGGCACCTGCTGCCGGCCCCGAGCCCGGCCGAGCCGCCGCCGCTCTGCCCCGCTTCCTCCACGCCGTATCCACCCGGGAGGGTCCCAAAATCCGCCCGGGAGGGATGCGCACACCGGGGCTCTGCGGGCTGCGCCGGGGCCGGGCAGGGCTTTTAGTTGAACGGCACAACAATAAATGTGTTGCAGAGCCGGCGAGAAAAGAATGGGGATGACCTTCAATTGGTACTGGATTTGAATAACACCACGGGGTGATAAATGCCCATTGTGTTTTAGGAGTAATGAATCTCCACTGTCTCTATAGCACAGAAACAGCAGCTGCAACCTGGAGCCAGCCATCTCTTAAAGACACAGCTTCCCAAACCTCGGCTCCGGCCCGGCCCGCAGCCGCCGCACCGCCGGGCCCGGGGCGCGGGGTGCGCTCAGCCCCGGGGGCTCGGCCCCCAGCCCCTTGGGGTGGTGGGGATCCCCCCCGAGCCGCCGGGCAGAGCTGGGTCTGGGGTCCCCTCCCACCCACTCGGCCCCCCTTGGAGACCCCCTCCGTTCTGCTGCCGCGGGAGGGACACTGCCCGGGTACCCCGTGGGGTGTGGGGTCACCCGCACCCCAACTCGGCCCCCCAGCGGCGGGGAGAGTGCCGGGGATCAATAATGCTCATTGTTTTCCCCTAATGAATATTACCGAGGTGCCGGGCCGGCAGCTGCGGGCTCCGGCCGCAGGAGCGGGGACATCGCCGGCCTCTCCCCGCCCGGGGACCCCCAGCTCCAACCTGCCCAAGGTCCCCGCAGTCAGAGGGGAGAGCAGGGAGGTGGCCGACCTCCTCCACTGCTGCCTGCCACCACCCTGGGTGTCACAGGGGTCCCTGGGCAGAACCGGAGCCGGGTCTGGAAGGGCTCACGGTGGAGGTCCCTGCTTGTTCTCCCCTCGTGTCCTCACACAGGGACTGGGCATGAGAGGGATTGGTGAGTGCTGGGACAGAAACTCCCGCAGCCCCAGGGATGCTTGGGGCAGCCCAGCCCCACTGAGCTGCAGGGTGACCCCAGTCTCTGTCCCCAACCCTCAGCAGTGTCCCCTCCCTTAGGCCTCGCCCCTGGAGCCCAGCGACAGTGGCAGAGACTGTCAGGCCCAAACCCTGAGCAGGGACCAACAGGGCTGGGATCTGCGACTGGAGATTCCCTCCCTGGGAGGTTTTGCCCACCCTGAAGAGGCAGGAAGGTGTCCCAGGGCTCGGGGACAGCCACATCCTCACAGCCCCTTCCCCGTGGGCCGGGGCCAGGGGGATGCCCAGCTCCTGCCACAGCCGTGCACCTCCCTCCTCTGCGTCCCAACACATCCCTGCCAGAGCCAGTAGCAATAAACCCACTTCCTACGAGCGTGAAAACCAAAAGAAAGCCAGCATTTAATAAAAGAAAAAAGAGCAGCAGCAGCTGAAGGCCCCTGAGCTGGGTTGCAGCCATTGCCTGGGACTGGCCACTCTTTGGGAAGCGGGAACCATCCGAGGGAAGCCCCTGCCGCTGCTCCGGGTGTTCTGGCATTGTTTTAGCCCCGGACCTGCCGGCCTTTTAACTTGTTTTAATTCCTAACGCTCCCCACCACCACCTTTTTTTTTTTTTTTTTTTTTTTTTTTTAAAGTCTCTCTCCCAAATCTCAGCCGAGTTAATGAAGTTATGTGATCCTATAAATGTTAATTGTCTAAACTTCTTCTCTTCTCTCCCCCCTTTTTTTTTTTTTTTTTTTTTTTTATCTCTCTCCTCCTTGCTGCTTTCTGCTCCACTTGTAATAAAGAAAATATCTTGGCTGGTCTTAGCCAGTTGCTTGGCAACCTCAATAGAAAAAAAGAGAACAGAATGTAACCAATCCCGAGACAACCGAAAGATTTTGGTGACATGTGACCTCTCGGAAAAGGGCAGCCTTAAACTGTCCCTTCTGTCCTTTGCTCTGACCATTAGGGTCCCCTGCCCTCCCCCCCCTCCGGTTCCTTACACCAATAAATATGGATTAGTGAAATACTTTTTCCCACACTGATGAAAAGCCGGGATTGATCTTTCCACCTCCTTTATCTACCAACCTGACAAGTTTCTAAACAAAATTAAGAGGGAAGAGGCGAAAGGAGCCATCCCAGGTTGGGCGGCCGGGGCCGGATCCTGCCCCGCCGTGGGGATGGGGGTGCCCGGCGGGGCGCTGGCGCCGGCTGTGCCGGGCTGCTCCGCTCTCCGTGTGCTGGGGAGCCCCTCGCAAGGCACCAGCCAGTTAACAAGTGAAATGCAGCTCTTCTAACCCCACAGGAAAAAAAAAAAAAAATAAATAAAGCCCTGGCCAAGCCCTGCGCTCCCTCGGTGGGTGCCTGTGTGTCCTGGGGAGACCCGTCCTGCTCCTCACCGCCGAGCCCCAGCGCTGGCGGGCGGTCGGGGAAGTTGTCTGCAAATTTCATCCTGGAAAGAAAAAAAAAAAAAAAAAACAAAAAAACCACCAACAAACCCACAACATGATGTCATTGGCGTTCTGGTGCATCCCGCCGGCGCCCCTCCACCTGCCGCCGGGTGCTGCTTGGCCGTGAGCCTCAGCACGACCGCGAGCCTCGGCCAGCCTGGCACAGCCGTGAGCCCCGGCACGGGGGGTCGGGGATCAGCCCCCCGGCTTTCCCCGGCTCCCGGCGCGGTCAGGGCCTCTTTGGCCAGCAGTTCCCCACTTCCCCAAAAAGCATCACCTTGCCAGCTCCCTTCCTCCCACCAGCTGCCAGGAAAAAAAAAAAAAAATTAGGGCAAGGACAGGGAGCTAGAGCAAAACCAATGAACTTGTTTCCAGCTTTTCCTTTGGATCAGCCGTCCAGTACCGGGAGAAAAACATTTATCCTGTAAAAAAACTCCCCTCTCCGTGCAGGCTCCGATCCCGTCGTCACTGGGACACTGGCTGGAGACATGGGCTCAGCTCGGCGGCAGAGGACACTGTAAGTTGCCTGCTTTAGCAGTTTCCTGGCTTTTTTTTTTTTTCTTTTTTTCCTTTTTCTTCCTTTTTTTCATTTTTTTTTCTTTTTGTTTTTGTGGGGCAGTTATGCCACGGTTTGGGGGCTGAGACCCACAGGGGTGGAGGAGGAGGGTCGGGCAGGGGGCGGTTGCAAACAGGGGGGTTTGTGGGGGGCTCAGGCTGCGAGGTGCGGGCAGGGTGGGCACCGGCGCGGTGCCGGTGCCGGCGGCGGCCGGTGGTGCTGGGTGCCGGCAGCCCCGGGGTGCACAAAGCCCCTTTGAGCTCCTCACAGAGGAGCTGCTGATCCCTCGCCGGCCCTCGGAACCGGGGACGGCCACTGCAGAGGAGAATGGAACCCCCGGGAGGGCTGGCGGGGAGGGAGGGGAGCTCAGGGCTCTGGGGCAGCTGCCCGTGGGGGTCTGGCCGCAGCCTGAGCCCTGAACCCTGCGGTGCCCGAAGCGTGGGCTGGTCCCTGGCCAGCCCCGCTGCTCTGGGGAGCTGTGGAGAGCGGGGGTGCCCCAGCCCTCCCACGCGGGGATGGGCACTCACTGCCTCCCTCCGCGGGTCGCGGTGACATCCACGGAGCCACCGGACCGCGGTCTCCGGGGTGGCCGCGGGCACGGCTGCGGTGCGGGCCGGGGTGGAGAGGCAGGTGGGACCGCAGGGGACCCCGCGGCACCTGCTGGCACCCGATGGGACCCGGCGGGACCCGGTGGGATGCAGTGGGACACAGTGGGACCCGGTGGGCCCTGGCAGCCCCGCTGCCGAGGGCGGCTGGCCAGGCACAATACCACGGCCCCTCTCCCGAGCCGCCGCCGGAGCCCCTTTCCCAGCGCCGAGCGCCTTTGTCTCGCCTTTGTGATGGAAAGAGCCCCCCCTCCTAAATCACTGCCCTGACACCCCCATTGTCTCCTTCCCGGGGAGGTTTGAAATTTCCCCCCCCCCGCCTCCCGAGGTCAGGAATGTGGCCGGTTTCTATTGGGACGGAGGAGCAGGGCTGGGTGGGGGGCTGCGGGGTCACGCCGGCTCGGCGGGTCAACCCGAAAACAAAACCTTTTGAAATACCTACTCTCCATCACTGCCAACATTGTCCCCTGCCAGCGGGGGCCTGGCACGGCCCCTCGACGCCTCCAGCCCGGCCGCTGCCCACCCCAGCGGTCAGCAGCTGGGGGGGGGGGGGACAGAAGGGTATTGTGCCGGAGGGGACAGCTTTGTTTGCGGTCACAGCTGCCCCGGGTTGGGACGGGACCGACCGCCAGCCCCGCTGCGGGGAGAGGAGGGAGGGACGGGAGTGCAGCGGTCAGTGCATCACTGGGGGGACCTGGTGCATCGGGGACCCTCTGGCACTGTCCCTCTGAGAGGTGGCACTGGGGGGGACAGAGGGAAGCTCCCTGTTGCCCCTGGAGTGAAGCCTCGGAGTGTGCAGCCCACTGATAGCCTAGCATCGGTTTTCTGCCTCAGTTTCCCCTTGCTGTGGGAGGTGTCCCTCTGCCCCCTGACAGATGCCTGGGGACCCCTTTGACAGCCAGAGCCGGGGCGCTGCTGGGCCTGATGCCAAAAGCTGTGGTCCATACTGGGGAGAAAAGGGGCTATTCTGAGGCTGAACCAGCTGTGCCACCCAGGAGGGTCAGGATTTGGCCACTGCAGGGCTTGAATGTGGCTCCAAGAGTGGCAGTGCCTTGCAGGTGGAGTGGAGCACGGCCCTGCCTTCCTGCTCCCAAGAGAACCCCCAGGAAGGCCTCACACTCCCAGAATTTCACAGCCCACCAGGAAGACTCCAGTCAGGCCTCCCAATGGGTTGAGGTTTTGGGGACACTGGCAGTGTGTCACTGCCCCATTCACAGTGGCACAAACCTCCCTTTCCCCACAGCCAGGGTGGGAATGCTGTTCCCATCAGCCTCCAGCCCCTCTGGCACAACATCTCCTGGGTGGGCCACGATCCCCCCGGGTGGCCAAAATCCCTCCCAGGATGGCCCAAATCCCTCCAAGATGGCGAAAATTCCCCTGCATTTTTCCTGTGTGGGGAGATCTGTGGTTCCTGCAAAGAGCAAAGCAGAGCAGCGCCCGTGGATGTGATGGGTTTAGCAGAGACCTGGAAGGAAAACCCAGCTGAGAGGGGAGCGCTGGCCTCCTGAGCTACACAACAGCTGGGAGGTGCTGGGAACATCTGGAACAGCTGGAATGGCACAGGATGAGGGGCTTGCCTAGCAGAGGGTGTGGTGGATTCACAGGCACTCCCTTGGTTCCAGAATTGCCTCCTGGACAGGCACTTGCTGGGAGGCTGAGAAGCAGGGGGCAGGGCTCCGTGCCTCAGTTTCCCCAGCAGGAAACGGGGCTGATGTTTTGAGGCTGGGAAGGTCAGGGGAGGTCTGGAGAAGGCATGTCTGGAGGGGAGAGCACCAATTGGGCAGTGTCACAGCCTGGGAATGGGGACCCTTGGGGGTACTGTGGACTTTGGGCAGCTATTCGGGTCCCCAGGATGTTTTTTCTTGTGAAAAAAAAAAAAAAGATTAATAAAAATATTTTGTTGACCAAGGGACTTGTACTGGCCTCAGCCATTTACACACACACAGAATCCCTGCATTTATAGACACACATATGTACACACACATATCTTTGTATATTTGCCATTTGCAACCAAGGTTGAGCCTTTTAAAGCAGAAAAATACGACGTTTGAGGAAACTGGAGCTTTTCACAGGCTTTGATGAAAATCCTAGAAAATTTCAAGGAAGGGGTGGAGAGGCATGGAAGGTAACCAAAATCCTCATCCCTGGAAAAAGCAGCCTTTTCCTGTTAAAAAAAAAAAAAAAAAAAAAAAAGAAAACATACTCCTCTAAACGCTGTGCAGTGCTGCTCCTGCCCGGAGCCTTGGGGATGGAAGGTGGATTTCCAGGCAGGATGCTGGCTCTGTATTGCAGGTGTTGCCATGAGTGCACGGAGCTGTGAGGATGTCCTGAGCCCCATGGGGACACCCTGGGGACCTGTAGGACCTGTCCCCTGCCTTCCAGTCCCGCTTGTGTGGCACTGGAGCTGTCACAGCCCTGTGTTAGCAGCCTGGTGCAGATGGAGGTGCTGAGCCACAGCACGGAGCTGGGGGGGTCGTCACCCCGAGAACCCCAGAGCAGGTGCCCTGACAGGTCTCTCCATGCCCCCTTCTCCCCGAGCTCACCTGGGTTGTGTTCCATTGCACACCTGCTTGTAAGGTGCCCCTTGGCTCTCAGTGGGCTCTGAGGGTCCATTGTGAGCCCAGCAGCAGCCAGGATGTGGGGGGAAGGTGGATTGCAAAGGCAGGGATAACTCTGACCCCAGCTGAGCTTGGGAGGACAGGCACGGGATGCTCTGTCCCTCTACCAGTCCCAGCCTGTCTGTGTTTCACTGGCCTGTGCCTCAGTTTCCCTGTGTCACGGTGGTGGCCCCCCTTCCTCTGCCTGCTTTGGGGGTGATGGGGCTGTGGGAGGGGCAGTCTCTCCCTCCCTTCCTCTGCTCTGGAGCCCACGGGCAGGGAGTGCTGGCCAGGGCTGCACCAGGGCAGTGGGGCCGTGGCTGTGCTCGGGTGGCTGAACCGTGTGGGGTGCCAGGGGAGGGGCAGGTCCAGCTGTGACCCTGAGGGACAATGCAGGGATGGAGGGGATATCAGGGTGAAGAAGGGATGCAAGGATGGAGACGTGAAGAGAGGAAAAAGAGAAGGGATGCAGGCATGAAGAAGAGCAGGGATGAAAGAATGGAGGGGTGAAGGGATGGAGGGCTGTGGGGATCAAGGATCAGGGATGCAGGGATGAAGAAAGGCAGGGAGAGAGGGCTGTGGGGATCAGATCCAGCTCGGAGACACCCCGGGCCCCCCCCCGAGCGCCGGTACGGGCGGAGCGGCGGCGCCGGGAGGTGGCAGCAGCGACCGAGCGCGGGGCCGCGGAGCGGGGGCGGTGCCGGCGGGGGTGTCCCCGAGGGACGGGGGGGCCGCGGGCTCCGCGGGCATCCCCGCGGCTCTGCCGCCCTTGCTCCGCCCTCATCCCCGCCGGGGCTGCGGGGCCGTGCTCCAGGGCTCCGGCGGAGGGCGGAGGGGCTGCCCCTCGTTCAGCCTTCCCGGAGGGATGCACACGGGTGGAGTCCCGACACGGACACGGGTGGGTCCGGCTGTGCTGAGCTCTCGGGCGCCTGCCCCTTCCCGCAGCTCCTCCACGGCTGGGAATTCCCGGCCGCGCTGGCGCCGAGCCCTTCCCGAAATACTTGTCCGAGCCGGGGCTGTAAACAGCATTTTTCTCTCCTTGCAGTGAGTCCCCCGCCCTCTCTGTTGCTTCTTTCAGGTGTTGCTGGATTGTTCACTTCCCGACGCCTCCGCTGGACCCTGATGGAGCCGCCCGGGGCCCCGCTGACCCCGGTGCGGGTGGGCACAGGCTGTGGCTCCCACCCGTCCCGCAGCGGGGCCGCCGCAGTGAGAGGTGCCCGGCGCTGCCGGGGGGAGCGCGGAGTTGCCGCTCGGCAGGACGTGACCGCCTCCCGGCCCGCGCTCGCTCTGGAAGCTGACAGCTTTATTTATGGATGGGGTGGGAAACCAGAAGGCTCGGTCAAACGTCCCACAGGCCCCGGGCCTGCCCTGCCCGCGGCTCGGACACGTCACAGACACGCCCGTGGGCCTGCGAATGGTCAGCCATGGAGGACAGCCCGGCTGGGACACGGCTCGGTGGGGTGCGCTGCCTTGAGCCGTGAGCCCACTCAGCCACCAGTGGCCATAAAAGCCCCCCTCAGCCACAAGCCTCTCTGGGCGCCATCCCCTTGTCCATAGCCTCCCTGGTGATGATGCCCCTGGCAACCAGCGCCCTTGGCCATATTCCTCCAAACATGAGCCCCCCCCGCATCCCATCGCCCGCCCACCCGCGCCGTGCAGGCACCGTGGGGATCCAACCGTGTGCTGGCCAGGGGCACACGGGGATGCCCTGGAGCATCCTCGGGGAGGGTGTTCTGGGGTGTCCCCGGTCTCCCGCCCCCCAGCCGTGGGCTGTGCGGGGCTCTGCAGCGATATCGGCTCTATTTAAGGAAACCCGACCCAAACTGGCCCCTGGGGCTTGCGGCGGCGGCGGGGCCGGGCCGGGGGCGGGGGCGGGGGGTGCGCTGAGCGCGGCGGGTCCCAGCCCGCCCCTTCCCCGCCCGCCGCCTCCGCCATGGGCGCCGCGGGGCCGCTCTGCGCCCTCCTCCTGCTGCTGGGCACCGGCACCGGCACCGGCACCGAGAATGGGCCGGCCCCTCCTCGCCTGGTACTCGCCCTCCTGGCCCGGAACGCGCAGCACTCGCTGCCGCACTGCCTGGGAGCCCTGGAGCGCTTGGACTATCCCGCGGGCAGCATCGCCCTGTGGTGAGGGAGCGGGACCCCCGCGGGGAGCCGGGACGCCGGGGGGAGCGGGCATCCCGCGGTGCGGAGAGTAGCACGGATCCTGGGGGAGGAGAGGGCTGTGGGGGAACGGGCATCTCGGGGGGATCCGGGATGCTGGAGGCACAGGGACCGCGGGGATAACGGGGAGCCCCGGGAGAATGGGGATAGTGGGGGGGAAGGAGGGTTCTGGGCAGTAAAGGGAGCGTGAGGGGAATGGAGAGCCGAGGGTAGCAGGGACCCGAAGGACAATGCCGGGGGGAGCTAGGGAGAGTGGGGGAACTGGGGGCTCGGGGTGATCTTGGAGTAACAGGGGCCTGGGTGGACAGAACGGATTCGGAGAAATGGGGGCCTGCGGGGGAACGGGGATCCTTAGGAGGCAGAGACTTTCGGGAGGAACAGAGACCCCGCTGCTAGCAGCGCCCCCAGCCCCAAAATGTTAGAGGTGGCTCTGCCCCGTGTGTGGGACCCAGCAGGGAACCGGGAGGGGCTCGGGCTGCCCCGCGGCGAAGGGGCAGGACCCCCAACTTTCCCCTGAGGGAGCTGTGGGGCTGATGAGGGAGGGGACCCCTGGGCACAAGGAGATTCTGCATCATCGGGGACAGACGCTGCCTTCCTCCTCCCTGCAGGGCTGACCCTCAGCCCCCCTTTCCCAGACACCCTCAAGCCCCCTTTACCGTGCTGGGGGCTGGCTGGAACAGGAGTCTCCCGTCTCCTCGCTGCGCCACTGCCGTCTCTCGCCGAAACTTGTCGGAAACTTTTCTGCAGCTGCTTTCGTGGGGGAGCTGAGGCGGGGGCTGGCGGAGGGATCCTGGCAGGGCTGGGCAGGGGTCAATGGGGAAGGGGAAAGGGGAAGGGGGATCCTCACCTTTATCCGCTGCACCCCCCGGAATCCCCGGCCGCAGGACCCCGCAGGGTGTTTCAAGAGCAGCCTGTGGAGCTGCAGGGATACAGATCCTGCCTTGTCCCGTTAAATCCCCATGACATCAGTGCCTGGGGGATGTCCAGGGGCTCTTTGACAGGTCGAGGGTGCCAAGGAGTGTGGGAACTTGGGGTTTGGCCCAGTGCAAGGTGAGATCAGCTCTGTCTGTGCTGGGCTCTCTGTGAACATTGTTGTGAGGACGGGTGGGAGAGTTGGGAATGGTGATGGTGCCCGGCAAAGGGAATGTTCAGGAAGAGGGATTTTTTTGCTGCCTGTTGAATCCTTTCCTCTCACTGCTGGAGCAGTGGGATGCACAGGGGTGCTGTGGGGTGCAGAGGGGTGCAGAGGGACAAAGTGGCTGTGCTGCAGTGCTCATGATGGGCAGTAACAAGGCTGAGGTGAGGAGAACATGTCCAGGGCTGCCACTGGGCTGCAGGGATGAGGGGCAGGAGCCGTGGAACAGCGGTGGCACTAGGGAAGAAATTACCAGTTGGGGTTGTCCCTCCTGCCTGCGCAGCCTTGGTTCCTTCAAATTATATGTTCTGTCCCCAAGCAAGTCTGTCACTGGCTCAGTGTTTTGGCCCCGTGAGCATTTCTGGTGCAGGGTGAGGTCCTGGTTGTCCCTTGAGGAGGACCCCCAGAGCCTGATGTCCCCTTATCCCAGGTGTGCAACAGACCACAACTCAGACAACACAACGGCAATGCTGCAGGAGTGGCTGGGGGCCGTGGGGAAGGACTATCACTCGGTGGCCTGGAAGGTGCAGGAGGAGCCCAGGTGAGGCTGGGTGAGTGCTGGGTGGGGGTAGATGTGAGCTGTGAGGGGCTCCAGGAGCAGCATCAACGCTCCCTGGCTGGGGACCAGGAGGAGAGAAGCAGAGTGGGGCTGACTCAGCCTGCCGGCACGAACAGCCTGCACCGAGTTAGTGCAGTGAGTGAGGTTAACCCCTGCCTCTCCCTGCCCAGCTCCTACCCTGACGAGCTTGGTCCCAAGCACTGGAGTGACAAACGCTATGAAAACGTGATGAAGTTGAAACAGGAAGCTCTCACCTATGCCCGGGAGCAGCAGGCAGACTACATCCTGGTAAGGGGCTCGGGGCACTGGTGGGGTGGGGGCTGAGGTGGTCTTCTCCATGTCTCCAGAACCTGTGCTGTCTCTGCAGTTCGTGGACACTGACAGTGTCCTGACCAACAACCAGACCCTCAAGTTTCTCATGGCACAGAACAAGTCAGTGGTGGCCCCCATGCTGGACTCACAAACTTTCTACTCCAACTTTTGGTGTGGCATCACACCCCAGGTATGTCCCTAGAAAGCCCTGGAGAATGAGGCACCCCCGTGGTGGAGGAGCCCTCTGCCATGGGGGCACTGTGCTGCTGTGCCACAGGGGTACTATCGCCGGACAGCTGACTACTTCCCCACCAAGAACCGGCAGCGGGTGGGCTGCTTCCGTGTCCCCATGGTCTATGCCACCTTCCTGATCGACCTGCGGAAGGAGGAGACCTTGCACTTGGCTTTCTACCCACCCCATCCCAACTACACCTGGGCCTTCGATGACATCATCGTCTTTGCCTACTCCTGCCAGGAGGCTGGTGAGGGTGGTGGGGGTTTTGGGGGGTGCAGGGGCTTGGGGGAGCTGTGCTGCTCACCTGTCTCACCTGGCAGGTGTGGAGGTCCACGTGTGCAACCAGCACCACTTTGGTTACATCAATGTTCCTGTGAAGGCCCACCAGACGCTGGAGGATGATCACGCCAACTTTGTGCATCTCACGCTGGAGGCCATGGGTGAGTGCCCAAGGGTGGAGAGGTCCTGGAGGCCTCCAGGTCCTGACAGGGCTGTCAGCCCCAGCTGCCAGCCAGGGGAACCTGGCCTCCACTGAAGAGTGTCTCCTCTCTCCACAGTGGATGGTCCCCCCATGCAGCGCTCCAGGCACATTTCTCTCCTGCCCAGGCCACTCACAAAAATGGGCTTTGATGAAGTAAGTGCCCGATGGAGCCACTCATGCCCCCCTGTCCATCCCTCTGGTTGCATCCATCTCTCTGATTGCATCCAGCTCTCTGATCGCACCCATCCATGGCAAAGCCCCTGTCCCCATCCTGCAGTAGGGCTGTGTGTTCCCCATGACAACATGTCCCATTGTTGGGGCTCTCCTCTTCCTCCCTAGATCTTCCTAATCAACCTGGTGCGGAGGCCAGACCGGCGGCAGCGAATGCTGGCGTCCCTGCAGGAGCTGGAAATCATTCCACGGGTGGTGGATGCTGTGGATGGCAGGTGACCATGAGGGGACCACTCAGCCACTCCCCTGGTGTCACCCTGGGGAGGGGACGGGGAGTGTCTGGGGGGACACCTCGCTGATGCAGCCCCTCGCCTTGCAGCACCCTCAACAGCAGTGACATCAAGGTGCTGGGTGTGGACCTGCTACCCGGGTACTACGATCCCTTCTCTGGCCGCACGCTCACCAAGGGGGAGGTTGGCTGCTTCCTCAGCCACTACAATATCTGGAAGGAGGTATGGGCCCACAGCGGCCATGGGGTCCCTAAGGGCCACCAGCAGTGGGCAGGAACCCTGTGAGCATCACAGATGTCTGGAGGGCCTGGGGAGAAGGGGTGTCCTGCAGGGTCAGTGGCCCCAGTATGGCCCAGAATGGTGCTGGGATAAGCTTGCACCTCTGCCACCTCTCCCAGATCGTGTCCCGGAGGTTGGAGCGGTCAGTGGTCTTTGAGGACGATGTGCGCTTCGAGGCTGCCTTCCCAGCACGGCTGCAGCGGCTGATGGAGGAGCTGGAGCAGGCACAGCAGGACTGGGACCTCATGTAGGTGCTGGGGCTAGGGCGATGTGGGGTGGGGGTCCCCAAGGCTGGCTCTCATGGTTCCCTGGCCACTCCACAGCTACCTGGGGAGGAAACAGGTGAACGACGAGGATGAGGCGCCTGTGAAAGGCGTGCGGAACCTGGTGGTGGCCGGGTACTCGTACTGGACACTGGCCTATGCCATCTCCCACCATGGGGCACGGAAGCTGCTGGCCACCAACCCCCTCTCCAAAATGCTGCCGGTGGACGAGTATCTGCCCATCATGTATGACAAGCACCCCAAGTAAGGAGCAGCTTGTGCAGGAGGGTGCTGGCCTGGCCATGCAGTGTGGGACAATGTGTTTTTTCTCCACTGTCACCACCTCACCCGGTCCCCCCCTTGCAGGCATTACTCATGCTGGAGGAAAACATCTGTAGCATGAGCTCATTCTCAGCCGGCTGCTGCCTGGCCACTAGCCGCTGGAAAATGGCCCTCTGCCAGCATGGGATGGGGGAACAGGAATGGAGCTGGGCCTTGATGTGGGCCCTGCACAGGGTCTTGGCCCCATGGCAAGGGGCGGGGAGCAGCCCCCTGTACCCTGGTGCTGGGGGGCTGTGTGGTCCCCTGCCCCTGGTTGGGGGTCTCAGCCCCAGTTTGGAGCACTTTCATGCGCTTCTCTGGGGTGGGGGTCAGCAGTAAGGCTTTGTCTGGGGAGAGGGAGGTAATTTAGGGGGTGAGTGTCCTGGAAGAGAAGGGATTGGGAAACCCAGTGAGCAGGATGGAGAACACAGGGATCAAGCATGTAAAAGGCAGGCTGGAGGTGGACGGATGGACAGATTAGTGCTCTGGATGTGCACCAGGAGCAGCTGGAAGCCCCCTGCTTGCAGGCATAACAGCACCAGACAGCCCTGTCTCAGAGCCAGCTGGATGATGTGCCAGAGACCCACTCTGTGCCAAGAGCCTGCCCCAGCTGGTGGGGAGTGACAGGTCCTGTCCTCTCTGTAATCCCTCCACAGTCCCTGCCCAGCCTTCCCCGGCTCAATGCCTGGTACCCCACATCCCTCCCTATCCCCTGCCCTGCATGGAGCCTTCCCCAGGTGGTTTGGATGGTTTTCCCAGTGCTTTTTCTCCTCTGTGCCATGCTCTGTAAGCCAGTTTCTCCTCTTGGGTCTGCTCCACTTTCTCCAGCGAGGATTACAAGCGGCACTTCTCCCCACGGGACTTGCTTGTGTTTTCGGCTCACCCCCTCCTGGTTTACCCCACTCACTATGCTGGGGACAGCAACTGGCTGAGTGACACTGAGACTTCCACCATCTGGGATGACGATGCCAAGAAGACTGACTGGGTTGGCTCACAGAAAACTCTGAGGGACTCACGAGGCAGTGCTGGCCACCTCCGCTCCACGGCCCACGATGAGCTCTGATGGTGAGCAAGGCTGTGAGACCCAGGCACAGGGGACAGAGCAGCTGGGGAGCATCTCCCTGCTAGTGCCATGTTCAGATGTGTCCCACATGCCTAGCTTGTTTTTGTCATGGGGCAGCAGCTCAAAGCATTGGGAAATAGAGACCAGACTGTCTCCTCCAGGTGGGGAAAGGGGTGGGGACACAGGTGTCCCATTTGGGACTGCACTAGGCTGGAGGGGACATGGGGACAGGGCCCTCTATTTCCCTGACTCCATGCTGCTTCCTCAGGTGAGGAAGGGAAAACGCTCCTTTGCCTGGTGCAAAAGTCTCCTCATTGGGGAAAGAACTGGGGCACCTCCCAGGGGAACATTTCACCCCAGCACTGCTTGCTCCCCTCAGAAGTGGGTCTCCTTGGGGCTGTGCTTCTGTGGGGTGGCCACGCAGGCAGGCAGGGAGGCAGGCAGGCAGGCAACTGACACTGGCTCAGCCCCAGGGCAGCACAGACACAGTTAATGCTGGGTCAGACTTTCCCTGCCTGAGGTTGCTTGTCCTGGCAGCAGAACTGCCCTGGGAGCTGCCAGACCGGGGGAGGCTGGAAAACAGCCCCCCCACTGCCTCGACTGCAGGCGTGAACATGTCAGGGCCGCTCCTGCCGTGACCACTAACGCCTGTGTCCACACCTCCTAGGGATGAGGGATTGTGATCCAGCTGGGAGCACCGTGGGCAAGGACCTTATACTGCCCACTCCCACTCAAGAGATGCAGCTGCCCTGGACACAGCCCCACAGGGTTCTTTGAATCTGCATGCGATGAATCCACCCAAGGCAGGATTTGCCCCAGGAAAGCCTTTCCCTGCCATGTGGAGAGACCAGAGGAGCACTGTGCTCCGTCTCTGCTGAGGACACATCTCCAGGACAGCCCCAAGCAATGACAACTCTGCCGTCTCCCACCAGCCTGGACTTTGGGGAGAGGACTTTGGGCTGGCATGTGTGGTGGCCTCCTGCCACTGACCGGGCTTGTCCCTCGTGCCATGCCTGGGTGAATCCCAGGGAGGATTAAAGCAGACTGAGCTGATGTGCTGGGTGCTGGCATTGCCCCAAGTTCCCTGGGCATTACCCCACTGGGGTCACCTTGGTGCTGCAGGGGCAAGGGTCTGGCAGTTCCCCCCAGCTGGGAACTTTGGGGATGAAATCTGTAAGGGGGAAAGAGGGAAGGAGAGAGCTGGGGTGGGGAGGAAGTTTGACGCTCACGCTTGGGGTCTGGGTGGGAAAGGTGGGTGACATCTCCACGGAGCTCAGCTCTCCCCTGGGAATGGAGGTGATGGAGCAGCAGGTGGATGCCTTGGTAGCAGACACCCACAGTGAGATGTGTGAAACTACCAGGTGCTTCAGGAAAGCATCACTTGGGGCAGGTTGAACAGCTACAGCAGGGACCTCCTGAAGGAAAACAACCAGCTCCAGATCACATGGGACCTGAAGATCCGAGTGGATCTACTGGAGAACAGGGAGGAGATGGCCAAGTGCAGGGTCCCAGCCTGTAGAGACATGGGTAAGGACAGGATGACAGATTAGGGACTCTTTTGCTTCCCAGCTTTTCTCCTGGTCCCAGGCAGCCTCAGTGCTCCAGGAGGAGCTCAGGAGCTGGGGATAGAGCAGAAGGTCTGGTGCCAGCTGGAGGCAGAGGATGGAAGTGGCACAAACTCGGTGGTATACATCAGCCAGCAAGTGTCCCAGTGCTTGTTCCAGTGCCTGCTGGGATGCAGGAGAGGAGGTGCCTTTGCTGGGTGTCTCAGTATTTGTGGGATACAGAGCTGGGCAGGACATGCTGGCACAGCCCAGGACTCTGGGACACAGCAGTCGTGAAGACACACTGCCTCAGTCTGCCCTCTCCACCATGAGACCTGCAATGGCTCTGTGGGAAGCCAGAACTCCTGAAGCTGTTGGAAACTCCACGGTATTGGCCAAAACCACTGAACTCAAAAACACTGTGAGGCCAGCCCTGAAACTTGCTGCAGCTCAGTGGGAGCAGCACGCTGTGAGATTCCAGGCTCTTTGTGCTTGGCAGTTTCTCAACAAAGCTGAAACGCCTTTGGATTCTACAGAAGTAGCTCCTATGGCTCCCCAATTCTCACTAGAAGCCTCCCTCCAGACTGTGCTGGTCCAACAGGGATGGGAACATGGAGTTGAGCTGCAGTGCTAAGGACAACTCAAGCTCGGCAGGCAGCACATGGAAGACAGGCAGGAGCAGGGCAGAGTCAGGGTGAGGGTTTATTTAATTTCTGTGCCAAACTGAGGTATGGAGCCTCTGCAGGGACGCAAGTGGGACATGAGCTGCCTGGACTGGTGTGGGGATGGAAGGAGGCTGCCCCAGTGCCCAGCCAGGCTGCCCGGCTGGGCCAGCTCTGCTCTGCACCACGGTCACTCCAGGGAGCCTGCAGCACCCTGTCCGTCAGCCACAAGGGTCCCTGGGGGTTTGTATCAGCCCCTGTCCCCCGGCTCTGCAGGCACTCGGCCCTGGATGTGCTCCAGCAGGCAGGTCACTGCCTGGGCCAGGATCTGCTCCAGCTTCTCCCGCTCCCCAGCACTGAACGGAGACAGGACATAGTTGGGCACTGTCACACCCCCCTCTGGCCGCCCGATGCCGATCCTGAGCCGGGTCATCTCCTGGGGAGGAAGGCAGAGAGCTGAGGGAGCTTCCCCTCAAGTGTTCAGAGCTAGGCAAGGTGACAGTGCTGAGAGTGAGGCTGGGCAGCAAGGGAACAGCTCCTCATGTTTTCCAGGCGGTTTTGAGTGCCTGCTCCAAGAAACATAATTTTGGAAGAGACTTTTGCTGGGCTGTGCCGAGGTCCCAGGCTCCTGCCAGGCCTGGCAGAGCCACTCAAGCTAATTGTTTCCATGTCCTTCATGGCAGCCAAACAGGCAACAGCCCTCTGGGAAGAAGGGGAAGGAGAAAAGGGGGGAAAGGGAGCAGGGGCTTGTCTGAGGGGAATCAGAAAAACGGGAGTGGGGGAACAAGCCATGCATTGAGGGGGGCACGGGATTGATCCCCTTCCACTGAGTCCCACTCACGTCGGAGTGCAAAGCACTGATGCAGGATTGGACCCCGTTGTGTCCCCTTGGGAGAGAAAGAGAAAACCCACAGTTAGTCTGTAAGAGACACCCCCCCTGCATAGCCCTGGGGTCTCTCCTGCTGCAGGAATGTGGCAATGTGGTCCCAGCCAAGGGCTGCAGTCCCCACGTCCTGGTTCTGCAGGAACATCCAGCCCCGGGGGCTCAGAGCAGTTGGCTGGGGGTTTGAGGGAATCAGGGCTAGGACAGCACATCCTGGATGTGTTGGCTCTTGCTGCAGCTGGTGCACGTGTGACAGAGCAGTGGGGCCCAGCACCATACCTGCCCCATCCCGCAGTGGAAGCTCTCCTAGGTTAAATGCCTGCAGCCTGCCCCAGGAGCTGGCACTGGGCAGGCACTGAGGAGGCAGAGTGCTATAAAAAGCCCATGTGGTGCAGTCAATGGGCTGAATCCAGCCCATAGCCGCTTCCAGGAGGCTCCCTGCCCTCCCTGCCAGGGCAGGAACTGGGAGGCTGCCCAAACAGCCAGCTGTTGCCTCTGCAATGGATCAAGCCCAGGAGAAGAGCTGAAACATTGCAAGGCTGGTGGGATGGGGCCAAGAACAGCCCATCATTCTGTATGGGCATATTAAAGCCTCAAACCAGCTCACAGAGTCAGAGAGCTGGGGCTACCCCATACCTTGCGCTGCCTCCCAGCTTGATTGCCACCTTGCCCAGGGCCTTGTCCAGGTCATCGTGAATCAGGTAAATGTCTTCAGGGCCAAGGCTGTAGATCTCAGCTTTAGAAACAGAAATACAACCCAAGAAACAAGGGGGAGACAGACTCACTAGCCCCTGACTCTACACGGGCTGTAGTGAGCTGTGGAGGGCAGGCAGACAGCAGGGCTGTCACAGGGGTCCGGTGGCACTACAGCCTTTGGGGCTGACCCAACTGCTCACCAGCACTGGCGACGCTGAGCCCATTGAGGTTCATGAACCTCCGTGGCTTGAGCAGCACCAGCTCCAGGCCATGGACTGTGGCCAGGGCCACATCAGCGCAGCACCGTTTGTCCACTCGCCAGCTCTCAGCCACCGCCAGCTGCCGGGCCAGCCGGTCCAGCACCTCCATGCCCACACTGTGCCGTGTGCCCCACAGCCCATAGTTGCCCAGGCCGGCCACCTGCGTGACAGGTGTCAACAGGGCTCTGACGGGCCACCATGAGGCCCCTGGCCCCTGCCTGGGCCTGATCCCCCCAGCATGTCTCAGACCTGCTCCCTCCCTGCTCCCCACAGCTGGCTGGGTCCTCAAGGCCTCAATCCCCACGACACTCCCTTCAGTCCCTCCTCCCTCGGTGCCTCCCTCACAGCCCTGATCGCGCCGGTGCTCTCCCATGACCTGATCCCCTCCGGCACTGCCCGCACAGCCCCGCTCCCTCTGCTCTCCTCACAGTCCTGATCCACCCTGTTCTCCTCACAGCCCCGATCCACCCTGTTCTCCTCACAGCCTCGTTCCCCCGATTCCCCCGTTCCCCTCGGAGTCCAGCTCCCTGCGCTCCCCTCACAGCCCCCACTGCCCCCGGTTCCTCTCACAGTCACACTGCCCTCACAGCCACGTTGCCCTCACAGCCCCCACTGCCCCCTGTTTCCCTCAGAGTCCAGCTCCCTGTACTCCCCTCACAGCCCCCACTGCCCCCCGTTCCCCTCACAGCCACGTTGCCCTCACAGCCCCCACTGCCCCTCGTCTCCCTCAGAGTCCAGCTCCCTGCGCTCCCCTCACAGCCCCCACTGCCCCCGGTTCCTCTCACAGTCACACTGCCCTCAGAGCCACGTTGCCCTCACAGCCCCCACTGCTCCCCGCTCCCCTCACAGCCACGTTCCCCTCACAGCCCCCACTGCCCCTCGTCTCCCTCAGAGTCCAGCTCCCTGCGCTCCCCTCGCAGCCCCCACTGCCCCCCGTTCCTCTCACAGCCACGTTGCCCTCACAGCCCCCACTGCCCGCGGTTTCCCGCAGAGCCCAGCTCCCTGCGCTCCCCTCGCAGCCCCGCCGTCCCCGCTCCCCCCCCGCCCCCGCCCTCACCATGGCGCGCGGCCCCGCCCGCCCCACGAGCGCTCGCGCGCGCCCCGCCACCTCCGCCGCCAGCATCGCCCTCCTTGCCCGCGTGACGTCACGCCCGCGCGCCGCTCAACGTCCCGCCTACGTCGCCTCTCCCCCGCCGCCATCTTGGTTACGGGCAGCGCCGCCATCTTTCTAGCGGGCGGCGGGGCGGTGTCGGGGCGGTGTCGGGACGATGTCGGCGCTGTGATCGTGCCCCGCGGGCCGCTTGGTCCTAGAGGTGGTGGTGGTGGGGATGGCGAGGCGCCTTAACGCGGCATTGCTGGGGGCCGCGGCCTGGGAGCCCCCTCGAGCCGGGAGAAGCTCTGCAGAGCGTCCCCGAGGGACTTGCAGGAGCAGTGAATGCCCAGAACGCGGCCCCACGTTTTGTGTGTTTGTGCCTGTTCCGTCTCCACTCGCCTGCCGGCCCTTGGGATACGGCTGGATGAGGGAACACATCACTCCTCCCCTTCCCCAAACCATCCTTCAGCCCTGGGTGCGTCCTCACCCTGCCAGCAGGGCAGAGTGACACTTCCAGGGCACTGTGACAGTTCCCCAGCCCAGCAGCACATCACTGTGAAATTGCTCATCTTCCACGTCCTTCCACACTAGCTGCAGTCCATGTAAAGACCTCAACTCTTTAATTCTTAAAAGATTTATTTTAAAATCAGAAATGCATCATATTTTTGGAAGAGGCAGAATTTTTGCCCCTGTCTTTGGGCCAGCTCTTAGGCAACCTTTGGGTGGTGTCTAAAATCTCCAAAGCTTAGGGCCTGGAGCTGGAATGGTCCCAAGCACTGGCAGCTCATTTCCATACAGGGAACAAGCAGAGCTTTGGAAGCTTTGCAAAGTGTCCCTACACCCATCCCTTGAGCAGGTTGTTCCTGGTTCCTCTGACCTCTTATTCTGTAACAGCACAGGGGTATTAAAATCTGGGCAAAAGCCAGGCTGTGCATCCCATGCTTGGCAGTCTGGAGCACTAATCTTCTCTAACTTGTCCCCAGCTCCCCCACTGTGACACTGCCCAGAAGCTGAAGGGGTGCTGGCCCAGCCAAAGCCTGCAGGGCTCCTGACCAGCAGAAGGATGTACAAGAGGCTCCACAGCTCATAGCACCAACTCTGCTGCAGAAACCATCACCGAATAAAAGGAATTTTCAAAACCGTTAGCAGCACTATGGGCTCCCCTGGAGGTAGGATGAGATTCTTCACGGCTGGTAAAACAAGCAAGAAGTCTTTTGTTGTTGTTTTCCTGGTTTGCTACAGGGAAATTCTTTGGCCCTTAAGGAAAAGATGGATGAAGGGGTGGTAGGGGAGTCTGGCTCATGGCAGATCAGGTGTTGCCCTCTCCCACATTACCCCCTCACTTGGTATGAAGCTGGTCCCTACCAGCACCTATTCACAGTGAAACTGGAATGTGGGTGGCTAGAAAAGCTTCCTTGAAAAGAAAACTTTGTTGCCATGTTGAGGTGTTCACAGGAGTCAGCACCAGTACTCACGTTGTGCCAAGGCGCTGAGGCACAGCTACGTTTAAAAAGGTTTTAAAAAACTGTTAAAATGCTGTAAGGAAGAAATATTTCTTGTGGGCTCAGAATCTTAAAGTATTGGGTATCAACAGCTGCCAGAGGTGGGGAGAGCTGCGGGTGGATGCTGTTGACAGGGTGAGATCCTCCCTGACACTGCAGACCTTCTCAGCATCTTCCCCATGTCATCACAGATGTCTCAGGTGGTGGATTCCTTACCTGGCCAAGTGTGAATCAGTAAAGTGCTTTAAATCACACAATTTGCACATGGTCCTGCAGCTGCATCCTGCAGTGGACTCCTTAGGGCTGGAGAGAGTTGAGCAGGAGAGCACGTGTGCTGTGGAGAGTGACACGCCATCCCCACCGCTCATCCCACCAGCCCTGGGTGCTTTCTAGCCCCATGTGGATCTGAGAGAGGCCCTTGCCAGTGACTAAAAGAAAAAACTGATGCGAGAGGCCACTGTTTTGCAGCCTGTTGATGAGAATAATTTCTCTTCTTCTGGGAAGTAGGGGATGCTGTCAGCCACTTCCTGGACGACGGCCGGGCGCACCTCGAGGCCTGCTGGAGGAGCTCGCTGATGACACACTGCTTTACGTGGTGGTGCTTCAGTGGGAGGAAAGGCACAACAAAATCAATGAGGTGTTCATGAATGATCCCAGATTTCCAGAAGCCACCTGCGCAAAGAAAGGAAGAGGAGGTTTTTACCTTCAGGGAGTCTCTGCAGTCCCTGCAATTCAAAGAGCTGCTTCGTGTGAAGTCAAAATACTCTGCTGAAGAGAGGTCTTGCTCGTTTTGTACAAAGAGAGGGTTGAACCCATCAGTTGTCACCTCCCCCCAAACAGACTTGTTCTCCAGGAATGGAGGGATTTAGCTTGTCTAGTCAGAATTTAAGCTCTGCTCCCTGTGCTAAGGGAAAAACAAGGAGATCTAGGCAGGCAGTGGGGATCAGTATAGCTCAGTGCTGTTCTGCCAAGTGTGCTGTGCTGTCTCCCAGCCCCCAGCTGCAAATACACCTTGTCTCCAAATACCTGTGCTAAATATGGCAACAGGTCTGCTGGTTCAGAAGCCGGTTCCCTTTGCCAGAAAACCTCAAGGGGATCGCAGTTCCAATCCCTCAAAACCCCCTTGTCCCCTTCTGGCTGTCTGGGAGATGGCAGGTGGTGTGGGTGGCTTCCTAGAACAGGCCTGGCTGCCTGTGCTGGGCTGTGGGGCTACAGGAGGAGCTCAGCTCCACGGACTCACTCTGAGGGTTTTCAAACACGGCCTTGGAGATGGCTGGCTCCAGGTCCTGCAAGGTGATCTCCTCCCGGTCCTTGCGGGCACGCCACAGAGCCAATGTCACGTTGTTGATCTGCTCCCCTCCTGCATTGCTGCACAAGAATGAGAGGCTTATCCAGTGGGTACCCAGCAGGATGGTGTCTCAGGTGGCACCTGACACCCACCAGCCTGCAGAGTGCAAGGCAGCAGCTCCCAGCTGCCTGGCCCAAAATAACTCCTGTAGAGGCAGCCAAATAACATGCAGAGGAGGCTTTTTCACACTCTCCAGATCTGTCTGTTCACAGCGAGATAGCATCTCTTGGCAGTTGTAGAGGCTCAAGGCTTGCAGAAGGAAAGGCAAAGCAAGTGTGTGCCCTGAAGCAGGTGTGACCTCTGCCCAAATGAGCAGCAGGGAGCTGGAAGGCCCCGTGGAGAGGCCTCTCTCACCTGATGAAGATGAAGATGGCTTTGCGGTAGTTGGTCCCGTACACAACCCACGAGGGTCCCAGGAATGGGATGATCACATCAATCAGGCCTGGGTGCATCTTGTCCATCTCATCAAAGAGAAATGCTGAGCGTCCACAGTTTGTCAAGTTCCCTTGGATCCAGCGTTTCAGGCTTTCCTAGGAAAAACACCCACCAAGCTGTAAGGCAGTGAGATGGCCAGGAAGGCTCAAGCACTCCAGAGTAGAAGCTGAGGCAGGAGCTCCAGCAGAGCCAAACACGCTGTTCCTGCACAGTTCCACACACTTGGAGCTCAAAGATCCAGTACTGGGGAGGCCCCTTTATTCTGGGTTTCACACAGTGGCTGTTTACCAGCTTTTTTTTTGGCCCATTGCAGGTCTTTTATTACAGATTTGAAGGAGGAGGCAACACACTAAAGATGGAGATTCAGACTCCTACAGCTCCCCACGTTCTTCTCGTTCTCTGTTGTATCTACACAGCTCCCAGCTTCTTGCCAGCTCCTGTTCTGATGCAGAAACCTGTGCCTGCACTGACCCAGAACAGCTCTTTATCATGGCTGAAGGTACTTCCCAGCCCACACAAAACCACTCACATTGCCTGGGGGCATGTGTAACTCCTAACTGAAGCACTTCAGCCAGGAAGGGATTTACTTCTCCAAAAGCATTTCCTCTAAGGACACAGTACAACAAGTAACTTCTCCAAACACCCAGAAACTAAAGGTCCAGGTGTGCTGAATCCCGACTCTGCTGAGAATCTGGCATTTTGATTTCTTTCTTTTCTCAGCTCTAAGAGACAGAATGGCACCATGGAGAGTCTGGAGCTGCTGTAAGGGAGCTGTGTGCTCTGTAAGGAGGGGATTACAAGTCTAGTGATATCAGGTTTTTACAGCCATCAGGCTGTTTGGAAAGCAATGGGAAAATTTTAGTGCCTTTCATCTAAGCCAAGCACTTTAGTTTGTGCGTTCAGAGAGCTGTGTAAATATTTAAGAATGAGAACATGATCAGGGCAAGGACTGCTGTGGAGAGGACGAAAGCAATAACTGAGTATATCACAGTTACTAGTGGATCCTTCAGCCAGTGTATGGAGCCACTCAGCTGTGTTTGTCTGAAAGGGTAAAACAAAGAGCTTTTATTCCTACTGCACTTCGGGAAACAGCTTGAGTGCATATGTCCTGAGGATCCAGACAGACATAGGCAAACCCCCCCAGTCAAGTGGCAGGGCTGAGAGGTGTCCCTTACCTTGTACTGCTCTATCAGCTCAGCGTGGGGGAAATGCATTATTGGGGAGAAGTGGTGAACATAGGGGCTCTGGAGCCCGCTCTGGAAGAGGTAGCGGATGAGCATGGAGCTCACGTAGGTTTTGCCTGTTCCTGTCGAGCCGTGGAAGGACATCACGAGGGGTTTCACTGGATTCGGGTTCTCCAGGAACTCCCTCAGGCCCTTCATCACCTGCTGCCTCACCAGGGGCTGCCCCACCAGATTCGTGGCCAAGTCAAACTCCAGACCTGAAAGGAAGTGAAACCAGGACTTGTCATGGCATGTCCCGTCCCTGGGGGCCACCCCCTGGGCCCTGGCATCCCCGGTTGCCTCACGGCCGATAGACCCCTCCCCAAAAGACGCCCCCAGGGAGGCTCTCCTGGAGACGCGCTGGCTCCGGGGATCCCCTCCCTGCTCCCTCCCGGCCTCGGTGGCTGCGCGCCCCGCGCCCCCGGGGATCCCCCTGCCCTCAGACCCCCCTCCCGGCCGGCCGCTCCCGCTGACCGCGCAGGTCGGGCCCGAAGCCGCACTCGCAGTTCGCCGAGAAGCCGCAGCGCAGCGCCCACAGGTCCCAGGCGGCGGCGGGGCGGGCGGCGGCCGCCAGCAGCAGCAGCAGGACCCGGACCGGGACCGGGGCTGGGGCAGCTCCGGGGGCCATGGCGGCCGCGGCTTCCGCACCGCCCGCACTACAACTCCCAGCGTGCCCCGCGCGGAGGCGGGGCCAGAAGGGCGGGGCGAGCAGGGGCGGGGCCTGAAACGTGGGGCTATGGGAAAGGGGCGTGACCACTAGCGAGGGGGCGGGGCCTGTCCCGTATCGCCCCGCCTCCCGCCTGGGCAGGGTCCCTGTGCCCCCCTGTGCCCCCCCGTGCTCCCTCGCAGAGAACAGAGAACAACCTTCTGAAACTCAACAAGGGCAAATGAGGGTCCTGCACCTGGGGAGGAACAGCCCCCGAACACCCGTACCGGTTGGGGGCTGACACGGAAAGCAGCTCTGCAGAAAAGGACTGGGAGTCCTGGGGGACAACGAGCTGTCTGTGAGCTAGCAGTGTGCCCTGAGGGCCAACAAGGCCAGTGGGATCTATATAAAAGAGATTATATATCTCTGCTATTATCTACCTATCTATCTATCTATCTATCTATCTATCTATGGGGGTTGCCAAGAAGATGGACCAGGCTCTGCTCAGTGGTGCTGCAGACATGAGGCAATGGTAGAAACTGATGCCCAAGAACACCAGGGAAAAGTTCTTTACTGTGCAGTGACCATTCACTGGAACAGACTGTCCAGAGAGGGCGTGGAGTCCACAGGGAGGTGGGACCATATGATCCACTGTGGTCCCTTCCAACCTGAACCATTCTGTGATTCTGTGACACCACACAGCCCTCCTCAGAAGGGCTGTCACTGGGCCACCCTGGGGTCTGGGGCAAGGTGGGGCTGGGTTCAGCATGGTAGTTCCTCCCTCAGCCCTCCCCATGCTCTGCTCCCCTGGGGGGCTCCTTTAAAGGACACCCACAGGACAGGGGGTCCCCTCGAGGAACGGGATAAAAGTTTATTGTATGTAAGAACCAAACCCATGAGATATGTACATGTATTTACATGACAAAATGAATAAGCCTAATTATTTACAACAAGGACCGTCCTTCACAAGTCTGTACATCAAGAAGTAATCGTGAAAATATATTTACACATGGGATCCAGCAGCTGTGGGCAAGACGGAGATGGGAAAAAAACAAAACCAAAGGGTGATGTGAGGGGCACCATGTAGTCATGGACCTCAGTAGGGCTGGGTGTGGAGGCCTGTGCTGGCCTGCCCAGACACTGTCCCCACTCTTCAGAGCAGCAGTGTGGACCCCTGGCTTGTCGTGTCCTGAAGAGGTGGGCGGTAGATTTGAGGTGGCTGCTTTTCCTCCTCTTGGTCTCAAAATTGCCAACCTGTGCCTCAGTGCCTTTCTGGGCCATCTCTCCTCCAGATGCTGGGTGCCTGGTCCGTTCCCTTGCCCCACAGCCCCTGGTGGGGTGCAGGCTGGGAGCTGGGGGTCTCCGAGGGCCTGGGGGGGTTTACAGCTCGCTGAAGCGCACCGCTGGCTCCAGCTTGTGGGACAGGGCAGTGAGGACCTTGTCGAACTTCTCGTAGCGCTCAGCCTGGCTGCTCTCAGCCCCACGGCTGCCCCAGAGCAGTCGCAGCTGGAACTCGGTGCTGAACACTTCCAGCAGCTCCGCTTTGCCCTGGAAACCTGCAAGAGGGAGAGTCAGTTCCCTGGGATGGGATCCCCTGCACCTGTGGGATGCTCCATCCCGGTGCTGGAGCTGCTCACTGGGAATGTGGCAGAGGGAAAGGGGCTCTGCTGTCCCCACTGCTTACCCTGCAGCTTCACCTCAGCATTGGTGTGGTAGAGCCCACCGTGGTGAGCCACCATCCGTGCTGCCTCCAGGTGGGCCATGACCACCTCCACGCCGGTGTCGGTCTCCCAGGGCTCGGGGCTTTCCGTCAGAGCCTCCTCCCGCTCCAGGAGAGTCACAAGGGGTATGATGTGGGGAATGGTGGTGTTGGTCAGCGGCGGCCCTTCTGGGGAGAGAGGCACTCTTAGGACCCCGCACGGCCCCGTGACCCTGCGTCCCCCTCCCCATCTCCCTGTGGGGTGCTCATGTGGCCAAACGCTGCCAGAACACCAGGCTGCCACCGTGCTCCCAGGAGAGGCTTCAGGCTCAGCTGGACACAGCAGCTGCTGTGTCTATTCGATCGTTGTGCCTGGGGCCATTGCCTTGTCCAACACCAGCTCCTCCCAGCCAGGGCTGTGCTGGGAAGGGAAAGCTGATGGCCCTGCTCAGGCTGCATTTCCCGGGGCTGCAATGAGGAGCAGGTTTGCAGACCACAGGGCACCAGGCATTAGAGACACATGGCTTTTCATCTTTCCAACTGGCTGCCCTGTCCCTTGGTTTGGCACTCATTGCCATGCGAGCACAACTGTTTGGCTCAGCTGCTGGTTTTATTTAGTTATGAAATGTTTCCTTGGGAAGGAAGGGGCAAACAAGGCCAGACGGGCTCTGCTGACTGCTGGGGCGGTTCAGCAGCCAGAGGGTGTCTGGCACTTAGCTGGGAGAGAGTCAGAGCTCTCTAACAGTGCCCAGGCAAAAGTGGGAAGGAGAAAGCAAGTGAGACAAGGAGAGTTGCTCCTGTTACCTTTCCCTTCATTCAGGCTCTTCAGGAATGGCTTGAGCTTCTTCTCGTAGAGGATTGCACCCTCTGTGTGCCGCTGCCTCAGCACCATCCAGGTCTGCTCCAGCCGGGCAATCTGAAAGGAGATGGGGCAGGTGGAAGGTGCTGGGGGCAGCACAGCTTCCAGGCACCAGGGGAACAGCCTGACCCTGGAGCCACAGTCCCCAGCCTTGCACACAACAGTGCCTGCTGCTCCCAAAACAGCCTCCACCAGTGCTCATGGCCAGACACGGCACAGCTCTGGCACTGAGGCTGGGCTTAGGATTTCTCCCCCTGTCTGTGCCCCAGGACAGCAACTTCCCTGTGTCACAGCCGCCTTGAAGATGAGATGCAGGGAGGGGGCAGCCATTCCACCTCCTTTGTGCAGGCAGGAAGCAAGACTTCCCAGCTGGGCTCGATTTAAAATTGAATTTTAATCTCCTTTCATCTTCCAAAGGGAGCAGTGTGGCCCGGAGACGCTGCTGCCACAGCCTTGAGACTGATTTGTATTGTACCGGAGGGCAGATTCATTTCCTCCCAGGAACACAGCCCAGCACAAAACAAAAAGCCCAACCACCGAAAAACAATTGGATCCTGGCGGGACTAGGCTGTCTGCTCCGTGGAGGGGATGGCTCTTCCCCTTCCCTGCTTGCATCCCAGCGGATGTGGCCCCATGCCTCCTGCCCGGGGCATTTTCCCCTTTCACCCATCCCAGTGACTCTTGGAGCCTGCAGGACACAGGGAGAGGGATGCATTTTGAGCAAGGGGCTGAGCCCAGGCCATGAGGACTAAAGGAGTGTCCCCGTGTACCTGTGTCATTTCCAGGGCGCTCATTACAGCTGCAAAACTGAACATGTTCCCCATGGTGCTCTTCAGCTCGGCAGCCAGCTGGATGGTTTTGTGGAGTAGGGCTGCCCGCTCCTCCGTGCTGCCCGTGCAGCCCAAGATGTCCACAGCGATCATGATGGACATGGTGTGAAACCTGCCAAGGGGCAAGACACAGAGCGGGGTCAGCACAGGGAGGGGGGATGCTCTGGGGGCTTAGACAGGGCTCCTCCTCTCCCCTCCCCTGTGCCAGGCTGGGAGCACCCAGGGGAGCTGGACTAGGCCGTGCAGGGCAGCCCAGTGGGCTCGTTTTGGCCGTACCGTTCCAGCAGGTCCAGGCGGAGCTGGTGGCCGTGGGGAAGGGTGAGCAGCTCCATGCCAGAGCTCACCCCCATGAGCCGCTGCATCTCCACTGTCACACCCAATATCCGGGCCACCTGGCAAGGAAGGTGAAAGCTGATTAGACCTTTGTTAATTGAGAGGCTGAGTGTCCTTGGGCAGCCTCTTGCCCCAGCCCAGCCTCTGCCTGCCCTGAGTGATACACCACGGCAGAGCCCAGCAGGGATGCCCCAATGGTCAGGGGTTGTCTGATGATCCCTGCCAACCCAGATCGATCGGAGGGCAGCAGTGCCCAGCCCTCCCTCCAGGCCCTGGCCATACCAGGCAGTCCACTTTGGTGATGTGTTTGGCCAGTGTCTTCACGTCCACCTCTGCCAGCAGCTCTTTGACCTTCTTTAGCACAGTCATCTCCAGAGGTTTGTTATCCAGGGGGATGAGCAGGGACCGGAAAGCAGCAGGGTTGAAGGAGGAGGTTTTTTCCACGGTGGGGGGCACAAAGCCCATATAGTCCAGCTCTGCTTTCAGCCTCTGCCCTGCCTCTGCTTCCCCAGAGCTGTTCTCCACAGTCCCTCTCTGTCCCTCCTCCACCTTTAGCCTCTCCACGTAGCTCTTTGTTGGTAGCTGCTTGTTGTCGTGGGCGGGCCGGTCCCTGCTGATGGGCGAGGTGGGGTGCAGCTGGCAGTAGTGCCCCGTGTCCTGGTCGCTGTAGCTGCTCACGGAGGGAGAGGGGGAGGCACGGGCGTACCCATGGCAGGGAGTGGAATGGGAGCTGTGGGCGGGCTCTGGGAGAGGTTTGCTGTTGTTCCCATGGCACAGCTGGGGTTCGCTGGACCTTCTTATGACCGGAGAGGCCGGGGTGATGCCAGATGCTTGGCAGGCGTGTGGCTTTAGCCGTGTGACTGTAGGGAGCAGAGGAGACACTTATCAAAGCCTGCATACATGCACACATGCATAGGGACCACAGACGCAGCAGCCCAGGGACACGGGGCTCAGGGAAAACACCTCTGCCAAAACAGAACAGCCTGGTCCCAGGAGAGCTGCACAATGATGCAGCCGAGGACTGGCTGAGGTCCTGTCCCTAAGGTCCCCCCTCCTCATGTCCCTGCATCACAGCAGTGCCAAATCCAGGCTGATCCACAGCCCCACTGTCCCCAGAGGGATGGAGGGGCAATGCCTACCTGTGCTGTAGGCAGGTGATGCTGGGTTCTCAGAGATGGGGGACATCGGGGAGTGCAGGTCTTGGATCTGGTCCACGCTGACAGCACAGTTGCGAATGATGTCTCTGTGGTGGGGCAGGGACACACTGGGGAGGGGGCAGAGGGCACAGGTTAGTCCCTTAAAGCAGGGGCTGGGCAAGCACAGAGGGGCTGGGATGAGGGTTTGCTGCCCCAACATCTCCCTTGGATCATCACCTCCTTCCACAAACTACCCATAACAAGTTCAGCTGGTGCAGTAAGTAGGGCAGTCTCTGCAGCAGCTGGGAGCAGAAGGGGTCACTACCCACTGACCCTCATGAATCAGAGACAGACCTGCCTGCAGGAACCCTGATCCTACAGAGAAGAGCAGAGCAATGCAACAGTGTGCCATGCCAAGCCAAGCTACTTGGGATGGGATGAGTTTGGTCCACTCCAGAGTGCTGTGGGGAAGTGAATCCAGCAAGGAAGCCACGGACAGCAGTTTTCTAGGGTTGTGTTGCAAAGTGGTATCTAACACTGTGTTACTCTATTTCTACCTGGGAGCTGTGTTGGGCTGGTTAGGTGAACTGCTGCTCTGACCCAAAGCTTAGGAGAGCTGGAAAGTGCTTGGAAAGGGGACTTGGGAAGTTACATAACAAGCAACGAGGTCTTGGGCTGGTGGGGCCTGCTGCAAACACTGTGTGTCAATGGTGCTGCAAAACATGCTGAGTGCAGGGAGGGCTGCAAGGAGTTATGGCAGGCAATTCACTGCCCTCCCTGCCGTGGGTGAGGGCTGGGCTGCCGTGATGTGTTTGGTCTTGAGCACTGTGCCTGAGCAGTGGGAGGAGGATGGGACAGCAGTGGCAGTGATAAGGGATTTGGGGAAAATGTGAGTGATGAGGAAAGACTGATCGATCTGGGCTCTTCTTCTGGAAACATATGCTCTTCTGGAAGTCTGAGTGTTTTCCTTTTCCCAGCCATAACAGTTGGTTGCCTGTTTTCTGCTGGTGCATTCTCACCCTGCCCTTGGGCTCAGAAGGTCAGGGTGGTGAGAAAGCAGCTTGGCTTAACAACAGGCTGTGTCCTGCTGGAGGCAGGGGTAGATGGGTCTGCCCTTGGCTGCTGCATGTGAGGATATGTGTGTGGCCCTGCCCTCCCTGCAGGGCTCTGGGCGGCCTGGGACTGCCAAAAGTGACTTTCATACAAAGGAAGTCTCCTCCTCCACCTCTGGAGAAGTCCAGCTGGCCAAGGTTAATGTGAACAGCTCAGCTTTGTGAAGGCTGTGATCCAGAGTCTGTGCAGACTCCATCAGCACAGACTCATCAGTCTCCTCCTGCCCATCAGGCTTTCAGCTCTGCTTGGTAACTCCTTGCAAATGCTGAATGGAAAGGGCTCTGAAACTAAAAGGGCCATTCAAAAGCAAACAACAAGTGCTGTCTTGGTGTCTGGGACTGACTCTCCTCTCATGTTTGTCTGGGAAAGCTCAGCTCCATGGCTCTAACAAGCCCTGACATGCTGGTAATCCTGGACTGGGTGATTGTAAAACACTCTCTGGCTTCTGGCCTGCGATGCTAAAGTCATGTCTGCTCGCTGGGCGTCTGCTGTGGTAGCTCAGCATGGCCAGCACCCAGCCTGAGAGAAAACCCCAGCTCCAGGTGAGTACTGGTTCTTCCCCCCATGCCTCTGCTGGTCTCTCTCTTCCATCCCTGACCCCCAACCTCCGCCCTGCACCCAGAGAGCAGTGACTGAGGCATGTCCTGCCTCATTCCTGAGGCTGATCCTCCGCTGAGCCGAGCTGGGATGAGACCGCACGCTCACCTGGTTGGGCACCCCTCAGCCCTGGTGATCTTGTCCGCCGTCAGTCCGTCTGTCATGGTGATGCTCCTCCTCTTGATGTGCCCCCCTTTCTGGCTGGAGGGGCTGTGGGCTCCACCGTGCTTCCCGTTGGCCAGCCCATAGCTGGCTTCCAGGTAGCGCAGGGGGAAGGTGCGGTTGATGGGGCAGTAGATGATGGCCCCGCTCTGCTCCGAGATGGCCCTGCGGTTGCCCACGTAGAAGCGGACGAGGGCGGGCACGTTATCAAAGCTCTCCTGCTCGAAGAGGTACTGGACACGGGTGTGGCCGTCGCTGGACTTGACTGTCACCTTGTTGATCTTGAAGTGCAGCGGCTCGTTGCGCCAGCGGCACGTCAGCACGTAGTCACCCAGGCTGGTGAGCGAGTCACGGATGAGGAAGTCGCCATTCCTCTGCACCAGGCTCTCAGACACCTGCCAGGGGGACAGGGCACAGCTCAGCCACAGCCACGCTGCATGGACCACAGGGCATGAGTGGATGCTCTGCTGGGGTGTTATCTGGGGCACTGGTTGCTCCCCTGCCCCTAACTCTGAGCCACAAGAGGGCAAAATCAGGCAGCTCAGAGCTAATGAAGCCCTTGACCAGATGTTTCCCAGGAGGACAGGCTGCTGATTCTGTGTGGCCTCAGAGTGCTCTCCCACAACAATCCAAGTAAAGGGTGCCCGGGCCCACCCACCCTCCCCATCTCACCTCCCGGGGGATGCGGCCGTGGTACCAAGCATGGCTGCGCAGGTCGGAGCTGCTCAGCTTCAGCTCCTCTTCCAGCTCCTTGTGAAGCTTCTCTGGTGATGAGTCGAGGATGTATTTCTCCTTGGAGAACTGTACAGGAGAAGAGAGAGTGTCAGGCAGTGCAGGGACTGGGGAGGGAAGGGCTGGCAGGATCCCCAGGCGGGGACTGTGGCACCTGCCAGGAGCACAACTGTCCCCAAAGGGCAGGTAACGCAGCTGTGTGTGAGGATTACTGCTTGTGGCAAAGGATGTGGTAATGTGCCTGTTGACGGCCAGGTCTTGTCACCAGGAGCACTTGGAGGGTCTCCTGGTGGCATGTCCCTGTGGTGCCTGGCCACCCTGTGCCTGGTGTGCTGCCCCTCTGCCCCAACTAAGAGCAGAGTGTGGTTAGTCAAGAGAAAACCCCTGAAACATCTCTGGGGCTGAACTGCCATTAGAAGCACTTTTTCAGGAGGAAGGCTGCATTATTGCACCTCCTTTAAACATCTACCACTTTCAAAGGGTTAACTTACTGTGTTTAGCCTGATGGCAGCATAAATAGTAGTGACAAATGAAAAGGGAACCTTCTACATCGAAATTAGCTTTTAGAAATTAGCTTTCACCAGCACTGGTGCACCTGAGCCTGGAGGATGCAATTTGCCCCCTCCTTTCCCCTGGAGAGATAAGGGATGATGGCATCATGTGTCTGTTGGTTGGAGCCTGCCTGCCTCCCTCCCTGCCTGCTGCTGGGCCAGTATTCCCAGAGGGCAGCTGCATGGTGGAGCCAGTGGATGTGAGGACAGGTTTGGGGTTCCTGTGTGCTTCACATGAGGCCAGTTCTTCTGGCTGACACAATGGCTTTGAGGAGCTGGTGTGATGGAGCAGGGCTTGGGAGCCAAGACTCCTGGGTTCCCTCCATATCCCAGATGTGTGGTGTCTCAGGGGGGAGATATGTGTGCCACTGCCATGGACTAAGAAGCTTGGATGGGGCTCCTGGGGTGTCCTGTTCCTCTGCTCCCATGAGCGAGGGTGGCTGGGTGGCCTGGCTCGCCTCTGGTGGCAGTGCCAGTTGTAAGGAGGCAGCGAGGGCTGGCCCAGCTCCCTGGTGCCTGTTGGGGCAGGATTCTGGTATTGTCTTGCAGGACAGGCATGGGCTTGAAGCCCTGCTGACACTGCTCTGGCTCTGCCAGAGGAGCAGGCTGGCACTCATGGCTGGCCTTGTGTGGTAGCTGGTTCCCCAGAGCATGAGGGGCTGCAGCCCCAAGCCAGCACCTCAGGGACTTGCCTTAGAGCTGACCTCTGCCCTGGTGCCTCATCCTCTGTGTCCGTATTGATTCCCTCTGCTCCTCTACTGATTGTGAGCAAGGGAAAGTGTAGAGCACTGTGCTGCTGTCCTGCCTTGTACCCACTGCTCTTGCAGCGTTCTTGGGACCCCACAGAGTCCCTCAGCAGGACCCTGACCCCAGGCCTCTCCTTCCCTGGAGGAGATGTTCCATCCCTCCTGGTAGCTGCGCTCATTCGCCAAACCAGGCAGAGATCCTGTCCTGGGGACCCTGCTCCAGCCTGGGGAGATGGAAGGAGGCAGTGGCAAAGGGCCTGTGCACTGGACTGTGCTCTCCAGGGCTTGCTCTCACCAGCCTGGACCTTCCTTTATTCCTCCCTTCCCAACTCCTGTCAAGTCAAAGGTGGTGGGAGAGTGGAAGCAGCCTATGAAAACAGTGAGGATTGAACTCTGGTTTGCTCATCCAACCATGTTTATTCTCCCTATGAGAGGGTCCTGTTGACTGGAGCTGCAGGGATGTGTGGATTGTTCCCCCCTGACTAAGGGCTGCAGGGAGCTGAGCACTTGCTGCTGCTCTGGACCCTCCTGGAGACAAAGCCCCCCGGTGCTGCTGAGCCCGATTAAAAATAAATGGGAGCCGGGGATGCTGCAGGGGTCCGGCTGCCTCCTGGGGGGCCCAGGCCGAGCAGATCCTGTTTCCATGGCGACAAATCCACTGCCACGGAGCAGCCCTGGCTTGGCCGAGGGGTGGTGGGGGGACCCTTGACTGCAGCACCCTCTCTGTGACACGGCTCCCCCCAAACTCTGGGGCGTCATGGGACCCCTCAGGAACCTCTGCTGTCTGTGCAGGTGAAAGTCAGCAGAGCTGAGCTGGGAGCAGTTTGGATTACAGCTCTCCCCCCACCACCCCTGGAGCAGGGATTAGTGCCTGTTCTGCTCAGCATTGTACATCTGGGTTTTCCTCCAAATCCTCCCCATGTAAATGTGCAGGGTAACAAAAACACAAGCCCAGCTGAGCAGTGCCCGGTGCCTCCAAGCCCAGATTTGGGCAGCAGCTGGCTGGCATCCATGCCAGGAGCCATGAGTTAAGCCAGCAGGAGAGAACAGGAGGTTTGGGAGAGGCAAGGAAGGTTTTGCATCTTGCAGATGGGGGAGGGAGCCCAGTTGTGGGCAGAGAGTGTCAGAAACCACCTCCTCCAGACATGTGGAGGGCACAATCCCTTCGGTTCCTTGCCTGGGTAGTGAGATGCCACCTAATTTGCATGGCCATCAAGAAGCCACTGCTTGGAGTGATTATCTGGCTATAATGGCTGGGGAGGCAGCACAAGACTGATCACAGGGAGCCCTTTTCCTTGGTGCGATGTTACTGACACCAGTCCTTGCTGTGAATCACTCACACTACTCCAACACGCTGCCAAAATCACCTGCCTGCTCCTCCTCCTGTGGGAACCGGGCTCCTCGTGAGCCCTGGGTGCAAAAGACCCCTGTGCTGGGAAGGGCTGTGTTTCCTCTGGAGTGCTCGAGTTTCCCCTGCTCGGTCGGGAGCGTCTCGAAGGAGCCCGGCTCACGGGCTGCCAGCTGGCCAGGTGCTGAGGCGCTGGCCAGGGCTGGCACGGCACGGCCTGGCATGGCACACCCTGGCAAGGCCTGGCACGGCATGGCCTGGTGAGGCCTGGCAAGGCCTGGCACAGCACGGCCTGGCGAGGCCTGGCACGGCACGGCCTGGCATGGCATGGTCTGGCATGGCACAGCCTGGCTCGGCGGCGCAGGCCGGCCGGGCGCTGCCGGCAGCGTGTCAGCGGATGCCGCTGGGCACTCCTGGCCGTGCCAGCTGAAGATGCACGGCCCCCGTGAAGTCTCGCACACGAGTGGGTTGGGTGTGGGGAAGAGCCTGGGCTCCCATTATGGGCTCCCATCTGGCTGGAGTGCGCGGCGCTGGGCTCCAGCATGAAGAACCCCAAGGCGCCTTCCAGCTGAGCAGGATGAAATGGGGATTAGAGTGGTTCCCCGAACCAGCCGTACCAGACAAACCAGCTCAGAATCTGCCAGAGATGATGCCAAGCTTTGCTTGAGGAATCCCAAGCAGCAGCCAAGCTGGCTCGGCTGGAGAGAGGAGAGTGCCCCAATGGGCTGTTTCACAGTTTTGGGGCTGGGGAATCCTCTGGAGCAGCCATGCAATGGGGCAGCTGCCATGAGAAGGCAGTTCCTGAGGCTCTCCATCCCTGCCTGCTTCCCTGACTCTCTGTGCTGCTTTCTTGATGGAGGAAGTGATTCCCAGCTGAGTGGCAAGGACTGGAACTGGTAATGGAAGGGCAAGAGCTGCAGGGATGGAGGGTGCTGATGCATGTGGTGTGTATAAAACAGCAGCTCTCACTCTGCCTGCTCTAAGGAGAGCTTCAAAGGCTGGCATTTGGCTTTCTATCCTGGCAGAGGTAATCTTATGAAACTGGAGTGATTTCCATTCTGCTTTCCTGCTCTCCCCTCCCAACCTGGAGGAGTTGCAGATGAGGATGAAGTCAGCTTGGAGAGCAAGGTGTACTCACACCCCACCCTGCTGATAACATCTGACTAACCCCAAGGCACCAAGCACATCTGCTCTCCCTCCTGCTCATGCTGCCTACCCTGTGCTGGGACCCTCACTAGGGAAATCCCAGCCCCTTCTGGAGTTCTCCACCCCTGCTCTGGCTGCTGGAGCAGCTCGGGGGCTTGGGAAGCAGAATTGTGAGGAAATGGAGTAACAAGCCATTGGGAACAGGTGTCTGGGGAAAGCCACAGACTTGCAGGAGGGGTCTTCTCTGCTTCCTCCACACCTGGCAATGGGCTACTTCAGTGATGTATTTTGGAGCAAACATCCTTGCTGAGCATCACAGCAAACACAAGAACCATTCTGCCTGCCTGATGCAGGACTGCTGCACTTACCAGTCCAGGCACCACCCAAAAATGGTTACTCCACCCTGCGTGACCACAAGAAAATCCCATCACAAACAATCCCCAGGTTGTTATGGGCTTGCTCTCAGTCTGCATGTCCTGCTGTGAGCCAGTCTGTCCTGCTGATCTTGATATCCATATGGAAAATAAATCACTTGTTCCTCTGTCCTCTCTTGAAATGAGTCTAGGAACCTAAACGGCCTCTGAGAAGGCATCAGCCTGTCTGCCCACCCCAAAGGTGACTGAAGGCATCTCTTGGTTATGTCACACCTCCACTACTCCTCACTGAAGGCAGATCTTGGCTCAAGATCTTTGTTCTGGAGTTCAAAGCCCTTCCTAGGACTAGCCCTGGCTACCCTCATGGTCTCCTCTCCCCTTGCCCGTGCTCCTTTGTGGCAGCTCTGGAGCAATCCTATCTCACTGGCAGGGGTGGGGTGCAGCTGGGGTTGATGGCCAGGAACATCTGGGTGCTCTAAGGTGGGACAAGCACCCCAGGCTGCGTGGCAGGGTGGAGGTGCAAGCTCCTACTGCCACCCCAGGGGAGCAGGTCTCCAATGCAGTGATGCTGTGTGTGTGTACACACACATTTCCATCCATCTATATATTACTTATCTCACTCCAAGACGGCGGCAGCGGCTGCTGCTGCATCCCTTCTCGGAGCTGCTATTGGCCAGAAATGATGTCAGTGCTTCCCAGGCTGGGTGCACCGCCATTGGCGGTGAGCAGGGATGCGGCTGTCAGTTGGAAGTGCTCCAGTCATTCATGGGGACTTCAGTGTGTGTTTGCTGGGCACGCTTGGACACAAATAGATGGTGAGAGATCTGGCAGAGCCAGGTGAGCGCTTAGGGCTTCACTTTTAACTCTTTCTGGGGTTGGGATGGAGTGCCCTTCATCCCTTCTCAGATCCCCACACTGAGTGCCAGATGCTCACCTGTCCCTCCCTTGTTCTGGCAGCAGCTGGCTGAAAGCACCCGCTCACCCCCTGCAATGTGCAGCCCAAGGGCATGTCCTCATGTTGCTCAGTGGCCTTTGGACAACTGGAAAAAGCTCTGCTGCTTTTCCCTCTTCACCCCCACCAGCGATCAAAATCCCTGGCTTTGCGCTGAGATCAGCCGCAATCATGACAAGACTTGAAATGCAGCTTCTGGGCTCCGTCTTACCCAGAATAATCTCTCGAGCTCGGCACCTACCTCGCTCAGCAGGAGTACTGAATAAACTGCCAGCTCTCTTGGCTGCCGGCTCCCTTCTAACTTGCAGTATACTACAGCTCGTGCTTCAGAGCCTGCTTGGCTCCTGCAGCCCTAAACACCTTTGCTCTTGAACTCGGCAAATGAGGGAACCAATTCCCAGCACCATGCCCCCCTTGTGCAAATGCCAGTGTCCAAAAATAGGACACCTACGCTGGTGCCCAGACAGCGGCAGTGCTGGAACCACCACAGGACAGGTGACAGATGGATCCCAGCTTTCTCCCACCAGTCAGACCTGTGCAGTGCAGCACAGAGATGGAGACCCGGGCCAAGAAGCTTGCGTGTTCATCTGGGCTGGATCTCCCTCCTGTGCTCAGTGATGCTCCGGGCACATGCCACCTTTTGAGGGATGCTAAATGCTCCCCTTTCATGAGGTCTGCTGCAGGTGAGGGCTCCCTGCAGAGACTTTTCTGTCTGTCAAAGCGCTTTTCCACCTGTCCCCTGCAGGGGGGGCCGAGCTCTGCCCCCGACCCGGTGCTCGGCTCACCCCGCACTCGCTGCCGCCTCGTCGAGCGCGGCCGGCGCGCTGCCCGCACCGGCTTCGTGTGAGCGGGGGGCACCGCAGGGCTCCCGGGGATCAAAACATCCCCGGGAGGGTGCGTGGCCGGGGGTCCCCCGCACGCTCCCCCTCTCGCTGCCCCCGCCGCCCTCCCCACGCGTGCGGCTGCCCGGCTGCCCGGCGGGGGCTCATTCCGAGCGCAGGGCAGCCGGTGCGGTCCCCCCGCCGCCCCCGCTCACCTGCACCTGCATGAAGGAGCCGCGGTAGAAGCAGCAGGCGGCCGCGGACAGGGCGCTCCACAGGCTGCACCGCTCCGTCATGGCGCGGCGCGCCCGGCGGGGGCTGCCCCGGCCCGGGCTGCACCGCCGCTGCCTCCGCCGCCGCCGCCGGGCTTCAATTTCAGCCGCTTCCCCCGATTACCTCATCCCTTGTCGGCGGCGAGGGGCGGGCGCGGTGCGGCAGCTCCGCCCCGGCCCGCCCCTGGGGGCCGCCTCGGCTCCGGGGGACCGAGGAAGCGGCACCTCGAGGGAAAAGCGGTACCCCGGGTGTCTGAGCCCTGCGGGGGAACCGGGAACCAGGTCCTCCGAGAGGAACTCACGCTCCCGTGCCACAAAGGGAACCAGCATCCCTGAGGGGATCGGGCGCCCCGGCTGCCTTGTGCTCTGAGGGGAACTGGGAAGCAGCTCCTCCGAGAGGAACCGGCACTCCCATGTCGCAGAGGGAACAGGCATCCCTGAGGGGATCAGGCACCCCTGAAGGGAAGCGCCGATCCTCTGCTGCAAAGGGAAGCAGCATCCCTCAGGGCATCAGGCACCCCGGCTGCCTGTGCCTTGAGGAGAACAGGCACCTCTGAGGGTATCGGGCATCCCTGAAGGGAGCCGGCACCCCGGCTGCCCGTGCGCTGAGTGGGACTGGTTCCTCTGAGGTGACTCAGCTCCTCAGAGAGGAACAGACACCCCTGAGGGGAACCAGCACCCCTGGCTGCCGGTGCTCTGAGAGAAACTGGCTCCTCTGAGGGGATCAGACATCCTAAAGGGACCCAGCAGCCCTTTTCTCCCCATCCCAAATCTGCCTGCTCTCCCCAGTGCTGCCCATGGGTCAGGGGCAGCCTTGTCCCCTCTTGTGCATCCTGTCTTCCCTCACCCCCACACGGCGATACCTTTCTGGGGGATACACCAGTGCCCACCTCGCACGGCAGGGAGCCGGCTGCCTGCTTCCTGTGTAGGCTGTCTCTGACTTGTGTTTAATTAAGGCTCTGCTTCGGTTTAATTAAGGCCACAGTATCACGTATGGGATGTGCAAGGCAGCACTGATGACTCAAAGCATTGCTCCAGCCTCGACTCTTGAATAAATCCCCCAAAGCCCTGCCTGAACCCACTGCCAGCGGCTGCTCTGTGCTGGAGACAGGCAGGGGCTCCCCCAGCCCCGGCAGTGACAGGGACCTACACCTTGCTGCTCTCCTTCCACACCTATCCTGCACTGCCCTGGATTTGGCTGTGCTTGGGTAACCGGGGGCTTCACCCTCCCATCTGCAAACGTGCCCTGGCCCAAGGAGCCCCACGCCTCCCAGGCAACGCCGTGACCTCGGAGAGGTATTCCTGCTGCCACCGACCACGGAACCCTGCAGCCTCCCTGCTAATTAATTCAAACGAGCCCCTCACATTACCAGGGAAGGAGACAGCATCCGAGGCTGATGAGATACAGGTCCCTGCCTGAGCAAGCAGCTCTTCGGCGCAGAACAAAGAGCTCGGAGGCGCCGGCCGGGCTCTCACTCTGCCCCTGGTTTTGCAGGGGAGAAAGGAGACAGGAGAGCAGCACGGCTGAACAGCAGGACAGGGCTGGGGCACGGGAGAACTGGTGGCAGCACACAGGCTGCCTGCAGGCAGGGAACATGGGGCAGCAGGTCCCACGGGTCCCATGGGTGCCTGCAACCCTACCAGCATGGGCAGGGAGCATGGACTCTCCTCTGTGCCTCCTGCCTGGGGCTGAGGGACAGAGCAGATGGCACTGTGCAGGGACATGCTGCTCCAAAAAGATGCAATGGTGAATCATCCTCCTGCCAAGGCTTCTCCCCTGTGATGGGCTCCATGGTTTCCTACTGAGAATTTCACCAAAAAGTGAGCGGGAGCCTCACGGGGTGCTGCAGGGTGAAGTCCTCCAGCTGTGACTGTGCTGCCCCTCCTCACAGGGAAGCTGAAAATCCCTGACTGAGCTCACATGGGACGTGTGACAGCTTTACTGGTTGCTGCTCTCCTGAAGGGTAACATCTTCCTGCAGCTCCTTCACCTGCACAAAGGCCAAAGCTGGGGTGGCTGGGATGTTGAAATAGAGAGCTGGGTGTGCAGATCCCCAGGCAGCTTGGAAATACCAGCCCTTAGGCTATTATTAAAGCACATTAATTACCAAGTGCTTATTGATCCTGGCTTTCCAACCCTCTCTAGCTCCCGGTTGCACATCTAATCAGGCCAGGCTTGCTGATAGGAGCACCAGCCCTGGCCAGTTTCGCAGCTGAAGCTCAAGGGATGATGTTTGGCAGATCCTTGGTGCACACCTGGACACAGCCCTGCCTGTCAGCCTTTGCTCATGAGGGCTTTGCAAGACATCCTCTCCCTCTTCCTGACTCTCCAGCTTATTTCTTCCCATCTTTTCTTTGCTAATCCCTCACCAGTGTTTCACCTCTGCTTGTTTCCCTCCCAGCTACACAGACCAGTGGCAGGTCCCAGCCCCTATCCTCCCTTGCTCCAAAGGCAGGCAGAGCAGCCCCTTTCCCACCCTAAATCCTGCAGGAGCTGGGGCTGAACACTGCTGGGTGCTGAGCACCCTGCAGCTGCATGGGCTGCCAGCCAGGCACAGCGCCTGCAATCAGCTGGAGTGTCCCTGTCATCCCGGTCACTCACACCCCAGATAATTATTAATTTGACTAAAATAGCTGCTGTCACTGCAGCCATCAGTTGCTTTGCTGACCAAGGGAAGTGGTGTATAAATCACAGCCCATGGGCTGTTTCTGGACACCACAGGGATGGATGAAAAATAAAGGGCAGATAGCTCAGGTCTGGGATCTGACTGGATGGTAGAGAATTCTCCTGGCTCACCAAAAAGTACTTAATCCCAAAAGCAGAGCCATATCCATTGCTCCCCACATGTATTGTTTCAGTCTATTAAATCATGAGCTGTAAAATGTGTCCATCTCTGGTGCACACACTGGCAGTGCCAGGGAAAACACCCCAAACAATTCTGCTCCTCCCCTTACCCCTCCTTGCCCTCTCAGGACTTGCCTGTGTGAGCAGGAGTTTCTCTGCACATCCTGAGGTCCCCATAGCAGGGCCCTTCCCTGCATTGGCTTTCCAGGGGAAAATGAACTACATCACAGCCAGATCCAATACGCCCAGTCAGAGCTTTGTTGTCCTGGCACACGTCCCACTTCCAGCCCTGTGAGCTCCCATCCTGCCAGTCCCACATGGCTTAAGGGCGCAGAGAGGAGAACATCCCACCCGCGGGATCGCTCTGCTACACGTCAAAAACCTCGTCTGACCCCAGTGCCCAGGGGCTGCCAGCTGCCAGACTCGCCATGTGGGGTCCTCATTAGCCCCAGGGGTGGACACACAGGGAGGTGACCCCTGTTGGAAGCAGCAGATGAGCTCAGGGTCCAGCCAGCTCTCTCCCAGGCTTGCCAGTTGGTGCTGCCACAGGGGGTTGGTTCCCACATTTCCATGTCTGGCTACAGCCACCACCAGGAGCCCCAAGTCCAAAAGATGAAGGTGCAGGGCTCTGTGTTAATTAGACCACCCAAGGTGGGCACCTCAAGTCACTTCTCAACAACTATATCTGCCCAGTGGCAGGCTAGATTAGATCCCCACCGGGCAACTGGACTCAGGAAGCTGCAGCTCTCCTTAAACAAACACCCCAAGGGCCATGGCATGGCAGTGACCACCCTGTCACCTCAGAGGGTTTCAGTGCTCTGTGCCCAAGCCTCAGAGCACCCCTGCTCCTCTGTGCCTGCCCGGCGTCCCACCGTGCCAGCAGCCTCCTGCAAAAGGGCCGCTCTCCTCCAGAGCCAGGCGCCTCACTAATGAATTTCTGGCCAGACATGAAGAGTCCTCAGGAATGTTAATAGTTTGCTGAGGATAAGTAAAAGATTTGGAGAGATTTACACCAACTTTCATGTGACAGCCACGAAAGTGGCTCAAACCCTTCCGTTTCTTTACGTGGGGGCGGAGGGAGGAGGCTGCGTCTGTGGGCGTTCACAAGTGTCTGGGAACATGAAATGCAAGCAGCTCCTGTGGGAACAGCACTGGGGCGACCACGTAGGGTTTGTGTCTCCTCTGTCCTCCCCAGCCTTGCCAGAAATATCTGCTAGGGCCAAAGAGAGAGCCCAGAGGGGAGGAGGGCTGCAGAACTGAGCACCCTGCTGGTGTAAGACTGGACAGTTCCAGGGCCACCATCCCCTCTCCACCCCTGGCACCCAGCTGGGACAGGCTGTGATCATGTTCTGTGTCTTACCTTCACGTATTCACTGCCAGACTCCAGGCCATCGTGGTGGCTAAAAGAATAGGAACAATAAAAATGTATAAGTAAGGGCAGTAAGTTGTGACATTCAGGTAGAAGGCACAGCTAGGGGAGCTGGGGTCTGTGCCCGTTGTCTTTCCACAGTGCCAAGAGCATGGCCATGGTTGTGGGAGAGGTTCCCAGGGCCCCAGTACTGTTCCTGCCTGCTCTGTGCCCACTCTCAGCACAGGGCTTATCCTCCCTAATGCGATCAGGGCAGAATGAAGCCTTTCTAGAGGATCTCGCCCCAAATCGGCTTGGGACCTTGTGAGCTGAACCAGGGAGACCCAGCAGCCATGCTGAGGTCCCTGCAGGTCACACTGCTGGGGGATACATGTCAAGGTGGGGGGCCCTGTGTCCCGTTCCCTGGCAGAGCTGCATTCCCAAGAGGCAGCTGTTGGGACATGCCACCCAGACAAGCATGACTTTATGGCTTTGTGTGACCCTACAGAATTCAAACTCCCACCCTTGCTAGGCCTGAACTGTGATGTCCTGACTGGGACTGCTTTTCATGCTCTTATAGGTCCAGGGATGTGTCTGTATGGAGGAGTCCCAGGGGAACAACAGAGAGTTCAAAAGGAGAGAGGCTGTAACAGCCTGAGCTGGGATGTGCTACCTTGAGGTCTCACCTTTCAGAATAAAATACAAAAATCCAGATGTCTTTAACCAGAATCCAGAACCTGTTGCCTCCCCAGCACCAAGCTTCAGTATGGACATCCTGCTGTTTGCCAAGTTGTTTGCCTGAGCACGAGGCAGCAGCAGGGGCCTGGGGATGGCAGGCTGCCACACCAGGAAAGGCAGTGGCAACTAAAGAATAACCAAATCCAAGGTCATCATAGACCTGGGATGTCCCTTCCCTGCCAGGAGCCACCTCATCAGACACATACTGGGAACTGCTGAGGGCCCTGCACACAACTTCTCCCTGACACTCGCACAGGTAGCAAACCTGGGCAGCCAAATTCCTCCTCTGTGGGCTCTCTCCAGGTTGAAGGTGGTGCCTGGTGGCCTCCCCAAAGGGAAGCAGGGATAGCAGAGGCAACCACTGCTGGACATTTTTCCACTGGACATCCCCCATGGCGTTACAGTGGGTGGTGACAGGGTCTGCACAAGCCCCTTGTAATGTCCAGCCCTCCAGAAGACAATTCCCACTTCTGGAACCCTTGGAAGCCTTCAAACAACATGTGGATGGGCACCTCCTGCCTCAGTTTCCCCCTCTGTAGAGCTGCCTCCAGGGAGGTTTTGGCTGCCAGAGGGGTCTGCAGGGAGTGTCAGGCAGAGGGAAGTGAGGTTTCCTGTGCCTCACACACGGCATTTAAGGACACGGTTTAGTGCTGAGCCTAGCAGGGGTGATGTTTGGACTCAATCTCAGCGGTATTTTCCAACCTTAGCCATTCTGTGATTCTCCCAGCCCACACTGCAGAAACCGCATCCCCCGCTGTCCAGCTTGGGAGGGGAACAAGGGGCTGGAAATCAAGCCCGTATTTTTCGGAGGGTGAAGAAAATAGCAGAGCAGTTGGGAGCGGGGATGGATGCAGACTCCCCTGGGCAGCTGCGGGCTGCCTGCCCACCCCGGCGTTGCCTCTCCAGCCTGTTTGCCCTTCCCAGGCTGCAGAGCTGCCTGGTGCTGCGAGAGCCGTGAGAAAAAGCGGCAGGAGGACGGGACGGGACGGGGGGCCTCTGGGCAGGAAGTCGGGAGCATGGGAGCAGCTGGGAGATTCTGCGAGGGCCCGGGCAGGAGAGGCCCCTGTGCTGGGGAAGGGCAGCAGCTGGGACCGCAGCCCCCCTGGTTCTGCACATTCCTGGAGGAAACGGCATTTTTGGGGGCAGACGAGCGCCTGGGAGAAATTCCAGGGCTGCCTTTGGAGCGCGGCCGTGCCTGAGCTGCTGGGACCCGGAGCTACAGGGCAATGGTTTGGGGAGTGGGGGGTTGGCAGGGTGGCTGCTCCCTTTGGGCTGGGGAAGGCATCACCGTGACTTGCAAATGTGCCAAGCTCCAGGCTGGCTGCTGGGAAGAGTCCAGGAGGATCCTGTGGGTGCAGCCCTGGTTTGAAGCCTAGGCTCTGCTTTCCTTGAGACTGTACCCCAGGAGAACCAAATCGGGACACCTCGTGCCTCAGTTTCCCCCTCTGCAGAGCTGCCTCCAGGGAGGTTTTGGCTGGCAGTGCTGCCAGAGGGGTCTGCAGGGAGTGTCAGGCAGTGGGAAGCGGCGTTTCCCGTGCCTCACGCACGGCCGTGCGCTCAGGGAAAGCGAGTCACGTCCGCCCTGCGACCTGCCAGCGGTCACCTCCCGTTAGTCAGCGTGTCCCTGCTGGAGGCACAGCCACCGCCTTGCTCTGAGCAGCTCCACAGGCTGGCTGCCACTCCCTGTCCCACAGCAGCACGGTATCCCCCTCACAGGCCTGATTCTGGGAAAGCCCTCCTGCCAACGAGCATCCTCAGCCTACCCTCTCTTGGGGACTGTCCTCACCAGAAATACTCTGGGGGGGCAGGTGGAAACGTGCCCCAGGGCTGTATTTGTTTCCCCCCCCCCAAGGGAACATGCTGCTGCCATGGCCTGGCAGGAACAGACTGTCCCCATCCCCAGGGATGTGCCTGCACAGGAGGAAGGGCTGGGGCGCAGCATTATCCCGGTCCCACTTCCTCCCACCCGCACCACAGCAGGGCCTGGCCTTGGGATGGCTCTGGCAGACGGCTGCTCCCTGAGCCAGGGGCTGTGGCAGGGGCTCTGGGTTAGAGTGTGGACGGGCAGAAATATCCCTGATGCCAAGAGCTGCTCTGGTCACTCTCGTGCCTCAGTTTCCCTGGCAAGCAACAAGGCTACACCCATCATCGGGGAAACCTCACAGGATGCAAAAAAGCATTTGGCCCCCATTTTTTGGGAACCCATTCCCCACATTCAAAACACCCATGTGACCCATCCATGTCCCACTGCTGCTTGGCTCCCAGCCATGCTGGCTTGGGATCTAAGCAATTTCTGGGAGACAGAGGGTCTGGGTGAGCCCTCTCCACCCTCCTCGGGGACTCTCTGCCACTGCTGGGGCTCTGTGCTCACCCAAGGATGTGGCAGTGCCACCAGCCCCCCAAACCTCCCAGCCCCAGGCTCCCCGAGCTAGTCGCATCCCCTGGCGCCGGGTCTGCCTTGGTTTCAGCAGCTCTTCCTTGAGGAAAACACCCCCACGGGCTGGGGGCCTCCGCACCCGAGCAGCGGCTCGGCTCCGGCATCTGCGTCCAAGTTTTGTGCCCGCCCCAAGCGAAGCCCCTCTCCCAGCCTCTCCCTCCCCATCCCCTCCGCCGTGCCGGGGTACGAGGGGTGGCCGAGGGGCCAGAACCCCTTACCTGCCCTGTCCCAGGGTGGGAAACCTCCTGCCCAGCGCTGTCATGGGCCCCGCGGGATGCAGCAAGCGCCTGAGAGCTCCGGGATGGGGAGCGGCTCTCCCGCGCTCTCCCGCCTCGCACTGAGCGCGCCGGGACTTCGGGGCGCGCAAGGCGCTGGCGGACCCTCCTCCTTCCCGTCCCAGCCCTCCTCCGGCCCACCCTTCGGGCCGCCAGGAATGTGTGGCCGGCACGGCCCGGCTCCCACCGCCGGCACGGATTTCTCCTCCTCGGCCCGCTCCCGGGACCACCCGAACGCTCAGTGTCAGGAAAAGGAGCCCCCCGGCCCCGGGGCGGTGCAGGGGGAACAGGGACATCAGGGGCCACTTCAGTGCAGAGAGAGGAGAGTCAGGCCGGGGAAAGGGGGAGAAATGTTTGCGGGAGAAATGTGGAGTTGCCTTTGCCTGTGTCCCCAGTCCTGCACACCCTCCTGGGCTGGGGTCGCATTTGGCCCCTTATGCCCCGATGCCATGGGGCTGGGGGAGAAAAATCCCTCTGGTTGATTCTGTGGTCAAAACCCTCCAAAAAAAAAATCCATTCGTCATCTCAGAGGGCTGAACCTCCAAATTCTCCCAGAGGGGGAGGATGTGCCTGGAGTGGGGAGGTTTTTGCCCAGAGTGGGGGTTTACTGGCAGGTGATGAAATGGGAACAGAGTGTCTGGTTTCAGGATTTGCCCCTGTGCCTTGGGAGAGGCAGTGCTGCTCGGCAGAGGGGGAGAGGATAGAGGGGATGGAAAAGAGAGGCGGAGGAGGCTGTAACAGCGCTGCTGAGGGCTCTCCGCAGCAGCACATCCTGGTGCTGGAACGCAGCCGCCGCAGGACAAAGAGATGCCGGGGCAGAGCGGGGCTGCGAGATGTTTCCACCCCGTCCGGAAACAGGAGGGAGCAGAAATCCCACAGGAAACCTCGTTCCCATGGAGCCGCTGACCTGAGCATGCTCCAGCTGTGCTGTCCCACCGGCCAGGTGCATCCCGCTGGCACTGTGGGCACGGGGGGGACATTGCGGTGACCCTAGCTTGTCCCAGCCCCCTTCTCTTGCCCTGGAGGGGCAAAACGGGGGGTCTTAGCAGAAGGCAGAGCAAACCTCAAGGGCTATACCTGTCTGGGGAGACCTTGTCAGGATGCTCTTGTCCCTTTTCCAGCAGATCCCCGTCAGTGCTCTCTGCTCCAGCTGCTGCTTCAGGGCTTGGGTTGGTTTGGTTGGTTTGGCTGGGGTTTGGAGCCAGGCTGGAGCTCGGTGCCTCTGTGCTAGGGCAGGAGTCATTTCCCACAGGCTCCTGGTCTGTCCTGGCCATTGCTGCCTCCAGGGTGTCCCCAGGTTCAGCTTCTTCTTCCTCCTTCTGCTCTGCTTGTCCAGCAGCTGAGGATGAGCCTGTGCCTGGGCCAGGGGTGCTGGACACCTCAAGGCACTTGAGGCTGGGGAGCGGGGCTGTCTGGGGGGTTTTGTTGTGGGGAGTCCCTTTCTCCCAGCACTTCTGGCTCCTCTTGTCTTTGCCCAGGCTCTTCCCTGCCTTGCCCAGATTGACCCTGGGCATGGTGCCCATGTGGGAGTACATGTTTGACGACTGGGCATAGGGGCCAGGGCTCTTGGGCACCATGTTGAGATCATCCTGGGTGCTGTCGAAGGGCTCTCCCAGGAAGCCGTGGGGAGGTGGGAGGTGTGGGCTGAGACTGTCGGCAGAGCTGGGCACCACCGAGACACGCCGGAAGCTGAAGGAGCGGGGGATGCTGCTCAGGCTCCCACAGCCTTTGAAATTGAATAACTCTGGCAAGGAGAAAGGAGTGGTGAGTGTGGGGTTACTGATGGCACGGTGTGATGATGGTGGGTCCCAGAGCCCCTGGTCCTTCACTGGGGTGGGCATGGAGCACTGTGCAGCCTGGTGTCACCCAGTTACACCCACATCTGCAGTCCCAGCTTGACGTGACATCCCTGTGATCTGCAGCATATATGATGCTGCTTGAGGCATCTCTGCTGGCTACCCAGGAACTCTGCCCTGGTCCCTCAGAAAGCAGAAGTCTCCTGTGCCCTGGTAAATCCGGCTGCTGCATCTTGTCACCTCAGCTGAGCAGCAGAGGAAACACCCAACCCTGGCGAGCAGGCAAGTCTAGAAATTATTTCTCCCTGCCTACTTCCTCTTGGGGACTCCAGGCAGGGCTGTGCCCATCCCCACAGCCTCAGGGCAGCCCTGCAGGATGCAAGAAGGGGACACACGGCATCTCCCCAGGGAATGGGGGTCCTGGACACACGTGACCTGCCCACATGTGCATGTCTTGCCAGCACGGTGGAGCAGGAGCCAGCCCCGGGCGCTGCTGCGGGCGGGAGATAACCTCCCCACTTCCTCACCCAGCCCCTCGCCAGCTACAGCTGCCACCTGCAAGTGCATGAACATGCTCGCCAGAGAAGTATTTATAACTCTGGCGGGTGGCTTTGCATTTCACACCTCAGCCCCAGCTCAGCTCCGTGTGCCGCTGCAGTGCAGCCTTGGATGGTGCCGGTGCCGGTGCTGGTGCCGGTGTCAGTACACAGGGTGAGTGAACCTGTGGCCCCAGTGCTGTTGAGCAGCGCTTCCCTGCCGGCCCCCGAGTGCTGTGGGTGCCACTGAGGGTTTTGCAATGTTGCTGCCGCCCTGGGGCTCTGCAAAGCGCTGCAGATTTGCTGGGGCAGGAAGCCACACGTTGCAGAGGTGCTGAGCAAGGACCTGGGTGTCTGGGGCTGCTCAGCCCTCGGATTCCCACCTCCTGCCATCCGTGGGCTCTGCAGGGCATCCCTGCAGCTGGACAGGGTGGAGGGGCTGCATCCCAAAAGCCCCTCTGCAAGGCAGAAAGCTCATAGCCTGAGTGCAGTTAGAGGTAAAATTACTTTGTGCTTGGAGTCCAGGCATCTTCTGCTACCTGCTGCTCCTGGGGCTGCTGTGAGGTGGGAAAGGCAGCACTGGGCATTTTCCCCATTTCCCCACCGCTCCATCACAAAGGAAAATCCCAGCTGGGATGGGGCCGTGGGTTTGGCCAGCAGAGGGGTCCCGGGGGAGCGGAGGGACTGGCCCCCGTCTGGCGCCAGCCCCGCGGCAGGAATGCAAGAGAGCACAGCCCAGCGCTGGGAATGGGGTGAAGGCCACTGCAGCCTCCCCCCGGGGCTCCAGGGGAAAGCTGAGGTCTGTGAGAAAGTGCAGAGCTCGCTCCCGGTGGGTATCGAGCACATCCTCCCAGAAAAGCCAGAGGGAATCCATTCCCAGGCTCCCTCCCTGGCTCCTCTGCGTCACCCCCGTCCCTGTGCTGCAGGAGCACCCTGGGGTGAGGGTCCTAGCCACCCCTAGCCCCCAGCACCAGCTCGTACCCCAGCCATGCACCCTGAAGGGTGTGATTTAAGGAGTGAAAACCCCCAAACCCTGCTGTGCATCCCTCTGGTCACATCCCAGCATCCAGCACAGGGCTGGGCTGCAGCAGACTGGTCCCAGTCCCAGCACCCAGCTCCTGAGCCAGCACCCAGCCCTGTGGATGGGAACCCCCAAAGCCCCTCACCCCAATGAGTTTCCTAACAAAAGCAGAGCCTGTCACAGCTCCAAACATCCCTGGATGGCATGAGCCCATCTCTGCACAGGATGACCCGGGGAGCGTGTGAACACACACTCACACTCACTCTCACACATCCTCCTACCCACCGAGATGTCCAGGTGAGCGCCCCATTGCCCACTCACCCTGTCCCACGGCTACTTACTGAATTTCTTGAAGCCCCGTCGTTTCTGGCCCTCGGCCATGGCTGCACTGGTCCGAGGCCGTGGGGACCGAGAGGGACAAGTTTATAACTGTGAAGCCCTTCCCTGCCTGCTCCTCCCTTCCTGCCCCCCCCTGCAGTCACTCATTGCTCGCTCAGCGTTTCCTCCCCAGTGCTGTCATCTGCTCCCGGCCCCGTTGCTGTCCCTGCCCGTCCTCACGCTGTCCCCACAGTTCCTGCAGTCCCCTTGCACCTGCCTGGCTGCTCCAGAGTCACCTCTGCACCCCAGTTTGGGGATGTCTGGCAGATGTGGACAAGCAAAAATCCCTGGGTGCCAGCTCTAGAGGAAGGTGCCAGCCCTAAAAGAGGGTGCTAGCCCCATGGAAGAAGGTGCCAGCCCCAGAGGAGTGTGACAGCCCTATGGATGAGGTTGCCAGCTCCGTGGATGAGGCTCCAGCCCTGTGGACAGGACTCTGCCAGGCACATCTGGTGCTCAGCCCCTGTGGGGTGGGAGCTGGGTGGCATCACTGCCAGCAGGAGCACTCCCCTGTTGTCTCGTTCTGAGGACATTGATGTGCTCTGTAAGTGTCTCCATGCAGGGCAAGGTGGCCTGGACCCAGCAGGGCTCTGGTGTCTGTGTTTCCCACTCTCAGGGAGCTGGTGGTTCCCATGACCAGGATGCTGGCAGCCACCTCTGCCACAGCTCGGACCTTGGCTGCTCTCCACCTTGGGGACCAGCTTGGAACAGCCTGAGATCGAGCTCTTTGTCCTGCACCTGCATACAGCCATGACCAGGGGAGGAACGCAGGGTCCCCCGAACAAGACCCTGGAGTCCTCCCGCCTTGCCATGGCCTCCCGATGTCACAGCCGCGGCTGCAGGAGGAGAAGTTTTATTTAACTCCTGACGCGTTTAAGCACACACGGGGCCACCGGCGCCGGGGACCGCTCGGTGCTCCCGGGGCACGAGGAGGGACAACATGGCGGTGGCGCCAAGGACTGCAACGCCCACAATGCCCCGCGCCGCGGCTGGCGGGTCACGTGAGCGCGCCGCCGGGTCACGTGGCGGAACGGGCGGGACGCGGTGCTGTGGCAACGGCGCGGCCGCCATGGCCAAGCAGTACGACATGGTCGAGTGCCCCTTCTGCGACGAGGTCTCCAAGTACGAGAAGCTCGCCAAGATCGGGCAGGGCACCTTCGGGTGAGTGCTTCGCCGGCCCCGGCCCTCCCTGGCCAGGCCCGGCCCCGGCCTTCTCCGGCCTCAGGCCTGTAGCCGCGGCCCAGCCCCGCGGCCCGTCGGTGCCAGCCTCGGGTGCTCCTTCCTCGCGTGTCCTTTCCCCGGTCCCCTCTTGGCTTCAGAGAACCAGTCTGGCTCCTCGCCCTCTTTACCCCAACCTGAGATTCCGCTCTGTCCCAGCTCTGGCAGAGCAGAGTTAACCTTGAAAACAGTTGGGGTGGGGACCTGTAACTTGGCTCCAAATGTGCAGCTTGGCTCCAAATGTGCAATTTTTTGCTCCAAATGTGCAACATTACTGAAAATCCTTGTAAGGCTGCAAGAGCTCTGGGCTCTCTGTTGGTTCAGTGAGTCCTGAGGGGGAATGTGGCTGTATTGGTTCAGCACAGAGTTCTCTGCACGGTGCTTTAGTGTGCCTTGTTTGGGTTTGTTCCTTGGAACACCCGGCTCCTTTCTCCTTGTGCTGCTCATGGATTTTTTTTTTTGTTGTTGTTGTTTTTTTTTTACAGGGAAGTTTTCAAAGCCAAACATCGCCAGACAGGCAAGAAAGTAGCACTGAAGAAGGTGCTGATGGAAAATGAGAAGGAAGGGGTAGGTGTGGGGCATGGCTGGGTTTGGCCTGTTGTCACCTGGGCTGCAAAGGCCCACGGCAGCAGTGAGGGGACTGGGCTGCTGGGGAGTGACACTTCCATGTGTTTCTTCTCCTCTGGGACCCCCAGCACAGGGCTCCACGCTGGCTGTGCCTGTGGAAGAACTGGGTGATGTGTGAAGTGCATGCTCAGGGGTTGGGGAGAGAGTTATCAACTTTAAACAGCAAAGGCAGCAGCCAGGGGGGCTGCTCTGCAGCTCAGGCTGGGCTGTGCCGTGTCCTGGTGTGAATGTGGGTGAGGAGAGCAGGGTGGGACCTGCTGAGCTGCATGGTCACACCTCTCCTGTCCTCCAGGCAGAGATGGCCTGGTCTCCTGCACTTCCATCTCCATTCTCTCTTTCTCTTTTCCAGTTTCCCATCACAGCCTTGCGAGAGATTAAAATCCTCCAGCTGCTCAAACACGAGAATGTGGTGAACCTCATAGAAATCTGCAGGACCAAAGGTACTTTGCAAGGTCTCCCTTGTGGTACTGATGGCTTTTCTGAGCCCTGCTGAGCAGGCTGCTGTCTTGTGCTGGGAGTGGGGTGGTCCAGCTGAGCAGGAGCCTCTGTTCCTGCCTGTGACATGGGCTGACAGGTCACTTATCTTGGAAAAGAGTTTCTGAATGAGCCAGGATGTTGCTGAAGCTTGGCTGGAAAAAGCTGCCAGGATATGCCTGTGCCATGGCAGTGAATGCTGCCTGTGCTGGGAAGCTCCCTTCTGAGAGGCTTTAAATGAACCAGCACTGGAGACACTCTGGAGCAGAGGCTCCTCAGCCTGGAGCTGCCTCTCTGGGTCGGTTTGTGATGGTTTCTGGCAGCTCTGAGCTGATGACACAGCTCCAGCTGAGGCTCACTCAGCATCTCTTTCTGTGGCTGACGTAGCTGCTCGTGCTGGGAGGGCTGGGACTCCGTGTGGGCACTTCTGAGCTGCTCCTCCTCCTCCTCACTCCCACCTGATGCCCCCACTGCTTTGCAGGCTCAGCACACCTGGCCTGGCTCTGTTTGCAGTGAAACTGCCATATAACATTTGCTAGAATTTATGTGTCATTCCCTTACATGGATCTGTACTGGAAAAATACTTTGGAAAGTGACAGTTGGATGTTACAGCCTGCTCTTCCCTAGCCAGTCATGTCAGTGAAATAAAAACAAAACTGACTACTATCTGCTGTTGTGTGTAGGTTACTGTCTGAATAGGTACCAGTAAAAACACCAATGACAAGTTAATGTTTAATTCACTGTGTGGTTAAGAGAGCTGCACCAATTGGGTGTCTGGCATACTTCAAGACACAAAAGTAAATATTTTTGTAGACATGTCATTTGTTCCCTTCTTGCTTGTGTTTTGTTTGTATTCCCGTTTTCATCCAAATCCACCTTGAAATGTTTCATTTCCTGCTCTCAAACGTGAGGCTTTTCTCTTTTTAAGTTGGAGAGGTGTGTTTGGGGCTGTGTCTGTGGCTAGAACTGCACACACAGTGTAGCAGGCACCCTCCTGGCTGGGGAGCAGAGCAGAGTGCCTCTGTGGGGCCTCAGCTTTTCCGGTTGGAGATGCCGATCAGCAGGTTCTGCTGATTACAGCTGATGAAAATCTGCCTTTCTTTTTAATAACATTTTGTGTGGGTGCTCTAGGAACGAGATTGAAATCGATTGCTTCACTGAAATCTGCTGCCATTGAGTTCAAATTGCAGTTGGAGTTTTTTTGTGCTTTGATGGAGATCAGTCCGTTTTCACAGATCCTCTGTGAGGTTGCAGGAAACCTCGCTTTTTAATGTGAGATTAGACAGATTTTCTGTATTTCTGCATTTTTCCTGGGGCTGTCTGTGGGTGCCTCCTCTATTGCTGGTGCTTGGCTGGCAGCCAGGGCTTGCAGGAAGGAAACCCCACAGCCCTTACGTGCCCAGAGCAGCACGAAGGAAAGCTTTCAAAGGCTGCCATGCCCTTTCCTCGCCTGTCTGATGACATTCTCTGCACCAATCCTCATCTCCTCTTCTTGTGCTGCTAGTTTTGATCAGTTCTTTAAAAAGAACCTTGAGGCCTGCAGGCTGTCTGGTTGTCTGTGTTCCTGTGCCCTGGGATTCTGTGTAGGGTGGTGGGAGGTAAGAGGAGCTGTGACCCCGTGAGGGGTCCCTCACTGACAGCCCCTCTGTGCCTCTGCTGCAGCCTCTCCATACAACCGGTGCAAGGGCAGCATCTACCTCGTGTTTGACTTCTGTGAGCATGACCTGGCTGGCCTTCTCAGCAACGCCCACGTCAAGTTCACGCTGTCAGAGATCAAGAAAGTTATGCAGATGCTCCTGAATGGACTTTACTACATCCACAGGAACAAGGTAATGGGACAGGCTCCTGCTGTGCCCAGAGGGTGGCTTTCCAAGGAGGCTGGAGGGAAATCCTCGTTTCCCACCTCTGCAGCCTGAGCACCATACCGGCCCCAGGCACCCAGGGAGGGCACTTTATTCACTTAACCCTTCAATGTCTGTCCTTGTGCAGATCCTGCACCGAGACATGAAAGCGGCAAACGTCCTGATCACGCGGGACGGAGTCCTGAAGCTGGCGGACTTTGGGCTGGCTCGAGCCTTCAGCCTGGCCAAGAACAGCCAGCCAAACCGCTACACCAACCGTGTGGTGACCCTGTGGTATCGGCCCCCGGAGCTGCTCCTAGGTAGGAGGAGCCCTGGCTGGGCTCTGCCGGCTCCTTGGCCCCCCTGGGAGCCTAACTCGGCATCTCCGTTTAGGGGAGCGCGACTACGGCCCCCCCATCGACCTCTGGGGCGCAGGCTGCATCATGGCAGAGATGTGGACCCGCAGCCCCATCATGCAGGGGAACACGGAGCAGCACCAGCTCACCCTCATCAGCCAGCTCTGTGGATCCATCACGCCAGAGGTGAGGGAAAGAGTGGGGATGAGCTCTGGAGAGCAGGAGTGTGGGCAGAGTCTGGGACCAGGCACTTGGCCTCTTCCCTGCCCTGTGTGCTGGCTGCTCTATGCTCCCAGCAGTGGAGTGTGCCTGCTGCTGGCAGGGAGGCTGGAGAATCTTCTAGCCTGTCTTTTGGGGTTGTCTCTCAGACAAACACCCTCAATTTCTGCCTAAAGAAGGGTGGGGGTTTTTATTCCCTGGTGTTTTGCACTGGTCACCTTGAAAAGCCTCTTGAATTCTGCCTTGTGATTTGTGGCAGCAGCTCAGCTGTGGTGAGAGCACCCGGCCCCTTCTCAGCTCCTCCTTTATCAGCAGCTCGTCCTGCCCTCTTGTGGGGAGCAAGCTGAGGGATCTCAGCCCAGGCCTGGAATCTGCGGGATGTTGTGCTGGCAGCTGCAGAGCCCTCATCCTGCTGTCACAGTCATTATGTAAATACACTGAAGGCGCTTTCTTTGGCGTGTAGCTACCTGCTGTGGTCTCTCCCAGATCGAGATAAGTGCTGGTGATTGCAGCAGGCTTTGCTTTCTAAGGATAAAAGGGGCCACATCCAGATGATTATTTAGCAATCAGTTTTGTCACTTTATCTTTCTGGATGTGGTAGCTGGCCTGAACTGTGCTCTCTGGTTTCGTGGGGAACCAGAAATCCTTGAGAATCGTTTTCCACACCAGGAAGACTGTCCTGACTTGTCCACATGTTTCCAGGCATTAGTGCAGCCTTCAGTGCCTCTGTTGCTGTGAGAACAGCAGCTGCCAGCTTGGAGCTTATAAAACAGAATCGTTTTGGTTTGCCTGAGAGGGGTGTTTGGAACAAAAACAGCTTCTCCTTTCCATAACCATTGCCAACTCCCTTTTGCTGCCCCGTGCCAGGTGTGGCCGAACGTGGATAAATACGAGCTGTACGAGAAGCTGGATCTGCCCAAGGGGCAGAAGAGGAAGGTGAAGGATCGCCTCAAGGCCTACGTCAAGGACCCCTACGCGCTGGACCTCATCGACAAGCTGCTGGTGCTGGACCCGGCCCAGCGCATCGACAGCGACGACGCCCTGAACCACGACTTCTTCTGGTCGGACCCCATGCCCTCGGACCTCAAGAACATGCTGTCCACCCACAACCAGTCCATGTTCGAGTACCTGGCCCCGCCGCGCCGGAGGGGCGGGCACATGCCGCAGCAGCCGGCGAACCAAGGCAGGAACCCGGCTGCCACCAACCAGACTGAGTTTGACAGAGTGTTTTGACGTCCGGCGGGGTCCTGGCTGGGCTCCCCCACATTCAGTGGAGATGTCCTGGCGAGGTCTTTTTGTCTAGGAAAGGACTTTTTTCAAGGTGAATTGACTGATAGTGTTAACAGAGCTTGGCCATCTCCTCGGCCCCCGCAGAGCTGGGTGGCTTGGGGAGGTGATACCTGTGAGCTCGACTTTGTTTCCCGGCAGTTTCCTGGCTCAGAATCTGTTTTTTGCCCCCCAAAAGTCTGTCTTGGTTACATTAAACTTGCAGATCAATTGTTATGGGTCTGGTGATGGAAAAAGCGTCTCCATCCATGCTGGGGCTCTTGATAAAGGGTGTGGGGACTGGCAGGACTGGGAGTTGCTGCCCTGGACCAAACTGGGCCCTGCTTGGAGATGTCTCAGCTCTCTTGGTCTGCCCTAGCTCCTGCGTGGAGCACTAAAGCGTTGATGTAGGACAAGGCAGGTGCTTCTGAGTCATCAGATGTGTCTTGGGGAAGGCAGAGTTGCCCTAGACAGCACGACTAGCTCTGCCTGGAGACTGAGATACAGCCTAAAAAAGGACTTATTGGGCAAACCAGGGAGGTGGGTGGCAGATCTGGATGCTCCATGTGGCCAGGATTTACAGTGGGAATTGCTGGTGTCTGTGACAGCACATGGCATCCATGCTTTCTTCATTGCAAGCCATGACTGGGTTTGGATACATCACCTGCCCTCCTGCTCTCTGCAGGGATTTCAGGATAGCGTGGCAGGGCTGGTCACACTGTGCTGGGAGCAGGGGGACACCCATGTGTCCCCTGCTCTCTCCTGGAGCATTTTGCATGAGAGACTAGAACAAGACCACTGCCTCCTTTGGGTACAGTGACACACTGGGACCACCTGTGCACACCTTATGCCAGAACTTGTCAGGATCAATTCGCAGAGAACAAGTGGTCCTCCCCAGCTGCTCTCTGCAGAGTTTCATGTGGCTATCAGCTGTATATCAGCCAGCCATCTTCTCCCTGAGCCCCATGGGTGCCAGGATCCGAGGATTCAACATGTGCAGCTGGTGATAGTACTTGGCATTTGGTAACTCGTCTGTTAATTACTGACAAAAGCCATGTCATTGGTAGTGTAAAGTCTCAGGAGGAAGCCGTGGTGAGTGGGGCCATTCTCAGGATAAAAAAATGGGCTTGGTAGAAGACATGTACAAGGTAACTCTGTCTTGGTTTGGGGCTCAGAAACAGTGTGTTTGGCAGGGGGGACCTTGTTTCTTTGGAAAAATGGTTATGAGCAATAAGCCGGGTGACTTGTGCCATTGTGGATAAACACGGTCCTGTCCCAAACAGCTGGTGTGAACCTCCTGTCGCTGTGTTGCCTAAACGGAGACAGCAGTGGCAGCCTGCACGACAGCAGCGGGGCTGTCCGAGGGCAGTTCGGGTTTGGGCAGCCTGAGCCCCCCGTCCTGTTCCTGGGGCTCAGCACAACCAGCGCTGCCGTGCATTAACACACATCAGTACCGCTGCCACGAGCAGCCCAGGGGCTCCGCTGGCAGCGGGCGGGGCGATGCTGCCGGGCGGGAGCTGCGGAGGTCCGGGGGTCCCTATGCCCCGGTGGGGGCTCTAGGGCCATGTCCCTGTGCTGACACACCCAGCGACCTCCAGACGGGCTGTGCCCGATGCCACCTGCCGAGCACCGGGACCCCCGCGCCCCTCCCGGGGTGTGTGGGTGGGCGCGGGGGGCGGCCGCCGCGCTGCCCCTCGCAAAGATGGCGCCTCCCCCTTCCCCCGTGCGACGTGGCGCGCGCTGCCAGTTGCAAAGATGGCGGCGGCGGCGGCGTCGGGGGTTGGGGCGGGGCGGCCCCGCCCCCTTCCCCTCGGCGGCGCGCGGGCTCTGCGCGGGGCGGCGGGCGCGCGCGCGCGCGCGGCGGGGATGGTGGCGCGGGGGCTGCGCGCGCTGCGTGGGGCGCTGCGGGCCGGGGGGCGCCGCTTCGGCACGCGCCCCGCGCGCGCCCCCGCCATGGACTACCAGGTACCGCGCGGGGCCGCGCGCCGGGCGGGGCACCGGGCCGCGACGGCGACGGGGCTGCTCCGGTTCCGCGCGGGGCGGCAGACGCAGCTCCCCTGCCCGCCGCCTCTGCCGCCTCCCGCAGCCCCGGGCCCTGCCGGCTGCCGCGAGCCACGTGTCCCCCCCCCTCCCCGCTTTCTGCTCGGCTCACCCCGCAAAGCGCCGTGCCCCGCAGCAGCGGCGGGTGAGCCCGGCCTGCAGCGGCAGCCGCTCCGGTAGCCACGGCGCGTCCCGGCCGCACGCGGCTGCGCCAGGTGTCGCGGGGGGTGATGGCGGTCCCCGGCGTGGGGCCCCCCTCGGGCAGGCGGGAGCCGTCCCGCTCTGCAGGGCTGGGAGCGCTGTCGGTGCCAGTGCCGCTGTCCGGTGGGACAGGCTCCAGTGACCCCGCACCGGGGGGACGTGGGTTGGTGCTGTGCCAGGTCCGCCCCGCAGCACACGGCGGTGCAGCGCCGGGCTCACGTCCCTCTGGCGTGGGCTTGGGGGGCTCGGTGCCAATGGTGACCTCCTGTCTCAGGTGTGCCGTGCAGGTGCAGCGTGGCTGCTTCATTAGCGCCGCTCATTAAACACCGGCAGGACGCTGGAGCGCTGCCCGCTCCCGCCGGCGGCGACCTTGTCCCACTGGGCAGCGGCGGTGCCGGCGCTGGGCTGTCCCCTGCCCCACCGCGGGGTCAAGGGGCACCCGAGGAGGGGCGGGTTACCCCTGCGCATAAGTAGCCTGTCCCCGCGGGTAACCCCTGTCCCGGGCACTGCCGGCACGTCCCCGCGGCGCCATGGCAGAGATGCTGCCGGCCTGGGTGACCAATGACACCGCCGAGGGGACCGAACCCGAAGGGGTGGGTCAGGGCGCAGCGGGCTCTGGGTAGACTGGCCCCTGGGGCTGCGGCTGTGATGGGGGACACTGTCCCGACTACCGCGGGCGTCTTTCCAGGATGCAATCCGGATGCTCAACACCCTGCAGACCAATGCCAGCTACCTGGAGCAGGTGAAGCGGGAGCGCGGCGACCCCCAGGCCCAGCTGGAAGCCATGCAGGGCTTTTTGGAGAGGAGTGGACTGAAGGTGAAGGGCTGAGCCCCGTCCGTGTTCCCGCTGTCCTGTCAGCAGTGCCACCATGCTCGGCGCTGGCTGCCCTGGGGGTCTCACAGGGTGGTTGAACTCTTACAGGTCGAGGACCTGGATCGACTGAACATCATCCACGTCACGGGGACGAAGGGCAAGGTGAGGCGGCTGGGCGGTGCTCTGGGGGGCTGAGGGGGGACCGCCGGTGTCCGTGGCTCCGTTTGCCCCTGCTCTGGAACGGGGGGTTTGACTCAGCTGTCTCCTCAGGGCTCGGCCTGCGCCTTCACCGAGTGCATCCTCCGCAGCTACGGGCTGAAGACGGGCTTTTACAGGTGGGCAGGGGGGTCGGGAGGGCTTTGAAGGGCCAGTGGAACTGTGCTTAACTCCTCCCCCTGCTCTGTACCCCCAGCTCCCCTCACCTTGTGCAGGTGCGTGAGCGGATCCGCATCAATGGGCAGCCCATCAGCAAGGACCTCTTCAACAAGTACTTCTGGCTGGTCTACAACCGCCTGGAGGAGACCAAGGTGGGTCCCAGCAGGGTTTGTGGGGGTGCTCCCTCCCTTGGGCCCCCTGCTCCCGGGGTCGTGTGCTCACCTTCACCCTGCTTTGCCTGCCAGGACCCAGCCCATGCCAGCATGCCAGCGTATTTCCGCTTCCTCACTATCATGGCCTTCCACGTCTTCCTGCAGGAGAAGGTCAGTGGTGGTGGCCTCCAGCTTGTGACAGAAATGTCAGGTTGGTGGGGACCTCAGGGACGGGGGACTTGGGCCAGGATTTGTGTGGGTCAGGCTGTCAGGGACTGTAAACAGGGGATGCTGTGCCAAGTGGATGATCCTCCCACAAACAGGGGGTGTGCTCAGGTGTGGGTTTGGAAGGGCTGGTGGCAGGGACCTGTCTCCACCCACATCCCTGAATCCATGGGGATATATGCTGCTGGTGGCTCTGATGGCTCAGTGTCCCCTGTGTCCCCAGGTGGACCTGGCCGTGGTGGAAGTTGGCATTGGTGGCACCTATGACTGCACCAACATCATCAGGTAGGAGCTGGCAGGGCTGAGCCTGTCCCCAGGGCTGCCAGAGCCTGATGTCCCCACAGTGGAATGGGGAACAGCAGGGACACTGCCATCCTGCATCCCCAGGGCGCCAGTGGTGTGTGGGGTCTCCTCCCTGGGCATCGACCACACCAGCATCCTGGGGGACACCATGGAGAAGATCGCCTGGCAGAAGGGGGGCATTTTTAAGGTAGGGAGACCTGATTTTCCCTCTCCTCTTGTGTTTTTGGGGTGTGCTCCCCCACGTCCCTGAGCACCCCCGTGTCACTAAGCACCCCATCCCTCCCAGCCCGGTGTGCCGGCGTTCACCGTGGCGCAGCCGGAGCGGCCGCTGGAGGTGCTGAGGGAGCGAGCCCAGGAGCGGAAGGTGAGTTCCTGGCGGGGGTGTGGATGGGGGGTACCCCATGGCAGGGGGCTCAGCCTCCTCTCCCCACAGTGTCCCCTCTACCTCTGCCCGGAGCTGGACGACTTCGAGGAGGGCTGCCCTGCGCTGGAGCTGGGGCTGGCAGGTGCCCACCAGCGCTCCAACGCCGCCCTGGCCTTGCAGCTGGCGCGGACGTGGCTGCAGCGCCGCGGCTGCCAGGGTAAGGCAGGGGGACGGGGACGGGGAGCCAGGCCTCACCAGGGCCCCTGAGGTCTCACTGGGGTGCCTGTCCTGCCTAGGACTCGGGGAGCTGAAGGAGGTACCGCCAAGCACCGAGCTGCTGGGGAGGCCAGTGCCCCTGGCGCCTGCCTTCCGACTGACCGATGCCATGATCCAAGGTGCGGTGTGGCCGTGCCAGGACACCCCTCCTCGCCACGTTGCAGGGCTTAGAGGGGGCCCCCAACCCGTGTTGCTGCCATGTGTGCTGGAGGGCACAGTCTGCCCCACACTGGAGGGGCACTGGTGTCAGGGAGGGTATGGGGGTCCCAGCCATGCCGTGTGCTCCCCCAGGCCTGCGGGACACAGAGTGGCTGGGCCGGACGCAGGTGCTGTCCCACGGCCCTGTGACGTGGTACCTGGACGGAGCTCACACCACCAGCAGCATCCAGGCCTGTGTCCGCTGGTTCCGCCAGGCCGCCCTCAGCCAGGACAAGCCCCACGAGTAAGGAGAGGATGCAGAGGGGGGGTGCACATTGTGTGGGGGGTGGTGGTGGTGGTGCTGGAGGTCCCCTGGGGGCACGGGCCACCTGCCCTTTCTCCCTGCAGTGGTTCTGAGGTGCGTGTGCTGCTCTTCAACGCCACGGGCGACCGGGACACGGCGGCGCTGCTCAAGCTGCTGGTGGTGAGGTTTGGGGGGCACGGGGGGGGGTCACTGTGCTCAGATGCCTGGGTTCTCTGCTGGTCCTGCTTTGCTGTGGGTGCAGGGAGCCGCAAGGTGGAGCTGGCAGTCTGTCTGTCTGTCTGTCTGTCTGCCCATCCTGCTATCCCGGGGTGTATCCCACCTCAACTACTCCCTGCAGGGCTCTCACAGTCCTGGGTGCAGGGAAGGGACTTGGATCATCCCCTGCCCCATGCCCTGTAACCCTGCTGGTGTGGGACTGCCCCAGTGGAAGTCCCGTGGGTGGGTCCTGAGGGCTCCCACGGTGCTGATCCCTCCTGTCTCTGCAGCCCTGTCACTTTGACTACGCTGTCTTCTGCCCCAACTTCTCGGAGGTGTCGGTGGCCAACAACGCAGGTGAGTGCTGGGGAGGCAGGATCTCCCCCGGCTCCCCCTGCAATCCCTGACTGCTGTCCCCATCCCTCCCAGACCAGCAAAACTTCAATGTGTCGCTGGAGAACGCCCTGACTCGCTGCCTGGAGAACCAGCGGACGTGGACAAGGCTCCTGGAGGAGAAAGTGGGGCAGGACCCCTGGCTGCCATCTCCCCTGCGGGTGGGGGGGCTGCTGCAGCCGGCCCCCGCCCGAGGCTCCCTGCTCCTGGTGCCCCCAGCCCCACGACCCCTCAATTCCCCAGCCCTGGTGTTCCCGTGCCTGGCCCAGGCACTGCGGTGGGTGGCACAGGGCCGGGACCCCCATCTGGCAGCCCCCGCGGCCTCGGGGGCTCACCCGCACCCGGCGGCCAGCAGCGGGGCCGTGCTGCTGCGGGAGGCGGCCGCCGTCCGTGTCCTGGTCACCGGCAGCCTGCACTTGGTGGGCGGCGCCCTCCGGCTGCTCGACCCCGCGCTGTCCCAGTGACGGCAGGGGACGGGGCTTTGCTCCTCTGTTTACTTGAAGCGACGGTTTTGCCCCCAGTGATGCTCGGAGGCATCTGGAGGGGGATGTGGGACCCTCCCTGCCCCATCCTGGCTTGGCTGTTTTCACCCCAGTGCCTTTTGCCTGTGCCCATCCCGGGCAGGTTCACTGTCCACGGAGGGATGCTCCATCCCCTCCCGAGTGAGACTGACTGGGGGGACCCTCAGGGTTTTGGGGGGTCGCCCCAGGCTGTGATGAGGTCCCAGTGCCTGGTAGGTGGGAGTCTCGAGCTGTGGCAAGGCTCAGCATCAGGGCACAATTAATTTAACATAGGGAAAGTTTTTATTATTATTGATAAGAGTTTGTAACTTGGACGGGGAGCCGGGGGGAGTGGTGGGTTCTGCCCATCGCCCTGTGGGAGGGCAGCAGCCTTGCACCATCCTCCGCAAATAAACCTCTTGCTGCTCCCACTGGCGCCTGCTGCCTTCCTGGGGGGATGCAGGAGGGGCACGGGGCTCGCCCCAAGTGCTGGGGCATGTCCAGGGGGCACCCACTTCTTCTTCCCCCCCCATTTGATGGGGAGCCTCGTGGGAGGTTTTGGCAGTAGCTGCTCCTTCTGCCTCTCCACTGCAGCGGGGGACCCCGGGGGGGTTGCAGGGTGCCCCCCCCCGGTGTGGGCTGCCCTCGGGGGGCCAAAGCATTCACTGAATGAGTAATGGAGGCCCCCTCTGGGCTCGGCCTGAGATCTGGGGCAAAAATTCAGCTTAATGGCACTGGGGCGGGTCCCCAAGTCCGTTGGCCGGGGGCTGCGCGGGCTCGGGGGGGCCCGGGGGCGTCAGGCCATGCTGCTGGTGGAGCAGGGGGTGCTCTGGGTGCTGCCGATGCTGTGGTTGGTGCTGCTGCTCTCCGAGGCTGGCGCCGTGCTGGAAACCGGCTGCAGTTTGGAGATGGGACCTGGCTCACGCCGCCCGCCACGGGGGAACACCAAGGGGAAACCAGACTCAGGGCCAACGGTGGTGGCCCTGGCTCGGTCCCCTGGGACCTTCCAGCCCTCATGCACAAACCCTCGTGGGTCACTCCCCAGCTGGCCCCTGAGCCCCTGGGATGGAGATGGGCATGGGGCACCAGGAGCAGGAGGGAGGAGATGGCAGAGGGGCCCCCAGAGAAGTAGGAGGGACCCTGAGGAGCTGTAGACACCTGAAGCAGGGTTATTCCCCTGTAGCATTGCCAGGATTGCACAGATGAGGGCAATGGAGCAGCCTGGTCTCTGGCTCACCTGGGAACTTTGGCCAGGAGGGAAAAATGGGCAACCCAGTAGGGACACGCATGTGGCACCCCCATCCCATGCCAGGGGTCCCCAGGGGCGGTGGATACTCACGGGTGTGCGAGTAGATGTACCAGAGCCCGGCAGTGAGGAGTGCCCCGATGAGGAAGGCGCCGAAGGTGATGCCCAGGACAGCAGCCAGCCCCAGCCCACGGTCTGTGGGAGGATGAGGCTGTCAGCACTGCCACACTGGGAGGGTCCCTTTCCCACTCCCATTCCCATCCCAACCGCCTCCCTTGCCCTGAACTCACAGTTGAGTGGCCGCCAGGCATCCTTCACTGTCACCTCCAGGACCTTCTCAAAGATGGTGTCATTCTGCAGAGGTGGAGGTTGGGGTGAGAGAGGGAAGACGTGCACCCCTTGCAGGATGACAGAGGTGGGGGCCCCCAGGCTCTTTGCAGACCAGGGAATGCTGCTCCTGGATGGGCTCCAACACCCAGTGGTGTGGAACAAACCCATCAGGCTGCTGCGGCCGATGGGGACCAGCATGGTGGCATCACAGGGTGGGGAGGGGGTTCCACTGACCTGCAAGCCGGCCTTGCACTTGAGGATGGCAGAGAAGGGGATGTGCCCGCCCTCAGGAACGGTGTAGGTGAAGCGGAAGCGCCAGACCTTCCTCCCGTGGCTGCTGGGGGGGCCCTCCAGCACAGCCACCCCCGCGCCGCGCGCCTCCCCGCCCTGCACCAGCAGCAGCGGCTCCCGCCCCGAGGCCACCAGCCAGCACTCCTTCAGCTGCAGGTCGGCTGGGTGATCCATCCACCGCATGGACGCCTGCACAGGGTGGGAATGGGGCATGCCATCAGGGTCACTGGCCCAGGGATGGCTGCACTGCCCCAGCCTGGGCACCGGGACAGGGCAGTACCTGCACAAAGGCCTCCTTGTTGATCTCCAGCTCCGTCTGCGGCGCCTCGAAGGCAGCGGTGGGGAACAGGCGCAGGAAGAGCTCCCGCGGGATCTCGCACTGGAAGCCCACCTGCAAGAGGGGGGCAGCACTAGGGGGCGCCCAGCACCCAGCTGACAGTGACTTCTGCACCTTCTCCCACCCCCCTGACATGCAGGGAAACGCAGCTCTTACCCGCACACTCCGGAGCACTGCGTCCTTGGCCAGGCTGAGGATGAGCTGCAAGAATGCAGGAAGGTTGGGTCAGGCAAGTGGTCTCCACTGCTGGAGTCGGGATAGATGGGATGGGGTGGGATGGGTGAGGGGGTGGGGTGGGATGGGATGGGAGATGGGATGGGATTGTCCCACCCACACGCTCCCCCTCCATCTCAGCCCTGGGCTGCAGTATGATGCTTCCAGCCATGCAAAAGCAAGGAGGTCCTGGTGGAGAAGCCCCACTGGCAATCACTGAAGAGCTCATGGGCCATCAGTGGGGCTAGAGGCAGCACCCCCAGCCAGCCTCGCCTCACCTCATTGTTGGCATAGCCCCTGCCCTCCAGGGAGGTGCCGCAGTGGCTGAGGGGGCTTTTCAACATGAAGTGGGTGGCATTTTTCTCTGCCTGGCAGCTGATGTCCCTCAGGGTGATGTTCACCACGTCCTTGATGGGCTGGGAGGAAAGCACACTGTAGTCACCCACTGACCAGGGACAGCCCCGTGCCACCCATCCCGAGCACCCAGAGGCAAATGCAACTTCTGAGTGATTTTGGCAGACATTGGCACCCCTCTCCACCCTCCTCACCTCCAGGTAGGACCTGATGATGACGATCTCCATGGTCTCATCTGTGCACTTCCAGGGCTTGAGCGTGAGCAGCACCTGGTGGGGCAAGTCTGGGGGCTGTGTGATGACAAGGGGGGTGGTCGTCACAGGCGTCTCGACCGTCTCTGCAGGACAGGGAGATGGAGGGGCTGAGTGGGAGCGGTGGAAACCCTCATCCCACCCAGCCCTGGGGTGCTGGGGGCCTCACCGTGCCCCTGAATCTCCAGGCTGATGTGGGTGCTGGCAGGGATGGCAGAGTAGGAGGCAATGACACTGTAGTTCTTCTCAAAGGCTTTAGCAATGAGGTCCTGCTCCGTGTCAGGCAGGAGCTCCCCAGGGAACAGCATTGGGAATAAGGATGACATCTTGTAACTCCCAGAGACCTGCAGTGAGGAGGAAAGGGGGGAAGCAGAGAGGGGCTAAGTGGAGACAGGGACAGCTGGGGGTGCACAAGGCACTGGGTTCATCCCAGTAACGAGGGCTTGCTGCCACTTGCCCGTGTGTGATGGCTCCAGCTGCCCTCCTGCCACCCTCCCCATGACACCAGCATCTCCTGGACACCTGGCAGACCCCTCGGTGGGGGTGGTGGGGAAGACAGGTTCCTCTCAGCATACCAGTAAGTGGATGTGGCACTTCAAGGACAGGGACCAGGTGAAGTTGGCCTTGCTCTGCAGGATGAGGATCTGGTTGCCAGCAGAATTCTCAGGACATTTCAGAGACAGATTCACCTCTGTGATGGAGGAGCTGTAAAACCACAAGACCACCCCTTCTCAGCATTCCATACCAACCAGTCCCACATCCAACTCGGGATGTGGGGCTCTGCCTTTGAGACACTCCAACACCTTCCCAAGCATCTCCAAGCATCTCCAAGCATCTCCCATTGCCTGTCCCACCCCTGGGGTCCCACTGCTGGCACTGTGGTACCTGGGCTCCGACTGCAGATGGATGATGTGAGCAGCCCTGGTGCTCTGGGCGTCGCTGCGTGAGCAGCCCTTCACCCCGTGGAAGAAGACCTCAGTCTCAAGGTGCAGAATGGCATCGAAGTGCTCCTGGGGAATGCATTCTGGAGGGCTGTGGGCATCTGTGTGGGTGGCAGGGTCATCAGAGTCAAACTGGGCTCAGTGGGTGGGGAGATGCTCAGGGCCAGGGGCATCGGTCCCCATGGCATCTCCCTGGGGAAGGTACTTTGCCCCAGGAGGTTGTCACCCTTCTGGAACAGGAAGACCATTCCTGCCCCCTCCAGCCCCCCAGTGCCAGCCCCCAGCTCCACACACCTTCTCCCAGGTGGAGCTGGACCCTGCGGGGGTCCTGCAGCTCGCTGTAGGATGTGATGCCTGCATAGGTGGCCAGAGCCCAGGCCAACAGCTGCCCCTCGCTGGAGACCACGGGTGGCTCAGGGTTTGGTGCTCTGATGGTCTCTGGGCTGAGGTGGGCATCCTGTGGGCCAAGGGACAGCCTAAGCCGGGGTGAGGGGAAAGGCACATCCCCCCCTTACACAGGCTGGCATGGGGAAAGCAGGGAAAACCTTTCCCCCAGTGTGCAGGATACAAATGTGAGCCTACAAGAGGTGAGTGTCCCTGGAGCCTGGGCTGCAGGCCACCCTGGATGAATGGGGGTTTTTGGGGCCACGAGCTGGGAGCAGCGAGAGTGCCTGGCAGCCCAGGGAGGGCTCAGCCCACTTTATTATTAGCCACAAACAAAGCAGGAGGTTTATTTTGCTAACAAAGCGCCCGACCCCGGCTCAGCTCGCTGGAGCCAAACCCCATCCCTGACCTTCCTCCCGCCGGCCGGAGGAAATGGGAGCTTTTTCCAGCCCTGTGCGTCATTCCCTGCCCGGCCAGCCCAGCGCTCAGCGCCACCAGCAGCGGCCAGGAGCGTCCCCTCCTCCCCGGGGCACCACAGGCATCATGTCTGGTGATGGGGGGGACCACCCTCCACCAGCGACCCCCTTAACCATCCCCACGGGTGGCCCCAGCCCTGCTGCCCTCCAGGGCTGCTCCCGTCGTGGGGGTGTGGCACTCACGGTGCGGACGATCAGGTTGGAGCACGGGGAGGTGATGTTGGCAGGGCAGCGGCTGCAGAGGAGGATGAGCACGGCGGGCCGGCTGCAGGCACCGGCTCGTGGAGTGACTGTCACCACCAGAGGGGCAGGAGGGGCCTGAGGTGGAAGAGGAGAGTGTCACCACTGTGGCCACCAAGCCCCAGCTGCTGTCACCTTCCTAGCCAGGAAGCTCCATCCTCCTGGAGCCAGAAGGAGCAGGAACAGACCTCAGGCTGGCCCTGAGGATGAGCCACGCAAGAGGCAGCCATGGCTGAGTTTAGGGGGCAGGGATGTCACATGAGTGTGAACCTACACCGGCGGGACAAACACCCCATAGCTCCCCTAAGCACGGGACCAGTGGTATGCCCACCTGGAAGATGGTGGTATCCCCACACTGGTGTCCAGGACACTCCACATAGTGAGGTCTAGGCATCCCCTTCCTAGAGACCAGGGCGTCCTTGAATTAGAGACTGAGTAATCTCTGCACTGGGTATGAGGGTGTCACCCCACTGTGGACTGGGGTACCCTGCACTGAGGACTGGAGCATCCTTACACTGGGCCAGGGCACCCCCACCCTGGGCACCAGAGCATCCTCACTGTAGGTACTGGGTTATCTCCCACTGCAGACTGGAGAATCCCCATCCTGGGCACTGGGACATTCCCCTGGCAGGTTTCCCAGCCCTGTCCCAGCACTGTGCAGCCGCTCCAGGCTCAGGTGTGCCCGTCCTGGTGTGCGGGGATGCCTGGGCACAGTGGTGGCACACACCACTCCTCGTGGCCAGTACCGCCTGGTCGCCTCTAGCCGGAAATCCGGATGGGGAAGTCAAAACTCCAGGCGCTAAGTTTGGCAACTGCTGCCTGAAGAACGGCTGGCCAAGCCCTGAGCCAGGCAGCGGGCAGGGAAACCCAGCTGGGGACGGAGCGGCTGGAGGCTGCTGCCAGTGCCGTCCACCGGGCTGGTGCGATGAGGCCGGGGGCATCCCGGCCTGGCCACGGCCCCGAGGCAGGCGTGGGTGGCCAGGGACCCCGGGTGGCCCTGAGTGCCGGGGAGGAGCCGGCGGCTGTTTTTCCTGACGCGTGTTTTGTGGCGCTCCATTGTTTGGCTGCGCGAGCGGCGGGAGCCTCGGCGCTCCCCGCCGCCGCCTTTCGGGTTATTTTTTTTTTTTTCTTTTTCTTCTCCTTTTTTTTTTTTTTTTTTTCATCGTGGGGATCTGCTTATAGAAAGCAGCTTCCAGTAATTCTTCTATAAGTGGAGCCGTGTCCCTGCCCAGCTTCCCCCGCGCGCCGTGGGGCTCAGTGGCGCAGCCCTGACATCAGCTCGTGTCCCCTGCTGCCGCTGGTGACAACCCCGGGGCACCCCCGGCCTGGCACCCATCCAGGATGCCAAGGCCGGGTCACACCAGGCTGGGCCAGAGGGGTCCTTGCAAAACCCACCCTCCCCAGCGCCTCCCGGCCTGGCTCCCCCTCTGCTCCAAAAGCAGAACTGGGAGAGCTGGGAGGTGGCAGGGAGGGGGGAGCGTGGCGCCGGGTGGCCCAGGGCTGGGCCAAAATCGGGTGCTGGGCCCCAGCCAGCGTGAGGGAAGCTGGGCTGTCCTGCAGAGCTGCCATGCGAACCCGTGTGCTGGTGCAAACCCACCCAACAGTGCCAGCCAGTAGCAGCGCCAGCCCTGGCACTGCCCCGCACCATCCTTGCCCCAAAGCACCCACAATGGGGTTATCACCCCTCAGCACAGCCATGCCAGCATTGGCAGACAGGTTTCTGCTTGCTTGGACACCTTAAAATGATGTGCCTCTTTCACCTCTCCACTCTTTTCTCCATCCCTCCCTTCAAACCTTCTTCCATCTCTTCCTCCACCCTTTCCTCCATTCTACCTTTCATCCCTTCCTCCCTTCCACTTTCTGCCCCTCCCTCCATCCCCAGTGTGGTCACCACTGGGTACCTGTGGCTCTGCCCAGCTCCTGAGCCAGAACCAGGCCACCTTCCCAGGGACGTGGAGTGTCCTGAGGTGTCCAGCACAGGGATATCTGCCTTGGCAGCATGGGTTATTAAAGAGTTTGCCTCTGGAGTCTACACTCCCATCAGGGGCAGAGATGCCCAAGGCTGTGCTTGGAGGAGAAGCTTGGACAAGGTGCCACGGAGGAGGTTAATCCAGGTCCTTTCACTGCTGCTTAATTAGAGGAAGGTTTTCACAGCTGGGAAACCCTGCCTGCTGAGGACAGTGACAGGGCGACAGTGCTGTGGTGACAGTGTGAAGTGACAGTGTAACAAGTTCTGCAGGGACCCCTCCTGCTCACCTTGGACCACTTGACGCTGAGGACATGGACTTCATGGCCGGTGTCCATGGAGCTGTTGCTGACACAGCCCCGCGGCACGGTGCTGGTGGCATAGGAGAGGGTGATGGGTGGCTGCTCTGTCACCGGCTGCAGGTCACAGCCCTCGGCTCTCCCGGGGTCTGGGCAGAAAACAAGAGACCGTCAGTGCCGGCCGCAGGGATGTGGGGTGACACTACACGGGGGAACACGATGCAGGAGGGGCTGAATGTCTCCGCCAGCGCCGGCACTGCCCCCGCAGCCTCAGCCCCCAGCCCGGCGTCAGCCCGGCTCCCCCGGCACCATCCGCTACGTGTTCGCTCGGGGCCCGTCCGCAACCCCGTTAATGACCCTGGGATCCGGGCTGGAAAAATCCACCGTCCCCGCTCGGCACCGCCGCCTGCCAAACCTCGCACCCAGCCGCCCCCGAGGCCGGGGCGGTGGCGGAAGCCCCCCCCGGCATTCCCCGGCGCAGGAAAGTGGGAAGCGCAGGTATGGAAGCGGCTGTGAAGCTCATCCTCCGCGGGCGCTGAGGCGTCAGCTTTGCCCCATCCCAAAGCCCCCGGCGGCGTGCGGCGAGCGGGGCCGGCCGGCGGCTGCCAAGGGAAATCCTGAGCGCAAACAGCCATTTGAAGGCCTGATCCTGTAAATCCCCACGTGCCTCGACAGTTTCCTCTGCCTCGGGCAGCCCTGCTGTGGCCGGGCTGTCCTCAGCTTGGCCCCGAGGAACCGTCTGCATCCGTGGGTGCTCCCTTCCAGGGGGCTGGCAGGACGGACCCCCGTGGTCACAGCTGGGGGGCTTTCCATGGGGACACAGTGCCTGGGATGCTGTGTTCCCTTCGGAGGTGGCCACTGAGCTCTACCCCTCCCCAGTCCAACTTTGCCCATCGCTGGTGGCTCCAGCCAATGCACCGGGACGTGGCTGGACCAACACTCCAGGTCCACTCGGTCACCCCCACCGGGTCTGGGGCTAGAGGCTGTGATGCTCATTGAGTTTTTGGGATGCAGCACCCGGCAAAGGGCCGTTCGTTCCAAGCCGTGCCCATCACCGTGTCCCTGACCTGCGTCCGGCCCTCGGGGTGGCCCGGCTGTGGCGGCGGGGGTCACGGCACAGACCCCCGGCGACTCTGCCCTGGGCCCACTCATTGTCCGGCGCTTCCTCCCCCCAGCGTGGCGGCCGCGCGGCCGGCAGCATCGGGAGGAAGATAAACAGCCGCTTATCTGGGCGCCACAGGCTGTGTCCCTCTTCCCTCCCACCGCTGCCCTGACGGCCCCGGGCACGGCCCCGGCACCGCCGGGCAGAGCAGGGGCAGCTGCTGGGCGCTCCTCGGGCAGCATCCCGCGGGGTCAGGCAGGGCCGGGGGCCGCGGCGGGGCTCGCCCCGGGCAGGGCAGGGATGCCGGCGGAGGGGACGCGGGGCAGCGGTGCCAGCCGGGCACTGTCTGTCCCTGGGGAAGGCAGCGGGCTCCAGCATTATGTCAGGATCAGATAAGGGGGCTCAGCTGGGCCGCCGGGGCGATCAGATAAGGGCGCTGTTATTTTTGTACTCCAGGAAAGGGAAAAAAAAAAAAATTAAAGGGAAGAAAGAAAGAAAATCCACTTTATGTTTTTCCAGCCCGCGCTCTCCCTTGCTTTGGTGCTGCTGAGATCAGGGAGCAGGGATGGTCCCGCTGTGGCTCCCCCGTGGGTCAGGGGCTGGGGGGGCAATTCCGGGGTTTTGGGAGCAGAGGAAAGACCTGGGCAGAGAGCAACGCTGGGGTGCAGAGCAAGGGTGGCTCTGGCAGTGCAGGATGCCCATGGGATGGGCAGCACCACTTTGGCATCCTTGCATCTGGCGGTGTTGCCTCAGCACTTGTGTAACGAGCGGATCCAGGTCAGGAATGGGGATGGGTCCTGCACTGAGAGGGAATTGTCATCCTCTGAGCCACAGCTGGCTGTTGGACCATGCTGAGGTGGCACTGGGGGTCTGATGATGGGGTGGATGGGTCCAGGCTTTGGGCCTGACACAAGCCACATCATTCCTGCCACTCTCTAAGTCAGACAGGTGGCAAGAAGCCTCTCCTCAGAGATGGGAGGGGTGACCCAGCAGCATGCTTACCCCATGGGGGAGCAGGGCTGGCCCTTGTTGAGGGGGCACAAAGTCCCCCACCTCTGGAAGCTGGCTGTGTCTGTGAGACACACTGACACTGCACCCACCAGCACTGCTCCCACCGAGGGCACCCCAGCCCCATAGCACTGCACCCACCACAGACATCCCAGCCCCATAGCACTGTGCCCACTGTGGGCATCCCAGTTCCAAGGCACTGCACCCACTGTGGGCACTCCCAGCCCCAGAGGTCCCTGTGAGGAAGAAGCAGCAGCTGGACAGGACGTGGTGAGTGGCACAGGTAGGCAGGATGGGGACCAGGTGTCACAGCTACGCAGGACACAGACCCTACAGCACAGACACTCAGGATGGGGACCACATGGCACAACGACACAGGACAGTGATGATATGGCACAGTCATATAGGATGGGGCCCATATAGCACAGGTTAGGGTGGTATGGCCAGAGGAGATGGTCTGTTTATATGGCAGAGTGATGCAGGACAGGGACCATACAGATACATACAGTAGGGACCGTACAGCTCCATTGCAGAGCACAGGGACTGTGTGCCACAGCTTCACAGGACGGGGATCATACAGCACAGATAAATAGGACAGGGGCCCTAGGAACAGACACTCAGGGTGGGGCCCATATGGCACAGCTATGTAGGACTCAGCCCATAGAGCACAGCCCTGTTAGGGCATGTATGGCACAGCCATATGGGGTGGAGACTGTTGGGGACAAATACAAATACCCACAACACCACTACATAGGACACAGGTGACATTGCACAGCTGTGTAGGATGGGGAGCAGATGGCACAGCTGTGTGGTATAGGGCCTATACATCATAGACAGGAAGGACAAGGTCTCTGTGGCACAACAACAACACAGGATGTGGAGCAGATGGCACAGTTATAGGATGGGGAGGGTACAAGAAAGCTACAGAGGACACAGACCTCACTGCACATCTGCATAGGACAGGGACACCATGGCACTGCCACAGGGCAGGGACTGTGGCACAGCTATAGGGTGGGCACTGAGCCTCACAATTACACAGGACACAGAGCTTACTGTGCATCTACAAGGACAGAAACTGTACGGCACAACTACAGGGGACGTGGCCCACATGGCACAGCCTCACTGGACAGGGACTGTCTGCCACAGCCACCAGACAGGGTTGTGATATAAGAGAGGGCGTCAAGCCTGGCAGTGGGGCCACCCCAGCACCGCCCATGAGCACTGTCCCCTGAGGTGACCAGGAGGGACCAACCCAGCCAGGACACTCAGTGCTGCTGGCCCCAGCCTCTCCGGGCAGCTGCTGCCTTCCCAGCTCCCTTCCCCTCTGCCAGCAGGCTCTGTCCCCGAGTCCCCCAGCTCCATGCCCCCCAGCTCCATCAGGACTTGTGTCCCTTCTTGAAATTCCCCCGGAGGCTTTGCAGAGATCTCGGGGTGGCTCCGACTGCTCTGGAGGCATCTAAACCCTCAACTCCCATTTGAGGCTTTAAGGGTTTTTTTCCCATTTCTTGCCCCAGTTCCAGCTCCACATCCCATGTGAGGTTTTAAGGTTTTTTTCCCATTTCTTGGCCTCAGCTCCAGCCCCACATCCCATGTGAGGTTCTAAGGGTTTTTCCCCATTTCTCCTGGTCAACCCCTCCATACTCCGCGGTGACGGGAAGCCACCAAAGCCGCTCCAGACCCCTCGTGTGCCGCCGTCTTGGCCATGACTCAGCCACGGCGTTTTCAACACCTCCCGCGCCCCAGTGACGCAGCCGGGATTTCGGGGGTCCCAGGGAGCGGCAGGGCTGCGCCGTGTGTGTTCCGGGAACCGGGCTGGGTTTGTTCCTTCCCACATCGAGGCTGCTCCCCAAAACCTCCTCTCCCGGGGCCGACAATCACTGCCCGTGAGGGCACAGCCGGGCCCCCTTTGGCCACCGATCCGGAGTCACCCGTGGGTCCCGCCGCGGTGGCCGTCCCCGTCCCGGGGGTCCCGTCCCGCTGTCCCATCCCGCGGGTCTCATCCCCGGGGTCCGGTGCCCTGGTGCCCCTCCGTCCCCACTCACCCGAGCGGCCGAGCAGCGCCAGGAGCAGCGGCAGGAGCGGGACGGAGCGGGGGCCCATGTCCGCCTGCGGCCGCTCCCCGGGAGCCAGCGCCGAGTGCGGGCGGCGGCAGCGGCAGGAAACCGACTCCCTTCGGAGGAGGGTCCGCGGCGGAGGAAATGCCGCTGGCGGCGCTGGGGCCGGGCCGGCGGGGCCGGGGGGGGCGGAGAGGATGGACCCCCCCCCTCCCCCGGAGGCGCCGTGCCTCAGTTTCCCTACAGCGCCGTGCGGGGGCTGCACCTCCGGAGCGGCGCACTGGGAGCGTACCGGGCACGGGGAGGGCACCGGTACCCGGGGTAGGTGCCCCCACGGCCGCCCAGGGCTGGCACTAGTGAGTGGAGGGGTTGGACACAGAGGTTCTGGTGGGGTCCACCCACCCAAATTATTCCCGTGCTGCCCCCAGTGATGGGGATGGGGGGCTGCCCCAGGCGATGGGGATGGGGCTGCCCCCAACATTCAGCCCCCACTGCTCCCAGCCAGCATCCCAGCAGGGTCACTCAGGCTGGTGGCTGCCCCACGGCCCTGGATGCCCACGCTGGTGGGCAGCTGGAAGCCCCCGGGCACTCCTGCCTGCCTTGCCTGTACCCTTGGCCAGGCCACAGATGGGGCTGCCCGGACACCCCTACCCGGCAAATGGGCTTGGGGTCAGGACATCCCTTGGGACAAGGGATGGGGGAGTCACGGGCAAGGGGCTCACAGCTGAGCACCGCCAAAGGGGCACCGGGGACCCCCTTTTGCACTCCCACCCCACTCCTCTCTGCGGGCCGAGGTGAGCACAGCTCACACAGCTATCGGAGGGGCTGGGACCCTCACGCCGGGGATGGGCGCAGGTCCCCGGGGGTGGTTTTCATCTCCATTCATGGTTCATGGGCATGAGGACAGAATGGAAACGTGCCAGGGAAGTCAGAGACGCCTGTCTCCAGCAGCCAGGAGGATGTCCCCGGAGACGTCTGTGACCCGGGGTGAGCAGCAACCATCTCCCATGACAGAGCACTGCCATCTCCTGGGGACCGCGGGGACGGGTGCTCAGCCGAGGATGGGGACAGCGATGGGGACCGGGACCCGGCACCGGATCCTCTGGCTCCCTCGCACCCCTCCCCGCGGTGACACCGCAGGACAACGACCAAGAGACCCTCGGTGATGGACACTGGGATGGTGGCAGCTGGAGTGTGACAGAAGGAGGGTGGCTGTGGCTGTGGGGTGGCCACATGTCCAGCCCTCTGCACCCCATTTGGCCCAGCATCTTCCCCCTCACAGCATACGGGATGGCCTTGCAATTTCAAACCAGAAGAAAAGCATCTAAACCCCAACACCAAGCACTCAGGGCCGTACTGGGGAGCAGGGCAGGGTCCTTGTCCCACTCCCTGTCCAGGTAACCACCTGGGGAAACTGAGGCACACCCACAGCACATCCACAGAGGGCTGGAGGCACAAGAGAGACGGCTCTCCCCCCTCCCCAGCTTTGGGCCGTGGTGTCCCAAACCACACGACCCCTCTGTCCCCTTGTCTCCAGCAGCACGAGGCAAGCACTGGCTGGCCCCAGCCCTGGCTGGTTGTCCTGGCAGCGTTCCAGCCCCGGCCGGATGGCTGCATCCTTCCTGCCCGCCTGCCTCCCCACAGTGCCCCGGGCTCTGCCGGTGGCTCGTGGCCCCCCGAGCACGGGGCTGACGTCGGGCTGACTGATGAGTTTGGGTTTTCGTCTCGGGGAGTTTTGTTTTTTTCCCTGCTGGCTTCCTTTCTCCGCTCTGACTCCTTGGCCTCATGGCCTTGGCTGACCCCAATGCTGCCGCCCCTCCTGCCCTCCCAGCCCCCTGGCTCTGTGCCCAGCTCCCAGCAGCCCAAAAGTAAGTGGTGGGGGGCCCTGTTGGGGTTGCAGCTCTGCTACCTCCTCTCTTCACTGTGGCTGGGTAAACCCCGTCCCCAAGCTCCACCACAGCCCCTTTGTGGTGCCTGTGTGGTTCTGTGGGTGCTGGGGAGCCCCCACATCCCCTGTCCCCCACACCAGCACCCCCAGCTACCTGTCTGTTGGGGTCCTGTGACTCACCAACATGAGGGCACCCACCCAGTCCCCCAGCCAGCCTTGGTGGCTGGGCTCATCTGGGTGTCCCCAGCACATTCCTTATCCCCTGGGGTCAGGGCTGAGCAGTGAGTGTCCAGGCACAGCACGACAGGGAGCACCCCACTCCAGGGCACTGTGCCACCACAAACCATCAGCGCAGCCACTGCGTACCCCAAAAACCCCTGACAGCCAACAGAAACAAAGCAATGCCAAGGCATGAAAGCGGTGGAAATCCCCATCCCAAATCCGGTGGCCTCCAGCCCCTGGCAGCCAGTGGGAGAGCTGAGAGGGAGGGATGCATGTGCGGGACAGGGCTCAGACGCTGCCTGTGTGTCCGGGCACACACCCAGAGCACGAGGGGGTTCAGCAATCGGGACAGCCCGAGGGCAGCTGGGACCGGCTGGAGGATGCAGGCACAGGCTCCCCACAGGCCACGGACTGGGAAGCCGGGGCGAGCGGGGGATGCTCCCTCCCTTCCTCCCAGCGCAGCATCCCCTGCCCCGGTGGGATAAACACCCGCTTCCTGCCCTTAATCAGCTCCAGAGGGGCTGGGGAGGGGGGGGTGGGGACAGAGGGGGAGAAGAAAAAAAAAAAAAAAAAAAAACCTCTGGAAAGAAAAACTCATTTCCTGCGACAGAAGAAAAAGATAAAGTCTGGATTCATTAAAGTGAACTTTACTGGGGAGAGACGGGAAAGAGCCAAACACAATGTCCTTGAAATTTCCTCCGCACGGCTCCGTCCACGAAAACAGGATAAAGCCGCTTCCGCTGTCTCTGCTGGAGTGCACTGGGGGGAATTGGGGCCGGGGGTTTGGTTACAGGCAGTCGAGGTGGGTGCAGACCTGCTGGAAAACCTCCTCCACGGAGCCCTCGGCGTTGAGCTGGGTACAGAGGGGTTAGCTGGGGGACTCGCCCGAGGGCTCTCGTCCGAAAGCAACTGGAACTCTTCCAAGGATGCATTTTGGCCATGAGTGAAGAGACCAGGGCTCATTTACCAAATTTAGGGCAAAGGGGTGCGGGCCATCCTTGGAGGGGTTCGTGTTGGGAATGAGAGGGGTCAAGCCCACCCCAAACCAGGCAGGACTGAGTTTTCCTGCTTCCCTCGTCATCCCCATCCATCACTTCCCCTCCCTGGGACACAAGCCCCAGGCTGTGGTGCTGGAGGGTGCTGGCATCAGCCACATTCCCGCTTACCTGGCGGACGATGCCTCTGCTCTTGTAGAAGGCAATGACAGGCTCAGTGGCCTTGTAGTAGGTCTCCAAACGCTTCTTGATGGTCTCCTCGTTGTCGTCCACCCTCCCGCTGGTCTCGCCTCGCTTCAACAGGCGTTTCACCATCGTGTCCTTCCCCGCATCCACGTAGAGCAGCAGCGTGGGGGGGGCGATCTGTGGACAGAGGGGACATGGTTGTCACCACACTGGGTTGGTGTGGGTCTGGTTTGGTTTGGGGGCTGGTGGCGGTCAGCACCAGGGTCACAGATGTCCCCACACCACCCTCTGCCTCCCTCCACATGGGTCTGGGGGCTAGCAGGACACAGAGATGTCCCCACGCCATCTTCTGCCGCCCTCCTCTTCTGTCTGGGAGCCACCAAAACACTGCTCCAGTGGCCTCTAGGGCCATGTAGAGGCAGGCAAAGGGACACTGTGGCCAAGTCCTGGCTCTCTGCCATCACCATCATGTCAGCACTGTTGTCACGCTCTGTCAGCCAGAGGACTGAGGCCCTGGTCCCTCCCACTGTGCTTGGGCACAGCCTGTCCCCGAGGCAGGGGGACCTGCTGCCCAGCTTAGGCCCTTCTGGGATGTGATCTCTGCTGGCATGGGGAGGCCAGGCTGCTGCTGGATTGAGTCCCTGTGCTAAGCTGGTGTGTGGCACGGCCCAGCACAGCACAGCACGGCACAGTCCTCACCTTCTTCTCAAACTCCTCTCCCTGCTTCACCTCGCGGGGGTATCCGTCGATCAGGAAGCCCTTGGACACGTCTGCTTTGGCCACCATGGCGTCCCGCAGCATGTCTAGCACCGTGTCCTGGGGCGGGGAGCACAGAGCTGCTGTGGCTGATATGGGATGACACGGCTCCCACCCAGCATCCCCAATCCCTGCTGCAACCCCCACCCTGGGATGGCAGGGCCAGAGATGCCTGAGCCACGTGCCAGCCATCACTGTGGGGGTGTCCCCACTGCCACCCCTGCACACCCCACCCTGTGGCAGCTGGTGAGGACTTACCAGGGGCACCAGCTCTCCCTTCTCCATGATGGCCTGCAGCTTCTTGCCCCGCTCCGAGCCTGAGCTGACCTCTGCCCGCAGCAGGTCCCCCGTGGACAGGTGGGTGTAGCCATACTTCTGCACGATCTTCTCACATTGTGTCCCTTTTCCCGAGCCAGGGCCACCTGCAAGGCACAAGCGTGCCCCAAGGCATGGGTAAGGAGAGGGAGGGGTACATGGGAGCAGCACAGACAGGCAGGAGTCCTCAGAGCTCAGTGACATGTCAGTTGGTGTCCCCAAGCCCAGCACCAAGTAGATGGACAGAGCTCCTACTGAGGTTGCCCAAGTGCTTGGGGGTGGCATGGGCTGCTGGGAATTGGCATATGGGCACCACACCCTGATGGCACCCAGGCCATCACCACCCAGGGTTTTGTCACATTTCCTCTCAGGGGTTTGTTGTTGCATCAACCCCCAGTGGTTTACTGTCACATCGCCCCAGATGCTGCCACCCCATGGCTGTCCAGAGGTGCCCTCCTGGTCCCAGCATACCCCATGTGGCCTCAAGGAGCCAAGCTGGAGCCATGGCCATCCCACAGTGCCTGGGAATAGCCCAGTCTGAGCCTCCAGCCCTGTTTCCCCAGCCTAGAGGTACAGGGAAAAGGCCTGGGCTGACCCCACCAGTGACAGGACCCAGACACAGACTTACCCACCACGAAGATGATTTTGTGCTGCTTGAGCTTTTCTGAAAGAGAGAAAGGAAAAAAAAAATTATCAAAAGCCAAAAGGTCCATCAGGGAGTGAGGTGTCCCCAGGGGGTGCCAGATCCAGGGCAGGCATCCCTGGGGATGGAGGGGACCGATCCAGGAGAGTCCTGGGGGAAGATGGAGAGGGAAGCAGACGTGTGTCCTGGTCACCTGGGCAGGTTGGGACGTCTGGCCACATCTGAGCACAAAGACCCCACGGCACCTCGGCCATGGGGCTGCAATTCCAGTGCCACCTGGTGTCCCAGAGGTGGTCGTTGTCCACGGCTCCACCGCAGGCAGGGACTGGCCTCGTCCATCCCTGTGGCCGCCTCCTCACCCCGCTGGGCTAACTGGGGCCGTGGCAGGCTGGGCTCAGCACGGCCACCTCGAGCACCTGGCACAGTCCCTGGACCCCAGCACCGGTCCCTGGACTTGGTGGCCGATGTGCAAGTGGCACTGACTGCCCCGTCCCCAGCACCCTGGCACGGGGCTCTCACCACCTGTGGGATCTGAGCACCAGCTGTGGTGTGGGGCGATGCCAGGGTGTGATGCCGAAGGGGGAAGAAGAGCTAAAAATAAAGTTGAGCTGCTCTGGGGCCACTTTCCCATCTCCTGATTACAGCTGGATGAAATTTCAACTCCTTGGCACCCAGCACTCCCCAGGGCTGGGGATGGAGCCAAGTGTCTGGCAGGGACCAATGGGATCTGGGGCATGTGGGGGGGCTGGAGGGACGTGGGGGATGGCCAGAAGAGAGGGAGGCAAGGACACAGGGGCGCCTGGAGGGGAGGAATGCAAAGAGGACCAGGGGCTGCACGTAAGGGGGACAAATGCAGGGGGGACAGAGGGGACAGAGGCAGGGAGGGAAGGGGAATGCAGAGGGGGTGGATGCAGGGGGAAAGAAGGGGATCAATTCCAAGAGGGATTGATGCAGGGGGCAACCGAGGAAATGGATACAAGGGGGACAGGGAGATGCAGAGGGAATGGATGCAGGGGACACTGAGGGGACAGATGCAGCTGGAATGCATGCAGGGAGACAGAGCACTCACCTGCCGACATGCTGCCGTGGAGCAGGCACAGAAGCACTTAAGGCTGCCAGGAAAGAGCAGGATAAACAACTCAGCACATCAGGTCACCAAGTGTCTGGGGAGAAAAAGGGTCTCCCTTTTTGGCCATGATGGTGCCCAGCTCCAAGGCCAGGCTGGGGGGGATGGGGCTGGAAGACACAACTCCTGGCTCGGCCCTGGAATAGGGAGCTGAGGGATCTCTGCTTCTGCGGCCATCACTCACCTGGTTCCCAGCAGTCACCCTCCGCATCCGGCTGCGGTAAGGGCATCCCCATGCCGGCTGACGCGTGGTGACGTTGCCGGCTTCCTCCCCTGCCCTGCCCACATCCCAATGCCTGGGGTGCTGCCCGACAGCAGGAAACCCGCTCGGGATGCCTGGTGCACCCACCACAACACCGAGCGACGGAGGCAGCACCCCCAGCTCCCCACGGGCTGGTTTTAGGGGGGGTCCTGAGGAGGGGGCTGCAGCACCCCAGTGCCCCCCCAGGAGCTCGAGGCCGTGTTTGGCCACCCCGCCTGCCCACACCCGGCCCCGCGGCACCCGACCTGCTCGGCCACAGCGCGTCACCCCAAACCGGCTGGACGGGGTGCAGGCACGGGGCATCCCGTGGCCAGAGGAGCCCGCAGCCGCTGACAGGTCGTGTTACAGCCTCGAAAGGGCAGGGGCTAAGAATGGCCTGACTGAAACCGGCACCGGGTCACATCCCACCAGCGCTGCGGGGACAAAGTCCCGAGGTGGCCCTGACGGGGTTTGGGGGGTGCGGGACCCCCGGGTCCCGAACTGTGGGGGTGCTGAGACCCAGGACAGCTGGCACCAGTCTCGGTGGGATGACAGGGGGCTGCGGGCAGCCCCGGCCCTCAGTGTGAGCCGGGTGCCCCATCCAGTGCGGTGCCGGCCCCAGGGGTGCAGGGTGAGGGCGATGTGGAGGTGACCGCTCCAGAGGCGATGAGGGGAGCGCTGACCCGCTCGGGTCGGTGCCGGGGAGGGGGCTGCAGGGTGGCCTTGTGACTCCCCAGCCAAGGCCCGTGCGGGCCGCACCCCGGGGTGCCCTCAGCCATCTCACCCCACCGCCAGCTCCAAGCTCCACCGGCAGCCAGGGCCCCGCAGCCCCTCCCTGGGACCCGAGCCCCCGGACCGGGCTGCTCCCGCACCGCTGCAGCGCCCCGGCCACCCCCGGCAAGCGCCGAGCAGAGCTCCCCCGCCCCCCCGCGCTGCTGCGGTGCCCCCCGGGCCCCCTCACTGACCTGGCCCCGCCGCCGCCCGCGCCGTGCCCGCCGGTACCGCTATTTATAGAGCACGGCGGCGCGCGGGGCACGCCGGGAGCGCGCGGCACCGGCGGCGCGAGCGGGCGGCGCGGGGGGAACGGGCGGGACGGGCGCGCGCGAGGCGGCGGTGCCGGGCGGCGGCGGGCGGGGCGCGGGCAGACCCCGGGCAGACCCCGCACGGCTCCGGGGGGTGCGGCTCCGCCTGCCGGGGGAGCCCCCCCGCCCTGCCCGGTCTGGGGTCTCCGGGGCTCCGCGCGCCCGCAGCTCCGCGGAGGGGAACGCTCCGCTCGTCACTGTCCGCGTGTCGCTTCCCCTTTCCTGCCCCCGTTCCGTGCTCGTGTCTCCATCCCTATCCCTAATGCCCATCCCTGTCTCTAATGTCCCCATTCCTCTCCTTACTGTCCCCATCACTGTTCCTTATGTCCCCATCCTTGTCCCTAATACCCTCATGGCCCCAACCCGTTCCCGTGTCCCCATCCCATCCCATCCCATCCCATGCCATGCCTACTGTCACCATCCTTGTCCCTAATACCCTCATGGCCCCAACCCGTTCCTGTGTCCCCATCCCATCCCTAGTGTCACCATCCTTGTTCCTAATGTCCCCATTCCTGTCCTTACTGTCCCCATCACTGTTCCTTATGTCCCCATCCTTGTCCCTAATACCCTCATGGCTCCAACCTGTTCCCATGTCCCCATCCCATCCCATCCCGACCCGACCCGTCCCATCCCATCCCATCCCATCCCATCTCCCATCCCATCCCTCCTGTCACCATCCTTGTCCCTAATGTCCCCGTCCCATCCCCATGTCCCTATGCCCAGCTTACACCCCCCTCTCCCCCCCCAGCTCCAGGGGTGTAAAACCCCCGGGGTGCTGTGTCCTTGTTAAAATCTGATCAGTGAGAGAGGCCGGATGCCAAAGCCAATAGTACAGATTTTATTTAACAATAAAATGTGAGGTAGAGAAAGAAATAGAAAAGAGGGATTGCATGTGTGTGGGAGAGAGAGATATCAGTCAAGCAGAAGATTGTCACCACCGTGCATCCCTCAGCATCCCCCTGGTCCTTCTTCATCCTGGTCTTCACGAGGGTGGAGACCCGAGGTTGTTGAGAACTTTTCACTATTTATACATTTTTGCAAATGAAGGCATTGATGCTCATTGGCTACACAGTTCCTTTATTCCATTGGTTAAACGATTCCCTCTCTTCTAATGCTAATTAATCCCATGCTCAGTCTTTCTCTTCGAGTGGAGTCTGTGATTTTGATATCCACCTGCCAGAATTACCTTTTACCCAGCTGGAGCTTATTCCATCCACCAGCTACCGGGTTGGCTTTCCTTGTGGATTCTGTGTCCATTATCAGTGACACATTCTTCTCTCCCAGTTTTGTTTGCCACCCCTAATCTGAGATAATGCTTGGGCAATAGTACCACCTTTATCTTATCTCAAATTCCTCTTCATTTAATGTTTTAATTTACATAAAAGTCTCAGGCATAGCCGGCAGGGGGAAGAGGAGCTTCGGTGGTGGCAGATGCTGTCTGTCCATGACTGGGGGTGATCTGTTTGCCCAGTGATATGTGTATGAGCAGTTGTCCCTCCACAGCTGGATGTGTTACCCAGGATGTGCCACACCACAGCCTGTGCCATTGTGCTGCTCCCTTCTGTGCCCACCTCATGGCAAAGTCCTTCTGTGGCACCAGACTTTGAGACAGGCAACTGTGATCTCCAGGTACTTCCACTTACCTGCCCTTCCTCCTCCTCTGTGGCTGCAGAGATGCTCTCCCAAGACCCTGTGACCCCAGGGCACCTGGCTGGGGGTGACACAGGCTGGGGAGGTCTCAGCTGCCACCTGCCACTGTGGAGGTGGCTCAGAGCTGGAATCAGCCAGGGACTGGACACGGATCCCACCTGGACATGCTGCTCACCTTGCTGCAGCCTCCTGAGTGCCCAGCACTGCTGTGGGCTGGGGGTCACTGCCATCGTCCCCAAAAACCCGTCCAGAGCCAGGGCTCAAGGTAACAGACTGCAGCAATATTTATTCCTGTACAAACAATTACAAAACATGGGTGCCCCGCTGCTTCCCCCAGCACCGAGCCCCCCAAAACCCCAGCCACAGCCAGGGGGAAACTGAGGAATGGATTCCTGCCAAGGCTCAGCACCCAAACACGCCACATTTAGGTGCTTTCCCCAGATCATCTTCACTGCTGCTGAGAAATTAATAACCAAGTCCTGTCCCAGCCACAGGGTGCCAAGAAGCACCACTGCCCCCCACTACCTGCCCATTTCTAAATTGTTTATAAGCAGCTGCTGGCCCTTTGTTAGCACTAATGAGCAGCCCCTGCTCACTCCTTTGTCCAGGAAACCCAAGTACAAACCCCAGGATTAGAAGCAGGGAGAAAAAAAGCCAAAACCCCCAAAAAACTCCCCAAAATGCCATCTTTCAGCTAGAAAAGGTTTTGGCAGTGTGGGGCGCAGCGGTGCTGGGAGGGGCTGGTGTTTTTGGGGTGGCAGGGAGGGTGGCAATGTCACCCCATGGGGTCCCACCACAAACTGTGGGGTTCTGCTGCGGGAAGGTTGACTGAGGACTGGGATGAGTGGGCTGGGGATAACAGAGGGAGCTGAGCTCCAAGAGGGGGTCTCCCCACCCAGACAGTCGGGGGAAACAGTCTCTGTGGTGACCCCAGAACTGGTGCAAACCAAAACTGAGCCCAGGGCACCTGGAACTCCCTTATGGGTTTACAGAGGCTGCAATGTGCACGGACCAGGATGGGGCAGGACATCATGGCCAAGTATCCTGCACATGGAGGGGGACACCCCCAACCTTACATTCACCACCTGGCCCCCAAAAGCCAGCTCCAAACCCAAAACATCCCAGGTGCAGAGAGCCACCACGCACAACAGCAGGTGTCCTGTGAGAGGCAGCTCCCAACGCTCCCAGGGGGATGCAGGGGAACCCCCACCCATCCCAGCTCCAGGGCTCTGCCCAGCAGGCGTGGGGCACCCCCTAGGTCCAGGTGGGGTGGGAGAAGGTGATGTTGTAGAGGCCGGCCCAGCTGGCAAAGACCTTCTTCTCGGTGATGAAGCGGTGGTGGTTGCCCCTGCGGCTGCGCTCGTTGTGGATGTAGGTGGTGCACTCGTCGGGGCCCTTCGGCTCGTAGTAGTGGTAGGGCAGGCGGCGGGGAGGGGGGTGGCGGCTGCAGCGGGGGAGAGAAACCTCGGGTGAGCCCCATGGTGGGGTCAGGGGCGCTGGGGTGGGGGCCTGGGGCTCTCCTTACCCGCAGTAGCTGGGTGGCACCATGCCGTAGACGTGGACGGCGTCGCACAGCTCCACCGCGATCACCATGGTGAACCAGCCAGTGCTGAGCCACGAGCGAGACTTCTCCCTGGGGAGGGAAAACAGCAGGAAGGATGGCAGGGGTGAGGTGATGTGGATGTGGGACCCCCTCAGTGTCCCCCAGTGTGCCTCAGGGACTCCCAGCTCAATGCTGCAGCCCGTGAAGCACCTCCAAGAGTCAGCTCTGTCTTGGGAACCTGGAGAAAGGGGGACACAGCACGAGAGGTGGCTCTGAGGTACCTGTCCTTCCCCGTCTCTCCCCGAAGAGGTCATCAAACTGCTTCATGCGGCCAGGGGAGACAACGTAGGCTGTCATGTTGGGGAACGAGGCGCAGACGCGCTGGATGATCTTCAGGAGGCTCTTCTGCATCTTGGTGGGCGGCCCCCAGAAGATGAAGATGGTCTCTGGGGTCTTGTTGACAAACTCCTGGGGCCGCTTGAGGACGCGGTAGAGGCTGGAGTGGGCCACCACGCGGAAGCTGGTCTTATTGCCCACATCAGCATTGTAGCCCGCGGTGGGAGCATCGTTCATGCGGATGGTGCACTCGGCCCCGTCGATGACCGTGCCCAGGTGGGTGCCCAGGAGGTGGCTGGAGCTGGTGACGATGACGCATTGGTGGCAGCGGGCAGTCAGGGTCTGGCGATGACAAGGGCCGTCAGCAGGTGACTTTCAGTGTCACCGTGGACAGGGTGCTGTTCCCTGCAGAGCCACCATCCTCAGGAGGGGACAGTTTGGCTGGATGCCAGCAGGGGGACAGGCCCTGCTGCCCAGCTCGTACCTTGTTCCCGCAGACGGGCAGGTACCCGCTTTTCACCCCCCACTTCTTGAGGTCGGGGGGCCGGCGGGCTCTGCCCCGCAGGCGGCTGTAGGGGAAGACCTCGTTGCCGTTGCCAGAGCTGTAGATGATCAGCAACATGATCAGGGCAAAGAGGACCCCCAGGGCGGCGGCGCGCTGGCTCTGCGGGCGGGGGGGAGAGCATCAGCCGCTGCCCCCGCCCCGCGGGGGTCAGCACCCACCCCGCCCCCGCGGCACCTCCGGCAGGATGCCAGCTGTCCCCAGCAGGTCCCCGAGGGATTCTCTGGCACTCACCGTGCTGCCACTCATGTCTCTGTGCCGGCCTCAGCACACAGTGAACGCTGGCGTCCCGCGAGCACCTGCAAGGCATGTGGTCACCCCCAGCCTGGCACATCGTCCCCAGGCTGCCGGGGGTACAGGACCAGGTGTGCACAGGACGAGTCTCCAGGTCCCCCTTTGAAGAGGAGAACAATCCCCCGGAATTTATGAGGGGAAAAGAAATGCTGTGGACAGAGGCTGAGCAGACTCCAGGGTGTGGAAGAGCCAAACCCGGCTGCAGCTTGTGCCTGAGGGACCCCCACGTTAAGCTGGGTCCAGGGAGATTATCCTTCCCTCGTGGGGATGAAACCACTGAAACCACAGGGTTAGGAAGGGTCAACCTGCTGCTCGTGCAGTGAAATTCCATTTAAACCACCGCCACAGGAGTCTTGGATCAGGAGGGAATGGAAGTGAGACCTGCCTCAGTGCATACATGGGATTGCATCCCGCAGACCTGCAGAGGCCTCTCCAGCCCCGGGACCCATTCTAACTTCCACTCAAAGCGGAGTGACCTAGTTTAGTTTGGGGAGCCCTGCTTAGCGAGCCCCAGCCATTCCTGGAGCGCTCCAAGCAAGTGGAAATTAAAAACCATTGAAGCCTCTTTTACTAATTGTCACAAGGAAAATTATGCAACAGCCTGAGATCAACCCCTGGGGGGAGCTGACACCTCGAAACGCTCTCGGGGCTGGTGGTGGTGCCAGAAGGCACCAGCCCGCCCGGGGAGCCGAGGCCACGGCCGGGCGTGGTGATGCTGGGGGGCTTCGTCGTGCGAAGGCTGGGGACGCTGTGGGACCCCCGCTCCCGGACCCCACTTCGCTCCCTCCGTAGCTCTCGGGCCATGTGGGACCCCAGGGAGGTGCCACGGCCGCCGGGACCCCGCGGCCTTACCTGGCGGGGGCTCTCATCGGGAGTCCGTCACCTCCTGCGCCCCGCGGGCGGCGGGGGCTGCCCGGGCCCTCCCGCGGGCTGGGCCATGGCCGGACCGGGACTCACATTGCCGCCCTGCGGGAAAAGGCTGCTTCAGACCCGGCCCCCGTCCTTCGCCGGGGGATCCCCCAGCCCCGGATGCGAACCCTCCCGCCCTCCGGGAAGGGAAAACCCGCCCGGCCCCGGGTGCGAACCTCCCGCCACTCCTACGCGCGAGTCCTCCCCCGCCCCGGGGAGCATCCCTCCATCCCCGGCAGCGGCCGCGGCGACACGGGAGGGAGCCGGACCCTTCCTACCCCTCCATCCCCCGTGCACCGGCCGCGGGGGCAGGGGCCGCTCCCCCGCCCGGCCACGGCGCCTTCCGCCCCTGCACCGGCTGAACGGGCCCGGCGGGGACGCGCCAAGTGCACCGACCGCTCCGCCCTGCCGTGCGCCCCGATACCGCTGCCGATAGTGACACCGCTGCCGATATTGATAACGCTGCCGCTACTGATATCGCTGCCGATACTGACCGCGCCGCTGCCGCCGCCCAGGCCGGGTCCTAGTGCCGCCCTCCCGGGATGGGCGAGCACCGCCGGGTCCTAGTGCCGCCCTCCCGGGATCGGAGAGCACCGCCGGGTCCTAGTGCCGCCCTCCCGGGATAGGGGAGCACCGCCGGGTCCTAGTGCCGCCCTCCCGGGATACGAGAGCACCGCCGGGTCCTAGTGCCGCCCTCCCGGGATCGGGAGCACCGCCGGGTCCTAGTGCCGCCCTCCCGGGATCGGGAGCACCGCCGGGTCCTAGTGCCGCCCTCCCGGGACCGGGAGAGCCGCCGGGAAAGGCCGGGACTGATCCCCTGGTCCCCGAGGGCACCGGTGCAGGCAGCGGGGATGGGGGCAGCGCTGCCCGCCGTGCCTGACCCGCTGCCGGGCGCAGCGCATTGCTGGGATGCCGAGGTCTCCCCCGCGCTCGCCGGGCAGCTCAGGGCCCTGCACTGGGGGATTTCGTGGCACAGGGAGAGGGCTCCACCGCGGGCAGGGACCTGCATCCCTGACGCCTGTCCAGAGGGATTCTGGCTCCGCTGTGCCCGTGATGCCTTGCCCTGGGTAAGGCTGTGGCAGCTGAGATAGGAGGCAGAGCTCCATGGGCTCCTCTGCTGCACTGCCCTGCAGGAAGCAGCCCTGGCAGCACCCCCAGTTCCTGGATCACTCGCTCTTCACTGCACCCCAGCATCTCTGCCCCTTCTCATGCCCCTGGCCCACAGACACCACCGGACCCACCCAAACATGTGGCTGCTGTGGGCTCCAGGCCACGCACACGCCCATGGCATGTCCCATCTCTCCAGGAACATGGGAGTTGCCAGTGCCCTGTGACAGCCCAGCAGCACTGAGCCCTGTGGGACTGAGGATCACCCCAGACCCAGCACCCATCCTGCATAGATGCAGCTGCTGGTTCCCAAATAACCTCAACTGCTTTCAGCAACCTCTTCCATGTTTAGGCTCAGCTCTACCCCCTTGTCACCTCCCTCTCTTATTTATAGCCTGGCAGCCTGTGACGAGCTGTTGAGTATTCCCCCTCCCTCACTCCCTGTCCTGTCCTGCAGCCACAAGGGGCACAGCAAAGGGCACAGCAAGGGGCACCACAGAATTAAAAACAATTTTAATGGCCACATTTGCTTTGGTCTGAATCCAAGGACACTTGTGACAAGGCAACGTGGAGCCCCTAGGGCACATGTGGCTCCAGCTTCCCAGCTGAGGGGATGCAGGCACCAAGCAGCAGAAGGCAGAGCCTGGATCCAGCTACCTGCACCCCACACCCAGCACTGTCCAAAGGGCACAAGTGAGGCAAGGACCACAGTAGAGCTTTGTCCCTGTGAGAGGCACCAGTCTGCAGCCCTGGCGGGGCTGAGCATTTCTGCCCCAGGTCCTGCTGGAGTCCAGCAGCATGTCTAATCCTGCATTAAATATTCCTCTAGTAGAGAGAGCAGAAAACCAGGTCCCCCTGGGTCATCCAGGCAGGCATTGGGAGCTGGTGGGGCTGCGTGGGTCCAGCTCCTGTACCAACAGGGGGTTCCCAGCCCACCCACCAGCTGGGGAAACAGGCACTGCTGCTGTAGAGACAGAGACTCCCTGCTCCAGGGCTTGGCACAGGTGTCCAACCGTGGCCTCGGCGGAGCTGAGACATGCTGCTGCAGGATGAGAGCCGCCCCGCTGCCGAGGTTCCTGCTGCCTCACCCCACGGCTGGCGCCCTATCTGCCTGCCCAGGAGGGGTGGTTGAAGACAATGTTCCTCCTCTTGGCCCAGCGGGAGAAGATGGCTTTCTCGGTGATGAAGCGGTGTCCGGCGCGGCGAGCTCGCTCGTGCATCAGGTACATCTTGCACTCGTCCAGCCGGCCCTTCTCAAAGTAGTGGTAGGGCACGCTGGAGTGGTTCTTCTCCCTGGCAGGAGGGGACAGGGTGAGTGAGGGACTTGGAGGGACACTGGATCACCCCACGTGTGCCCCTGCCAGCCCCCCCACACCTGCAGTAGCTGTCGCTGACCATGCCAAAGACACAGATCTGCTCGCACAGCTCCATGGCCAGGATCATGGTGAACCAGCCCGTGCTCAGGAAGGAGCCCGATTTCATCCTGCAAAGCATCAGGGTCACACTAGAGTGGGTGGCACTGTGCCACTGGCCCACCCACACTGTGGGTGCTCGATGGGGGGACAGGAGGGGCTCCTCAGGAGCCAGCAGTACCTGTTCTTCCCTGTCTCATTCTGGAAGACATCGTCACAGTATGTCATCTTCTCCTCGGTCAGGGTGTAGATCTGCAGCTGGGGGTACTTCTCCATCACCTTGAGCAGTGCCTGGTAGGTTGAGCCCATCTTCTCCCTGTTCATCTTCTTTGCCGGCCCCCAGATGAAGTAGAGGGTCTCTTGGGACTGCTGGAAGAAGTAGGGCTGGTTCCCCAGCAGCAGCGGAACGCTGGTGTGTGAGACCACCCGGATGGTGCTGCGAGCCCCCACGTCCTGCTCGTAGCCGGCGGTGGGGGCGTGGTTCATGCGCAGGACACACTCCTGCCCGTCGATGGCCTGTCCCAGCTGCGAGCCCAGCATCTGCCCCGAGCTGGAGACGATGGCGCAGCGGCGGCACAGCGCTCGCTCCAGCGGCTGTGGGGAGACGCACCGGTCAGCTCCTCCTTCCCTCCCAGCAGCTGGACACAGCCCCTGCCTGCCCTCCCCAAAGGGCAGGGAAACTGAGGCACAGGTGGGCCCAGCTGCCCCACCAGCCCCAGCGCTGCCCCATCCCCACGCACCTTCCCGTCGGGAACGCGGCTGTATCCCTGGAAGCTGCGGACGCTGGATGCGGTGGGGCTGTCCCGCAGCCCCGGGGCCTGGCAGCAGGGCTGGACGCGGGCGCGGTAGCACAGCAGGATGTACAGCAGCACCACCACCACGGCGCACACCAGCGTTAGGAAGAGCCGGACCTAGAAGCGGAACGGGGGGGAGTTCTCCGGGCCTGCCCACGTGCACCGGCCCCGTGCCGGATGCCGGTGGCCCCGGTGGCCCCGCGGCCGTGAGGGGGCCGCTCGGAGGGTGCTGAGCCGTGTTGGGGGGGCCGGGCGCTGGGTGCCGGGCCCGGCTCGCTTCCTGCAGCGGAGATGCCCTGCGGGCTCCGTGCCGCCCGCGGGCACCGGCGGCAACCGGGCTCAGCCCCCTCCAGCACCACTTTTAGGGCGAGCGGCTCCCACCGACCCCTCGCCCCTCGCCCCAGCGGGTACTCACCAGCGTCTTCATCCTCGGGGGGCTGGCGAACCACCGGGCGGGGTCCGGGGGTCACCGGGAGGGCGGGGGCTCGCACCCTGCAAGCGGAGCGGGCTCAGCGGCGGCACCTGGGGTGAGATCGCCCAGCGGGATCCCCCCGGTCCCCCAACGCCCCGGGATCACCCCACGCCTCGTGCCGGGACCTCCCCGAGGCCATTACCGGGATCCCCCCACGCACCCCCATCCACACGGGGTTCCCCCCACGTGCCCAGCTCCCCCCTCCGCGCCCCGTTCCCCCCGTGCCCCCGCGGGTGCCGCCCCGCCGGGCAGGGCTCGGGGCCGGGGTGTCCCCCCGGCGCGGCATCCCCGGTTCCCGGTGCCGGCCCCAACTCACCGAGCCGGGAGGCCCCAGCGCCGCGGCCGGCGGGTCCCGCATCCCGCCCGGAGTGGGGCTAGCGGGCCGCGGCGGGGCGGAGCCCAGCGGGCACTGCCGGAACCGGCACCGGGACCGCCCCCGGCCGCCCCGCCCCGCCCCGCGACCCGGCTCCTCCGGGGACGCGCCCGCCCGCGCCCGTGGAGTCGTGCCCGGCGCACCGGGACCGGCACCGGCACCCACCTCGCGTGTCCCGATCCCGATCCCCGCCTCTCTCCCTGCCGTGTGCCTCGGTAGCGACCCCGTGGCTCTTTCCCCCTCCCGCTCGGGGGTCCCGCAGCCTCCCCGTCCCCTGAGCTCTCTCGCCTCCGTGCACCACCAGCTCCCGACGAGCCCAGGGACAGCACACGGATCCGGAATGGCTCAGGAGTGGGATCCGGGCAGGTGAGACCCCCGGTACCCCAGACCCCCATCCAGTGGCCTCAGGGGCCGCCCATCACCTGCAGGCCCTCCCGCCAGGGTGAAATCACAGAGCACCCACGGGAAGCGTCCCCAGAGCGAGCTGCCTGTTGGCCCAGAGCGGGGCATTGGATTCCTCCCTTTGGTGGTAAAGAAAGACGAGATGTAACCTTGAAACCAATCCCCGACACTGTCCTGAACAGGCCTGGAACCAGAGGAAGTGACAGGGACACCCCTGGGCCCCTGCACAGGAAGCAAGGCCGGAGGGGGAGGTCACACCTGGAGCTGCTCAGTCGCCACCGAATCCTTCCACCCTTCTGCCCCAGCCCAAACCCACACTTGTGGGGTGGGCTGAGCCCCGGCCAGCAGGTGTGGGGCAGGGAAGGGCAGCAAGGGGTTCGACAGCTCAGCGTGGCCTGGCAGCCTCTGCAAGAGCGGGAAACAATCCTCCAGCCAGAGCCTCACCTCTGGACCCTCTACCAGGTTCAGCTGTGGCCCTCGGGGTGTCCCAAGCCACCAGCATCACCCCCAGGCAGGATGGGAGGCTGTGGGCAACGCTGCTGGCAGGAGGTTCACAGTACAATGCAAGAAGGGTTGGAGTGCCCCAAATCTGCCCTCCCCAGGCAGGGTACAGCAGCTCCCAGCACGGCAGAGCCAGCACAAAGTCGGGCCAGGTTCTCTCTGATGCTTCCCTGCCCGATCTCACCAGCAGGACCTTTCCAGCAGGATGCCATGCCCTGCCAGGGCCATGCAGCTGAACCCACCCTGGCAGGCTTGTGGCAGCCCTTGGCACGGGCAGAGCACAGGGAGTGAGACCTTACAGACCTTTATTGAGGGTGATCCTGCTCGCCACGGTCCAGGGGAGCTGCCAGGGCAGCAGCTGCTGCCAGGAGAGGAAACCCCACGGGGGAAGGACACTGCCACCCCACACCTGCCTGCTCAGCCCCAGCCTGGCTGCCACACGGAGCCTCGTCCAGGGCAGGAACCCAGCCAGGAGTGAGAGCTGTGATGGGAACCACACCCAACACTTCCCCGTGATCCAGGACATCTTCTCACCACCCCCTCAGCTGGGTGGGACGCAGAGGGCAGCACTGTCCCTGCACCCTCTGCACACCCAGCCTCATGGGAGTCCCCCTTCAGAAAGGCAAGAGCCTCCAGCACTGTGATTAGCCCTTCCAGAAGCAAATGGAGAAGGCAAACCTGTCCTTTCCAAGCCCAAACTCTGATTTCTCTCCTCTCAGACTTGAATCAAAAAAAAAATCCCACAAACTGTAGGTAAACTTTTAAATAAAATTCCCAGAAGGAACAAACTACTGGGCAGAGCCAGGGCTGAGGGGAAGGAGTGCCCAGAGAGTGGGCAGGGCAGCCCCAGCTGGAGAGCAGGTCCCTCAGCTGGGGCTCTGGTCCCTCACTTGATGAGCCTTGGATGAGAATCCTGCCTCTCTTTGGTCAGTGAATTGTAAACTACAGGTTTAGTCTCTGCAGGAGGGAATGTGGGAGCAGCTCAGTGCTGGGCACCGTGGAGATGTCTGCCTGGAGCTGCAGGAAAAGTCTTTTCCTGGCTACGATGCTGCAGCGTGGGCACCTCCTCATCTCCTCAGCTGGGCCTTCAGTCTGATTTCTTGGCAGGTTTCCTGCTCTTCCACATGACAAACATGATAAAAACACCTGCCATGAGAGAGACAACAGATTCAGGTGGGAAACTTTAATTCCAGGCACTTCTACAACACCTCATAACGAGAAACAGAATCTCAGCAGAGAGAGCATGAAAATTCTGCTGTCCAGGGGCCAAAGTCACACACAAACACAGCCAAAGTCACACACAAACACAGCCCCAAGTCCCTGTGCCAGCCTGAGCTGCAACAGCACCCACAGAGAGTGCCAGGAGTGTCACACATTAGCTAAACCCCTAGCAACCCTCTTCCTAATTTAGAAGTTTCTAATTAGAGCAGCAGAAATAACTCTCACCTATAAATAGCAGCAGCAGCAGCCCTGCTGCCACGGGGAGGATGACTGCGTACTCCCGGGGCAGGAAATACCCGTGGATGCCGTGGTCGCTGTCGATGAAGGGCTGCAGGGACACAGAGGGGTCAGCAGGAGGGCACAACACCCCTCCAGGTTTCGGGAGAAACATGGAAATATCTGGTGTGAGATGGCTACAGAAGGATGCCCAGGCCTGCGTGTGGCTGGGCCACAGACACCCCGAGTGGGTGGGCAGTGAGGGGTTTGGTGTTCAGTGGACAGTGAGGGGCGGCTATGGGGCTGGCACAGCGTCCCACAGCCCCCAGGGCTCGGGGTGGGCAGAGCTGCTGGTGCAGAATGCAGCAAATCCCTGTCCCCGTGCCCTGCAGGAGGGAGCAGCTGACACCAGCTCTGCTCCATCCCAGCAGGATCCCTCTGCAGAGGCTGGTGGGAGCTCTGGACACCAGGGAGCAGTGTGAGGATTCCCACAGAGCAGAGAAGGCTCCTGCAGCTCCGGGAATGCCGGGAGCACAGACACGGGTCAGGCAGCAGAGTGAGCAGATGCAAGAGAGAATTCCAAACCCGTGGAGTTGGAGAGGAAGCTGGCTGGAGTTCAGACATTAGCCCAAGGCTGAACCTGGCCTCTCACACCTGGAAAGCTCGTGGGGAGAAGTTTCTCTCCAGGGAGAAAATCACTGATGACCTCAGCTGATGTGTCCCCAGAAATGGGCAGCCTCACAACCACTTTTCCAGAGCCCTGCATTCCCTAAACTCCTGTCTCCCTACCAGGCTTCAGATTTGTTAACTCTTTCTGTGTTTCCCTCTGTCATCTCACACCAGAACCAGGAATCTGGGGGATGCAAATTGGACATTGATGACTACACCTCCACCAGGGCCAGGCTTCAGCTTTTCCCATGGCTCATCCAGCCCTAGCTGGGTCAGCCCGTCTTGGAACAGCAGGTGGGCACCACGATCAGTGTTTGGTCTGCCCAGGCAAGGCCAGGAACACCCAATGGGACAAGGACTGTGCCAGCGCACAGAGGAAGATCTGCCCTGAAACTTTTAACCCAGGAGGCAAGAGTGCTGTGGGGACACAGCATCACCTGAACACAGGCCCGGGAAACACCTGAGGATGGAGTGACTGGGATTATATTGGCCAGAGGAGCCCCGTACCAGCACGATGATCCAGAGGGTGTAGTAAACAAAGAGGACGAGGCTGAAGGCGACCAAGCCGAACCCCACCAGCTGGTCCGTCGCTGTGGCCTGCGGAGGGAGAAGGTCAGCGCGGGATCCCCGCGGCAGCGCCCGTGCCGGGGCGCCTCACGGCACCTCCTGCTGCTGCTGCGGCCGGGGCACCGCGGGGGACGGCAAAACCCGGGGCAGGGCACGGCCTGGAGGAGACACGGCGGGGGATAATCCACCGTGGGCAGCCGGGCCTCTCTGAGCCAGCTCACACACCGCATCCCGAGCACAGGACCGGTCTCTCCGCAGCGGCAAGGGAGCCTGGCGAGGACTCCGGGCCGCGATTCAGCCCAAGCCCCCCGTGAGCCCCCCGTGCTACCGGGCCGGGCAGGGACCCTCCCCGCCCCCGCCGCGCTGTCCAGCTCCGGGCCCGGCCCGCACTCACCATGGCGCCCCGGCCTCCTCCCCGCCGGCCCCGCCTTTCCGGCGCGGCCGCCAATCAGCGAGCGGCCCGCCAAGCCCGCCCCGGGAGCGGCCAATCGGCGGGGGCGGGCGGGGCGCGCGCGAGGCCCCGCCCCGAGCCTCGTCACCTCCCGGGGCCGCGAAACGCCCGGAGAGGGAACGGGAACGGGATCGGGAACGGGATCGGTGCGGGATCGGGAACGGGATCGGGAACGGTGCGGGATCGGGAACGGGATCGGGAACGGGATTGGGATCGGGGACGGGATCGGGATTGGGATCGGGGACGGGATGGGGAACGGGGACGGGAACGGGAGCGGTGCGGGATCGGGAACGGGATCGGGACGGGAATAGTGCGGGATCCGTAGCGGGACGGGATCGGGGCCGGAGAGGCGGCGGGGACTGCCCGGGTGCGGGGCTGGCACGGGGGAAGGCGGGAGAGCAGCGCTTGTCTCACCCGCAGGTGTTACAGCTCGGAGCTCCTGCTGCTCCAGTGCCGCCGCCTTTACCTGCGGACACGGTGCTCCGGTTGCATCCACCACCGGTGCCCGGGACCTGTGGTAGTGACGGATCCTGACACCGGCTCCATCCCCCGGGACACCGACATCCCCGGCCCAGCCGTTCAGTCAAACACACCCGGGGGCAGCGGGAGGAACGGAACAAGCGAGACCAAACAGCCAAGGGACAGACACAAGAGAGAGAATCGGCTGCCCCCCCTTCCTGAAACGAGGGAAAAGGGAAGACCGTGCTTGGGCCGCAAAGGTGCACCAACCTTTGTGTGGCCAAAGCTCCGGGAAGGTGGAAAGGCAAAAGCTGCTGCTTCCCAGGGCTCCTGTTCCCCTCCAGCCGTCTCAGGCATCAGCAGTGAGTACCTGGGCACTGAATTTGGCTCACCCTCCATTAAGGGGGTGGCGAGCCTGTGGTGGCCGAGGGGCTACTCAGGCATGAGCCCTGAGGATCCAGAGATATTCCCTGGAGTGCTGCTTGGCTGTTGCACAATCCCCCAGGTGAGCCTGGGGAGGCAGCCCCAGCAGGAGGGGCAGTTTAGGTAGAGCCTAGGCTGGGACAGACAGGACAGAACACAGGACACTGCTGGCACAGGACACTGCTGGTGACTCAGGCAGCTGTCACCTTTCCCCAGGATTGCTGCTTCCACAGGACTGGTGCCAGCTGCCCTCCCCAGCCCTGCTCCAGCTCCAGGGAAGGGCTGGCAGGGATCTCCACTCTCAGCTGCCAGAGCAATCTGAGAAGGCAAAGCTAAACTCTTCTAGGCCCGAGCATGCCCTTCTCCCCCCGTAGCAGGTATTTAAAACAAGAATCAGAGCAAGAAGAATCAGTGTGAAGTACCAAAAAACCTTTATTTTTTCCCCCAAACCATAACAACATTTGACATTATATTGATTTCCTCATATATTTGTTATTTCTCTACATTAGGAACCAGATACAGAAAATACAAACACGATCTGTTGAATCAAAGACGGCACAGCATTCCGTTAGAAAAAGAAACAAAAAAAACTAGAGGAGCAAGATAGAAATGGTGAAAAATAGTCATTCCCTCCAGCCCAAACTTTCCAAGAATCATCATCAAAATAGAGCAGTGGAAGTAGCTTCTCTTTCTAAACACACTTCTGCTTTAAGACAAAAGTTAGATTTATCTTTAGATTTTCAAAGTAAAAAAATGTTAAACTATCTTTCAAGCAATTTTGGAAGTTTGCATAGACCCATTCCCTTTCCAAAAATATCAGCCATCTCTCTTATAGAATCTGATACAAATCGAGTGCGCCTCAGCAGAAGGTCACCAAACTCAATTCACTTTCAAGAAAATAAAACATGATCTCCCCTTCCCCTCCCTCCCCCCACAAAAAATATGGGCTCTACCGTTATTCCACGTGTTTGAGGCAAGTTACCAGGCTCAGCCACATCCCTCGCTCAGAGCTTCATCCCAAATTCCTTTTCATTTCCCAGGTTTCCACGCCCACCCGGCGGAGGCGCTTTGGAGGCAGCGGGATGGGAGGGCGCAGGGAGGGGGCTGATGGACACAGCTCTTAGCAGGGAAGTGGGGGGAATTCTGCATCCAGCAGTCCCTCCCACAGCGGGGAAGTGGCTTTTCAAGGACAAACACCTGCGACCAGGCAGAGTTTGTAGGAACTTGTCCCTGGGGACTGGCCTTGTCCAAAGGGCTCAGGCGCCAGAGCAAGAACTCAGCTAGAGACCAGGTGGGGCAGCAGGGCTGGGGCAGGAGGGGTGGAGGGGGGTCTGCAGCCCCTGGGTAAGGCAGCGAGGAGGGGAGGGGAGCCCCTCGCCAGGAGGGGTTTAACTGTGGTGCTCTAGCGTACCTGGAGTGAGGTTTTTCCCAGAGGTTCCTGGCAGCAGTGCAGAGACCAGCTGCACTGCCACCCGCTTAAAAAGAAAACAGCAACGACAAAATAAATAAAAAAGTCAACCCCTCCTATTCGTATGAGAATGAAATACTATTTCTTCAGGCCTCCACCTGGTTGGGAACTCTCTAAAAACTGAAGCAAATGTTTAAAAGGGCTTGTTAAACTTTCTGCAGGGGGCAAAGTGATGTGGCAATGAGGGGGGGAGAAATCACACGTCTGCTGCCCATCACTCCAAGGGTCAGAACAGCACGAGGCCCCCATTTAAAGTGCTGACCATACAAAAGACGATGATGAGGGAGCAACATCCTTCTCCCCCTTTTCCCATCACGATTTCCAACTGAAATCCACCTCCTTCACCAAGTAACGACTAAGCCTGTTCTTTTGGACACTCAGTTTTATACTGGTTTAAAAAAAAAAAAAGAAAAAAAAAGTTAGTAAAAAAGTTACACTGAATTTCCTAATGCTTTGCAATGTGCTTCCACCAAGTAAAGGTCTAGAAACCAGGAGCAGAGCTGACACGTTTTGCCTGATCCCCAAGACTGAAGCAGAGAGCCAGCTCTGCTCTCCAGGGCCAGCCAGGCATGAGCAGCCCTGCTCACCAGCATCACAGACCCAGGGGATGCAGAGTCTTGCCAATAAGGTCCTTTAACTTGTTTAAGCCACCTCTGAATCCCCTGAGAAGGGGAACAATGTGGGGAAGAACATTCCCCCCTAAGCCCCCCTGAAATAAAATATCAATGAAACAATAATGCAGTCAAAAAACACCAGCCTGCTGGGTTTGTATAAAAAAAAAATTCCATAAACTTCACAACAACAAAAAAAGAAAAACCCAAAGGAAACTAGCCAGCGGTTTGGGTCTGGAAACTGATTCACTTCTTAAATGTTCAAAGTCCAACGAGGAACAGGCAGCAGCGATGCCACAAGGAAAAAAGTGCTCACAAGATGCAGCTTCCTGAGGCAGCAGTGAGTGTGTGGGACAACTGAGCCCACAGCCACCACCTCGGGTGCCCACGGCTGCCTAGGACTGCTGGGCATTGCTTGTGCTGGATGTGCAGCAGGAGCTCTGCATGGGATCTACAAACAGGAACAGACTGCTCCTCCCTCCCTCCAGGTCTGCTCCAGGTGCCCCAGTCCCAGCAGTGCTGCACAAGGCTGGATGACCAGGACTACTAACTCAAAGCCAGGGGCAGGAGAGCTAAAAAGCCACACAAAGACCAGGATCTGTGGAGGCACTAACGTGGAGACAAGAAATACCCTATGAGACACGGTTACCAGAAATGCAAGCAGTGATGTGCCAAGCCATTGGAAGAGAAGCCAAAGACATGCCCAGGTTGGCCACAGTGATGTGATGGAGCAGGCTATGCCTCTGCCAGCCTAGGAAGAAGAGACCAGTGCTCTCAAAAGCTCAACTGCTTCTCCTCTTGCTTTGCTGGGAAGATATTCCTCCCTCTGTCCCACTGATTTCGTGACACGCCGGGCTGCCAGTGCCTGGGAGCAGCTGACTCTTGCCAATGGAGGCCAGAAGAATGCCCTGGGATCCCGACTGCTCTGACAGTGACTGCCATTGTTTTCCATGGGAACAGAAGCAAAGCAGCAGAAGTGAGCTGGGTTTTGGCCTCTTTCCTGGCTTATGCTTGCTCCTTTCAAGTCCTGGTTGGATCTGATTTCCTGAGGGGCTTTGTTGGCCCCTGGGGAGAAGCCAGACCCTCAGCTCTGCACGGCCATCCACAGACAGGGCAGAACAGCCACTGCTGTCCGAGCCTGCTGCCCTCACCCTGACCTGAGCAGACAGCCAGGCCAGGCCTGGCTTTCTGGCACTGCCCCAGGGAGAGAGAAAGACAAGCAGCTCTCTCCTTCCTGCAGACACGTGGCACCCCAGGAACAGGGCAGGATGCTCAGCAGCCTGCAAGTGGGTGCCAAACCTACCCAGGCTGAATGAAGAAGAGATCACCATTAAAAGAAAACCTAGCAAGTGTGAAAGTGTGAAAGAGCTTTTGTTCTAGACAGACTCAAAAGATCCAACACTTTTTCCCTACATTAAACCAAATCAAGGTGTTGTCTGTATCCCCTTTTTACCCTAATTCAAATTTAATTCCCTTTGAAGGGAAAGAGTGGAAAAGATGCATATCCTATATGTGGTCTGTCCAAACACAGAAAGAAACCTTGACTTGAAGAGAGAAACCATCAAAACAGAGTAAACAACTGTATGGTTTTACCACACTGCTGAGCACCCTCCCCATGCAGCATTCTTAGCTAGAAGGGTAAAAAAAAAAAGCTAAATCAAGGCCCTTTCATTCCTTGTTTCTCATTCTGCCAGATTTCCTTTTCCAGTAGCTCATCTGCATGCATTCTGGCCAAAGAGACCACAGTAATTGCTTTTTTTTTTCCCTCCTCTAACAGAGGTTTTACAATAACTAAGGATCTGAACAACGTGATCAGTTACAAGCCTTTCCTTGCTGAACAGAAGGAGTGTGTGCCTGTACACACACACCAGTGCCAGAGGGGAGCCAGGTCCTGGAGTGTGGAATTGCTCTGAGAGCACGGCTGCTGAGCACTGCCACAGCACACTGGCAAAAGAGGAATGGGCACTACACAGAAATAGCTTATCAGCTGAGGGGCTCTGTACAGGGAGGGCTGCAAGCACAGCCTGCTGCTGGCCCACAGCTGGGCCCAGAGCCTCGCTGGCAATTCGGCTGCCAGGAGAATCTCCAAGTGGGAGCTGAAAGGGATTGACATCTCTGCCACACACTGCAAGGAAAAGTGTCAAACAACTGCAGAAACCAAACCCAAAGGAGAGCAATTGAAAGATCAACCAGAGAACAGTTTGAAGCCTTGTCAGAAGAGTTCACTCACCACAGAGCAGGTCAGAATAGCTGCTGTGGCTAATGCAGCAGCAAACACCCATTCTACCCTTGAAGGCAGAGACAGTAGCTTCTCCCCAGCCCCAGAAGGAACCAGCTCGGGCACAGATCTCTGCTGACAAGGCAAGAAAGGCCAAGCAACACCAAATCCATTACTGGCCCAGGCCAAGAAAGGCAATTGACATCACCACCACAACAGAGACCCCACTGCAGCCAACTGCATCCAGCTCTGGCCCAGGGAAGGGCTGTCAGACAAGATCCTTTTCACAGTCCAAGAAGGGCAGTTCCCTTCCTGAGCCAATGAAACAAGAATAAAAAAAAAAAAAAGAGGCTTTGTATTCCAAGCTCCAACAGGACTATTTGCTGAATCAGTCCAGCAAACAGAGATTATACTCCTGCAATAGTGAGTAGAAGCCTCCTCCAGGTAAAATCTGTAACCTCTAAAGTGCTCCTGCTAATGCTAGTTGATGAGCACCCCCTTCCATGCCCAGCAGTGGAAGGGCTGCTGCAGTCAGTGGTGTGATGAGCACTCACATTTCACCGTTCACCAACTCCCAGCTGGATTGCGGTCGTTTTCTGAAATGCACTTTTGGGAAATATTTCCTATGAGAAGAAGATGTTGTCTGGGGATGTGAGGACAGGAAGGTGAAGTGTACACCACAGCATACCTTGTTCAGTAAAACCACTGCCTTGGGAGGTGATGTTCCCTTGCAGAGTCAGTGGAATAAAGCATCCTGCAAGCGGCCGTGTCACCGTGTCCCCAACAAGCAGCTCTGGGTTTGGTTAGAATGGTGTCCCCACCCCCAGTGGTTTGAAGAGTTCACAGTGGTATAACCCAATGTTTTGGGGAGACAGAAACTGAGAAGTCCCCTGCTGCAAGTGAATGGGTGGAATGAGGGATGCAGATGAGCAACATCCTCTGGGACTAGCCCATGGATAAGCCCCACAGACACCTTGTGTCTGAGCAGGAACAGAAGGAATGCATGCACTGGAAGGACCAGGAAGCAGAGAAGGACAATGCCAATGCAGGGAAAGTGCATGTTCTGGAGTGGTCTCGGAGTAGTTCTGCAGTGCAAACATATGGGGAGGGGCGTGGAGAAATCCCTTCTGGAATGCTGCATGAAGAGAGGTAAAGGTTGGCATCCATGTGGCAGCGGACTGGGTAGGGGACCTGTGTCCAACAGCTCTACCCTGTTCTTCACATTTAGTGGGTTTCAATCACCACTGGCTCGTAAACTCCAGATGAGACCCTGGGGAGGCAGAGGGGGAGAGGGGCTGGTTATTTTCCAAAGTCATTTTGAGCAACCAAGTTCTGATTCAGAGCTCTCCACTCTGAAACATCATCTGCTATGCCCACACTAAACACTGCCAGTGAAGGGTCAGCCTTGTGGGAAGTCACTCCTTGGAGTACTGAGGGGACAAAGAGGTGGCAAGTGAGCAACAGCACTGGAGAGAGCTGGGTGTGACACATGAGCCCTTTTACAGGACACACCAAAAGGGGGAGTATCCCATCCAGAACAAAGAGCCAGCGTGCCTGGTTTGCTGTGCTCCGGGTTTTGTTACCAACTTGACACATCTTTGCATCACCATTACTGCTCTTTTCAGTTCAACTGAAAAGATGCAATAAAGCCTCAAACGCAACTGGCCAAGAGCTGTACTAAGAGCAATAGAGGCAAGAAAAAGTTTTATTGCTTCAGAGGGATTTCATGAGAGAAGAAGCCCTCGATGATTATGAAAGAGGCAGGGAGAAGGGACAATAAGAGGCAGGGAGAAGGGACAATAAACCCCGCTCTGCCGCAGTTTTGCTGCAGGCCAGCAGGAGGCAAAGCTCCCTCCTCCGGGAACAAACGGGAACCAGCCTCTACCATTTTGTCCTTCCACTCCTCACTTCTGTTCCTGGGTTTATCAACCAGGATCCCATTACCCCTCTGAGCTCCTGCTGAGAACTGCATTCATACTCTAGTGCAACTGCAGCCTGCCACCAAAGGGATCCCAGTGCTGTTAGTGTGGGAATAAAGCACATGATGTGTAGAAATCGCTTCTGCAGCAGAAAGTGCAAGTGTCCTAGGTACAGAGCCCCCTGATCTCTCTGTCTGCCAGCTTTTTGGGAAACCTACCTGTTTCCCAGCTGAATACCACTCAGCGTAGTTGTTCCATCTCTGCTCACAAACAATCTCAGGTTACTGTCTGCAGACAGAAAAGGAAGACAGACATCAAACCCCAGAACTACCGAGGCTGCCAGGAGCTCCCCTCCCAGACACACAATCAGCACAGAAAGGGTGCCTCAGCAGATGCACATCCACACTTTCTGCTGGTGTTCCCACAGTCATCAAGCCCCTGGGAACTCCCTTCCTTGCTCCACAAGGGAGCCACCACAACATGAAGCTTTGGAAGAATAAAGGCAGAGATACTAATTGAGTCATACTCCTCCAGCTGCCTCTTTTAAGGCAATTCCATTGATGCAAATTTTTGGTCAGCTTATACACATCTGAACAGATGAGATGTGGGGCCTCACACTGCTCTTGTAGTCACTGGAGGAGAAACTCAGCCTGTTCTGCTGGTGAGAGGCAGCTGCATTCAGTCTAGTTCTAACCCATGCTGAGTGAGGTGTAACTCCCCACATGATAAGAATGCTGCCATGAGCAACAATTTAAGGTGACTAATGGTAAATTAACAAAGTAGAGATAACAAGCTAGGCTCAAGTTTTAACAGAAAGCCTCAGATAAAAAAAATCAGATTAAAGGTTGATTTCTATGCTAAACTGGAAAACGAAAGTGAAAACAAAAGCAGTTACATTATTAGTTTCTCCTAACAGATGCTGTGACTGCAGTGGAGAAAACCCTTTCTTAAGCTCTCTGAGTGACCTGATCACCAGCACAGGGTAACCCATGTTTCTGTAGAGATGTGGTGCTTCCCTCCAGTTGTGCTCTCCTCTTTTGACAAATACCCTTGGCCTGACCCTGAACGAAGGCCACTAGAGCAGTGCAGACAGCTGATGCAACTGTTCTCCACTGTGCTGAGAATCAGTATTTTTCCTCTCTCTCCCTGCATGTTTGAGCTACTATTCAATCTCTGCTGTCATGTGTGGAACAGCAGCAAGTGCTATCTGTAAATACATGTGCAGCTCTCAAACCCACATGGTTTATCTACCACAGAAACACCCAGCAAGCACTGAAAGCAAATAGCTGTCCAAAGGAGAAGGGAGCCCATGGCAGATCAGATTTGACTGTAAATGCTTGGCAGCCTTGCAAAAGGAACAACCCAGACATCCCCTCTGAGGCTTCTCCTCTCACCTTCAGTATTGCTGACATCTGTGAAGTCCTGACTCTGCATTATTTTCTCCACTATATCATCAGCATCAATCCTGGTGTCATCCACTCGGGTCGGGTGACTCTCCATTGAATCCTTTTTCCTCCTGGCAAGAGGAAATACAGGAAAAACTTACTCAGCTCTTCAAAGACACAGACCTCTACATACTGTCCTGCTTCTCTTGGCCACAGTCTCCTCCTCAGCGGCCACAATCTGATCCACTGCTGCCTGAAGACAAAGGGGCAGGTTCTGTCTCTCCTTCCCAGAGCAAGGCCTTTCTCAGGTGTCACTCACCGGGAGGGTCTGTCCAGCAGGAGGGGTGGTCTGGGGGGGCGGGGTGGCTTCTCCAGTTTGTGCTCCCTCTCCCCCTCAGGGTACTCCACGGTCATGCTGAGCCCCCCGGAGGCGCTGCTGCTGGTGGACGTGTTCCTGCGGTGCGTCAGGTCCGACATGCTGGAGGAGCAGGAGTGCTCCGTGCTGTAACCTGCCAACGACACAGGCATCACAAACCTCACCTGCTCCCCTTCCTGGCTGCACAGGGAAGGGGCAGGGCAGCTCCACAGCAGTGCTTCTGCTCCTGCACACTGAGGTTTAGACACCTATGAGCTGATTTGCACAGACTGAACAGGAGGCTGGTGTTACAGAGCAGGGTGAGAGAGATGGCTGCAAATCACTCTCACAGACAGAGCAGGGTGAGAGAGATGGCTGCAAATCACTCTCACAGGAGCTTGTTGCAGGAAGGAAAAGGGCTGGCAGAGCTGTGTGGATCAGTGGTTACCAGAGATCTTGGACTGCTGGCTGGCGTAACTCGAGTTCCGCGAGTGCCCTGAGTGGAAAACTTCCTCTGGGCTGGACAGGTTCTGATCTGATTCTTCTGGGACACCTGCCAAGGAAAAGAGGACACTGCTTACACCATAACCAAGCCAGCACATGCTGCACTGATCAGCTGGGAGTGGAGGCTGATCTTGGGATGACAGATCAAGGAAAGGGCAATCCACTGGCCAGAGCCCTGCTGTACAGGCCAGCACAGGGCTTAGAAACACCCAGGGAATAGGGAAGACCACAATGACATTCTCTGTCAAGTTTATCACTACTTCTATCCAGCACGTGAATTTACATCATAACATCTCTGGAGGGTTGTAGCATCTAGAAGGACAAGTAGTGTGAAACTATCCACAGTTAAAAGCATCAAGCTAAGACCAAATAAGCATCAGATGGACACTGGCAGTAAAGTATTTCAAACTCTGTTTGAGTGCTTCTGTTACTACCTTTCCCTTTTTATTACTTGTGAGAGAGCCTGTACTATTTAAATAATCTCTGAATTTGATACAGACACTTCAGCACAACCCCTGCTCCTTTGCTAGCCCTGCTTGTCTCTCTTGCAGGCAGCTTATAAATAAGTGCACAAATGTAACACATTAGCCAGCTTTTTAAGAACACCACTTGCACCACGTGCTCTGTCACTGAGGGGATGAGACTCCAGTGCTATTTTGGTGCAGTGTATCTGCCTGCACATTTGGAATGTGCTGGGAAGGAAAAAAACTGATGTGAAAATGCAGTGCCCTTGAAAACTAGCTCATACAGAAGCCAAAGAACTGCATCAGCAGCTGGAACAAGGCCACTAGACCTTAAACCAACCTCTAAAACCTTCAGAGGAACTTTTCTAGAAGATAAGTCTGAGCAACAGAACAGTTGAGTGCAGAACAATGGTAAGTGTCATTGAACGCAGTGGAAAGCAGGGATGAGTGCAGCGCATGAATTATTAAATCCCCAGCAAAAAGAACAAATTGCTTTATCTCCACTAACAGAAATACACGTGGCAAACACTCAACCTTCCTCTCCTCAGTTACACTTAGATGGCTTTGTTATTCTCAACATTCTTAACGAGCAATGGGGCTGAGGATGGGAAAACATGAGAAATTGAAGAGTTTCTGTGCTTGCAACTGCTGGGAAAAATAAAGGAGTGTCCAGGCACAGCCAGGCATTGCATGGCTCCAGGGTGGGCATTCAGACCTGAGCTGAGAATGGCAGTCCTGGGCTTGGTCTGGCGCAGGGAGCCAATTGTGGAGGAACTGCTGCTGCTGGTGGTTCCCTCTCCCTTGCAGGTCAGCTGCAGGGTCGAGTCCTGCCCCGGGATGGTGATGGATTTGGCGGTGGAAGGAGGCCTGGAATCAGAAGGGAAGGAGGTCACAGACTGCCTGGCAGGGAGCACACATCATTCTGTCTATCCCACCCTTCTCAGCAGGGGGAAGCTGGCAGCCCTCTGACCAGCAGCTCAAATGGGATGTTGGGTTTTGTTTTCCTACATGCAAGACTGGTGTCTTCCCTACCTTGGACTGCATTACAAGAAAAATCAAGTTTTGAGGTAAATTAAGGCAAAAAGGGACCATTCATTCATTTATACAGGACAACAGGCTCAGAACTTGCACTGTGCTCCAGGACACCATCCAGAGCTGCCCTTTCACCCCCAACATGTATCCACTGGCCAGCTGGCTTCACAAACAGGAACCAGTTTGCTGTTGTCCCACTCTCAATTCCAGCTTCCTTTCTCTTACACCTCTTTGGCCAAAACTAAACCTTTTATCCCAGCAACCTTGCCCCCTTAAGAGAGCACTTTTACAACAATCAAATAACCTTTCCCTTTTTTAACTGACTATTAAACTCCTTTTCAGTGAAACCAAAGTGTTTTTCCAGCTGTCAGAATCATTTTTCTGGTTATTCTGTGAGCTCGCAACATCCCTTTGTAAATGCTGACTGCAGGGCAGAGCTGTGAGTGCCTGGAGCCCCCTCCCTTCCTCCAGAAGTGCTTTTGGGTGGAAGCCACAGCATGTGCAGCGTGGCAAAGTGAATATTCCTGTTGGAGCCCTAACCTCCTTGTAGCCTGAAGTCTGACTGGAACTAAAGGATCATATTACGGATTTTAAGTGAGGAGTGAGAAATAAAATCTTTTGTCTCACTCGCAGCTCTGAGGGAAGATGTTACATGAGAGGGGATCTTTGCAGTATTTTGGAAAAGAGAATATTTAATGCAGGCAGCTGAATGACTATAAAGCTTTCAGGAAACTCACAGCATGCCTTCACCAGGAAAAAAACACTCCCTAATCACCTTATCAGTGATTTGCATGCACCCAGGTGCTTTGGGGACTTTGCTTCACAGGTTTTTAAGGCTTTTACACAACCTTAAGCAAGCAAACTGCTCCTGCAGCAGCTGTGGGAGCAGCCCCTTGGTCTGTCAGCTCAGCTGCTCTGCCCCTTCCAACAATGCCAGCAGGGGAAGGTTCATGGAGTGCTGCAAAAAATCAGTGCTTGGAAGTGATTTCCCAGCACAGTTTAATTCCTGCCTAACCCTCTAATGAGTGTCATTTACCAGAAGCTCTACTGATCAAGGACTATTCCACATGCAAAGCTTCTATTTTTAGGTATTTGCACATCATCAACATAAAAGGGAAAAGTGGGAATGACTGCAAAAATCCTTCAAGAAAATTAGGAGGTTTGACTTTCAGACTGAACCTGCTTACATTAAATGGATATTTATATCCTGTTCTGTGTAATTTTCAGGCATTCTAGCAGTGGGACTTGTTTCCACTGCAAAGGAGCAACAGGTATTTTTGTGAGACATTATTACCAGATATCCTAGTACCCTAGATTTAAAACATCTGTTGTTGCTATAAAGTTATGGCTTAAGATATTTAAAACTTCTTTACTAGACTTCCTTCTGAAGCAGAAATTCTTCAGAATCAGATGACACTGATTTTGGGTTTAACAGTGTCAGAAAATACTGCAGCACTACGAAAAGCCACTCACAAAACAAACCTACCAAAGATTTTGCAGCATTTTTAACAAGAATTTGAGCTAATTTATACACTCCAAGCTAGCTCCTAAAATTAGACCTTTTAGCCCAGAATAAAACTGCTACAAGAGTTGGCCTCAAGGTAAAGCTTTCTTCTCTCATACTGTTGGGAGGCAACTTGAAATATTCCTTTGGGCACATGACAGCCCTGCTGTGTAGTCACACACCTTGCAGCACACCCCAGCAGGGCTGGGATCACAGTGGTGATGCACTGTGGTGTAAGGGAAGATGTGGCCAGGATATTTGTTGATTCACCAACGATTCTTTAAGCAGCAAAACTGCTCCACAGTGTAACTGTACTTATTCTTTCCTATCATTGTGTGTTAAAAACCCCCCACATTACTGCAATTTCTCTGCTAATTAATCCAAGTTGTGAGCCCTGTAGGAAAAGAAAAAGTTAAAATGATTCAGCCTTGAAGTATTTTTGTTGCTGTTTCAATCTGAGATCTTTATCCCTCATGATATGTGCTGAAGCGTGTCCACTTCCAAGACTGTTTTCTTTATTGACCTTTCTCCTCTTGGAGGTCAGTGAAACCAAGCCCAGAGCCATGAGAAATTCTATCCTTCAGGCAAAACATGAAGTTTGTAATCAAAATCTACTGGTTTCCAAAACCTAAGTTGCACCAGCAGGAAAATACAGTGCACAGCAACAATCAAGGCTGAGAAAGCCAGCAGAGAACAAAACCAATTAACAGCACAGGCTGGCTATACTTTTCTGGCTGATTCAACTAGTTTTACTGTACTTCCCAATATCAAGGGCATCTTTTCCCCTCTCTTCATCAATTTTAGTGTCTGCCCAGAACAGGATACCCCCAGGAACTCACGTTTTGAAGCAGGGGTCTCCAGAGAGCAGGGACATTCCAATCGTGACCTGGAGAGGGGACACAAGGCACATCATTAGCCATGCTGCACTGAGCTCCTTGCTTCACAATAGCCAGGAGGTCAAGGGCTAGGTGTAAAGATCAGCCAGATCTAGCTCCTTTCCCAAGGAAATCAGCTTCAGGGATTTAACAAAGTATTTTCCTCCCTGCCCCAAATCCCTGGCATCAGTAACTCAAGTGGCAGTGGCTCAGCAGGACACCAGCTGACAATGCCTTGTAACAACCTTTTCCCTCCCTCCTGTTCCTGATTTTTTTGTCATGGGTCACTGCTTGGCCAAATCAATGCCAAATTATCAAAGGGCAACTCTGATAATGGGAAGCTTCCCAAGTCAGTCTAGCAGCACAAAAGCAAAATCCTGTCTCTGTACATAACAGGACCTTCTCTCAGGCCTGGCACTGCACTGTGACCTCCCCAAAGTCCTGTGCAGGATTTCTGCTGTGTAAGTTCTGGCTGCTGTACCTTTAGGATGGAGTTGTCCTGTCGGGTATTCTTAGTATCATATCCTTCCAGCAAGCAGCAACGGACAGTGGATCCAGAGCCTGCAAACTCTGCCAGATTTAGATCAGCAAAGCCCAGCTGTAGCCAAGAAAACAATGGAGAGGAAGGTGAGAGAACAGATATTACTCCATAAAGGGTTACACATGTCACACAGACCAAAGGGAGAGAACACATCTGTGAGCAAGGGCAGAAACGGGAGCCAGGGCACAGAGTGGTGGCTGTGAAGGGTCTCTGTTCTTGAGGATGGACAGGGTCACATTCCTAATTCCAAACTAGATGGACACTTGGAGGCCTTCAGGAAGCCAAGCCCACAGAGAGGAAGGGTGTACAGTAGTTGTGGTGGCCAGGACAGTGTTAACCAGCCTGCAGCCATTGCATAACCAAGGACATGGAAGGCACTAGGTCAACAATGTGGAAAAAAACAGAATCACACATACACAAACATAATAAGGCATTCTTTGTATTGAGCCATCCCAGAATGCAGTGGAGCATGTGAACCAGGAGATGAAAGGATATTGTTACAGGGGAAAGTGACACCATCCTGAAAAAAACAACTGAGAGTATGGGCACAGGGAGCTGCAGGCCCAGAGCCATGTGGCACTGCCTGTGCCTCACCCCTCAGTGGCAGCTGCCGGGCTGGGCAGCTCCTGGAGCACTCAATACTGCTAAGGTTTGACTAGAAAGGGGTTTGTTTGTTTGACAGGCAGAAGGGAAGAGAAATATTTGGAGAGATTTAGCTGTGAGCTCTCTAAACCTTCTCTAACAAATGGGAAGCAAACTGAAAAGGTGACAAAGCTGAAGATCACATGCATTTCCCAAAAGGGCACTGATCCCTCCAGAGTAAATACAAACACAACGAAGAGCACCTTTGTTTTCCTGCCACAATCCCTGGTGTATTAACACAGTGTTTCAAAGGAAAAGTTACAGCTCCTTTTATGCACAGCTCTAGGAACAGAAGGCAGTTGTGCCTCATCTCGTCTGATCAGGAGGACGTGCTGTACTCTGTATGTGGCCAAAGCATCCAGGCGTGGAGCAGCTGCGTCACATCAGCAACAGGTCAGCTCCCAGGGGAGCAGGGAACACAGGTGGAGCAGCAGCAGGTCCTTCTGTGCCCTGCAGCACATCCCTTCTGCCCTGCTGCTGACAGCTGGATGACACAACTGAATGGAAAGCTCCACCAGCAGCACCATCCTATGGAATTGTGGTGTCTCTGTCAGCTGAGGAAGCTGATAAAGAGTCACAGCACAAAACAGTCACTGCCAGAGGAACCCTGGCTCCCACTGTTCCAAGTCAGGAATCACAGTCTGCTCAAGATATATGATTGAGGGAGAAACAGCAGCAAGATTAATACAGCTGCTTCCTTCATCCCATTCTCAAAGGGCAACTTCTGATGGCAAATGAAAAAAAAAAGTGGGATAGAGAAGGAACCTTCTATCAGCAAAAAAAGGGAAAAAATAACCTTTCTCCCTCTATTCTCACTTAAGAATTCCTTTAATGCAAGTGTTCTTCAGCCCTTGCTGCAGAAATTTCTGTCTCCTCTAGCCAAGGGCTATGCTGTTTGCTAATTACTCACCAATAAGGAAAAAACCAGTGAATTTTTATCTCTAGAGATAAAGAGGACAGAGGAAAGCCAGCGAGGGAGATGCAATCCATCACTGTGACAAAGACACAGCACCACCACTCCAGGAGAACAGCATGGCACAGGGGTGGCCCAGATCCCTCTTCCTCCTCCACAGCACTAAATTCTGAGAGGAGATGGACACTGGAACACAGAGTGTGGGAGAACCCTCCAGCAACTCACATGGTGTGCTGAGGTCAGAAGCTCTTTCAGGAAGCAGACTCCCAGTATATAGAGGAAAGATCCCTTAACAAAAGGATGTTTTCAGACATAACCTTTCAGAATAGTTTCCTCAGTTTTCCAGCCAGCTGATGGTGTTTCTTTCAGCTCAGGGAAAGAGTTTCCGCTTTATCAGTCCTTCCTGTCGTCTTCTGCTCTGTCACCCCTGACACCAAGGTGACACTCACGTCAAACCCAAAGGTGTGCAAGTCACTGGAACCTCTGCCTGGAGCACAAACAGCCCCAGCACCCTCAGTCCTTGCTGATGGGGGACCAGGTACAGAGGGCATTCCCAAGGTTCATTTTCCTCTACATCTGCTGCCATGACTGGAGAAGTTCTCAGCTGATTAGGGTAGTTTAAAAAGGTGGGGACACACGGTGTAAAATGGGAAAATAGCTGCATGGACACGCACCACAGACTTCTGCTTAGGAACATTAGGAAGCCCAAATCAGTTCTGTCATGAGGACCTGCCTGGACCAAGCCTGGTCCACAGGGCAAGACTGCAATCACCCTTGTCTGGTGTGACATCTCTCATTTCTAAGCTGCTTCAGATCATCTTTGCAGAGAACACATCTGTCTTTTTCACAGGAGACCAAGCAAGATACCCAAGAGGTGATAAGTACTCGAGATTTGATCTCCAGTTCTGGGCTGGAGGAAGTCAGTCTCTTTTAAATGCCACTAAACATAACTGGAGACTGAGCAAAAAGGAAGTAGGTTAGAACATGACCTGAATAAGATCTCCAGGTTAACTCCACCACAGAAACGTGCCTTCAGGCTTCCTTTAGTTCTGCCTTCCCTAATCCTGTGCAAAGCTTGAAGATGGACATTGCAGGAGGCAAAGGCTGCTGCATTTACTATGTCTCTTCCTCCAGCTATGCTTCTCTCCCTGGACATGCAGCTCTGCAGAATGAATAACCTTCCACAGTGTGAATTTAGTGAAAGAGAAACTGATGGCCCTTGACACCATGTCCTAATTAGCAACAAAAAAAGGAACGATGTGGGCAGCCACACTGCCTTCTCCCACCCAGCACAGCAGAACACAGGAGCTAGTGCAGCACACCCTTCACAGCCAGTTGCCTCCATGGCCTCAGAAAGGATATTGAAGAGAAGGAATTCTTACATGGCTGTGTGTGACCAAAGCATCTGTTTATCAGAAGCCAGCAGCAGTGACTCATTTTCAAACAAACATGATTTTGGGCACTGTGTGAGCTCAGCTTCTAAGCCAACACTGTCTCTTGATCCAGCACAAGGAGGGGAAAGGGGTGGTCCATTGTCTATCCCACAGCACAGGCAAGAAAATGTGAGGAAGAGAAACCAAGGCTAAGATCCCTGCTGATCCGTTTGGCTTTTGCCTCGGTGTCTCCTGTGCTTTGGCAGGCAGTGATTTCTGCTGAAGGCTCCTGCCTGCACTCCTGAGGCAGCAAGGTGCCTGCCCCAGCTGGTTGCTGTGCTCTGGAGAACAGAACTGGAGTCTGTTTCTTTATTAGAGACATGCTGCCAGAAGCCAGAGAGTTCACATCTGACTCAGAACTTCCTCAAAGTTTGAGGACATGCAGATCATCTCTCCAACCCCCATCTCAAATCCACATCCAGAGCAATCTGGATCCTGTCCCAGCAAGCCTGAGTTTTTTGGGAAATCTCTTAACTCAGACTTGAACTAAGAACTAATGAGCATCTCTCCAGATTGGTCCACTCAGCAGCCACTGGTTTCTAATGGGTGTAAAGCACTAGCAGGAGACAGGACCATCATCACTCTGCTACATTTGCCCTTTCTGTGCTCTTACCTTTGAGTAGGTTTTTCCGCCCTTCAGCTCCTATATTGGGAGACAAAACAAAACAGGAAAAGCAGCTATTATATGTGCTGGGGCAACAGGGGGAAAGTCATTACTCAGCCCTGGAATCTGCTCTCAGGATTCACAAGCCTCTTTCTCAAGGGTTACCACCACCTTGGTCGCTCCCATCCTCCATCAAGGACTATTCTCGGAGAGAGAGGCTCCATTCCAGCATATCCTGTCCCAAACAATCTCTGCTCCCCACCACAGTCCACCCAACTTTTCTTGCTGCCAAAAAGCAGCCAGTATCCAGCTGCCAGTACACTGCTGGTGGTACTGCCTGCCAGAAGCAAAGCTGGATGCTCACCTTACGGACAGACACTCGGCAGATGCAGGGGTCCAGGAGTCCCGTGGCAGGGTTGGCACTCATCTTACACACAAAGGTGAATTTCTTTTTCCAGCGGACACAGTTTTCCTGAACTTCCTCTCTGTGAGAATGGAAAAAAAAAAAATTGAATAAAGGTACAAAGCCAAATCAGGACAAGCTGTTAAGTATCTTTTTAAATGACTGGCATCCTAGCTCATAAAGATCCTCTGCAATAGCTTGGTTCACCTGAAACTGCACCACACAAAGATGTTATGTTTTAAGCCTCAAGCTTTTCACTAGTCAATACAGGTAAAATCCACCCAGGTTACAGAAATACTAATCATCTCATCAACAGAATTTGCCTTTAAAACTCTCACAAGCTCGCTGGTATTTCCTGCTCAGCCAGTTTAGCTCATTCACTGTCCGGCCTGGATGGAGCAAATCTCCATACCTGAACTGGGCTGAAGGTTCACCAGCTTATCTCCCTCCAGCATGTCTGTTTGTACAGCCTTTGCACAGCAAATTGCTGTGTGTCCTGGACGGCCTGTCCTTCCCTGCTCCTCAGGCTGGGACTAAGCCAGTGAGGATGGCCAGCTTGAGGGAGGACAAAAACACATGTGGGAATGCTCTGGTGCAAGCAGACAGGGCCACACCAAGCAAACATTGTGCTTCAAATCCTGCAGGGGTTCAGCCAGGGAAGAGGTGGTTTTGCTTGCACAGCTTCTGAGCAGACCATCCTGATCTCCAGGGTGAGTGGAGAAGCACATGGCTCTGGCATAGCCTGTGCCTGCAGGAGGAAGAGAAGAAGCCTTCCTGAGTGCAGGAATCACTTCAGGTACAGCTTCTTCCCCAGCCAGGGGAAGCTGGATTTTACCTTTCCCAGGAGGCTGGTTCAAAGGAGCCTGGAAACAAGGTGTGTGAGTCCTTCCACAGGGCTCTGCTTCCCTACTGAGCTTCTGCAGGACCTGATCCACTTATGGCTCAGAGCTTGGCCCTCAGCCAGTTCAGTTCTCAAAGTAGTGAGGCCGGGGGAGGAAGGGAAGGCACTGCTGACAGCTGTGAGCAAGCAAGTTTGACTCTTATCTCTCCTCCTAGCACAGGACAAAGGGGCAAGGGCAGCTGATAAACTGTTTGCTTTAGCAGGGAAAGGGAGGCTTCCCACCATCTGACCCAGGCACGGTGTAAGCCAAAGGGATTGGTGGCAAAGGGGAGAATGATCAGCCTTGGTAGTGTCTCCACTCTTCCTGGGAAGGAAGGGGAAGAAGCTGTAGCTCACATTGCCACTAGGGCAACCTCCAGGTGAACCCAACAGATCCAGGGACACAAAGCCAGGAGGTCCCTGCCCAGTCCTCCAAGACATTTGTGGGACTGAATGTGCCAGGCAAGGCAGACACAGAAAACAGAAAAGGAGCAGCTGACAAACAACTGAAACCTGTAATCCTCTGTAAGGCAGATAAAGGCTGATCATCCCTGTTTAAAACAAGAGAAAACAGAAGGCAACAATTCCTTCAAGGTAGAGAACTTAAATCCCTTCCAGACAGAACTCAGGCTCGCTATTGAAGTAAGTAAAGAGTGAGACATCTAAGTGCCAAAAATACCTTTGAATCTGGGATTATTAATTCAAGATGAGATCTGGTTCTCATTACTCCACTCAACTCACCCCAGCCACTCTCAGACAGGAGGAAGAAACACATCCAGAGGGATTAAAAAGATTTTGCCTATAATAAAATATTCACCATTCCAGCCAAATTAGGCACATTACGTTTCAAATATGGGTGCCTTAAACCTGCCTCAATAATAAGCATCTTAAGTGACCTAAAGGCAGGAAAAACTCAAGATACAGATGAGAAAAGCTATGCAACAGAATGGAAAACCACTTGTGAACACATGCTTCAGGAGCACAAGGCAGGTACAGGGGGATGCAGGAAACACTGAATATTTTAGCAGCATTAGTCACCTTTGGAAAGAACTATTTTCTAGAAAGCAAAGCTAATGCTAAAGCTACTACCAACACCAGAGCTCCAAGTGAATGCTGGAAGGCAGCTACAAGTGTAAGATGCTCAATCAGACAGCAGCACACTGGTGCACACCTTGTTCCCAACCCTGCTCAGAGCTCTAACTCCTGCCAGACAAGAGGACATGGGACTAAACTCCAACTCCCAGAGCACATGCCTGGCTCCCACAGCTGCAGCATCATCACTGGGATCAAGAGCTGCTCCAGCATGTGAGTCTCCTTACTCAGGAGCCCTTGCTTGTTTTACAATGCAGCTATGATTAAGCATCTGCTGGATGCTGCTAAGTCCAATGAAAGCTAATTACTTCAAAAACGTGGTTAAAAGTCCTGATTAGCAATAAAGAGCTCCACAGCTAATTTGCCTTTAGCATAAGCTCCTCTAACAGACATTCTGCTTCTTATTAAGGATGTATGTTGGCTTTCCAGAGCTGCTGTAGATACCACACAGGGCAAGGGATTAGGACAAGGATTTGGGGGTGTTATGTTACCCATAGCACCATGATCATGAACCTGAGCTGCAGGTGCACACATGGCTTGGGGGTTTTGTGCCTTTGGAACAGTCTGCACAGGGCAAGAAGGAGTTTATAAGACAAAATGCAGAGCTGCTTTCCAGTCACAAATTTCACAACCATTCAATAATGAATTTCAACCTTTTTTTTTTTCTACTTTAAAGGGTGGGGGCTGGGTCTGTATCATCAGACAAGCAAGAAACAGCTCTATTGTTTCAAACAGAACTCTAAAAAATTAGTTCCACATTTCCAAAAGATGGCATGTGGAGAAGCAATGGGCTTTGCCTATCCACCTCCCTTCAAGCTATCGTTAGGCTGGTAATTAGAGAACACTAAAATAAGGACAATAAAAAGGAGAACTCAGATGATGAGCAGTTTTGTATTTAGCCCTCGAATATTCTCTGATGTACAACTAGGAACCATCATACAAAAATAAAAAAAAAAACACCCAAGAAGCATGGTGAGGACTGCACGGAGAGAAGCTTTCTTTCATCCTAAACACAAGGCAACTAAAAGTAAAGCAGAAATGAACAGTTTAAAACCAGAAGTGTCTAATTTTAAGTTCTACTCTGTATTTGGAGAACCAGAAATAGTTCACACCAATGCCAAGTCTAGGTGCCAATTCAATGGGTCTTCAGAAGTTTTATTTTAAAAAAGCTGTCTGTATAATTTTGCAAAAAGACTCCCAGAAGGTTGAATCCCTGCCAAGCTAAGCTTTGCCCTCTTCTGACTTCAGACTTATTCAAAGCTGTGTAATTACTCTTTCCAGACCTAAATATACCTCCTCAGAATAAACCAGTGCAATCCTGTGGCAGCTTTTGTGAAAAGTGGAGTTTTGGAAAGAGCTCTGTGAGGTGTTCTAATCCTGGAGCTGCTCACCTACCTCCATCTCGAGGAACAGTGCTCTGCACCCCTCAAGCATCATCCTAGCCCTTGAGAGAAGATTTACCAGAAAAAGAGCAGCTGGAAGATGCTTCACCATAGCGTGGTGAGAATTCAGGTAATGGGAACAATGCACAGCAGGGACCCACTGCTTTACCTGCTTTTGGAGAGGCAGCAGGGAACTCAGGGAAGCCTCCAAGAGCTGCTTTGTGAGATCTCACACACAGCTCTGGAGACAGGCAGAAAAACACACAACAAACAGACCTTAAAGAAGAGATGTTTCCCAACTGTGATTTAAGTGCCATGGACAGAGTAGCACTGTTACAGAAAGCTGCAAGCCTCACTCTGAATTCAAGTCGGTAAAGCAAACACTTCTAGAAAAAGGCCACGTGTACGACCCATGCTATCTTGGGCTACTGTGAACCTCTCTCCCACATGAAAACCCAGCTAATGAAACACTAGAGCAGAGATTAAAACTTCTATTTACAGACTCAGAGCTGAGTTGTGGGTATCAACCTTTCCAACACCCCACCCGCTGAAACACTTTTGCCTTGCTGAAGCATTTAGAAAAGCAGATGTTTCACTCTTGCTTTGTGGCAGTTGTCACACATGAGACAGTGTCATAAAAAGGCCACAGCCTTACTGGAAGCAACAAAAAATAGCTGTTAATGTCAAACGTTTCACTAGAGCAATGTGTCTCAGTCTGATGTTTCATGCATGGGGAAAATGTGGGAAAACCTCAGGCTAAATGGGGCAGTATAGAGATAAGCACACACAAAGAGCTTCTTATTCAGATTTACTCCTCCTCTGTTACACAGAGGGGAAGGGTAAGCTTTCCTCTTTCTGATGCTCAGTCCACATGCTCACTGTCCCCTCCCTGAGATGTGGATCTGTGTCAGAGCCTTCAAGCAGAACTAATCCCCCTCTCAGCTGATCCAGTCCTCTGCTGCACCCTCCTCCCTGGTTCACCACTGCAGCAGGAGCAGCAGCATCTTATCTGATAAGGCACAGGAGAGATAATACCATTTTGAAGAGGCTGCCAAGCCAACTCCCAGCTCAGATTCTTTTAAGTGCAATGAAAAACAGCCCTTCAAGGGGCCCTGACAAACACCAGCAGTGGGTCTTTTGGGGAGTAGGGGAACACAATCCCTGCAATGCAGGTACAATCTCTTCAATCACAGAGGGGGATAAAGAAACAAAAAATCACCTTATTTCAGCAGATTGCACCTGAAAGGCATCTTGTACACTATTTCTTTACACAGCTCTGCCTTCATCTGCAGAGACACAGTTAAAACAGTCTCATCTAATCCCTAGCCCTTCCAAAGGCTGAATTAGAGCAGAATCACTGACACTCCCACAGCTTGGCAAAGCCTGGAACAAATCCTGCATTTTGCTCCAGAGAAGACAGTTACTATTTTAACCAGGTTATCTAGTGCAAAACTGTAGGAGAGACCTTTGGTAAGGGCGAGGAAAAATCCCTGAAAAGCCTGTTTTGAAACTGACTTTCTAAGATGCTCAGGAACCAGTATTCACACCCCCGTGCTCACAGCACACCAAAATATATCCCATCCTACTAAGACAGCAGGTCCTGCTACAAACAATGCCTAATCACTGCCTATAAAACACAGGAATTACAAAAGTGGGTGAATGTACATATGTAATACAAAGCAAGCCGTCATTAAGCCATTAGCTGGTTTAGATTTACAATCCAGAACCTGTGGGTATCTGCAAATAATGGGCTTAGGACAGGGCACTTCACGGCAGTACACACGTTGTTAAAGAAAAATGCAGCTCTGAGGCTTTGCCATCCAGAGGCCTTGCAAGGAAAAGGAGAGAATGAACCCACAGTGGGCAGAACTGCACAGGAACAGGTCACATCAGTAAAGGTTAGGACTGCCAGGATCCACTCAATTTTGTTGTCACGCTCATGGAGGTCAAACACAGGTAGGAAAGCAGAAGCAAACAAAATGTAGCAATAGGAACTGGGAAGCTCAGTGGAAACATATCCCAGGAATGAGAAGTGACACACCAGATCCCTTGGGGAGCATCATACAGAATCATAAAAACCAGCTGGATACACAATGCATGAAATCCTGGTTTAACCTGGAGGCAGACATACATTACAAGTTTACACAGAGGGGTTTTGCCTTCCCTGAGCAGAGGCAGTGCAAGGGCTGCAGGGAACTCCCAACAATAAAGTTACTCTGCTGTGCCTGAGCTTACATCACTGGCCAGAACAACTGCCAGCCCAAGGAGCTGGATGACTCCCCCTCTGCAAACAACCCCGTATTCTCCAGCTGACAAGTGCTGGTTGTTGTTCAGGAGACATGAGCAGTTATGATGGAAAAATGGCTCAGAGACAGATGATGCAGACTGTGTCACTGGGAGAACTAAGCAAGCCTTTGTCATTTGAAACAAGTCTTATTTGGATGTTTCACTGCAAGTGTTTTAAACAAGGGTTCAGCAGTAAGGTAGGGACGTGCGCCAGGAGCAAAAACATCACAAGCAAAGAACTACCAAACTCTTAAGTGTAAAGAAAGGAATAACTGGATGGATGACTCAGTTACTAAAGCACAAGTCTGCAATAACGTGCGTATTGAACGCTGAAAGACGCATTTGCTTTTTTTGAACTCTCACCATGCACTGAGTCACCACACCAACCCCTGATTCCATTGTTCCGACAGACTACGCTGGAGCTGGGTGAGCCAAGAATGAGCCGTGTGCCAGGCTGCCCAGCCCGCCACCAGTGCTTTCCTCCCAGAAGCAAATCCACAAGGATTTAATTTTCAGAAGAAACCAGAGCAGGTCTGCCCTGCATATTGCACTTGAGTCTGCCCAGGTCAGCCACCAGCTCCCACAATCAGGTTTGTGTATGGCAGTGGTCCCTTCTCCAGCCTGGCTCACATGTGTTGTTCCTCTTGCTTTGTGCTACCTTGCAGTTCACACCCACCACGCTCTGAACCCTGGGCCTAAATACCTCTTGGATCTAATATTCCATAACTACAATCACTTGAACAAACAAATGTGCATAAAACAAGCATGAGGGCAACTTAACTAAGTTACTTCTTATGAACTCTAACTTACACCTCCCATCCAGCCAGCTACACTTACAGGGGGATGAAAAAACCCAAGCTAAGAGAATTCCCTGTTACTGGGGGATGGAAGGCACAGAAGGAGGGGTGTTCAGGCTTATTACCAACGGCTGCAATAGTAAACCCCACAAAAGTTAAAATAGGGTGAAAAAAATCCCAACTCTTCCAGAGTCTGTTGGCCCTTTGGACAAAGCACAATTCAAATTTCCTGTGTGGTTCTAACAGATGGAGGAACTAAAGCTTCAGAAGGTCCCAAACACTTCACAAAAACTCCAAAGTCTGCTCTGTACAGATGCTTACAAGATTAAGGTAGAATAATACAGTAAATTTCCGAGTCAATACGTGTTTCTGTATCACAACGTGGCTTTTCTCGAAAGCCTTTTCACTTCTGGCACACCACAGATGTAAAAGACTCACTGATTATCCGTTGCTGGTGTATTTATAAACTGCCTTCATCCCCTAAGTGTTAGCTGTCATTCTGAGAGATTCCAGATTTGCATTTTGCTGATTTAAATTTAAACTCTCAGCGAAGAAAGACAGCAACGTAAACTCCACCAAGGAGAACTCTGATAATGCACCCAACTCACAGAGCACAGGACATGGCTACAACTCTGTATTGCAGGAAAGCCAGCTTTGAACACAAGATGCTCTTATGAAGAAAAAGCTACTTATAAAGAAAAAAGCTACTTTTCAATACCAAAAAAAAAATCAACACTTGCCCCCCAAGATGAGAAAAAATCTAGACATGGGTCAATTCAATAGGCCAAGGCTTTGCTGGGATAGTAAATCTGGCAAATGAAAACTCAGAAGGGAATCAACACAAGATTAGGAACAACATCACTAACGCAAGTGATGTGCAGAGACAAATGTTTTTGCCTCTAAGGCAGATTTAGGGCACATGAAGACATATAATGATGCCAGAATAGTTAAGTGACTTTTTTTTGCCAATATCAACCCCGCTTCAACCAGGAGAGTTTGCCAATGTAGCTGTACCAGAGAGGTCTTTATAGTGCAAATTAACCTGCACATGAGGCCAAGTTCATTTCTGGAATAATTTCATTAATGACCGTATGATGTAACATCACTGCAATTTGGCTTGAACATGCTGAAGAGTCTTTCAGCAAATAAGCTGCCTGAAGTCAACCCTGGTGCTAAAAGTAGGTTTAGTTACCCAAGAGGTAACACCCAACCATGCTCAGACGTGTTTCCCCGTGAGTCACCTCTATAGAGTACATATTTACTCAAAACAAATACAATAGCTCAGGAGAAGGCCCTTTATATGTTAACAGCAACTTTTTTACTCCAGGATCAACATGGGTGTTTCATGATGGCTCCTTTATAGAGGCACCACTCAGCAGTACAAATCAGGTCTGGTTCTATGGACAAGGTTCAAGCACGTCCTCCCTGAACCTCTGTCCTCTCCATCAATATCTATCACTGCTGGTGTTTATCAGCAAAAAGGCCACTCAGCAGAGGAGGTTTGCAAATGAGAAGAGGCTGCTGAGCAAAGCTTGTTGTCCCCTGACTCACCACTGTACTAGTGGTGATGGCTGGGACTCCTAAATCTGCCTCTCCCAACTCTCCCTTCCCTTTGGCCCCAGTTTCAGTGTCAAAGCCAGCAAGAGGAGAGAGAAAAGGGTCTGAGACACAGCAGTTAGAGCTGATTTTGCTCCTCTGGAGCCAGAGCTGCAGGCAAACAATTCTCTAAGAATGACCAGTATCTCATGGTGTCACTTGTCCTAATGAGAGAAAGGTAGTTTCATAAATTACATCTTGTTTAAAAGCAGAGTGTGGGAGAGCTCTGCATTTAGTGGCAGCAGCGAGGGCTGGTTAAGCCACTGGGAGATGTCAGCACAGGATCCCACTGCAGGAGCAGGTTTCTGAGAATCAGAGAGGCTTTACTTCCTCTGTGGCTGTCACCACAAGCTGTATTCAGACATGCTCCCTTGATTCTCTCCTGCTGAGAGCAAATGGCACAGGAGATGTACTGCACCACTTCTGGAGGGAAAACAACAGGCAGGTTTGTTTTGAAAGAACAGATGCACTTACAGCAGGAAAAGTCATCACTATAAACGTACATCAGAAATGGACCTTAAAGAAAACAGGAGCCACAGTATGATCAGCTACTCCCTGTACAGCACAAAAAAGGGTGTTCAACAAAGCAGAAAGGCAGCAAAGGACAGCAAAGGTTGTAGGAAATACACACCTCCACAGCAGTTTCCCTTGCAGCAAAGAGCACTGCAGGGTACTGAAGGTACAAACGAGCAGCACTGCACTTGAAAGAATTTGACATTTATATAAATGCAATAGCCTGGTGTTACCAGAGCAAGCCACTGACAGAAGCCAGGGAAAGCTTTCTGTAAGACAGGCAAGCAGACTACCTCTGCTCAGCCCTCACTGCTTAGTCTGGAAGCAGAATGCTGCACGAGCTGGGGCTGGCTGGTTACAGCAAGGCTGCCTAAGTGCAGTGGTATTGCTTCATTTCTGAGCAATGGAGCATTAACGGCTCTGGAAAAATTGCTGAATTATAAATATCCTACGTGCATCCCTCTGACACGCAGGCACAGCCTAAGTGAGGATGGGAAGAACAGGAACTAACAGGAGAAATAAGCATGATGGAAACACAACTGAATTGGAAACCCTCTCCTCAATTTACACAGATGCAAACAAAAACCCACTGAACACCACAATGCCCCACCCAACCTCACCTTTGCTGTCACAAGCATGGATAAAGCCTCAAAGTCTGATACAATGCCAGGTTAAAAAAAAAAAAAATTCTCTATGCAGGGGTTTTTTCGAGACAAGTGTTTCTTTCCTCCTCTCCTGGCCATTTGCATTTTTATTTTGATGAACAATATTATCCCTTAAAGACTGGAAACAAAAGTGACTGGACAGAGAACAAGACAGCTGGAAAACATTGTCAGGGCTCACTCTGGCCTCCCCATTTTGTACTCCTCACACTCCCAACTTGCAATTCAGGAGAAAAGAAAATTCCATTGGCAGGCAGGAGCATAGGTAGGCATGCACTGACCAGTCCTTCATGTGGCAGCTGGCTGCAGGAGTCTCTGTTGATCATTAACCCAATAGCCATTAGTGAAACATGTTGTCACAGTCATTTCATGCAAAGTTTTATTCTGGAAGCAAAATGGAGGTACGTGACTATCCCAAATTGAAATCCTGAGGCCACATCCATTTCACAGGGTTTTCTATTACAGGTGCCTTGATCTGCTTGTCCATTGCACAGCCAGACTGGAGCATAGTGCTTGGTGATTTTTGACAGGAACTAAAGAAACCTTACATTCTGTTTTCTACATTTGGTACACTGAATGGCAAGAGATGGAATTTACCTCACTGAGGGAAACGTGCAGTTCTAGAAGCTCCAAAAGGAAGTTTTCTAGCTTTAGTTGCTTATTTCAGAGAGTGCATTTCAGGGTAGTTACCAACTACATGATTTTTTTAGGTCTCTAAAGCTGCATTGCTAATTAGTGCTGCAGCTTTCTAGCCCTTCCAGGACAGTAAATCCACACACTCTCTTCCTTCCTCCCATGTAAGCACTCAGTGCTTTCAGGCTGAACAGACAGGGTTCATTTCTTATTTAAAGTACAGCATACAGCAGTAAAAGTATTTTTAGCTTCATCCCATCTCCTACTACAACATGAGACCTCCTTCAAGGCCTCCTCTCACCAACGAGGCAGGGCAAGTCCAGCCAAAGGAAAGGCATAATCCTGCTCTCTTGCCAGCTCAGCTACTTGCTATCCACAGGGAGTGTGGCCACTATAGACTGTATATGCTACTGCCTATGCAGAACATCCTGTCTCTTCCACACCTGCCTCCTCCCACATCTTTAGTCTCCATGTGCTTCCTCTTCATTGTCTTCCTCATCCCCACAACTCCATCCCAGTTCCTTGGCCGTATCCACTGAGCTACAGGGGTGACCCTTGAGAAGCACGTGACAACGACATCCACGACAATCAGCAATTTTGAATCGTGCACAACAATTCCCTTTCTTGCTCATCAGATGAAAAATACACCAAACAAGAAGGCTGTTCATGCAGTGAACACAGGCACAACTGTTTGTCCAGTGGGAAGTGCCTTTCAAACCCAGGCACTAAAATGAGATGCCGAGTCCCACTGTATGGTACCAGAGGGATCATGATGCCAAGTCTGGAGTTACAACAGCGACGTGCATCGTGTCTCCCAGCAAGCACACTTGGCACAACGTGAATAAACTGCAAGAGGAAAAAAAATAAAGTCTCTCACCCTGCAGGGCAAGCAGCTGGTACTGGGGTGGGCTGACACATCCTGAAATAACACCTGAAATGATCACCTTTAGAGCACGGATCACTGACACGAGCTCACAGGACGCTACAGAAGAAACATGCAGATCCAAATGTTGGCCCAGGGAATTTCTAAAGGCTGCTGGTTATCATACAATAACCCACAGCTATGAAATAATTCCTGACCCATTTCAGAGCAGGCTGCAAGCACAGTGCAGAGCTGGCAGCCCGCAGAGGATGCAGAACATATCCTGTTTGAAGAAGGGAGGTCACACACAGAGCCACATCCGCCTGTCCTCGCACGGATGAGGCCTCACAGAGCCACGCACAGGTGGGTGCTGCAGAGCTCACCATCCCACACTGCCAGGCCTGAAGTGAGGGAGGTTTTTGATCTGAGGAAGACACTGGGCTCTTTCCTGAAACTACCAGATGTAGTTTCCTGCAATAAAATAATAATAAGAAATAAATCTGTACCTGCCTCATTTATCTAGAAACTGGTACCAGAATAACTTGCCACTGGCAACTTATGGCCTATTAAAATACCAACTGCTGTGCACAGAGACCACAGGCTGCCGAAGGCACGCATGAATTCCTCAGAAATTCAGCTACAAAGCTAGAGTCAACACTAATGGCAGCTCAAGAGCACAAAGAATAAGGAGACTGGAAGCCCTTTAGGTTTTCCCCTGTATTTCAGCAATAAATACATGTCTTAAAGAAGCAGGGCCACTCTCACCTACCTTCCCTGATTCTCAGCCAGAGCTGATGGTATTGTCACCCTGCAAATTAAGTGAGCCACAGAGCCCCGGTTTCCCAGTAGAACATTAATCGTCAATGAGTAATTTTTTTGAGGCAAGGGCTGCTTAAGTCACACAGATAAGGCTGTTGCTAAGAGTCAGCTGTCAAAGCAATGCCAGCTCAGAATCAGCGATGAGGGGAAGTTTGAAAGCCGCCTGTATCTGAACGTATTTACTGATGCTGTACACACAGTGTATCGGTTACAGCACTTTACACTGCAGCTTCTGGTCAGCAGAGCAGCCTCTGCCTGAGCCCCAGCAGGCAGGACAGAGCCAGGGCACGAACAGAGACTGTTCTTTACTTGACAGGATACAGCCCCTGTAGCAGGAAGGCTTTAAGGTAATTCTGCCACTCCTGTGACACGTTTCAGTGCGGTGACCGGTGACAGGAATAAGCAGGTGTGGCACAAAGCAAAGCAACCCACTCCAAAGCATCCATCAGACCCTGCAGGTGTAGCAGCCAGAGCCCAGAAAAGGTGAGAGAAGTGCTTTGCAAACTCAAAGCACAACTTAAGGTGGTTTGTGCCGGGGACCTTGCGGTGCTCCATCACTTCTGCAATTTTTTCAACACTCTCAACTTTTGAGAGGTTAAACCTCATCCACTGCTTCTACTCTCACAACTTGCATCTACATTTAGCTGCATTCCTGGAATGAACCTCCTTTTTCTCATCTTTGCTGTCTAGCTTCTCTGTATTTGTTTCAGAATGCAAGGCACAGCAAGTACTACGCTTTAATATTATCTTGCAATAGGTCATGTTTTATTGCAATCACTTCTAGAGGCTGTATGCAAATCACTTCTCTGTTAACACCCCCAGCCTCTTCCTGAGGCTCTGCCAGGAAGGAAGGATGTTATGTGAAGCTGCTCTGGGACATGAAAACTCAGTGTATTGATCTGTGTAATAGGAATATTTGTACATGTAGGGAAGGTCTGCATTTCCAGATACACTTACAACAAAAGTTCTTTTAAAATACATTAACACACCACATGCTCCAGCAGAGGATAGAGCCAAGCACTTACTGTCCTAAAATATGGAACTGGGAGAATGGTTTGAAGTCACAATCAAGTTCCTTGCTCTACTAAACAGTGACAATTCCACTGGAATCAAAGGCAGCACTCAGCAAATGATCTCCTTTTCACTACAGCCAGTTTTCTTCCCTCTTGGGGACTCTAGAAGAAACTATTTGGTTACCTAACCTTTGTTTTAAGGCAGACAGTAGTCAAGACTCAGATCTCAACCAGGCTGAATCAGTCTTTCAGTCTCTGATTAAACAAACAGTTAATGAATTTCCGGTCTGAAAAAGCTAAAGTAGTCAGCTTAATTACCTGAAGGATCCTGTAATGTCAGGCACAATGACTATTTACATAAAGACAGAAAAGTAGTTGATTTCTAACTGCCACCACCAAGAGCTGCACTCTGGAGGTGCCATCACTTGCACCTCCCATCACAAAAAATTTTGAATCACCAGCCCTCTGTTAGCAGGGCAATGCTTCTCCCCTTTATTTGTGCTACAGAAGTGAATAAGTTCTGTTTATCATTAAGGCATTACAATGCTTTTTATCCCACCAGCTGCCAAAAGCAAGCAGCTTCAGGTCATTTGTGCCTACAGGATGACAGAGCCACACTTACACAAAAGCTGACCTCAGTCCACAGGGAGCTGCCAGTGTGAGGTGCTTTCCCAAATATCAGTGCTTCTTTGGTTTTCTGGATGCAGCTTTACACCCCAAAAATTAAATAAAGTATGCAGTGCAGGAAGTGGCCTTTCATATCAACTCAATTAAAAATTGCAAGGCTAAGAACATTGTGGGTTCAGGCTGCAGCACTGACATACTTGGAGGTCAGACCACCCCAACAGGGTCAGGCCCACATGCAAACAGGGCAGGGCTGCAGGAGACAAGCCACATTCATTGTTTCAAACTGCTGCAACGAGTGCCAGGATCAGAAAACCAAGCTGAAATGCTGCAGATGCTTGGAAGAGCACAGTCCCAAAGGAAATCCAGTCTGAGGTGCCTTCAGAAGACAATGAGGAAGGTGGGAATTGCCCTCAAAGCTGCTCAACTCATGCAAAACAGTCTTTCCTCTAGAGTCAGACAGGGGCTTTCAGAGTACAACCCCTTCCTCCAAATCCAGAAATACCAGAGTGAAACTGCTGGCAGGCTAACAGAACAATGTAGGATGAGGTGTCAGGAGCCTGTGGATAACACCTGGCTTTCCACTTCCCTCACATTGTGCGCCAGCAACGCTCGCTGCCAGCACAGAGCCAGAAATCACTCGGCACCGAGGCAAAGAGCATCTGGCTGTCACTCAACGTGAAGTGTAAGCAGAGAGGGGGAATTTAATTGAGTCTTCCTCTTCTGGGATACCCAAAGATGTACATGAAGTTACTAGATCAGCCTGTAGCTTTAGGCACTCATTTGGACATCCAGGCTCCTGCCTGCACTGGTGGATGGATGGGACACCTCCTGATGAACTTACACTGTCTCATCTGTCTAGGAACAAAGCTGCACAACCCCCCAGAAAGCTTCAAACTGGTCCAAACTGCAGCCGCCCACCTGCTCCACAAAAACGGTTGCCATGAATACATCCCTGCTTCTCTGAGCCTGCTATTTTTAAACATACTTGGGAGGCAAGTGAATTCACTGGTGGTTGTGCTATTTAAGTAACTGGATTAATAACATTCAAGGAATATACTGGTACTTCTCTGTGGGGAAATACAGCACCTGCCTGGCCTACACCTGGCTGAGATGCCTTTTCAGATGCCCAGTTTCTGTAACCCAACTGCAAGGTGATAACCCACAGACACAATAGATGCTTTTAACACAGGGCACTGTAAAGTGAAACCTGTGAGTTTTATTCTTCAGAAGCCCCAGAAGAGCCTAAGGAAACTTTGCAAAGGGAGAGGAAAGGACAAGAAAAAAAGTATTTACAGTTGAAATTTCAGTCATTAAAATACCTATAGCTTAATGCAAGACCTGAGCACAGGAAAAGTGAAAAATAGAGCACCTGCCTGCAAGAAAATAAATATTAAAAAAAAACCCTAACAAACCAGAAAACCCAGGAAAGGTAGGTCCCCAAAGCTGAATGTGCTGACAGGACCTGAACCTTTTCCAGACATCCTTGAATTCCTAAGAGCATTTAGTCTTAATACAGTTCAGACAGGTTCCCCTCCAGCCAGAAGTGTGAGCAGTCTGGGAAGGGGGTCCCAGCCACGGTGTGTCCCACCAGACCCACAGCACCAGGCTGTGGCAGCTCTGTATGTGCAACCCAGCCTGAGCTGGACTTGGGACCAGGACTGATGGGAGCCAACAGTTCAGGCTGCTGCTTCTGCCTTGCCCACAGCTCAAATGATCCTGGTGCCACCTGACAACTCATTGAGTGTATCATATTCCCACCTTCTGCCACAGACATGCATGAGGTGTCAAGTAAGCTTATTGTAAATAACCTGAAAAATTTGTCTCTGGAGGTTCCTGTATAACACTCCTCTTTCCACACTACAACTACAAAAACTGATTTAATGTTTCCTGTGAAGAGTTCCTATACCTACTTCTAACCTCATTTTATAGACTCCAGGTGACAAGGGACACATTATTCAGATCAGTTCTCTGAAAACTCATGGTCATGAAGAGCTACAGCTCAGCTCGATCACAGGCACAGACCTCCAAATGGCCCAGATCACAGAAGCCCAAATCGATTGCAGAGCAAACACCAGATTTTGTACATAAGCAGCTCACAAGAGATTACCTGCCAGACATTACAACCTCAAACCAAATCAATTTTGGAAGTGGTCTATTTCAGAAAAACAATCACAGACTCTAAATAACTTACATATTTCTAACACAACACATACACAGTATCTCCTTTCCTTTAATCTTTCCCAGAAAGTATCAAAAAGGTGATAGAAATGAAGGGAGGAGCACAGGGCAAGACCAAAGCATGACCTGGGAGCCCCTCCACACAGTAACTCTTCTGGAAATTCATCCCTCCTGAAATTTCTCTAACTGCAACAGGGAAAAAAATATTTGGAAAAGCTCAAATGACTCAATACCACTGAGACCCATAACTTTTCAAGCAGGAACAGGTTTCCATGTGCTTTCAGTTAGAGCACAGACAGGTTGGGGGAAAGGCGGGAAAGCCCCAGGCCCACTTTGCCTTTGCTGGTTTGGAGAGCTCTGGATGTGTTTGGTTTTGAATTACAGTTGATTTTGCTGCTGGAACACATCTGCAACGCTGAGCGAACTGCTGAACCCCAGCCAGCTCAGCAAACAGCCCACACGGCTGGCAGCACCAGCAAATCCCAGGGATGGCTCCCAGAAGCTGCTTTCAGGGACAACAGGGAGAGGGAGATGGACATTCCTCTGCACAGGCTTTCCCTGAGACACCCTCCAGTGCCACTTATTCTGGCTCCAGGAAGTGGAAGGGTTAATATCTTTCCAAGTTCACATACTGTTTGAATTCCTTAGATAAACTGCTTCCACCAAACCCAAGGATCTAGCCTCAGGGGAGAACACTGTGAGGAAAAGCTCTTTTGACAGATTTTCTTCAAAAGAGAAATTAATTCAAAGTCCATTTCTGGAGGTGTTCCATACCCTCGGCTTCTACCGACTTCAGACGAGGTTGCATCGTGCCTCTGAACAAAAAAACCCAAGCTTTGAGCACTGCCTGACCACTTCTGTTTGCAAGACAGAAATGTTTTATGCTTGCCCAGTAAAATCTTCTCTCCTGAAATGAGAAAGCTCAGTACACAGCACCACAAAGAGGAAAACCAGACCCAGCCAGGCTTTAGCCCTGGGATAAAGCAGTTAACAGCTAGCACAAGCTAATCCTGTACCTTTAAAACTGAGCAGTCACTCAGGAAAGCAAAAAAACAAGTTTTGTAAGCCACTGAAGGCTTCCTTCACATTTTGAAGCAGAAAGCAAGTCTGGGCTGTTATGGAATTCGTGTTTGCATAGTGTTCGTGATAATCTGTGTGCATAGCTGGAAACAAAGCAAGTTTTTATTAGCAATTAGTAACAAGAGTGGGGACAGACCTGCCTGAAGGAGTCAGAGAAATGCCAACAGAGGATGGCAGAACCTTTTAAGATGTGTAGCAGAATGATCCCAACATGACATAGAAAACACTGCTGCTCTGAAGTGGGAAATGCAATGGCATCAGTTCAAGGAGATAAACTGGGTCTTTAACACTGACAACTTTGACTCCAGGCAGCAGTTTTCCCTTGCACAGCAATTTGCAATGCAAAACAAACTACTTCCACCCTTACTAAGAAGAGAAATTCAGTTTCAAAGGGGGAGAGCAAAGTCGGGGAGGGTTGATTTGCTTAGACGTAGTTTTCTACAGAGTTGAGTTTCAAGTAAGGCATGAAGGCGACACAGAACAGGGTTTGAAAGAGTGTGTGAGAACTTGGGCAAGGAGGAGGGGGAAAGAGAAGAGAGGATTTAATCCCCTTTAAGGGGAGTGACCTCCTGCTCCCTCCCCTCATCTCTGAAAAATTCAATCCAGCTCGAATCAGCCAACACCACCCAGGTTCAGAGCTCTCCAGCTATGCACTTCCCCTGCTCCAGAGAACGATACGGCATGTGGGGCCCTACAACAGAACTATTAAAATCCCATCAAGGGGTAAGCAAGTGGTGGCCATATGCTAAACCACTCAAGGGAAGAATAACCAGAGAAAGAAGCACAGCCAAGCAGCAAGTTCTGCAGGCAGGGTCTTACCTGGTAGATAAACTAGCAAAGTCTCCTCCATCTAGCAGCCTGATTTTGCAGAACAGAACCCCATTGACAAAGGGGACAGCAGTCAGCTCTTCTAGAGTGAAACTTGTCTGAAACTTGAATTTCTTCTTCTTCATCAGGAAAGCCATGGGCAGATTCAGCGTGGAAAGCTCGGGAATTCCAAACAAGATCAGGGAGAAGTGGCTCACAGCACAAACAGACACGCAGAGGAAGGGCAGTCGTTCCGGGAGCACAAGGCAGGGAGTGAATTCCAGTTCAGTTACAACGACGGCCCAGCTTCAAACGCACGATTCTCTTCTCTTTGGTGGTGGGATCTGGCTGCGGGATCATCGCCACGGCAGGCTTCGGGTGAGCAGGGAGAGGTCACATCAAATCTCTGCAACATCTCCAAGGGAAAAGGGAGGGAGGGAAGTTGGGTCTCAGCTCCAGACCAGCAGGAGCTGTCCCAGTTAGAGGCTGCAGTGCTTTCTCTTCAGCACAACCCCTCCTGAAAGCATCTCTTGTGAGATGTCATCTCGAGTCCCCAGAGAGGCCTTAAATCTGCGGGCAGCACATTCAGAGATCTTCCAGTCTCTATCTCTTGTGCAACTCCTTGATACAGGTCTTTGGGTCAGCCTTTGGGAGGGAAACGAGTAAATTAGTTCCAGCCAGTCTTGGACTCCTCCTACTGCTCTAAAACCTGTTTGGATGGGTAATATTCAGTCCAGACTCATTCCAGTCTGAAGAGGTATGGCCCCAATTAGCCCAGCCCCAACATCCTCTTTCCCCTTTTTGCCTAGGGCAAGCTTCACTGTTGTCATCCCCCTTGTAATTTCTGTTTTGCAAAGCAGCTAATAAAAATTTGCTCTATTTTCAGTCATCATATTTAGAAGCAGTTTACAGCGCAAGATCATTCTAATGTGTAGTCTAACAAGAGGAAGGAAAAGCCGTCTCAAGAAATGAAAAATACGTTTCTCTCCTGCATTTCCCACCAGCCCTAAGTGTTAGCACCTGTATCTTATAAACGGAGAAAGCAGCAGGGAGGGAAAAAGACAAGCAGTCTGCTCCAGATTACACAGCATAACAACCGAATCAGGTCATCTGGCTGTCCAATCGCCAGGCCCACCGGGAACGCTGCCTTCCCCCGGCCCCGGCTCTGCACAGAGCTGTGCCCGGCACAGTTCAGATTTGGGGCTGGAGACAGCGATTTCGTTACACATTTACACAACACCCAACTCAGGGAGGCAGGAGCTGATTAACATCTCAAAGGGGACAAGGTTATGAACACCGGGCAGTAAACAATCCTCACTGATTCCAGGAGCTGCCTGCGTGGGTGGGTGGTTAAAGACCCTCTCCCGCCCAGCGGCTGCGGGAGGACGCAGCTGGCTCTGCCAGGGCCCGGGCAGCTCCACGGAGGTTCCGCTGTCCCGCAGACACCTTGCAGCGGAGTGGAAGGGAGACGGGGCAGTGCTCCACACCACCAGCCACGAGCAGTACCTGCTGCTGCGGGTCAGTGCTCCGCACCACGAGCAGTACCTGCCCCGGCGCCCCGCTGCTGCCAGGTCTCAGTCTTGGATGCTGTGAGGTCACAGTCTGTCCCCTGGCACTCACGCATTGAATGGTATTCAGGACCCAGCTCTCTGCCCAAGCCGTGCACTGAGCTGTGCCCGGATCTCAGCCCACCTCTCGGCCCTCTGAACCCCGCACTGCCCTGCAGCCCAGCCCCAGGGGCCAAGCAGCGAGCCATGCCCAGGCCGCAGCTCCGTCCCCACAGCCCGTGCACCGGGCTGCAGCCCGGGCTCAACACGCTCCCAGCCCGCGCACCGAGCTGCAGCCCGATCTTACCCCTCTCCCGGCCCCCCATCACCAGCTGCCTTACGGGAGGTCTCAGCCCGCTTCCCAGCGCACTCCACTGACCTGCGGCGCGGTCCCGGCCCGGTGCCTGCCCGGCCCTGCCCGCTCCTCCAGCCCGCTCCTCGCACGGCGGCCGCCGCTCCCCGACACGGCCACCTCTGCCCGCGCTACGCCAACTGCGGCCGCTACGCCGATAGCGCAGGCGGCGCGCGGGCAGCACGCGGGGAGAGCGGCGCCGCCGCGCTTCGGGAATACCGACAACACGTAATCCCCGCCCTCCCCCCGAGACGGGAGAACGCGAGCGGCGCCGCCCGATTGGACAGCAGCGAGGAGGCGGGCTGAGCACTGCGAGGCAGTGATTGGTTGCTCCGGCGCGGGGCGGGGAACGGAGAGCGAGGATTGGAGAGGAGGGCTGTCGGTTTGGAAAAGCCCCGCCCCCTGCTTGAGGGGGTGGGCGGCAAGCGGGGTCCTCGGTGTCCCCTCAGCGGGAATTGGAGCGCTGGGCTTCCCGCCCCACAGGATGTCTTGGAGCCCCTCTGCAGGCTGAGCAGCCCCCAGCTGGCACGGGAGCTGAGGTTGGGGTGTCCCTGTCTGGGCCGAGGTGATGGCAGAGTCATCTCTGGCATGAGACGTACGGAGCTCCTGGTAGTGGGTCCAGCGGAGGGCAGAGAGGATGACTGGGGAATTGGAGCATCTCTGCTGTGAGGAAAGGCTGAGGAAGTTGGGCCTGTTTAGCCTCGAGAAGAGATAACTGAGAAGAGTCCTCGTTAATGTGTATAAATACCTAAAGTGGAGTGCCAAGAGGCTGAAGCCAGGCTCAGCTCAGTAGTGCCAATCACAAGGACAACAGACAACAGGCAGAAAGTGATGCCCGGGAAGTTTTACCTGAACATAAGGAAGAACTTCTTTCCTGTGCAGTGATTGCTCACTGGCCCAGAGAGGTTGTGGAGTCTCCCTCACTGGGGATATTCCAGGACTGTCTGGACACAATCCTGTGCTGTGTGCTCTGGGATGACCCTGCTTGAGCAGGAAGATAGGGCCAGATGACCCACTGTGGACCCTTTCAACCTGACCCGTTCTGTGGTTTGGTGTCGTCTCTGCATCCTCCTGACAGCCAGGAACCCTTTCCCTGGGCTTGTCCCAGTGCCCAAGCAGCTCCTGGTGACTTCCCTCTCATCAGCGTGTCCCACGGGCTGCAGGCACACAGTTCCCCAAGCCATTGGTGTGGCCATCCTGTCCCCTCAGGATACCACAGAGTGGCTGTGGGTCAGGCCAGCAGTGCCTGGGCCAGAGCCCTGGGGAGCAGCACAAGGCAGGGCCTGGAGCTGGAATCTCACCCTCCACATGTGAGATGTGGCAACCAGTTGGGCACATCCCTTCATCAAACTGGGTCCCTGTTATTATGTGCTGCTGCTGTGCCCAGCGCTGCGGCTGGGATCCCTGGTTAGGCTGGATTCCATCGTTTAAGGGCAAGCAGAACAAAATGTCTCTCCTTGTCCTGAAGGAGCCTGCAATCATCAACGTGATTTGCCTAGATTTTAAATTTAGGTGTTTGCCCGAGAGCCTCTGTGGCTGAGAAGCTGAGGCTCATATGGGAGGAACTGTTCCCAAGGCTGATATGCAAAGCCTGGATGAAAGCCTGGGAATCCTTGCTCTCTGCCAGGCTTTGATGCCCAGACTCCTTGCCTGTAATCTGCCATCTATGCAGACAATATCAGAGCTATCAAATAGTTCCACCACAACGTGAGCCTTGGAAAAAAAAAAAAAAAAAAAAAAAAAAAAAAAAAAAAAAAAAAAAGAGTCTGCTAGGAAAAGTACACAGAAATGTCCTTGGATAAAAGTGAAAAATTGGATCAAGCCAAATGCATTGTTATGAGTTTTGCTTACCAGGTTAAGCTTACACAGACTTTGGACTGGGAAAACATTTTGTATTGGTACAATGAGACCATCACTGGACATACCAGGAGGTACCAGGAAACAGCAGGGTTTGCAGGTGAGGCTTGAATCCTTCCATCAATTCCTATCTGGTGTTTTCAAGGCTTTGAGGCATTGCTGGAGATGGGCTGGTTTTTTTTGATTTCTGTTTCCAGCTTATTGGGAAAGAGCTGAGCTTGCTAAATATTTACCAAGCTATGATGCTGAAATACCAGAGGCATCTGAAGAATCCAGCCCAGTTCTCACACCTCTCATGGCCCAGCACAGGGCTGACAGACATGAGGATGCTCTGCTTCCATCCCTAGGTAAAGGACAAACGATCCCTGTGTGTGGTGTGGGAGGAGACTGTGTTATCTGCTATGATTCACTCTGGTAAATAACCCTCTCAAAGACTTCTCTTGTTTATAGCAACAGCCTCCAATGCTAAAGTTTACAGAGATTTTAATCCTTGCCGTTCTCACGCATATTTACTTTGCAGTTTTATCAGAAACATCTCTTGAAAACCTCAGTGTTTTTATAATTAATTGAATAATGTGACTGATGTTAAAAATAAAAGGATTTGGAGAAGTGCCCAGCGAGGCACTGAGCAGTGTGTAGTGTAGCAGCCATAGCTGCATTCTCAGGGATGTGTGTATTTTCCTAACAAACGCAGTCTCATGACTGAGAGATTAAATCTTCATCTGTTCAAAATTCACCCTGTTGATTTTGCTGTGTTTATGCTGCATAATTGTTTCTGGAGAAATTCACACGTTTTAAAGGGACAGTGCTCCTGTTTACGCAGGGCATGGGTTAGGCTGAGCCTCCCACAGAGGGAATGTGGGTGTAGGGTATCTTCATCCATCCACCATCCCTCTGGCTTTATATTATTTTCTGCTCCAGGTGCAATTCATTGGCCATGGGGCCATGTGTGTGTGACCAAGGTGCTTTTATACACATGGATTCTGCTCATCCCAGACTCACATCCTATGGATTTCTCCTCCATGGCCGTGCCCACCTCACCTCTGCTCCATGACCCTCAGCCACATCCCTTGCCCTGTGCTCTTCCTGACCTAAGCCTTTCCTGAGGCCGCTCCCCAGTGCCGCCACCACTTCCTCAACTTTTGCTGGCTCAGGGCATTGTCTTATCAGTCTGGGATATTTTTATCAGTCTGTGCTCTGCAGTTAAGTCTGGGCCTCACCTCTGCTCTCCTGGAGAGGTGTGCCAGGCTGGCTGGGGTTGGGACTGCGGTGCTCTGCGAGTGAGCACCAATGGAGATGCCTTGTCTTGCCTCCTCTCTGCTTTGAGGACAGAGATAAAGCAGCAGTGGAGAAACAAGGCAAGATAAATGCAGGAGGGACAAAGCTCAGTGAGGTGAAGTGAGGTAGATCCTGTAATGCATTTGGTGAGCCTTCAAATCCTATCTCTTATCCCAGGGGAATCCCAGATGCACAAGCCCTGCAAACTACATCATCAGCATCTTCCTCTGGAAAGCATCAGCACGCTAATTCATTTGTCCCGGCAGCCAGATGATTAAAGTTCTAAAGCTAAATTACACAGTAATGGTTCTCTGCTACACCTATCGCCTCTGCTGTAATGGCCTTAATGAGCTTTCAGCCTCATCATCCAAGAAAAAGAGATTATCACACGACGCTTCATGCTGTAAATGCATTCTTGGAGCCATGGGTGGGATGCAATGCCCTATCCAAGGAGTTGTGGGTGGGAGCTGCAGTGGGTGGGTGCCTCCCCCAGAAATGGTGGTAGGTCCAGCCTGAGGAGCTCTCAAAATGGGGCAGGGGGTGCAGACACCACAGCATGCAGGCAGCTGGAAACCCTGTGAAGGGAATGGGCACCCATCCCCATTGCATAGGATTATCCTGTGGTGTGGAGTTACTCCAAGCTTGCGTCTTCTCAGCTTAATAACAGGCTGTGAGCTGCACTTTGACCTGCTTGTGTTTTTCACTTGTTCCATATTTAACTGAACTCATCATCATAAAGGCCAGGAACTGTTTCACTTTCTGTGCCAGGCTGGGTTTCCTGTTGGATGTGCAAAGGACACACCTGCACGGTGGGTTTTTGGCCTGCCAGCACTGGGAATCCTGTTATTGACAAAGGGAGCCCAGGAATCTGGAGTTGGTGGATGCCTTTCCCCAAATATGTGGCTAGACCTGAAAATCCAGTTGCCTGGCTTTTTGTGTTTACTGGTTGCCATGTCTGCTTCAGTGAGTCCTGGGAATGTATGGCAGGGCTCTCCACTTCATTCTGTGAGGTCTGTGGGTGGAACTGGATCTCATTTGCCCCTTCCAAAATCTGCAGACTCGGAACCTGCTTTGCCTTAAGGCTTGCTGTGTTTATTAAGCCTTATCCTGTGTCTGTATCCCAGCTTCCATCCCTTCAGTGTTGTGATGGACAAGAGACTTGCTGGTTGTGGCCGTGGTCTGTCCCACTGACTGCAACCCACGAACGCTGCTGTTACCCCAAATACATCAGAAACAATTGTAAGTCTGTGGTTCCCCCTTGATACAGTAACCTCTAATTTGGGATCCCAGGTGGCAGATGTGAAAGAAACTGTCCCTGCTGGCGCTGGGATTCTGCCTCAGGTTAATCACCTGCACCTCTGCGACCCAAGGGCTCATGAGCCCCATTTGCAGGTGACGTCAACTTCATTCCAGCACTCAAGACATGGGCTGGAAGCTGTGCTCCTCAGGCTCATGAAGGTTCTTATCAGGCACTTTCAAGCAAGAGAAAGAATCTTAAATGCTTCAGTTCTCACACTGACCTGACCACCCTTCTGCTGACAGTACTTGCTGGCAACAGCCTCTCACATGACAACAGGAAAAAACCAGAAAAGATCCCCAGAAGGATGCTTTGCCAAAACAGGCTTGACAAACTTTAAAAACATGCTGGAGGAAGTAGAGGTTATTTGGGTGAGGGATTATTACCTTGGAGGGGATCTGCTCCCAGAATTGCGATGGCAGTTCTGGGATGGTGATGGCAATTTCGATGCAATTGCATGGTGGTGGCAGTGCACCGTACTTGTGGGATATTGACATGTGTGCTCATCTAAAAAACCTTAAAACCTGTCCCTTTGCTTAATGAGGGACTTGATATGGTTTTTAAATCTTGTGCTTGCCCATTCAGTTCTTCAGTGAACTCATCCCAAAGACAGACATCTCAGTGTCCTCTGCCACGTCTGTAGGAAGCAGAGGGACCTGGTCTGAGTCTCCAGGCATCATCATGACTTTACCAGGGATATCTCATAGCTGCGCTCTGCTCCTTGAATTTCTTCTCCTCCAGGCTCTCAGCCTTGAAAAGATTCGCCAGGGAAGGGTGCAAAGAGGGACCCCCCAAGGTCTGGAGGACAGGGGTGGTTCCCGGGACGGTGCGGTGCCACAGCTCGGATCCCGGCGCACAGTGCCATCTCCTGGAAAGCCGGGCTGCAGCCGCACGCATCGCAAGCAGAGCTTTGCTCCGGAGGGAGCAGTGGTGCTCCTGGTGGCTCGGTGCTGCCTCCATGGCCACAAACATTTTCTTCTCACCACTGAGAGTCCCCCACCAAACTTCCCTTTCCCTAGCAGGCAGGAAGATGCTTCTCACCCCAATGTCCGAGGCACCCTGTGGCAGAACGTCTCTGCATGGCTCCTTCCCAGTCTGGATGTTGAATACAAATCTCTAGGTACAAAAAGAACAATAGAGGAGAACAAACAAACATCTATAAATATTACTCCTTAGCTCTTGCTCTGTTTGGGCATCAGTTGCCTGTTCAGTTGAATGTTCTGTGTACTTGTTTGCCCTGTCAGTGTCCTGTTCACCTATTCCTTCTGGTTTAAACATTAAGGGACACTTTTCTCTGTCCCTCCCAAGTCTGATGACCTCTTCATGAGCAACAACCAAGCCCCTCATTGCACACTTCACCCTATTTTTAAAATGTTGCCACATCTTTTTAATGAGACAAAAATCTGTACACAGAACACACACTTGAATGCTGCTGGCTTGACTAAGCTCTGCATTTATCCTGAAAAGACAAGAAAAATGGGTGGTTCCAATGGCAACATGTTTACTCCTCTAGAAAAGCAACACAGCTGAAGTGCTTAGTCACTGAAAAAAATGCACACTGCAATTTAAAGCAAAGGCTGGCATTTCTACCATTATTTTAGGCTATTGTGGCATCTTCTGAGCAGTTGGGAGATTACTGTGCTTCAGTAATCCCTCAGACACTGTGAAATAACTTGTGCTCCAAGGTAAGCCCTGTAAAAGCTATTATTTGAAAAAGACTGTAATTATGTAAATAAAAGGCTGCAAGGTTCACAAACAAGAGGAAAAGCTACTGTGACTCGTGGTTATTCACAGCTCTCCTTGGTCCCCTCACAGTGAGGATTCTGTGTTGCAAAGTTGTTGCCATGAACTCATTTCCACTTCTGCCTTGGCACGCACCAATGAACTGACACAGCCGGCTTACCAAAATGTATTTTTTATTAAAATTCATATTTGTAAAGGAGAGATCATTACACAAATGAGGTAAACCAACACATATGACATAGTTCTCACTTTAAAAATAAATTTCAATTCAGCAATTGATTTGATTCCACAAAGTCTAAGAGGAAGAGTCAGGTTAAGTGCTACTCATGTGGTGAGATGCCAGACAAGGCAGGATCCACCCTGACTCAGCTTGGAGGTGTCAGTCCCAAGGGGTTGGGAGTCTTCCAGGGACCAAACCCTTATCACTGTGTTGTCCTTTTCTCCCTCATCAGATTTGTAGACAAGAGGAGATGAGTAAAGGCCAGGGACCAACAGCGGTGACCTCTTCACCTACTGCTCTAACCAGGGGGGGGCCCCATCAGCATCTCCCCATTAAAGGCTGTGTAAAGGTTTCATTTGATTGTGCAAATTCACTCCCTTGTCAGCCCTAAAGGAGACTTAACAGCAAGTAAATACCAGCTCTGGAAAAGTTCCATTTCAAATGTAATAATCTGGTAAGCAACAAGCCTGTTAAATGTAAGCCACTTTGCACGGTAGAAGAGAAGACCTGCACTTCCTTTTTTTCTTTCCTTAAGTTTTCTTCCATGCATGTACAAGTGGACCTTTAATCTAAAAGTTTATGAAGTTACTGCAAGTCTGTGAGAATCACGTTGAGCATCCTGTGCAATTAAGGATCCTTTCTCATTAAGGACCAAGCCCCATAGTCTGAATGCCCCAGAAGTGGCTGTGATGTTGTTTCACCCTGTATAATGGTATAGGATACTGAAGAGAATCTCAGCTCTGTTTCTCAGGATGAGGCCAGCCAGCAGACAAACACGGAATGGCTAGACTCGCTTCCAGCTCCCAAACAGTACAAAACAAACACCACCAGCAGCAGAACCAAGTAATGCCCCAAAATTCACTCAAATCAGTGGCTGACAAACTCCTAAACATTGAGAATTCCTGTGTGGCTGCAGCTTAGTCCAGGACCTTAGTCCAGGTCCACCTTGATGGATCAAGATATTCCGGAGTGACAAACTATGCAGGTAAGGCAGAGATGGAGTTTCACTGTTCCATCCACCCGAGTGAAACTCATCCAGGCCCTTGGGTGTTTACGCTGTGACAAATAAAGACATTGCACCAAGACGTATCCCAGGAGAGTTTCTGGTTCCCAAGACATGAAACTTTCATCACATCTGCCAAGTTGATAGAGAAATTTGACTGCACGCAGATAAAACATGAGGTGAACGCACTGTTTCAATCCCACTGGGATCCTCAGGGGAGGCAGGTGGGACTCAAACTGCACAGAGGCTGGGTGCTGGTCTGCATGGGCTGGATGTGACGCTGCAGGAGCACGATCCACAGCTCTCAGTGCAGAGGGAAGGTTCTACCACGGCCGGTACCACGTTTCCAGTAAATGCTTTCAGAGAGAGCCAGAAATGCATTCACTGTGTGCACTACAGGTTCATGATCACTGTACCTTGACAGCTGCAGCACTGATATCCCGACAAAACTCTCCACGTTAGAAGTCAGTTAAAGGCTATAGATCTCGAGAGAGAGACAAAAAGAGACATGTCATACTTAGGACAGATTTTCTTCAAACAGAAATTAAAAATAACTTTTTAAAAAATAAATCTATTGTTTGAGGAACTAAAGCAATTCATGTTAAGTTGCTGGTTTATTACACATCCTGCTGTCTCTGTCTGAAAAGGCAGATTAGCACAAGATTAGCAGAGAAAGCTGTTTAGAGAAAGCTCAGCCAGACTCCAAGGGAGCCATTCACACTGAGAAGAGACAGTATCCCTTGCTCCCAAGTGCCCTCTGCCAGCATGGGCAGGTTTTTAGCACGGCAGATGTCACAGAATTGTTTAAGTTGGAAAAGACTTTTAAGATCATTGAATTCAACCATTCCCCAGCACTGCCACCTTCACCCTAACCCACGTCCCCAAGCGCCATATCGACACATCTTTTAAATCCCTCCAGGAATGGTGACTCCACCACTGCCCTGGGCAGCCCGTGCTAGGGCTTGACAACCCTTCAGGGAAGAAATCTTTCCTAACATCACTCTAAAGCTCCCCTCCCATCACTGTTTCTCTCACTGGATCATACCATCTTGCTGCCCTGTCTGGCCAGGGTCAGTGGTGACCGACGGGCTGGGCGTATTGCTCTGCAAAAATCGACGGAAGTCCTTAATCATGGGGCGGAGGACCTGGATGAGGGCACTCAGTGCCGCCTGTGTCCCCTCCATGGCCTGTGCCTGCCGCTCCTGGGCACACGCCTGCACCTCCTGCGAGCGCCGGATCATCTGCAGCAAGTCGTTCTGCTGCTCCAGGTGCTGGGCAATCTCCTTCACGTGCAGGTTGGTGACTCGCTGCTCCTGCAGGAGCTTGGCTGAGTTCAGGGCAATGCGGCTCTTCAGCTCCTGGGGCTTGGCAGACACCTCGTGCTGATGGGCCATCATCTCCAAGGGCGCCTCCGCAGTGACGGTGGTGGGGGCTTCCGTGGTGCAGTACTCCACAACCCCGTCCTCCAGACTGTGGTAGGTTGTCTCTGCAGGAACTGAGAACAAAGGACAGAAAGGGAGTCAGGAGTAGCTCTGATACGGGATTTTTATCTACAGGACTATTCAGTGAATATCACAGGAATACAGCCTGTTCAGTGAGATAACATACAATGGCCAGCAACACACAAAATGACCTATTTAAGTCTACTCCACCCTCAGTCGAGCTTCCTTCTGGGCTGTACAATCCAAAGGAATAGGGAATGCCTTATCTGTCCAGACAATATCATTTCTCAACCTCCAGTTTAGAACAATCTCTCCAAGCAGCATTAACTGACTGACACAACAGCAGAGACAAGACCCAGAATGGCCCCTGTCGGTGGAAGAACTGCTCTTTGGGACACTGCACACTGGAAAATCAGCCCTGAAGATGTTTTTCCCCCTGCTTTTGTTCCCAGAGAGTCACTGAATAATCTCCCAAGGTGCAAAGGATCCTTGATCCCCTTGTTCTTAAGGCTGAGTCCAGCTGCCAAAGCTGACTTTCAGTACATTCGTGTCTTGCGGCCACTCCCCTACAGCACAAGGGCAGACTGGGAGGAGCATTTCATGACAGAGATGTGGGGATTTCTTTTTGTTGGGGCTTCTGTCTGCCCAAAGAACTTGTGGGCACCCTATCCCTGGAAACGTTGAAGGCCAGGCTGGAGGCAGCAACCTGGTCTAGTAGGTGTCCCTGCCCATGGTAGGGGGTTGGAACTGGGTGCTCTTTAAGGTCCTTTCCAACCGAAACCATGCTGTGCTTTCTCCCCACACAAGCCTCGGGCTCTCCTCGCAGGGGGGTGCCAGGGCCTCTGCGCGGCCCTCCAGTCCAGCCCAGAGCGTTCCGGCGGGCGCAGCACTCACTCTGGGTCAGGGTGACCGTGGTGGCCGACGCGGTGATGGGGATCTCGCTCCCGTCACCCGCGCCGCAGTCGCCGCTCGGCAGGCTGATGATGGTGGCCTCTCCCAGCAGGTTGCAGATGCGCTGCTGCATGGGGGTGAGGATCACCGGGGCGGCCGCGGCGCCCGCCGGGTCCTCGCCCTCGGGCCCGTTGCCGCCGCCGTTCTGGTTCTCGCCTCCCCCTTCCATGGCAGCCCGCACTTGGGCCACTTTGCGCCGCACCTCGGTCTTGAGGTCGGACCACTTCTTCTTGACCTCGGGCAGCTCGCGGTGGCAGGTGGCGACAGCGTTGACGCGGCGCAGGATGTCGTGCCAGGCGGCGGCCTTGGCGGCCAGCGGCACGCCCGCGTTGAAGTGGTTGACGAGGAGGTGCTTTCCTCGCTCCAGCTCCTCCACGATGATCTCCACCTCCCGCTCCGAGAAGTTCATCTTCCGCTTCTTGGCCGGGGGCGCCGGCGGCGACGCCATGGCCATGGGGGGCAGCGGGGACGGGGCACGGGGGTCACACCTGGGGGGCCTGGGGGACGCCGGGCAGGGCCGAGGGGCGGCAGGGCCCCCCCACCCCCGGGGCCGGGGACAACAGGGGGGCCCCGAGGCCCCTCAGGGCCCGGAGGGGTCGGTCCCCCCCGCTCCCCCTTTGGCACCGCCAACGATACGCAAATTGCGTACGGCGCCCGCCCGGCAGCCCCGCGCAACGGCCCCCGCCCTGCGGCACTGGCGTAATGGCTTCCAGAATCGGCCCCTCTTCCTGCCACGTCTGATTGGCCCGCCCGCCTGCCCGTCAAGCTAGTTTCCCGCCTTTCGCCTGCATTGCCGCTTTGTTATTGGTCGACAGCCCTGTCCATCAGGCAGCCAAAGGCGGCTCCGCCCGGCCGCTGGTCTCAGGGCACTGGGCCTGCGTGGGGCCGCTGAGGGGTTGGGCCCGCCCGTGGATTTCCTTGCTCCAATTCCATTGGATGCTTCCCCTGTCCATCAATCCAGAGCGCGCACTGCTTTCCAACCTACCGGATGCGCGCGCCGTCCATCAAGCTCAAACTGACTCCCGGCTCCGGCTCTGATTGGAGGTGTTCGCTTTATCGCCGCCTTCCCGGGGGATTCAGCCAATTGCGGTCTGGCCCGCGCGCCTGCACCGCTCCCTGTGCAACACTCAGGAACACCTCGGCGCTTCCTTCTGATTGGTGGAGGCGAGGGCGTCTCCTGTGACGTCACGACCCGCCACTCCACGTGAGGGCCGCGGGGCGTGGCCCAGGGCGTGTCGCTCGCTGTGATTGGCCGGCGCCGGGCGTCACGTGGCGGCGACGGCGCGTGGCGCGAAGGCGGAAGCGGCGCCATTTGCCGGTGCCGCGGGCGTGAGGGGTGGTCGGTGGTGGCGGCGCGGCCATGCCGGGGGCGCGGCGCTCTCTCGCCTCCCCCGTGGTGAGCGGCGTTCTCTGCCCATGCGGGTCCCCCCATGGATCTGCAGTGGAGAGCGGCAGTGGCGGCGGCGGCAGCGGCGGGGGGAGTACGGGGTCCAGCGGGCGGTCGCTGTGCGAGGCCTCCGAGCAGGACCGGCGTCTCCGCGCTCTGTTCCAGAAGCTCGACGTGAATCGCGACGGCGCGCTCTGCATCCACGATCTGGCCGTGGGGCTCGGCCGCCTCGGACTGCACCGCTCCGAGCTGGATCTGCGGGTGAGCGGCGGCGGGCGGTGGGATCTGGCCCGGCGGGGCTGAGCGGTCCCGCGTTCCGGGGCTGAGGGAGCGTTTGCCCTCTCCCCTCGTCCCGTATCCGCTCCGGAACCCTCTCCGTGCTCGTCTCGGGAGCGGGACGTGGATTCTGGAGACCTTCCAGCTGTGTCTCGCCGGGGCAGCGGTGGCACCTGCGCATGGTGGCACCGTGGCACAGCTGCGTCCCTTTAGCGTCCCGTTCCCCGAGCGAGAGCGGGGCTGTGGGATGCCACACGGCCGCTCCGCTGCCCGAGGGTCCTTGCCTCAAAGCCACCCTGCCGGCTTGCACGCTAGACCCGGAGGAATCTGCTTGCTTGCTACCTGTAGGCATGTACGGTATTAACTGTCCGTAATTAATAGGAGTAAAGCCTTAGGGTTTTGGCAAGAAAAAACGTAAAGGAAATCGCGTTTCCCCAGGACTCAGGACAGGGCAACTTGCATGCTGACTTACATTAGTGGAAAGTCCTTTGGAAGCGATTCCTGAAGTCAGGATAATTGTGCAGGTTTCATTCCATCACCGTGTTCCTTATGCGGGTCTGGCAGCGTGTTGCTACTCATGTTTGCCCGGGATGGCTTATGCCAGCCAGACTCGCTTGTTTTATGGGTTTGGAAATAGCTTAAAATGTAGGGAGGCTGCTGTACTGTACAGTTATCATGTGGAGCATATAGAACATGCAGCTCTGGCTTTCTCTTTCAGTATTGGGAACCTTTTGTGCTCACACTGCTCTGTGTGATGCTGTACACTGAGGGCTCCAAGGTTCAACATGCTGCTGCTCTATTTAATTGTGATTAGTGTCATTTACATCGCTGTGATTAATGGGCTTGCCCTCAGTGCTGCACAGTTTTTCCCTGCCTAGTCGCTTGTATTTCATGTGCAGGGCCATAAAAAAAGCTGAGTATCATGTGAAGATAGGAGAGATAAACACATGGGTGTAGCCAGTGTGCCACCACAGAGTGCCCGAGTCCTACAGGAAGGAAGAAGAGTTTAAGAATAACTTCAGAGTCACTGAAAAGATACTGAGTTTAAGTGACAGCTGGTATTGTCTCCCTGTTCTGGGAGTGGTGCTCCAGTCTGAGTGCTTTATGTGCACAGTCCTTTCCAGAGTTTCTAGTTCCTTTCTAACTTTGAATCTCCAGCATCTTAACTTCTAACATTTCCTTTTGGTTGGCATCCTCCTAGCTGCTGTAAAAATACAAGAATTCCTTGGCAGTATGATCTTGTGAGTAGTTTAGTTGTGCTGTTTCCAAAAGTAACACGGGTGCCACGGGGGTTTTCTGCTGGGTGCATTTGGGTGATCAAATCTGATTGTACTACAAGTCAGCTGTGCATGCCCTGTGGCACTGACCTGCTACCACCTGTGGGGCCCAATCCCTGACCTCTGGCAAAACTCCCTCACGACCCAGAACGTTCTGTGCTTACGCCTGCATGCCTGCTTCCCTTTGCCTTCCCTTCTCTTTGCATGTAACTCAATCCAGGCTAAGGTTCCCTAGCCCAGGAGGAAGCACCTTGCAATAAACTGCGTTTTTACTTCCCAGCAGAGAGTTTCTTTGCTTGGCGCTGCGGGAGCGGCACAGCGGAACCGTTCTGCGGGGACTGGAGCTCGCTGCCGGAGAGGGGAGCGCTGGCTGGATGCTGCTTAACAATCCTGCCTTTCTGCTGAAGCCCTTGTCTGTCAGTATTGTTCCTCAGCCCTTGCCTTCCTCTGACTCCTCTTCCACATCAGTAGTGTGAGGGGGGGGTGAAACCCTGGCACAGCAGGGAAGCTGTGGCTGCCCCATCCCTGGAAGTGTTTGAAGCCAGGGCACTGAACAACTTGATTTAGTGGAAGGTGTTGGGTTGGAACTAGGTGCTCTTTAAGGTCCTTTCTGTAGAAATCGTGGTGTTGTGGAGTCTGAGGAGAGAGGTATCTGGAGACCCCAGTACTCTTAGAACACGTGGTTTTATTGGTCGTGGGGGGCAGCCTAAGCAGGGAAGGGAACAGCAGCAGGAAAAGTCTAAAGGGACCCGGATCCAGGGGAGCGAGAGAGCGAGTTTACCTGTTACATTCCATTTTAACCCTTTCCATCATGAGTATTCTAATTAGCACCAACTAATCACCTCAGGATACAAAACCTACAGAATTTATATACAGCCTATGGGGACTACTATATTAGCATACTAATTTACATATTAAGAACCTGAAAAACCACCTTTTCTTTTGATACCTGAGAAGGTCCAACCCCTTTTTGTTTGGGGAGTGGAATGCACAGCTGATTCAATCACCGTCTTCCAGCTTAACATTCTATAGTTCAAATCTTGCTTTCAATTCTATATTTCTCGCAGGTTTTTCACTCTTAAAATCTTTTACTAATAAATCATCTCTGCAGGGGCTTCCTGCTTCATCCTTTCCAACACTTTCCAACTCAAGCTGTTCCAGAGTTTGCAAAGCGTTGTTTGTGTGGTAGAGCATCCCCTTCAGCAGGGTAAAAAACCACTGAGAGTGAGGATGCAGAGTTCAAAACTCTCAAGCTCCAGTTAAAAATGTGGGAACAGCCCTCAGCTGGCTAGCAAACTTCCGTGTCGTGCAATTTTTTTAGGGAAATCAAATAAACTTCCTGTTTCCAAGGCAGTTCTATTAATAAGTCAGTCTTTTTTCTGCTCCATCCTTAGCTAATTATGGCACCTCAATGCTTAACTAATGTGAGGTCACGCTCGAGGGAAGTGCTTAAGTGTCAAGACAAAAAACCTTTTGGATTTATCGAGCATGGTGTTTGGAGACCAATTTAGGCATAAATCACATGGATTGCTTGTGATTAGTAAATTACTCGGTGCCTCTGGTGCACTTTATTTTTCCTTCCATGCAGCAGCTCATTTGATATGGGAGTTGCCTTCTAATGTTTGGGAGCAGATGGAGAAAACATTGGGCTCATAAAGTGAGGTTATCACTGATCTTAGCTGGGAGCTGCTAATCTCCCTGCGTCAGTAGGCTAAAAGTCCTTGTGGTAACAATAACTTTTGGGCTGAACTTGAAAAGAAAATGAGCAATATTTTGGCTCCTTCAATGCTTGAGAGTTCTTGCTGAGACAAAACCCTTTGTGGCATTCTTGGAAAATTGCTGCCTTCTCTTTTAGAGGTGGCTTTCTGTGGTGGGGGAGAGCAGGGCTCCTACTCAGATGTCCTTTGAGGTGGAATTTGCTTATGTAAACGATGCTTTTTTGTTGTTTGTTTTTTTTTTTGTTTTAACCCATGCTGTTATCTTTAAACCAATTGACAAATGCAGTGTGCCAGACCAGTGAGCCTTGTAACGAAATGCTTGTTTGCACTGGTCAGCATGAAGCAATCCACATACTTCCCTCTGTTTGGGCAGTAAAATGATAACCACGTGAAGAATTTTTTAAAAGCCTTTCTTCTTCTCCTGTGTGAAGGGATAGTCTTTTACTGCTAAATTTCATCTACCTCCGGGATGGTCAATGTCCTGTTACTGTTGCTTGCTGACTTTATATAGACCTATGGAACTTGAAATATGCACTTAATGGAAATATGCTAAAACAGAACTCTTTCCTACTTTGTATCTGCAGATGTCCTATTGCTGAAAGAATGTGTGATGGTAATATTTGTGTGTTTGCTAATATAACTGTTTTCCTACTGATCCTGATTAACAGCAGGGCTGGAATGCCATTCCAAAACTTCATCTCTGCTCCTGAAGTTCCAGACAGTCTGAACTGGTGGAATTAATCCCAGCTGCCTAGAGACAGACTGAAGTGGTGAACTTTGTCTGCAGCTGCCTCTTCTGTAGTGGTGCTGAGCATCTTCTGCTGGACCAGTTCACTTTAAGAAACAGAGAAAACATAACCCTTGTCTCTTTTCAGTCCCAAATGTCCTCTTTGCCTCTGCTGTAACAGTGATGTCCTCCTTGGTCTTGTGATACTTTCCCCTCCTCAGTTCATATGTGTGACTGTGATTGCTCCCTTGGTATCAGCTTCCCCATGGAAAACTCTATCAGCTCCCAGGCTGCTGAAATCTGCTTTCATCACTTCTTCCTTAGCCCCGTATCTCCTCTTTGATCTTCAGGTCCTGGCTGTCCAAACTCCCCCCTAAGGTCTGTTTTTCACTTTTCCCATGTACTGAAGTAGCAAAGCTGCTGCTGCAGCTGGACTCTGCAGTGCTCTGTTTGCGTCAGGCCTTTCTTCTGAACAACTTTGCATTTGAAGTGTGTCCCTGGACTCTTCCAGCTGTGCCCATGCCATTCTGGGATAATAGATGAGTTAGCTCTTTCGCAAGTGACTCCATGAATGGATTGAGAAACTCTTTCTGCTGCAGCAGTTGCAATCATAAAAAAATGTAATCTTATTTCTGATCAATACTTTATCTTCTGCCACGACGTCATTTAATTCTCCCCCTCAGGCTCTCTTTTGGGAACTGTTTTATTCTTCAGCACTTTGGAATACTCTGTTTTATACTATGCACAATGTACTGCAGTTCTTAGCAGCTGTAAGGGGTAGAAGAAGCAGGGACATTTTCCAGTGTGATGATTTCACCTGTTTTCCTTTCACAGCCATCTGGAGTTGGAGTACCTGAGTTTTTATTGTGTTACAGAAGTCAGTTTATGATAAAAAGAACAAAATTCTAATACTGTTCTGTAATTTGGACTGGAGTATCTCTCCAGCTATCTTTTAGATCTCATAGTACATCTCCAAACCTATATACATTTATGCATTATCACATTTTCATGGTTTATGTGTCCTGAATCCTGCTGGGGCACTTGTGGAGCTTTTAGCTGGGCTTTTGTAATTCATGAAGGGTTGAGCAACACAAGGTTGTATCAGACAAATACTGATACAGTTTGATATACCAGTTGATAGCCTTCCTTCTGCTGCCAACAACTTTTCATCCACCCATCTCCTTACTAATCCCAAAGGATTAGCCTTTGTGAATACCCAAAACCAGTTTAATACAAGGTGAAATAATTTTCAATAACAATCAAATTAAATTCACACATTCATGAATAATGTTTATTAAAATAATAAGCAAAATAGATCATATTTGCTGGGTCTGTAGGGAGTGGAGGCCTGTTCTTGCTGTTTGTAAATTATGCAATGTGTGGTTTGATGGAGGCCCTGTTCTCATGCACTTGAGCAAGAGCAGAACTGTAGGTCAGTGATTTAATTGTAGATAAAACTTTCAAATCTGTGGTGAGTGGTTAGTTGGTATGGATTTGGGGTTTGTTGCCTTCTCTGATTTAGGCTGAAGACGCAAATGAACTCTGCAATCAATCACACGAGTTCTTGACAGCTGCAGAAAAGGCTTTGGGAAGACAGGCCTTGAGTTTGGCACAAGGAAACTTCTGGACACAGTGTTGGTTATTAATAGCCTTGGCCAGCAGCCCCTACAGTGAGAGCTTTGGGACAGGCAATGTCAGGGAGATGGGCTGGCACCCCAGCCACCCCAGGCTGTCACTCTGCCAGGACACAGAGGTCTTGCAGGGACAACAGGAGGAGAGGGGTGCTGGGGACCAGGGAATCTCAGACTGTCTTGGTGGAAGTCTTTACCCAGACTTGCTCTCTGCTCAGCCCTGCCTTAGTGTGATTCATGTGTGAAATGGGCAGTGTGTGTCCACTCAGTGTTCAGAGGGGAGGTTGGGAGCCAGGTTTTAGATGCAAATATGCACAAGAGAGAGAAACTTGCTTCTGCATGTTTCCCTTGCGTATAAACAAACAATTGCAGATGAGACAGGTGTTGCTTTATGTACATAAAGGACAGGTATATAACTCTTGAGGGATGTTTGTTCTTTCAGGGTTGTTTTTTCGTCCTATCTTGCAGAAAATTGGAGAAGCCTGGTGGTTCTCTGGTTTATTTAGCAGAGACCTTTGCACTATTTGCACAGTGCTAATGACCAAGGGCTGCTGGCTGACCTTTTGAGAGATGTAGGTGCAACTTTGACTAGAGCATATAAATTTTAAATGTCAGCATTGTGTAAGTAGAAAGGCATCCTGAATATCACTGATGTGGCCTCACAGTATTGCTTCCTGCAGGATGGGGTCTGTTCTGAACTTTGTAGGGAATTGAATGCCTGTAGGAACTCCTCAGCCTGAGTGGAATGAAACAACAAAACTCATCCAAAGCAGCTGATTGTGCCTGTGTAGAACATGCAGCAGTGTTTTGGTCTTTCAGTGTGTTCTGTGGGGCATTTTTTAGTTGTCAGGGCTCAATGTCTTGGTAAGTAGTGGACATAGCTCCTTGTCCTCATCTGCATGGATTATTGGAATAGTTAATGTTGGCAAAGATCTCCAAGATAGAGTCCAACCTTTGACACAACACCACTGTTTTAACTAAACCGTAGCACGGAGTTGTTTCGAGAACACCTCCAGGGATGGTGACCTCCTGGACAGCTTGTGCCAGTGCCTTACAATCCTTTCAGTGAAAAAATGCTTCCTGATGTCCAACCTGAACCTCCACTGGAGTGGCTTGAGGCCATTTCCTCTTGTTCAGTTGCTGGTTGCCTCAGAGAAGAGGTCAACTTCCAGGTGGCTAAAATCCCCTTTCAGGGAGTTGTCAGATTACTGAGATAATGGCAGGTAAAAAACTCCAGAATACTCACTGTTTCTTTTAATTTTTATTTTTAATCTAGCTGAATATTGAGCAGAACCCTTAAATGGTTGATGAACATTAATAAAAGACATCAAAGCCATAATAAGGACTTGGTCTCCTGTTTGAGAGCCCTACAAAATGGTGGTGCTGCAGCCCTGGCTCTTGGTTGCACACAGTACAGCATGATACGGTGTTGGGAGGAGGAGAAGGGGGAGGGAGCTTTTTCCTACAGCCCTACTTGTAGCAAATGGGAAATGAGTCTTTGTTCTTGTTCATGTCCTATTGCTATATTTGTCCCTGTGAATGTGGGACATGAGCACAGCTTAATGATGGCCCAGTCTTTGTCTTGGGTGGAGAAGCGTAGCTGTGATAACTCATGTCTGTTTGGGAAGGCAGCAGAGATGTCTGAGTTTTTCCAACTCCCAAGTCATGAGCTGCAGGGAAGCTTCTCACAGCTAAAGTGGTTTGCAGTGGAGAATTCCACGCTTGAGAGAAATCGTTGAAATTTTTAGATCATGAGTTGCTTGGAAAAGCAAAGCTGCTTGGTATGTGAACCTACATGGTTTAGCCTGAGGAGAACTGTGTGGGGGCAGGCCTGGGCCTGGGCTGCTGCAGGGCCATCCTTTCTCACTACCTCTTTTCCTACTTAACTGTCTGGTGCAGCAAGAAGCTGTTTCTCTAATTTTCAAGTATTAAGGATGCCCTGTCTCTTGGTTAATCCCTGCTCTTCATATAATACGACCTTGGTGGGAACTCTCTGTCCTGGGCAATGGCTCTGTGCTCCCTCTGCCTGGCCAGCTCTCTCTGTATTTTTGTATTTGGCACTGGCTGTGGATGCCTGAATATATCAGCTTGGGTAGCTCATTCCTTGTGCCAGGGTTTCTGTAACGAGGAGACCTGAGTTGCTTTGTTGTGTTCCCTGAGCTATGCTGTGTCACCTTAATATATGAATGTACTTGAATGTCACCAGACAGTTTAATTATTTAAGCAGCAGTGGCCAAGATTTTATGACATGGTGTAAGAAGCACTGTGCAGGGCTAACTTCAACTTTCTAGAAAGTGACATACTTAACGTTTTCCTCTTTCAGAAATTAAATTTGAAAAGATAAGAGGTAATCTGTAGAGTCATGGTGGCCCATCCCAGCTGGGGGCTGGGTGCTATTTCTGGGTGGCACACACATGCAGGCAGCAGGGCTCCTTGGGGTGCTTCCAGGAGGCTCCCAAAGGAGATGAGTCACTGCTCATTCCTGCAGGGTCACCTAAGGAACCAGAGCCTGCCAGCAGCTCTTCCTCTGCTGAAGGAGAAGGGTCACTGCCCCCAGCACAGATCCCTTCCCTCTGCCCCCCTTTCTTTTCACCCTCCCTCTCACATTTTCTACATGTTAGCAAGTTGTTGGTGATGAGGCTCACATGTTTGCAGGAAAATGCTGTGCATTTACTCAAAAGTCTTCTAGAACCCATCTTAAAGCAAAAGTGAATTTCTGCCAGGTATACCAGCTTGGAAAAGGCAAGTGTCTGTCTGAAAATTGGAGTTTCAGACTCAGCAGGTATGATCATGTGGCTGAAAAGGGTACAAGATACCTCAGTTTTGTGGCTTACACAGAACCTCCCTCGGCCAGCTTGCAGTACTGAGGAAAATACTTGAATTGAGCAAAACCTGTCAGTCTCTTGCTTTTTTTTCTCTCTTTTTTGTCTCCATTTGGATAGGTTACAGCTCTTTATTGTCAGCTTCTGCTCAGGCTATCTAATGACTATCCATTTTGGTGTGCAGGGCTCTGAGGCCAGCTGCCACAGGCGCCTTCTGTCCCCAGTGACTGGTGTGCTGGCCAAGAGCCAGCATTCAGATCAGCCCTCCTGCTTCTTCTGCCTTAAATCCCAGGTCTGGATCATGTAAACAGCTGGAATTGGAGGAATAGCTGCCTCCTAATGAAGCTGAGGTTGGGAAAGCTGTTTCACTGTGGCCTAGGTGTTTGTTCATGATTTCTAGAAAAAGTGAATTCTTGATCCTTGTGTTCCTCTGTGTCACCTTTCATGCTGGACTCACAGTATTTATTACATCTTTTTTTTATGTGTTAATGGTTGGCTTCATGGTGGTGTTGGTAGAGTAATACTTCCCTACAAATTCTCTGTAGGGGTGCAGTTATCTTGCTTCTAGCTATAATCATCTTGCTGTTACTAGGTTTATTATTCTGACCTAATAAAATTCCCTACTTGGTAAAATAAATGCCTTTTTTTTCCCTAAATATGATTAGAAAATCCTGTCTGTTCTCAAGGAGTTGTGTGAATTAGTGTGGTGGCAGAATTCCTCTGAGGTTTCCTTTAGTGAGGACAGAGGCCAAAGAAGCATTGCTGAGTTTCTGCTTTAATTACACCCCAGGCATGTAATTTCTTGCACAAATTATTATTTTCTTATGAAATCTCTGCATGAACAAAGGGAGTCCTTGATGTGCACACACCACTCATGTTAATACCAAGGCAGGGGAACAATTGTAACAGTGTCAGGTAACATCAGCTGTTAAATGGGGCCCTGTGAGTATTAAGTGACCACAGAGGACAAATCTCAAGTTCTACTCTGGGTGCTTTGCCTTCTGTATCATGACTTGTAGCTGTGTGAGTGGCAGGGCATCCTGCCTGTTGCTGCAGGCAGCTCAGATTTTTTGACCCCATCCATGAGTAGCCTCCAGTGGTTACCCCAGCAGAAAGGTCTGGAGTTTTTTGGCTGGGTTAATGAGGTTGTCAGAGGAGCAGGGGAGCAAGGTAAGTGCAGGGCTTAAGTGGATGTGTGAGATGACTTGTAGTGGCAGTAAGCTTCAGATTAGTTCACAGCTGCTTGTGAAACCACAGCCCTAGGCTAATAGAAGCTGATTTTGAAGAACTGTGCCCAGTTTAGAAAATCTGCTTTGTTCCTCTGGCTTGAGAGCATTAAAAACTTCCAAATGTCATCTTAAAGGATCTGATTCACTATGTGTTAGAAAGTAGTTTAACTTTTGTGCTTGTAGCTGTGATGACTGGCAGCAGTTCAGGGTAATGGAGGCATGACAAGAATTCCTCAGTCTTTTCTGCCTGTGCCTGAGCTGCTGCATCCCAACTAGAACCAGATTCCTCAGAGAGGGACAGGGCTTTCCCACACCCTCACTCCAGTGTTACTGCCCCATAATTCTGTAAATTTTTTTATGTGTGGTTACTTTTTGGTATGTGTCAAATTTTAAGATAAAAAACTTTGTTGCATACTGTACACAGACCTCGTGATTAAAAAGCATTTTTTTCTTCTTAAGTAATTCTGGTGTATTTGCAAAAGAATTTTTTAATGTGGTGTCTTCTATGTACTTGTCTCTCACTTTTTCCATTACCTAGGTTTGTTATGGGAATTCAATGATAGCAAGTTCCCAAAAGTGATGTTCATCTCAAAATTTATGTGCAACTTGGCTGCTTAAGGCTTGCAGACCTTTTAGATTTTGGATCATATTTTCACATCTAATAGCTGTATACCAGAAGTGTCCTGTAGTCTGTCACTCTCAGAAGTTAAAAGCTGAAAACTGAGGTCCTTTGCTTGCTGTGTCTCTTGCTGTGTTGGGTACGGAGCCCCAGGTGATGGAAGCTGTGGGTTTGTACTCATTTTTTCTGCCTGTTAAAACCCCCAAACTTATGGAAGAGTTACAGTATTTTGGAAGTGAGGCAATGTCCTCTGTGGACACAAAGAATCTGGGAATATGAAGTAAGCTGATGATCTGTAAAAAGGAAAATGCTGCTGGGTTCCTCCAGGATGGATTCCGGTGGGAGGCCAATACAACCTCACCACTCAATGAACAGCTGCTGCTGCAGAGGAAAGCGTGGCATTTCTTGTAGAAATCCAAGCAATATCATATCTCCCTGTGCTTATATATATTAATATCCTACCTTCGGCTAGGTGGTTCAAGGCTCCTCCAGCAGAGCTCGGCCAGCCGACCAACCAGCGATGGTTTAAGCACAGCTCTCACAGTGATGAATGGCCGTAAAGGCAGTGCTGGGAGCCCAAGGCGGCAGCAGCACAATGCAGCACCAAAGAGCTATTGTAGGCACGGATGAGACTATAATAGACTGGGGAGAGAGAGTGCACTTAGAGGTTAATGCGGCCATGGCTGGGCAAAGCCGGCTTCTCTCTGCGGAACCATCTGCCGCCCTAACAAAGAGCTGCAGCCGGAGCTGCCGAGCTCCGCGCATCCCTCGGACGCTGCCCGTTGCTTTTTGGGGCAGTGCCCGTTGCTTTTTGGGGGCAGCGCCTTCCACGCCCGGGCCGCTGCCCCGGGGCCCGGCGGGCGCGCTCCTCTGCGGGCGGCCTCCCGCGGCCCGGGCGCGCTCCCGGCCGGCTGCGCGCGCTGCCGTGCTCCGGAGCAGCGCAGTGTTGGGAGCGAGGATTGGCTGGGCACTGCTGCAGTGGGGACGCAGCCTGGGTGCTCAGCATCGCTGCTCAGCATCGCTGCTCGCCCGGGCTGCCGCGGGGATGAGCCGGGAGGCGCAGCTCAGTTGGCAGCTCTGAGAAGCTCCTCTCGGAGAGGTTCATCTTTAGCTTTCCTCCTAAGCGCGGCGTCTCGGCTTCTCTGTCCAAGCCTCCAAAGCGCAGCGTCTCGGCTTCTCCGTGCCAGGGGGCTTGTGCTTTGTCTGTTGCCATCAGATTTCTGAGGCTCTGGTACAATGAGCTGCTTGTCAGGCCAGGCACGACTGCAGTAGCAGCAATTTCAAAAGGCAGGAAGCATCCGCAGGAGCGGTCTGTAAAGAATCGGAGCCGGTGGAGTCGCTGGGTTGAACCTCCCGCTGGCTGCCGTGCCGATTCCCGTCTTGGGGGTGCTTGGTAGTGCAGTCACATCATCCTTGGCAGCGGGCAGCTCCTGAGCGCTCAGGGTTTCCCTGCCTGGGATGCTCGCTGGAGCAGCAATGCTGCAGACCCTGTGGCATTTTCTGTCTAGCTTCCTTCCCAGGGCCATATGCCAAGGTCCTGCAGATGAAAAAGAGGATGAGGCCAGAAACACCACCCCACTTCCAGGCCCCGGGGAGAAAGGGCCAAAGGTGTTGGGGAAGACACAGGACAGAGGGACTGATCCCACTGAAAGGAGACCAACTATCCTACTGGTGGTTGGACCCGCAGAGCATTTTCCAAAGGTAATGGGATATCCAGGGGCCTGAGGAGGGGTTGGTGCACATGACAGTGGAGTGTGTGGTCTGCTGGGAGAAGGGGTACTGCAGGTGGAGTGTGTGAGTAGCTGTGTGTGTGAATTTGGGGAGGGGGGAGAGGAACAGGAAAAGGGAGCAGGGTCTAACGTGTGCTTGCTAGAAAGGAAGGGGGCGGGGGGCAGGGGAGTGACTGAAGAGAGGAGGTGATCTAACCTCCCAAACATGATGTTCAAAGTGTGGGAGAAAAATGCTGTTTAGGGGCATGGGGGAATATGGGGGCCTCCAGGGTTCCTGGGCAACTTGTAAAAAGCATGACTGAGAGGACAGGGAATGATAATGCAGGTTAGTGGCGAGTCCCACCCCTGCACCGGAGACCGGCAGAGAATCAGATGCATCCTAAAATGTTCTGGAGTCAGTCTCTGGTAATTTGGCAAGCCTTTGGTAAAACTTGCATGTTTTTGAGCAAATGAGTAAGTGGCTGTATTATTTGAATGGCAGAGCCCGGAAAGAGTAAAGTCTGTCCCTGGGGAGCGGGTGGCATAAGGGAGAGACTAAAATCTGTGTGGGGATGGGAAGTTCCCAGGGGGTGTGCGAGTGGGGAGGTGGTGGGGGCGCACAGTTGGCAGAGAATAAATGGTGAGGCTTTGTCTGGGGGGAGGCGAACAAAAGCTGCTTAGTTTAGTGCCGGAGCTTCCAGCACAGCGCTGGCCGACTGCAGTTCTGGCTTATTTAATGGAGGGAGTGCTGCCTGTCTCCCCTGAGGATGGTGCAGTCAGCTCTGACTACATGTGGTTTAAAACCAAGGGTGTGACCTGGGATTAGGGGGGAAGGAGTTGGGTGTAAGGCCGGTGAAAGGTGGGAGGTGGGATGATACTGAAGGGCTGCAGCAAGGATAGGGGTGTGTGACTTTCAGGATCCAGCTTATTTGGCAGGGAATTGGGCATGGTTGTTGCTGTGAGCTTTCCCTTTAAAATGAGGGATGAACAGGTTTAAATTGTAGAGCGGATTAATATCTGTTCTGCTGCTGTTTTGAATGGAAACAAGCAGGGCAGCATTTCACATTCTGGGGAGAAGAAGCCACTCCCTGCTTGAATCAGACTGAAAAATCTGCAGGGACTTTTGCCTTCATCTCTATCCTTAGCAGTTAGCAATGTGCATCCCCTTCCAAAAAAAGAGCATGCGCGTTTTGAGGAGGACTTTGGTGCACAGAGGTTGAAGAAGGACAGAGGCTCAGAACTGAAGGAAGTGGTGACGAAAACCTTGGAATTATAGGGCTGAAAATCTCTAGTGTCTTCCAGAGAACAATGGTCTCTCAGTCAGGGAGAGCCCATCTGTTCACACCTGGAAATAAAGCTTTCTCTGAAAGCTGATACCAATCTCCTCTTTCCTGTGTGACCCTGAGAAGCTCTGCTGCATAGGAATTGTAGGATTGGCTAATGGAGAAATACCTAGAGGATAAGGATGTGGTAAAATGGAGTTATTGCATCTTAGGAAGCAACTGCCCATCTGCCAGGAGGTTGTGACTGTGTAATTTTAGCTTGCCCTGATTGTAAAGTAAAACACAGTGTAAAGCTCTTCTGTTGAGGATTATGCAGATATGTTTCACCTTGCAATTTGGGCTGGCTTATGCTTCATCCAGCCCATGGCTCAGCTGATGGACAGAAACTTGTTAAGATGCAATGACGTGTTTGTGCTTGATCAGGTATCAGCGTTCCAATTACCTGTCTGAAGGAGAAGTGTTGGGAAAAGTATCTTACAGCCTTAGAGATAAGTAATCAACCACTGTGAGCAAACTGTTATTTGTTGTTAATAGAAAATATGGGGGCTTTTGTTCTCTGCCACTGGCTGGCTGTGACCTTGGGAGCAGTCTCTTGACTGATAGGCCACTTCATTTTGTAAAAACACCTGTTACTACTTCTCTTCTAAAATAGACACAAAATATCACACGTGGTACTGAGGTTTCTGTAAGGAATTGAAGTATAATAATAAACTTGACTGGAGGGGCTTCCTGGCCTTGGCTCTTCAATCTTCACTTGTCATTGCTATGTTCCTTCTCAGATGTTTGCCTGTTTAAAGCTGTTTCAACATGAGGCTGTTTTTGCAAAGATGGGGAGAAAACACTGATTGCAAATGTGTTATGTTGGCCCTGGATCTGTGTACACAGGAAACAGGCATGATCTGCTCCTGATGTCACCATCTGGACTTGTAACTTTGGATCCGTGTGTTGTCGGTGGAACAGGTCACCTTTCCTGGTCACCTTTATGTCAAATGCCACATAGTGCTCTCTGCTGTGCCTGGTCTCTCTTCCTTCCCCTGGCAAAGCCTTGGCTGGTTGCAGCTCTTTACTCTGCTGGGGTCTCTTAAATCATTAACTCCCCTCCTTCGTACACTGTACACTCTCTGTGCTTTGTGAGGACTTTCTGTACTGTCCAATTAATTATAAGCTAGTTTCCAGAAATTAAAAAAGGCCAAGTCAGCAGAACCCAGTGAAACCTTCTAGCAATAGGTTTGGAGCTCAGAAAGCTGTTTTGCCTCTGAAGGAGGATGTTATGTGACTGTGACGCTTGCTGCTACTTGGTATTTTTAGAGCCTTTTTTTTTAGCAAAGTAAATTCAAAATTAAACAGCATACTTTCCTGCTCCTTGTATGGCTGCATCTTTCCATCCCTTGGGAGGTACATTCTGGAGGTGATGTAGTAAACCAGTGATGAAGCTGATGCCTAAAAGAGTACAAATGATTTGGGAAGGTTAGCAGGGATGGCAGGGTATGGAAACTGGTAACTCGTGCAGCATGTAAAAGAGCCAAATCCTATAAATAAAATGAAAATGAGTTTGCTGAAGGGAGAAAGAGCTGGGTTTGCCCTCCTTCACGGCTCACTTTTCTTGTCATCAAGGAACCTGCAGAGGGTATTAGCCAGGCTGGCTCCACATGGCCCAGAAATGTGTAGTTTCAGTGGCCGAATTGGTGGATGGAAATATCAGGGAGGAGTGATTCCATTTGAGCTCTGTGCCCTGTCCTTGGTGTGCTCAGGAATAGACAGTGCTAATGAGGGATGTACTGTCTGTAGCTGGCACCTGAAGCTCTGGGCTGAGTGTGCCCGCAGGGGCTGGGGCAGTGGGGCTGGCTCCCTGTGTGCTGAGATGTGGGCAGTGACCCCACACCAGTGCCCCAGCAGCACTGATCCCTGCAGCTTTGGAGAGCTGCCTGGCTCTTGAGGATTTCCAGCTTTACCAGGATTTCTTTTTAGCTGAAATACAAAAACTTCTTAATACTTGTTTAAGTTCCCTTTGTCATTATAACCTGAATTGCTGGTATAAACTTCATTTGTAATCTGTCTCTCCTTCTTAGCTCACTGTCCTGTAATTAATACCCTTCTTAAAATCAGCTTTAACCTCATTAGCTTTCTCCTTTCCTCTGACGTAGGTAGTAGGGCTTTTTTTCCTAAAATGTGCCGATTTTGCCTTTTGTCTCTAGCTGCCAACTCCAAACAGAGTTTCTTAGGAAAATCTGCATCATGTTGGCATAGCAACTGAGCTGCCAAGCAGCTATAATAGTGATGCTTGGCAACTCGTGGGAAGGACTACGGAGGATCTTAAGGCTTTGTGAAGCAAATCTGAGTTAGATTTGTTCACTTACTACCTGTTGCTGGGGGTGCCTGCTCTGCTCCCCTCAGTGGGGGCATTTGGTGTTGGACAGTGGGGTGTAGGAATCATTAGGGTGCTGCTTGCAGTGAGACTGGACTCGGTGGGAAGGCTGGGGTGTGCTGTGGGCATGCATGCAGTGAGCTGCTGCAGCTGATCTTTAAGAGGATCTGGAGTCCCTGAGAAGATCCTGTTTTCATGCAGAGAGACGTCAGCAGGGAGTAGGTTAAGCCTGGTTAGGTAACCTGGCCATGGTGCCACGGTAGTTGAGGTGCCCCAGGAAGGGCAGAGGACACCATTGTAGGTCACGACTCCCAAGGGTACTGAGTTGCTGTGAGTCGTGATCCATTAAGCTTAAAAAAAAACCCCAAAACCCTTGAAATTAAGCCACAGATGAAATATTCCCCGTTTGTATGATTGACATGAAGCTCCATGAACAGCTCATTACAGACCTTGGCTTTGCTTTAGAGAACAAAATACCACGGTAAAGACATACAGGCCCCCTGTGCTTGGGGGCTTGAGGAGGGGAGTGCTGGTTGGACTTTGCTCTGCCAGGCAGGCTGTTCAAACACAACAAACACTAGAAAATGTTGCTGTGTCCGCAGCAGTGGGGAAGGCTGTTATCCTGGCTGGCTTGAACCAGTTCAGCAAACACACTTTGTTACTTCTAGTGCAGACAGGATTACAGCCTTTGGGTTATTGGCTATGGCTTTTTGCATCTTCCCTGCGTGATAGCTTCTCTCTGATTAATACCAAGCCTATAACTTTATTTAAAATTCTTGTTAGCAGTCAGTGATTCTGTCCTGAACAGCATTGTTGCCCGCTGCACGTTGATACGCTCTCTGGAGAGCTAGGTGTTACCTTGTACCTCAAACTCCACCAAATGCTCAGAAAGCTGTAATTATACCTGCATTAAATGATTCTTGTGCCACACTCCCTCCAGCCTGGCTTGCTCCTAATGAGAGCTCAGGAACTCGCTTACAAAGCAGTTAAACTGTCAAGGGTAGAAACTGGAAAATGTTGTTTGGCCTGGGACACTTCTCTGGCTTCTCTATAGCACATACCTGACTGCAGTGTTTAACTGGAGTCAGAAGAGGATGAAAAATATTAAGCTGGTGTAACTGCTGTGTGGATGCTTAGCTAGGAGGCTTAGAAGCAGCTGGGGCTGTTTTGAAGCCTGCCCTTGATTTGGGTGATTTTCTCTGTATTTGGCTCAATGACAAACCTCCACAGGCTTTATTGCTGCTGTGTTGGTAACTGGAGTGCTACAGAGGGGAGAGATCTTTGTGTGCAGGGGTTGTCTGCTCTTAGCTGGCACATGTGGTTTCAGAACTTGAAACCAAAGCCAGTCAACTCTGGCATAACAAAATAACCTTGTAAAAGTGGAAAACTATTGCTTAAGCTGGCTATCCTAAACGTGTATTAAAGCAGTAAGTGTCTGGCATCCTGTTCTTACTGCACTTTAAAAAAAAAAACATTTTTGGGAAGACAGTGACAGTCCTCCTGTGTTGCATGATGGGAGAGGTTGTGATCAGGACTGGTCCCCACTGTGCTATTTGTGTAAATCCCCACAGAGGTGAGAGCAGGATCAGAAAAGGACTGATTGGATGTAAGGCACAGCAAGCGAGTCTCCTGGCCCTTGGCCAAAGCGTCCTGGGTTAAGAGGGACACCCAGTAAGAGTTAACTGGCAGCGAGTGTGATGTAAGGCACCAGGGTTTAATGGGAGCCGGGTGTTGAGCAACGGGAGGCGGCACACGTGTCTCCTTGGTATCGGCTGGGTGGGACTGAACAGCCCCGGCTTCCCTTTTAAGTAGAAGGGCAGGGCTTGTGCAGCCAATCCCGCTGGAGCCAGGCTCACTCGCAGGCATGTGTCATGAGGCTTGTTGGCATTTCCTTTCCACTAGGTACTGAAATTAGCTCAGGGGAATCACTCAGTTTTACTTCCCTTCCTTGCTGGTCGGACTGAGCAGGGCAGCTGAGTCTTGGGCTCAGGAAGATGCTCTGCCTCTGTCTGTACGTGCCGGTGTTTGGGGAGAGGCAGGCGGAGTTTGAGTACTTTGAGTCGAAGGGGCTGCCGGCCGAGCTCAAATCCATCTTCCGCCTCAGCCTCTTCATTCCTTCCCAGGAATTCTCCACCTACCGCCAGTGGAAGCAGGTATGGCCCTGAGAGAGGAGTGGAAGGGAGGGAGTGAGCAATGGAGGGGTGGTGTCTGACACCTTGAGTGGTTCTCTTGAGAGGGGGAGAAGTTCATGATGGCCCTGTTGTAATAACTGAGTGAAACATGGAAATGCTTCTCGTGCCCCTTGGCAGGGATTGCTGAACCGGCGTGAACTCTTTTCTTTTTGATTCTTTTGTTTTGAATTGGGTGAGGTCTCAGTGCCTATAAGACTATTTAAACCAGTTGATGTGAGTTAAATAGAAAAAAATGGGGTTTTCCAAACTATGGAGCCTTCTGCTTCTATGGGTCTGTTCAGATACAGCATTTCACATCCTCTTCCTCCTCCTTACATCCTTCCATGTGCCTCCCTCTGACAGCAGGGCTGTAATGTAGAGTCAGCTGAAGCTGGTGAAGGTGAGCAGGTTTGTGCTGTGAGCAGGAGAGCAGCTCTGTGTGAGTGACTCAGCCAGGGGAGGGTGGGCTGAGCTGGGGAATGTTATGCAAGAACCTTCTGCTTTGCTGGGGAAGGGACATGCACTAAATCCATGGAGTTCTCCATCCTGATGTGTCACAGCTCTTGCTTTCAGCTTGCTGCTACTTTTTTTTTTTCATGATCAGGCCCAGAGAGCTGATTATTGATCAGCCAAGCAGGGGAGGCTTTTTACATCTCTGCAGGGACATGGACAACAGTCTGGAAGGTGTGTGGGTTCCCACAGTGTGCTGCAGGGGCTGTGACCACAGATGACCACAGGAATTTCTGCAGCCTAAATAGCTGTTAATGGCCAGATTTCATGTTTGCTGTTGAAAGTGAAGAGGTGCAGGCAGATATTTGTTCACACCTCCAGAGAAGATGCTGAGAGCATGGCTTTCTCACCCCTCACACGTGTGCCCTGGGTTACTGTCGGGCAGGCAGTGTTTCTGTGCTGATTGTGGGGGAGGAAGGTAAACAGGACAAAGCTTTTATTGCCTGCGGTCTCTGATCACTCAGGGAGCATTTCTGCAGTTGTCAGGGCGTGCTGAGAGAGAGGGAGCAGTTGCACAGTCACATCTCTCTTACAGTGCCTCCAAATTATTAATGCCAACTGGTTGGGGGTTGCCAGTGAGAGGGAAGCCCTGATTCAGCTGTTCCAGCCCAGTGTGCTGACAGGAGAGGGGTGTTGCTCTATATTTAGCTCACAAGTTGGATGTGAGGTCGTATCTGAACTTAACAACAGTCATATGATAAATGGCAGGTTGGGAATAGTGGGCATACCTTGGAGGTCAGGGCAGCTGGGACAGTACTGTCTTATTTAAGGTTCATAAGTGATTAGGAGTAATCCTCATAGCATTAGGGCTAAAGAGACAGGACTTGGTGAGTAAGGGAGGGCATTTCAATAGCAAATTATTTAGTACTGAAGTAATTTAAAATGACATTGAAACAAAGACTTATGGCTTTGTTTCACTCAGACAAAGGGGACTGATGGTCATAGACTGAGGATGTATCACAGTGAGTTTAGGCTTGCCTAATACTTTGAAGACTAAATATTGAACAAGATGCTGGTGAACAGAGGGTTAACCCAGTGTTTCTTCTCAGCTCAAAGCTTTTTTTAACAACCCATCTGCTGTTAACATAATGTTACAAGAATTAAAACAAAACTTAGGGTGATGAATCATACTTCATTGAGTGTTGCTCACTGATTCATGTTGGAAAGGACTTAAAGGCTGTCAAAAGCAAGTGACTGAACCAGAAGGGGGATAGGAACTCCCTGAGCCACATTCTTGCAGTCTGGAGATCACCTCACCTGTCAACATCCCCAAGTATGCCCTTAGAGAGGACAGTCCATGGGCTATTGCCTCAGTGAGTTGCAGTTGCAGTGAGTTAATTAGTCATTTACCTTGTCCTAGATGTCTGGCACAGTTTGATCTTGATTTTAGCTTTGTCCTACTAAGGACCTATTCTTGCTCCATACTCATCTCATGGAAACTTGTGTAATTAAAGCACATAGCTTCAAGGTGCCTAAACCAGTTCACAAAGGTTTTTATCATTGGCTGTGTTCACTAGAGCTGGACAGGAGTTTGCTGGTTGGAGTTAGTTACTGCCAGAGGGAGCTTACTTCTCTAAGGATTGTAGTAGGCACAAAATTCCTTCTCCTGTTCAGTTATTTTTATTACCTCAAGTTTTGTGATTCATGCAAATCTGTTGACTCATACTTAGTTCAAGAACCTTCACAAGGACTTTGCAAGGTGTTAATCAAGATATAGTCCTGAGGTTAGACACATGACACTGGCAGAATATCCCTGATAAAAACCTGAGGCATTCCATCTGTGTAATGGACTTTGGGAAACAGTTGGAATCAGGTGACATTTTTATGCTGCTGCGTTGCTCAACTCTCTTAGCAGAATTACAGTTCTGTCATCTACCTTTTGGAGGAAAAGTCAAAGTTGTGTGGGAAATGTTTTTTTTAAATATGGTAGAAGAGGGGATAGATCTGTCTGAATGAACAAAGGAACTGACAGTTCTTGGTTGTTTTCTGAGCAGAAAATTGTGAAGGCTGGAGACAAAGACCTGGATGGACAGCTGGATTTCGAGGAATTTGTTCACTATCTCCAAGACCATGAAAAGAAGCTGAGACTTGTTTTCAAGAGTTTGGATAAAAAGAATGATGGTAAACACCTTTCTCTTGCTCCTGGGTGGACTGGTGCATGTGTTAGCCTGTGGTATGTGTCCTTGACCTCCCTGGCTTGTCTTTGCAGGCCGCATTGATGCCCAGGAGATTGTCCAGTCTCTCCGGGACCTGGGAGTCAAGATCTCTGAACAGCAGGCTGAGAAAATACTGAAGAGGTGAAGATTCCACTGGTTTTTCTGTTTTATGTCGAGGGAGCTAGAAAGAAATGTAGGGACATGGAACCCATCTCTTTTTCCCCTGTATGCACTTTCCAGAGACTTTGGTTCCTCCCTTTTTTCCTGTTACTTTCCATTTTGATCGTTCCTGTGAATTGATGTACAATTATAAAATCATAATGCTTTGTTGAGACTTACTGTCAGAGTCTCTCTCTGTTAAGGGAAGTGCTTGCACCTAAGCTGATTTGCATCCCTGTCTGATTGTCCTGCTGCCCTGAGCTTGCTGCTTTGGAGAGGGAGTGTGCAGTTGCTCTTTGGAAAAATGCTAAGTGCTTTATGCATGTGGCACTAACCTGTTAACAACCACTTATTTGTGCTGTTTTTTTCCTCTTTTTTTTCCCTCTGCTACCTTCCCTCTGTCTGTTTGCCTGTGTGTCAGAATAAGGACGGGACACTTCTGGGGTCCTGTCACCTAGTAAGTATTATTTTCCCTTCAGTGTCAGTTATGTCCCTGAATTTGGTAGAAGGGGTTGCAAATACTGTTGTGGGCTGGTTAGAAGGGAGAGAGAGGGGAGGAAAGAGAGAGCCCACTTCTACCTTGGCATTGTTTGGTGAACAGATTTCCTAGCTTTGTCTTGTGTCTCTTTAGAAGTCTTCTAGTAGTTGCTTTGCAAAGCTTTTTGGTGTAGGCCTGGATAATCAAAGGGAAGGGGAGGAGGAATTTGTCACCCAGTGGGAGTCTGTACTCACCTGATGATCAATCTTTTTAGCATGGATAAAAATGGGACAATGACAATTGATTGGAATGAGTGGAGAGACTATCACCTGCTGCACCCCGTGGAGAACATTCCTGAAATCATCCTCTACTGGAAGCACTCCACGGTAAGAAATAGCTCCTGTACAACAGGTCTCAGCCTTTGCCCAGCTTCTTGGTCCAAGTCCTGGCCTCCAGGAGCTGCTATCAGCAGTACTTATCTTTCTCTTCATGGTTCAGAGCTTCCCTGTAGCACTGGAAGCTCAATTGCTTCCTGTCCTCTGCTGTAATCTTGCCACATATCACTGTCACAGCTGCTGGCACGGCTGATGACGACTGCAGGGAGATGAGGGTGTTCTCTTGGTGTGCACCTCCAGGAGCTCCTGCCAGTGGCCAGCCCCAGCTGGTTCAGGACCTGTTAGAACTAGAATCTGATTCCACAGGCAGCCATCCTTCCTGGAGTTATCTGTACATGAATAGTATATAATGAGATTTAACTGGCTGCGAGCCTGGAAGGTTCTGGAGAGCTCCAGTTTTTTTTGCCATGCAGCTGCCTGAAGTTGGCCAGTTTGTTCCTAAATACGACCCACAGTATTTTGATGTAGACAAATGTTCAGCAGTTGCCAGGTCCTGGGAGAGAAATCTTGACAGTTTCCCCTGTGACACGTTCTAGCAGTGGCAGCTCCTGTGGCCAGGCACAGCAGTCAGTGGCTGTCGATAAGCTTCTGCCTTGGAATAAGCAGATCCTGTACTTCAGCACTTGGCGCTAATAAAGAGCAGTAAAACCTTGGCAAGATGGTAAAGCATTTCTCAACACCTTCTGCTTTTGCAGATCTTTGATGTGGGAGAGAATTTGACTGTCCCTGATGAGTTCACAGTGGAAGAGAGGCAGACAGGGATGTGGTGGAGACATCTGGTTGCAGGTGGAGGTGCAGGTGCCGTGTCCAGAACCTGCACAGCTCCCTTGGACCGTCTGAAAGTGCTCATGCAGGTATGATGGAGCAGTTCCAGTTTGTTTAAATACCTGAGCAGATTCCTTCAATATTTATGGTTACCTGGGAGGTGATAATGTTCATCAACACAGTACAGCACTGTGGCCAATGTTAATCTCAGCGTTCTTTTATTGGTGTTTTTAAAAGCATTTTAAATTATTTGAGTGATCAAAGTGGTATAAAAAGTTATTATTCATTGACTAGAAAAAGTACAGAGAATCTTTTTGGAGGTAGACATGTCAAAATTGTCAGTAGTAAGTTTTATGGAAAACTTGGGTTTTGGTGAAACAGGTTAAAATCCTGTGTTTCTGAGGCCACGAGAGTTGAAATGAATGTCGTGGTCAGTTGGCAGAGCTTGTATTCCATATTGAAAGTATTAGAAAGAAGTTGGAAAATTTTGATTTTAGCTTGCTTTGTCACTGCATCTGCTCTTGAACCAGCTGAGAAATTGATGGGTAGTTGATCCTGTCTAGGTGTGGGAAAAAACCCAAGACAGTTGCCTGTTTAACCTTTCCTCCCATTCCAGAGGGAGATATTGATTAGATTGATTAGTTAACGCTAGACTTGGCAAAAAAGAAAAGAAGCTTGCTTCCCTATTGTAGAAGTTATCTGGAAGGGATTAAAGCCTTGGCAAATCTCTGGGTAAATAGAAAAGCGCCCTTTTGTCCCTGGATTACAGAAAAACGTTGCACTGTCGTAATGGGGACTGGAACTAATCCAGGCTTGTCCCTCTGGCCCAGGTTCACGCCTCCCGCAGTAACAACATGTGCATCATCGGCGGCTTCACGCAGATGATCCGCGAGGGCGGCCCGAGGTCGCTCTGGAGGGGGAACGGCATCAACGTGCTCAAGATTGCACCCGAGTCAGCCATCAAGTTCATGGCCTATGAGCAGGTGAGGGAGGGCACAGACAGCTGTGGCTGCAGAGGGACAAGCTGAAAAGAAGGTGATGGCTGAGATAAGTCATGGAGCATCAGTGTCTGTCTGTTTTGGCTCCTGCAGATCAAACGGTTCATTGGTACTGACCAGGAGATGCTGAGGATCCACGAGCGGCTCCTGGCTGGTTCTCTGGCTGGGGCCATTGCACAGAGCAGCATCTACCCCATGGAGGTGAGGCAGGGGGCTGTGACTCCAGCCCAGGAGGGCTCAGGGGTAGGGGCAGGGATGGGAAGACGTGGGTAGAACACCAGCACTGTGATATTTAATTAATGAGTTCTCAGAGGTGGTACCAAGCAGAACTGCTTGCAGGAGACACATGCTGTGGTCCTGACAGTTGTGCTCCTAAGAATGACTTTGTACATTATTCTCCTGCTGGTTCTCCTGTAGGCCTTCATGCAATTTATTCCTGTCTTCTAGGTTCTGAAGACACGGATGGCTCTAAGGAAGACAGGACAATACTCAGGCATGTTGGATTGTGCCAAAAACATCCTTGCAAAGGAAGGAATGGCTGCCTTCTACAAAGGCTACATCCCCAACATGTTGGGAATCATTCCATATGCTGGTATTGACCTGGCAGTCTATGAGGTATGAAGCCTTTAACCTATTGTTAGGTTAAGCCTAACAATTATTATATTACATTTTATTTTATTGTTAACCTGTTGTAGGGCTGTGCTGCTTCTGTGGCCTTATCACCTATTAGTCATGACAAGAGTTTAAGTAATTTATCAAAGCTTTCTTGAGCAGTCTTATGGGCACAAATGTATTTTTTTTTACCTGAAAATGGCTTAAAAGATTATCCAATATGATGATTCTAGTTCATAAACCATAGTCAGCATCAAGCATGGTCCCTTGTTTCTTTTTTTCATGAGAAATTTGCAGCAGAAAATTGAAGGAGGGATTTTCCTCAGGCTACGGCAACAGCAGCTCAAAAAGATTTGAGAAGCCCTGTGCTTCTGGCTGAACTTGCCTGGAACTTTCTAGACCTTTACTCTAGATCTTTCATGAAATGTGATACTCCTTTGCTTGCCCCTTCCCTGCTAATGTTGGGCTTGTTCCTTCCAGACTCTAAAAAATACCTGGTTGCAACGCTACGCTGTCAACAGTGCTGACCCCGGGGTCTTTGTTCTGCTGGCCTGTGGCACCATCTCCAGCACCTGTGGACAGCTTGCCAGTTACCCTCTGGCCCTTGTGAGGACACGCATGCAGGCCCAAGGTGAGAACTTTTGGGACAGTGGGAACTCCTGCCTTTGTTTTTGAGCAAGGCTAAAGGTTCTGTAGTGTAAACATTGCAACAACAGCCTCAGCTGGTCCACGCAGCTGAGGCGTGGGCTGTTTGTGATGCTGCAAGGGGACAGTGGACCTCGTGCTGCCCTTCCAACTTCTGTGGCCAAGGACCTCCAGGACAGAGGTTCTGTTTTGCTGAGATCAGCAGTTCTGGGCTGAGGGCATCTGCAGAGCAGTTTGAGAAAATACTTGCAGTGTGGAGCATGGAATGGGTAGCTGAGAAGTTAATGCTGTCCCCCACCTTTGCTCTGGGAACATCTGAAAGCACATGGATCAGAACTGCTCTTGGAAACAAAAGTGTTTTCATCACATAGGCTGCTAAATTATTTATTGTGGCTTTCCCTGTTGCAGCTTCAGTGGAGGGTGCTCCTGAAGTGACCATGAGGGGACTGTTCAAACACATTCTGAAGACAGAGGGAGCGTTTGGGCTTTACCGGGGTCTGGCACCCAACTTCATGAAGGTGATCCCAGCTGTGAGCATCAGCTACGTGGTCTATGAGAACTTGAAGATGACTCTGGGCGTGGACTCGCGGTGACCAGGAGGTGCTGAGGACTCGGAACTCTGAAATCTTGGGATGCCATCCCAAGACATATAAGCCATCTCTCATTCTGTGAATGTGTCGACACTAAGCTGACTAAGCAAAGCTGTGAAATCTCAGATTGTGAGTCAGTAAGGAAGGGGGAGGGGAGGATCTGGTGTCCTTTGCCATCTTGCTACTCAGAACTCCACATAAACCATCTTGGGGTCCCTTTTGTTGGGCCTTTTGGGAGACCAGGAGATGAACTCCTGGGAGATTGTAAGGCTGGAGTTGCTGAGGTCAGTTCCCAGCAGTATGACAGAGTAGCAAAGATTTGGGTTACAGGTCTGCTCTCAGCATGCTGCCTGTACAGAGCTGTTTGCCTGCAGATGAGCACCTTCTGACTTGCTGAAAGAGCTTCTTTTTCCATTCAGAGAGCTGCTTTTTCCATTCAGTTGTTTAACTTCCTACCCATTGTTTAAATTTGTACAAACCTTGTGTAGGAGCTGCTGCCACACCAGGCTTGTCATGTTTACAAATATTCCTTTGGGTGGGAAACATTCATGTTCTGCTTCCAAGAATTGACATGAAATGTAATTTTGATCTGTACTGGTTTGGAGGGCTGGTGGGCAGTGGTTTATCCAGCCAGGCTGAAGGTTACTTAAGCCAGCCTGATGAAGAATTAGGATTATTTATTTTTTATAGGTTTAAGTGTGTCTCATAAACCCACTAACAAGATGCACTTACTAACAGAAGCAGCAGACTAGAGCCTGCATGCCTGTATCCTTTGCATGCCGGGATTGGCTTGTCTTATTCTCTGCAGGGGCTTGGAAAGGGGAAGGCAGGAGAGCCCTGGGCTGCCCGGCACTGTGGTGCATGGCTTTAGTGAACAAAGACAAAACAACTCCCAGCTCCTGTGCAGCTGCGCTCCCAGCACGACGTGAGAGCCCCTGTGCAGCGTTGCATGGACCTCTGAATTCCATCCTGCCTGGTGCCAAGGAGAGCTCGTGAACCTTTTCCAAACCCCGTGCCTATGCTGCTATCTTATCTCTTTAGACCTCTTGGTAGATGGATGTTCAGGTTTCCGTTGGTGCCGTGGGGGCCCCAAGTCAGGAATGTCTGCTGTGGGAAGGGGTGTTAGGGAGAGGGGCTGGCTGTCACTGGGAGAGGTGAGCTTTCAGTCCTGAAGACGTGCTTGCTTGTCTTTCAAAGGGTGCTTTTCATAAGGCTAAGGGAAAGAGATGGCTTTAAAATTTCTCTGATAGCATTATGGGCTGCTTTAGTTAATAGGATCCAGCTTCTGAGGCCTGGGAGATCCTCACCCAACTTTTCATTTTGGGTAAAATGGACCAGCGTTGCATTCCACTGTTTTACTGCTTAAAGCATATTTATTTTGTATTTATTTGAACAGAGTTATGTCACACTATTTTTATAGGTTTGTTTAAATATTGTTACTGTGCTTGTATTTCTTCTTTAAAAAGTTCTCTATTAGTTCTTTTACATCACACAGCTGAGTCGTGGGGAGGGATGCTAAAGTCACTTGTGTACCTGCCCTCTGGGGCTTGAACTGCCTTTCCCACGTCTGGGTTTGTTGCTGGAGGACCTCAGCCCAGAGAAATTCTGTAGCAAGAAGCCATAGGAGAGAAGGGAGCAGATGAGGAAGCAGAACCTTGGGGAGAGGGTGCACTGTGAGGCTTGCCTTAGCCTGGAATTGCCTCTGTGCACAGCAGAATGGCTTTGGGTGGATGGCTGAAGTTGGGAAGTGGAAGGTCTGTGGATGTTGGATGTCACAACAGTTAATTAAGAACGCTTGGGGGAATTTCTAGGTAAGGGGGGAAGAGAGAAATCTCAGGGACTAAAGACAATACACATTTCCAGAGAGATGGAAGGAAACTTGCACTTGGACATGAGCTGCTGCAGTTGTGCTTCGAGGCTGAGTCAGCAGACCCTGCTGCTGAGCCAGTGCTCATCACATGCTGGAGGACACTGTGGAGATGTGTGTGAGAAATTGGAAAAGGATTTGCTAGCACTCAACAGCTGCTTTTTTTTCTGACAGATTTTGGTGGCTCATGGAGTGTCTCCCAGGTGAGACTCTGCCTTGACTTTCAGTGCTGTCAGTAGTAGCCACATGGAAATCTAACCAACAATGGATTAGTGATATGATTTTTTTTCCCCACCCCCCTCTTCCTGAGACCTGTCATAAATTCTGCCGTGGCTCCTTCCTACCAGTGTGGCCTAATGAGAATATGAATATCAGAATGCAAAAATCAATGCAAAATGACAACCATCTTTGTAGCTGTAACCACAAATTGTTATAATGCAAATCTAACTCGGATTCTTCATGTAGGGAACAGTCTGCTAATAAAGGTCTGATAAAGAGATACCACGTCTCCATCTCTTTCTCTGTGGTTTATTGGTGCTCTTTGGGGCCAGACTCTTCCTGGGCTAATTATCACCAAGGACATTGACACTGGGAAGTTTCTCACTGTGAGGACCTGGGAGAACAGAATTCATAGAAGCAAAGCCAGCAAGATCAAGGCTGACAGTGTTGGTGATGAGTCAGGGATGTTCAGACATTGTTTACCTGTCTCTGAGTGTTGCTGGACTTTGCTCATCTCTGCAGTATCCATAACACTCTGTTCAGTGAAGTGAATTGCCCAGAAAAACTGAAAGCTCTGCTAGAACCTGGTTTATATGGCTTTCAAAATAAAGGCTTTGTACAAGTTTTTTCATGAATAACAACCCAGCCAGGCACTACCCTTGAAGGTCATGCAGGAGCCATAGCTGGAAGTGCAAGTGGCCTCTGATTTGGTTAACAAAACCTGCTGTGGGGGCAGACTGGCTTTTTTTTCCTTATGTCTCCTACTGTAATTCAAGGCTTTTATTCAGCTATAAATCTGCTCATAAAGTCTGGGTCTTTGTAATCTGAGCCACAGCTCTCCAGTGGTGTCAGCTGAGATGGGCCCTTGAACTGCAGCACTGGAGGCTGCTGCCAGCACCCCCTCAGCCCCCCTGCCCTCTGGAGAGGTTGGGGAGTTATGTTTCACGTCACAAGCTGATAAAGAGGTGGGTGAAGCAAGGGCTGGCTGGGTACCTGTGCCTCAAGACCTGGAGGGAATGGGCTGAAGTTATTTTTTATCCTGCAGAAAAGCAATCTCAGGGAATCTCCACAATTCCCTGACACAGGAGGGTGCAGTCAGGTGGGGGTCAGGCTCTGCTCCCAGGGAAAAAGGGACAGGAGGAGAGGCAATGGCCTCAAGCTGTGCCAGGGGAGGTTCAGATTGGACATCAGGAGGAATTTCTTCACTGAAAGATCTGTCAAGCATTGGAAGAGGCTGCCCAGGGAGGTGGTGGAGTCACCATCCCTGGGAAATGTCCAAGGAATGACTGGATGTAGCACTCAGTGCTCTGGTCTGGTTGACAAGGTGGGGATTGGTCACAGGTTAGACTTGACCTTGGAGATCTTTCCAACCTTAATGATTCTGAGACCTTGTAAAATCAATTTGGACTTGACCTTGGAGGTCTTTTCCAACCTCAACGATTCTGTGATTTTTGTAAAATTCATCTTTGCTAGAGCAGTCACTCCAAAGGTTTAACACTGAAATTTCTGCCTGGTAAAGGCAGCTGGACAGAAACAGCACCCTGGAGCTCCAGAGAGAGTCACAGGGCTCGCTGCTGCCTTCCCTCTGGCTTTTCTCATTTTCTTCCTTTTTAAGGAAGAGAGATATTTTGAGTGCTTAATTACCAAGTAAGAGCTGAGACTGAGTTACTCTCCAGACATGCAGCAGCAGCAGCAGTAGTCTCTTGTTATACTTGTCCACTTTTACAATGGCAGTGGTGGTGCTGTCCCCGCTTTGGGGCTGGGATCAGGGGTGTATGAGGTGCCTGATGAGTGCAGGGGTGTGCTGAGGCAGGGAGAGCAATGTCATTCTTGGCACTTCTCACCTCCGGGGTGCTGAGCTTGCTGAGAAATGAGAAAACATGACATTTTCTCTGGGAAATCAAAAATCGAGTCTGGGTTGGGTTAGCACTGCTTCCCTCTGGCAGGAGGATGATTTGTCAGTGTCAGACACTGTGTGCAAACCAAGCTGTGGATGGACATGAGCAGGGAGCACTTGTCTGGTCCAGAGCCTTTGGGCAGGAACATCTGTCCCACCTGGGCTACCGGGCAGTCAAGCTGCTGTCAAGACAATTGGGTGGTTCCTTTTAGCTAAGCCCCCTTCTCCTCAGGCTGTACAGTCACAGGTACCTTTCCAGCCTTCTCTATATCCCTGTTACTCCTCAAATCCTGGGTTTGCTTGTTTAAAATAGTTAATGATTGCCCTCTCCTGGCGGGTCTCTCTCACTGCTGCACTGCAGCGCTGCTTTTTGGCAGAGCACTTAAGCCCAGCTGGGAAGCTCCAGGCTGACTCTCCCAACTCCGAGCTGGATGATACACAACACAAGGTGAATTGGTTGTTGTTTTGTTTGTTTGTGGGTTTGGTTTTTTTTTTTTTTTTTTTTTTTTTTTGCAAACCCCACTTCTGACCTCTTCAGAACCCTCTGCTTTCAAACAATTTGGCACCAAATCACATCTGCTTTGAAGAAAACGTTTATTGCCCTCTGTGGGGTCAGTTCTCTGCACTCCCAGGCCAGGGAGTACCTGGAGCAGGTGATGCTGTGACTGCAGCCACGGCCTCTGGGTGTGGGCTGTTGCTGCCTTCAGCTTCTTTCACTTGACACACCTCCTGTCAAAACAACGAAAACAGGGTAAGCGAATCTGCCAAGGTGCCAGCAAGAGAGAATTTACTCAAAAGAGAAATATTTTCATTTCCCCTTTTAGCTGATTATGTCTAAGAGGGCTTCCCCTTGCTGGCACAGGCACAGACACTGCTTGCCCAGGTGCTCAGCTCCTGCTGGTGCCATTTTCCAGGCCTGTGCTGCAAAGAGAAAACCAAGTTTCTGCAGCAAAGTTGGGCTAAGTGTGCTCTGAAGGAAAGGGGGAACTCAGACTTTGGGGGAAATGAGTAAAAAGCTTGTGCTGCTCAGGCACCCAGCATAGGTTTAGTTCTGTTAGTGCCTGCAGCTGATATGGGGCTTTGTGAAAGCTCTGGTGCTCTGTTCACATCCATCCACCTCCTTCAGCCTGATGACAAAGGTTCCCAAAATGTTTTCTGTGATTGTTTAATTGGTTTTTACTCCTCAGGTGCAGTGGATTACTTTGGCCAGTAACTGCCAACTCCAGTTGCACCAGTGCTTGTAACCACAGACAGTCCTGGCTGATTCCCCTCATTTTGCCCAGATTTAAATGTGATCCAGAGACTGCAACCCCCCCAGTCCACAGCTGTGTGCAGTTAATGTAGAGGAGCTGGGCTCTGCCTCCCAGGTGCTGCTCGTTTGCTAAAGGGGAGAGGAAACCTGACCTTGCCCCAGGTGCAGCCCCATTTCAAGGGTTTTCACTCTCTGCCTCAACATTTTCTGTCTCTGTTCTCTGTTCCCCTGAACCTGTGGGGCAGTTTTAAAAGAAGCCTCTCAAGGCTGGAGGAGTACTGGGGACAATGTTGGATTCAGCCTGGTGGGGTTTTGGGTACCTCTGAAAGCTCAGAGCCTGCTGATGTGGATGAGCAGGTGGCCAGGACAGAGCAGCAAAGGTAGGATGTTTTTCACCTTCACTTTGCAAACAGGAGCCCCTGTCAAGCTGACTCAGGCTCTGGGTCATTTGCAGGATAAAATGGCTTAAACTGTGTGGCAGAGGTGAGGACTGGACCTGGTTAATGTTTTGGTGGAAAACCTGAAGAAAAAACTCCCTGGGACCTCCTTCCCTTTCTGCAGCTCCTTGGGGGCAGCTGGTCCTTACTGGGGGGCAAAATTAGGGGGTTTCAAGGCAAAATTAGCAATTTCAGGGCAAAAATCCCTTCCCTCTTTCCCCCCTGGCAGGGGTAAGCAGGCTGTTACCAGGGTCCCCAGCAGAGATGCTCAGCTGTGGGCATTTGCTTTAGGGGTGCTATTTTAAACCTCTGTTGGAGCAAGCCTGTGGTTATTTAATCCCCCAAATAATTTCCAACACCTTGAAAACATGTCTCCAAGACCCCCTTTTGGCAGCTGGGGGTGCAGCCCGGGGTCTTGCAGCCCTGCCTGGCGGGGGCTGTGGTGGCTTTGGTGGCCCTGTCCCCCCCCAGGGTGCTCAGTACCGTTTTCCAGGGCGCATACACGATCTGCTCCGCCCGCAGCCCCAGGCACTGGGCGTGCTGCTCAAATTCCTCCCGCTCGGCCGTGCTTATTTTCCTGTCCCGGGCTGCAGAAGAAGGATTTGTCAGGTGTTAAGATACAAACTGCTGGCCTCAGCACAGCTCTTTGTGCCACATCCTTGTCCTTGCTGCCCCCCATCCCCACCAGTGTTTGCTGTGGACGTGGCCTGTGTGGGGGTCTCTCACCCCCAGAGTGAACACATCTGAACAAAACCACCCTTGGGCACCACTTGTTTAACCCTCTCCCAAACAACTCTGGTCCTGTATGCTTAAAGGGGTTGCAGGATGGTTTGATACTCCTGGGGTGTCAGGAGGGACTGAGGAGGAGTATGGGGGCAGTTTTCTCTATGTGTCTTCAAAGTCTCTTAAGCAACTGCTTTGCAGCCTGGCAAGATGATTTGGAGCCCTATCAGGGTCAAAACTGCTGCTTTGTGGGTTTGTGGTTAAAGCTTGTGTGATCAGCTTTAGCACTGCAAAGCCACGTGCTCTGCCCTGGGAGGTAAATACTGAAATATCATGGTTGGCTTGAAAATTTTGAGATTTTTACAATGACATCGATGCTGAAATGTTTTTGCTTCCTGTTCTTTGAATATTTACGGTGTGAGTTGGTTTGGTCTTTAACTTGCTCCTCTTTCCAGGAGATGTGGGGTTTAAAGGGGTTTGCAAATCCCATGACCCCTGGAGCATTGCTCTCAGGAAAGTCACTGACTGTCAGTGAAACCAAGCTGCTGTGTGGTTTTAGTTGATAATTTTGTGTGTGTGTTTGGGTGTCCCACAATAGCTTTAAATTAATGTAGGATGGAGTTTCATACCATAGAGATACTGCCCCAAATACGTCCTTTCCCTCTGCATTTGGTACTGGACGAGTAAAAGGTTTTCAGAGCTCACGTTCATCAGCATCCCTCAGTCTGCTGGGTCTTGGCTTGGAGAGAACAGATACATTAATTCAAGTTTTCAGTGCTGCAGCAGCAATAAACTCCAGGTGTGGGCAATGTCAGTAATCTCTGGGATTCAGCCCTCTGTAGCAGATGAGGACAAATGTCCTGAATTGGGGCGATTTTTTTTGGCTCTTGGTTTATATAAATTGTATTTCTTTAAAATGAGGCCGTGGTGTGAAAGAGCCGAGGTCCCCCAGCTCCCGTCCTGCTGTTGGGATGTGCTGGATGAGGTGGTGTGTTGGGACTCAGGGTGTGAAGGGTCAGTGCAAACTGCACCCCAGGGAGTTGCAATTCCCACCCCAGATTGACTCACCCCATTTCCTCAGCGAGGAGGAAGCAGCTCAGAACGAGAGGCTTCCTTAATTCACTGAAACCTGCCAGGAGTGTTCCCTCCCTCCCTCCCCCAAGGGATTGTGAAATAGCTTCACAAACAGGACGGTGTTCTCCTGCAGGGATGGGAGCGGGTTTGCTCCTGGCACAGCGTTACTCTGTGGGTTTAATGGGGTTGGATGGTGGGGCTGTGATCCCTGGGGTGCCCCAGGAGCAGGAATAACCTGGCTGCCCCCGGGTTTGGAGCCCACCGAGGCTTCAAACAGGCAAAGAGACTCAGGAATAAAATGCATCAGATAATGTAAAACAGGGACATGGGTCCTTTGTGTGCCTCAATCCATGTGAAGGCGTGGGCTGGGTGATAACCCCCCTCATGCTGCTCACCGTGCTTCACCAGCGTGGCATTACCGGCAGTGACTTCCAAATAGGTGAGGTTGTGGGTAAAACATTGGTCCCCCCTGGAGAGAGAGAGGGAGGGAAGGGGGTGATGCCATGGTCTGGAAAGGACCAGCAAAGCCCCGGCCCTGGTCCTGACCCCACACCGGGGATCTCCCACCTCCTCTCGGGGTTAATTTCTCTCGCTGTTAAATTCAAGGTTTCTCCCGTGCGTTTGCCTGACCTCCAGCGGCAGCTCGTGGTCTCAGCCTTGCCACTGCTCCCCCCATCCTTGGTGCTCAGACGTTTTCCACCCTGAAATAACTGAAACCTCAAAGTGCTGCTTGCGTAGGCACGGGAAAACTCATCCCCTGAAATTCTGACCCTGTGGGGAAACAGCTTGTGGTGCCTGGCAGAGCCAGCAGCCGTGGCATAAGGACTTCTAGAGAGGTCATCTCCTTGCCTGCAGGGCTTGGTGAGACCTCTGTGCCCTGCACAACTTGCCTAAACCTGCGACTGTTGAAATAAATAAGCAAATAAAGGGGATGAGGGAGGGGGTGCACAGAGCAGGCAGGAGAGACTCCTTTTGGAGAAACCAACCCGGAACCGTGCTCGTTATCTTGTGCCGAGAGGTTTTAGGGCTGCAGCAGGGAGGGGATGGGTCGAGAGCACAGGGACCGCATCTTACACGGCCACGTAGTGGCTGATGAGCAGCTCCTGCCCGCTGGCACCGGGCTCCAGGCGCAGATAGGCGTGGTCGATGAGCAGCATCTCCACGCGGTGCTGGGGGAACTGGGCAGCCCCTGCCACGTACAGCCACGTCCCCAGCAGCTGTGGGGACGGAGGGAGGGACAGCGTGGTGACAGCTGCTGGGTTTGCAGGAGAAACCCTCAGGTTCCCACCCTCCCCGTGGCAAAAAAATTGCCAGTGCTGCTAGTTCTCCCTCTGGCATTTGCAGCGACAGGGTGAAACATTTGGGAATGAACTGGGGGAGGAAAGGAATAAACAGCTGAGCGTGGGGGTTGGGAAGGGTGCTGGCTGTGGGTGCCCTGGGTGGTGCGGCAGGGTGAGGACAGCCTGGCTCCTTCGCGAGGGATTTGCCCCAAAAGATGCCCAGCCTTGTTTCAAGGTCACTGTCGGGAACCTGAGAGAGCTGGGTGACTCCAGGTGCTCTGCACAGCAAACATTCCCCGTTCGCTGCAGGCGTTCCACCGACAGCACCATGGCAGGGCTGCTGGGGGAGCAGTGGGGACAAGGTGAGGCGTTCCCCTTTCCCACGGGACAGCGAGGCTTAGCAGAGCCCCCTGAGCTGACTGCAGGCGTGGGGCAGCCCCGAGGCTGGCGTGTCTCCTACCTTGGAGGCCGTGGCGTTGTCCGGGCGTTGGGCCGCGCAGGGAGCGGCGTCCGTGGGCAGCAGCGCTGCCAGCCCCAGCATCAGCACCAGCCCGGCCCTGCCCATGGCTGTGCTGCACACCCAGTGAGCTCTGGGCTGCTCAGGCAGCCCCTCTTGGCTCCTGCAGCCCTGCTGGGAGGGGACAGGATGTGCCCGGGGCTGCCGGATCTGTGTCGCAACCCCGGCCATGCCCAGGGAACAGCCACGTGCTTGGCACCTGCCCCGGCCTCGGATGTGGCTGCTGTCAGCAGGCGTTGGTAGGAGTGGGCTGGTGGTGGTGCAGTTAGTGCATTTAAATCTTCAATCTGCCCTGTGTTTGCCCAACAACGGGGCAGAACGAGAGGACACAGCCTCAAGCTGCCTCAAGGGAAGTACAGGTTGGATATCAGGAAAAAGGTTTTTCACAGAAAGGGTGATAAAGTACTGGAATGACCTGCCTGGGGAGGTGGTGGAGTCACCATCCCTGGATGTGTTTAAAAAAAGACTGGATGTGGCACTGGGTGCCATGGTCTGGTTGAGGTCTTAGAGCATGGGTTGGACTTGATGATCTTGAAGGTCTTTTCCAACCTGGAAACTCTGTGATTCTGTGATGATTTTGCCCTGTGAGCAGACTGCTGTAATTGCCTCTTGCTCTGCTAATGAGATGTTGTGCAGCCCTCCCAGTGCTGGTTTGGCTGCAAACCCCCACCCCAATCTCAGGCAAGCCAAAGAGGCTTTGAAGAGAAGGTGTTTTTGTCATTCCTGCCAAAACTGGCCTTAAAAGTGGTGCTCATGGGCCTCAGAGGTCACCCCTGTGTCCTGTTGGACACATCCCCTGTGGCAGCTCCCTGACCCTCCCTGTCCTGCTGCTGTCCCTGTGTTGTCAGACAGGCAGGTCTTGTTTCCCTGGCATGTGTGTGTGCCTTTTCCTCTGGCAGCAGAGCCTCCCTGAACACTTTGGTCCGGTTCTGGGTGATGGCTTTTCCCATCCTCTCCCCTTTCCCCTCCTCAGAGACACTTGGGGGAGGTGCAGTGTCACCTCCTGTCACCCCACCCTGCAGTGACCCCTGCACGAGCCCGTGGTGTAGATGGAGCCCTGTGGGATTTGGCTGGACAACTGAAGGTGGGGGTGTTCAGGTGCTAAAAATGTTGTGGTGGGGGAGACTCGAGGGGGTTGGCAGGTCTGTGTGTCACCCTGATGGCTGGGTGCTCGTGTCCCAATGTCCTGGGGCTGGGAGGGTCCCCTGCCACTGCAGAGCTGGCCTGAGGGACGAGCCCCTCTGTGCCCACTGCCACCCTTGGCCCTGGCTGGGTTTTGTCTGGAGCATTTCACATCTCTGGGTGAGTTTGGAGGTGCAGCACCATGGGCAGGAGGGCGTCCCAGAGAAGATGGAGAAGGAGCAGCCAGTGGTTGAAACTCAGGAGTTTATTTTGGGCCCAGCTGAGAACAGTGAAAACTGGGTGTTTAATCCAGGAGGAAAACCCAAAACATGACTAGGATAAGAGGTTCTGAGGCTGTGCTGAGCCTGGCTGGGGCAGGAGGAGGATGAAGCAGCTGACCTGGTCCGTGGGGGTTACACCAGCTGTGGACCTTCATTGTCTTCATCGTCTTCACCCTCGGGCAGGGGACAGGCATCCTGTGGGAGAGAGGAGATTGGCTTAGAACCACCAGGAATGGCTGGGGTGGGATGCTCCAGGAGGAGTGGGGATGCACAGCAGGGAAGCTGGGCTGGGGACTAAATTTACATTCCTCCCAGCCCCCCATCCCAACTGGAAACAGAACCTGGCCTGGGGCTCATCCACGGCGGGGAGGGGTTTGTACCTCTGTGGAGGTGTAGAACATATCCTCCTCAGTGAAGCCCAGGCAGTGCAGTTGGGCTTTGAACTCCTCCATGTGCTCCTTGCTCACATTGGGTGTCCGTGCTGTCAGAGAAATGGAGAAGGGGGGAATGATGTGGAGTTTTAGGGTTCCTTTGCTCCTGGGTGATCCCCATAGTGGAGACAGGAGCTCACTGCCTGTCTCCATCCTTCCCCTCTCTGTATCAGGGGAAAAGGGGCTTTTTGCCCAGCTTGTGAGGACTGGAGGTGTCCATGCCCCTTGATTTGCCCCTGGGGATGTGTCTGCTCACCTGAGAGACTCATACTCGGGAAGTCGATGTCGATGTGGTTCAGGATCAGCAGGTCTTTGTCACTTTGGACCACTCCGACCACAGAAACCACCTGGTTATTATCAACTGGAAGGTATGGAGAGAGTGAGATTTCCCCACTGGCTCATCACCTTTTATCCTTGTGACTCATCCCAGTGGGGACCACTCTGGGCCCACAGTACTGCCACAGATGTGGTGTGTGGTGGAAGAAATTTTTTCCCCCCACCTCCAGACATGATTTTGGGTGCAAAAGGCTCAGGGTGCCACGTACTGCGGGGCAGAAGCAGGAAGGTTCAAGGGGTGGCTGAGTCCCCCCACCCCATCCCATCCCAGTGCTACAGCTGGAGCTTTACCATGCATCAGCGTGGAGTTCTGCTCAAAGACCTGGATCTTGGAGTTCCTCACCACACATGTCTCATTCCTGTGGGACAGAGAGGCCAGAGGGAGCAAATACCCCCAAGCTTGCCCCAACCAAACCTGAGGAGTTTGGAACATGAGCAGGATGCAGAGCTAAAATAAGTGTGCCAAAGCTGCTCTCCAGCCCCAGGTTTGTGGGGTGTCTCAGCCCAGAGGATGACACCAGAAGGTAGAAATGCCCCTGGGGATGGGGGAGCCAGATCAGGATGTGAATCCCTGTCCTTACATTCTTAAGATTTCAGTGATGTTGAGCTCATCCTCATGGCTACCGGGAGAGAAGGAAAAACTCCCAAATGTCACTGCTCTCATCTCTTTCAGGTGAGGAGGATACCTGGAGGCAGCAGCAATGTAGAACCACTGTCCCAGGATCTGCAGAGGGGAGCAGAGTGGGGAAGGTTGGAGGGGCTGTGCCAGGTTCACCCACAGCACCCTGTGAGTGAAAGCAAGTGCTGTGTCCCATGTCCTGCTGTGCCACAGCCAGGAGCACCCTGGGCAGGTGACTGCCCTGGGCAGGATCTGGGCTGCATGAGGGTCTCTGGGTTTTGTCCCCTTTCTGTTAAGGCACTGCTCCAGCTCCCAGGATGGCCAGTTCTTTCTGCAATGCTGTTTCTCATTGCTTTCCTCCCACTAAAAGCTCCCGAGGGACTAAATACTGTTTGTGCACTGAAGGGTCTGCGGGTGGAGACTCCTGACCTGAGCCACCATCACTTGAACGAACTTAAAATAGAGTGGTGAGGCACTGGGATGGTGCTGCCCAGCCTGGTCTGCAGGGAGATGGAGGCAGGAACCCCCAAAAGCACCTGCTTGTGAGATGATGGGTGCAGAGCTGCCAGGCTTCACCCCTTCCCTGTGCTCCTGTGCAGCGATCTGGGTTTTTTTTTTTTTTTAGGAAAACAAGCATGGACAGGCAGTGAGATAAACCCTGAGCTGCCAATGCTCCTCCTGTGTCCATAAGGGCTGGGGGTGCTGACAGGCAAGGAGAGGATGGGATGAGGGCAGGGCTTACCTGGGGGATGGTGCTGTTGCTGAAGGTGACAGGGACAGGCGGGGCGCAGCTTTGGGGCTCGGTGGCCAGGGCCAGGGGCAGCCCCAGAAAGAGGGTGAGGGTGGCCAACATCTCCTGGCCTGTCCAGGAATGTGCTCCTGCTCTGCCAGGCTGTTCAGCTCTGTCACTTATATAGGGGCTGCCAGCAATGCTGGACATCCCCAGCACCAATGTGCCAGTTCTGCTGCTGGGCTGTTTGCTCAGGAATGAAGCAACAGCAGGTGGAGGAAGTTCAACTTGCAAAATCCTGGGTTTCTCCAGTGTAAAAGGAGGAACTCCCCCTGCCCCACCTAATGCTTCCCCAATGGAAGCTTTTGTTCTCAGAAACTGCAATTAATTTTGTAGGTGCCTGGCAAAGTGCTCAGCAGCTTCAGCTGTGTTTGGAGACCTGAGGGACACTGAGGGCAGCAGGACACGGCTTTCCTCCCCAGGGCAAAGCAACCCTTGTGCAGGTGGCAAATAAACCCTCCCTGGACATCAGAGGGCTTCCATGGCAGCTCTGAGAGCTCTGGCCCGCACTCGCCTTGTTTCCCCTTGGCTTCTCCTCTTGGGAGGGCAGATGCCATGGGGGATTCCATGGGTAGGGGCCTTGGCTATGGGCAGGGAACTCATCACTGCAGTGGGCCCAGACTTTTTAAAAAACTATAAACTACAACCTCTTTCAATGCAGCATCTTCCTACTTTAACAGCGCCATACAGCTCCTCTAATGTTGGGCTCGTAATTAAGTGTGACGATTAATTAACTAAAAGCGTTTGCTTTCCCCCTGCCCTCAGCAGCTGCCTGCGGACCTGTGTGGCTCAGGGGAGGGACAACCCGGGCTGTGGTGCCAGAGCAGAGCTGGGGCAGCGCCCGGCGGTGCCGGGAAGGGGCAGAGCCCGGCTGGGCAAACACGGCTCAGCCCCCTCCCGCTGCCCTGGCGCAATCGGCACCAGCCGAGGCAGCTCCCCTGCTTTTTGTCACAAGAAAACCCAGGATTTTTTTCCCCTTTGCTCCCTTCTTTCCCCTTGCCGCCCTCTTTTTTTGCCCCCTCCCCCTGCTGTTGCCCCCTTTTCCCTCCCTTAGTTTTCCCTCTCCTCCTTTTCCCCCCACCCCATTTCCCTCCTATGCTTTCTCCTCCTCCTCCTTCTCCTTCCTTCTCCTTCCTTCTCCTTCCTTCTCCTTCCTTCTCCTTCCTTCTCCTTCCTTCTCCTTCCTTCTCCTTCCTTCTCCTTCCTTCTCCTTCCTTCTCCTTCCTTCTCCTTCCTTCTCCTTCCTTCTCCTTCCTTCTCCTTCCTTCTCCTTCCTTCTCCTTCCTTCCTTCTCCTTCCTTCCTTCTCCTTCCTCCTTCTCCTTCCTTCTCCTTCCTTCTCCTCCTTCTCCTCCTTCTCCTCCTTCTCCTCCTTCTCCTCCTTCTCCTCCTTCTCCTCCTTCTCCTCCTTCTCCTCCTTCTCCTCCTTCTCCTCCTTCTCCTCCTTCTCCTCCTCCTCCTTTCTGCTTCTTTTTTTCTTTTCCTTCCCCCCCTTTCCCCCTCTCCCCTTGTTTCTTTTCCCTTCTTTCTTTTCCCTTTCCTTTTTTTCTCTCTCCTCTTGCTCCCCAGCACTGTGGCAGGATGGGGACAGGGATGAGGCACAGCACTTGGATCCCAATCTTGTTGTGCATTTGGCATCCCAGGAAGGTTTGGGGTGTGGCTTTGCTGCCTCAGATCACTTGGGGGAACCCCTGGGAAATGGGGTATTTCTGCACCTCTTGCCCACCCCCAGTTTCTTATGAAGAAGCAAAAAGACCAAACAATTCCAGTCCTGTTCCATTGCCTCAGTTTTAAATATTTATTTAAAGTTAAAAAAAAAAAAAGGAAAAAGAAAAGGAAAGAAAAAAAGGCTTTAAGGTGAACAAATGGTAACTGCAGCCTTGAGAAAACACAAAACCAATGGCATGGGATGAGAAATGGAGAGATCTGGAGGATGGGGGGTGTGCAGGGAGGCAGTGAGTGATGGGTGGTGGTGATTTTGGCCTGGGGATGAGGTATTTCTGGCAGGGGCTGCGTGGAGGGCGAGGTATTAGGGACAGATCCTGTTAACCTTTTCCTATGGTGGCTGGGAACCAACCAGCAGGCAGTAGTGACAAAAAAAAAAAAAATACACAAAGAGAGACTCACAGATAATTTTTTTTTTCCCTCAAAAAAATAAAATCCATAGTCCATATGAGACATGAAAACTCCAAACAGGCACTGAAGAATTTCTGATACAGTACAGCTCTGATTACATCAATATTATTCCTTATATAGAATTAAAGATTACCATAATTATCCTCTTTAAAAAAAAAAAAAATCCTCCAAATTTACATACAGAGACTAAATTTCTACAAAACTTAACAAAACAGAACCCTTCCAAGCTTGGCTGGGTTCTGAAACAAGGTACCATCATGTCAGTCTTGACAGAGGGGCCAAGGGAAGAGTTGCAGAGCTGGGTTTGAACGTGAGCTTAGTCCAGGGAGTCGTGTGGGCAGCTCAGTACAGCCCAACTCAACCAACTCCAAAGAGCTCTCTGAGGCTCAACACTTCTGGATGAGCTGTGTCCCTCACTCCCCTCCCAAAGCAGTGAAGTGCTGATGAACGAAAAACAAAAAAAAGCAAATTTGCTTGTAAATTATCCCGTAAGTGATGTTGGCTGTGGTGTGAGTTGTGTTATTGACACCCATGGCCACTGAAGGATCCCTTTTAAGGTGGCTGTTTCTCTGATTTAACTGTAGAACATAATCTCCTCTCTTCCCAGAGAGATGATTCTGTGGGGCTTTTTTTATTTTTTTTTTTTTTTTTGGGTCTGTGGCAAGACATTGTAGCACCTTCACAACCTTAAATAAAGTCATATATATAAAATAACACACTTTTTTAAGAGCACCAGAGATTTCACAGTGAGAGGTAGAAACAAATCAGATGAGCCCATTCCCTCTCTCTATTTTAGCACCAATCTCTTCCCCTCTCCTCTTTCCACTCCCCCTTCTTTGCTTCGTGTCTCTCCCCTACTCCAACACCACATGTTGAGAGGGGAGTGTTGATTGAACTCGTGGAAGGAGGAACTTGGCTTTTTTTTTCTTTTTTTTTTTTTCCTTTTTCTTTTTGCTTTAAATAATATAATATATATATTTTTGTTTCTTCTAATATTGCACATCAAAATGCTTCCTGTACACAGAGCAGCCAGATTCAACTTGCAGCTCCGCCTGGGAGACCTGATGCAGCACGTGGCTGTCCAGAAGGTGACAAGCTCTGAGAGGGAAGCTCTATTTTTTTTTTTTAATTATTTTTTTTTTTTCACTGGAAAGAACATTTGGTAACTCAGGAACCAGACAAAAAATGGGTGGGTGGGTGGAGGGGGGTGGGGAAAAGAACAAAAAAAAAAACCCCACACGCTGCAAAGTCGCTTGAGGTTTCTCTTAATGTTTTCTTTGGTCATGGAAAAAGCTTTGTGTGTGGAACCACCACATCCAGTCCCCTGATCCCTTTGCACTGCTCACGTCCTGACTGATGCCCCCACGTCCTTGTTCTTCCTCCTTTCAACCACTGGCTGAGTTCAGTAGATCATGGGTTCCTGGAGACCTTGAGCCAAAGGCTGGAGCAAGAGTTGACCCAAAAGACACAGCCCAGCTGTCCTTGCTCAGAGAGGGGGAGAGCCCCTGTAAGGACAGGCCAGCTGTGGGATTGCAGCCTCAGAGCCTGGGTTCCATAGCTTGGTTCAAAGGAAGCAGACGGGGCCGACCTCGAGGTGATACTGCTGTCCTGGCTGGCCTGGGGGCAGGTTGTAGATGTTGACAATTGGCAGCTGCTGAGGGTCTTGTGTCCGGAAGGAGAAGAGGGTCCGGTGCCAGCGTCCATCCTTGATCTGTGTGGGGACAGAGAGACAGTGATGAACCAGGGGGGGAATCCTGCTGGAAAGGAAGGTGCTCCATAAGGTGTGAGCCTGAAAATCCCTCTGGGAGGCAAGGGACTGTCCCTTTGGGCTGAGCAGGGCTGGGTTTAGAGAGTATTTTGGGGAGCCCTTTATCAGGCTGATGGAAACTGAGCTTGAGTGGTACCACCAAGACAAACTCCTGATGCTGTGAGCCTGAACACAGCCCTGTGTCTCCTGACTCTGTGTGGCACCAGACAAGAGCCAGGGTCACCACCTGTGGGGAGCCATTCCCCCTTCTGCCATTTCACTGCTGCTATACATCACAGGTAACTTCAGAATTTAACAGGTCACTTCAGAATTTCATCTTTTGCTTCCTATTTGAAGGCCATCTGCTTCACAGGAGCTGCTACAGCATCCTGGAGTGGAAAATTAGTGAAGAACAGGCAAACCTGACCCTTCTCCCTTGCAGGGTGAGCAGCACAGGTGTTCTCGAGCCCCAGAATGGGCTCTGGCATTTCTCTCCCCTTCTTTTTCCTCTTTCACAGCAGCATACCTTGCAATCATCAGCTGCCACTTCTGGCCTGAGCTGCCCGCTGGCCTCGAACACCTGCCCGTTCCAGGCCCGGAAGCGCAGGGCGTTCTCCGAGGGTTCCTCAGAGGAGCCTTCCCTCCAGACAGAGGTGTTCAGGCAGTGGATGGTGATGTGCTGCACCACCTCCGAGCTCAGCAGCCGCAGGAAGTTCATCTGGACCCTCCCGATGTCGAAATCCAGCTGGAAGGTGACAGAGAGGTCATGGGGGCAGGCTGCAGAGGGGAGCAGGGTTAGGGCAGGGTGGGACAGCAAAGGGGGGTCCCTGTCCTCTGCTTCATTCTGCACCCCTGTCCAGAGCTGGATCTGGTGTGGATATGGACACAAGGGCCAGATGCCAAGTCATTTTGGAAAGTGTTTGTGGGGACACAGCAGCAGGTCCTTTGCTTTGCAGAACAAACTGGAAGGGCCTTAAGCAGGAGGAAAAGATGTAACCTTCAAATTAAATACAATTTGCAAAGCAGGTTCCAGTTCATCTGCAAACAAGCCCAGATATTGCTATTTGTATTTTTAGTACAGGTACTTCCTCAACAAAAATCCCATATCAATAACTTCACTGGAAACTTGTGTATTTAAGCTGATCTCACTTCTCCAGGTGGCGGAAAACAAAATGTGAGAGTGACCCAAACATAAATTAAGTCAATAAAGGATTTGGGAGCAGCATGTTTGTGAAATTACCAGTCAGGTTAAGGCTGTGGGCTCATTAAACATCACTGGAACACATGGCTTTGTCTTGACAAGAGCCAATAACAGCCTGAGGTGCATTTTTAACTCCTGAGAGCAGTTCTGGGTGCTACAGCTGCACTAATGCTCCCCCAACCTGTGTGCTGTGCCCTTGTGGTCACTGTCCCCTGTCCTGGGACAACACCCACCGCGTCAATATTTGGCAACAGCAGTGTGGGAAGTGCTCTGGGGCTGAGCTGTGCCTACCTTGGAGACAGTGACAGGGCTGAGACACGTCTGGCCCCCGTTGGTGAAGTTACAGATGACCTGAATGGTGTCCGAGGAGCAGCCCAGGTTTGGGTCAATCCAGTAGGTACCTGAGGAAATGCAGGATTTGGGCATTAACAAGGACACCTAACCTGGAGAGTTTTGGCTCCTTGGTGCCTGGGAAGGAAGGAGACCCTGTGAAACAGCCCTGGGGAGGATGCAGCCTTGGCCACATTCAGCTCCTACCGTCGGTCATCTTCTGTTCACAGTTCATCAGGTCCCGGCAGATGCGTGCAGGGTTCTCCTTGGTTCCCAGGGGTCTTTTGATGCTCTGAATGAGGTTGCTGAGGTAGTGTAGAGTCTTAAAGATCTCTCCTCCATGGTCCAGCATGAGAAGGTCTGGATGTTGGTAACCCTGGAGAGAAAAGAAGGTGGTCAGGGTGCCTTGGGGGCAGAGGGTGCTGTAACCACAAGGGTTTCTGCATCATTTTGAGAAAAAGCGGTGGTCAAAGACAGGCTGTGCTGGTTTTGGGGCCAGTGAGCCACAGGCCTTGTGTTGTCCCAAACAGGACAATCACTGAAATGCTGGCAAAGCCACAGTGGCAAAGTCAGGAGGTCTGAAGCTTCACAAATAGGTGGCACAACAGAACTATACCCTTTAACTGGACCTTTGCCTGCATAAATTCCAGATATTCCACTAGAACAGTGACAAATCAAGGCTTTGTACAAACTTTCTGCACACAGAAAGCACTGATGAGACCATTCCCAGCCTCCAGCTCAAGCAAAGACCAGGGAGTTCACAAATCCCCTCGTACCTCTCTCTTGAGCGCGGCGTTGGAGTCGATCAGTGTCTGGAAAGGTGCCCCAAAGCCATCTTGTTGCTGGTGTGGTGTGAAAAAGATGGAAACTGAGATTGTTAGAAGTTGAACAATCCCTGATGCAAGAAAACACTCCTCAATCTAAGGCTGCAGTTCAGACGCTAGCAGAGCATCTCCTGCTGGACCTGTGTGTTTTCAGGGCCCCAGCAGCACCTTGGCTCTGCAGGACTTGATATCATCATTGACAAACAGAGAATGGCAACTTACAAACGAGGCTGGAACTCCTGGTGGTCCCTGGAAATCAAAGGGAAAAAGGGGCATCAGCCACTGCTGCACAGATATTCAGCCTTTTGAACCCCCTGTTCCCCTGGAGCCCCTCAGTGCAGGGAAGTGAGAGAGGCAACAATGCTGCCTCTATAAAACTCTTGGGGATGGTTTGGACTAAAGCACAAGGAACACTGCTCCATTCACACACAGGGTTTTGCATGTGAGGAATGGGGCTAAGCCATAATTTCCAGGGAGTGAACAGTCCCTGTGGAGAGTATCACAGCAATCATTTCAGCTTGTTTCAGGCATGAACTCTTCCCACATATACCTACCGGAGGGCCAGGGTGTCCTCGTGGGCCTGGAGGACCCTAAAGACAGAGTGGCATCAGTTAGTGAAATATCTCTAGTTCTTATTCCCATTTCTCATGGTTTTTACCAGCAGGAGTCTGTTCCCAGCTGGATTTTTGACACCTCACAGCAGCCTGTCCCTCAAAACTTTCAAAAGACAGGGGGTGGCTCCATTTTGTCCCTGCTCTGGGTACATTTGTCTACACCTGTTATTCCTGCTGCATCCCTTCTTCCCAGCCCTTTCAGCTCCTCAACTGTCCCCAGTGCCCTGTCCCCAAGAGCTCATCACATTCCATGTGTGCAATTACCCACCCTGCAGCTTTTTACATTTGCTAAAAGCAACTGTTTCATTTAAATACAAGACATCAGTCAGAAAAAGGGATGCCAGATACTTACCCTTGGACCTTGAAGACCCTGCAGGGAAAAAAAAAAAGTGCAGAAGCTGTCAGAAAATGCTCATTACTGACCCAAAATCTCCCTGTACACCCATGTGCTGTCCCCAAGGCACCTGTGCCAAGGGCTGGGTGCTGTACTGGAGATGCCACAGTTGTGGAGAACGTGGTGAAGTGTTGCTGGGTTAAGGAAATGGAAATTTTACCAGCAGAGTGGTGTGGATGTGTGTACACATCTGCAATCAGTGTCGTGCCCTGACGGGAGCCTGATGCACCCTGTGGTCACAGCAGAGCCCAGAGTGACTCCCTGATTGCTCAAAGTCAGGGACCCTCCCAGGGACCCCCGGGGTGGGACCAGCACTTACCATCTCCCCACGGCTGCCTTTGTCTCCCTTGGGCCCCTGCAAAGCACAGGAGGGGGCTGTCACTGACCATTCTGTCACTGACCGTTCTGTCACTGACCATTCACAGCCTGTCCTGCTGGGTGCTGCCCCCCAGAAGCTCCTTTCAAGGACTCAAGTGCATCTCAGACTCACCAGCTCAGGTTGTCACATTGGCCTCCCCATCCCAAAGCCAAAAATGCCATTACTGGCTGTTTTGGCACTGTCTGAGTTCATCTCACTGGTTTTTATCTCTGCCAGGAGCAGCCTCTGGACCAAGCTCTGAGTGGTGCCAGGCTTGTGTTGTCACAAAGCTGATCTTCCATCTGTGTTCAGAGCCTTTGGCATTTTAGGGCAGGCAGGGATTTTCAACACTTCCCAAAATCAAGTGGTTCCCAATTTAATATATTTTACTTTTATACATTAATATATTATTTTATATTTTAATTTATTTAAATGTGTTTCCACCCCCACTGCTCCCCCCAGGCCAAGTTCTTTAGAAACTCTGGCTTTCAAAAACCTGCAATAACATTCTTCTCTTCCAGTCTATTGAAAACCTTGCACTTCTGTATTGCTGCTCCTCACTTTTCAGCTAACAATCTCCCAGCAGCTGTCTGTGCAGCCAGAGACTGAGCCTGCACTTCCCTGAAGCTGCTGCTCTCAAAACCCATTTTGTTTTCCTGATTACAGCAGGATTTGGGAGCTACTTGTGCTGGCCTCAAACATCTTGGATCTCATGCACTTAAACTCTTCTAAAAAACAGAGGCAGGACAGAAGTGTGGATACTCACAGGGCTTCCTGTGGGACCCTGGATGCCGAGAGGACCAATGATTCCTTCTTTTCCCTGGAAAAGAAAAGATATGTGAAGCACCATGTGGACTTGACAGTCATTTTCACTAGGGCAGACTCAGTGAGGACACTGAACCTTTGCTGCTTGGTGGTGGTATTTGTAACTGGAATAAAAAACCCAGTTCAAACTGCAATTCCAAAGAGACAAGTCCTCACAGTATGGCTGTCACAAGCCTTGCTAAACCTCAGAAATTCCATAAATAGGAGATTTCAGTGCAGCTGGAGTGCTCTGTGCAGCGTGGCTGTCTCCAAGCCCCGTGCAGGTGTGGTCACCTGCAGCTGTGGGGCTCAGAGGTGGTGCCATGGCCTTGGGTACTGTGCTCCTCACAGCCCCTGAGGAACAGGGGTGAAGGAAGAAAATCCTCCCAAACACACAGAAACTGGAAAACCACTCACCATGAGACCTGGTGGCCCACGTGGTCCCTGAATGCCTTTGAACCCAAGGTCTCCTGGGGGGCCCTGTGAGCAAAAAGTGAGATGTGAGGTCCACTAAGTAACCAAAGCCTGTGTTCATGGCCTTGCTTAGAGCTCTGTTTTAAGGACAGGGCTGCTGCCTCTTGCCTCTGGGACTGATAAGATCCAATTTGCTGTAAATTTTTGTCCCACTCCTGTTTTGCAAGGCTCTTACTTTCGACAGAAACAAACAGTTTCCTCTTCAGCAGGGAAATTGTGCTGATAAAGTGAGTGTAATTTTCAAGTCAAGGCTGTCAGTGCTAGGGATGCACATCACTGCCTCAGGTGCAGGCTGATGGTTGATGCTGGAAATACAAATGTCAGAAAGGGGGAAAACAGCCACAGAATCTCTAGGACAGCCCTTTTCCTCCAACAAAGCATATGCAAGCACTTAACGAATGAAGATTCATGAACTAAAGAAAGTTGGGATCAAAACTCAATTTCCATAGTTCCTGCAGAGCTGCTAGCAATGCAACAAGTGTGACATTACCTGTGCCCCAGTAAGGTGAGACTGGAAAACCATCAGGTCACCAGCAGCCTCTTACCTTTGGCCCAAAGAGTCCTGCAATCCCTGGGAATCCTGACTCGCCGAAGTCTCCCTGCAGGTGACAGCCAAGGCAAACACAAGAACAAAGCACAACAGTAAATTCACTCTGATGGCTGGAGAGGGCACTCAGAGATGCACCAGGAGCTCAGCAGCTCCAGAGAAAGAGGAATCTGTGAGTATCCCTCAGTCTAGGCAGGGTTGATGAGAAAGAAGAATGAAAAAAAAACCAAAACTGGAGGAGGAACTACACAAACATCAGGCTAGAAGCAACTCACTTGATCCCTTGGATCTCACCAATGCCACCTTTTTGCCCCCAAAATGGGAGGCAAACCTTCACTATTCCCAGCAGATGCTTCTCTGGCTTGGCCCAGCAGAAGCAGGACACAGAGCAGCTACTCTGAGATTGATCTTGGAATTTCTTGCTGCAAAATAACAGCCTCAGAGTTCTCTAAAACAAGCTCCTCTTCTATTTCTAATACAAAATGGACAGACCTACTAATTCAAACTGTAATTTTAAACTGTGCTCATCCAAGCTGTTAAAAAAGTGCATGTTCCTAGAGCATAACCTCCCACTCAAACCCAGGATAACCACACACATCCTCAAATTCCTTTCCTATTCTACTCTGCGGGGACTGTTCCTCAATTTTTGTAAGAAAAAGAAAAATAAAATAGTTGAAAGACTATCAAGCTTGAATCAGCACATAGCATGTTCTCAGAGAATAAAAAACCCACCCTGGGTCGCATGTCCTTGTGTAAACATCCTCCTTTCACCATGTTTGAGATGGTCATCCTTTGATATTTTTGGGCTTCTCAGATGTCAAAATTCAGGATGATTCAACGTTTAAAAAAACAAAAGGGTCAGAAACCTTCACCAGATGATTCTTCTCCAGTGTTAGGAACATCAGAGACAGATATGCCTTGTTTGGCCTTTTGGCAGGGCTGTCTCACCCATTCTGACTGTGCTTTTTGGGGTGCATTACAATGGCTTGTTCACTCAGCTGTGAATGTCCCAAGTGATGGGGCTTCCACCCCCTTTACTGCACAGACATTCAGCACCAGCCTAGAAACCTCACTGTGAGGAAGCCTTCCCTAGAAAAAGGCCCTGACAGTGAGAAACTGCTTGGCAAGAAACAGCTTGGCTGGACTCAGTGGAGTGTAAGAAACTTTCCAAGGATACAAATTGATTTAACTGCCCATTTCTGGGTCCTGGAAAGGAAAATTGCTACTGACAGGGAACTAAGGTCTTTCCTGCATGAGGAGAATCAACCAAGCCTTCTTTCTAGAGGAATTTCAGGCAAAAGCACATGGAAAGTCAGAAGGGTTTAAATGTCATGGAGCCATCTCAGCTGAAGGAACATGGTCACTGCAGCAAATCAGGCAGTGACAATGTGGGGCAAAGGAATGTGTCACTTGTGTCACAGAGACAAAATGATCTGTGAGACTGATCTATGATCAGTGACAAAATGATAGATGGGGGTGCTGGTTACTACCTTTCAGCTTGAAAACGAGGTTTTATGTAAAACAGTCACACAAGTGTATTTTAGTGAGATCGTTTGTGTTCACTGTGTGCCTTGTTTCATATCAATCCTCATCTCTCTCCCAGAATGATGCTCAAGCTGACATGGGCTCCCCTGTAAGGACCCTCCCAGGGATCACCCTGCTGTCCCAGCCTGTGGATCCACACCCTCTCCTGCAGGAGCAGCCTGGGCTCAGCTCAGCTCAGCTCCATCACCACTAACCTGCTGTCCTTTGGCTCCAGGGTCACCAGGGCTCCCTGGAAGGCCTGTTCCTCCCGGTGATCCTCGCTTCCCTGTTTGGCCAGTCTCTCCAGGCAATCCTCTTTCGCCCTAAAAATAACAGAATTCAAGTAATTCCAAAGGACAGGAGCTAAATATAACAGCACTCAGCTGAAATAGCCATAGATGGAAGGCTGGAAAAGATGGCTCGTGGGGGTAAGGAGTGTGGTTCCATCAGGGGGTGGCCCAGGTTGTTCAGGATGCACAGGGTGAGACCAAGGTGGGCAGGGCTGTGTTCCCTCCTGGGCTGCCCACAGAGCAGGAGCCTCAGCAGAGCTGTCCCACCTGCATGGGGGTAGGGGGAGAAAGGGGATCAAATGTTTTCTCTTGGCACTTCCTACATTCTTTGTCCTGCCCTGCAGTTTCCCATAATCTCTTCCCCCAGCAGGCTGGCAATTGATGATTAATTCATGGAAAATGCTGAAGGCATGCCAAGAGCAGGACTTCACTCCAGAGGCTGCAAAGCCAACATTTCCCCCTGCATTGACTCTACAACTCCAACCCTGAGAGGGCCTTCTGCCACCCAGCACCACACTTTGCTCTGCCCCTTGCCAAGGGCCAGGAGCAGCACAAGCTCCAGCTGCTCAGCCTGGGGCAGAGCAAAGGCAGGGAGAGCCTGGGATGGTGGAACAGCCAGAAAAGGGGCAACAAACTCCCCTGGAGGCAGGGTGTGAGTGTGTGACAAGGACCCAGAGCCTGTCAGCCACCTCCTGTTGTACTGCCCAAGGCAGCTGGAGGGCAGCAAGTGACAGATCAAGGGCGATGTGCTATGGAGCCCTAATTTAAATCAGATCCCAGAGCCTCCCCAAACCCAGCTGGAGTCTTCCTATTTACAGAGTCTTTCTACAAACGACTGAGTTGCTGTGGGTCCAGTTTAGATCCTGTGGTGAGCCTGGAATCAGGGCAAGGACCAGGAAGCAACCCCAAGGTCACAAAAGCAGCTTGTCCCTGCTTCCAGCCAGTGTGATGTCCAAGCCCATACTGGCTCCAGTTGTTCTAATCCAGTAAATATGCCAAAAACCAAACAGCACAAATTTCCTCCAGCAGTTCAGGTCTTGCAGAGCAGCTAGACCACCTGAATCTCCCATGGAGTTGTCCATCCTGGGCATTCCACAGGCAGGCTGTGCCAGTTCCTCTGCAACTTCTCCATGTTTTTGCTAGCCAGATTTCTAATGATAAAAAACTGAAGTGTTTTTAGTGTGAGTATGTGTGTCTGCAAGCTCCTGAGCCCCTTTGGTAAAGGAGGAAAGGTGTCTGGGACATTCAGCTGCTGTGTACATCAGGAAAATGGATGGAGGGATGAGAAGAAAGATCTACAGAGCCTCTAGCTAAGTGAAAGATGGCAGCAGGAACGGAGACTGTATTAGACCTTGGAGAGTTCAAGCTCAGAGGCATCAGGCTCACAGCCTGGATCACTCACAGCAGCATTTCAGGGAGTCAGAAACTCACCTTGAATCCTGGTGGTCCCTGGGCCCCTGGGAGTCCTGGCACGCCGGGGTTCCCTCTCTTGCCTGACATCCCTGTCACACCTTCCTCCCCATCGTCACCCTGCTCCCCCTAGAAAAGGAACACACAGGAGATTATGAAACAAAGCCCTTTCCCCTTCTGCACAGCTTCTGGGGGGACAGGGGAGTGGTGGGGTTCTGCAAGAGGGGGATAGCTTTGCAGGGGTGGGTTTGCAGATGTGGACAGAGTTCTGTGCATGTCAGTGTCTGTCAGGCTACAAATCCCACCTCACTTACAGATCTGGCCCTGCTGCCTCTGTGTGCAAGTGACACGTGAGGAAGATCCCCTCTGGGTACAAACTGGAATATCCATAGCTGGATCACAGAACCTGTCCTGTGCCACCTTTCAGTTTTCCAGCCCCAATGTTGTGTTTGCTGTTGATGCCACAAGCTGAAGCTTACCAGCACCCCAGGCACGCCGTCCTTCCCAGGCACTCCATCCACTCCAGGGGCACCCTCCTGGCCCTGCCTTCCCACCACTCCTCGAGGACCTGGCAGCCCAAGGATGCCCTGAAATCACAAAGGTGTTAGAGAAGGAGCTCCCAGACAGCATTTCCTGGGGCAGAAAACTGAATTTTACCTACCGGTGAGCCTCTGCTCCCTGCACTGCCCTGTGCTCCTTGCTTTCCTTTTTGACCCTGCAAGTGAAAAAAAAGAAAGACATCTAAAATTGCAGCAGTTCTAGCACAGCTCCACTTGGGACTGTGACTTCAGGGTGTGCTTCTGGATAATGACTGGAAAGAGTTTTATAAAAGGGAGATTTATAAAGTCAGTTGCTCCAGTGCTGGGGAATGAACTGCTATTTGGTTTTATTGCAAGTGATTCTTGGTATGTCTTGAGAGTTCTAGGGCAGGAATGAATAGCTAGAAGGCAAGGACCTGCATTTTTCCTAATACAGAGCAGATGAGGACAAATAAAGCAGGATGAACTCGAGGGAGGACTTGGTACACTGGCAAACATTGGAACAAGATGCTGAAAATCTGAGTCCTCCATCAGTTCATTGACAGCAAACCCAGGACCCAGTGAGTCCTCTGAGGGTGTTCAGGGGGAGCTTCTCTCTGAGAATTAACTCTATTTTGGAAAGCCAATGGAAATTAAAAAGGGTGTCTTCTGTCTGAAATTTGCAATGCTGCTTTGTGAATAAAGGCAGAAAAGAAATACTCCTGAGGTTTATTAGCTGTAAAAAGGATTAATTTGTGCAGAATGAATGGAAAACTCAGCCTCATCACCTTCACTAGGGCTCTCTTAGTGAGGTCATGTACTAAAGCAGTTTTAAATTGAAGAGCTCATTTTCTGTGCATTGTTTCCCCATCTGCAGAGGACCAGGCTGGCCAGCTACAAGAAAGAAATATTCCTGGGGGTGCTTCCCCTGCTATTCATTAGACCCAAAGGCAGTTCCACATTGTCCATCGATGGGCAGAATTTATTTATCACCTGGAACACTTCTTGCCAAGAAGACCCAAAACTATCTTCTGGCATTACCCCCAGCAGGGTCAGATTAAAAACCCTGACATCTGCCAAGAGAGAGCAGGAATTTGCTGAGTATCGAGGTCACATACTTATGTTTTAGCAAATAAAGTCCCTGGTCTGTCTGTGAGAGTAATTAGCAAGCTGTCATTACAGCCAGATGTGGAGGTAGGAGTAGGTGTGAAGGGCCCCAATGAACCCTGAAGGACCCATGTGTCCTGGGTTTTCTTGCTCAATAGGGACAAGAAGTTAGAGGGATTGTTCCAAGAAACAACTGCATGGATAAAGGGACTCCAAAACTCAGAAGGTTTGAAGCCAGAAAAGTTTATGGTTCAAAGGAAAGGGAGAGACTCCTGCCTGGCTCAGCCCTCCTCGGGGATGGACGAGCCAGCTGTGGATGGAGACAGCACAAACAGGGCATGGGAAAGAGACACAACCCATGGCAGGGAATAAAGACCTGCCCAAGAGTCACCCATCATGCTGGAGCTGGAATGGTCTTGATCTTCTCCAGTTCCACAGAGCCAACAAACCACCGAGCTCGGACACCCAAATGTTGACAGCCCTCCCACAAGGATCTGCACAGCCTTTCAAGGCATAGACCATAGGCAAAAATCCCACAGGCTGGGCAAAACCATGAGAGTCCTCTTAATGTGAGATTTTCTTTAAACTGGGGACAGTGTAAATCCACCCTGCAGAAACCTACCACATCACCTTTGGATCCCTTTGCTCCTGGCTTGCCTGGTGATCCAGGATCCCCCTACAAAACATAAACAAGAAAAATCTGCTTAAAATTCTCTTCTGGCAGTATCTTGCACAAAGTACAAAGAACAGCATTTTTTTGTGCCCTAACAACGCTGACTGTATGGAAACAATTCAGGGAAACTGCCTGTACTCAGACAGGCCCCTGGGGAAAAAAGGAGCAAGGAACTGTCTCCAGAGAGCATTTAACAGGGTGTCAATTGGAGAAGAAGCAACTCTGCCCCTCACGTGGGTGGTGCCTGTATTTGTGGAAATCATTCACCAAATTCCAGATGGTGTCTGGAGAGCAGTGCTGGGGAATGGGCAGGAAGGAGCCTGTGTGCAGAAGCAGAACGAGCAGTTTACACAGTGACTGCTGTGCCACCTCCCTTTTGCACTCTGCAGCCCTTTCACCTGGGGGTCAGGTGTTAGAGAACTGCCTATGGAGTAAAGCAGAGGGTTGTTTCACTGCTCTCCTGTTGGTCTCTTCTCCCTCACACCCATCTCAGCCTTTTCTCCTGGCCAGCCAGGTTGGGTTTTTTGCTCTGTATTAGTGTCAGTGGCAAATTCTGGACTAACAGCAAATATAAAAGGACTCCCTGCAGAGCTCTCCTTTTCCAGCTTGTTTTTGAGCCACGTTTCTAATGGACCTTTACTAAAGACAATCCAAAGCTCCTGCTTCCATCTGAATCATCTGAGGGGCTACCAACCCCCAAATAAACTACACCCACTGGGGAATGCAGCAGCTCTAATAATTTCTGGGCCATATAACAGAGAACTGCCATTTTAATCCCAAAATAGAATCTGTTGTTCTTCCCAGCATCCTTACAAAGAGTGGGAATTGATTCAACTTTATTTCCCAATACGAACTACATTTAATGTGCTGCTGCACTCACAGTTGCAACAGTCACATATAAAGATCAGGTGCTACTGTATATAACAAGGGAATAAAACGTCCTCTTGGTTTGGATTTAATTTAGTCTTTCACAAAGTCTTTCACTAGTTTGAGAGGAAACAACTGGCAAGTAGAATAATATGGTCTCACCTCACACTGGACCAGCAGCACATCAAATGGATAATTTCCAAGCAGACCCTTCCACTGTCATTTCCATCTCCCACCACCCATCTCCTAAATTCCAGTCCCCCATTCAGAAAGGATGGTTTTGGACACAGGCACTGGGCGTGCTCCCTGTTTTGTGGGCCATTTCTTAGTCTCAAATTGGCTCAAAATTCCCATTCCATAGGTCTGGCTGGTGGAAATGCCCACATTTCACAGCTCACCACAGACTCCAACTGCAGCCCTTCCCACCCCCCTGTTTTTGCTGTGCCTGGGGCACTGGGTACTTTACAAGAAATCAGCATCTCTTACCGGTAAGCCTTGCTGCCCAGGTTTGCCTCTTTCTCCATCAAGCCCTTCCTGACCCTTAAATAAAAAGCAGAGAGGGAACATGTCTTTGTTCTTTTGTGGCAATGAGAAAGAAAAATAAATGCAATATGATTTAAGGGGTGGAAGAAGACACAGGTGTCTGCATTCTGCTGATATAGGGATGGGGATGTTGTGGGTAGTGCCCATGCTCCTGTGGATATGCTTTGGAAAGAGGAACTGCTCATCACCAGCTAAGCAGCAAAGAATGTGCTCTAATGCATCCCAAAATACACACAGCACTAATGGAAGTGAAGAGTTGGAGACAGCTGTTCTAGAAAATAAGGCAGCAGCACTGCTACTCTGATGGATTCAAAATCTTCTGTAAATTACTGTAATGGGTCACTCTGACCAGGTGCTTTTGAATGGAGATAACACTTAATTCATGGAGCCTTTGCAGATCAGCCCAAACCAGCTGAGAATGTCCTGCAAAGAGGGTATAAGGAGCACAGCAGGGTAATTCATTGTCCTGGTTTTGCTTTTGAGAGAAATCTTGCAAAGATTTTGGAAGTCCCCAAATCTTAATGTTGACAGATCTTCCCATGGAAGAACCTACAGCCACAGGCACGTCAGCCTTGCAGTTTGTCCAGCACTGACATGGACTCTCTTGCACACACCTTGTCTGGGATGTCTCCTTGATAATCACAGACACCTGTGCAAAAAAAGGGTCCTGTTTGTTCTTCTAGCCTCACTCAGGCAGGTGCAGGGCAGGGTGAGGTGCTGGCTTTCTTGCCTTCAGCAATGTTTTTACTGCTTTAGGTAAAGACAGCTGAATTGTTCCTTCTCTGAATCACAGCCCTGTGCAGCAGCTGACCAGGGACAACAGCAGGTTAGGAACTGGGACTGCTGGGCAATTCTGTGGGCTGATGTGGACTGGGAGCACTTCCCCAAGGCAAACATTTTTGAATCACACGTTTGGAACAAGACTCACAGGATAACCAGGGTCTCCAGGCTCCCCTCGGTCACCTCTGTCACCAATGGGGCCCTAGGAGAGCACAACAAATGCTTGAGGTGGATGTAAACAAGCTGTCATCTGCAAATCACAATGGCTGGTGCATGTTCTACAAGTAAGGCAGCAACCCAACTTATCCAGCCACAAAAATCACCCCAGGATTGGTTAGAGAAGGGATTTAACATCTTACTCTGTCTCCAGGTGGTCCCTGTGGGCCTTCTACCTTCCCGTCATCACCTTGTTGTCCCTGTGAATAAAATGTTAGTGTTAATATAAACAGCAGATTTTAGAGCAGATGCTTCTCTACAGACCCAATCCAGTCCTTCCATATCAAGGGAAGTCAAGGCCTCTGTTGAATTTACTCCCTTTTCAACCAAAGAAAGACTAAACAATTTTTTTTTGTTGTTTGTTTCACTGACTCTTCACATTGCTTTCCTGATTTCTGGTGGTTGTTTTTGCCTGGTCTAACTCTCCTCCTTAAGCAACCAGGTGCAAAGGGTTATTTTCAACAATTCCTAAAACTAAGCAAGCAGGATGTAATTACGACAATATGGGAAATAGCTCCCTGCCTCTGAATTTTATTGCTGACAGTTCAACCAAACTCTTTAATCAAGCATTTCCCCACCCTCGCTGAGTGCTGTCTGGGCTGTCGTGGGAGCACGGGTGGTCTGGATGGGCTATTTGGTTGTGTGCCACCCTCGTGGGCTTGTTTTACACCCAGCCAGGTGAGACAGCCTCTTGCACACTCCTCTCCTTGCTGGGATGCTCCACAGCACGAGCTCAGGGCTCAGGGTTTGGCTGGTGGATAACATCACCCGGCTTATTTATGACTGAGGTCTCTCCAAAACATCCACAGAGAGATCCCTTAAGACTTAACAGAGACACTATCCTTTTAAATTCTGTTGTGAAAGTCACTCAGGGTCACGATGTCCTGTTTTCTCTGGAGTCTAGCTCAGAGATGGCTGTTTCTCTGCTCCCCATGGAATAGTGCTACATTCCAGCTCCTCCAGTTTTTGACTACTCCATAGCAGTCTCTGGCACTTTGGCTCCTTAGGATGAACGTGTCTCAGAGCTCCTTTGATGCAGTTTGGGGGGTTCTGGCACAGTGGAGCTGCTGTATTGGAGGTGCTTGGCTGCTCCAAGAAGCCTTGAATGTCCAGATCTCCAAAGATTGCAGAGCCAAGTTTTCCACAGGTTTGTGTAATCCTCAGTGGCCGCACCAGCCCTTTCTGGTGTATTTACAGTTCTCTTTGACCTTCTCTCTGGGCTGCTCTCCTGTTGGAGTTGCAGCTGCTGATAGTAAAGACACTTGGGAAAGATTTCTTGGTGAGCCTGCCTGCCTCTGAGAGAAACTTGGGTGGCAGAGAAGATGGGGGGGAAGCAAACCCCCACAGGCTCTGCCGACGGTTTCCAGCGCTACTGAACTCGCTGCCGGAAGCCAGCAGCAAAATACCTGGCAACTGGTTTGCTTTCTAGCCACTATCTAAGGAATGTTGACTAGAAGGGAAACAAAGCCACCATTTCTCAACTCTCAGGGAAAAAAAAATAACAAAAAAATCACCCTAGCGTGTCTGTCACTATGCAGAAGTCTTGGCACTGATTGCTTCTTCCCAAGCAGGATGTGCACACCTTGGCCATTTGGGAGCTGAGAGGAGTGTGATGAACCCAGAGAAAGCTCCTAACTCTGGGGACCCTTGAAGAGCATCAGGACTCACAGACTTTCTCCCCATTGTGGCTTTGTTTTCCCTTGAGGCTAATCTCCACCTTGTTCTCTGTGGAGAAACTGCCTGAGAAAAATCCTGCAGAGCCTGGTCAGCTCTAGGACTGTGAAACTGAGCTCCTCCAGAGCTTCCTGGAGCCTCAGCTGCTTGAGAGAGAGATGAAAGGTCTGCGCTAATTCTTTGGAAAGTTGCAGTGAAAAAAGTTAGAGTAAAGGGCAGCAAAGTAAACATGTTAGGATACAAATGGAAAATGCATGGAGAAGAAGGGAAGGCTTGTTGTTGTTGGCTCCTGTCCCAAAGTGAGATACACCAGTTTGTAATTTTTAAAAGGATCCCATCTGGACTGCTTTAAGCAGCTGCCAAGAGCAGGCGTCTGCTCCGAGCAAGGCCTCTTTGAGGAGCTGCAAATGTATGAAATGTGGCGGAGTGGCTGGCTGGGATGGCACAAGGGAGAGGATTCCACAGCAGTGCCTCTCACCAGACCCCTTTCTTCTCTGGAAAAGGGAAGACCTTCCCCACCATTACATCCTCCTCCTTCAGCACGGCTCCATTTACCACGTTACTTAAAGCTCACGGAGTGCTCACGGTCCCATTTCCATTTTCTCTTTATTTCTCACTTTCAGGCTTCCATTTTTGTGTTCACAGGCTTGTGAGAGGTTACAGATGTCTGGAGGGAAGGAATCTGTCTGTCTTTAGGCTGGGATCCAGGCAACTTTTAGGAGATGAGGGAGGGTGGGTAGGAAAACTTAGATGCAAGAATCCGTGGAGCACCTGGATGCTGCAGGAAGCAGTGCTGGAGGCTCAGAACATGATTTTGTGCTCTCCTGGTTCAGCATCTCCTTCTGCTCCCCAGCAAGGTGTCAGCAGAGCCACTGGCCCTCCAGGAGAACATGAGTGAGGAGATGCAGCTGTCAGTGGTCATTAACAGAGCTGACTGCTCTTAGCAGGGTGCATTGGATGCTTTGGTGGCTTCATGAGGCATCAGCTTGAATACTTGCAGGTAGAATTAATTTATCATAACACTGCTGTGCTCTTTTAACACCAGATCCACTCAGGGAGTGCTCTTTTAGTGTCCTTTTGCAGAGCAACATCTTGATGAAGGGCCAAATGCTCCACTGAGCACTTGAGATGAATGATTTGGGGATCATTTCCTACTGAAATTAGAGGAGCTTTCAAGATGGCAACTTTAAATGTTCTCAAAGAAAACTACAGCTGCAATTTAAGCAATAGACATACATATCTGCACATCTCAATGGCTGCAGGGTCAATGACTGACCTTGCTTTTGCTAGTCATGACTCACAACTTTTTGCTCAAGATGCTCAAGATTCAACAGTGGAATTGTAAGAAACCTTTGGGGCAGGTTCTGAGCTGACAGTGCCTGGTCATGAGCTCTCACGTCATCCTGGGCTGGTTCTGCTTGTCTGAGACTTGCCAGGAAGTTCAACAAGGCAGCAATGGAGATAGGGAGCAGCAGGAACATCACCAGCTGTTCCTCCATGGATGTGTTTCAGCAGCAGGAAATGAGAGAAGCAGCACAATGACCATTGTTCACTCCCAAAGCAAAATTTCTGAGGTGTGTTAATGTCTTAGTGGAACACAATAGCTTGCCCTGCCCCAGTGATTCCTGGGTGCACAGGGAATCTCCAGGCAGAGCAGGGTGTGAACAGGGTATCCTGACACCAGGAGCCTGAGCTGAAGGGATCTATTCAAAGCCCCAGCAAGGGTAAGTCCTTATAAACTCATTTTATAAGTGATGGAGTTCCTGTCTGCACTACAGCTGCCCTCCCACCTGTGTGCAGAGGCAAAGCTGAGTTCTCTCTTGGTGATGGGGACTGGAAAATGAGCAGAAAGAGTTTGTGCATCTTTCCTCTTCATGGGGACCTCACAACTGATCAGTCCCCATCACCATCACCTCCCTTCCCACACCAAGGGAGATCACAGAATGGTTTGGGTTGAAAGGGACCTTAAAACCATCTGGTTCCACTCCTTGTCATGGGCAGGGACACCTTCCACCAGACCAGACTGCTCCAAGCCCTGTCCAACCTGGCCTTGGACACTTGCAGGGATGGGGCAGCCCAGACCTGTGCCAGTAGAGGACTTCCTGACCTCTAACCAAAACCTTTACACTTTTGTTTTAAAAGGATGTTCCTCTATCCTATCACTATCTGTCTGTTGTAGGCAGCTGCTCCCCTCTTTTAGAAAGCCCCGTTCAAGTACTGGAAGATCACAACGAGCTCTCCCCAGAGCCTTCTGAGAGCAGAGAGATCTCAGGAGGGAGGGAGGGAGGGAGGGAGCATCGCTGGGGAAGGCATGTGAAGGACACCACCAGCTCTGGGAGCGCCCAGCAGCCGACAGGAAACCATTAAAGGGTGAGTCACTGCTCCAGCCTGAACTGGTTATGGCTGTGCTGACTCAGCAAAAGGGGGAAAGAGGGCTCTGAGTCAGGGCAGCTGCAGCCAGGGGGCTGTCGAAAGGTGGGGCACAAGGAACAGGGCCCATGGAGAGGAGAAGTGCCAGCAGCTGAGGATCAGCTCCTTTGTGCAGGGAGTTACTCTGACCTGATCACAGAAAGTCGGATTTCTTTTGGCTTTCTAATTCCGGTGGATGCAGGAGAAACACATCCTCAGGGCTCAGCCTGGCTGGGTCAGCCTCTGGCACAAGGGCAGAGTGTCTGGGCAGCACGTGCTGGTGGCACTGGTGTCCTGGCACTGGCTGGCAGAGGCAAGGCTCCAGCTCTGGGGGGTTATGTGAGTGGCTGTGTGGTCGAGGAGGCACCTCTGCCTCTGCCACGGGGTGAGGAGAGTGCAGATGCATGGGAGTCACAGCAGTGGGACAATTGTCTCCTTCAAGGTGAAATGAGATGGCCAAACCCCCTGGACTTACCTTTTCCCCCTTTGGCCCTGGTGGTCCAATTGGCCCTGGTGGTCCTGCATGTCCCTGTGGAGAGCAGACAGCAGGTGAGGAGGCAGGAAAGAGCTGTGGGGCTCAAAGTCCTCCCTGGTTCCCTGCCAGATCTCACAAGCCCCTCGTGGTGCATTCCAGCCAAATTTGGGGGGACACGTGGGTCAAATGGGCAGAGATGAACCAAATGCAGGTGGTGCAAATGGAGACTTGACAAAGAACCAAACTCCAGGTCAGAAATAAATCACCATTTAAGAACAATATGCATGCTGGAGTGGCAGTTTGGTTGCAGAACAGGAACAGATAAAAGCTGGGAGATGAAAATAAAACCCTTACCTGGTAACCCTTTAAGCCTGGGTCCCCTTGAGCACCCATCCTTCCTGGAGCTCCCTGGAGAGGCAAAGACAGAGGGACTGAGAGAGCAGCCCATGGTGTTAGCACGAGAGGAGGGTGCCCTGGGCTCAAAGCAAAGCTCAGCACCATGTGGGAGTGTGGCCAGTCCTTCTCCTGGCCACCAGTGAGCTCTGCTGCAGCCACCCAATGGGCTTTTGCTTGGCTTTAACCTCTTACACATGGAGAGGGGTGCCAGGAGGCCATTCCATGCCTTTGCCAGCCTGCAGCAATAGATTCCCCACCTCACTCAGATTTGCTGTCAGAAATGGCTGCATTTGTGTACTTCATCTGCCCTCCTGCACGTCCCTGTATCCAAATTAGAGTTGTGCTAGGAAGTCCACCAGACTTCCACAGACCACAATCTTTAGCAGAGTGAACAAAAGGGTTTAAATGAGATCATCGGATTAAAGATGGTCCCAATTTTCCATATAATCCCATTTAGCATGGAATAAAGCCCTTTCCACAAGACAGAGATGTGTCCACTCCAATAGACTGTTGCTCAGATATTGCTTTGCTTCCTTGTGAAATAATCCACAGAGGCTTTGCCAAAGACTATTATGGGAGGATATATGGTCAGGCCATAATTTTTTAGTGCAGGAAAACACTATCAGCAGAACCATCACTCCATCACTCATTTGCTACTGTTCTGAAATATCACCACTATTCCTAGTTCATAAATAACTCCTGATTTTGCACTAAGTTCTATCACATAGAGTGCAAGAAGTTTCCTAACCAGCCTGCAATGCAAGGGAGGTACTTCTACATATCACTGCTGTTCCCATGCATTTGTCTCTTATGCCTAAAGCAAATTAACTTTCTCCCCTCTCTGCCATCCTATGGCTCTCCTCTCTGCCAGCCTCACCTTCAGGACCCAGTTCAAACCCTTTCCCATGGTATATTTTTCCTTGCTCCAAGTGTTTTAGATAAGTAGATCAAGAGTGGGTGTAGAAACAGGGCAGAAATCCAAGGCAGAGTTCCTTATAACAACACAGCTCGACTTGGAAGCAGCTCTTGCCATGAGTGTGCAGTCTCAAAGGGGAAGATCTTAGCAAAAAATAGCTTATCAGCTCACTCAGCTGAGGAAAAATCCCCAATATTTCAGCAATTTCAGCCTATCTGGGGAGTTGTGAGGAGCTGCCTCGATGCAACGTGAGCTGGGCTCACGGGGCACCAACCCAACCAGCGCTATGGACTCTCTCCTGTGCTGCTCACAACAAGGGCTAAGATGTTTTGGCCAATAAACCCATCTAACAGCATTCCCTTGCAGTGCCCTGAGGCCTCTGCTGGGCTCTCTGCTCGTTTCAGGCCCACCACTGCCAGCCAGGGTTCTCTGTGTTGTGTCCAACCGCTTGCAGAGCTCTTCTCACCATCGGTCCCAGGGTACCTCGGGATCCTTTAGGGCCTTGGTTCCCCTTCGGCCCCTGCTTCCCTGGGGATCCCATCTCGCCGAGCTGCCCCTGGTAGCCTTTGCTGCCCTGCAGAGCAAAGGCACTGACATCAGTGGAGGACAAAGCTTCTTCTGCAGGAAAACATCACAGACCAGTAGTGAAAGGGAGAACCACGGGTTGTGATGTTTTCAAAGGGAAATGTTCCTACCTTCTGGCCAGGCTTGCCCTTTTCCCCCTGTTTTCCTGGTTTCCCTTCTGGGCCCTGGAAGAGAAAAAAAAAACCAAACAGGCTGTTGGAATGGGAAAGCAAAGAAGTGGCATCCCAACCAGCCACTCCCAAGCCATTTCCCTAGCACACACAAACCTGGGAGCATCCTCACCCACCCATGGGGGCCAACAAAGAGGCCAGAAGTTGTGCAGGTCAGACCACAATCCACAGGTGCTACAGCTGGGTATGACTGAGTTTGGTCTTTAGCTGCTACAGCACATGGAGGAAAACTCATTGCTTAAGGATATTTGTGCTCAGGTGACTATTGGGCAACACAGTTGAAAGGTGATACTGTGATAATTTTGATGATGGTGACTTTAAAATCACATCTTCAAGATAGGTGGGTCATGGAAGAGTACCATCAGATGTGTCCATCTGTCTCCAAGGGTGCAAGAGAAGAATCTCCAGAAGTGCACCTACCCAGCCTCTGCTACAGAATGGGCTGAGATGTGGAAAACACATTTACCCTGATTCCCACAGAAAGTTTCCTCTGGTTTGCACCTGAGCTTCCATCTCTGCACCACTGCTCTACCAACAGTTGTATCCTTCATCAACTCTGGCACTAAATTAACCCTTTTTATACAGTTTTAGGACCCTACCAATAGAACCATTGATTCCACAGCACCTCTCCTTATTTGTACCTTGTGAAAACAGGCAATGGTTTCATTCTCTATCCTCCTGCCACACACAACCTCCTGCTCACAGTGAAAACCCCCTCCCTCTATTTGTATTATTACTGCCACACACAGAAACCACAATCTACAGATCAGGCTTCTAGAAATGCAGTGGGATGCAAAACTTCAGGTGGGAGCCGTGGCAAGCAGAGACAGGAATGCTGAGCTGCTTTCAGAACCCAGTGTGGGTGCAGAACCTGCTGCCCCTCCTCGCACCCACACCACAGAAATGTGCTATGATGAGCAGCTAAATACAGCAGCCTCTCCTCAGGGACCTCAGGGAGCTCATTTTTTCCAGTGTTTGACCCTGTTGGCTGTGAGGGAAACAGAATATTTTGAATTTGACAGAAAGAAGCAGAAAGTATAACTGAAGAAAATAACTCGTGCTTTTTGGCAATTGTGACAAACTTTTCAGCAGCATCTCCACAGCAGCACCACATCTCTCCCTCTGCTCCCCCACCTCCCAACTAAGAAGGTATAATTTTCACCATGGTTGGTGTTGCAGTCTCAGCTGAATAAAAGCAACCTATAAAGTGAGGCATATCAGGGGGTTTTCACTCTGATCTGAGACATGGGCCTCAGAAGTGCCTGCTCTGAACACAAAGGAGCAATTCAGACTTATTCCAGCCCTAAAGGATTGTGCCAGTTCACCTCCCCAGAGGGAACAGCTCCATTTTACCTAAGTCAAGCATTTCAGGAGCCCACCTTGCCAACACCATTAGGCTTCACAAAGGGCAGGTCCCTGCTGAGGAGCACATGAGCCTTGTTCTGTGTCTCTCCCATACTGCCCAGGGGTTTTTTTGTGTGTGCTATATTTTGCTGCCACTTTCCAAGAGATCACTTTTGGAAGTACTTTCCCACAGATGCTGAGCAGCCACAGCAGATGAGGGGTGCCAAACCTCCAGCATCACCCACAAGATTTACACTTTTGACAGGAGTACAGAGAAGCTCTCACTAACTAAAGCATCAGAAATGGGCAGCCCCTTCCAGCTCTACAGCAGCTCACTGTGGGACCAGGTACTCAGCACCTGAAGCACAGTAACTCCCACAGCCCCTGCTCTGCAGCAGGGCCTTGGCACATTGTGGCTTAAAAATTTGGAGAGGGAATAGTGGAATCACTCACAAAACTTTACTGTCAAAACAAGATGTGACTGAATAAAGAGACCACTGGGGTTTTTAATCAGCTGCATAGTGTTTTTCCATCAGCCTCCCTGGACTGTGCTTTAAGAGCTTGTGGAAGCACAAGCAGTAGATGCTTCCTGCAGATGGAAGGAAGCCCATTTTAAGCTAGATCTGTTCCTAACCCAGCGATGGCCAAGCCCTTGGTCTTCTCCAGCAGAGCAGTTCTGCACACTCAGATGTGCTCCTGGAACTGCAGTGCTGTGGCAGCTCATCAAACAAAGATTTCCATGCAAAGGTTCCATCCCCAGGCTGAGAATGTTGTTATACTGTCTGTAAAAAATGCAGATAACAGTACAGTGATGAGTCAGTCCTTATCATTGTGCAGGGCAGGTGGACTCTGTTCATGGAGAGGTCACAAGTATCTCACAGCTACTTCAGGAGAGTCTGAAGTACAGCCTGGCTCCCTCCACCATGATACATCTCCCATGGAAGTTTCATGACTGAAACTTGATTTTACCCTGCATTGGAAAATGTCTTTGCTTTTTGAGAAGACAAGTTTAGGCTTTAAAATTTCCCATCTGAGAAACAAAATTTCCACACTGCTCCTAAAATCTGCCAGCATTCAAGCTCCTGCTTGCACTCACCATCATGGAGTACAAATAGAGGGGCTAGAGTCATCTGGGAGAGGGTAAACAACAAAATCCAAACCAAACTTTGACAGCCCAAGTCCTGCTCGCAAAAATGAGCTCAACCCACAGTGAGACTGTGCCACGTCCAAACAGCTTCTCAGACTTTCTCAGGGTTCCTTCAGCTTGTCTTTTCCCTTGGTGGTGGATGTGAACACAGATAGGGGCTCCAATAAACTCCTTGTCCCGTTTTCCCCTCATGACGCATCGGCCTCTCGGAGCAGGGATGTTCATCTGCTCCAGAAGGCTCCCCTGGGCCCTCCAGCTGGGGTGCAGCTCTTTCTCTGCTGCTGAAGAAAAAAGCACTGGCAGCATCACCAGCTCCTGTCAGTGATAGCAGGATGAGCTGTCACTCACAGGAGCCACACAGACCTTGTTCCAAGCCTCCCTTGCTGTTCTTGACTCCCATCCACTGGTTAAAAGCTTGGCTGGCATAAAAAAACCAGGTCAAACCACGCTGGTGACACCACTGGCAGAGACGTGGCTCAGATTTTGACTTACTGAGTCACCTCCTCGAGAGGAATAAGCTCTATCAGTCAGGGATATTTCTGTGCTCTCCCAGCACGCTTTCTAGGACTTTGGCCAGCAAGCTCTGCTGGTGAGTGGGAAGCCTACCATGCGTCTGATTTTCCTGGATATGCTTTCTCCAACTGCGCAGGAATTCTGCCCAGATGAATTTAGAGGCAGCTCAACACTTGTCTGGGGTTCCCAGATATGTGATATCTCTACTTGTGAAGATCCAGATGTGGTTGCTGTTGCAATCCCAGATGTTCCTACGCAGGGGCTTGCACACTTCCCAGAAGTCACTGCACTGCCACACTCCACACATTGCACAGGGAAGAAAAAGCCCAGCAATGACTTTGGTAGCCTTCAAAAATAGTCCCATCATTTTCCTCTCCATTCTTCTGACTCATCTGTCCAGGGATAAAAAATATCAGGGCCAGAACAGGAAGAAGAAAAAAAAAAAAGATAAAAATAAAATTCAATGAGATTGTATCTTCATCCAGGCTCTCCCTAAAGCACATCAGGAATGCAGCACCTTTTGGTACCTCTTTTACTGCAGCTTGAAGTTCCTAAGCTTCCTGAGATTTCTTCTCTCTTTAGCAGAGAGAGGAGTGAGGGCAGAAGATGTACAAAAGCCTGCACATAAAATAATTAAATCCAAGTTCCCTTTGCTGGACTCACATCAGATGGGTCACTGTGCCAAGGCACTGAACACTCAATGCTTTTGTTCCCGGGGTTTGTACACATTTTGTTGTGTGCTTTGGGTTACTGGTTTGCTGAGAAAATATATCTTCTTTCCAAGCTTCTTCCATCAGTGGCACTATTTTTAAATGGTGATTTCTCTTTATATGCTGCATTCTTCACTAGAGAAGCATATCAGTACCTCCAGATGATGATGGTATTTGTGACCAGGGACAGTGGAAAGCAGCAGTTTTATTAAGTCACATGCCTTCAGCTATGCCAAAATATCCACAGAAAGAAAAAAAAAATACATAGTCTTAGGTCTAGCATGTTTAAAATTTCATTGTCATCTTCAGTAAGGACACAGATTTACAAGGATTTTTTTTAGATATTCCCCTAAGGGAAAGAAGAATGGTTTATTTTCCGATGCAAATTGGTTAATTTTTAAAGAAAAAGAAAAAGAGACTTCCAGCTGCTGATGGCCCTGACAGAAAAGTCAGATCTATTGCCCAGCACAACAGCAACATTTAGTGGGAGCAAATAGATGAGCAGCTCAGCTTTAAATTCTCCAGACATCAACAGTTGAAATCTATGTTCTGACAACAACATCCAGAAAAACAAAACAAGGAAGTTGAATGAACTGCAGAGAGATATGCCCTGAACAGAGCCAAACAACAAACAGGGCTGAAATCCTGACCCAAACTTCCCCACACCCAGTGATGCTCCTGCTGCAGGCAATGGGTTGGGGAAGTGGTAAGAGAGATGTGACTCACCCATCCTGCTTTGGCTCTTGGCATTCCAGAGGGCAAATATGTTCCCTCCTTCCTTGCAGCACAGCACAGGAAGGAAGCTCTCCAGGGCACAGAACTGGTGGGAGAGCTTCCCAAAGCTTGCCTCAGGCTGCTTCAGGATTGCTCAGGACTGCTGTGGAGCAGGAGCAGATTTTCAAACTATTTTTTTTTTTTTTGGTCTGTCATTGAGTGAAGGTCTGAGGTTACTCCTCCCTCCCAGAAATGAGGCAGGAAGAAACAGAACCACCAGAATACAGCTACTGAGCAAAGGAAAAATGACATGGTGACAGAGAAAAAAAAAAGTGATAGTTTGAGGCACTGGATGTAAAAAGGGCAGGAAAACCAAAAGCAGCAATAAAGGTAGGAAGCATGAACCATAGGATGACCATGCCCATATTGTCCAGGCCCAGCCAGTGAGCTCATTTAAAGGGAAATGAAAAAGCCCCATATAATTTCCTACTGCTCAGCAATGTCTCCATATGAGAACCTCCACTTAATAAACTTTGATCGAGAGAAGCCTCCCCCCCCATGCAGGACAGTTCACAAGCACTCAGGAAATTAGTGGGATTATTTAGGCCGGGCATTTGAAGACATAAATGTTTTGGGTTTATAAGAAACACATTTCATAATCACTCTGCCTAGCAGTAGTCTGGAAGGGGAGGAGACAGGGCAGCAGCTCCTGAACGAGGATGGGGAAAGAAGAAAGACTCAACTGTTCTCGAGAAGAAAGACCTGATTGTGCTGTGAGGTTCAGAGGGTTTCACTGGGAGCACTGGGAAGTAATGGGCTCCTGGCCTGCTTGTGGAAACCCGAGTGGGGAGTGCAGGTAGAGCTGGCTGGCTGTGCTCAAAGGAACAGCAAATTGGGGAAATCCTACAAAAAGGCCTTGGATGGCAAGACTACAGGCAGAGTCGCTGTGACTTTCCTTTCAGCTGAACTCCTCAGCTTAAAATGGGAATCCAACCCAAAGTTTTGTATCCTGAACTCTCTGCTGAAGAGCAAACTCTTATCTGCATGCAGCTGTTGCTCTGAAACTTGCTGCTTTTGGTTTTGTGGAGGAGGAGACCTATTTAACTTGATTTTCCTAAGCAGTCACAGTGTAAGGCAGCAAGGAGTCATGTACAGAGCAGTGCTGTGTGCTCTGAGCTGCTCTGCTTCAGTCTGATAGCTCTGAACTGCCACTAATTTGTTGTTTCTGGGAAAATCCTTTTTTCCCCCCACTCTCTTTGCCTCTACTTCCTCATCTCTAAGAAAGCACAGGAGACAAAGGTGCCACTAAAATGCTTGATGGATGAGTGGGAAATGTAGGAAAAGTGCAAGGCCTCATCCCCTGTGAAGCTGTGAAGCTTTCATACACAATGAAACCAAAATGCTCCAAAAAATCAGTATAGGAATCTGACAATAGGAAAGAAAAGAACAGAGAGAGCACCTGGGCAGCACAACTCTGACTGACACTCCCCCAAACACTAAGGGTTAATATTTTCTGTCTGAAGGACACAGATGCCCTGGGGTGGTGGAAGAGGAGGGGAATGAAATCCTCTCTTGCAATAAGGAGGGGAATCTTGGAGCAACTGCCCAAAAAGTGTGTCTCCTTCGTCTGAGTCAGGAAAGAAACCGTGCCAAGTCAATGGGATTTATTTCAAATTCTGGCTCATTTTGACTCCTATTAACTCTAAACAAAGACCATCTGGGATCAGCCTGCCTTCCCCAGCAGCAGAGCCTGCGAGGGCCAAAGGCCCCTCAGCTGCTGGAGAGCAGCCTCAGTGCTGCAGGCAGCAGTTCCCTTGGGATTGGGAAAGCTCTGTGATTCCCTATAGGATGCACAGGGCTCACAGGCAACCCTGGTCTACTCCAAAGGTTTCAATGGATTTGGTGGACCAGAGTCACAGAGGGCAGAATAGCAAAAAAGGGGGGAAAAGTCCCCCACAATAACATCACCCAAAGAAGAAAATCCAGCGTGTGCCTCTCCATTGAGGGGGATGCTCAGAAAAGGCTGACCCTGGGGCATCAGCACTGATTATCAAAGCAAGAACAGGAGCTGACTGCAGCTGGGGATGATCACGCTGGCTCCAGAAGGGGAAGCAGAGACAGCCAGGCCTGTGGCTCCACAGAGAGGCACTGCCCTGACTCTTGGTCCCATTCTCCTCAAAGCAGAGGTTTTCAGCATATTCAGCTGCATTTCTGAGCAACTTTATTCACCCTTGGTTTTATGATGCAGGACAAATACCTGCTTATGGCTTTCCTGGGTGTTGGTCTGCACAAGTAATGAAACTCCTGGGTTGTAACTCAAGGACACACCAGGGCCAAGTGCAAACACCTTCAGCTCTGGAAGCTGGGCTCCAGTATAGGAACTGGCCCCACAGCTACTGGAAAGGACAGGCTGTAGGGCAGGGGTATGGCCTCTTGTGATCTCCTGGGCCCTCTCTGCCACCTCCTGCATGACTCTGGGCAAGCCACTTCACACTTCACTTGTGCATCTACTCCTACCACAATATCCAAGGGCAGGAGCTGGAGTAACACTACTCACTTCCCAAGATTAAGGCTGTGAGGATCTCGCTGGTACCACTGACACACTGAGCCTGGTGTTCTCCATTCCTTCCTCTGCTCAGCCAGAGGGTCACCCCACACCCTCTAGCTGGGGGAGATCAAGAAATTTCTTTCAAGTAATTACTCCACAGACATCCCATGGTCCAGGGCACAAACCCCAGCTTTTCCAGGAAACAACAGCTCGGTACATTATCAAAAAAGCCCCATAAATTTCTGCATGGAGAGCAGAGATTAAAACCAGTGGTGACTCCAGGATTGTCCTTCAGCAACCTCAGTGTTTTCAGGGAGCTGAATGCCATGGATGTGGTGCTGCCAGCTGTGGCTGAGCTCATGTACATGCAGTGAATGGCTGGATTCAGCGACAGCAGAGCGAGGAGCTTTGTTGCAGAAAACCTTTGAATCGTGTTTTCAGTGGCAGGAAACAGAAAAGAACAAAGAGCAAAAACCACTCTGGGACAAATTCTGCTGTAAGTGATGTTTGGACAGCTTTGTACAAGAGCAATGTGTCGGATGAGGAGAAGCTCCTGCTCTGCCCTGGCACTGCAGAGCCCAGAGAGCAGCCCCATCTCAGCATGGCACTGCTGCAGCAGCTCTGCTAGCTCGGAGCAGAAGGTCCATCCTGGCCAGCAAGTCCTCCTTCCACTTCAGGACTGTAGCCTGTAGATGAGAGAGGAACAAAAATGTGATGGGAAGGATCCTCAGGACACCATCCAGAGCTGTGTGTGGGATTGCTGCTGCTCTGGGGAGCGACCACAGCACCAGAGCCAAGAGCCACGAGTTCACTCCATGCTCTGTACTGGGCTGGAGAGTGGCTTGATCCTGTGAGTTCCCTCAAAAAACCTTCTCAGCTCTCCAGCCCAGCCCAGCTCTGTCACTCTACCCTCCTGAAGAGCAAATGAAAGGACTTTGGATCTTGTTGCACCAGAGCAAAAGGATTTACAGCCCTTCAGGCTCTTCTGGGCTGATAGTGCACATCTGCATGCCACAGCAGGGCCGGCAAATGCAGCAAGCTCTTCTCTGATGTAATTGTTTATGGCAATTTAGATCATTGGAGTGTCTGGCTCAAAGCTTTCCGAGTCCTGACATGGCTCGAATGACACTGCAGATAGAATTTCAGGTTAAAATTGAAGTGGAAAGAACTCAACTCCCAGTTTTTGCTGAACAATGAGGGAATTTCTAGTTTCAGAGCATGTTGTATTTCAGTACTTCCAGGCTCTCCAATTGCTTTCCTGGAACTGTAAACCCCTTGCTATCAGATGTCTGCCGTGTATGGCAACCAGCATGTTACAAAAACCACAGTGCAGAGCCACAGAGAGCAGCTGGAAACCCATCACCTCCCTCTGCCAACTGGCCTGGGCCTTCCTCAGCCACTGCTGATCTGTCATCCGCCCAGGGAAGGGCTGAAATGCCACATTTTCTATCACTGCAGAGGAGAAGCAGCAGAGGGAAGCACTTTTTGGGGGAAGAGGTTGCTCTCAGGGCCCACTCGCCTGTGACCAGGTTGTTGGTGGCACACCAGTAACGTCAGCCTCTGGCTTTTACCATCCTCTGATGCAATGAGCAGCTCTGAGATCCTTTGTGAAGGCAGGTTACTCTCCAGGGATGTTCTCTCTGTGGCACTCTTCCCTCAAAGCCTTACAGATGAGCAGATAAATTATCTCCTCATTTTGGCAAACCACACCATGACACTTGCACTGCTGATGGATGCCTTGCCAGAGTTCACCAGGCTGTTGTACTTTCCAGTGTCCCCACACACTGAGGAGAGTATCCTTGCTCTGCCTTGCCCATACAAGAAGTCTGGATTTCCAGCCAGTCTCTCTGAATGCAGATGCCCAAACAGTCCCTGGTGCTCTGCAAGGGGAAGGGATTTTCAACCTTTTGTTGTCCAAACCAGAGGGCAAATGGCCATGTTCAGAAGAGTCAGGGCCAAGTGAAGGCAATGAGTTTGTGTTAGAAACCAGTGGGAGGAGATAATATGTGGGTGAGCAGCTGAGGAAAGGTGCACATCTCTGGAAATTCCAACTGGATCTTGCACTGATGCTCTGATTTCTCTCTTACAGCCAGGGGGACAACTGGCCCATTCCTCCAGTGAGCAGGAACTGGGGCTGAAGGGAGCAGTGTGAACTTGGACAAAGTGACCAAAAGATAGAGGACACTCATTTATCTCAGCTCCAGCTGCCTCGAGCCCTGCCAACCACAGCTGTGAAGCTCATGCACCATCTCAGCTGCCAGGTTTGTTTGCTGAAATCCACTGGCGTTGAAACACGTACAAACTACCCCTGGAGACTTGACTGGGGCCTCCCTGCTGCTTTTTGTTTGAGATTCCAAACCACAGTGGAAACCGGTTTTCAGATATGCTAATGCTGGAAATGGCTGAGCCAAGTTAAAGCTAAAGATCTCTGAAAAAAACAAAACGTTTCCTGAGCACTGAGGGAAGTTTGGTTGTGCTCAGGCAGTCATGTGCTGTCAGCATCAGGATGACTCTCTGGAAAATGAAGCCTTGCTCAGGAAAGCCCCAGACGTGCCTCTGCTGACCCCATCAACCACCAGGTGAATGTTTCTCTTCTGCAGGACCCAAAGGGGCAGCACAGGCCCTCTGTGCTTCCTTCAGCTTTCAGAGTTGCTCTGGGGCACATCCCTTCATCTGCCATCTCCAGGGAGCTCCAGGACTGCAGATCCTCTCATCTCCTACCATCCTTCATGCTGGCCTGCTGCCACGTTAGGAGTGAGCTGGTCATGCCAAATTCCCCAGCTCCTATACCTGCTCTGCCAGCACCAGCCTCTGCTCCAGGCCAGGATATACAAAACAGGCTGAAAATGTACCAGCAATGAAGTCAGATCACTTCAGAGCAATCTGGCACCTCATTTTCTACATCTGTCACAAGGACACTTGATAGTGAAGTGTCACATTCCTGTAGACATAAGCAAAATAAAGATTAAGACTAAACATTTCCTTGGCATTAAGGACAAATCTTTAAAGATGTGGTGTGGCTGCAGAACCTTGTGATGAAAAAAGGGCTTTTTCCAGAGGTTGTTGCTGTCCTATGGAGGGCATGTCCCTGTGGGTCCCCCCTCTGGAGTAACACAGGGACAAGCCAAGGTTTAGGAGAACCTTGTCTGTGTCCATAATTGCAGATGGGCATCAGCTTTCTCAAAGCAACACCAACCTCTTCCAGAAGCAGAAGATGAGCTTCACACCCCCAAAAGGAGCTCAGTTTGTTGGCACAGGTAACTGCACAGATCCTTGTGTGTGCATCTCCCCTACTAAGGCCACAGAAGCATCAACATCTTCCCTTTTGCAGCTGATATCCCAACAAACACGCTGATGAAAAGCCCAGGAAAACATCAGTGGATCCAGGCAGGAATGTGGTGATGCACAGATGCAAGGACTTGGGGGTGTCATACCAGGAGAGGCCAAATGGAGATGCAATAGCTAAAATGAAGTTGTTAAAACCATCTGAACTGATTATTGGACAGCATGACACTGTCACAGCAGAAGTATTGAAACCATTCACAACAGGGTGGTGTGGAATCCCTCAGTACCTGCAGCACCCAAACCCAACATGCTCCCTCCTCTCCCTGCAATCCACACACCTCCAACACCTTCCCCAACCACTTTCTGTGCCACCATAAAAATTCTGGACAGGAGTTTGTCACCTTGACATCTGCCCTTGGGTGAACAACCTTCAGGACTTCCCCATGACAAGATTTTTTGTTATCTTAGTCCAGGAGCCTTAAAGACTTCTGTGCATCATGCAGTTTGTGGTGGGCTGTGCCTGTGGAGGCTTTTGCAGCAAGGCCTCCAGAGGATGGCTTGGCTGGATATTCCAGCTCCTGACCCTCAGCTGGAGAGGAGGGGCTTGCAGTTATCTCTAAGAGCAGTTTGCACCTCTGAGCTGTAAACCTTATCTTGACAGAAATCAAAGGAAGGTCCCACTGATATTTGTACTCTCCACGGGAATGTAGAATGAAATTCTCAATAATGGGAAGAGGAAAATGCTTCTGTCAGAGGACTGAAATATTTAAATGACTTCAGTGAGCACAGGAACATCAGCCTGTGTATTAGGTAACAGTGTCTGGCAGGGCAGGCAGCACTATCTGGAGCCTGTGCAGGTCTGAAAGTCTGCCTGAGTTTAGGCATAAAGAAATACAAAGAAGTATGTTAAAATAGTAGATGGAAATATAGCACTCTGCAGTAAGGAAAAAACAAATGAAAGGGAGTGATTATGAGCAGGAATCTTGGCTCTATTGACTCCTTTTTTGAAAAAAAATAAAAATAAAACAGAGAACAGCATCATGTTCCCAGGGACATGCTGGCAAACAGCAGGGACAGAATCTGAGAGAATCTGCATTTTATACTTTATAACTTAATATGGCTTTTGCATGATTTTAGTGTTTTTATTGGTTCTTAAAACATGCACAATACAAACACGTGAGCCAGCCAGAAGGACAGCACATGGAGGGCGACTGCCCAGCTGTGCCAGCCTGCAGCTGGGAAGGAGCTGGGGTGTTGGGGACCACCCTTGCCTGTGGTATGATCCCAACCCTCAAAGGGCTCCCTGTTGGGTACAGGGGCCTGTGGCCAAGGGTGGCCTTGTTTGGGGCAGGACTACAGGTTCATTCTGCACATTTATGGTGCTGCACTGCAGTATTAAGCCAATGTTTCCACTTTCTAGTCGAGTCAGTGCTCAAATCCCAACCTCAGCCCAAAAATAACATAAATCCATCTATTTTGCTGCTTCCATCCCCTCACACCCTTCTCCCTGCCCTCCTTTTAGCCAGCCACAACACCACCAGAAGGAAAATCAAGGTTTCACTGTGGAGCATCCACCCAGAGCTCGGCGGTACCTGCCGGCCCTGCTGCTTCCCACCCAGCCCAGGCTGGGATTTCAGAGCTGCCTTCAAACTTGGGCTTCTTGTTCCTTTTCCACAGATGTGTGGGGTTGGGGCTGGTGTGTTCCCCAGCTGCAGGAGGGGTTAACTTGTGCCACAGGGGAGCAGTGCATCCCACTGAGCTGGGCTACCCCTCTGCTGAAGGAGCCTTGCAAGCCCTCGCTGCTGGTAACTCTGATCCAAGGCTACAATCTCAATGAACAAACCCTGCCATCAGCCTGAGAAACTCCACATTTCAAGCAGAAAGGCCTGACTTGCAGAGCAGCCCACTGGGGCACTGGGCAGAGCCTTCTTCCACCTGACACCGCCCTGCTTCCTCTCATCTCAGAGCCACAATCAAACTTTTTCTTTCTACAGCACCAAGATCAGACTCCAAGTGAACCAGACACGCCCAGGATAATCACTGAGGATTTGGGAGTCATATCCTGCTGATTTCTTCTAGTTGTTTTCTACTTTTAATGGGGAAATCTTAGAAGGGAAGACCAGAAGCAAGCAAGCAACCATCAGAGAAGGCACAAGGTGGCCAATTCCAAACTCCAGCCCCAAGCCAGCTGTGGCAACCAGGGAAAAACCAGCCCCTCTCAGTCCTCTGGGCCTCCCCCTCTAACACCTTGTGGGGTCCATCTTACAGATGTGTGGGAGGGAGGCACCATTTCTCAGAGCCTGTGGCAGATCAGATCCACATTCCCAAGTGTGAATCCCACTTGAAAGACCAAACCACCTCCTGGACACAGTTTTCCATGAAAACAACACACTTTACCATAATGTTTGTGACAAGTCACATCTCAGGTGACCTCCTGGCCTAAGCAGTGTCCTGGGTCACCAACCCATCACTGCAGGGAACCCAGGGGTCACCAAGGGCTGGTTTCACAGACTCACTCGGACACCTGGGATGCCGGGATATCCAGGAGATCCTTCTTTTCCCTTCAGCCCTTCAGTGCCTTTTTCTCCTTTCTCTCCTTCTGGGCCTTGCTCTCCTTTGTCTCCCTGTGGAAGAGAGGAGGGTGGGAGGTTTTCATACCCACACAACACACAGGGTCACTGTACAAAGCTCTTGCAAGGGGAATCCCCACCACATAATTAATATTTCAGGAGTCTGAGAGGAAGAGAGCCTGCAAGAAAAAGGATGAATGAGTCATAATACACTTGACATTTAAAAAAAAGGAGTGAATCCAGGTTTCTTTTCTTTAAAATCTCTTGACTGAAGGAGAAAACTCCCCCATTACACAGAGTAACCTGAACCCCTCTGTGTCTCCTGAACCTCCCACGTGAATGAGGCAGGCAGACAAGATTGGAAAGTCTCCCTTGCCTCACCCAGAAGCCCTGAGCTTGGGATGCTGAAAGACTTTTAATAGGATGGGTTTGTCTGGAGCAGCTGCTCGGCTCCTGCTGCCAAACAGAAATCAGCCCAGGGCTCCAATAAACACTCTGTGAAACTGTGTCACTGTGCCCTGTGAAGGATCCATGGCCTGAGCAGTGGATTTGCTGTCAAATCACTGCTCTGACAGTTACAGAATCATGGAGCCAAAGAATCATTTGGGCTGGAAAAGACGTTTGAGATGAATGAATCCAAACTTCAACCCAGCACTGACAAGCTCCCCACCAAACCATGTCCCCAAGTGCCACTTCTAGGGACAGTGACTGCACCACTTCCTGGTCTAATGCCTGGCCACCCTTTCAGTGAAGAAATTTTTCCCAATACCCACTTAAAGCTCCCCTGGTGAAACCAGTCCTTGAAACTGATGAAAAAATCTGGCAGATAATGACATTTCAGTATTTGGCAAGATCAACCAACTGGAACCCAGACCAAAAATACAATCATAGAAGTGTAAGAAGTAAATTTATGGCTGTTTTTCTTTTATCCAGATAAATAAAATATTGTAAATATTTTGTATTATTCAGTACTACCACTCAGAATTACATGGAGACAATGATAAAGGCCAGCTTTACACTGAGAGCAACATGTGCAGCCAAGCAGCCTTGAACTGAACCATTTTCCTCTTGCACCTGTGTTGGGAGAGCTCAACAAAATCTCATCTGGTTAAAGAGCACAGACACATCTGGTTAAGTGTCCAGAGACACACATTTGGGGTGGAAAGAGCTGGTTTGGTTCAAGAGCTCCTGGGCACAGCCAGCAGTACAAGAGAATACAGAAGCCTTGATTGTCCTTGAGGAAGAGATTTTTGGTCCAACACTCAGAGATAAGCAGGAGGAGAGACACATGGCAAATAGTTTAACTAGAAAGAAGCAATAAACGGCATTGTTGTGGGATGGGCTGCTCTTTCTTTCCATGGAACAAAAGTGTTGGCCTGTTTGGAAAGGCTGGCTGTGCAGGGACAGCAATCAGAGCCCTGTTCCAAAGGCAAGGTAGCAAACCCACAGCAGTGAGATACAGAGTGAACCCTGAGTGAGATCCTGCAGCTCTGCCAAGGGAAGGGGATCTGGTTTCTTTACTCTCTAACATTGTTCTGGTCAGTGGTGCAGGGGAGAGTGATGGACAATTCTTGATTTCCCTTGCCAGGCCCAGGAATTCCAGATCAGCTGGAAATTTGATCTGTAAAGACTCAAATAAAATGGACAAATTTTTGGAAGCCAGATTTTGAAGTACTTGACCTTTTTGGAGATCTGATCAGATGCCAAAAAACGTGGGTAGAGGAGTGAAACAGGAAGGGTTTGTTATGTGTGCTTGCAGAAAGAAGCCCTTAGAGCTTGCAGGGCAGAGGCTTATTCCACAGAGGACCCAATAATCCCTTTGGCTTCATCCTGGCCCTGGGAATCACAGGGACCTGAGTGCACAAAGATGTGTTGGGAGAGCTCAACAAAATCCCATCTGGTTAAAGAGCACAGTGTGAGGGCTGGAACTCCGTGGGAGGGAGGTTTACCTTGATCCCATCTGGCCCGAGCTGCCCGCTGTCCCCTTCCAGCCCAGGTTCTCCCTGTGGACAGAAGCAAACACCATCAGGCTGGGCCTAAATGTGCTTTCCCCTGAGCTTTCTGCAGCTGGCTCCCAGCAGCAGCCAGGCTGCACTGATGGGAGCTCAGCCCTGCATTCTAACACGTGTTCCATCTCACACCCTAATGCTGGACAAGCCCTGCCTGGAGCAAGAGCAGGAATTCAGCCTCTTGCTCTTTTCTGAGCTACAGTTTCTCCTCCACAGGCCTGGCCTGTGGGAAGCTCTCCTTCCCGGTGTGAAAAGGAGCTCAGTCTGAATTCATTTTACCTGGGGCTTCCTCATCCTGCTCCATCCTCCTGACCTCAGTCCTGGGGAGGGACACAGCCCCTACCAGCCTCAATCCATGCATTCACTCCCCCCCTGCCAGGCCTACACAGTGTGGCCAGTGTTTCCCTGCTCAAAGCTGCCTTCTGCTGCAGCGTGCCCAGCCCTGCAGGGACACAGCCCCTGGCTGACAGGAGGGGTCTGTTCCCACAGCTGCTCCCACACTGCCCCTTTCACACTTGGTGTCACAGTGGCCTCTGAGAGCCTCAGGGAGACTGGTGAGCTCGGGCTGGTGGGCTCTGTGGGGAAGGTGCCTCCTCCACCACAGGGGCTGAGAGGGTTGTGGGATGCAGAGAACAGGGTCAGCCTGTCCAGAGCAAGGACAGAACCTCTGGGGAGCTGATGAGGCACAAAACCCCACCAGGAGGTGGCCATACTCACTCTTTGGCCAATGAGACCTTGCTCTCCAGGGATTCCTAACTGGCCAGGATCACCCTAAAAGAAAGGAAGCACAGACAGGACAGGCTGTTTACTGACAGTGAGGGAGCATGAAGAACTTCCCATTGCACTCCTATCTTGATTATTTCTTTCCTTCTCCCACACAAACACCTCCAGCTGAGTTTTCAAAGGGGGCCCAAAGGCCCAGCACAGGGGCAGCAAAGAAGACACATCTTACAGGCTCTGCTACAATGATGCTTGACAGGACAGGGGGCACAGAGGGGGCTGAGCTGCCTGCAGCTGCAGATCCAGAAGGCACCCTCTGGCATGGTCCTTCACAGGCAAGCAGCAGGGTGGGTGCAATGTGGTGAGGTGGCAGACACGACCAGAGTGAGGGAGAAACAAAACCCAGCAGCTCTTTTAGCCCCAGCTCCAGAAGAACCCGGATCTTGGGTAGCAGTTAAATGAGTGAGCAGAAGGCAGTAGAGCTGGCAAACAAATGGATCTTGCCAGTGTGGCACTGCGGGCAGGATGGCCACAGGGCAGCTCTCTCCCATGCGTGCCCATCCAAGCCATCTGCTTTGCATGGAAGAGAGCTCAGGAAATGCAGAAGATTTAAGGGAAAATGTTTGTTACATCCATAAACCTCATCCCACAGCAAACTGCTCTGCAAGCCATGACTGCACAGGCCAGTCTTGGTCCAGCTCCTTCCAGCTTGGAGAAGGAGCAGGATGGGATTCTCACTCCACAACTTCCCAGCAAGGCCAGCAGGTAAAGGGGTGTCTGCAAATCATCATGCCCTGCTCCAAGGAGGGCCAGCCAGGAGCACTGGAGCTGAAACACTCAGGCAGTATCAGGATGCCAAAGACACGGTAGCTCCAGTGAAGTGTCAGAAGATTTGCCAAAGAAAACGTGGCAAAGGATGGGGTGGGGGGTGGGAGTGAAGAGCAGCACAGATGAAATTGCATTTAATTCCCACATAGAGTTTGTTCAAAAGGCTCTGCTCACAGGATCAAATCTTCAGACCAAGGGGGTTAGCATTAAATAAAGCCCCCTCTGAGCTGCTCAGCACTGGGATTTTATTCAAACAAAGAGATGGCTTTTATGTGGACAAGAAGATGCATTCATGGTCTGGAGCAGGGCACCCTTCCCCCTTAACCATCAGAGGAGTTTAGTCCCCAGAGAGCTGAGGCTTGGAAACTGTGGCAGGACCTTGTCTGAGGGTATTTTTAAGTCTGAGACCTTCCTATGACTCTTCTGGTTTCAAATTAGAAGCTGCCTGGATCTCTGAGTCTCAAGGACTCCTCTCTCCATTGAGATTTTGGATCTGCAAAGAGTTGAGCTTCATTTCCAAGGCCCTTCACAGCTCTTGAGGCACAGAATCCCTAAGATCCCTGGGCTTCTCCCCAGCACTGACAGCCTCTCCCTCAGGATGGGGCTCAGGAATTTGTAAAAATGGCTAAAATTAACCCAGTTTGAGGTTTTTTAAGCTTATCTTTTATTGAATGCACTATCTGCTTTGGCTGCTGGAGGGCAAACCTGCAATGTCACTCAGTCCTTCAGGAACACAAGTTGCCATTTATCTCCCCAGTCTGACAGAGAAATTGCACTCAGGGCTTTTCTTACCTTCATGCCAGGTTCACCTGCAAGACCAGGTTGTCCCATTGAGCCTGGCGGTCCCTGGGAAAAAAAAAAAAAACAACAAAGCAACAAGATAATGAAAAAACCCATTGTAATGAAGCAGAAGGCAAGATCAAAGACATAACTCCTTTAGCAGAGCTGTCCTGGGACAGCCAAGCCCTGGTTGCAATGCAATTACCTCCCTGGAGCTGGCTCGGGGTCCACAGCATCAAAGAGGCCCCTCGTGCCTGGATTCTGGGAGGGCTCTGATCAACTCTCACACCTCCCCTCTCCCCAGCCTCCTCTGCCAAGCACCTTTCCCTGCCTCCTTCCAATCCCTCTGCTTCCCAAGGTTAGTGACCCCAGCAGGGAGCAGCACTGGAACCAGCTGGGATAGAAGGGAAAAGGCCCAGAGTGAGAGTTGGCAGCTCTTTGCCAGGGTCCAGCAGGCTGGGCTGGTGCAGTGGGTGACAGGAATGTTTGGCTGTGCTCTTGCTCTTGTTCCCTGCAGCCCCAGTTCTCCACTCCCACTGGTGTGAGCACACCCTCTGCACCAACAGGCTCCTTCTGCTGCCCCACAGGCCACATCTTCCAGCTGAACCTTTGCCCCCCGTTCCCAGAGAGGGCAGGGGCATGATGGTGCTGCCAGCTAAAGGGAGCTGAGGGCAGCAAGCTGACACTGAGCCCTCCAGCACAAATTTTGGCCAGATTAGCCTTGACATCCATCAGCCAGCTGTCTCTGGCTGTACAGGGCCAGCAAATACCCAAAGGCCAACACCTGGGCTCAGACCAGAAATCCAGGCTGGACTGGCTGAGAGAAAGTTTCTGGCTCTTGTGTGAGCACAGACAGGCACCCCCTCTGGCAGAGGGGTTTGGCATCCCTCAAAGAGCCAAAAATGAGTGCTTGACCTGGACAAAGATAGGAATTAAGACAGAAAGATGGAAGATGTGAGAATGCCCTTGCAAACTGTTCTCACTCAGTCCAGCTCCATGTGCAGCCCCAATAGTGGGGTCACAGTCATTCACTATCTTTAGGAGCTTTAATCTTTGTCCATTTTGTCCTACCTCTGGGAAGCGTGGGGAATGAGAGTCTGGAAAACAAGCCCCAAGATGGGACAGTAAAGCTTCTCTTTAAAGGATTTGAGTGGTTTATTTACTTATGATATTTGCATTCCAGACAACAATCTCCCTTCTCTTTACAGTTGGGAATAAAGGAAAAAAGAGCACATAGTCAAGGGAGCTACCCAGGGAATAAAGCCAGTTCCTGGCTTGCTGAACTGGATTCAAGCAGAGGAGGGAGCAGGGTGTGTGTTGGGTTTGTGAACAAGCGGTCGTGTCACGCAATGAGAAAATTCAAGCTCCAATGAAAGCAAAAATCCTGCTTTGGTTTCTCCAGAGGTGCCAGTGCAGAGAAAGGCTCCTGGAGGAGTTACAGATTTGAATGAAGGTCTGTACTTTCTTGGTTGGCAGCATCCAGAGTGGCTCAGTAGCAGCTTTCCAGCTGCCCAGTGTGGTTTACCATGCTGAGAGCTCGCTCCATCCAGTCCAGCAGCCATGAGGATGGAAACTTTCATGACTCACACACTTTGCATAGGCTGCATTCAAAGCCACCTTCATGTCTGTGTTACAGCTCAGGACCTACAGAAAGGAGCTGTGCAAGGGGCACTGGCACACGTGATAGAAAGAGCCAAGGCTGTATTATTTTAAGAGGAGTGAAATAAAGCCAAAAGTGCAGATTGGGGGAAACCACGGAGGCCTCCCCTGCACTTACTCCACTGGAGCACTGTTTGGCAGCTGCTTCTGGGTTTGGTGTGTTTGTGTCACTGCTTCATGGCAACCAGGGCCCAAGCAGCTCTGTCAGCAGCAAAGGCGTCTCTGAGCTTCCTGCACTGGCTGCAGCAGCCTCTGCTGGGGCTGCCATGGCCAGCTGGGCAGGCTGGCAAACCTCTGTGGTGTCAGCAACAGCACCAGGGAGAGGCAAAGACGAGTGCTCAGCCTCAATTGTTCTCGTACTGGGTCCCTGGCTCTGCACCCTGGTGCAAGAAGTTGGTCCCTGCTGTGGTCACTTTTGAAATGTATCTTCTGCTGAGAATTTGGGTCTGCACTTCCACCAGCTGGGTGTCTGTGGCCTGTGATGAAAAGGGTGCTCAAATTTCTGATTGTCACTGTTTGTTTTGGAAGCTGACTTTCAGGCTCCAGGGAAACCCTTCCTGCTGGTTCCACGCTGCAAGGTGTGGAGGGATGCTGCCCTGCCTCAGTCCTGCCACTCCTGATGGAAGGGGACAACAAACAGGAGCAAAGGGCAGACCTACCTTATGGCCCATTTCTCCCAAAGGTCCAGGTGGCCCCTGTGGTCCTTGGGGACCCTGCAAAACAGAGACACAAGGCTCTTTTCATGCAACTGCTTTCATCTCTGAAGGGCCACCACTTCCATGGTCTGTAAGATAAAACACCAGTCCCCTCCCACACCTCAGAGGAGTTTTTCTGTGCAAGATTTGGCTACTGGGATGGAGAGGCCAGCAGTGAGTGTGCTGAGGAACCTTAACAGGCAAAGAGCTCAGAAGACCCTTCATCCTCCTGGTTCCCATCTAAAACAACTGCAGTGGGTAATCTGGAAGTGTCTGGTTTACTCTCTCCCTTCACAGCCCAGCACTGCTGGCCCTCTGTCTTTCCCCAGTGACTCCCCCAAAGCTGTGGACTCAGTTCTGACACCATCAGCCTCCCTCCTGCTCCCCCTTCCACTCCACCTACACTCCAACTCCTTCTGTTACATCTGACCCTGCCCCAGACCCAACCTTGCCCTTCTTTTCTACCTTCCCTTCCAAAATCCACCCCAGGCTGTATCCTACACTCTCCCTGGTAGATCCATGGCTTCCTTTTGCTTTCCAGGGCTCTGACCTTGTCTTTCCTTATGGCTCCTAGGACTCTAGCCAATTCTTTCACATCTCTGACCACGCTGGAGTTGGCAAGGACAGAGAAGCTGGGAATGGGATAAGTGGTGGGGAAGAGACAGACAGAGAAAGAAATGAAGTGTCTGTGTGCAAGGGGAGACAGGGAGAGAGACTGAGAAGACACTTGCCGGGTCGCCTGGAGCCCCTTTTGCTCCTGGAGGTCCAGAAGGTCCTTGGATACCCTAGAAAAATTAAAAACACCAGGGTCAGCTCCAACCCAGCAGCAATTCTTCACGTCTCTTGGCAGCAATGTGCACCTCAAAAATGCTCCAGTGACAGGAGGGAAGAGGTGGCCCAGTAAGTGTGAGATAGGGTCCAGGTTCTTCCTCCTGGATGGACCAGGACTCAAAACTTCAGGACTTGAGGTTATGAAAGGAAGGGGAAGGGATGGACACTTACTGGGAAGCCGCGTGCTCCCATCTCCCCAGTCTCCCCCATCTTGCCCTGTGAACACAGTTACAGCAATGATCAGCTGGGGATGTGCTGACACACCTGAGTGCTTTGGCCTGGAGGGCCCTGAGGACATGTGGGTGTCCCCAGGGGTGGCAGCTGTGGCTCTCACAGAGGACATACCTGCAGCCCATCTGGGCCCACCCTGCCTGGCTCCCCTGGTCGGCCCTGCAAAACAAAAAGACAAAGACACCTCAGCAGGGGCACGAGCTGTTGGTGATGCTCTTCTGTCCCAGCCCATCTGCTCTTGCATTTTTGTGCCTCCAATTTCCCTTCCAGCTCCCTGCAGCTTTTGAGAGGCCAAACACCTGGGATTGTGCCCCAGGGAACACCCAGCCAGCTGGGAGTGTGGGCAAGGGCCCTGATACCAGTGCTGGATAGATTTTACTCTGCTTGCAGGACAGACTCATCCCTGCTGGTTGATCCTCATGGAGCAGTTGAAGACCCCTGTTCCTGGAGGAGGATGGACCTTGATCCTGCCCAGAGCAGCTCACAGCACAGCTGGGAGCAGCTTGGCACTCACCTTGGCGCCTCGGGACCCTGGCTCGCCCACAGCTCCATCAGGCCCTCTGGCACCCTAGAGGGAGGCACAGGAGAGGCAAAAATAAGAACACAGAGGATATGGCTCACTGGAAAATCCAGCTGTCACTTTAGCCTTGGCCACCAGGACAGTCCATGAGATCAACCCTGGCTAAGCCAACTCATACCTGCTTGGGTTGAGCACAGCAGCTTAGAGCCCAGGACTGAAAGATTCTTTCTGTGTTTTGTTGCTTCATTTCTCACCGTTACCAGCACACAGCACTTTTCATTCCTGTTAAACCAACTACCAACCACTAACCCAAGCCAGAGGAGAAAAGCAGGCCAGGGACAGCCTTATTTTCAGACAATAGTTACATGACAACAGTTTTGAAATGCACAGACAAACTGACAGCAAACCTTTTCCTTCCTAGATACCTTGCCTTTCCAACACCTTTGCCCTTAACCCTTGCCACGCCACACTGTTGCATGGTCACAGTGGTGGTGTAGAGGTGCACGGTCCCCACTGTGCAGTACCTTCACATCATCTTGGGCTCCAAACTCCTCACAAAGAGAAAGGTATATTTGCTGGCAGCTGAACTCCAAGCCCTCAGCTACAGCTACATGATATTTAAAGATCTGGCTGCTGTTAAGGACCAGGCAGGTGCTCGTGCACATGGAGCTGGGGAAGGTCTGGTGCCATGCCTGGCATCTGCTCCTGGGTGTGTGAGTGGACAGTGGGCACAGGGACCTGCAAATGAGCAGGTGTGAGTGGCTGAAATTAAACAGTTCATGGTACAGCTTGGGCTGTACCCACTCATCACTGAGGAAGGGGCATCCTTGTTCTTTTAGAGGGTTCAAAGTGAGGTGAGCCCAGGGAAGAGGCTAAGGATATGATCAGAGAATCACAGATTCGGGTTGAAGAGGGCTTTAAAGACCATCTATCTTTCAAGCTTATTTCAGGAAAGCTGAACACACAACCTTCTGCACCATTTGACCCCCAGAGACCAGTGCCTCACTGTGACAGAGAATAAAGAGCCCCAGTGAAAGAAAATAAGAGTTAAAAGAGGGCATCTGAAGAGATTCTGTTAACAGACGTCATGTCCGTAATCAGTTCATGAGCTCAGTTAGGACTCTTAGGCACTACTGCAATATAAATAAATAAAAACACAGAGTGGTGCTAGAATGTAGTGGTAAGAGGAATTCTGAGAGCTGGCCAATGCAGAAAGGGAAAACAGGAGCCAATGTGCTTAATCGGGATGCAAACCCAGTGCCAAAAGTAATAACGGGGCTGGGGAGCCAGTGTGTTAGAAAAGCAACTCCAGGATGACAGGCAAAGAGGGAGGCTCACAAAGAAAAGCAGTGTACAGCAGAAATGTATAGGAACCCCAGCCAAATTATTACAGCAGACAAACATTGTCAATATAAAATAATGCAAAAACTCCTACTGAGCTTGGCAAAGCCTTGTGCTGCTGAGAGGAGCAGGGACTGAATAACCAAGAGCCTGTATTGCACTGCCAGTGTGGCACAGCTCTGCAGAATGCTCAGCCTGGCCTCCAGGACAGACAGACAGACAGACAGACAGAGGGCTGTGCCCCAGATGGGTTCCCCACATGCAAAGGGGTGTTTCACAGCTGGGGCTGTGCTGCACAAATGTCACAGCACCTCTCATCAGCCCAACACCCCAAGTGCAGTGGCTCATGCTGGCCCCTAGAGATCAGAGAGCAGTAAAGACCATAAGTGTTATTAATCTGTGTCCCTATAAACCTCAAAGCACTATGACAAAGACCAGAAGGTCATTTAAAAGCAGGGCTACTGACAGCTCGAGTCAGACAGCCCTGTTACTTGGGGTGGTGGAGGAGCAGGGCCTGGAGGCACCTTGGAGGCTGCCTGGGGTGGCTGGGACACCCAGCAAATACTCAGACCTGCACTGGGAAGGGAGGTGTCAGCATGGGTGTGATGGAAAAGCACTCTCAACAGCCAATGCTCATCCTCCCTGGAAAACACACTGTTCCCCTTTTCTTTGGGCAGCCACTTGGATATTTTGTGCAATTACATCTTTACTATCTGAGATGATGTGGTGAGCTGCTAGTGAAGCAGGGGAGGGATGTGCAGAGGGCAAGGATTCCCTTGGAACAGGGAACAGGGATCAGAAGCAAGCAGTGATTACAGTGGAAATTACAGAGATGATCCAGGTCAGAGTTGAGAAGGAAAATGGAATGAGTCTGGCCCCTCCAGACCCATCTTCTGTAGCCTGTCCTGCCCTGTCCAGCCCCTGTGCCAGTGCAGGGGCTGCTCTGAGCCAGGTGGAGGCTGCTGGGTGCCCTCAGTGATGGCTGTGGCTCTCATCAGGGCTGGCTGGCCAGGGAAGTGTTTCCAGTATCCTCATCTCTTCCAGCAGAGCCCTGTCACCAGCATGGCAGGATCTGCCAGGACAATCTCACTTCACAGCAGTCACCTGCCTAATCCCATCACAGCACATCTCATTGGCATCTGACCTGAAGAAGGAGAAAGTGACTCTCTATTCTCAAATCCGTGTGGCAGCTTCATCTTCTCCTGCCTCTTGGGCTGAAACCTGGGATAAAAGCTTCCCCTAATCCACCCTGACAGGAAAAGCTACATTTAGTCAATTAGTTAAATCTTTAAAACTCTCTTTTACTGACAACGCTGGTTAGAGATGAGTGAGTGAGGTCCTGGCAGCTCTCCAGGGAGCATCCCAAAGCCAAGAGCCTCCTCCCTGCAGACCTGGCAGCTTGGCCTTGCAGGCAGGGCTGAGCACAGCCCCTGGGCTCCCCCTGGACCCTCAGTGCCCTTTGAGCAGTGGAGGCCAGGACAGCATTTCCCTGTGCTGAGCACACCAAGCAGGGCTGTCAGAAACCCCAGACTAAACACGGGGTTATGGCAGTGGCTGGATGTGAACAGCTCACAGAGGCAGGGGAACTCAGCTCCAGGCTTTGCCAGGAGTCCAGGTGAGGCAGCAGGGATATATCCTGCTGCTCAGGTAGACAGTGGTGCTGCAGAACAGGTACCCAACCAGGTGTTTCTGCAGGGCAGCACTGCATTTCCTCCTGTTAAACACCTCCTCAGAGCTCAGACAGTGACCAGCCTCTGAACAGCAGCATCAAGGAGCAGGCAGTAGCTCCTCTCTAGAAACCCAGAGCTCCTTCCTTACCCAGTTATCCAAATATTGACATTTTGCTATCACAGTCTGGCCAAACAAAAAAATCAAGCAGATGCCTTGAGTGAAGCCAAAGGGAGACATCCCTGGCCATGGATCTGGAATGAGCTTTCCCCAAACACTTCTAAGGCTTTCTCAGTCAACTAGAAAGATCCCTGGAAGCAAAACAATACCCTCCACTCCTCCATGAACAACAACTCAGCTGGGCTTGGAAAGGCAAATATTTTCAGGTTTGCTTAGATAACACCACTTTACAAATCCCTGGCATTTACAAATTCCTGCAGTTGGAGATGCTGGAAATCACTGGGTCCATGTGGCAGAGGCAGCAATCCCTCCCTCTGGCAGGGAGCAGCAAAGGGCCTGGAGTGCAGGTGTGCTCCCCTTATCTTGGATTTGCAGGCTTCACCTGGGCACCAGCTGATGCAGGAGCTGGATGAATGAAGGGCACGTGGAAAAGAGAAATGTGCTTTGGGATTTGAAATGCTCCTCTGTATCACCTGAGCCTGAACCCAGCAGTGAGAGGATGAAATTCTAGAAATATTGACAGGCACCTTGGCCAGGAGAGTAGGGCAAGCCGAGGCACTTTACAGAGGATTTCAGGTGCAGCTTTATAACATTAGTTATAAAATCATTGCTCAGGTTGATATTCAGCCTTTCATAGAGATTCTCAGGTTTTTGAGGATATTTTCCTTAGGAGACCACACATTTTCCTGCTGTGAGGAGCTGATTAGCAGAAATGTGCTTTAGGATTTAAGTGACACAGGGAGAGGGGCTTGCTGGACCAGCTGCCTCCAGATTTAAACCTTGATTTGGTTAAATAATTAGGTTTAAGCATGTACATAGCTGTCACTGGCTGGATGTTAAGCGCATATCCAAGTGCTACACTGAGTAAGATGAAGGGAAATGAGCCTGGGCTCACATGTCCAAGTTTCTTCTCCTTAGGGAAGAGGGGAAAGGAAATAACATTTGGGGAAGATAGTTCAGTATCAGTTTGGTGGAATAAACAAAGACTTGTGAAGGAACAATAGCTCTGTCAGGACTAAAAAGAAGGCTATGATTTTTAAAAAGCTTTTCTTTTAAAATATACATATCTTGACAATATAAAAGCTATCACAACATAAATGCAGACCCCCAAAAAGTCTGCATTGTTCTTTACAATCAAAACCATATTTGCTATTTACGTTTCCTTCAAGAGCAGAATTACTTTAATGAAGCATCCACCAAGAGAGCTCATGGAATCCACAAACATCTGGCAGGGGCTGCATTTGTGTTTCCACTCTGAATTGAATCACATCCCTTCTGTAAGCTAGGATAGACAGAGGGCAGTGTCTGAAATGACAATTGGGGGATCATTTCCCCATCCTGAGTAAAGCAAGAGCCACAATCACAGGAACAAGTAAGGAAACTTGGGATACTATGTGCCTGGAACATCTTCTGAGAGTGTGAAGGGAAGGAAAATATGAATGAGAGAGATTCAAACCAGAAATCCTCCAGGTAGGAGACGTGCTGGTTCTTAACAATGCTGACTTCCCTACATCATATCCACTGCAATCTGTAGAATTTCACAGAAAGGTTCCTCCTTGCTGCTGGGGATCTTAGAAAGTGTATCTCTCTGCCTCACAAATTCTGTATGCATTATATCACTGCAGTGCTCAAACAACACCAGATCTCCACCACAGCACAGCCCAGCAATGGGAGCTGAGAGCAGGAGCAGCTCCAGAGGCTCAGTCCCTGCTGGTAGAGCTTTAGGCAGAGTTTTACCCCCTCCAATACTGGTCCTTAGGACAAGACCAACTCCTTAATGCTCCCTTTTCCCCAGATACTGCCTCCTTTCTACCTCAATGCTCTGCACATCCTGAGGTGACTTTGTGCAGGCACTGCAGCCTGCCAGGAGTTCCAGGGTACATAACTCCATGGTTACAAAGCTTCCTGGTTGGTTATTCCATTTTCTTTTGGTGGTCCCAGCTATTCACTCTGGCATAGGGAAACACACAATCCTTGGCTGTCCTGAATCCCCTAAGCAGGAGTTGCAGGAGAAGCAGAAAGTGGGAGTAGGTGAAATGTATAGTTTACTCCAGTGTATGCCTCTGAAAATGAAACATGGAAACAGATCCTTGGAGGGAGAAATGCAAAATATGTTGTTGTTGGGGCCTTCAGCAGAACTCACGTATGCTCACTATTAATACTTTGTAAAGCAGCTGGACAAGGAAAAACAATCCAAAGCAGGAATGCTCCTGCAATAAATATCCCGCTGGAGAAGAAAGATTGAGGAGCTCAGTGGGACGGGGGCTGGATGTCACAGGCAGGAAAACAAGCAGCTTTGGCAGGTCTAGAGGTCGTTGTCCTGTCGGCTGTCACCCAAACAGAGCCACACAAGAACTGACTCTGAGTGTCTGTGAGCTCTTTACTGAGGGAAATGTGAGCTCAGCACTGCTGGTGGTGCCAGGCAATGCCTCACCCAGCAGCTGAGGAGACACCTGTGCTTACAGGGTGGTACTGCTGAGGTGTGTACACGTAAAATCAGGGCTGGAAAAATCCTTAGAAAGGCACAGGACATGTTTATAATTGGATCTACTGACAATGCAAAGCACACCTTCCTCACATCCCTGTGGAGCCCTGCCAGGAGGTGTCAGTTCTGTGGGACTGGAGGGGAACACACAGGCAGAGCAGCTCAGCTCCATTTCTGTCAGCCTTGCCTCTTAGTTAGTTCTATGTCATGACATAACATTTCCTCCTTCATCTGCCTCTGGTTGTATCACAACACTTCACACCTCAGTACTTTTTCTCCCATAGCAACAAAGGCACCTTTTCTGGTTTTCTACCTGCACTCTTTCCTGCAGCCCATCTATACAATTAAATCTTCATCATCCTCACCAGAAGCAGCCATAAACAGTGTTTTGCTATGGCAGGTAGTGGAAAAGACAGGCTGGGCCACTTCCATGGTAACCTCTTCTCTGGACACCCCTCTGCCCTCACACATCCTTGGCATTCACTTCCCTGGTAAGATTTGTTTCAAGGACCTCACAGCCTTTATGTGCAGCAAGAACGTGTCTGTGGAGGTGCTGCCTAATTTCTGCTCATCTTCACACCCCCAGACCAAACCAGCAGATTATTTTTTCCAATGTATGGAAGAGGAGAGAGATGAAAGCTCATGGAGAGTGCTCACCCTGCGGCCCTTCATCCCGCGGATCCCTGGCGCACCACGGGCTCCTGCTGGACCCTGGAAGGGGTAAAAGGAAACAAAATGAGGAAGGCAGCAGCTTTTGGTACATTCCTCTGTGATCTGCAGGGGCCTCAGATGCAGACCCTTGACCAGCAGATTGGTTCATTAAACACTTGCTAAAAGCATTGCCATTTTTACTTGTCTATAAACGGCCTATTTTAAAAAAAGTCATGGATTGTCCTTGGATTGTGAACATTTAGGGCAAAGATCCTGGCTGAGGTTTGCATGCTTAATGACCTGCAGCCTGTTATCTGTGTCAGTGGTGTGATGTGAGGAGAAGTTGAACATCCAGAATCCTCTCTGAATCTATTAAAAGCAGCTGTGGCTCAGCATCTGTTCAAAAATAATAATAACCAGGATCTGGTTTTTAGATGTCCAAATACAAAATCAGACACCTCATCTTGGGTATCCAAGTTCCACCTTTTCAGCCAAATACTGACTTTATCTTTAAGTAACTGTTGCCCTGTTAATGCTGCATAAATATTGATCCTGGCGGATAGATACTAATTTAATGTGAACTGTTGGTGTTGAGGATGATCCTGTTCTTCTTACAAGTACAGAAAGATCTCAGGTTTTCTTTTAATCTGGATTTGTACACACATGATTCATTAATGTGCATACAGAAAATGCAGAAAGCCAGAATTTTTTTCCCTGCTAGAATATTTATCAGAGTAAAAAAAAAAAAATAAAGGATATATTTATTTAACAGGACTTAGTTCTTTATCACAGCTTTTAAACCTGATGTTTAAAGTCAATGCCTTTCTACTGTCAGAAAGGCAAACCTCAATATGACACATTCACTCCTTGCTCTCTCAAACATTCCACATCAAATTTGGCTGTTTACATATTAATAGCTTTTACCAACTGTCAGCCCTGCAAACTCCACCACGGATCAGAGCAGAATTGGACTGTGATCTTCCTACTGCTCCTGTAACTGCCATTTATGAAGATCTTGCTTTTGTGCATGGCATGTAAGTGCAGGATACAAATGCTGAGCTGTTCTCACTCAGTCTGGAAAAGCCAGTTGACTGCATTTGTGATCACAGTACATCTCAGTTTTGGTAGTGAGGACAGTGGTGACTGGCACAGGGAGTGGATGTGTCAGATGTCTGCTTTATAGAGATTTTTATGATAACCATGTACTGAAATGAAATCCTTAGTTGGTATTTGGAATCTCCTCTGGAAGTCTCAGCCTATCCCAAACAGCTTATGAAAATACAAGGACAGAAACATTCATTGTAATGGCAAATGTTGAGGCAACAGCTAGATACCCTGCTGGAATTTCAATGAACTCTTTAGGAGAAGATAAGTGACCTTTAATATTCCCACATGTACACATTATTTTCAAAACTATGTATTAACAGAAAAGATACACTATAAGGATAAGAAGAGGAAAAAGGAATCCACAAGCCTCAGGAAGCTGAAACCAAGGGCAAAGTTTCCTACCATTGACTTTGTTTCCCATTTCCAGTCATCCTTTGTTGAATTAATCAGCCATCACTGCTAAGGCTCATTCAAAGATTTTAACAGTTTAGGACAAACAACAACTGCATGCCTCAGGTCTGGCTTGAAAGGCAAATAAGGAATGTTTGGTGGAAAAACAGCTGGAGCTAATGAGTGGGGATTTGATATTAGGAGATTATTTCATTTACTGGCCCTGTGGGGAGGTTTGGCTTATTGAATTACAGCTTTTTAAAATGCAGTTGTGGAGCAAACATTTTGCTTGGACGAGCTCGTTATTTGCCTGCAGGAGAGGGGGGAACTGAAGGAAGTGGAAGGACCTGGAGACCCTCGCAGCTCCCAGAGCTTTGCTGAGAGGTTTTGGTATCTCCACCTGGATCTGATGCCTCAGCTCATTCTATTGTTATGCCCCAGTGGAGACAGACACAATTTGGCTTCACTTGAAGGTGCATTTAGTGGTGCATGGGATGGTGCTCAGGGCTGGAGCTCTCTGCCACAGCACAGAAGCTGCCTTGGCCACGGGTGCTCACAGGCCCAGAGCAGGAAGGAGCCCAATGCTCCAGCTGTCCCCAAGCCATGGAGCAGCTAACATGATGGGAAGTTGCTAAAAATGGGACATCTACAGACATCCAGCTGTCTCCAAGGCTTCTGTCAACAGCAAGTGCTGCCACGAGGGGTCACAGAGCAGCTCAGTGCTGGGGGCTGTGGGTGGCATTGTGCTGCTTTGATTGTAAGGAGCTGGCTGGTGCCACGTTGCTGCTCTCCAGGCAGGGATGGGTCACCCTGAGGTGCTGCTTGACCTCAGATTTTTCTCTTTTCCTCATCTCCACTCACTTGCTATTGCACAGTCTGTGCCCAGGCAGCAGCTGCCTGCAGCCAGTGCACCCAGAGTGTCCCCGAGCTCCTGGCAGTGGCAGAGTTGACCCTGATTAGGAGGCCACACCTTTGGCACTTCCCGGGCATTTCAGTGCTGTGATCTTCCTCCCAATTACCAGCACTGTGGGAATTCACACACTGAGCAAAATCCATTCCCTGCACCCACCCAGGGCTGCCTTTCTGTTGGCTCCAGCAGCACTTGTGCTGCCGGGAGAGCCCGAACTACATCTAAAGAACATCTGTGGGAAACTGGAGCCAGCCTAAAATCTGCCTCCATGGCAATTGCATGCTCCAGCCACAGCTGCAGTGTGCCAGATGAGCCTGTCCAGATGGAGGGTCTGTCTGGGGGAGCTGCTCTGCTGCTCCTCTCATGCCAGCAGGGGCTTTGACCATGCAGGATGGTCATGCTCCCTGCTCACTGTGATAAATGACCATGATAAATGACCATCACTGTATCACGTGGTGTGATCACCACACTGCCCACCACTCCCAGCCCAGAACACCTTGAGCTAGGGAGCTTGTGTCCTGCTGAAAGACTGAGGCTGGATTGTGACTTTTGCATCCCTCTTTAGGGAAATGGGCTACAGAATTTTGATTTAAGCACTGTGCTTTTTTTGTGTCTCTTTCCATGTTGCTCCCACCCATGTCCCATCCCTTTCCCCATAATCTCCTGTTTGTATCAAACTCAAATAAACTGAAATACAGTGCTTGACTTAGCCCATGAGTGCCCAGGATGTGGTATTACAAGGTGATGATAGCTTTTACTTACTGTTGGTCCAGGGATCCCAGGAAAACCCACTGCTCCTGGCATCCCAGGGTGCCCCTAAAAGGGAAGGAAGAAGAACATGCCTGCTGTGAATGTCCACAATCTGCACAGACCTTCTTCCTCCTCCAAGTGGGAAGACAGGAAAAAGGGCATTGTTGGCTGTTTGCAAGGTCAAGCAGACCTGATATTTATCAGGGTAAAATTGCTCAGGGGCAGAAGGAAATAGCCAGGCTGTCACTAGCCCAGATCCAACCCAGCCAGTGATATCAGCAGCGAGATTTTCTGAACAGCCCAGAAGAGAATGGGCTGAATGAATATAAAAATATGTCCTTGAGTTTTGTACTGTGGTAGACAGGAAACAATGTCAGAGCAAGACAGGATCCAGCTGAGCTCCCCACTGTTTGTAAATTGCCAAATGTAGATCCCTGAAAGGCAGAGCACAGCAAGGTACAGTCACTGTGCTGCCCAAGCACCCTACATTTCCAGCTGCTCTGGGCAGCTTGGACAGACCCTTGCTGGTGGGCACTGTCTGTTCAAGAGCCAGGATGCTTGGGAACAGGCAGTCCTTCAGTTCCTGGCTGTCTCCACTTGACACAGAGGTCCTCAGCTGATGGAGCCACAGAACACACCTCAAAAGCCAGCGTTGCAGTGAAGGGGAAACTGCTGGACACAACTGCTGGGGAGAGGCTACACCTCAATATCCACTCAGTCAAATGCCCATTCCCATCCCCACAGACACGGGAAGGAATTGCAGCTGTTGTCATGAAAATAAAGACCAGGAGAAGCTGCACCCTTGGCTAGGACAGAGACAGAGAGGTGGCAGCAAGAGTGAGAGAATGCAGACTTACTCCTTACCATCGACCCCTTGACTCCTGGAGGGCCTGGGGGTCCCACTGGGCCACGGTCACCCTGGGAGAGAGACAGGTACATAGGGAAGAGTGATCTAGAGCAATGAAACAACTAAAAAAATTCCACAAATTCATACCTACTCCATCAGCTTTCTACCAGAAATGCTCCCAGTATTAGTCTCTTTCCATCCATCTCACCAGAGAAGTGGAAGGATTGCAGGAATTAAGTAATCCTCCACATCCCAAGAGAGGGGACTTTACTCTTGCCATCAAACCCACCAAGGTATGAAGGAAACAGGCACATCACCTTCAATTCCAAACAGTGCTAGGACTGAACCCAAGGAAATCTCCAGCCCTTCCCACCCAAGGCATGACATGCCTGTCCTGCACTATCACAATCCCTACGTGTGCTGGCATTCTCAGAGTCCTGGATTTGAAGTCTGTTGTCACAAGGCCCTGCTGAGAGCAGGGAATCAAGCTGGCAAATCCCAGAGATACTGCCTGGTGCTTTCAGAGGAGACTGAGGGTGTTTTGTGGGAACTCCCTGTGACCTGTGGCTCACACTGAGACCACAGTGCCAGCAACAACGACCTGGGGTGTGATTTATGAGGGGCTCAGAGGAGCTGGATGACTCCCCAGCCCACCCTAAAGATAGGATCTCTTCTAAAACAAGCGGTTAAAAAACTCAATGCACCAAAACATCACTTTTTCATTGCAAAACTCTTCCTTATCCCCTTATGCAGACCATCTCACTTCCCATGAACATGCCCTTGACCCAAAGGTAGGAGGCAAGATGGTCAAGCCCCCACGAGCACCACCACAGCCTGGTGATGTGAGGGTGACATGAAGGTGTGGCTTTAGCAATGGGACATCAACAGCAATTCCCACAGAACTGTCTGTAGTCTCCCTCCAGCCCCAGGGGTGCACTGGGAATTAGGGTATGCTCAGGGGGATGAGGCAGGAGGATTTAGCAAATGCTGCCAATTAGTTTACGCCCAAAATCTGACCTACCTTCCAACAGCAAAAAGTGTAAGGGGAAATATTCTCTGGGCTCTAAGGAACTTATTAAAAACAAACCCCAGAGTTTGTGTTGTCACCAGTTGGCCCCTGCAAACCAATGCATGGATTTTTTTTTTTTCTTCCTGAATGGATGGATTTTATTAAGTGTGTATTAACTGTATTGTTCTCTTTGATAATCTTTGGATTCTACTGGCTTCAGTCTTGAGTTTTGCAGCTCTCAGGATGGGGATTGCTGACTCAGCTCTGTCTAATGAAAGCATATTTCCCACTTCATTTAGCTCACAAGAGCGTAGTAAGCTGTGGGATACTATGCCAACTGGAGGCCTGGTTGAGGTTTTGATTTGATGATAGCTATTTCTGTCATCCCTAAGTCTGTCCTGGTAGAGAAGCCTGATGGAAATCCCAGCTGTGCTGAGGATCTCCAAGGGCAGATTTTCAAAGGACAGCCCGGGTTTGCCTTGACACTGATGTAACATCATCACATTACAGAGCTGATCTGGAGGTTGAGGATCCCTCATGTGGTCAAGGCTTTGGCATGGAAGGCACAGGGACAGATGTGAACTTAATGGAATGGAGAAAAAGATCTTCCCATAAGAAGGCAAAAGCCTTATTTTTCATTCAATTCAGGGCTGCAGCTGCCAATGAGACAGCTCATTAAGGCACCAATTTTCTGTGTAACCACCCTGGACACACCACAGACTCTTTAGTCCTCTGTTTTCCTTCTCTAAAACACAGCCCACATCATGTCATTCTTTTTAGTTCTTGTGGGCCTTGACAGCTTGGGCTGAGACAGATTCTGCTACTGCCCCACCGGGGCCCACAGGATGGAAAGGCCTTTCCAAAGGCTGCTGTGGACAGACAATAAAATGGATCTGCAGCAAACACAGTATAACTGTCACAGAGTCTTTACATCATTACCCAGAGGACAGGGCTTGAAGCAATAAAAGTGAGAAAGAGAGCACTGATGTGTGGAATGCATCGTTTTATGCCCTTCACTATCTTTATGGCTGCACTGTGAATAATTAAACCCCCAATGAAAACCAGCAGCGTGCGAGTGAGGTACAATGAGTGACACAGATGATTTGTCTTTGGGAGCTGCCTCTGAATAAAAGTTTACACTCTAATAGAAAACAAATTAATGTCCTTTTACATTTTTTTATGAGAAATAAAGCCCTTTTTATTCCCCTGGAAGAGGTTTGCGTTTGTACTGTACACAAGAGGGCACCAGCCCTGAGGATGCCCAAAGCAGCCAGGGGCAGCCAGATGGGATGGTCCTCACCAGATAAAAAGGGAAATATTTGGACCAGCCTCTGCTCAGATGGATGGCTGCACTCTTCTACACCTGAGAAATTGCTGAGACCTCCTGTTCAATGCAGGCTCAGCCCTGGTCCTGCGTGACCCCCCTGGCAACCCAGAGGACACTTCTGCAGAAATCTGTAACCTCAATCCTAAGGACTCCTCCCATGACCAGCAACACAGGGCTGATGGATCCCTCATTCCCATAAAAAACCAGAGCTGACTGTTAAATACAAACCTCCTGGCACATTATGAATGAGGAAAGTTAATTTTTCAAAGAATATTTGACAGCATCTCCCTGGAGGGCAGCGTGTGTTAATCCCTGAATGAGAAGTGGATGATTTTGGTCTGGTCCTAGTCTAGCTCAGACACCCTGGACGTGCTTCATTCCCAGCTGGGTGTTGCACTCACATGACAACTTAAATCTCCACAACCCTTCTCCCACCCCAGCCTCCCTGTCCTGCAAAAATTACAACCACAGTTCCATTGCAAGCAATCCTACCTTTTCTCCTGCTATTCCAGGCTCCCCCACCGGACCAATGAAACCCATTAGACCCTGAGGAAAGAGAAGAGCACAGCTAATTTTCAGTTTTTATTTGCTGAAGAAAGTAAACAGTTCCTTTGGTCCACCTTGCAGGTTGCAATAGCACAGCATCCCTCGTATAATGCTCAGTAATTCCTACTGGCTACCAGAGCGGATGGAGTTGCTCCCGGCCATGGGAATGTCTAACTCCACAGCTGGTTCTGCTTTAGGGGCCAGCTGGAACAGCAGCACGAGGATCTGCAAGAACCACAACACACAGCACAGTGGATGAGTGGAGGAAGGAAGGAAGGCCGAGTCCACGGCGTGGCTTTGTTCTGTGAGCTTGTCCCAAAACAGCTTCCCCAGGAGCATCTGCAGCGGGAGCTCCTGGGTTGCACAGAGACAGACAGTGACCATTTTAGTGGCTGGGCTGGGTAGACTTCCTCTGGGTTAATCCAAGCTGCCTCAGCCCTTTGTGCAGACTGATTTTGCCCTGGATAGTGTCGTGCTGGTGGGATGCCAGTAGGAAATAAAGGTTCCCGCAGCCAGAGGGGCCAGCAGGGCACTGGATCTCACACACTACTCAGAAACATCTTGGAACAACCCTCCAGCCCAAGCTCAGGGTTTAACAACGTTCGGGATAACGAAGAGGCAAACAGAACTGTTTTTAATTAGGAAGATGGAAACAGATGCAATCTCAAGCGAAGATTCCTGAGAATTAAGATATAGCAACCTCCCTACCAGCTCCAGTGGTTTCTGGCTCTGGAGATGCAAGGGGCCATTCCTTCTGCCACCACAGGAGCTCGGTCTCCTCTGTGAAATACCAATTGGCCATGGGATGACAGCTACAAACACAAAAGCTCCTCTGTCCTGTAGGGGTGTCACCGACCTGTCTGAAGTGGTCTTTGCTTTGAAATGGCCTTTGTGTCTGAAGCTGAGGCAGTCCTGGAGCACAAGAGTGCCATCGTGGCCAGCCTGCATGGACCAGACACCTGTGCGAGCAGGGCTGGGCTCAGCAGGGATTGCCCAGTGCAGGAATCAGAGAAAGCAGAAACTCTGCAACATCTGCCTGTGCAAGGTTACCACTGGGTGGCATTGCTGAAGGCTGCTGGATCAATTGTCCTTTCAATTAGACACAAGTGCAGGTACACAACTGCATCCAGTTTCTGAATGTTTCCAATAGCCCAAGGCCACCAAGAAGGCAGATGTTATGGCAGAGAATGGCAAAGCAATGAGATGCAACAGGGAAGTGCATTGCTAGGCAAAAATAGACAATAAATCAAGAAAGAATACATCTCTTGTTCATTTCCAATTTCTTGGAAAACCACAGAACTCTTTCTCTCTCTCCTGGGAAAACGCTCTTTAAGAAATTTCTGGTTCCTTAGCCAGTCCCTGCAGAAGAGGGATCCCTGCTGTGCAGCAAACGTTGGTCCCATTCAGAACAAAACTCTTTCAGACTCCCTTCCAAGGGGTGCTGCATATCCAAGCTCAGGCTTGAAGGCCAATCTACAGACCCACTGTCCATCAGCTTCCACCCTAAAAAGCCTCTCAGGAATTGGGGTCCTGAAGCCAGGTGTACAGCTGGTGCTTCCCACGCCAGCCTGCTGGTGCTTTGCAGCGGGGTTTGCAGGGATCTGAGCACACCAAGAGCCCCCAACGCCCTCCTGAGACCCCCCTGCTGCTTGTTACAGCAGCTTGTGCAGAAACCTGCTGGCATGGCCAACACTGGCCCTGCTGCACAGATCAGCTTTGGGATGGAAGGGGGGCACAGCCAACACTTCGGTCCAAACCCAGGGAGAATTCTGCCTGTGCTGGTGCATTGTGGTGCTGCACAGGGGAAGATGTCACTGCTCCCTCCCCATGGGAGAGGAGCATCCCATGGTGTCAACGTGAGATGCAGAGCAGGGACCTTGCAGCTTCCAGCACAGGAGCTCTGCAGTGTTTGCAGCCAGCACCGTCTGCTCTCAGCTAAATTAACCAACATTGCTGTGTCTGCAAGCAGACACAAATCGAGATAGATATGTCTACGCCAAATTAATCTCAGTAAATTATCAGGAGTATTCAGAAAAAACAGGGAGAGATTGGGTAATGATGTTCTTCACTGGCCAAAGTGGGATAGACACTAAAGGCAAGAAGATTTAGGTTTTAAGACCAGAAAGATTTAGGTTTTAAGAACCAGAAGAGCTGCCAATGGCGAACATTTAATCAAAGCAGACGTGAACTGTGGTCATTACACTAAAATGGCTGTGGCACAACATATTTTTCTCAGGGTCCCAGGGTTGAAAAGAGGGCCTGCATCACACAGGGCTCGGGGCAGTGTGTGTAATGATGCACGTGAAGTCCCAGCAGCGGTGGCTGCCCGGATAAAGGCCCGCACTATACAGGAAAGAATGTAAAACATTTATATTAGACGGGAGTTCAGCATGTCGCTCATGATTCAGTCTGCTGTACTCCCCAGCCAAGGGCACGGCGGAAAAGGGATGGAGATTGTTAAAAAGTTGCTGGGGGCTTTGGGGGGGTGGGGGCTGGCGGGTTGTAATTCCTAACTCCCGTCTCGCTTTCCCCATTTATTGTCCAGCCCTGTCATAATTAAGCCCCCCCTCTTGGCTCCACCAACAGAGAGCAAGTCAGCGATGAAGCCTTGCATAAATCATAGCCCATTTGAGAGAAAGAGGCGAGCCCAGCGTGAGCAGGGTCTCCCAGGGACGGGACCGCGAGTCGCTCCCAGCGGGAACCGATGGCGGCCTTTCTGTTTTACTGGCCCGCTAGAACTCAAAACAAAACAAACCGGGGACAAAGGACGGGAGGGAGTAAATGTACAATCCTCCCATTCAGATGAAAGAAAGGGAAAGTAAAACAGTAAATATCGCAGTTTAAAGGAGGACGCTCTGACCCGCAAAGAAGGGCCCGTGTGGTTTAACCCCCTGTGCGCCGGGCTCAGCCCTGCCCTGGAGCTGCGTTGGGCTCCCAGCACCCTGGGGAGTGAGGAGAGGGAAGGTGGAGATGTGCTGTTGGGACACAGTGTCGCATCAAGGAGGCTGGGAACACCACAGCGCCTGAAAATCCCTGACTGAGATGTCTGGAGGTCAGAGACGCCCTGGAGGAGAAGGTAAATGGGTTGGAAAGGAGCAGCACTAACATGTGGGAAACACCAGTGCAATTCCCTGCTCCCTCCTTGGTGACCCTCTTGACCTTGGCCAAGACAGCCAGGACCTTCCCACCTGCAAAGCTGACATTAAACCCCTCTCCTTTGGGAGGGGAAAGACACGAAGGAGATGGTGCTGGTGTCCCTTGGCTAGCTATCTCAGGATACTGATTTTGAGACAACATACTTTGACCTTAAAGGACAAGAGACCTCCAAGGGGCCTTGGCTGCCCTTCCCAGCACAGAGCAATGGGTCTGTGGCTGACCCTGGCACAGCCCCAGTGAGCAGGGCTGTCACTTCTTGCACAGGGGAAGGGACTCAAACAGCTGCTCCTGCTATGACAGGACCTCCCCAGGCCCATTAAGGACATAAGTCAAGTGAAGCCTCTTTCAGCTGGTACAACTCCTTATTGGGATTTTCTAGTGCCCAGCAGGGAGTCCCTGGGATGGCAGCACTTTCCTGTCTGCTGCAGGGTGTTAATTCTCCCACAGGGCTCTCTGACCTTCAACATGGACATTTTGGTGACATTCTCCTCCTGTGCATTCCCAGCTCTGGGACAGGAAGGCTGGTGGCTTCCCTGGCCAGAGGCCGTGTATTCCACTTCAAATCCTTCTGACTCCATCTACAGGCAAGGAAGGGTTAACCCACACATTTCCAGGGTACTGGGGCGCCCGGCAGCTGGAATCCTTCCAGCACATGGAGACAACAAGCATCTCATGAATGATCTTCCTGAGTCTGTGTCCTTGCAATGGAAAAACAACGCATCAGGGACTGCCCTGTGGCTTAAAAGCTCATTTTTCAATGACAGCTCAAGTATGGCTGGAAACCTTACTGAAACTCCCATGTTTTCCTAAACAGATGTCCCTAAGAAAGGGAAGAAATCTCCAATGAGATGGATGGCTGATCTCTTCTTGTGCTGTTATGCTGAGATTTTCTACTCTGATAGAACCCATTTGTTGGGCAGAGCAGCAGGATTGAGAAGTGAAGAAGATTCCACCCTTCATGTGAATAGAAAACATCAAGGTCTCCACAAGAGAAAAAAGGGTGAGGTGATGGTGCCCTCAGTGCCAAGGGCTGGGCCCATCCTCTTGGGGCTGTGGAAAAAAAAAAAACCCAGCCCTAACACCTACTGCTGAAGTTTAAGTGGAGGGAGGAAGGAAATCCCAGCCCTCCAGCACCGTTCAGTGGAGGTGTGATGGGAGAGGAGGTTATTTCTCATTAGTCTGGTGAGACATTTTTGTTCTAATGACTTGACTGGTTCAGAAATGGAAATTTTCTGGGTGATATTTCTAGACATAGACTAATTGACTAAGAATAACACAGGCAGCTTTCCTACCACTGTGCTGGTTTCAGTGTCAGCAGAGGCCAGCTGTGTTTTCTTTTCGATGAACAGTGCCTACAGTTCTCATCCAAGGTCAGTCCTGAGGGAAGTTAAAGAATAATAATCCTAATGATGCTTTGCCCTTCAAGGACACTGTCTGGTTAAGGATCTCAAAGCACTTCTAAGTATTCATTTTTAACAGTATCCACAGGTGCCACTTCAGAACAGGAGGCACTGGGCTAAGCTCTGCTCAGGGCTGTCTCACACCTTCCACAGAAGGGGAAACTGAGGCAGAGAGCACTGGGAAGTGTTGCCTGAGATCGTGCAGAATCTGATAAAGCTGTGAGTAGAACTCAGATGTGGGGAACAACTTTGCTCCTTCAGCAGCTGCTCTTCATGGAGCAAATTAACAACCACAACACAGAAATGCCTCTAATTTCCAAAGAGAAGTAACCACCTTTGATATACACTGAGGCTGGTATCAGACTGCTGGCACTGAAAAGCTCCACCTTGACTTTTTCAGACTTGCTTGGTCAGAAACCCTTGGAAGAAGTGACCCCTGGCTGTTGCATACAGGGCAAGGAAGAGCCAGAGAGGCTGACAAGCTAAACCAAACAAACCAAACCAAGCCTGCTGACCATCCAGCAGGGAAGGTGTTTGGAAGGACAGCAGTGGTGAGGAGCAGCACCCGCAGTGCCAGGGCCAGCTGCCATAGCCAGCTCGGTGTGGTTGTGCAGGAACACACAGAACGTGTTGGAGGCTCTGTGGCTTCACTTTCAGGGTTGTTGGTGGACAAGTTTGGTTGGTTTCAATCACAGAGATGTGGGAACAATTGTTGCTTTTTCCTCAATGCCTGTGGTTCCCCCAAAGCCTACAGGGATAATGCATGTCCTGGGTTATGCCAGCAGAGTGTTCTCTATGGAATTACAACAAAATGCAGCTCAGTGTTTCTCTTCCCCAGGGTCTGGTTTCTTCAGCTGCTATCTCCTTTATTCCCCAGAAAATCCAGGGGAAGTGAAAGCAACACAGGACACAAAGCAGAGAATCCTGTCCTTAAAACCTACACTGGCAAAGCCTGGAACCTGGAGCAACAGGGCTGTGGGCAGCTTTGAGGTGGCCAGAAGTCCCTGGCCACTGCCCTCTGCCTACACTCTGGGCACCCAGGACATGTTGTACAGAGGAGATCATCAAGAAAATAAGGAAAATAAGGAATTTACCTGCTCACCAACTTTCCCTGGTCGGCCGCGGTTTCCTGGCTCACCCTGCAGGACAAGAGACAAGGGCACATGGGTTACCTGGGGCTGCCAGCCAGACCCTGGGCACAGCGTGGCTCTTTGCACACCCGTTATTTGGGCTGCAAAGTGTGAATCAGGGAAAATCTGTGAGAAGCAACATCTTACAAAACCAACTGTGACTTGGAGGATAATCCAAAGGAAGAAACATTGTTGGCATAAACACGGAGCAAACACTTGCTGTTCTGGAGCAAAACCCCCCCAGAGCTGGTCCTGCTGCAGTAAAATAACCTTCAGAGAACCACATTGAAACATAAAATATGTATTGCCCTGTGGCATAGGCCCAGCCTATGGTTAGTTTATCCCAAAATTTTACAAAGCATAAGAAGAAAAGACAACCCAAATATTCCCAGGCAATGCTACACCCTGATTCTGTTCTTATAAAGCCTCAACAGGCACACGTTCCTGTCACAAGGAGCATCCACAGGAAAACCACAGCAAGAACCTACATGAGATCAATCCCAGTGCAAGAAGGAGGAGTTCAGAGCATGACCATGATGAAGGGTGAAGGAGAAAGCAGGAGGAGAAGGATTTCAAACCCACCAGGGATAAGGGCAGCTGTGGCAGCACGTGGAGGCAGAGTGCCCCTGGATGGGCCATCCAGAGGCCAGGCTCACCAGTAACCAGCAATGTCTCCAGGACAGCAGCTGTATTTGCTCAGTAGGCAGATACTCCAGATGTGCTGCCAGACCACATTTTTGCTATTTACTGTTTGAAGAGGTTGTTTTTGTTGGGTTTTCTCTTTCCTTTTGAGTGTGGGTTTGTGGAGTGCATTGCCCTGGGACGGCTCCTGCTGATGATTAGGCAGCAAAGATAGGAATGATGTGCATTGTTTTAGAACAAAACCATGGAGGAGCAATGGAAAAAGAGATGATGATGGAGGAAAAGTTGGTTAATATCAAAAGAGGAACACATTTGTTTATAATGGCTTAAAAATGCACCATCATTCTTTTTGAAGAAAGAAGCAGAAGTTGAGATCCCAAAATTCTGAGAAAAAGAGGAACCCTCAGTTCTCTTGCTCTCTCTGGAATGAATACCTGGGAGAGTGGTAAAGGTGAGAAAAGGCATTTCCCTCTTCCTTTCCTCCCTTCTACCCACTGCTTCCCTGATCAGGAAGAAACTCTTTTCTTACCTTTGGACCATTGGGACCAGGTGTTCCTGGAAATCCCTTCCGACCAGATCGACCCTGAAATACATGGAAAAACCATAAACATCAAAAGCTTGCAGCTGCTTTGGTCACAGGTGCAGCTGTAAAATAAAAGAGAAAACATTCATTTTCGGATCCACCTCCTATTACCAATTTTTGGGATATTTTACTATCCTGAGGTGACAATTATGTACAGACCCATTACAAAATCCTGAGCTGGCAAGCTCACAGACATGACAATATTCTTTTTGCTTCTTCTAACTGTGTTTCTGTGATACATCACAGAGGTCAAAAGGATTCTCTCTGACTGTCCAGTCTTTTTTCTTTCTTTCTTTTTCCTCTACTCATTGAAAAATCCTATAAATCAAGGAAGAAACACAAGGGCTGGTTATGGAGATGGTTTCCAATCAATGTCATTTATCTTAAGGATGAACTGTTTAAACATTAGATGGTTTTTCAAGGTTTGAGACTTTAGGCAAGTCATAACCTCAACACCCTGTGCAAGACACTTCCTGGACTTTCAGCCATCCTGGATCAAGCAATCAATCAAGCCCTGGACAAGACAATAATTCATAGCAGGGCAGATTAACTTCCCAAACCAGGAGAGTTGAAGCTTTATGAGAATTTAACTACAATTCCATTGCAAGGTCATCAGAAGTGGTAATAGCTGAGTGAATAAATGACTAAAACCTACCTCTGGACCAGGGACTCCTGGTGGTCCTAAGGGTCCTTCATCTCCCTGAAACGAAAAAAGAAATTAAAGTAAAAGGCAAAGAAGTGACAAAGTTTGGATTCACCATGCAGCAAGAACGAAATGGCTGCAGTATGAGCAGCAGTTAAACACAGGCTGTGTGCTCAGCTGTCACATTTTAACAGCTGAGCCCTTCTCTATCCTAGAGCAGCCTCTGAGGTTGCTCAGGGACAAAAAAGACCTCAAGTCAAGTAAAAGCCATCCAAAATTTGACCAAGGCAACACCAGTTTGGTGTATGATGGGCTGCATTTGGCCACGAGGGTACCCTGGACATGCTGCCATAACTGCTTCATTTGATTTGGCAGGGATGTGAATGCTATAGAGTTGCCTTTTACGTTCTTCCCCCCCCCTTTCCTCTCCCTTTCCCCCAAAAAAACATGTTCCAAAATTTCCCACAGAACCACTTGGCAACTGTAAGAACGTTTCCCTTTTGCTTTCAGCTGGGACTGCACATGCTGCAGGATGGAGCTATCACAAAATCTCACACAGCAATTGGACTCGGTCCTCTCCCTTGGCTCCACACCAATTTCTAATGTGATAGGATCAGATCTACAGTTTCTAAGAGACCTTCAATTAAGCTTCACAAAAATTATCTCAAGTGTCTAAAGCCAACTGCCAAGAGAGAAATTAAAAGCGCCCTTGGCAGCCAGAGCCTGGCTGCTCTTGTTTCGGTGGTCAGCCGGGGTAATGAAGGGGCACTGACAGGCTGAGGGTGGGACTGGGGGTCAGGAACCCAGCTCCAAGGGCTCAGACAAGCCACCCACAATATGCCACTCTTCCAGTGGGATGTAATTCAGAGCCCTGACCCAGTGCCCTGGGTGACCGTAGTGGTGAGAGGCACAGTGCTGTGCTCTGCTGCACACTCAAAGTCCTTCAGCACAGCTTGCACCAAACTCCATGTCCATGTCTTTGGGCTTACTTTTACACTCACTAACTAGAGTAAATTGAAGGCAGCTTGGTCACGCCTGCCTGAACCTGGAATGCAGGGCTTCGATTCCCTTTGTATTTTGGCTGGAATATTTTTTTTTTTATCCTATTTCGCTGCAAATAAATGAGCTAATTTGCATTAATCCCATTTAGAGAACAAGCAGAAGAGTTCCCAGAAAAAGTTAAGAATTATTAGTGCTATTAAAACGAGCTTCTGCCCATGCATGTGCTCGGTATTATTTACACAATGTCTCGTGACTGGACAAACAGCTTACACTGGCCTGAGTGAGAGGAAATTACACCAATGTCACTGGAGTTACAACAGGATAAACAGGGAACCCAGACATTCTCTGCTGCTCCCATCATGTATTTGCAGCTCCAGGACAACTAAATCAATGAAAATTGCTCCCTTCTTAATGGCTGCAAGCGGAATGATGCTTCAGGTTCTGAGTGAAGTGGTGAGTGAAAGCTGCAAGCTCTGAGGTGCTGGGAAAATGAATTTCTGCAGAGCAGCAATTCCCATTTCCTTCTCTTTTTACAGAGGGATGCTTCTCCCTGTGAGAGAGAGCAGAGTCTGCAGGTCTCATGGTTGAAAAGGAACACACTTAAAAGGAGCAGAAAGCAAAAGCCAGGCCAGGGCATGTCTGTGCAAGGGGATGTGCAGGGAAAAGGGCTCTTTACACCCATCTGGGGGTGCAGGAACAGGCTTTAAAGACAAAAGCCAAGGCAGAATTTAGGGTCAGCAGATGCCAGCAGTGACTGGAAGCAAAGATCACGGGACCTGGAGATCACACAGCTTAGAGAAGCTCCTCTGATCACTCAGTATAAGCCTCTGCCTCCAGATTCAGAGGGACCAGAGAATTTTAAACCACGGACACCATTTCACCGTTAATTTACAAAATTTGGCATTGTTCTTTACATCAAACCTCTTTTGAGCTGAGGACACTCACCTCTTGTCCAGGCAGTCCTCTTGGCCCAGGTAAACCTCGTGCTCCTGGCTTTCCCTGAGAAGGAGCCAAAGGAAAAGATAGTCAGAAAATAGAAACATAAGCTCAGAAGGGCAATTAAAATGAGAAAGTCTCTTTCACAGCCATGGGACATTATCCAATGTCAATTTTGTTACAGAAAAAAAAATCTGAAGCAAAGAAAATGCTGCACTTGGAGGGACCTCAAGCCAAACAGACCAAGCTGAGATGCTGGCCAGGACAATCTTTAGGAATCTCCTGGGGTTTCTCTCTTCCCCCCTTCCCACTACTTTGCTTTCCCTGGCTGCTTCCAACCCCACACAGAGCTGCAGTCTCTGCTCCACTCACCTTCAGACCTTCAGGACCGTTTTCTCCTGGTGGGCCAATGTCACCTGGGAAGCCCTGGAGAAAATGAGGAAGAGTCAGGGTGCACAGGTGGAACTCTGCAGGCAGGGTCAGCCTCGGTGAGAGCTTTAGTTAAAGGCTGAGGGACAAGATGTGTAACGTGCTGGCAGTGTCTGTGTGGGGAGGGAATGGGACACAACAGAGCAGCACCATCAGTTTGATGGAAGAGCAGCCTTTCCCAGCAGCTCCCTTTAGGTCCATCTTCTTACAAGATTTATTGCAGCGAGGGCCTCCCTGTCATCACACAGCTAAAACGGTGATTTGGGTTTTAATTAATCCTTGTGAGTCAGCCCATAACCTCTGTGCTGGGGAAAGGAGCTGCAGCCTCGGCGACAAAGGGAAGCAGGCGAGGAATTAGGAAAGGTGCTGACACCCTCGTTAGCTGCTGTCAGCCTGGCAGCGGCTCCTTCTCACCTACCCACCCACCCATCGAGGGGGAAACAAAGGAGTCCAAGCTTATTTCCAACAGCAACAAAGAGGAATGATTGCTAAGTGGCAGCACTCAGCTGAGAGCCCTTCCAGACCCTGTGAAATACCAGAATGCTGCTGAGGGGAAAGCAGACCATGGTTGTGCTGGAAGTGGCTCTAGCATCTTACAGACCTTGACTACTTGCTCAGGAAGGAGAAAAATGATGGTGTGCTGGGAGAAATACATCCTGCATCCAAGGTGTCAATGTGATTGTTTTTTGGTAAGGGAAATAAAAGGATTTTCTACTTTAAATGGTGTTTTGAGCAGGAAAAACTGAAAAAGCTCCCCCACTTTATCTATGACAAGAAAGGGGAAGGAAAAAACAGGAAACCATGAGATGTAGAATGGGTCAGGAACCCATCTTGATCCTTCCTACCCCATCACCACTCATGTGCCATCGTATCCCAGCAGAGAAGTGAAGCCCTAGGCTGGAAGGGTGTGAGAAGGAGGTGGTGGGACATACCTCAGGGCCAGGTGGTCCTGGAAACCCCACTGGTCCTTTGTCACCAACTTTTCCCTGCAGAAACCAGAAAAACATGGGGACAAGTGAGCTGGCTCCTGGCTGTCAGGTTTCCTGTTTAGAGCAGCACACCCTGCCAAGCTGTCTCTCCAGCTGGGCACAGAACCTTTAGAAAGGGGGATTAGGAGGCAGAGGGTGCTTGGTTACTTACCAGGGGGCCTGCCTTCCCTCGAGCCCCAGGGACCCCAGGCAAACCCTGGCTGCCCTGAGAGAGACACATTTTTTTCAGAATACAATAAGGCATCAAAAAAGAAAAAAAAGTCCAATTCCCCAGGCTCCAGCTTTGCAGCAGAATGAGGAGCATCACCTAAAGGCTGGACTCAGCCCTGCATGGAGCTGGGACAGCTGCACTAATGTCAGTGAGATGTTTCTGAAGACAGCCCTGGATTTAGCCCCAAAGAAGATGAGCTGCTGCTGTTGGCCATGGCTCAGAGCAGCCTCCAGCACAGGGCTATGTGCAACATTGGTCAGGCACAGTCAGGATCACATTAAGCCACAGGGGAGAAGTCATTTGATCAGAAGTTATACAGAGCATTAAGTGCTTCCCTGGGTCAGGGTTTAAGTTGCTGCACTGAGCAGACAAAATCTCCTGAGTCTGCAGCCACTGGACCACACATATCCACACCCCCCCATCAATCCCATCACTTCCAATCTCTGCTAGAGGACATAGCCCCTAGAGAAAGCCCCCTGCAGAACTGCTTTTACCATGAGTAACTACAAAATCCATATTCTGACGTGGATTTCAGAAAGGCACAGCATACCCCAAATGGGAACTATCCAAGCAGGGGAACCTGACAGCAGGATGCAGCCAATTCCAGCTCCTAGTGGATGAACTGAGAAAACTGATGGCCACTGCTATGTGAGGGGAAAAGAACAATGGAGAAAAGAAAAACAGTTACCTTGTCTCCTTGGAAGCCGATATCTCCTGGAACACCTGCTCTTCCCTGATCACCCTGGGTACACATCACCAGAGAGTTAAAATAGGCAACAGCAACAGCCAAAACTCCCAGGGTGATGCTTAGAAGGTGCTTTGTACAGCAAAGGTCTCAACACTAGCTGCACTCAAAACTGAACTGCTGGCAAGCTGCAGATCACATTGAATGTAGCAACAACCCTGAACAAAGTGTGTATTTCCCAACTTGATTCTAAGGTGAGAAAGGAAACTGCAGGAGAGTAAAAGCCAGGAATTCCCAAGCTGTGTGTGTCTATGGAAGCTGAGAGCACGTTCCTCTGGCTAACAGTGACCATGATGGTGGTGAAGTGTTAAATTCAGCTGAACAGAAGAGTTCAGTTTTCAATGAATGAGCCTTTTCTCTCACAAGGCTCTATAGAAAAGAAAACAATCCTCAGGGTTTCTGTGAGCATATCCTCATCCTGACATCAAACATCCATTCTCTTTCATAAGAAAACAAGAGCAACTTCTGGTAATGCTTTAGTTCTACCTCACTGCCAGTATCTGAGCTGAGATTCCCTGGTGTTCTCTGGGATGGGGAGCCCATCACTGACAATATTTCCTCACCAAGCTGTCTGTCTGTCCCCTGGTTGGACCAACAAAACAGATTCTGACTCCCTGGGTAGAAGCCAAATATCCCTGAAGGTTTTCCAAGGAGCAGTGGGCTACCACCTTGCATTGGCTCTTAGCCCTGCTGTGAGCAGCACTGGACCAAATTACCTCCTGATGCCCCTTCCAACTTCATGTGTTTAGTGATTTACTGAAACAAAGGATGAGTCAATGATGGGGCAGAGAAAGGAAAATTCTGCTTGGGAAGTCAAGGGAGAAATGACTACAATAACTTGGTACAATGACAAGACCCAAGAAAAATAACTGCTGGAGGAACTCTGTCCCATGAACTTGGCTTCCCAGCAAGGCAATGAGCCACTCCAGAGCTATATGTTTAAACATAGTCCACATGGAAGACATATGGAGTCCTGCAACAGAGCCAAAGTCCACAGAGAGATGTCAGAGAAAGTCCACCTCACTCCAGAAAAACCACCCACTTTTTATCAGAGAGCTGAAATAATTGCAACTACTTCAGTAACATGCTGGGGATAGTGAAATTGTGGAGGGTTCAGGTTTGGGTTGGTAAAGACTTCTCAAAGGCAATTTCTCAGAAGAAAAATAATTAAGAACTATGCAGATTCAATGATGGAAACATTTCATGGATTCATGCTAAATTTGCTTAAATGTTTTGGCAAATGTTCCCGGAACATTTCACTGAACCATCTTCAAAACAAATCTTTTACATAGCAAAATGAAAATGTTGCTCTTAAAAATGTTAAATTGATTTTACTCATTTGGTTTTTAACCTAAAATATTTTAATTTGAGTCAAATAACCAACATTTTGTTTCATCTAAACTATTTTCCATCTTTATTCTTTCTTTTTTTGGCAATGCAAAATGGAAACAATCAGCTCTTTACACAGCTTCAGTTCGGAAGAACCCCAAGTATTAGATACAACAGAAATGGCAAAAGAAACTACTGTGTGACCCAGCTCCTGCACAGATTTCTCTCATCTTCTCTCAATTTTTTCTACTTATTTTATGTAGTCCAAGGCTTAAAACACTGAAATCTACTTAATTCTGGCTCCCAACTGAAGGCTGCATGAAAACAGCTTTTCTGGAGGTTGGCTCTGAGGTTTGCCTTTATCATCAATTCTGAGGGTCAAAATAGAAAGATCATATTTTTTTAGTAAGCAATTTTCTTCTCACACAGTACAAGTGGCCATTGAAGTACTGTTTCAGAAGAAATACTTGGACACTAAGTAATAAATACTAAAATAAAAGAGTTTCCTGAGCATAGCAAAACACAGGAACAAACCTTTGTTTCCAGCCTTTAGGAGAAGTGGGGCATGACAATGAAACCAGTTTTCAAACAACTCTGAGAAATGGGCATTAGAGAGGGTAAGAAGAAAGCAGGGAAACAAAACACATCTCAGCCTGAGCTGGACTTCACGCCAGATGTCCACAAGTTATTGTGACAGCACAGCAAAATGTCACAGCATGAACAGTCCATCTATGGCTGTCAATCTCTTAAACCAGAACTGAGGACTGAGGCATCACCTTTTACCTGCCCTGGAACTGGGACTTGGGATCTGTGTCCTTAATATGAGGGGAAAATGACAGAGGAAGGAGGTCAGGCATGGTTGTTATTAAAAACGGCGATGCTGAGATGACGGAATGGGCCTGCAAGGACTTGGTTCATGGGGCAGGAAAAGGAATGTAGGATCTGAAATTACAAACAGGCTCTGCCCATGGGATGTTGCCTGTGCTTCATGTTTCACCTATAAAAAGAAATGCAGCTTCAGACACCCCCAGGCCCTTTGTAACCCAACACAGAGAGGGGCTACAAGGGAAGGAAGGGACCAAATGCACAGCTGTGGGATGTGTCTGTTGTCTGTGGGATGCAGAGGGGGTTGTTGTGCAAAATCCCCTCAGTTTTCCTTGATTGGAAGTCTCTGTTCCCAGGACTTCCTGCTTAGCAATGCAAAGGGAGCTAATGCTGCACAACTCCAGAGGTATTTGCCTGAGCCATGTCCTCCACAAGTTACAGATGTCCTGATTCAAGAAACTCCTTTGTGAGAACAAGTAGCTGGGATTTCCTCTGCTTCCTCCACCTTTCCCCTGCACTCATCACCCCACATGGTCTTCTCAAGGCCACTCTTTATTTCAGAGTTACACAGTAATTCCACTCCTTCCCTGTAAACACAGACATAACCCTCTCTTCCCCCTCTCCTTGCTTCCATGAAAACACAGGAATGGAAGCAGAGGGATGACCTGGACCTGCCTGTCTAGCTGCTAGATAAAAAGATGTGATTTTTGCTGGAGGAGTGAGATGCTGTCCCTTATTCTGGTTCACACCTGGCCATGTGATGTGAGGATGTTCTCCCAGGCAGATGGAGGTGGCAGCTGCCTACACACACCATGCAGCCACCCTGTCAGCATTCTCAGGTTTTACCAGCATCCATCTGACTGCTGCTGACTGAAGGGAGTTTTCCTCAGCTACACAAAGACAAACCTGTACAAGGCCAGGTGTCTTGGATGCTACCAAGACAGATGGGATTAATAGGAGCTTGCAGACATCCAATTAAAACTTCATCAACCCATCCCCAGGAAGGCAGGATGACCTGCAGCCTGGGGGAGGCAGCTGGTGGGGAAGGAAAAGGTTTCCTGTACCTCAGGAGCATGGGAGTGTTGGGAGGATGGATAATTCCCCACTTGGGAGTATTGTAAGGATAACTCCAGAGAGAGCCACAAACGACTTGGTTACTGTGACAGTGCCTGGGGAAATCCTGGGCATTGACAGAGCAGCTTCTATAAAGTGATGGAGACTGAACTGTCCAGGAAGGTTAATTTTGCTAAACAATGATTTAGATCTTGGTGATTCTTAAGATATTTAACCATTCCTCCCAAGGAGTGGATGGAGGAATCTGTGGACTCCAGGATCTGGGGTTTAGTCCAGAAACCAGCTACAATGTCTAAAGCTCATCCTAAAGAAAAAACCCTTCTCCTGCCTTGTCATTGCTCTCAACAAAGAAGTGGAAAAGCAGCACAAGGGAGAAATGGAAATTGCAGACACAGGAGTCCTGGCAAAGAGCTGCTATAATATAAGAAGAGTTGAATCAACTGGCTTGACACTACTTCCCCCCTGTGCAGTTTTGGGCTGCTAAATCATTCTCTAAAAGCAAACATCTAAGAAGAGAATAAAACATCCAACAGGAGGAGGAGAATACACTTAATGGTCATTTTCCACTGCCCTCCTGAGCAATCAGAGCCAGCAATAAATAACTGCACCTCCCACTCTTTCAGACTAAATAAATCCTACAGCCGAATATCTGTAGGAGGAGGGTTCTCGTGACAGTGAGGCATTTACACACACAGCTTCATGCTGATTTAGCTGGAGCTGTGTGGTTTTGTGCCAGCACCACTAAATCACTGCAATCAAGGCCCCCCTCTCCATTTTGCTTTTTCTAAAGTGATTTATATCAGTTTGAGACAAGGCAATTTCCTCTCAGTAGGAAGCTGAACTGAGGTGAGGCTCCTCGAACAGGAGCAGAGGTATCCAACACACAGCAGTTTTTTCCAGGGGATCCACCTGTATTTGTTTGATACAGGGCTGCTTTTCCACACCACATCCTTCCCCCAAATGCATGAATGCAAACTCACTGTCAGTGCTGGATCATCTCCTCCCCATCCCATCATGTAAACAACATAAAAACAGTGAACACCAGATAACTGTACAGGTACTGTCAGCATCAGGAGCTCCACAGAGGATCTGAGCACAACTTATCCATACTCCATGGAAAAGGGGATGGGGCAGATACCAAAGAAAGAAAAATCAGAGCTAGAGTGTCACTAATGGAGGGAGAGTGAGAGGATGGGGTAGAGATGGCCAGAGTGGAACCAGCACTACGATGCTGAATAAGAAAGAGAAACTAGAAAGGGGGTTTCACATGCAAAATTAAAACACAGTGCAATAAGGGAGTATTCAGATCACCTTATCACCTTTCAGTCCATGTTCTCCAGGGTTTCCCATCAGCCCCTGAAACAAAAGACAGTTCAGAGTGAGGTTGAGCCGGTGTGGAGACTTGCTCAGGTCTGTGACATTGCTGTTTGCTGATGGCTCAGACCCACAGCACTGGCCTGGCACAGTCTCAAGGTCAAATGCCAGACTCCTCCTGAAGTGTGCTCCATCACACATTGTTCATGTGCTGCAGGCACACAGGGAAAATGCTTCTGGAATTCTCCACTGACTTACACCCACTGCAGAGCACCAGTGGGATGTTGTGCTCAACAGCCCTGTGCCTGCACACACACCACTGCTGCCCATCTTTTCTCTCAGGACATTCACCAGTGCTCAAAGGAGGAACAGAATAACCTTCAGCCCAGCTATGCAGGGATGAGAGCTCAGAGAGCTCAGATATTCCCTCACCTTTAATCCTTTTGGTCCTGGATAGCCAATTGGTCCAACAGGGCCCATGTCACCCTAGTGAGAGAAAGAAAATTACCAGTCATTAGGTGCAAACCCAGCAGATCCCTGCATGTGGTGTGAAATTCCTCTGACACCCAGCCTCAGTATCCCTGAAGAAATGCACTACTGATAACAACAGAAGCAGCAACCTGGCATGAGTCAAGGCTCTTTGAATGTGCAGACAGCCCCTAAATAAAGGCAGCACTCAAAAGAAAGAGAGGAGAGACAGGAGGTGGGGACAGAGGTGTCTCATCCTGCTGCAGAGAGAAGTCAGCGTGGCACTGTGTGTGATGTGTGACTTGGGACAGTCTAGTGCAGGAGGACAGCAGAGCTCTGGCTGCTGTGGGCACCCACGTGTGATGTACAACAGAAACCCTTCAGTGCTGGTGTTGAAATGGGCTCTGGCTGCTCTCTGCCATGAAGAGAGGCAGTGACAGGGTGCAGCAGCCTGGCCTCAGTGTGTAAATAAACAGGGCAGGCTCCCTGAAGGAGCGATTCTCCAGCCGCAGCCCCGGGCCCGCAGTCACGCAGAGAGAGCTGGGCTGCAGCCACCCCAACAGAGCCCTTTTCATACCTCCCAGCATAAAGGCTGCTTGTAGAAATGCATTTACTTAGAGCTCTGCCCACATGGTTAATTAGGAGAGCAAGAGGCTTTAGTTGCACCTAATTCTGCTCTTCAGCCTCTCTCACACCGTGAACAAACTCCGCAGGGTGTGTGAGGCAGCCAGAGCCTGGCTGGTCCCCAGGGTGGCTGCAGGTGGCAAGGAGGAGACTGAACAGGGGCCATGTGCCACCTTCTCCATGCCCTGCAGTGTGGGCCCTGTGTGCACACCCTGGGAAAGGAGCTGGAGCTGTCCTCCACAGGGAGGAGGAGGCAGGAGGGATGTGCTCCTTTCTCCCCAGGAGGATGGAGGAGGTCACTCTCCGTCTATCCCACTAGAGATGCTTCAGCATCCTGAATTCAGGAGATGCATGTTACCCTGGGACACAAGACCTGACTCAGTTTGACCTGAACCTCAGTTTGAAGTTTGGTCAGTCACAAGACCTGACTCAGTTTGACCTGAACCTCAGTTTGAAGTTTGGTCAGTGTGGAGGGGAGGACAGGCAGCTTCTGACTCCATCATCTCTAGAAGGATCATGATCACATTTATCCTCTCTGACCTTGCACTTTCTAACAAACAAAATATCTGGGAGATAACAGCAACAAGGAAAAGATAAATCTTTCCAAAAGCTAGGAGGGATAAAATCCAATCTGGACAATGCCTTCAATGGTATTGTTTTAAATAGAAATCTTCATCTTCCAGCTTTTGACAGGAGCACATCCTTTCTGCTGCTGTGGCTAAAGTAGCTGCTGTCACGGGGAAGCAGACCTAATTCCTGGTTCCATGGAAAACCTTCCTCTCAATCCATCTCTGCCCCAATCCCTCGTCTCCAAGACTGGTGTTCCACCACAGTCCCTGCTGTCCTTCAAGAATGTAAGATTTCTGGGTTTGTGCAATGTCTACTGCAATGGGGGTCTTGATCTAAGCTGACACACACTCCTGTAATTTAAGCTATGGAAAGGCAAAAGGGGAAGGGTTTTAACCATTCCCTGCAAGTCAAATTTCCATGGATTATCACAGCTGAGGAGGAATAATTACAAAAAGAATGCTATAGTAGTAACAAAGCCTACCAATTTTTGTGCATGGAAGGGAATAACCTGAAACAGGTCCTGAGACCTAAAAATAAACCATATTATGTTCAACTGGGCATTCACCAACCCCCAGCACAGCTGCCAGAGGAGGAGCTGCCACCTACCCTTACAGCCATTTATCTCCTGCTGGGGGAAAAGTGTAATCAATTTGGCTGAGTACAAAATTACCTGGATTAGTGATGGGATGGTGAAAGTGCATGCAAAATTCCTGCCTACCCAGAGGACAGCCTGCTCCTGCCCTCAGACTCTCCAGTGAACAAGAACAGTGTGTCCCTGAGGTCACTGCTTACAGGGACTTGCTTTTTAAGAGATCCTGGTGTGAAATGAGTGCTGCATCTTTGAAGAAAAAATACCCTGGCAAAAGTTATCAAAAGGGCAAGTTATCATAAAAAAAAAAAAAAATAAAAGACACTAACAACAGACTTCTAATCTCTTTCCTCTTGCTTGGAAAGGGTTTGCCCTCCTCCACCTCCCAATCCATCAGGAAACCCCCTCTCTCCCCAGATGTCACACCTCCCCCATACAGTCATCCTGCTCACAGGAAGAAGAAAATCTGTGTGTAGCTAGGCAGGTTGAAAGGGTTAAACCCTGACAAGCCAGACCTCCATTTGTTTTTGTACTTACAATGAGTCCAAGGACTCCAGGAGGACCTGGGGCTCCCAATTCTCCCTAAAAGGAAAGACAAACCCACATGGTTACGGGCACTTTATAGACCAGCAGAGACTGAAAGGCAGCTTAGTGTTTCAAGGGCTTGAGGGAAGGGAAAAGGCCGTCCCTCCCCCTTCCACCCCCCTCAACCACAGCCCCTTTCCCCACCAAGGGGATCCAGAACTTCCATCTTTGGGAGTGCACTTGTGAGCACACCCTGGGAAGACACAGGCTGCTTGTTGTTGGGCACTTATTCCCAGGGCTGACTTCCCTCCCAGGGGCAGGCTGGATGAAAGGAACATTTCACTGTGCAGGGGAGAGGTGGGAGCCTGCCCCAGGTGAGATCCAGCCCCTGGCAGGGAGAGGGACCAGAGCAGGGAGGGGACACGGGGAGAGCAAGGCTAAGGTGGGAAGGAGAGGAAAGCTGCTGCTTTAGCATTGGGAAAGGCTGAGGCTTTGGGAGTGGTTAAGTAATAATAAAACTCAGAGGAAAAGGAAAACCTGCATGAAAATGAAACTGGGTGGTTTGGGGAGAGGGTATGGCAGGTTCTGGTGCTGGCAGATAGGTCCTGGCAGTGTATTTGGCACCTTGGAGCTCATCACTCCAAGGGTCAGACTGCTGACGGGGCTTGTGGAGCTGGTTTGACTTCTCAGCTTCAGCACAAACTTTCTCTGTGTGAGCTCTCCAAAGACATGCAGAAGCACTGGTGGGTGCCTGATGGCATCTTCAAGTGAAGCACAGCAGAGAAGCTCTGCCAGACCCCCACAGCTGACCCATCCAGGTCCCTGAGCAGTTCAGCACCATGGGGTGCTCAGCCTGTCCCCTGTCCCCCTTGGTGGCCTCCCTGGCCACGCTAACAGGGAGCTGCTTGTCAGGGCAAGGACCTGCTCTTACACACCTCCATCTCCAAGGGGGCCTCTCCAAACAAGTGCATTGGAAATGCTGAACTTCCCCTTCACTCAGACAGCCCTGCCCCTGCTCTGCATCAGGCTGGCTACTTTCTCTGACAGCCCTGCTCAGTTTATGGTGCACATCTGGTGGAGCCCCCTCCAGTGCAATACAGCTCCCCTTTTATGGAAAGATTTGCCTGGTGGAAGGAGGAAAGAGAAGGGGACGCAACGTGACTGAATGTGCTCAGGGCTCCTTGGGTAAAGGGTTATGTGTGTTTATTTTATGGGAAGTGGAGTAAAGGACTATTGGGCAAGCACACACACACACACAAAAAAAGCGTTTCATAATCTCAACCAGCCTAAAATTGCCTTTTTTTTTTATGGCCAGTTCCTTTCCTGCATACTTGGGACATCTGTGGAGCAATTGTTCCTCATGGGTGGGATTTCTGTGTCCTCAGAACTACTGTTGTAAGGTCAGCTCCAAGCTCTTAGCCAGGCCTGGCATTGCTGGCTCAGGAAGAAGAAGGAGTATCCCAGGAATGCTGAGCACAGGAGCTGCATGGTGGCCTGGGTTTCCCAGGAAGCTCTGCAGGCTCCCAGGGTGGCTGGGGCTGCCTGGGCTGGGTGGATGGTCAGCTCTTGGTCCCACCAGTTTCAAGAGGCACTTCCCAGATTTCTGGCTTGTGTCATACTGCTGTTCCTCAAGAGAATGGGTATATGTGGAAATGTGTGACCTCACAGCTAAGGGAAGAGGATTTCCTCTTGGAAGAGGAGGGGTGGACTCCCCTGAGAGATGGGGACAGTACCAGTTGTTAATTTGAGCCATTCCCTGGTCTAGGAAATGGAGGATTTACAAGTGGCCTTTCCTGGCTATCAGCCCCTGACCTGTGAGGGAAATCAGGCTCTATTCTCCTTTTTTCCAGTGCATGAACTGGGCACTGGGACAAGAGGGGAGGAGATGAATCAACAGCCCTTTCCCACGTCTAATTCCTGTGATTAAGAGCCTAATTGGAGTGGCTAAAGCACTCTGGGGGAACATGGGATCTGGAATGCGATGGCTCAACAGTTCTCAGCGAGCTGGTAGGAGGGAAGAGGGTCCCTGGGGCAGGAAGAGCCTGTGCTGTGCCCGGAGGGGATGGAAAAGAGATCAGAGGCTGTCGGGCTCAGCCTTCCCCGCTGGAGCAGGGGATCAAACAGAGGATGTGGCAGCTGCCCTCCTGCCTCTGACAGCTCAGCTGCACACCCCACCTACCAAACCTAGCATATTTGTGTGCTCCACAAACAGACTTTCTGGCATTTTTCTGCGTCTGTGACTCCGCTGGTGACCCCGTGAACCTCCCTTCAAGGCAGCCCAAACAGTCTGTTTTCATTCTGCCATCGCCAAGGCACATTAATATTTAAGAGCCGTTGATAAGATGAAAGAGGAGAAATCCTTCTGGATGAATTAACGGGACATTTGCTGCTCTCTCAAGCTCTGGGAACTGCCATTCAGCTGACTGGCATTGAGAACATCTTCTGAATGGGGCTTAGACAACTTGCATATTCAAAAGAAAACAAAGTAAATTATTTGGGGGAAAAAAAAAAATAAATTCTTCCTGTCCTCCAGGATTCCTGCTCTTCCTGGTGGGCTGGCTGGAAACAGCAGTACAACCAGAAAGTTTTCTACTTTGGGACTACTGATTCCACTCTGACCCATAGCTTAGTTGACTGAAGGATGGGAAAAGTCCTGCAGAAGTATTCCTTGGGAACATCATTCTCTCAGTACACTGCATTTATGATTCTTGTGCTGAATTCCCACAAAGGCTGGAGTTGTAGCTGAGCCTGGCTTGGCGATTGGAGTCGGTTGTGAAAATAACTTTTAGCTGCATATATGATGAATGGGAACTTGCAGGCACATGTGGTGTGGGTTACTTCACACAAATCATCCCATCAAACCCCAGAGCAGCACGGTGATTATGTGTGAATAACCAAGGCAGCAGGAATTTCAAAGATGAATCAGTGCTGCTCACATGCTAATTCAGGGAGAACCAACAAAGTAATTCAGAAAATAATTTAGGATAATGAATACATCTGAGAACCGTTGCAAACCACGAGGACATGTTCTGTGAGCAGTGGCAAACACAGCACATCCCCACAGTTTAGTGCTACAAGAGCAGAGCAAATTAAACATTATCAGCACCCAGCTGCTTAAATGACCTCTGTGACCATCCTGACCCAATTCCCAGGAGACACATCCCACTCTTAGGAAGCCAGCATGGGTCAGATGAAGACTGAAGGGAGGCCAAGAACTCAGGAGACTGGAGACTTACTCCCCATGAAGTCCCAGAGCTGGCTGAGGGATGGGGCAGGCAGAGGCTTGGGCTGTGGAGTCTGTCCCTCAGTGCTCCCAGGCACTGGAGCAGGGAATCTGTGCCCTGTGGGATGGACAACCTGGTCCAACACTGCCTACTCTGTCTGCCAGAGCAACATCCTTGCCCTTTATCTCTTGATTTTCTCCTTGTCAACATCCTTGCCCTTTTTCTCTTGATTTTCTCCTTGTCAACATCCTTCCTTGCCCTTTTTCTCTTGATTTTCTCCCTGTCACACCTTCCGGATAAGAAAGCATCTGTCAAGACTGAGGTGCAAGGAAGGCCAGAGATGGAGACAGAAAGCTGATGGCAAATGACCTGACAGTTACAGGAACCAAACACAGGAATTTCCAGCAGGGCAGGGATGTACATTTGTTTTTTGGAAGGGACAAAACCAGCCAGCAGCTGCCACCAAGCTTAAAAGCTTCACTCAGCTCTAACTAGCACGATGCAGTACAATGTGCTGTCTACTGCAAAAGAAAAAAAAAATAAAGGAAAATGTTATGAACTTACAGGGTTCCCATCGATGCCTGGAGGTCCTCGTTCTCCAAAATTACCAGGAAAACCCTGAGAAGAGGAGGCAAACAGGAATGTTAGTTATTGAGGCTCCCTGGTGTCGACAGTCAGTTACAAACCACTCCCCTTGCACCCCGTGCAGCACTTTGGAAAGCAGCAGAACACAGGGACACATGGGACAACCAGCCTGCCCTGTCCTCATCCAAACCACTCCTGCCACACCAGCACAGCGTCGACAAGGCCAAACCCCCTGGTCCATAAACCTCACTGCAGTGACTGTACTGAAAGATGGATTGCCAATCTGAATTATTTAGTGCTATCCACCAGCCAGGATCGTTTGCACAGCACCCCCTCCTCTCAGGATAGCTGGACAGCACAAAGGCTGCTGGAGCCCATGCAGATGCTTAATGGAGCTGATCGGCGATGCCTGGTGAATTCACTCCCTTTCAGCTTGCCAGAGGAGCAAACGCTTCCAAACTCATTACAGTCCACACCCCAGAGCTGTGAAAGGCCATGTTTGCTACATGAAAAAGTCACCACAAAAGACGACTTCATCTCATTATATCCGATACAAGTTTGGAAGACTTCAGGCAATTATAGAGGAGGGAGTGGAGGTACTGAGCCAGAGCCAGAACATGGTGGTGTGACACGTTCTCCCTCACTCTTGGACAGATCCTGTGCTCCTCTAAGCCCCCCCAAATTCCCTGCTACAACCAAATCCCAAAGCAGCTTTCTCTTCCCTGTCCTGCCATGCTCTGTCTCCTGGAGGATGAACTTGAACGGGGAGCCAAAGTAAAAGTGCTTCACCCCCTTCTCTGGCTCACCAGAAATACAAAGGACAACACGGGCATGCTCTGAATACCTGAGAGCCTAAGACAGGGATGAGCAGCCAGGGAGAGGATGCTCTCTCCTCCTGCCTGCTTCCCTGTGTCCTACAAACACTGGTTATCTGGGAGAAGCAAATCTGAGGGAAGTGGAATGCAACAGCCAATGGAGACAACGCTTATCTGGAAACCCATCAGCAACAATGAAAACTGAAATGACCACAGCAGACAGAACAGGAAGACTATACTGGGAAACTCTGTCATCCAAGACCTCCCTTGATCTCTGAGGGTTTACAACTCCTGGTGAACAGAAAAGGTATTTTTTTACTTGGTAAAATTGAAGGTGAGAGATGGGAGACCTGTTTAAGTCAACAAAAATTCTGCCACTGACCTCAGAGCCAGCATTTCAGCTCTTCTGTAGCAATTCCCTGCAGCATGAGGGACTGAACTGACATGAGCTATTGCTTGCTTGGATTCAACACTTCTATTTTGTGGGAATCACTGTGAATAGGAAAGTTGTCTGCCTTTCTCCAGCTAGGCACTACATTTCTGAGGCCTGTGCACATGCCAAGAAGCTGTGGTAAGCAACCACTGGAAACAGCCTTCTGCCATCTAGAGACAAAGATGTCAAATATAACAAGAAGGCAGGGGGGCTACAATTTTCTTTAATGAAAAAAAGGGGAAAAATAACTCTGTTACATGCTGAATCAATCAGATCAGAAGAGAGATGTGCAGGGAAAGCTCATTGCTCAGGCAAGACAAAAAAAAAAAAAAAATAAAAGAAGGTTGCCAGAATATTTTGCTGTTTACAGTCGTGTGGCTTGCCAAGGAAAATATGAGTGTGCACAGACTGATACTGTACTTACACTGCTGCAGATTTCAGCCACAACCTTCAGCATTCCCCCAGCTGCATCCTTCCTTCCTCAGAGGGCAGAGCTGGGCATGGAGTGACCCATGGATGCCACTGAGCAGCAGCCTGGCCCTGCAGCTGCTGAGGTGTCTGCTATGGAGCTGAGCTCTTGCCAGCATGGAGGAGATTTTACTACTTTGAACGGCACAACAAAAACAATATTGCTACAGCAGCATAACATCAGCTAGGGGAATGCTTGCTCCAGACTAGAACACCACTGTCTGAATTTGGGTTAAAACTGTTGCAATGTGACATAAACAATGTGCTCCCGTGCCAGAATAAAAGAACCCAGATAAGGAACTATTTAAATGCATATGTTTCACACATGTGTTTCACTCTTTTTTATACCTCAGTTTCCAGCATTAACCTTGCTGCTTAAAGACAGGAAATTTGAGGCACTTGGTGAGTGAGTTAATAGAAGTCTAACTTTGACACAGGTTTTCCAGCACTAGATCTCCAAATATCTAGAAAACCAGATTTATTCCTGTCTTTGGAAGGTGGAGCTGAGCACCTGAGGTCACTTGGCCAATAGCACCCAGCAACCAAGAGATCCAGCAATGAAACCTGTTCACAGCGTGCTGTCACTGCCCACAGAGGTCAGGGCTCTGCCAGTCCTCAAGATGGGATGGAAAAGGGTCAAAGTGGGAGGGAGCTGAGAAGAAAAGCAGAACAGGCCCAGGACAACACTCAGCACCAAAGCCCCATCCTTGCCAACACCTTTTTTGCCCTTAACACACCATCTGCACTGCTGGCACAAGCAACCCCAGCCCCAGCTCACCCACTGCTGGGGTGGTGGGTGGTCCCCTGGCACTTCTTGGCCCAAGCTGTAAAACAAACCCAGAGGAGGAGACAAATGGAAAGAGCAGCTTCAATTGAAATAACCCCAGGCATCCTAGCTCAGAAGTCGAGCTTAGCACACAAGCACAGGTTTTGCACATTAAATGAGGCTAAGGCTGGTGGCTGTGGCACAGAGAAGGATATTTCAGCATCCATACAGTCTGCAAAGACCCAAACCAGGTTGTGAAAGCTATCCCAGCACAGCTCTTGCACAGCAGGAAACAATCAATCTTTTAAGCCCCTAATGAAAAAGAAAGCACTTTGTTTCCATGGGGTAAGCAGTAGCAGTTTAAACCACAATAACAGTTCCAGTGACCACAGTGTCCTAATTTATTGGATCTCACACGTCTGTAAAAGTTATTTCTTTGGTGCCTCTCCTGCCTGAGCCTAAAGGAGAGAGATGTTCCCCAGGAACAGAGCTAGCACTATTCAACTAAAACAGGCAGCCCAGAAGTTACAAGCAGACTTTGTTATCCCACTGGTTTCATTCCCCTAAGCAGTGACACCTCTGCTCTCCCATGCACTGCTCCAACAGCCTGAGGAGCCCAGACTAAGAGAGAACACATAGAGCAGGAAGCTCATTTTATGGTGCTGGCAGACAGGCAGGTCACAACTGGCAGCCCAGTACAGGAGACTTTTGAAAGAGAATAAAGAATCCAGCAGATTCAGAGTCTCCATGAGTGCAGAAGGGGTTTTGGTACAGAAAATCTGTCATTTTTCAGGGTGTTTGTTTTTGTTTTTCAGGAAAACTTGTCCCTGGAAATTCTGCTTAAGAATTGGGACAGCAAAGGGAAACACCCCAGTGAAAAATACAGAGCCATGCATCCTGCCTGCTGTGTGGGAGGGATGGGATGTACAGAGAAGGACCAGGACAGGGAAGGGAATGGTAAATGGCAGCAGAATGAGGAAGAAAATGCTCGACTAACAAGTTGTGCTGGCCAAGAGCCGGCGGGGTGCTCCTCCACAGCGCTCCAGTCAGGTATGACAAAACTTTTGGCTCTATCTCACAGCTGGGAAATTCAGAGAGGGGGTGGGGGAAAACGTCCAGCTGAATGGATTTCGCATTGTCTGAAGGAGAAGTTCAATGAAAGAAGCAAGATGATGCTTGGGGAGGAGCTGGAGAGAGAGCACACAAAGCAGATGCTTTGCACCAGCAAGGTCTGGGTGCTCCTGTGCTCCCCTGAGCCCAACACAAGCAGAGCTTTGCAGGGGTTGCACAATTTGTCCTGGCTGCACTCGGTGAACTGAGACACAGAGAGACACAAACTGATTTATCCCAGGTTACACTGAGCAGGCTGAAGCTGAAGCAGTAACAAAGTCTCTATCTTTGAGATGTTCCAACAGCGCCTTAATTCCCTTTCATCCCCGCTCCCTGCAAAGGGCATCCTTTCATACCCCAGGAGACTCCTGCTGAGAACAACCAGACCTAGACAGACACTGGAACCAGCTCCTCCTGCATCAGGGGATTACATCCCCCTCCACCTCCCCTTCCTTTCTTCCCCTGCTGAAAGCAAACAGAGCAGCCTGCCCTTTCTGCTGGCTGTTGTCAGCCAAAGCGCTGCTGTCCCTTGTCCCTGGAAGCAGCTGTCCCCCAGGGAGCAGGGACTGCTGGCACACAGGGTGTCCCCTGCTCCCCCAAAGCCCTTTCAGGTGTTCACGTGTGGGTGGGTGTGTTGTATGTGTACAACATCTGATTCAGCTCAAAGCACTTTCCCTGAAGGAGTAAGGGAGGCAGTCTGGCAGCTGCTGCTCTGAAGAATCCTGGCAGGTCTTCATGCCAACAGAATCGTTCTCCAAAAATAGGATTTTATTTTCCTGTTGGCTGAAGGTGAAGCTGCTCAAACCAACCAGCCCTCCTGTCTTGTCTGCAAAAGACTCTATTTGCCAGTTGGCTCCAGCCAGGTGAATCACTGCCCAGGAGCCTCCCCAGGGATGGAACTTGCAAGTGAAACAATTTAAGTAAGGAAAAAGGAAAAAAAAAAAGAAAAAAAGGTGGTGGAGGAGCAGGGCTGAGGGTGAGAGAAAGCCTTTACTGGAAAAAAGGAAGGAGAGTAAAACAAACAAGTGTAGCTTATGTTGGCAGCTCACACCTCTGAGAGAATTCCTGGTGTGGAGAGCAGACTGAGCCCCTCCACAGGTGGGCAGGGGGTGGCTCAGCCCTAGCAGGAGTCACCCCAAAGGGAGCCTGGCAGGCCCTGTGCTCCTGCTGTGCCTCCCACCAGCTGTAACTCAACAGCCACACAGGGACCTCTGCCTTCCCCTGGCTCTGGGCAGCTTTCAGCCCTGCAAAGAGGGAGATGCCACTCCCAGCTGGGTATGGAGTGAGGGTCCTGCTGCAGCTCTGCTCCTCTGCCACCTGAAGGGAAGCTTTGCTCTCTCCCCCAGTAGACTCCACAGCTCCTTCTCACCTCTTGGGACAAAGATTTCAGGGCATTTTTAAACATAACCATCCCTCCAGTTGTGGGAGTACAGCAGGAGCAACACAAGAAAAGTTTCCTGAAGCCCCTCCAGGCAAACATCACTCAAGTGAAGTGCCAGCTCCTCTATGCTCCTGCTCTGTTCCTTTTCCACTGGTACAGGAGCTTTTCCCAATCTGCAGGGCTCTAACCCAGTTCCCATTGCACAGACATGCTGGCCTAATGTCAGAGAGCACTGAGTCTCTCCCTTATCTATGGCCAACATTTCCAAATCAAGCAGCCTCCTATTCAACAAAGTCAAGCAGCTTTAGGGGTCAAAATGCTTTCAGACTCATAGGTGACAATTGCATTATTTTTCCTTATAATTTCTAATGAGAATAATTTTTGAGCTTTGATTTATCAATGAGCTTTTCCCTGAAGGATTAAAGATGCCTGGAAGACCTTGGTTCAGTTCCTCATGAGATTTCTGAATGATGGACAAGTTGCTTAGGAGTATTCTTGGGAAAAAAGTATCTTTTCTTTCTGTTTCTTTTCTTTCAGTGGAAGTTATAGCTCTTGGCACCTTTCAAACCCTTTTCCCTGTGTTTTCAATACTTTGTTTTACCCAATCTTAAAAAAATGAAATACATACTGATATCGTCCACCTCCCCAGGTTATTTGCATGGTGTAATCATGGACATAGGAACATGTGAGAAGTAACCATGCAAGCACCTCACCACAGAGATCTGGGAAACTCCAGACTTGTGGAACACAGCTCAGGCCAAGAAGAGATGGTGACATTTGCTCTGAGCTCACGCCTGCATTTCAGAGTGGTGAACCAGGCCAAGAGGGGTGGGGAGACCAGACCAGCTGCCCAGCTTCAGTGTCCAACTTCAGCATTAAAAAAAGTCACTGATTGCTCAAACCACATCTATTTAAAAATTTTGGTTAACAAAGCAAAAAAATTAGCAAAGAAATTTACTTAAATGGCTAACAGGAAACATCTGATCCATGGGCTAAAACTCTCTCATTAAAAGAGGAGCTTTTTTCATGGCTAGTTTTCAGGACCTCCACTGGACTTTTCCACACAAACAGAATGATTAAAAGCACATTATGTTTCTAAATTAATCAGTTCCTGAAAAAGGCACCAAACATTTTGGTGCAATGCTGGGGTACTTGCACAAGAGAGTGCTACCCAGGAGCAGTTCATCAGCTCCCACAGACCATTTGTGCTCCTTCCTGCAGGTAAATCTGTGGATTTTTGTGGTAAATTGTGGATTTACCTGTACACACAGGTCTTCACCCCACACATTTCTCCACTGGCTTCAGCTGGCCACACCTGAGAGTACTATCAAATGCTGTTACCAGTTTCCCAGATCTCAGCTCCTGTGGTGCAGGAGACTCTTGGCTCACTCCAAACACAAGGAAGGGTCTCAGCTGCATCCAATGCAAAGAAAAGATTGGAGCAAGACGGGAGATTTTTATCATCTTAGTCCCTACAGAGAGAAGCAACACTTATTTTGTCAGTGATCTGTGGTTGTGCCAGCCTCTCCAGACACATGGCAGAGCATGTTTCCCCACTGTCTGCATGGACAGCAGCTGAGCCTGTGTACTTGGCAAAGTCCCATGCTCTGACATTCAGGATGGATCCATCTTAGCCCTCCATCAAAAGGTTGGGGGAGGCTACAAGAAGAAATCTTCCTGACCCAGAGGCAGCCCTGCTTTTGGCTATCCAGAGTCTTCCATGAAGCAATTGATGCATTTTTATATGATGCAAGAGCCTGCTCATGCTGGTGGGGAGGGCAGGGGTACCACATGACCTTCTGATAGCTTATCAGATGAAGAAAAAACCAATATATTGCAACTTGGTGCTCACAAGGCAGGAGTTAATGCATGATAAGTCACCGTGGAAGAAGACAGCACACATGAAAAACAGCCTGGTGAGAAGGTGCCACTGTGTCCCAAGCTGAGAGCTGGAGAGGGGGATCCTGCCTATGGTCAGCTCCTGGGAAGTGAGTGCTCCAGCAGCCTGGCCCTGCACTGGTGCTCCCAGCAAACCCTGAGGTTGGTTCCAGAGGCTGCCAGGTCACTGCTGGCTCTCACTCTGTGGGGGACAGAGGGGAGGGACCCTACTGGACTCACTCACATCCCCATTACTTCAAATCCATGTGCCATTTTATGGCACCTCTTCCTTGACATGTGAGCTGTCATCCTTGGCATTTCCACACTGAGCTTCAGCTGCTGAGCTGAGAGGAGAGCTCTCCAAAGACAGTGTGCTATCCCTGGTTTGCACAGAGCAGCTTGTGTGACACTGCGTGTCATGGAGAGAAACCAGAACGATGAGCACAGAGATGGGCAAGCAAACAGAAATATCTGCTGGTGGTGTTAATGGCTTGCTCATGCTGCTGTCACCAAACCCTTCCAGCCCTGGGGATGGTCTGATCTCTGCTGTTTTCTGGACCCTTTGGGGCAGAGCTTTTCTTTCATGAGGTGTTTGCATGGTACCTGACACAGTGAGGCTCAGAGCACAGGACAAGCAGCACCACCAGGTTCTTAGAAAAATGTAAGGAAACCTCAGCTGTGTTTAACTGACTTGTGGATAGACCTCAGATGAACCTCAAAATTACTAAGTATGTCTTTGAATTAAATTTCTCCTCCTTCTTTTCTATCTCTTTTAAAAGAATACTACTAACAGAACAGATTGTAAGCAAAAAATCATAGATATAAAATAGCACAGCTGGTGCAGTATTGACACTCTATGTGAAAAAGGAAGAGATAAGCACACATCAAAACCAAAGATGAACAAAGACAGAACTCAAAGCTCTTTGGATGTATTTCCTGAAGTTTTGCCTTTAAGTCTTTTCCTCTATCAGAGCTTAAGAACTTCTGAAAATATTCCACTCTATTTGGAGTTTAATACAATCTGCAGTGCAGAAAGTTCTGATTGTGGCTACCCATCTCCCACGGCATAAGAGCAGCTTGGTGTTCCTTGAGCTAGTTCTATCTCCTCCTCTTCCCATGAGTCATTTCCTGCAGTGGCAGCACAGCTCCTTCCTAAAGATGAACCAGGCCTGACACCTTGCCTCTGCATGGCAAGACACGCTACCAACAGCTTCTCTCTCTCTTCCCCCAGCACCCCTGATGGGGTCTTGTTTTTATGATTTTTTTTTTCCCAGCTGCTCAACTGAACACCATAAAAAACACCATAAAAAGACATTTTTTTTCAGCCACTGCACTGGCAAGACTGAAGGTTTAGGCAAGCAGCTGCATCAGCTCCAGCCCCCCAGCCCACCTCTAAAGCAGGCAGACCCAGAGACGTACAGACTGCTGCTATTTCCACCTCCTTCATGCACTGGGCTCCAACCATAACTCTGCCCCAGACCACCCCCAGCCCTCTCCCTCTCCAGGGCCCATATGCTGGGATGCACTGGCCTCCTGCATCGCTGATGTCGGGCAGGGAGAGCTGAGCGGGAGGTGGAGTCAGCTGTTTCCACCACAGACTCACCATGTCCCTCACAGCTCTGCAAAACTTAACTTGCCTGGAAGGATTTCAAGCTCTGACTCATGTCCAGTTCCTCTATTTTAATCATTCCCTCTTACATCATTCTCAGAGGCCCACGGTGTCACATGCAACCTCCCCCAGCCCCCCGCTCCTCCTCGGCTGAGCACTGATCCACTGCCAGCTCTCACCCCAAACAAAGCTAGGTACAGAAATATGTGTGATACCAACTCCCTTCCTCCCCTCCAGAGCATTCACCAGCTCTGAAGGCAGCTAATAAGGGCTTCCAAGAGCTCCCCTCCTGCAATGACAACACGGAGATAGCAGAGGAACAGCAGCCACACCAGCAAATCCAAGGGTGCAGGGAAGGGAGAGACCAGAGAAATCCCAGAAGGCTCATGAAAACCCCAAAGCAGCTGGGAGGCAGCACTGGCCAGGAGATAAGTGTTGGGAAGAGAACCAGGTCAGCTGGTTCCTGCTTTCCACTTCTCCCAGAGACTTCCTGAATAACTGTGGATGTCACTTCATCTTTCTGTTCACGCTCGGAAGTTCAAATCGTCAGCATCGGTCCATTCAAGATTTCCCATTAAACCTGATATCATAAAACAGGGATGGAGCCAAAGCTCCCTGAAGGAGCCAAGCAGAACAAAGGTGCTCATGCGTAGCCATTTAATCCCTCCCCTAGATCCCAGCCTAAATGCCTCCACAGCTGAGAGATTCCCTGCTGATCCCAGGGGAGCCCCTTGCTCGTAGCAGTGACCGCCAGACCGAAACCCTTGCCTGGAAGATTACAAATCCTGGCCCACCAACAGCTGGAAGGCTTTGAGCCTGCAGCGTGCTCTGCACAGAGAGAGCAGAGAGCAGAGCTCCTGCCCCTAACAACAGTTGCTGTGTTTGTTTTGCCCTGGCCAGTGAGTCATGGTTACACCACGGGGCTCTGCACTTATTCCTCACAGGGGTTTCTGGTGCAACCAGCAGCTTGCAAAAGATCTGGTAGAGATTTGCAGTACCCCTCCAAAAAATCTGCTCGACTGCTCTTTGTCTCAGGCAGAGGACAGGCAGGATGGACACAGCACAGCTGAGGTGTGTGCATGGCTTTTGCAGTGAGAACATCAGGCTGGGACTCCTGGGAAGGATGTGCTCCAGGCCAGGGGGGCACAGGGAAAGCACTGGGTTTTTCCATGTGTGGGTGAGTGGACATTTTGCAAGAAGCCTCTGGGTGCAATGATGTCCAGAGGTCAGAGGAAATTCAGGCTAACATGAAGGACAAGGTGCAAAGGCAATGAGACACAACAGAGCTCCAACATGCCTGAGCTCTCTGCTGATTCCTGGAGCAAAAAGCTTTATCCAGCTTCCTAAAGAAGGCATACAGAACTGCTTGGAAGAAGATTGATGGGGTAAAGTCTTTCCTTTCTGTCCTTTCCCTGTTTCCTCTGCTTTTTTCAGTATTTTTCCCACTTGCTCTTGCTTTTTGCTACAGTCAGCACAGCTCCCCTTGTTCTACACAGCTCTCACAATTGTCTCAAGCCCTGCTTGCAAACACCTCTTCCTCCTGGCCGAGCTCTCACACATACCTGGTCTCCTTGCTCCTCAAACACACCTTCCCCGATCTGTTACACCACCAAGGACAAAAAGTTTCTATACGAAACCACACTTGCATTACACAAACCAGGATGGGACAAGGGTTGCAGGGAGTCACAGCAAGAAGAGGATAATGTGATGGAACTGCTAGGAGTGCAAAGCAGGAGATGGAACAGAGCCAGTACAGATACGTGGGACACTGCAGTCATGGTTGGGAATTAAAAAGGGCATTTGGGAAGTGATTGGCCAGAGGCAGGACAGGAGGGAAGATGTTGTAGAAGAAAATCTGAGGAGTGTAAGATCCAAGGCAGCATGGAAAAGAGCACTAATGCCTGTGAATTGAGCAGAGCACGGGAGAAAGGAAGAGAGCAATATCTCTGTCTTTGGTTTTCTTCCTGCTTGGGAAGACAGACATGGAAAGGTTTGTTTGAAGATATGAAGGGACCCAGCCAAAAGCCAAATGTTTCCAGTTTCATTCGACAAGGTCTGCATAGTAGACGAGGAAAAACTTTACCGGCCTACCCATCTTGCCCCTCTTCCCAGGAACTCCAGGGATCCCCTGCAAGGAAAAAAAACACAGAGAGAAAAAAAAAAAAAAAAAAAGTTCTGGTTGAGAAATCAAACAGCCAACCAACAATACAAAGCAAAATGAGAAGAGAAAGGAGAATGCAAAACAGGCTAATGACTGTGGCATTGTTTGGGAATCAAAATGTCAGCTACTTGCAGTCGGCTGGGAGAGCAGAAGACAATTAACCTTCACCCATTAACTACGGCCTCCCGAGGACACGCGCAGGCAGCATCCCCAGGCTGGGGCTGTGCTTAGCAGGAGCAGTCATTAAGCTACTGGTCTGGAACCAAACGAAGGCCACCGCCGAGGCGCTCGCTGCACAACTCGTGTTTGTGTTTCTTATTTAGTTACACAAGCACTGAATCAGCGTCGCCAGAGCGCAGGGCAGGCCCCTCCCAAGCAGGCACACTCCCCCACATGGTCCCGGGGCCTCTCTGGTTTCTGCAGCTTGCATTTGAGGGAGGAAAGGCTGGAATCAAATAGTGTTCAACTTCCAGGGACCTTGTTAGAAGCTCTTGTAGTGGGGAAAGGGGGTCCTTGGATGGGCAGGTGGGAGGGTGTGGAGATGGAGAGTGGAAAAGCAAGGATGACCTGTAAAGCTCTGAAAACTTGGGCTGGGGGAAGGCACGATGAAAGGACGGGAGGAAGGAGGACAGAGCCACAGCTGCCCACTCACAGCCCCATGCTTGACTGCCCAACTCAATGCAACTGGAAATAAAGCCATTTTCAGAAAGCCCAGCACTGTCCCTTCCAAGAGCCAGGCTTTTTCCGAACATCTCCAGTCAAGACATACAAATGCTGAGCCAGCGTGGCTGGGAGGTGATTACTGTTGGAGTAGGGAATCTCCATGTACATTCTCCTCACCCTGCCCCACCTCACTAAGACGAACTGGGGCATGGGGGAGAGGGAAGGCAGGTTTTTAAGTGAGGGAGAATATAGAAAAACTCCTCTGTAGTCAACAGCAAGGTCTGATGGCCCTGCCTGAAGCCTGGGTTCTCCTCAGCTGAACATCAGCATTATACAGGGGCACAGGCCTTCATTCAAGGGTAGGAAGAGATTAGGGAAGGGATAGTTAAGCATGAGGTATGCTTGCCTCCTTCCTCAGGAACTAGGGATAAAGAAGGTTACATCTCTGAAGAACTACATTCAACCAACACACCAAGGTTTCCTTCACAAAATACTCACTCGTTCTCCATCAGCCCCCGGTAGCCCAAATAATCCTGGGAGACCAATATACCCCTAAAGAAAAAAGGAAACAAGCAGTCAAATATGTTTCTCCATTAGCACCCAGTCAGTCTGTGCTTCCTGAAGAGCAGAGCAACCTCCAGCGTTGATCAGTGGCAGCCGTGATGAAATAAACCTTGAGGCAAGTGTATATGCCCATGGACTGCATGGTGCTGGCTTCCACGATGTAGTCCAAGGGCACATACCCTCACACCAGGGATCAGGAGGACTCCAGGCAGGAAGAGGACAGCCAGAAGGAACCTGGCCTGGGCTGGCTCTAAGCGTACCTGAGGGAAATGGAGCTTGGTTCGAGGTTAGCAAAAGTGATAGCAAAAGTAATTCACAGGCCTACAGCTCCCTTCATCTCTTCTTTGCTTCTGACACTCATTTCCAACTGTCCTGTTGTATCAAGCCCTTTCTGTTTGTCTTCTGTCAGCTAGTGGTCACACCCTGCAGCCCCTTCTGGGCAAGGGCACCAGGGCTGCCCCCACCCTGCAGTCAGTCCTGGCTCCAAAGCTGTCCCTGCACCACCAAGGCCTCCTGCAAACCTTCATCATCCCGAGCACTGAAGGCCCTGCATGGGCTGGGAGAGGCTGAACCTGACATTCCAGGCTTGGGGGATGGATGTGAGGCTCAACTTGCACATCCACTCAAATCCACGCTACAGGGAAACCACCTTTGCAGGGCTGCTTCCACACTCACCAGAAACATTGTGTTTCCAGGTTTCCCTGTGGCCTTGGGGTCCTGCCCAGACAAGACATGCTGCATAAAACACAGCATTTCCCTTCCCTTGCCACAATGGCAGCCTTGTGTTTAATCCCTTTGCTCAGCAGCCTGCACAAAGTTACCTTGTGTGCTGGGCCTCTGCAAAGGCCCCGCTGGTGCCAAATATGCCGAATCCAGAGGAAGTGAATTTCAGCAGGGAGCCCCCTCCGTGGCACCTCTCTGTTACAGGAGCCAAGTGCTAACACTGCTTTTCTCTCATCTTTCTTTCTCCATCATTGCTAAATCTCCATCTGCCAACCCCACCGAACTGTTTCACCAGTCCATGGCTCCCTGTGGGTTGTGTTTCCTTTAGGGACAACACCTAGCTGGGAAATAATGCTACTTTAAAATGATCCTGCCTTTGCCTCCTGAATCCTAAAAGAAACCACACAACTCCCAAACTTTTCCTGGAGAAGGAAAAAGTAGAGGTGGAGGATGAAGAAGAACCCAGAGCTGGCTCCCTTAAACCACAAAATGCACATATCTTACCTCAGCACCCAATTCTGATTGATTGTGATTGAACTGAGAAAGGGCTTCCTTGGGTAGTTATAAATATTTCAGTCCTCACCACTCAGGGGTGCAAAATGGAGAATAACTGGCAAATCTTACATGCTGCACATCTACCACCCAATAATTACGCAAGGTCCTCGTTAGAGCAGTGAAAGAGATGCCCCAGGGAAAACTTAAGCCCTTGCAGAAGTGGGGTGAGCAGGCTGTGCTCTCAGATTTTCCCCTCTCCTTTAGGAACTGAACATACCCTCTCCCTTCCTGGCTACAGGGTCAGCATTTGTTTATTCCTTGCAGTTTTCCTAGTGATGAAAGCCAGCTGCTTGAATTTACTGCATATAGAGAAAGTATCACGTGTTAGAGAAATGGGGATTTATTGGCTTGGAGTCTCATTGAGAATTTATAATTGCAGGAAAAGAACAAAATGTGATTAACAAGAGCCTTAAGTAGTAATAAAAAAAGAATCCTTTGCAGCGAGAATAAAACCCCAGCAATTATTTTTGGTGAGCAAAACCAGACAGGATGGAGATATTGTTTGTATTTGCACATGGTTTCAAGATGCTGGCTTGCTGGTTGTGCATGATGACATAAATCACTCCCAAACCAGGCCTGTACCCAAATGAGCCCATATTCAGTGGTCAAAGACCGCTGAACCACACTGACTGAAACTAAAGAGGCCTTTGGGACGTGGGGCTTGCAGGCTTTGATAGCAATTTGTAAGCCATTCTTTCCTCTCCTGCAATGTGAGCTCTGAGGGGCTGACTTTATCATCAGCACTATTGGGGAACTTTGATCGAGGTACATTCCATGTTTAGATTAAAAAACTTGACAGTGCTTCAATAAACAAGGGGTGCACAGTTCAAGTCTCCCAAACCCAACAAATTAAAGCAACCGGATTCAGAATTGCAAAATCAAGCCTAAAGTTTCTTGAGAAGCCTTTGATAAAAACAAGCAGAGAAAAGGCAAGTGAAAGGTGGCTTACCCGAGTGCCTTTTGGGCCAGATTCCCCTATGGGGCCAGGTAAACCCTAGAACAGAAGGAAAAAAACAAAGACAAATGTGGACAAGTTTTAACTTAAAATAACAAGCAGTGCCAACCCCCCCCAAAGCACCATCCCTGCATGGATCTGCTTTAAGTGCTTCTTAAAGCTCTTAAAACTTTAAGTGCTGCATGGTTCTGCTTTAAGGTTTTGCTTTAAGCGTCCAAGGAGTATCAACAAAGGAGAAAAAAAAAAAGACAAAATGATACAAATAACAGATCTGCCATTGTTGGGGAGCTGGGATTCGGCAGAACCTGAGACTGCTGCACACAGTGAGCCTTCCCTGGGGCTGAAGTAGAGATTTCTGATGATAAAGACCACAAGGGCTGATGCAGTGGGGTGCCCAGAGGTTGGGTTACACTTGGGATGCGAGGCACAGTGATGCTCTGTGCCCAACAGCTCTCCATTCATCTTCCTGCCTAAGCAAACACATGCATAGCAAATGTATTCCAATACCTGCTTAGGGAACACTGATGCAGTGAGAAATTTCTACAGCCTAGAAAGTCACTTAGCAATGCAGGCACTGTGATAATCTCTAACCCATTGCAGCATCAGCTGTGGGAAGAATTGGAAATTCTAATTCTATGTCTAATGCTGCTCGCTCAAAATACTGCAAAGAAGAAAGTGTAAAAACACAAAATAAATTTTCATGTTTATTGCCTTCTAGCAAGTTTCCAGATCAATATTTTTTTTCTAGTTCCAAATTTTGATGGGATTTTCTGGGGAAAAAAAAAAAAAAAAAGGGCTAAGTCCATATTTTCTTCAGCTGGCAGTACTGCAGGTTCAGCCTGGGATGTGAAAGTTGGGTTGTGCTCTTTCCTGGCTCCTGCATCATTGCCAAAGGTTTCAGGCATCAGGGTGAAGTTACAATCCTGCCTGTGATGCACTGACCAAACCTGAGCCAAGCACTCTCTCCCATGGCTGCAGAGCCAGCACAGCTGACAGGAGTAACAAGTAGTAAAATCCCAGTAAAGTAAACAGCTCTGATGTAGGATACACACAGCATTCAGATAGGTTGAAAAAAGCTGCCTTAAAAAAATAAAAAAAGTCACTTTTCTGACCCAAACCGCGTTTTTAAGAAGGCAGATTTGTTCTTTGAATGTCAAGGCACAGATTCCATCCTGCTTATCTGATGGGCTGAACTGCTGAACAGCATTCATTAACCTTGTATGTCCAAAATCTCTTGGACCTCTTCTTATTAGTCATCTAACACACATTCACACCTAGGAGACTCTTTGGCATGCTCAGCTCTAAGAGCCTTTCAGGGTATGAATGGAGCATTTAGTCAGGTGCATAAAGCTCCCATCCACTTCTGCCATCTGCACTCTCCAGTGTGCTAAGCAGGGTATCAGTTTAATTTTCAATTTAAAGTGGGTCATGCATTATTGACAGTCTGAGGCAGAGAGATGCAGACTTGTTCTGCAGGTCTAGTTCACATTCGATCCAATAACCTACACATCTGCACAAAAAAAAATTCACACCAAACTCATGATAAGTCTGAAAGACTCAGGACAGAGCATTTGGGATCTTTGACATCTGTCTGGTCTCTTGGCTTACAGAAATTACACAAACATGACAGAATCCAAGGTTAAATGTGCCCATTTTAGAAAACCCTGACAAACTCACTTCACCACAAAATGTTACAGGGCTGGATGTTCTGTCCTCCAAGAGATTCCATTTTTAGGGTCTTACAAATTCTCCTCTTTCCTTTACACTACTCAGCATCTTACATCAGTAGGACAACAAAGAGTCCAATCTTGACCCATTACCCCATGCACACTCCTCCATTCCTAAAGCTGTCTTTGTGTAATTTTTTTTCAGCATGAGAACAATGACTTGATTGTCTTTCATCATCTTTTTTGGAGCTGCATATATGATTTTTATATATAAATATATATATATTTACACTTCATGCATGACATGGTGTGTGTATACATAGGTTTATGCCAGTGCATTTGACTAGTGAGAGTTCATCTAAACCTCCTCCTCCAATAATAAATACACCTTCTTCCATCCCAGGTTTCTAATTTGTCCAACATTAGATGCAAAATATGCCTAGAAAAGAAGGGTTAGCAGTTTGCATGTGTCTTTCTCTGCTCTACTGTTCTGTTTTTTCCCTTATTGTTCCCTTCAGTTGTTATACTGAAGAAAAACCCATCACAATTTGCTGTAGAAACTCAGGTTTTATCTATCACAGGCACAAAATACTTTCTAACAAGGTTTCAGAGTTGAAAGGCTGTGCTATTGGTACAACATCTTGAGGAGGAAGGGAGGAAGGAAAACATTCAGAGATCAAATATACCAAGATTTTCTAGAGGGCTGCACTGTCCTTAGTGGGGCATGTCTTTAGCTACCTGCACACCCAAATCCCTACTCTGTGCACAGCACGATGAGATTTACTGCACCTGCCTGCCAGGATAACCTTTGGCACCTGGACTCCCAGCTGGTCCTCGTTCGCCCTTTGGAGAGAGAAAAAAAGAAAAGGCACAAAGAGTCAGGTGAATGTCCCACTTGGAAAGTGCTTTTAGCTGAATCACTGTGGAATGGATGAACCTGATACACGTTTATGGAGAGGAAAACACTGTTAAGGGTAGATAATGAAGTTAATTAATGAGGGGGAAAACACATGGAAGCCAAGTCAACAGGATCCATACACAGGGTGCTGCTGTTTCTCCTTCTCCCTTCACTTGGGGGAAAGCAGCAGAGAATCTGGAACAAGGACACTTAGAGAAGGTGTAAGGCTGTGTCTATATCTGGCATATGGAACCGTTTTGCTGGTGGGAAAGCACTGCCAAAATTCTTCAAAACTAAATGGATTCATGTATAATATTCTTTAACAGCATTGCTAACAGGGCCTGCTATTCATTGCCCTTTTTTTTTTTTTTTTTTACTGCATTGCAAACATCAAACTTAACCAAACAGGGGGGAGAAAAGGGGAGGGGAGGAATGGGCTTTGGGAAGGGAATCACATCTACTCAACACAGCGTGGTCAGTAAGGTCCAGGTGAAATTAATGTAAAAAGACAAATGAAGGGGGAGGATGGTGAGCTGGTTTTTCTTCCCCCAAGTAAACTTAGTGTGGCTGAGCAGTAAAAGTCAGAAATTAAATTGGAAACTCCAAGGCAGTCTCCTCCCACCAGGCCCTTGAGTGTGCTCAGACCCTGCTGTGTGCCGAGCTGCCCTGGAAGGAGCTGGCTGTCCACACCAGAGCCAAACCAGCATCACAGCCAGCAAATCCACCCCCCTCCTTTAAAACTCCTCTGTTGGGAAGTGGGAAAACTCACCTGGTCTCCAGGGTGACCTAGTGGTCCAGGGTAGCCTTTATATCCCTGTCAAAATAGGATGGAAGAGATGAATACTAAGAAACAAAAATATAGTAAAACAATCTGGGTTTGGTTTCTATTTCTTTTTGCAGGTGGGACTAAAGTTCTGAGGAGAAGCAGGATTTTAGACAGCATTACACAATCTTGACAACTTTTATCAAGCTGCTTTGTGCTTGCACCACCCAAACCTGCTGCTGTGCCCTGCTGTGGTCTGTGGTGGTACACACTCCAGAAGGAATTGCCCCATGGACACATTTGGAGTGGTCTCCATGCTCAGATCTATTTGTAATCTACACCTTGAGCAAGGCTGCCCTTAATCCTCAGGAAGCCACAGGCCCACAGAATGAAATGTTGGCTTTGGGCACATTGGGGGCTACAGCAATATGAGCCACTTGTGTTTCGGAGCTCTTACTTTTGCTTTAGAGTTTGAAATGCCACAGGAAACACCAGGACAACCATTTACTGCCACAGGAAACTTCAATTTTTCTACCTTGAACTTGTCCAGCTTCCAGCTTCTCTAATCTAATTATTACAAGATCCAGAGTGCTTCATTATGAAGCTATTAAAAGCGGTGAGCAGGCTGCCTCTCAACCTGCTCTCTCTGCTGAATTAATTAGAATGAGTTTCTTAATCCACCTTGCTTACTGGCAAGTGTTTCAGCCTTCAAATCATTCTCACAGGTCTTTCATAATCCTGCTTCAGTTTGTCAGAATTTCATTTTTGGGGGGGATGCAGACACTGGAGCAGCCTGTTTGACTGCAGACTGAGCACTGTGTGTCTCCTAGATCTACCTAGAGTTCCCTTCAAACAGAGTGAATTCTGTATGTGATGGACACTTCAGATTTTTCCCCTCTTCTTTATTATCTTGCTTCAGCTGTTTAAAACAAATCTCCATCAAGAGGAGAAGCAGATCAGGAGATTAAACTCAGTTACAGAGATGACTGTTTAGCTGGGCTAGCAGCAAGATGAAAAAAAAAAAAAGGGCAGAAAATTTAACTTGAAACAAATGGGAGAGAAAAAAATAAACATGGAACAATCCTTGCACAAATACTAGAGAAATAACAAATTGCTTTCAAGGGTGGGTTACAACTACTTGTACCTCAGTCCCTGCTGCTCACCCTGACCTGGCCAGGGCTCCAGCACACCTCATGTGTCTGTGCACCCCACAGGGAGTGTCCCTGCTCTGGAAGCCATCACCAGTCACAGGGGTGACCCAGCACTTGGCCTTTGGCTCCACTCACCACACTAACCTGGGACTGTTTCTGCTCCCAGGTCCACACCTCTGCTTAACAGCTTTTTTATTCTTCCCACGGGCTATTCCAGACCTGCAGCCTGAGCCTTTGCTGGCAGGGCGTGCAGCGCTCTCAGCCATCCTGGCCACTACCCGCTCCCCTTTGCATTCCTCCTGCCTTGTTATTTCAGACAGTCTGGCCTGGAATGATGTTGATTCCCTTCTCACCAGTCCTCTCCTGCTTGGCTTTGCTGATATTCCGTGGCTCTGGACAGAGCTGCACTTTCTGACGAGGCTGACCTGAGAGACCCTTGTTTGAACCGCCTCGAGGGTCCTTTCTCCAAGTGCTGGGAGAACACTTCAACCAGAGACTCCTCACTGGAAGTGCCTCAGCAGCTCTTGGAGTAGGACCAGCACACAGGATTCCTTGCCCCTCTCCAGGAATCTGCCCAATAAATCCCCTCCTCATCCTCTCCCTGGCTCCTTGAGAGAGGCTCAGCAGACAGGAGGGAGGGTGCTCCACCCTGGTTGGGTGTCTGGCCTGAAGGTGAGAGCTGCCAACAGAAATATCCCTGGGTTCAGCATCCCCAGTCATTCCCTGGAATTTAGATTTCCATGGGGTTTTCTCCTGGGACCTCTGCCCAGTCCTCCAGTCTGGAGCAGGAGCTACCTTGTCTCTAGACAACTGGAGCACCAAGCTTAGAAATCTCTTACTTTTCCCCTGATAAGAAATACGTGCCTGGCTTGGCTGCTCTGAACCATTCTGCTCCAGCTGGGTTTCTGCACAATGGGAGTGTTGAGCCTGCAATGTCCACCCAAAGTAGGTGGTTGCATGATGATCCCTCGAGATGCTCAAAGCACATCCTGAACTAAATTCTGCACCAGTTCTGTAGTGGTAAGTGAATGGCACTTAGGTCAACTGTGTAGACACTCTGCTACTGTTATGTTCTATTGAATATCCTCCTCACTACATATTCTGGGCTCTGGAGAGTTTCAAACATGTATTTCTTCACAATATACCCCAATTATTTCTGCCTCAGGTGAATTACAACGAGGGGAAAACCAGAAAAGCTTGTGTATGTTAAAGCTAGCCGCAGTGTGAAAGTATTTACCTGCTAAAATCCTCTTCAAATAGCACTAAAATGACAGGGCAGAGGGTATGAAAACAACTGCATTTGCTCTTTTATCTGAACACTTCCTGATGATTACAGGGCACTCCACACAAAGGGATGTGATTTAGAAAGGAAATTGCACTCCAGTGAAGGATTTACTCATCTGTGGTGATATTTATAATCTACTGTCTCCTAGCTAAAGGGATCATCCTGCACTTTGGTAGGAAATGTGAAGAATAAAGGGGCCAGGGAATGAGACCTGCATACAGGATGTTTTGAAGCACTGACCACTTCCCAGTGACTCTAATGAAGCTTTGCCTCTCTCACTGCTGCTGTTTTCTCCTCTGGAGCAATGATGCTGCTCTGCTGAGATCTCTCTCCAGGGTTGCTGTGGTCTGCAGCCTCAAACCAAAAGCCAAAGACCACAGATGCCTCACAGGCACCAGAGAGAGAGGCAGAGGGAACATCCAAGTCCTGCCACCCTTCCTGGTCTGCAAAAGTACCACTTGCTCTGTGTGGAGAGGATGAGAAATACACCTGCTGCTTCTAAGGCAGTTTCATGTACTCGTAGATGTGTGGAGCTAAACCAGCTTTGGGGGTGCTCTGAGATCAGCCTGTCCAACCCTACAAGTCAACCCTACCAGTCCAATCCAGGCCTGTCAGCATTCCCAAGGCAGGCATTGAGGAGTGAACCACACTACCCCAAACCACATGCTGCTGGTTGTGGCTCCAGCTCATGCTGCTGAGACAGTGGTTTCATTTAGTGGGAAAAGCATTTTGTTTCTCCCAGTGAAATATTTTGCCCATTTAAAGGTTTCTGTGTGGTGTTCTTTGATCAAAGCCCTGAGAGCCCTTTTTGCAGCACCTCCATGGAGTGAGAGGAGGGATGTCCATTTCCAAGGCGTTGCTGTTTTCTGGTAGCCAAGATATGTTGCCCACCTTCAGCCAACAAGCACCAGTGTATTTTCACTGGGAAAATGCCAGCAGGGAAACCAGATTTAAAAAAAAAAAAAGTTTTTCCAAACATTTCTCCAACAGCTGTAAATTTTTTCTTAATGCAAGATGCTAATAAAAGCCAGGTTACACCAAACCCACTGCCAGACTAGTGCTACTGGGAGGTGTTTTTAAGCTGCACCAAAGGAAAAATTTCAAGATCCAACTTGCTCATTACTTGAAGAAAACAGAAGCATACCCCTGCCTTTACCCTGTCCTGTGGGAGTTAAGATCAGATGTGAAGGCCATGTGCTGGACTTGAGAATGTTTGTTCAATCTCCTATTCCTTCTCTGCTTTTTCCACTATGAGTGCTTGCACTCCTGACATTGCATTTTGCTGATCGTAACCACAAGGTTTTGTTTTATGAGCTGTTATACCAGGAAAATGGTATTCTTTGCACCCTATTAGTTAGAACTTGTTTGTGACAGCAAAAGATCCATAATTAATCACTCAATTGCTCCTACTCCACACAGCACCCCAAGCGTGACCGGCCTTGGAACAGAAAAATAAACTCAGCCCCTCCTCTTGGCAATTTGGTTCTAGCATAAAGCATACAACAAATAATTGTGGAGAGGAAGGGTTCCTTTCAGCCTCCTCCACACCTTCTTTCTCTCCTTGGAGTCTTAAAACACACCCGAGGAGGTGTTTGTGTGCAGCTAATTGACCTGAGGAACAGTGTATGGTCAATGGCCCATTGACTGATGAAGTGATTGAAACAAGATGCTAATTTTAACTGTTCCCTTTAGCTGGGGTAATATTGGCTTGCTGGGAGGGGGAGTCATGGCCACTGAGCCCCACTCAAACAGCTCCCTGCAACAGGTCCAACTTCCAAAAAAAGAAACCAACCTACCAACACAGCCTGGAGCTGGAAACTCAGCTGGAATGTCCTTGATACATGAAAGATCTGAGCTCCAGGTATGGATGGCTGAGGTATTGCTGTGCAGGCTTGAGTGCATGGACAGAGGCACACACCTATCCTTTCATACCCCTTTCTAGGTGTAAATTTGTTTGTGATGTTAATGGTGTTGATGCATCAACATGGAAGCAAATAACCTAAAACCTGACCAGTGCTGACAGTCTCCAAGAAAAATAAGGCACACAGATAAGTTTTTGAAATGTGCTTTTACCAGGACAGAGAGTCATGGTTTCCTTGGAAGGCTAGCATTGTTCTGAATCCATCCTTTGAGTACTGCTGTTGGTTGGAGATCCCTTTAGATAATGCGCTGGTTGCACCAGACCTAAACTGAGCTTGCTGAGGAACACCCAGTGTCAGGGTGCAGAGGGACGTGGAATACAAAGAAGGAACAGAATTCTGTATCCAGAATTTCATTTCATGCTCTTACATAGTCTTTAGGCAGTTGCTTCAGCCTATCTCCCTAGGTTATACACCTGCTAAACAGGCATAAGCCTCTTTTGGTGGTTACCGGGACTTTTAATTAAATCTTTCAAGTAGAGTTAAAGAAAAAGAATTTAAAATAAAATTGCTGATCTAATTCACTAGAAAAGAACACTCTTACCTTTCTACCAGGTGGTCCAGGGAACCCAGTTAAACCAGGTAAGCCCACATCTCCCTGTAGGAAGCAAGCAAGTTCAATTAGTTTTCAGCAACATGTTCCCTATGCCAACTGCAGTTACCGCAATTATTTTGCTGACACCAGCCCCCAGCTATTGATATTTCTGGTTCTAATCACAACTCTTCAAAACCTGACTGGATAAGAAGAGTAGATTTAAACAACATCTCTATTAACTGGCTCATATAAATAATAACCCCAGTTAATTAATGGCAGCTGCTGCTGGAGTCCAGCTTTTCGCAAGCAGAATGAATGCGCTTTTTTTCCCCTCAATGATCTCATTCAGTCACATGCTTCATTCGCCTTTCAATAGGCATTGAAATCGCCCAGGCAAGGAAATTTTAGATTTTAAATGCAGCAAGAACAACAGGTACCTCCTGCCAAATCCTGTGATTTGCTCTCACACTCTGCTACTGCGCTGGCTCAGCCCATGGCTCCCGCTCGGATGGTGCTGGTGGTGTAATTATTTAACCTGCCCCGTCTGACACGGACTGAACCTTTGCAGGCTGCTGGTGGGAGGGTTTGCTCAGTGGCCTGTACTTCTGAAAAGGGATTGCATCACACCCCAGCTGGCAAACCCAAACCATCACAGAACGGATGAGCGCGTTGCTGTGAGACCTCTCCAACACCCAACCCCGCTGTGTGAGCCCACTTGGCCTCCTCTGATCAGGATCAAAAAAACCCTGGAGTGCCTTCTTACTGAAATTCAACAGATTTCCAGTATCTAGCTTGAAAATTAGGCATCACTCCAAACTCCTGCTGGAAACCCCTTATTCCTATTACTGCTACCAGGAATAAAGCCTTGTTAACACAAGTTAAAGGTGATCTGGATCTCTCCCTTTTTTCTCACCAAGCATTGTCTTCAAGAAAACAGTTCCAGACCCTGCAGGTGGATGATTTCCACGTGATGCCACTCCAATATTGTGTATCAGAAGTTTCAAAAGACATCTCGTGGTTTTAACAGCATCATTTCAGACTTAGCCTTCTGAATGTTTTCTACCACTGCCTTCCATCTTGCAGTTGTGTGGCCTCACTGTGCTTTATGGAGGTATCTATCAAATGAAGGGCCCAAGCTCCTTATGGCTTGTGCTTTCTATGAGCTGTGCATTTATAGCAAGACTTATGGTGAGAGGAAGAGAACCTGGGCATGAGTTACCAAGGATTGTGCAGGCATCACTGAAAGAGCTAACTGAGGTTGATGATGTGGAGCCTTGATCTACCTTCTGTTCATTTCTAGAATTCTGTGAGGGCTTGGTGCCTTAGTAAAAATCACTCAGCTGTGAAACAGCAAAAATGGGAGTCATAACTTATTGAAAAGAATTAGCAGAACTCTGATCCTCACAAACTGCTAAACCCAGAAAGCAGCTTTCCTTCCCAGCTGGGTGCTTTGTGCTGGTTTGAGCAGCCCTTGGTGGAAACCTCTCAGCGAGGTCCATGCCTTAGAAGCCTCCACCAAGAAATTTTACCCTGATGAGGCTGCAGCATGAGGCAAACCCCTGCTCTTCATCTCCTTGGCAAGAACATCCTTTCCTTGGCCCCCAAGGCTTTTATTCCTTACACTGGCATTGCCTCTTGCTGCAACTGCATGGCCAGAGCGTGGCTGTACCTCAGATGTGCTACTTGGAACACTTGGCTGAAGTAGCCACGTCCCTGTGGCAGCGGGGACTTCAACTGGGCTGCAGATTGTGGATAAACTGGATGAACACTCAGACAGCAACACTGTGGCAGTGGCACCTCAGAGCCTTATGATCACTGAGAGCTACCTCTCTTTAGTCCTGAATCCAGGATCTGAGCCTTATTTCCCAGTCCTGAGTCTACTTGAGCAGCTGGGATGCTTGTGGCTGCAAAGTGCAGAGTCCCTGTGTGTGCACAGCTCTAAAAGCCCACCAGGGCCTCAGAGGGATATCTCACCTTCTGCCCATTGCGAGCCTTTCCAGGTGACAGCCCAGGATCACCCTTCTGACCCTGAAAGGAAAAACTTAACATTAGTGACATAATCCAAGGGCCCAGCCCACAGATGTGGTTCTGCTTCCACCAAAGCCTCCAAATTAGAAAAACATTTTGTTTTATCCCAGTCTTCCCTGACAGCCCAAATGTATTAAAGTGGCCTGGAATAGCTGTTTTGCTGGGGGTGGATTTGGTGAGTGATTGCTGCTGCTAAAGAGTTGAGTTTTAAATAGTAGTTGACAGTATTCAATTGGCTAAAGAAAGGATAACTGGAAGAAAGCAATGTCAGGACTTTTGATACTTATTAGAGCAGACAGCTGCGATTCCTTCCTTGTCTACAGCTACCATCACAAAATTAATTACCAAGCCTATTACTGGGGCTGAACCATCCTCCTCAACAACTCACTAGATGCTGTTGCTTTTTTAACTGTGAGGAACAGATGAGACTGCAGAGAAAGTTGTACTAATTAGACACCCCCAACAGGCAGAGCAATTGTGAGGCTCCCAGGCTGGCACACTTGACCTTAAGTGGCAGTATTCCTTATTTTCCTCCTTAACAACCGTGATGAGGGAAATTACTGTTCGAGGCTGTGATCTTCTGACAAACACAGGCTGGAATCTCAGCAGCGTTTTTGATCATCTAATTCCAGCAGATTCCTTTGGAAATCCCACTTCAAATTGCTCAAGAGGTGGAAAGGTAATGTGAGCACCTAACAGGGGGAGAAATGCAAGTTGGAACATCTGGAAGAGATTGAAGTGTGCCAGGTTCTTTGAGTAGGGGAGAGGTAAAGCTTAGCACACAGAGCATCTCCTCTGGCACAGCCAAGATGGGCATCCCAGGATCAGACACTATTTAACACCCCCTGAATCATAAACAAACCACAACCTCTGTGTCCCACATCAGCACAGGACAGCTGGGAGGGTTAATTAATGGCTGTCAAGTGAAGAGCTTGGAGGGAATGGGTGAGCCAGAAAGGAGCAATACTGGTTATTAACTGGCACTTCTCATGAGCAGCACAGAGCTCTGGGCACAGCCAGCTGAGCTGCTTTTCCACACAGCCTCACTGTGAGTGCATTCCCACCTTGCACAGAGTGGAAAACCCCCCATCCTCCTCCTCCTCCAGCAGCCACCACAAGCTGTGAGACTCAGGAGTGAGACTGCTTGGCTCTGGACTGTAGGGAGCACTGCTGATTCAAGGCAGATGTATCTGCACAAATTCTGAATGAGGGCTGCCGGCTTTCCAAACAGTAAATGAAGTCATGCAGATAATCTTGCTTTGCATGCAGCTGTTATCAGGGCAATTCTCCCACTCCTTCAGCTTCAGAGCAGTCACTGGGTGCTGCCACTGCTGGGAACAGATTAGGGCAGCTCTTGGGATCGCTGGGTGTTCATTTCTACTCTGCAAAATTAATTTACTGCAGCAGGTAGACACCCACCACTTTCCCTGAACCTTTCCATGTGCTCCATGCAATGACTGTGAGACATGGAAAAGAACTTGTGTTTTCCCCTGGGAAGCTCCAGATCACGTTAGCCAAGCCTGTGCTTTGCACAGGCTCTGTGTTCAGCACTGCTGAGACCCTCACACAGGTGGAGAACTCAGCCACCAGCAGGATCACATGTCCCCAGGATCAATCAGCAATGGGACCAGCTGGATGTGGGGGCTGAAATTGTGGATTAATTGCCTGAGCCTTCTTACACAGCAATGACAACAGGGGAATTAACCTAAGTCTTGCCCATCCCAAGGTATAGCACCTTTCCCACAAGCTTCTCTCTTTCCCATCCTAACTTACTGAGAACACTTCTTCCCTTGGTAAAAGAGGAAATAGTTTCTCTTCTTTTTTTTTTTTTTTTCCATACCTGGGAGAAGTCTAGAGCTGTGCAATTTAAACCTCTCAGTCTTGCAATCCCACTAATACTATTTTAAACATCAGTGAGCCAAACTGATGAGCTACCCTTGGCGAGAAAAAGCATTCACTAAACTGAAAATTCAATATTTTTCAAGTGATTTAAGAAGAGATCTCTCCAGAACAGCAAATCATCCTAATACCTGATGCCAAAAGCCTCCAGGTGAGAGATGCAAACCCAACTCTTGCAATGGCTTTTGAAAACACACCTTGTCTGACCATCTTCCCAATCCCAAATGCTTTTAGGACATCCTGAGAGCTACATCTAGCCATCAGCAAAAGCACCCCTCCTGTCCCCCAGCAGCTTTCAGGTGACAGCCCCAGTCACAACCCCAGCCCAGCCGTGGCTGCAGCTGTTGCAGAGGTTATCTGCAATAATCAGTCTCTGCCACCACATGCAACAACAACTTTACAACTGCCAAGGACAACAAGCAGAAAGCAGAAGGTGGCAGGAATCCCCCTTTAAGCAGCTTCACATCACAAATGGCTGAGCTAAGCACCACAGGCTAAATTCCCAGGTGGCACAAGCAGGTGTAGTGCCACTGGAGCCAGTGGAACCATGCCCAAGCAGATCAGCAGGATTCTGGCTCAACAGCTGCAAACAGCTCTGTGCAAAAGATCAGCTTCCTAAGTCCAAGGAATTACAATTGCTCAGCTCCAGTGGTGAGAGTGAAGTGGGCTCTGCACAGGGTTGACTGTGAAATGCAGAAACACAACTAAAGCAGTACAGCCAGGCAGGAGACACATAAAACCACCCAGAGCCTGCAGTGCCACACCACAGCCCAGAGCTGCCCAGCCTCACAAGGGCTCTGCTCATTCAGCTGATAAAAATTATGCTCCTGGGCCCCTTCTTAAGTGACAATGACTTGGTGTTAGTCATGGTTTCCAAGCTGTATCTGTATGGGAAACTTCAATTTCCTTTCTTAGATTGCTTTTTTTTTTTTTCTTTCTTTTTCTGTGGGATTAACTGCTGTCTAAGCCAGACCAAGTCCAGTAGCCACTTGACAGCTCTCAGCAAGAGAAGTTCCACTTGGAGCTACTTTGCCTTGTTGTCCAGGCTGAGCTTCACAAGTCCACAATTTCTGCCATGTGCTGGGTCTGTTAAGAATATTCCCATAAAAAAAGAATCCAAGGCCAGGCTGGATGGAGCTCTGAGTGACCTGGTCTAGAGGAGGACATCCCTGGAAGGAGATGAGCTCTTAAGTTCCAACCCAAGCCATTCTTTGTTTGTTGATCTTATGGTGAAGGTGCAGGCCCCAGGTGCAGGCTGACAAGGATTCCAGTTAAAACATAAGAGGGTGAAAATCACTTTTTGGGGCAAAGTCCATTTTCTGGGACTGCTGTAACACCAGAGAACTGAAGGGAAGGAGGGGAGTCAAGACTCTGGCATCTGATCCACACCTTCCAAAGAGCATTTCTGAGGCAGAGATGATGTAACCAGGGCTCACCAGGCTCTCCCTGCTAGAGGTGAACCTTTGCTGTGGCCTGGGCTGGGCTCCAGCTCTCACATCCCATTGCAAATCTAATAGTTCTTTTGACAAAGCACCACGAACAGACCAACCCTGCAAATGGTGGCTGGACAGAAATATAAATATAACACAGAGCCTGATGACACCAGATCTCTGCTGCAGAGTTACAGCTCTCCATCCACTGAGACCTCCTGCTGCCAGACTGTGCATTGAGATGGAGGAAAAGTGCTTAAAGTAAGACTTAATTTCTATTAGGTGACCAACTGAATAGAGCTTTACAGCCAAATGATGATTTCTGACAAGCCATTAGGTTAAAAGTGTTTTAAAAAAAATCCTGTAGCATAGGAACATAGTCTCACTCTACAGCTTGCACCAGGCTGGATTTGCAGGGCTGGAAGTTAGATAAAAGCAGTTTGATACCACTTATAAAACTCAACAAGTGCAATCTGGAAGTCATTGATGGAGAATAACTGCAGAACACACTAAGATGTAGAACTTTTACAGGCTGACTTTTCAGCCCATATGTGGAATTTAAACCAGCTGCTGCTCACCAGCATGTCTCCAGTGCCTAATTTTTAATCACGTAGAGGCAGCATGCTAAGTTTCCAGAATCCTTTTCCCAGAGCATCAATAGTGCTCATAACATCCCTGCCTACTGATGAGATCATGAAAAGACAGAATTATTGCTCACACCTTTCTCTGTTTGGCTGAGGCGTCCTACAGCTCCCTGGTCCTGAAAATCTCCCTGGTACTGAAAATCTCTGTTAGGTATTGCCTCTCCAAACTCCATTGTTCTTTAGTCCAACACAGATGTTATAAAATATAAACCTATTCCTTTGTAAACAATCACACCAAAGCAATCCAAACCAGCTTTCCAGGAACTTCAGTCTTTAGGTAACACAAAGCCTTATACACGGAATGAGCTGGGAATTAAAACACCTTTTGGAAGGGTTTTGCTGGGTTAGGACCCCTCCAGAGCCACATCTGTGCTCAATCCCAGGCAAAGGGAGAGGGTCCAGCTGCAGGGGGTGGCTCCCACCTCGCTGCCACCCGGGGGGAACGTGTGTGCAGGAGAAAAGGACAGAACACAGGGCCCCTGGTGCTGCAGGAGGTCTGGGAGCCCTCCTGGGAGAGGTGAGGGCATCTAGAAGGAAGCCATGAGATCAGTTTGGGAGGACTGATGGAGTTCAGGGTTCCCAGAAACTCTGGAGAGGGAAAGACAGGAGGAGGAAAGCAGAGGGAGATGCTGGGTGCTGCCAGGCTCTCCTGCCACTGTCCAGACTCAAAGGCAGAGGAACAGGCTGCAAAATCCAGGGGAGAGAAATGAGAAAGCAAAGAAATTCAGAGCTGGTGGAGCTCTGGAACAAGGATTCCACTGCCCTTTTCTGACAGCAGTTTGTGCCCTGGCACAGGCATAGCTTAAGCAGGATCCTAATTTGGCAGTCTTTGAAATTCAGGAGAACCAAGGATGGAGGCACAGAGCAGGGTCTCTCTGGGCACAGGAGAAGGGTCAGCTGTGCTGCTGGAGAGCCCCTGTGAGAGCAGGAGGGAGGCAGAAATGGCTTCAGCTGCTGTCTTTTTCTCCAGAGCAGGATAAAAGGAAGCTGTCCCTCCCCCAGGATGTCCTGTGGGATGGGAAGGTGAAGGCTCCTTGCACCAGTCCATACTTACTTTCAGTCCTGGGGGCCCAGGTGAGCCAGGGTTTCCATGGGGGCCTGGGGGACCCTAAAACACACAACAAACACAAAACAGAGTCAAAAAGAGAAGGTGGGAATCTCCATTAATCCTGGAGCAGCCAAAAGCCTCTTGTGCTGTGCCAGACTTCAGCCACAGCCCCAGAGCACCCTGGCAGGCACTGGGACCCTCCCTGGCACCCACAGGGGAAACTCAGCTGTGGGTTCCCAGCGGCCTCTGTGGGAGGGACGTGTGTCTGTCACCACAGGACATGTCATGACACTGAGATAATTTGGGTAAACCAAACATTCCACAGGTCAGGGGAGTCCAGGCTGTGGGAGGAGCCCCAGCAGAAGGGGATGGAAGGAGGCAGAGGGGAGCGGAAATGTGTGGGGGTGTTCACAGTTTTTTTCTTTTTTTTTGCTCAGAATTGAAGAGAACAGAAATAATTACTAAAGGAAAATTGTCCAGCTCTTTGGGGTGAACTCATTTTCCCTACAAGCCAACCAGATTTTTGCCTTTAGAGGTTGGAAAAAAAAATGGATAATCTGACAGCAAAACAGCAGCAAGTCCATGTAAACCCTTTAAATCCATATTTCACATAGTTAAATCTGCATTTTCCCTTAGTTCTCACAAGCCAGTGACACTGTCAGAGCACCTACCTCAATCACATACACCAGTATCTCCTTTGACATCACATTTTAAGAGCACCCTGCATATTTTCCAAAGACTATTTAAGGAGTTATCTGCAATAAGCAGCTAAGAATAGTTTATGCCTGGATTATACACAGCACAGAAGATCTGCTAACCTTTCAGGCAGAAGTAATAACAATTCTAAGTCCTCTTGAACACGTTCCTGGGAGATGAAACAACCTGAAAATTCAACTCCAAGAATTCTGCCAGGAACGTGTGAGATCTCTGCAGTACCACCAGGAGGTCTTTATGTACCCTCGAGTTAGGGGAGTGCAGGCAAGGGGATAAAAAACCACTCAGGCACTTTCTCAGCAAGCTGTTGGATTTCCATTTGTGCATTTTGTGGCCAAAATCTTCAGGGTCTGATTTCCAGGGAAAACCAGTGCAGTTAAACATGCCACTGCCAGCCAAATTCAGTGCCCTTGCTGTCTTCTGAGAGAACATCAATGCACTGATCGCTATTCAGATTTATTTTTGCTGCATTTTAATAGAAAATAATGCCTTTTTAAATTGCATCTTGTGGTACAGACAGTTGCTGAATGCTCAGTGCTATTTCACAACATGCTGCTCTGCTGCAGGAGGCTGTTTAATTAAAAGATTGAGACTGAACTTTTCAAATGGCAGCTTTTACCCAAATTAACATCCCATTCTTAAACTCCTTCCAAATTTTAAGCCTGATCCCAAACACATTTATTGCTCCATTCTTAATTTCCTTCCAAATCTTCACCTGAAATGTGAATTTCCACTGAAACTGAAAGAGCTTTAATTAAAATTAAGGTGCTTGAGTATCAACTTCTCACTTGAAAACCCAAACAGCTGCTGTAGTCAGAGTACCTGGACGTTGAGGAGTCTTAAATAAATTCATCTTCCCAGCAAACTGTGGAATCTCCTGCCCACCCCATTGGGTGGAACACTGAAACAGAGACTGAAAGTGCTGCTTAAGGTAATTCAGCAAGCCTGTGGTGGCAAAAATGCTTCAGCCCAAGTCTTTCAAGTCTCAAATATGTAGGAAAATGAATAATAAGTGACAGAAATCAGGTCAGCAAAGTCTCCATGAAAGACGTGTTCCTAAAAAGCTTGTACACATCAGCAATAATCGAGGTAGCTCTGAGCAGGGTTCATAAATCCAGCCTGCTGCTGAATTTGAGGAGGGAATTCAGCTGTAATTCAACTTTGGAGTGAGGCAGCTTGGCCCAAAGCCCACAGCAGTGCAGTCATTTGAAGTCTGTGCTCCCCCATAGCCCAGGGCAGGCTCACAGCAGTGTCAGTGGAGGGAGCAGCTCGGGGTGGTGACTCCCAGATGGAAGTGATGGTTTCCAGGAGCAAACCTGGAACGTGGAAACCTCAGCTGCCAATCCAGAGCTCCTGGATAAGAGACTAATCACACCCCCAGCAAAATCTGGTTCTTCCAGAGTAAACCAAAGCACAGCAACAAAATCCTAAATAGCCTTAACCAGAAGGAGAGGAGGAGGGAGGAGGAATCCAGTCGCAGTTTCTAGTGACTAAAAGTGTGATTATGAAAACAGAGACTCTTGAGATAAAACAGAGCCTTTGCCACTGAGTTCAATGAGTCTGACAGAGTGTATCCAGTGTAATCCAGGCAAAGGAAGGTCAGAGGCTCATCCTGTCCCTAAAGACCAATGTGCTCTTATCCTGGTGGAAGTGGCCACATCCTGGTGATGAAATGATAGTGGGAAGTCCAGTCTGGCACAGAGGAAACTGCTGTGACCAGTTCTGGGGCTTGTGTTAGACATCTGAAACTGCTCTGGCAGCTGTGGAGAGAAAAGGGTGTAGTCTGCCAGCAGTCCTAAAAATTGTAAAAAATAATTGATCTTGATGTGTTCCAACATGGTGAGTCCTGAATTTGGGATTCCACCCACGTTCTTGGCAGAGGAGGAAGATGCTGTGTGGTACACTTAGATGGGCTGAGTAACAAAAGGCTCAGGATAGCAGCTGCCTCAGGAGCTGTCAGCAACAGTTAATTGCTGTATTTTATTCATTTGATCCTGGATTAATTCAATTTACCACTCCCGCCTAGAAATCTGGATTCTCCTAAATATATTTATCATCAATATATCAGTCTTGCTCCTCTTATCTACGCACAGGGTGGGACAATGCTGAGACCACCAAATGAAAAAAATCCCCCTGCCTGTGTCACTAATTGCTCAGGCACTCATTTCCCCACCTGCTTTGGCTTCCTCTGTGTGCTGCAACAATCCAATCCAGCAGCAGGCAGACCTGCAGCTGAAAGCTTCCAAGCCTTGTACCAGAAACTCCATGGAAAATTTTACCATGGGGCAGCAGCAGCCCAAGGCTCCTCCATGGCACGGAGAGCAGAACAATCCCTGGATGTGTTCTCCAAGCCAGGAGGGCTTTCCCATCTCCCTGGAATGTCTCCTACGTGAGAAGGACACTGAGCCACCCCAGTTCAGCTGGGGGATGCCTGCAGAGGGGACCCTGCTGACAGAAGTGCCTTTATGCCTAGTGGGTCACAGCCCACAAAAATTAACAAAAGTGTAACTGTGCACAGCTCCCCCCCAACCCTCCCAGCATTCACAAGGAAGGGGAAAAAAAAAAAATCCTCCCAGCCCCTGCTAAATGCTAGAGAGCTGCAGTCAGAGGAATGACCGCTCATTTGAAACTCATTATGTCTTGGGGTTTCACTGTGTAAAGCAACTTTTTCTGCTGCTGACCTACAGATCCCACTGTGACCTCTGGCTTGCTGAAAAAGAGCTAAATATTTGAAGTGAAGCCAAGCAAACTGTTTCTTTAAACACTTTTCAGAAATTGGAAAATCTTCCTAATGGGATGAGGATACTGGGGAATCTCCACAGCTGACTGAGCTGCTTGTTTCAGGAGGGAAGCCCTGCACTTTGAAGGAAAGGGAGATTTTTTCCAACCACAGACCAAATGTAACAGGGATATGTTACACTGGGACCTCCCAGTCTTTCAGGCTCTGTGGTTCACAGGAGGATGGCAAGGGCATCCTGAAGCACCAGGGAGTGCACGTGCATTCCCTTCACCCATCCATTTGGATTTCTCCCATGGTGTCTCAGAGTTTAAATAAACCAAGAGCAATTACAGCATGTCAGGGGTTTTTTATTGCTGATTCTGCCTCTGACCTGCTGTGTGGACAGGGATTAAACCCTTCTTGTACCTGTATTTGCTCACCTGTTGGAGGAGGAGTGACTTCCAGTGGGACCTGGCTTCCTGAACTGTTTAAGTGTATTGGAAAGTTTGACTGTTGCTCTTTGCCTGCTGTCCTGGGGGCTGAGCAAACAACCAAGGCCAGGCTGGACAGGGCTTGGAGCAACCTGGTCTAGTGGAAGGTTCCCTGCCCACAGTGTCAGGGAACAAGATGATGTTCCATGCCAGGTTGGAACAAGATAATCTTTAAGGTCCCTTCCAACCCAAACCATCCCATGAACTGGACTCCTGTCTGGCATGTACCTGGGACTTGCTGTTTCCTTCATGGAGAGGCAAAACAGGTAACTGGGATTTCCACAGCCTCACCTGGAAGGCAGAGCTTAAGACCAAGTGTCACTCCTCACAGCACTTCTCTGCAAACCTGCCCAAACCATGGGTGCTTTGCTGCTCAAATTACACCAGTGGAACGAGGCACAATTTGTGGTGGATGCAGATGTGCAAAGCCCCTCATGCAGGCAGCACTGGGTGAAGCACTCAGAGCCTGGGGTGAGGCAGGAACAAGCTACAATGGTGAAGGAATTATTGCTCCAGTGGGAGCTCTTTGTTGACAGCTTCTTGTAGAGCTTGTTGGCACATCCCTGAGAGCAAATCCCAGCCTCTGCCTCCCTGGGAGACCCTGATGTCTGAAAAAATGCAAAGATCAGAAATAAAAGCTCTACACACATGGCTTGCAGAGAGCTGGGGGTGCCACCACCATGGCAAAGCCATCCTGTGACCTGCCTGGCATTCCACATCACATAAAGCTGGGGAAATCCTTCATTGCTAACACTGCCATTCCCTGAGGTCTCACACAGACACTTGATCAGGCACACAGCACATTTATCCAAGAACAAACCATCCAAGTGTGGACAGACCTCTTCCTATGACTCAAATTCTTTAATGCTGACATGAAAGCTGAAAATCATCCTAGTTGGATATAGATAAAGAAACCTTTCCTGGAGAGCACAGAGCAGTATCTCTACAGATTGGAGAGCTCCTGAGATAGACTTATTAGCCATTCCTATTGTAATTTTTATCTCATTTCTCTCAGAGTCCCTCAGGAAATAATGAGAAGAAGAAACACCCAGTTTTCACTTGTTATGAAAACGAAAATTTGCTTTCATAGCTGCAGAGAGCAGAGCACAGAAACAGCCTGAATCTGTCTCAGTGGAGTGACATGGTGTACAATTAATTCCATGCTCCTAAATGGGGACTGTCACAAGACTACCACACTATCCACTCTGCTACCCTGACTTGATTGCTCTTGAATGCTTAGGTATGTCCCAATCACAACCTGTTCCACGCTGCTACAGAGTCTGGGATGTGTTTTTGCAAAGCAGGTGGCATTGCCTACATGGCAGAGCCACCCTCAGACTACACAGGCAGGTCTGGTGATACTCATCTGCTGAAAACCAGGAGGCAGATCCATGGGAGCAGCCAGGTTTCCCTGCAGACTCTCACCCACCACAGTCTCACTCTCAAGGCAAAAGCTAATCAGAGATTTCATTTTACCCTAACCAATATGAGGGGAACAAAGGGAGGAGACAATATGGGATGGAAATTCTGCACCACACATCAGCATGAGGCAACTTCACAGCTACAGAAAGTCACAAGTCAAATGCTGCTACTGGATTTTCAAATGTGCCAGGCAACTGGATAAGCATTAATAACATAGAAATTATTCAAGTTACAACAAGGATAATTAATCTCATGCATTAGGCCATAAATTGCATTGGTGACAAAAATATCCTTCCTTTCCCCTGCATCCACCAGTGCAAAGTTGCCAGCTATGTTCACCTCTCCTCTGGAGCTCCAAACTTGGGCTGTAGCCTGATGGGACACCTCATGCCTTATCCATAGGCTGGTGCAAGAACCCTGCAGCTGCTTTTTTTGGAGGGTCAGTCTAGGAGAGGTAGAACATGACCCCTGCAATGTTGCACATTTATTTTTAAGTTTTTCAAGCACAACAAAAGCAAAAGATGCAAGAATTCCCCTAAGTCTTAGTCCCTGGCAGCTCCACTTTCCAATGAAATCCCTAAATCCCCAAGGGACACAAGAAAAAATTCCAGAAGAAACACATCCCAAAGTCAAAACAATTTAGGCACAGTCCTGTCTCCAGTGCTCCAGGCCAGATATTCATAGAGTGACCCTTCTGCCCCCTCCCAAAATTAGCACAACCTCTTTGTAGAGGTCTGAGCCAAGCCAGGCTCAGCTGTGCTGAGCACTTCCTAACTGGGAACTCTTTCCTGGACCAATTCTCAGCACGTCTGGCAGGGGCTGAGCTCAGAAATCCTCTGTTGCTTAGTGTCTTCCAGAGGATCATCTGAAATATAGGATGGAGCATGCCACAGCTGGGGAATAGCAGACAGTTATGACACAGCTTCCATGATGCTACTTCCTTCAGAAGGAATTCAAGTGGAATGGGGATGTAGAGCTGATATTTGGTCACTCATCCAGCAGGCAGGGGGTGCAGCTGGGGACCCCAGACCTGGAGTTTGGTTTGCAAATGGCAGGATTGCCAGAAGTAACACCAAACACCCCTCACAAGCAATGAGCTGGGGTAGCAACCAACTTCCAGCCTTAATGGGGATGCCAAGAAATGCAAACTCTGGGCAATCTACTGAGTGGGAGCTGCTTGGGCACTTGTGACAGAAGGTATCAGGCTGATGGTTCACTAAAAAACTTCTCTAATGTGGAACAGATTGTCCCATCTATAAAGATGAGCCTGGTGCTGTCTAACCCTGCTCACTTACAGCCCAAATCAGCTTTCAGGGCTGCTCACACAGGCCCAGGCTCCAGGGGTCCTGCAGACCTGCATTTCAGTGCTGGAGAAAGGAGCTGAGTTTATTTTTGCTGGTGGCTGCGAGATCTCACAGGAGCATAACGAGTGCCCTGGGGGAATGCCGAGCCTCCCAGCCCTCAGCCTCCTGCTTGTTCTTTAAAGACATTACACGGGGCTTGAGTTTTAGCCAAGTATGTGTGAGGAAATCTCCCTCTGCTGCCAGGCCAGGATGCTGCCTGGATCACGCATCCAAACATTCCCTTCTCCCAGCCTTGGACACTTCCACCTTTGGGTTCCCAAAGCAGTGCAGTGCTGAGGAAAGAGGCTCCGTGGCTGTACCCTGTGGGACAGCACTGTGCTCCCAGGAAAACAGCACAGTGCTGCCAGGAGAGCAGTGCCAGCACTTCAGTGTATCCAGGTCAGGCAGGCTGCCCAGCCCTGGGAGAGCCAGGCCGGCGCAGAAGGCTTTTCTCACAGCTAGCTGCAGCACTCGGCTCCAGATGTTTCCCCAGCACAGCACTCAGTGTTCAAAGATCTGCATCAGAATCTCATTTGGGGAGGAAGAAATTCTGCGAGAGCCATTGCAAATTCCTGAGCAGATAAGGCACTCTGCTTCAGAGCTTGAGGAGGAGTCAGAGAGCAGGTCTCGGTCTGGGGAACAAAAAAACCTCATCTCTGTGTGTGTCCAGTCCTTGGTCCTGGACCGTGGTCCCTCTGGTGAAGGACCTTGAACTAAACAATTTGTGAAGCTGGGGGGTACAAAAAGCAGCCAAAGCTAATATTCAGCAGTGGGTTTGCAAGAAGGAACAGATACTGGAAACAAAATGAGACAGACAGATCCCGTTCTCCTGACAGCCATTTGGAAACATCCATCCCCAGCCTTTGCTGATGCCAAACCTTAGCTCAGGGAGGCTGCAAATCACCAGTGTGGCCTCCTGAAAACCTCCAACAGGGAATGAGGGAGAAGGAGACCAGATCTCAACAGACAGGGGCCTGAAGAAATCATTACTCAGGCACAGGAACTACAACAGCCCTTGGAACAACAGGACAAATACAAATAGATGGAAGTTTTTAAAGCACTTACTCGAGAACCTCTCTTGCCAGGGGGTCCTGGTAAGCCTGGCAGACCTGGAGGGCCCTGGAAAAAACAAAAACAGGTATTAGTGATGGTTCTGTAACTGCCCCTGACAGTGCATCACAGAGACCCAGTACACAATCATTTGGAGAAGACCTGGGGAGAAGGGCCAATTACAGCACCACAGCCAAAATTTCCCTTCAGCTTATGCTATGACCATAAAGAGATAAAAAGCCACGCACAAAAACATCTGCAGGAGCACATATTTCCACAGAGTAGAGACAGAGCATCCCCACCTTTCTGCTGCAGCCTGCATTCCCAGGATCCCAGCTGTGTCTCGTGCTTCCCCCCTCCTGGACCTGTGCTGCATCATAGGGGCAACACAACTGTCCCCCAGCTTTGGATTTTCCTGCTCTGTGTTAGCACCTTGGCAAGGGAAGCACATTGTGTGTTCTAATCTCTATCAGCTGGACACGTGCAGCTCTTGGTAGTGCAGGTTCCTACATGAGTTACAACATCATCCATGATGATGTGCAACCCCAGCACTTCATATTTTACAGCAGCAGGTTATAAAATGTAATAAAATTGGTGTCAATGTTGGAAATTCTTAAATATGGTTCTGTAGCAAAGGAAAGGTCGAGTCATGCATGTCAGAGTAGTGGGGGCTCTTGGAAGAGGGCAGGAACAAAGTGGAGATATCAGGAGCCCAGCTGTGCACTGATCTGAAACAGGTTAGGAAAAAATACTTAACCAATGAGGTTTGAACTCCCTTCAATTTGTTCATCTATTTATTCTTTTTTTTTTTAATGGGCTGGAGAATTCAGATTTCTGGAGAGCCATCTGCAGTAACTCCTAGTAACTCCTCAAAACTTCTTTTCCCCCAAGCCAAACACGCCTGACAAGAATAACTGTTAATTAAAGAGTCTCCCAGAGGATTTATATTCTGGTAGCTCGCTACAAAAGACAAGTTTCCACTGCCTTCAGTGGGGAGACACATCCAGAGCAGCCGACTGAAGGATGTTTGGAAGGCAGCCCGAGCTCTCTGACTGCCTGGAGGGTGGGACAGCAGCTCCCAGGAGCAACAATTCCACAGGGATGGAGGTGCAGTGCATGGAGCTGGTGCAGGATGAGCCCCACGGCCACATTCTGGCCTTGCTCCCTTCCCACTGCATCACCCCTGTGGGATCTCATCCCTGTGGGATCTCATCCCTGTGGGGATCTCATCCCTGTGGGGATCTCATCCCTGTGGGGATCTCATCCCTGTGGGGATCTCATCCCTGGGGGATCTCATCCCTGGGGGAATCTCACCCCTGTGGGGATCTCATCCCTGTGGGGATCTCATCCCTGTGGGGATCTCATCCCTGTGGGATCTCATCCCTGTGGGGATCTCATCCCTGTGGGGATCTCATCCCTGTGGGGATCTCATCCCTGTGGGGATCTCATCCCTGTGGGGATCTCATCCCTGGGGGATCTCACCCCTGTGGGGATCTCATCCCTGTGGGGATCTCATCCTTGTGGGGATCTCATCCCTGTGGGGATCTCATCCCTGTGGGGATCTCACCCCTGTGGGGATCTCACCCCTGTGGGATCTCATCCTTGTGGGATCTCATCCTTGTGGGGATCTCACTCCTGTGGGATCTCCTCCCTGCACGAAGCCACTGCCAGGCTGGCCCTGCTGCTCAGAGCTGCTCAGGCTGCTCTGCCCCTGAGCAGGAACAAAAAAGCTCATGATCTCTGGTGCAGTTCCTAAGAGTCATCAAGGGAATGATTCAGTAAGAAAAAAAATCGACCCAGGAGATTCCTACCCTAAATCTCGAGCCCAGGAAAAGATTTTGGAAAGAGAAAACTTGTGTGAACCATACAGGTCACTAATGGATAAATACTCCTGGTATTACCAACCCTCCCACATATAAACAGAACATTAAGTTGTATAAAAGTGATCTATTTTAAGAGCCAAACTTTATCAAAGTTTATCATTTATCATAAAGGTAGCTCAGATAGTTTTGAGGGAATGAGAAAGTATTTTCCAGTCCAGCTGACCATGTTCTTCTCTTCAGGCAGTTCAGAGACCTCATATTAAAGGAAAGTGTTTTCCATTGGAATTTTAAATTAAAATTCGAATCCACATCTTCTCCAAGCTTCAAGGAACCTGGTTTTTTTCTCTTTTCAGTATCGTCACCAGGCTCTGAGACCTTGAAAATCCACAGGTACCACAGAAAAGTCTGTTAATGGTTGGACTTTTCCAGATGGAAGCAATCAGGTCTTAAAATAAATTTCCAGAGAATTTGTTAAGATCTGTACCTTATCCCTGCTATAGTGGTAACTTGGCACAGTAGGAAAAAAAAGTCAAAGAAGGCATAACCAAGTGTCCTCTGTGCTATTAATTTATCAGCACAACAAATAAATGGTAACTTTTTATCCCTGTAGTAGATAACAAGAAAAGGCTTGTTTTACAAGAGCCTACACAGCACAGAACAGCTAATGTCCCTGACTGTGACACACAGGGATGGACTTCTGTCACCACATGACCCACTGCTGCTGCCCAGCCCTTCCTACCCTGGAGATGTCCAGCCTCCCCAGCGTGGGACACTTCATCTGACCCCTCTGCCAGCTGCTCAGTGCTGGCTAACACAGTATTACTGGTCTTTGTATTAACAACCCTCATTGATACAGCTGACCCTCATTTTAGCAATATCCCAGTGTTTTAACCTGCCATTGTGCCAGCTCAGGGCCCCGTGCATAATGCAATTATACAGCTGTGCAAATAGACACGTAATTGTAGGGGTTTTTTTAAGCCTCATGTATAATTGTGCTCCAGAATCTCAGCTTTTATTAAAAATATCCCCCTGCCCTTTTAGTTGGGATGATAACTATCAAACCACGAATCCAGTGCAACTGAGGCAGCAGGAGTTTTAATAGAGTTTATCAGAGATTAATCCAATACTTAATCTCTCTTCCACCAAAACCCATGCCCATTTCCACCCTTAGAAGAAGTAAAAGGGGAGATGAGACTGTCTGAGCACGGCGTTCCCCGTGTGCCAGAATTGAGGTGACCTTTTCCACCTTCCTGCTAACAGCAGCTGCAATTGTACTTGGCCACTTGAGCAAAAACCTTCTCCAAAAATGTGGGCTGCTCAGAACAGACTGAAGCTAACACAAAAATAAGGAGAGAGTTAATACCAGCACTGGAGTGGGAATACAGAGCTGAGAGAAAGGCTCCTAGCTGGAAAAGCACAGAGCAGTACACAATTCAGGAGCCCCTGCCACTGTGCTTGGATTTGTCATCCCTTCAGACTTATTTTTTCCTTTCTTGAGGAGTAAGAGGGATAAGGAGACGATAGGATGACTGGCTAAAAGGTGCCAGCCCCTTCAGTAACTGCAGAAGGTAAGAATTTGGCCACTTTTCAGTCTGAGGCCAGCCAAGGTGGAAGAGGACTGGGGCAGTGGATGGACACAGGCAGTGGTGAGGAGTGACACCACAGGGTGAGGCCACTCTGTACTTCTCACACTTCTCAGCTGCTTGGTAGCTGGGTTGGATGGGACAAGGACTGTGCCTTCCCAGTGACTGCTTTCCCCTCTGCCCCACCCAGCCCACGTTCTCAGACAAGGGGCTCAAGATCCCACATCTCACACACATCTCAGGCTTTGCCTGGGGAGAGCAAGGCTGAAACACTCAAGGAAAATGTGCATCCGGAGAGGCAGCCAGATCCTGGGCCTGGATCAGGGCCCAGCTACTCACAAATGATGGATGCAGTCCCACTTCAGGCACTGGGCTCCACAGGGAGAGCAGGAGATGTCTGCAGCCAGGTGCCCAGAGCCTGCCGGGGGTGATGCACACACAGCTCCTGCCCTCACCAGAGACACCTCCACCCTCACCCCCAACTCAGATCACACAGAGCCTGCAGGGACCTCTCCACTGCACCCTTTAGGGTCCCCCTGGGGAATTGCATCAGGAGCAGAGGGGAGTGCTCCAAGGGGCAGGGAATTTCCTGCTGCTGGCAGTGGGATGAGGATATCAGTGCTCTGCCCCTGCCCTCCCATGGCAGGGATCAGCAAGGCTGAGGTCTCCTGTGGTGAGCTCCTGCTCCTGGCACTGCAGCTCCTGTCTCTCTGGCTCCTTGCCTGCTCCTCCTGCAAACTGATGGCAGAGAACACCCACCCTGTTATCACACAAAGCAAGATCAGAGATCAAGGAGAAACTCGGCAGCAGCAGATACTCTCTCTCTTCTCCAGCCAAACAGCTGAGCTGTTAACCAGCCTGAACAGCTCCTGAAGCAGCTCAGGGCAGCCACAATAAAGTTTAACCCTTCTCAGTTTCCCACGGTAGCATTAGCAATGATGACTGACCCCACCAAATGACTACAGGATTTATTCTAAGCTGCTGCTGGGAAACCTTCTGGTGCAAAAGGGACTTTTTTTAAAATCTTAGCTCTCTGAGCTTCAAATTGCAAATGGAAAATTAAACCAACTTGTCTGAAAGGAAAATACATAGGACCCTGAGGATAAGGGAAATCTTGCCACTTCCTCTGGCTGCTAATTTATACCTCTGCCTCTCCCACACTGTGACCCCCCTTGCACTGCTTCCTCTGCCCAGCAGTGCTGCAGGAAGCAAGGTGCTTTTTCTGAGCTCCAAACTCAGCAAGGCCAAGCCTGCTGTGGAAGGCTTGAATTAAAGACAAGAATTGGTGCTGGAAATTGGGAAATGACTCCTGAATAATCTTGGTCAGAAAGCAAAGGATTCCTATAATCCTTTCTCCAGGGGTGAGTACTCAGCCTGGCAGCAAAGAGCTGAGATTTCCCAGGAAACTATTAAGCTCACATTCTGGTGCACACTGACATATGGATATATTTACTTTAGGGTCTTCCCAGGGTATTTCTGCCCAGCCACTGGTGGCACAGTTCTTCTGTGTCCCAGAAAAGTCTGTTTCAGAAGTGCAAAACACTGCTAGGGCTGAGGAGAGAAGAGAGAACATTCTTCTTTCTCAGGTGCTAACGCCTGTGGTAAAACCCAACTTAAAAAGGAGTTCAGAAAGCACATCAAAAGCTTCTCCCCACATTGGCACCATGTTCTGAGCAGTGAGTGACGTTGCCCCTGCAGATAAAGAACCTGAACTCTTCTCTTCCAAGAAGGAAAGAAATATTCCTACAGGAAAAATGGTCGCTGCCACAAATCTACCCTTTAGCCTTGTAGGTCTGGGAAGCACCAGCAAGGAAGGACTGAACAGCTACAGGGACAGCACTGGAATTCAAAATTCCCTGCTTAGGAGAATAGAAGAGAAGGAGAAAAAACCCCTCACCTTCAACAGCCTGCCAACCTCTCCTCGCCTCCCCATCATTGCCAGGCACTGCACGGCTTCAAAAACCACCTAAAACAAAGCTGGAATTTCAGGGGGGGGAAACCCCCCAACATTTTGGTTACTCTCTTCTCCAGGGCAGGCTTATCATATTAAAATTTGGACACGTCTGGGTTTCAACCAGCCTAAAAACAAAAAGCCCTGATAGCTCTGGCAGGAGCTGAGCTGCTGGTGGAGAGCCAGCCCTGGAACGCGATTTCTGCACCAGGCACAGATGTTTGTTCTGTCTGTGCAGCACCTAGCACACCAAGGGCCTTGTCCACAGCTGGGTTCCTCACAGAGCAGCAGCACAATGCACAACAAAATACGAGTGTTCCAGCTTGATGAAATCCACTTTTCTACAGGGACATTTCAGAATGGGCTCTGCAGGGGGAACTTCAGACACTGGAGCAATCCCAGACCTTGGAAGGCAGCCTGAAAGGCTGGGAAAGGAGCAGAGGGATCACCTACTCTACTACCCACTTTCTATTTTTAAAAATTTATAAAAATCCTTGGATATATTTGTACAATCCGAGATCCTCCGCAGCACATTTATCTCAAACACGCTATTACCTACCTCTCTTCCAAATTAACTTTATTTTACACAAATAGACCTCTCTGATGTTTGGTCATTTGCCTGCAAGGTTTCCCTTCAGGAATATTTCCGGTTAAATCACAAAAAAATATTTGATCCAGTGATGTGAGCAAGGATAAAACTTTCCCCATGCATTATACAAAGCATGCAGTCTCCCCTTTCTTATTATGAATATGACTCAATCATTAATAGAGATCCAAACCCCTTGTGTGTTCCTTAATTTATCATGGGCTGGCAGCTCAAACATCCTTTTCTGGTGCAAGGAGGACTGGAAACAGGCACTTCATATATTTTATCAGCGTTTCCAGCCACCTCTCTTCCCTGCCCACTGATTGAATTGGCTGGGATTGCCTCTTTAGGGAAGGAGCTGAGCTCCAAGACAAACTGCTCGTGCAGAGGATGGCAGCTGGAGCAGTCTAGACTGGGGACACGCTTGGAAACACGTGTGCCTTGCAGAGAGGGAGCTGCCTGCCAGGCACCACCACTGCCTCCCACCTGGGGCTGGAACTGAAGGGCTGTGAGCCCCCCTGCCCTCTGATGGGATGTTGGGGGTGCCCTTGAAACACCCTCCCTGCTCCTCTTACGTTACTGGGTGCTTCCACAGACCCTCAGTGATCCCAGCCTGCACATTCAGCATAAGGGGTGGTTTTCTCGCTCTAAAAATAACCCTTAGACTTGTCAAGAGGCTTGGCTGTAGGCACCAAAGAGCTACAGAATTGCAGCTTTATTTAGGAGGAGAAAGGTCTGACTAAAGGTATGCTGTTCTAGACCCCAGCCACGCCAGGGCAAGGGCTTCAGCACAGCTTTACCTGGCAGGTGGTACTGGTGGGCAGGGGAGAGGCTACAGTAGCCCCCCAAAATCTCCCTGCCAAACCTGCTGCTGGGCTAGACAAGCAAATGACACCCCATCCACTGGAGGACTCAAACAGTCACCACATCACAGCCTTAATTCAAGAGTTTGACGTGCTCACAACAAATACTATTTCTCAGAAAGCATTTTTCTTTTGAGGGGGATTTTAGGTAACTTCCAGCCATGTGCTGGGGTCACACTGCAGGGCCTGGAGCTCTGGAGCAAGGCTGGCTGGGGTGCTTTGGGCAGTGGGGATGATTCAGAGGGACTTTTGCCAGTTGCTGAGTCAGAGCTGTGTTACTGACTTCGCACGATATCTGGGTGTTCCTTTTGTTATTTCTCCCATCTAAAAAAAACCCCAGACAGCTGAGATCCCAAATGCTTGTGGTTATTAATGGCTCCCAAGAAGTTTTTCTTTTTTAAGAACATATTGCCCTCCCTCTTCTAGCTGCTCAGCAAACCCAACACTCCTGAAGAATTAATGCTTTGCCATGAGTTCCATGTGGGATGCAGCATCTCCGTTTCCTTCTGCACAGCATCCAGGTGTGCAAAAGGACAGATTAATACATGGAGGGTGCTGAATTTTATTCCTAAACAAATCCTTTCAGTCCTTTGCTCACAGTCCTCTAACCACCAAACCCTCCCTCTATCATTGGATGGGGCCTTTCTGCGCAGCTAAGATTATTCCATTGGTTATTTTAGTAGAATTCACAAAGCCTCAACTGCAGACACCACAGAGCCTGAGTCATCACTGCCTGGCCCCATGGCTGCCATTGGCATGATCAGGATGAACAACAGTCCTTTCTCTCTAGGTGGAAGGGTTCTGTGGCTGCCAGCCTACCCAGCAATCACAGCCAAGGTGGCCCCAACCCTTGCTGAACAGGCAGGAGGCAGTTCCCCCCCACACACCTCCCTGCCCAGGCTGACAATCTTCTTGAAGAGACCTTGTATCAGGCAGCAACTGGGAAAAACTCATTAATCACCTTCTCCTGCCCTCGGTGTGCCAGACAGCAGATGACATTCCCAGCCCACGAGCTGCCCTGGCCAGGCCAAGCGCCGGGCTGGGATATCTCTGACCTCACCAGAAACCAGAAATTACCAGCAGGGCGCCAGGTAATTACTCAGGCACAGAACATTTATCAGCACTTGCTCTGAAACATGTTCATCTGGCCACGGACGTGCTGAATTTCTCAAGATGTCATCCCCATTCCGATCTTCTCTCCTCTTTCCCTTCCCACGTCAGAGCCATCCAAGGCAGTGTGGTACAGAGATCTCAGTGAGTCACAGGAGCTGCTGAGCACCGTGTGGCAGCCAGCTCCAGCCAAGCCATAACCTTTCCCTCTCCAAGCCCTGATTTTGTTTCCAGCAGTCAAAGAGAATAAGGCCAGACAGAGCCTCAGAAAGTTCTCCTTTCCCTCAGTTCAGGACTCCAGTTGTTCTCAGACAGGATGGAAAAATCCTGCCATCTCTTCCCCCAGCCCTCCACAGCCTGAATCCATTTCTTTGCTATGATTCACAAGCCTGAGAGAGATTTTCCACTCCAGTTCAATAATAAGCTCTTTACATTGCAGGGGCTTAGAGCCTGGTCACCCTCATGACACTTGAAGAGCAAGAAGGTGGCAGAGGTCAGGATTTTGGTGGGCTTGGAGCAGGCACCCACATTCACCCCTTATCACCAAGTGATGTGCTGTGGGAAATGCACAACTGCTGAATTTCTTCTCTTGGAAACACGCCTGAAATGACTCTCCACAAAACACAGAAGCCTGCTCAAAGACTCAAATTGCTGGAGCTTGTTCTGTCTACTCAGGGATTTACCAAAACTTCTCCAAGCACCAGGACTCCATCAGGGATGGGTGCCTGTACCCACGCTCAGGCCCTGCCCAGGCATCACCTTCACCTCTCCCAGGGACAGGAACCTGGGAACAAAACACCACCCTGGGTGACTCCATACCCAAAGAACAGGGAGAGAAATCACCACCCAGCTTTGAGAAGGGGCAGGAGGAAGCACAAACTGCTAAGCTCCCATTGAGGAGTTGGGGAGACCCAACCATTCCACTTTAGGTGTTACTCGCACCCAGGAGCAGCTCTGCAGAGACAAGCACTGGTCATTCCTTACTCCAGCCTCAGTATTTCCATTGTAAACTCTTCTTTCACTATTTTAAGAAGTCAGCTGTAAAAATTCCCTCCAGGCTGGATCTTGGCAACCAAAGGCTCTGTCTGGGAGAAACTTATTTTACATGTACAATCCCTCTCTCCTATTGACAGTTTGGGTTGGAACACCAAATCCCCCTAAAAGTTGGCCAGTTTAAAGACCATGTTTGCATTCTCAAATTTGAAAAATAAAAAAAGAACAGCTAGCAGATAATTAGTAGGGCCTGAGTGCTTTTAGCATTACAAAATGTGTGTAAGCTTTTACAATGGCCAATATATACAACCTGAAAGGGGTTATTTTTTATGTGGAATGCAGTAGTTAAATTTATAAAGGAAACTTTTTGCATGTTTTAAGTGCAGGCTGTGAGAAATAAAAAACAGAACAAAACACCCAAGAAAAACTTATACCATAAAAACAGATGAGACTTTGTTTAAAAAAATAAATCCTGAAGCCATCTCTGCACTTGCATTTGCTGCAACAGGGCACTTTTCTAGATTTGTGAACATCAGATACAAACCAAATTAATAACTAGTGCCAAGAAATAGTTAACTTAAGGCATGTTTTTAAGATATCTGGGTTTTCTATGGAAGATGACCAGAGATAAACCAAGGGTCTGGAAGATAGCCCCAACCAGGCCATTAAAATTTTAGCCAGCAATTTAAAGGAAAAGAAAGCAGGATTTCTTTTTAAAAATCTAACATTAAGCAGCAACTTTAACCACAAATGTTTCGTGGCATCCACCATCACTGAACACTCAGGTTGACACTGAGATTTATGCTAAAACCGTGATGCTGAGGAACGCAGTGGTGCTTGGCTGCCACACTTGGATAAGCTCCACAGAAACCCTTGGAGGTTGTGGTCTGCCAGGCTGGAAACAGCCACCACGAAGAGCCTGAACATACCTGAGGTCCTCTCTCTCCTTTCACTCCTGGATATCCCAACAGAAATGGAAATGGAGTGGGTCCCAAGGGGTCGAAGATTTGATAGCCATCAGTGGCAGCTGGGGTTGTGAGGTTGAAGGCTCTGGAGCTGGGCCGGGCAGGGCCCAGGGGTGGCTTGGTGTACACCAGAGGGATGGTACTGGGATCCACTCTCCTGGTGGGGGACGGCTTCTTTGGAACGGGCCCACGGCTGGGGTTCTGCGGGGTTGGCTTCAGGGTGACCAGGTGGACGCTGCTGGTTGTGTTATCAGCCACCCTCCTCGTTGGCTTTACCGTGCTGCGCGCTCCGGGGGGCTCGGCGGTGGGTTTTTGGTTGATCTTCTTTTTGGTCTCTTGCTTGGACTCCTTCCTGCTGGCCGTGACCAGGCTCTGGCTCGTTGGTGGGGCCCCTCTGGCAGTGGGAAGGGGAGTTTTCTCCCTGCGTGTGCTGGGAGTGGGCTGGGACACCCTGAGGGTTGTCCCCGTGCCCCGAGGGAGCGAGGACTGGGTGGGTACCTGGGATTTGGTGCTTGAAGGAACAGGTGGGGCCACTGTGACCTTGGTGGCTTTGGTGGTCAGCCTTGGCCTTGATGGTGGGGTTGACAGCAACGTGAGGGTTGTTGCACCTGAACCCCTCGTCCTGAGGGGTGCAGTGACCCTGCCAAGCTCCAAGTTTGGGGCAGCAGTGGTCAGGTTTTTCAGACCCTGCAGCGAGGGCTCCGTACGCTGCGGGGTGCTGGGGGAGGCACTGGGATCCCTGGGCAGGAGGGGGATGAGCGGGGGCAGGACTGGCCGGTAGGTGTCTGCTTGCCTGCACTGTTTTTTCAGGTATTTACAGTAATGATGAGCTGCCTTGGCGGAAGGATAAATATCAAACTGGCAGATGGCTCCTTCAAACTGCACCGAGTGCTGGCTTATCTTCCCGAAGAGGAAAGAGCCGTGAGGATCCAGCGCCTCGTCCTTTTTAAAATGCAAATCCGCATGTACTCTGCGCTTCCCACAAGAAGTAAATAAAGTGACTGTCTGGCCACGGATGTTGATGGCAATGTTGTGCCACTGGCCATCGTGGACATTGTAATCAAAATATACAGAGCGCTTGTGGCCCACGTAGACGAGGATCTTCCCAGGCACAAACTGGACCCCCAGCTGCAGTTTTTTCTTTTTGCTCCTGACGGCGAAGAGGAAAGCGTTGTTGATGCGGTGGGAGCAGAGGCTCAGCACCAGGAGCAGGTCAGAGCTGGAGCCTGCGGGGAGGAGGGTGCTGAGCGGTGCCTCGACGCGGGCTCGCTGAGTGAAGATGACCCCTGACTTGAAAGGAATGACTCCTTGAGGAACTGCACGTGAGGAGGACCACCCACCCGATGGCCTTTTCCCTGACAGGCCCAGTCTTTGAAGAACATCCACATCTGGAAGGGAAGCACAAAGATCATGTGAGGTGCTGGGCGGCCCGAGGGCTGGATGGGTGTGGAGGGAGGTGAAACCAATCCATGCACAAAGGCAACGGGATACAGGAAATCCCAACTCTCATATCTAATCCCACCCTCTCACGTGTATATGTTCCCATAACCAGCATGGAGAGCCCACAGCTCTTCTCACATTTTGTGAGGAGCAAGTCCATGCTCAACATGATTACCAGCAACTGCCAAAAAAGCATCAGCTCCATGGTGCATCTGGCGAGTTCTCCTGTCCCACCAGGGACCAGCTCAGATGTTCTGGAGGGAGCTGACCTCACTACAAGGAAATTTCCCACTGAGCACCACTAGTGCTCTTCCTGGGATTTGATTCTGAGCACTGACCACATAGCTGGAAAGGAATTTGAGCAACAGATTGAGCTGGGATTGCAAAATTTTATATCCCCAGAGGGCAAGTAACAAAACTTCCAAAGGGAGCAAAAGCCTTGTATCTGTCTCTCTCCAAGCTAGCAAGCAGCAGCTTTTGATCTTTGGAGAGTTTAGGGAAGTGCAGGTGCCTCCCAGCATGAAAAAATTGCACCTAGATTTCAGTGAATGGCTCAAGGTTCTCAACAGCAGTAGTTTTTTTTTCCCAGCAGATCATCTTACAGCATTAAATTATTTTAATAGGTTGGAACCAGGCTTGGTTTGTGAAGAGCTCAGAAATTGTTTATGGCTGCCACTGAGTAGTGGAAGGCTAAGATTTGCCTCCTGTATAATGTCACCTAGGAGCCAGGTGCCTTGCTGGAGACAGGAGGAGAGGGATTGATCCCCAGAGGACCTTTCTCCCCCAGCTCCAGGAGGAATTTGCAATGGACAGACAAGCAGAATCTCCTGCTTTCTGCCCCCAAGGTCTATCAGGAGTCACTCACTGTTCAGATTAGCAGGCAACAGCAACAGCAACACAAACTGGGGCCAGCTGGCAGCAGCCTCAGCTGAATTACTTAACTGGAGAAGATGCCAAGGTCTACGTGAGCAAAGCTGCAAAGGTAAATGTGCCCAGACCTGAAAAGGGTCCTGTGTTGAGCAGATAAAGGAGCTCAGCCTAGAGGAAAAGGAGGCTCAGGGGAGAACTTCTCACTCTCTACAGCTCCCTGACAGGAGGTTGTAGTCAGTTGAGGATCAGGTTCTGCTCCCAGGTAACAAGCAACAGGATGAGAGGAAAAGCCCTCAAGTTGTGCTGGGGGTGGGGGAAGGGGGTGTTAGAACAAAGAATAGGAAAGGCTTCTTCACCAAAAGGTTTGTAAAGCATTGTAACAAGCTGCCCTGTGGAGCCACCATCCGTGGAAGTGTTCAAAGACATCAAATGTGGCACTTGGGGACATCTAATGGTTTAGGGGTGCGCTTGGCAGTCCTGGGTTAACAGTTGGATTTGATGATTGTAAGGGTTTCCCAAGCCAAATGACCCTGTGAAGGTGATCATGACCCCTGTGGCACGAGCACTGTTGACAGTGAGCTGGGATAACTGCACCTCCTCCCCTCCTCCTGCCCAAGTGCAATCCCCATCACTCCTGGACCAGCCAAATCTCCCATTCCAGTGCACTTTGGGGAAGCCAGTCAGGGCTCTACAACCCAAATGCCAAATGTTGCAAGGCAAGAATTTAACACCCAGAAAGGTGGTGATGCCAATCATGGCTAACACTATGGGACTGCAACTTTCCTAGATTAAAAGTAAATGAACAGTCCTCTAAAGAAAAAAAAAACAAAACAAAACAACCTAGCTCCTTTTCTAAAGGGGCCTGGGTATTTGGTTGCTTTCACCCTTAACTATTAAATGTTCTGCACAGAACACAATTATCTGGAGAACTGGCACTTAAAGAGACCCTTGGTGTTGGCCAGAAGGGTTGTAGACTCAAGCAGTCTGAGACCTGTAATGCTGCTGGCCAGGAAGGGAGGAGAATGATGAGAAAACCTCTGTTCCTTGACTTTGGCAAGAACCTCGGACATTTTGTATGTAAGAACGAGTCAATCAGTGTTTACTTTTTCCTAAGCTTAGCTTTATTCCCACCTTCCTTTTTTAAAGCAGCTTGAGTCATTTTCTAGTAGACACTGCCCTGGAGAAGGTGCATCAGATGTAGAAAAGCATGGAAAGGTTCCCACTCAGTGCAGAGGGGTAATTTACTGCACAGCGTGGTCAAGTGTTAATTACAGAATTTATCCCATGCTCTGAAATCCTTGGTCCCCCACTGGTTTTATTCCATTTTGTCCAACAGGTCTGTCTCTCAGCATAGCCTTCCCCTCTCTCTGAACAGAGGAACCATAGCAGTGTCTTCATTCTGGATAATCTCCAGAGCCCATGAAACAGCAAAGGCCAAAGCCTGGCTTTAGTGAAGTGAAGTGGGACCCTTGCCACAGACTTCAAAAGCATCAGGATTTATCCCTAAGGAAATAAATTTACCACTTAAGCAAGCAGCTAGTCTCCAGCTTCCAATTTCTGTGTGTATTTTTAGGTTCTCCCTCAGAGGCAGACAGGGGTTGTCTCTGCTAAAGATGCTGCACACTCCAGGAGTTATTTATTTGGTAGCTGCTCTGCAAAGACCTAAGGATGTTTCCCTGCTCCGAGGATGCTGCTGCTGTTGGCAATCCCAGCCCAAGTGCCTGGCTAGCAACAGCATCCAGGAGTGCTTTAGGGAAAAAAGCACAACCCAAACACTCCTCTCCCTCAAAACCCGCTAAGGTGGAGCCAAGCTCTGGATGCCCACGCAAAATCTGATTTAAGAGTCCTCATGCAGGACATGTATGTGGACTTTCCAGCACTAGGTCCAGGCACAGAGCTTAGGGCTCCTGTGCACCCAGCTCCTCTCCTCTCCAGCCCATCCAACTGTCCCAGGCTGTTGGGGCACATCTCCTGGGATACAGGATGTCATCAACTAATGTAAAATGCAAGGTAATTCTGACTTCCTGAAGCAGCTCCAAGTTTAACAGAGGATTTTTTCCCCTTCAAACTTTTTCCTCTGCGGATTTTTTTCCATCAAAACACGTTATTTAAAAAGAACATTCACTTAGAGCTGCCTGATCCCAGGTGCCTCAAAGCTGGTAACAACATTCCTGTAGCAACATTTGAGCGACTGGGAAAAACTCATCTATCAGGCTCTGTGCATAAAGTGAGAGACACAGAGATTCCTGAACAACCATATGATCATCTCTGAAAAAAGGGGAAAAAATATTTAATGGTTCTCTTTCCCATCTCTTTCTTTCCCTCCCCCTTCCCCCACACAAAAAGCTGTATAAGAAAAGGAAGCCAAAAGGCAGGAGAGAAATAACTTGCAGCTTCCCAGATTCCAACAGCCAAGATGTGATGCCCACAGCTAAAACTGGACTGAATAAGTGCAGCAGTTCCAAGAGTTACTGCCCAGACCCTTAATCAGCACACAGCCAATGAACTCACCTCACAATCTTTTGGACTTGTAACACTTATGGAAAGATCATCCTCTGTGTTCCCTGATTTTCCAGCATACAGGAAGACTCCTAATCCTTAGAGTAACAGCCACAGTGTTTTCAAAAGCCCACAGCATTGGCTTAATTCCATCCTCACACTGACCTAAGAACAAGTTCTTACTGCTTCTGATGCTCATGTTTGAAAATCCTGAGTGATAACACAGCCTCAGGTCACCAATGTTTCCTTACAGCCTCTACCTTCTTGGAAGGTTTTATTTTCTGGTACCCAGAAGGAAATTCTCTCTCTCTCTCATTGTGTGGAAACGAGGCAAGTTTTTAAAAATTCTTTTATCACAGAAAAAGTATCTCAGAGGGGAGTTATCAACTACACCTAGGTAAACACAATGAGAGTGAAATTCAAGAGTTTGCTTTAGACTGATGGTAACAAAAAGACACAGTCCCATCCCATAATTACCATAGGAGTAAAATGATGGATAGAGGTGAATCTGAACAGCATATTATAATCTACTTGAAAAGTGAGATGCCAAGACACAGTATTTGTTCTGCCTCTTTATGAGCTGACATAAAACTTGCTCTGAAAACTGCTTGACTAAGTAATTCAGCCAGATGTTCACCTCCTTTGCATGGAGGCAGAACTTGGAAAATATTACATTTTTGAAAACTGCTGATGGCAGGGATCTATCCACCCCCCCTCCCCCCCCCCCCCGTAAAAAGTGGTCCATGGGCTGGCTGACAGCTGAGTGTTGACCAAATTTCTATTTTCCCTTCATGTTTTAGAGACTGAGAGGAGAGCCCTGGAGCCTGCTAGTCCACTTAGTGTTGTCTGCTGACGGCAGGGGAAGCTGCTCACTTCCAGCAAACACCCATGTAAAGCATCCACATGGGAAAGGTGTTGCTATTTTAAGAGGAGAAGGCTCCTTTAAAAACAGATATTGCAGAGATGCTCAGCACCCACTATCAGCTGTTAGAGATTTTTTTTAGTGTATTTTTGTTGACTTCAAAGCTTTTCACCTCCTTTTCTAGGGTCATTGATTATTGTACCTCAGCCTAGTCCTGTCCCTGGCAGCACCAGGGAGGTGATACCTGGAGAATAGGTGAAGGTGTCACTCCTCTACAGAATATTCCCTCACAGCACAGGGATTGAACCAGATAAAGTCATTCTATTATCAAGCAACACTGTGGGATTTTCCTCCCTTAAATTTGTTTTTACCTTTAGACCTCACATTATTTCTGTATGTGTGACATCCCCTGTGCTGGCAGGGGTGTGCCTGAGGTGCACCAAAGTCAAGGAAAAATCTGTCTGCCAGAGACATTTAATTCCATAAAGCCCCACTCTCAAGGGGCAGTTTCTAAAAGCAGTTAAATCCTGGCAAATGCAGGTAGATGCCAGTGACATTTCAGACACAAAGTGCTTCACTCTCACCAGTTCCACCAGACAGGCAGACTCTGAAAATCCTGTGGGACACATAATCACCTGTACAAAACCTGTTTTCTTTTTTTTTTTTTTTTTTTGTCAGCTGTTAACTGCACCATCTGTATCATCTGTCCTGCAACCATCAGCAATAAATGCATTTAACTGTGCACTGGGCTCAGACATTGATTGTTAAGATCCTACACTGGTACCAAAGCACTTGGCTTTTACTTTTGCTGAAAGGGGAGAGGAAAAATAAAAAAGTGTAATTTACCTTCAGAATTTCCCTGTGTGAATCCCAGGAACCAGGTAAAACACAATATAGTCCAGAGAAAGCAGAATCCCCTAAAATTGGAAGAGAAGGAAAAAATATAATGCATTTCTACAACAGCAGTAACAAAACAAATTCCATTGTTAAAGAACTTCTCCTTGATCCCAAGCCTAGCCAAGGCAGTGACAGTGCCAGCATGACTCCAGGAAGCAGATTCAGCCTGAGACCTTATTTTTCTGCTTCAAAGTCTTCTAAAGCCCCCTGAACTCAGTGGAAAGGTTTCCCAATGGCATTAGGAGCCTTGAACAGGGACCAGCCCAGTGTTTTGGGAGGCAGGGTCACCACTGCTGGGTCATCAGTGCCTTTGCTACTGCTGCTCTTTGGCACTCACCCCACCTAGGACAGACCACCAGAAATGCCAGAGAATGGAGAAGTCATTCCAAGCTGGGAGGCCTAAAGCCCTGCCAGGGGTGCACGTGCAGGGCTGTGGGGACAGGGGTGGGAAATGGGCTGACACTCAGTGCCCTGTCAACCTCAGCAAACACATCCTGAGTTCTGATGCTTTACTGTGTGCTTGACAACATCCTAAGCATGCAAATCCTACATGGATCTGTTCCTCATTTTACACCCAGAGGCAAAGATGGAGGCAGCTCCTAAGCACTCAGCACCCTGTGCTGAGCCACTGAGAACCTTCTCACCAGCCTGGAATGGCAGGGAAGTTTACAAAGTGGGAGATCCACTGACTTGCAGCCCTGTGCTCTCACAGACCCCTTCATGCCTGCGAGGGAATTTGACAAACCTCTGTTAGCTCAGCTTTAAGCCTTCAAGTGCCATTGAAAACAGCAGCTCAGGGAAAAAACCTTTTGCAGAAAGGTAACTAAAACCCCCCTTTCCCCCATCAGCTTTCCTTGATTTGTAGCCAACTAAAGAACATGGGAAACTCCTTGGTTAGGCTCACTTAAAGCTGTCAATGGAAAGTTTGAAGATTGAATTCCCTCATCTTCTAGAGAGAACATTTAACAGCTTCATCAGCAAAGGCTGCTGGAAGAACAGACAGAAATGTAAACTACAGAAAGTCCTCAGCCAGGAGACAGCAGTGGGACATCCATAGGTTGTTTGTCACTTCAGCCCAGCCAGTGTGAGCACCGAGCTGTGCAAAGCCATGCCAAAGTGCAGCTTGCTCATCTCTCCACATCTGACACACAAGTCAGATATCAAACCACTCTTCTCCTGCCATCAAGCCTCAGCTTTAGCCCAAGAAAGCATCCTCTGAGACAATCTATTACCCTGGGCCAATCCTCTCCTGGTGCAGGAGACCCTTTCCCACAGCTAAAACAAAGCCACAGTGATTTACATCAGCGGGGAAACCTGGCCTTGAATGTAAAAACCCATCCAGGAATCCAGCCACTAACTAATATTTTAAGGCTTGAAGAGATAAAATACTGGAGCGGTCCCACATCAACGGGGAAGCAAATGAGCTGAAGCAATCCATGTCCTCCTTTGCTGTTTCCATCACCCTGACACTGGGGCTGCACATTTCAGCAGCTCTGGGACTGCTTTAGTTTATGAAAGAACAGCCAGGAGTAGCCCAGTCCAGGTGCTCTTTTGCCATGTCCTACAATCAGCCACATCCTAACCAGGAAAGCCTCACCACGCTCCAGAGACCTCCAGCTGGGGAGCCTTGGAATTTTCTGACAACTTCATCCCTTGGTACACAGCTGTCAGGCTGAGGACACTGCCAACTCCCAGAAGAGTGCTGTACCTTCAGGGAGTGGAAGAAGGGGATGAAGCAGATGATTCTTCATGGCCACCTCTGGCAGTATGCTTTTTGGCACGAGAAGCTAAAATCCACTTCACAAGACAACCTGGATTTCCGTGCTCATCTCCAACAGAGTTTAAGATGTGGACACAATTCCACGTGTGCATGGAGCAAAGACCTGAGTGGGCATCATCAGCTGGGCTTGACTGCCACAGGAGGACAGGAAAGGGGGTCACCACCAGCAGCAGTCCCAGGAGTTAAGAACCTGTGATCTGGTGAGGATCAGATTTGTACAACCACTGCTGCTCACAACACACCAAAGTCCACTTTTTGTTTTGTTGTTTTTTTTTTTTTTTTTTTTTTTGAGGGGTACCTTCACAAACCGAACTCCCTGTTGATTGACACAATGAGGAGAACAAGCCTTGGGGGGAAAATCCAGCACGTAATTTCATCCCAGTGACACTCTGGGGCTGTAAAGCAGACGAATGCACAGTGTGGGATCCAGCTGGCCCCAGCCCTGCTCCTGGACCCCTCGCACGGCCAACGCCGTCAGAGCTGAGAGCGGGGCCGGGTGCCAAAACACTGAAGAAAAACACTTTGGCAAATTTTACCAACTTAATGGAAAAAGCAAAAGCAGCTTCCAAATGGCAGCCGTGTGAGTGATGGGGCTGTTAATTATCCCGGGGTTTTTAATGCAGGCTCTTTTTCCGTTACAGCTCGGCAGCCACAGAGCTGCACAAGCAGCTTGAGTAGCAAGAGTAAAAAGGATTTTTCTCCTTATATAGAGCTATCAAACCCACCTGGCCTTTGTCTCAGCTTCTTCCCATGAGCAGTGATTTCCACTAAGGCTCTATCAAGAGGTAGCTCAAACCACTAAAGGTGTTTATTTCCTTTATTCACAGGGTCTGTGAATATCACAATGAGGATGCTGGGGCTGTTTGCCTGGAGAAGAGAATGCTCAAGAGAGAACTTAGAGCACCTTCCAGTGCCTAAAGGGGCTCCAAGAGAGATGGAGAGTGACTTTGGACAGGGGCATGGAGGGACAGGACAAAGAGGAAGGCTTTAAACTGAAGGTGGGCAGATTTAGGATCGATATTAGGATGAAACTCTTCCCTGTGAGGGTGGTGAGGCACAGGCTGCCCAGAGCAGCTGTGGCTGCCCCTGGATCCCTGGAAGTGTCCATGGCCATGCTGGACAGGGCTTGGAGCACCCTGGGATAGTGGAAGATGTCCCTGCCCATGGCAAGGGGTGGAATGAGATGAACTTCTACGGTCCCTTCCAACCCAAAGCACTGCTGCAGTCACTGGGTGTAGAGGTGCCCCACAGCACACATGATGTAAGCTCACATGAGCCTTAAAAGTTTTCCAATGCAGACACAAACTCCCTTTATAGCAAACTGAAGTTACTGACTACAGCTTCATTTCACTTCCCTACTTTTGGCAAACTCCTGTGGATCAGTCCACGGGAACTGAGCAGTGCCAGAAGTCCAAGGAAAAGTACAACTGAGAGGGACAGAGCAGCACAAACACCCCCATCCCCTTCTAACCAGACAAGTGCTGGAATAAAGCCCTGCACTGAATTAGGGACAACAGGAACACAACAGCCTTCAGGGTAAACTTGGTCACAAATTATCCCAAGGAAGTGCCAAACTGACAAAGCTGAGGCAACCTGTAAAATAATTGTGATCAGCTAATTCCCCACTATTTCTGGAATTGGTTTGGAACAATTTCAGATTTTTTTTTTTTTTAATGAAAAGGTTTTCCCTGCCTTAAATAAGAAGTCCAAATGATTTTGACACCTTGTTCGTTTAGATGACGGGTTGAAGCTGAAGGAAACATTTCAAGGGCCCGTGGCAGCATTTAATTTTTTATTTTGTTTTCTCCCTCATTTACAGTGGGGAAATGGCTTTGAAATTGCCAACGTTACTGCAAGGTGGAAAAACAATTCCCCACCACTTTTCTCCATTCAGGTGTATTTTCTTCCTGTTCAAAAGGCCACAAAGCCAGCTGGAGGCTGAAAATTGCTTTTCAAGAAAAGCAAATCTGCATTTCTAGCTGTAGATCAGACAGTGTATCTTAAAAAGGAGAAAATGCACATGTGGCTTAAGATCCTTTGCACATGACTGGGGGTGATATTCTTAAGACACCCGAGCAGTTTTGACAGACAACACAAAGCAAATCACAACTATCAACTGAAGGTTTCAATGGTACTGTGCATCGATTCCATCCCAGCTTTTTTTGGGTAGAAATCTTAATTTGTATGAGCAACCCCCTCTGTGGAGCTTCTGGGGCTTCTGGAAATGATGGTATTTCCACTCCCCCTCAATTTCTGGCAAGAGCAATGGAAACACACAGCTATATAGATGTCCCCATACTGACCCTGCTCTGTCCTTTGCTGGACCCCTCCTGCAGTATAAACGGGGTATTGACTTACACCTCCAGGCAAAGATTTTGTACACAGGCACTGCTGCAAGCCCCAGCCTGATAAGGGCAAAGTTTCTGAAACAACTGCAACACTGTTAGTTTGTAATCCCCATTCAGCAGCTACATCTTTAAGGAAAAGTATAGAGCAGGCAAAGAGGTATGGTGCATAGAAATCCATTCTTAATGTCATGAAAAAAAAAAGAAAAAAACAAACCAAACAAACAAACAAAAAACAACTCTAAGAGAACAGAGTGATCTAGCAAATGTCAATATTAAGTAAGGAAAAATGAAATCCCTATCCCTGGAAGTGTTCAAGGCCAGGCTGGATAGGGCTTAGACCAACCTGGTCCTACTGGAAGGTGTCCCTGGCCATAGCAGCAAAGTTGGATCCATAAAGGCCTGGTATTTACTCATCTGGCACCTATAGCTCCTCTGAGGACTTCTCCAGGAGGGCCATCCTGACCTGCAGTGCACTGAGGGTGGGGATGAAGCACCAGCACAGCCAGGGTGACCTCACCTTGTCCTGTCAGGGGTTTAGGCTGGCATCTTCAGAGAGAGGGCTGAAGGGTCCCAAACTTCTGGTCCTTGAACTCCTAACTGGACCTAGAGCCTGTGTACTCACTGCACAGAGCTGAGCTGCTCCTGCTGCCGAACTGCTTCCTCACCTGAGAGATGCCAGACTGATACGACTCAAACACCCTGCAGGCAGCTCCCAGCCGCTCTCCACAGCAGGGCATCTTCCCTGGGAACCCATTACTCGGCCTCCCCTTTGCTCCACATCCCTGTCTGTCTGGGATATTGACTTTGCTGCTGTGAGAAGTGACAACACTCAGTGCTGGCCCTGGCCTTTGTGTTCTCCAGTAACTGGAGCCCTTGACAAACAGAAGTGGTAAGCGTGATCTGTCATCTAACTCCTTTTTTGTCCTTCCAACAAACGCCTTTGCATTCCTTCATTTTGTGAATGGGGTTTGGCAGAGCCATATAGAATTCCCCATTGTTTCCATTTGCACTTCAGTAAAAGCCTCCATCGTTTATACTTTTGCCCCCAACAAATTGGCAAAGAAAGGGAAGGGAAAAAAAACCACCAACCAAACCACCACAAACTGTATGTTTGTTCCTGAGCAGAGACTTCCAACAACCATCTCACCACAAACCTGGGCAACCTTCAGTCAGTAACAGAATCTCCACAAACAGAGAAATTAAGCCGGGCAGATTTTAACCCCTCAGGCCCATTGCAGAAAGGGGATGAAGCTGGAAGTTTATTTTAATAAAACACAGGCTCAGAGAGACACATGGAAATAGCTGGAGAGGGTGGTCCTGGACTAGGAATTTGTCTATCCCTCATGGGACACATATCCAGGTGCAACTGCCTCCTCTCTATCCCCAAGCACCCAGCACACACATCATTTGCCACCCTATTGCTGAATTTGTCCAGCAGTGCCATAATCTGTCCCCAAACACCTGCCCAACTTGCCAGCCATCCTCTTTTCCTCTGAAAAAGGATTTCCATGCCTCCCTTCCAGCCCTTTCAGGCCTTCCCAGGGGCTGACCCACCTTGGTGGGTGGATGCTGCAGTACCGGGTGTGCAGCTCTCTCGTGCAGCACACACAGATGGGCCAGGCAGCCCCAGAGCAGCACTGTGCCAACGCCCCTGGGTGGTGACAGCAGGCTGGCACCCATCAGAGGTCTCCAGGAGCATCGAGCCTCCCCCATGGCCAGCGTGTGGCACTGGGGCTGTGGAACACTGGACATGTGCTCCGTGTGCACTGGAATGCAAACCCTGCCCTGCGTTTTGGGGGGCCTGTGCTCACCAAAAACGCAGCAGCAATGACCAAGAGGGGCACGTTAAGCTTGTAAAACTTTGTGTTGCTCTGGTTTTACAAACTTTGGCAGCTCAAGTCCTCGAGCACACTCTGCGATGCTGCTCCTTCCCCGGGGAGCCGGCCCTCCCACTCTCACCCGCGGGTCTCCTGTACATCCACCAGCTTCCCAGAAGGAGCTGCAGGAGTGCCGGTACAAGAGGGACCCCCAGTGCCACAGAGGAATGCACCAGGTCATTCCCATCACAAGCTGTCTCCAGGCAGTGCAGCCTCAGCCGCCCCAAGCTGGCCCTGGTGAGCTCAGGGACACGCCAGCCCCGGGCTCAGAGCTCCCTGTCCGAGCCCGGTGGCCCCAGTGGGACCCTGGAGCCCTGGGATGCGCGGCACCCTGCCAAGCAAATCGAAACCCAGCACCAAAAAAATCCCTCCGGGAGATGATGCGAAGGGCAACAAGCGACCTCTGCTGAGGAGGGACCGGAGCAGCACATGGCAGGGGGACAGGCCAGGGAACACCCTGGAACAAAAGGCGCTCCTCCCGAGGCACCAGGACCGAGCACAGCCAGGTTTCCCACGGCACTGCAAGGCTCCAAGCCACCGCCGGGCCGTGGCAGCCAGGGACAGGCTGACGCAGGAGCAGGCACACATCTCCGGCAGGCCGGCAGCCACGCTGCCGCCTCCTGGCTCCCTCCTTCCTCACTAAACCTGCGCTCGCATGGCCCCGATTTGCCCTCAGGCAGGACCTGGGACCCGAGCAGGATCTCCCTGCCCTCATCCCTAGCGTGCTCAGGGCCAGCCCGGCTGAGCAGCTGGTGCTCTGTCAGCCGCCGTGCCCCGTGCCAAGTGTCCCTCCGGCACCGCAGCCCGTCCCCTCGCCGGGACACGCTGCTCGGGCTCTTTCAAAGGAACCTTTATCTGTCTGCTCCCTTGCCGACGCCAGCCACCCTTGCACGGGTCCCAGGCTGCTCTCCCGGACCGTGCCCAGCACGAAAAAAGGTGCAACCGGGAGATGCTGCGTCTGCAGACACGCCGCGGCCACATCTGTGCAAAAACCCAAAACACAGACAAAAACCCTAAAGCACCGAGGTTCAGCCCTTGTGAGTCCATAAACACACAGAAAACTTGTCAAGGAGAGCAGAACAGCCCCCGGGAAGGGGTTTGGGCTCTCCGTGTAACTCCACACGCAGGCTGAGCCTCCAAAGGGAGCTGCACATTCATCCACCGCCAGGAACGGGGCGGCACCGCGGTGACCCCGCGGCTGGAGGGGGGGCTGCCCCCAAACCCCCTCGCCTCGTGCTCCTTCTGCCCCCCATCTCCCAGCCCAGCCGAGCAGAGGGATCCTGTACACAACTTTTTCAAACTGCCAGGCAGAAGAATCCCAGCCTTTCCAAGGGAGTGTCGGTAAATCATCAGTACATCCGACAACGCAGCCAGCGGGATTAACCCTTTGCGGGTTTCCCAGGAAAATAACAACAACAACAACAACAAAACCACCACCACCGAGGCGTTTAACAATGAAAAGAGTAAAATCTGCTCCCAACTGTGGGAGAAGGGGGGCGGGCAGGGTGCGTGCCGGGATCTTTCATGCACACACGGATGGAGAGGGGAGCAGCGTTTTGTGTGTGTGTGTGTGCTCCGAGCACATGAAGAGAGAGCTGCCACCGCGCACCTCGCCGTGCCTCAGCCCTCCCGGCCAGAGCCAGGTACCCGTGTCCCCGAGGGACGGGGTGAGGAGCAGCATCCCCTGCCCCCAGGAGGGGCTGGGACCCCCCCCACCCCGAGCCCGGACAGGGTGAGGGGTGCGAGGGGCAGTGGATCGCCCCTTCCTGCATCTCCCTGGGGGCTACAGCGGCTCCCCGAGCAGCCCCCGGGGCCGGGAGCCCCTCTGCCGCTGCGGGGGCATTGGGGGGCTGCGGGCTCCTCCCGGCCGATCCCCCCGCACACCGCAGCCCCGTTTCCCCCGCTCTCCCGGCTCCGCAGCGTGGCCTCCCTGCTCCCGAGCCCGTTCTCCTCCTGCAGAACAGGAGTTTTCACATCATCCCCCGGCAGAGGAATGTCTTCCCCCACGCCGTTCCCAAACCCCGGGATCCCGCGGCTCCCCGGCACCCCCAGCCCGCCCGGGATTCCCTTCCCCAGCGCCGGGAGTAGCGGAGTTTGTACTCACCCCCTGCCTGCCGCTGTAGCTCTGAGTCTGGAGACCGGCTCTGATTCCGGCTCCATCACGTTTTAGTGCATTGTCTCTTTCGGGCAATTTTTGCGGCAATCCATCAGAAATCGGGGCATAAGGCGGTTTGTGGGTACATCCTTCCCAGGAGCTCGGCTCTCTGCCTCGCTAAGGGGTTCGGCTGTGTCACAGACACCCCTGGCCCGGACGGCTCACTCCTTCCTCCTTCTCTTCTGGGTCCTTTTGCTTACACAGATCTTTTAATCCCATTTAACTCCCTCTCGGCAGACTGCAATTACCTTGGAAAAAGGAGAGAGAACACAAAGTACACTCTAGGAAGCCAGGCTGGCCCATGGTCGCTGGATTTCTTGCCTTTTTTTTTTTTTTTTCCTCTCCTTATAAATAGTGCAATTTCTGTGATCTCTGATTCCCAAAGTCCGTGATTTCAAGTGTTTTTTTTCTTAGCTGTTACTTTTTTTGTTGTTGTTGGTTGGTTGGTGGTTGTAATTATTGTTTTTATTTGCAATGCAGATGTGCCTCCCACCCCCCAAGGATCTCTCCTCTGGACTTAGAGAGAAGAGGAAAAGGCAGATTTTGAGAAATGAAAATTATTTAAGGATGTCCTTACTTCCTCTCTCTGCTGCCCTCCTCTGTAATAGCGAAGCATTTACGAGGAATTATACAAAATAAATAATTAATTCGGGGAAAAAAAATTAAAAAAGAAGAAAAATTAAAAAAAAAATTAAAAAATAAAGTTCTGGCCAGGAGGACTGCGGGGAAAGGTTTGAAGACCCTGTCCAGGCTCCACGAGAGAAGCACAGGACCTTCCTTGGGGGTCTGATGGACTTGCAGCCCCCTGCACTCACCTGTGCAGGGCCAGCAGCCCCAAACCGGCCTCGACCCACCTTATAAAGCACCTGACGTGGCTTTCCCTCGGGATCAGCGCTTGCTGCAGGCAGCTCCGAGCCTGCGGATGGGATTCAGGCTCGGAGGAGAAAAGCCCCCCACGCCCCTGTTCCCCTCCTGGCGCTGCTCTGCTTCCCCAGGGCATCTCCAGAGCCCCTCTCCTGGCAGCACCAAGGGATGGAATCTGCATCCCGCAAGGCAGGAACGGGGAAATCAGTTTTCCTACGCGAGGTCCATCAGAACAAGTCGGATCCCAAGTCCGCTTGGCCAGCTCTGACAGGAGAGGGGACTCCCACATGCGGATAAACCCTTCATCCCTGCTTCCCCTCCTCATCCAGAGTCCCACCCAGCCAGCCGTGAGCGACCGGCAGGTCCCTCCTGTCCACAGCAAACCCGCAGCTCCCTGGGGTTCCCTCGGGCAGGTGAGGGCAGCACTCCGAGCCTCTTCCACCTCCTCCCTGCACCCCTGGGTGCCCCTGCCCTGCTCCCTCCCCCTGTCAGCATCTCTGCCTTGGGCACTTACTCTGCAGCGAGGCGAGAGGCTGAGCAGCATCTCCGTGCAACCCCATGGCCGTGGGCACTCATTTGTGCCAGCAGCTCACGGAAATTGCTACTTCTTAAACAATAATGATAACAATAGTAAAAAAATGAAAAGGAGTAAAAAGAGGAAAAAAAAAAAAAAAGAAAACTCAAACGAAGCCCCTTCCTCCCTCCTTCCCCTTCAAGGTGTCTCCTGCGCTGCGAGCCCGGGAGAGGCGGCCGGGGTGAGGGGCCCGGGGCCAGCCGGGGCTCCCTGGGGACCCCCCAAATTCAGCAGATAATCCTTCCCCGCGGGCGCGTCCCCCTCGGGCCGTGGCTCCACTCGTGGCTCATGGATGCTGCGGGGATCCAGGAGAGAAGCGCGGCTGGGAGCGGGCGCTGGGAGGGACATGGATGTGAAAGAGGTGGAAGTTCTAAGGCTGCCCTTGTCCTTTTAAATAGCTGCAGCCCGGGGACTCCGGGCTGGCGGGGGTGCCCCAGGTATCCGGTTTCAGCAAACAGCAGCTAATGAGCAGAGATCCAGCCTCCGAGGGGCAGGATCAGCGCTGCCGGCGGGCAGGGGGGCACCCCGGGCACCCCACCAGGAGGAGGGGAGGGGGCTGCCGCAGGGAGGGGGGGGCTGCGGGTCAGGGGCTGCGTGGTCAGGGGCAGGGCAGGGGACAGGGCTGCAGGGGCTACAGGACCCCCAGGGCGTGGGGACAGGACCCCCAGGGCAAGGGGACAGGGCTGCAGGACCCCCAGGGCAGGGGACAGGGCTGCAGGGCAGGGGACAGGGCTGCAGGAGCTACAGGACTCCAGGGTCAGGGGCAGGGCTGCAGGGGCTACAGGACCCCCAAGGCAAGGGGACAGGGCTGAGGGGCTACAGGACCCCCAGGACAAGGGGACAGGGCTGAGGGGCTACAGGACCCCCAGGACAAGGGGACAGGGCTGCAGGGGCTACAGGACCCCCAGGACAAGGGGACAGGGCTGCAGGGGCTACAGGATCCCCAGGGCAAGGGGACAGGGCTGCAGGGGCTACAGGACCCCCAGGACAAGGGGACAGGGCTGCAGGGGCTACAGGATCCCCAGGGCAAGGGGACAGGGCTGCAGGGCACAGGGCAGGTCCTGCGAGGTGCTGAGCCCCCAGCACAGATCCGGGACACCAGCCTGGTTCTGCCATCAACGCTGAGCCACCTCAGGGGCTCCCCCCACAAAGGTGTCCTGTCTTTTACTGTGTTATCCCCTGAGATAGGGAAGGGCTGAAGTGCCCCAAACCTGAGCACTAAACTTACTCCCAGTGAGAAATACACAGCCACAAAGAGGGCCCCACGCCGACCCACCAAGTACCTGAACCTGAGGCTACAGAGGAGTGATGCAACCTCACCTTCAGACCAGAAAATTCAAGGACCCACTGGCCTGACTCAGCAATGCAGGCTTTACTCAAAAGCCTGACCTCAGAGCGTGGCCAAAAGTTGAGGTTTCCACCATGAATCAGATATCCTATACGACATCTTCTGCTACCATGCAGGCTAAGGGCTTCTCTCCCTTAATGCACATATTTGGCTTAGTTGTGGCTGCTTGCTGGGGCTGTGGTTTTTGCATCTCCCAGTTTCTATAGGCAGAAGATTTTATTCATACCTTTTCTCTGAGGCATCCACGCTTTGCCTCCTTTCTCGCTGTAGCAGATGAAGTTTTAAGTAGCGACAGCAAAACAATTTGAAACAAGCAGCCTTGGGACTGGGGGTAACTAACAGCCCCACAGCTCCTCTGTCCTCCAGAAAACCTTCCCAGAAGGCTGCAGCTGAGTTACACATCTTGTAAAGAAATTCCTATTCACAGAAAAATGTGTCTCAAATGCTTCTGAGAGCCCAGGAACTCAGATGACCCAAAAAGCCCAGCTTTGAGGACTGTGACTTTAGGGACAACAGGCAGTGACACAGCTTGTCAGAAACACCATAAAATCTCTATTTTTCTTAGCTATTTTTTCCCCCAGCTGTTCTTTCCATGTTTCTCAGTCACACATTCCTCACTGAGAAACATATTCTAGCCATGCTGAAGTGTTTAAGATAAAGCTTTAATCAATTAAAAAAAACCCCAACTTTGCAAATAATTGTGAGTTAATCCCTCTGCTGTTGAATACACCTTAGATTATCCTGCTTGTTTCTACTTTTTCCCTCTTCAGAATGCAGTAAATATTTAGTAAACTCCCTTTCCCTCAAAAAAAACCCAAACCCCACCCTACCCAGAAAGGAACAAGGCTTGGTGTTCAGAGAGAGGGACAAAAAGGAAAGGAAAAATGATGTGCTGCCTCTTTTTGCAAAGATTTATCCAAAGTGGATGTGCATGGGTAGCTGGGAAAGGACTGATGATGCTTCAGGTGCACAGCATCTCACCAAGGACCACCATAAAACTCACTGACAGCCTCATCCTTAAATCCTCTGCTTGTATTTGCTCTGATGAACATTTTCAAACCAAACACATGCCTAAGAGCTTTGCTAGCACGAAGACATAAATGTATCCCAGCAGTAGGAAAAAGGGAATTAGCTTAAAACAAAAGGAAACCCAACATTGCTGAAGCCAAGACTTGTGCCAAGTGAATTCAGGTTCAAAAATTAGACCTCATTCTTCAAAAAGAGAAAAGCCACAACATATGATCTGAATAGAAATATATTTAGCAGATTTATTTTTCTTCCTTTCCAAATTTAAATAGAAGCCATTTTAAAACGCTAAATAAACTGAAGTAGAACGGCACAGCAGTGAAATGATAAAAAGGGTGGAAAAAAGGGAGGAAAAAAGGGAGGAAAAAAAAAGGAGGAAAAAAAAAAGGAGGACAAAAAAAGGAGGAAAAAAAGGAGGAAAAAAGGAGGAAAAAAGGAGGAAAAAAGGAGAAAAAAAGGAAAAAAAAAGGAAAAAAAGGAAAAAAAAGGAAAAAAAGGAGAAAAAAAGGAGAAAAAAAGGAGAAAAAAAGGAGAAAAAAAGGAGAAAAAGGAATAGTTTAATTAGCAAAAAAAAAAAAATACAGCAGAGGTGGAAATGACACCACACAACATGGGGAACAGAGAACAGAACACTTGCTTTTGATGAAACACTCCCTCTCAAAAAAAGCAGCATGTCATTACAGCCTGAATAAATACAGCATCCTAAATATTCACCCGTGTTTAGCCACTTTCCAGAAGAACCAGTACCCACCTCACCTCTCCTCGGGAGCTGTAGCTCGGTTAAGCATCAAGGCTCTCATTAATACAATTCTGTCTCTTTGCTCCTGTTAGAAAACCGAGGGTGGAGGCATCTGGGAGCCGTGGCCAGCGGTGTCACAGCTGCCCTGTGTGACACACAGTGCCCGGCTCCAGGGAGCAGAGGAATCCCAGGCTGACCTGCACCCAGCAGCCCACTTTGGCTTGGCCTGCAGGACAACACCGCATTCCAGTTCAGTCATTTGCACCTTTGCCCAAGTCCAAAAAGTCTCCTGGATCACTCGCTGCCCCCAGAACTCACAAGGAATTACAGGGGTGTATTTGGGTATATTTAGATAAATACTCCATTCAGGTTTAAAAACCGTGGCACAACCGGGCAGAAGTGAAAACCACGGCACCGGAAAAAACTTGTGGGAGGGATCAAACAAACACACGAAGGAAAGGTGGGATAAAGAGCCTTTCACTCCCTGCTGGGCTCCCTGAGGATCCACACCCAGCCTGGAGCAGCAGTGTTTAAACTCGATCCCTGGCTGAGAGATGCTGGAGCCAGAGGAGCAGGGAGCCCAGGCTGTGGGAAGCAGCCCTGCCATGGAGGGGGTGATGGTCCCAGGGATGGGGTGATGGTCCCAGGGATGGTGGGAGGGCACAGCTCTGCAGCCCCACAAGCATCACACGGAGCAGGGCAAGGGCAGGGCTGGACCCACCCCTGTGAGATCCAGCAGGCCCACGGGTGGGACTCAGCCCCAGCCCACACACACACGGCACCGCAGGCAGTGGCACAGGAGGGACTGGCTGTGCCCGGCTCCAGCTCTGGGGAATGGCTGCTGACTCAGCTGCGAACATCAGCAGCCTCGGCAGCCAGAGCCCCCGGGGGCTGGGACCCATCCCTGCCTGCTGGGGTGGCACTCAGAGGTTTCTGCTCTGGCAGAAATGCACCGTTTCTATCTCTTTTTTTTTCCATACTTGGCTGCAGTGCTCTCTCAGGTGTGTAATTCCCTGTATAGGATTTCCTAATCCCTACACGACTTTTCGCTGCAGATCCTGCATTTAACACGGCTGTACCAGCACTTCTCACATCCATGAGCCCTACTCCAGTGACTGGCACTAGTTCAAGCCCTGGATTAATGTCCTCCCTACCCTGTAGGGACCTGGCCATCAGCAGAAACCTGCTGAAGAGCTTCATTTGTCTCACCATCCATGGCAGAGCCAAGATCTCAAGGTGGCCCAGCTGGGATCTGGTCAATGGATACTCCTAGTTTGGTCTCTCTGGCTTCAGCCATCACGGCAGGATTAGGAGGTTTCTGCAGAGGAGCAGAACATGCAGCACTCCTGGTTTTAGGGTTTGCTGTTTGACAGCTGTTCATGATCCAAAAGCTGCTGTGGGTTGTGTTTCTTGTTCCCAGTGCACTGTGGAAGGTATTAATTATAGAGGAGATGTACAGAAAGCTGGAAAATCATGTATGTAACAGAACTGCTGCTCAGTGTTCTTTCCCTCCCTCTCCACAGCCTTCCTGACAAAGCCATTCCTGTCCTGTGCCACAGGCTGCCGGTGACACGTTTGAACTTCTGCAGCCTTTTGATGTAAGATGTTTTAAATTCTTTTTGGGAACACTAAAGGCTTTTGTCTCCTGGCCGGTGCTGTGGGGATGCCACGTCTGGCAGAGACTGATCTTTCTGTGCTTTCCAAGTGCCCCAGATCACACCGGGCTGCCCGGCCAGCCGAGAGGTGGGAATGGCTGTTAATGATTAAATGGAGCCTTTTCCATCGGAATGAAAGGGAACACAATGCAGCGAGGCAAGTCCAAGCCCACCCTGCCCAAGGAAAGGCTGCCTGCTGATCACAGCTCTGGCCTGCCCTTCCACTGAGGGGTTTGGAGAGCTAGAGCTGCACAGGATGGCTGGGAGGTGATTGTTCAGCTGATGGCAGCCTGACAGTGTAATGCATCACCAGGTTTGACAGGAAGATGTTACAGTTCCTCAATCCTGACAGCCTTTAAGGTGTCAGGCAAAGACTGCCTGGTTTTGTGAACATCCCTTTATTTCACTGCTTGTCCATCTGTTCTCTCTCTGGTTTAGGACCCATTCAGTCACTGGTGCTAGTGGAAAACACAAGGGAATCAACACCACTGGACACTTTGGAGCTGTGTTCTCCAGCCTAAACACCAGACCAGGCTGTTCTGCTGCCTGTGGTGAGCCTACATTTGAACAGAAGAATACCAAGATCCGTTTTCCCCTTTTACCACGGAGGGGAAAAAAAGAATTCACCATTAAATGCCCTGTGGGCTGCTGCACATGAGGAGCAGTGCTCCCTGCCTGGAGGATTGCTAGTTAAATGCAGCAATGCACCAGCAAGCACAAGCACTTTTCCCACCAGTGTGCCAAAGGAGCTTGCTCATGCCACGGGTTCATGGAGATGGCTGAGTGCTGTCCTGGAGGAGTGCAGGTAACATGAGCTCTCTACAGAGACTCATATCTCTCTTCTTCATGAAACAGAACCACCCTGAGAGTGCCTTCCCCCTCAGCAAAGAGATCACACCAGCAGTGCCTGCTGATCTAAATGATTTCCTGCACATTAAGGACAAAAGGACAACTGCCACTGTGGGTTGTGCTGCTATGACAGCAATTTACCATGGCAGGGGGCACACCCCGGTGTGTGTGACTGCAGTCTGAATTCTGTGGTCACACCTGCACAGCCCTCATGACTTTTAGGCAGCACTGCCCAGTCCTAGTGTGGTCTGCCAGTGCTCTGAGGGACACTGGGGCAGGTGTGGGTCAGTGCCTGTGCCAGAGCCCTGCACCCACAGCACACAGCTGATGCAGGAGAGATGAACCTGACCCGTTCTGAACACTCTGGACAAGAACTTGGGAGCTGCAGGCAGCAGACACTGGAAGGTGCTGGCTGTGGAGTCACTCCAGGTGCTTCTGGAGCAGGGATGCTGTTTGCTCTGAGGATGAGGAACAAGCCTGAGGGCAAGAACACAGTGCTGGTGGCAGCTGGAGCTGGTGTGCACACCCAGCAGCCTCAAGGCAGAGTTCAAAGGGAGATGGAAATCAGCCCAAGATCTTGGCCTTCAAGAGAAGGCAGTGTGTTACAAATGCCTGGCACTAAGGTTTTGTGCAAGACAGAAACTAAACCTGAGTCAGATTCTGAGTAGTTTCAGTGGGGAAGGGAGAGGAAAAAGAGTTTAGAAAACATCAAAGCAAATGTTGGTCATAACACAAAGTTAAGGTAATACTATTTAAATGCAAAAGGCAGTTTTCCTACTGTCTAAGCAAGTGTATTCTTTGTTTCCCAGTGCTGTAGGAAGATAACCCTGTGTCCTGTTGCTGGGCAGGCCTGTGGGAGCAGTTTACTGTGCAAAGGGAAGTCATACCTGCAGGAAGAAGCTGAAGTAGAAATGGTAAGTCCAGGGCAAAGAGAAGGAAGGGTGAGACTGGACAGATCTGAGATGAGAATTTCTGCACTGGGCTCACTAATGACAACAGAAGAGCTCCTTTAGCAGTGACAAGGATGAGGCAGCACAAACACACACACACGTGTACATTAAGCAAAAGCCTGTACTCTGCTACATCCTGAGATACCAACACCAAAAAGCAACTGCAAGTTGGCTTGTGTAATCAGAGTAATTTTAAGATATGACCCAGCCACAACAAGGATTTGCCAGACCTAATTTAAGCCACAGCACAGTGCTGTAACACCATTTCCTTCTGCAATGGGACCAGCTGCTCACCACTGCTGTGATGAGAAGTGCTGAGGCTGGAGAGAGGGGTCACTCCCTGCCTTGGAGGCTCTTTGGTGCTGAGCATGCTGAGGCTCACAGGCTAACCTAGATCCCAGCAGGGCTCAGGTTTGGCTTTCACTGCCCCACTGACCTGCAGGGTGACCTGAAGCAACTCAAACCCATTGCTTTTGTGCCATTATTTTCTCATCTCCAAAGCGAAGCGTGTGATATGGATCATCTCGTGTGTAAAGAGGTTTAAGACCTTCAGACACCAAGCACTGCCAGTGGCTGTTATTACTTCACTGTGCAGCTGGCAGCAGCCCCTCATGCAGGAGCAAGTGTAAATCTATTTCCCAACCAGTTTTATATTCAGCACAACCTGCCATCCTCCAGATGCACAGTTCATTACAGACCACTCGGTTTTATCTGGCTCTAAAGGCCTGTGTAAAAAAAAAAACAACAAAAAAAGCCCTTCTGATTAAACATGCAATTCAAATCCATCTCCTGGAGCAGAGCAGACAGTTCCTGGTGCTTTATCTGCACCGACTGAAATGCAATCTGTGCCACTTAGAGCAGAACAATGCTCGATTTCTTCATACTTCACTCAAATTGTTAACACATAAAGCAGAAACACAGCCCATTTCCACAGAGAAGGTCTCTTCTGACATACTCACTGTGTTAACCCAGAGTAGACAAATCTGCTTCAAAGCTAATAGGCTTTTTTTTTTTTCTTCTTCCTGCAAACACACTTCTCCACATCAGCACACTCTCTCTCTACTTCAACAGCAGTAGTATTTGGTAAAGCTCTCCAAACAGGACCCACTGCAGAAAGGTTGTATTTACTGATGTTTGGGTAAGAACTAATAAGAGACCTGGTTGTGTCTCTGTTCTTAAAAAAAAAAAAAATCAAGTCAATAAGTCAATATTTTTACACCCACTGGTGGAATAAATCCTATCCTCTCCAAGAAGAGGGAAATAAATTGAAATTATTGAGTCACGATTTCATGGAAGGGGACTTCATTTGCTTATTTGTTTTCAGAGTTCGGGATATGCTTGGGATTAAAAAAAATTATATTGTAATTGGAATGCAATTGTACTGTACAGAACAGCTCCACAGTGTCACTAAGGATTAAAAAAATAAGGGGGGGGGGGTGTGCTGTGAGATGATCCTTAAAGGTCCAAACCCAGACCATTCTATGACTCTGTGCTCTGTGATATTTCAGAAATGTAGCCAAGGGAGTAAGTCCTCATTTGCAGCAACCAGTGGCATCACTGTAGAGGAGCCTTGTACAGACCAAATCAGGACATTTTTATTCCCATTTCCCATTCTCCCAGGATCTGTGGGATTGAAGAGCCATATCTCTTACCAGAGTTAGCTCAGGATCAAGTGTTACACTCCAAAAACCAAGGAAAAAATGCTGTTCACTCTCCAGTTTCTTAGAAAACAGTCAAATCCCTGTTCACAGGGAACTTCTCAATTGTGTGTCATCAGCAAACTTTTCCAGTGGCAAACTCACCACAGGTTAACAAAGTTTATGCTTTATCTTTGTAATCTCCCTTCATAGCCAGCCTGAACAGCTGCCCTGCTTCTGTTCTATTGCTTTTTTCTTCATTATGAGCTAAGATTAAACTATTTCTTGTTTAGCTTAAAAAGGGCAGCTTTTAATCTCATTCTGCAGCTCAGTGTATCTCGAGATGCTCTACTCTGAGCAGCTCTGACTCTTTTCCCATCAAACACCACACTTAGCACACAAACCAGACCAAAACTCACACTTAGCACACAAACCAGACCAAAACTCACTGCAAAACTTGCATCAATCAGCAGAAGGGGATAAATGAGACTATTTAGTATTTTACATCTTCAAAAGCCTTGCATAAGCAGCAATGCTCTGTTAATATTCCTGTTAGGGGCTGTGCCCCAGGCAGGCAGGCTCAGGATTTGCACCTGACACCTCGTTGTTAAAAGGCCAAAACCAGCCCAGCCATTAACTGATGTGGGTAAGGAGGCACAGAGCACCCCAAACAGCCATCATCTGCTGAGCAGGTTATTAGCACAAAACCCCCTCACTCTGATGTCCCTGAGGTGCCTTTCACCATCACACCCTAAAAGCAGGGATTGCTGTGATCCTTGATTCACCACCCGCCCCAGCAGCTTTCCTCAGTTCCCAGCTGGATGCACAGAAAGCTGCAGGCACAGGAAGGGGTAATTCTGAACGAGGGTGTTCTCTGGGAGCTGCATCCATCACCCCGCCTTCAGAAAGTGAAACCAGATCGTTTGTGACTCGTCCCGTTCAGATCCCACTGAGAAGCAAAGCAAGGAGAGCCCAGGAATCCCTGCCCTCCCTCCCCTTGACACCACTGCTCTGGGGAGGCCTTGGAAAACTCTCCTGCCCTATATTCAGCAAAGGGACCTTGTGCAGAAAATAAAGTTTCTCTGTATCCTTCACCCCTTCATCCTGAGCTGGCTTTTACTTTTACTGACATGCAATTATTAAACAACATGAACAAACTAGCTTCTGGGTAAAACTTCCCCCAAAGTAGTTGAAAGAGAGCAAGAAGTGCCAAGATTTCTATTTCTCTCCTTCTTTAAAGGGGAAATAACATTAAATTTAAATATTTGTAAATGCCACTGATTAGCATTTTATTTTACAGCTTTGATTGTAAAAATTATTTCTGTTTTTTAGTCCAACAAAGACCCCCTTTCCCCATGGCGATGCTAGGAGGGGACTCTGCTGAAAATTATAGATTCCAGAGTTTGCAAGAGAACCACAAAGGCTTAATTATAGTTATTGACATTCCAAACACCCACTGAAGGCCTGATCTTCCCTTGGCTAGAAATAACCACACAAAGTGAAGGTAGAAAACAAACATCAAACCACCCCAAGCAGGGACAGCTGATCTCTGCAGTGGGGCACAGAGATGCCCAGGTGCCCTCCTGGAGGGGACACTGATGGGGCTGATGCTCTCATCCCACTGGTGTCCTTAGGGGGATTTACCCCCCATAAATTAGGGCTGCACCAGTTACCCCTTTCTCCAAGAAAGGGCCTGAAGGAGCTCCTGTCTCTGCTGTGGGATTCACTCCCTGTGTTCTGCATTTTTCATGCATTTCTGCTGCTCCCAGACCACATGGGTGCACCCCATCCTCCTGGGGAGCTATGGCAAAGGTGCTGGATGGAAGGAAGGCTTTCCCAGACAGAGGTGTGACACTCCTTGGAATCAGCAAGTGCCTTGACTGCTGTCCCCCCTCCCTGTCTGCTCACAGGCTGTGCTGGCAGATCCCAAAGTGCTGGTGAGCAGCAGACCCCACACCCCAACAGCTGCAGTCACATCAAAGGCTGTGTGCCCACAGAGGTGCTGAAAGGGTTAGAAAAGGTGAAACATCTCTGGGGTGATCCCAGAGAGCCTCCTGAGCATCATTCCCTCTGAGAGATCCTGGATGTGCCCCTGTGGCTGAGGCTGAGCACACTGAGAGCAGGGCCCCGGTGATTTATGGGCTGTCCTCCTGCACTGCTGACACAGAGCCCCCTCAAACCCACAGCACGGCCTTGTGACAGCCTGGGAAAGGCAGGGAGGAGCCCGAGGTGGAGGCAGCAGCAAGGACCTGGGTCATTGTCACAGGCAGAGACTGATCCAGAGCTTGGGGGACAAAGCTCAGAGCCTCCTCCAACAACCCAGCCCAACCTCCTCTCCCACTCTCGTGGCCTCTGCAGGGGGAGTTCCTCCTGCTGTCCCCACAAACACAGGGTGGTTTTGGAGGGGATGGGGAAGGTCCTTCCACCTGGGCTGCCTTTGCCCCAGGGCACTGCACACCATCACCTCCCCTGCAGTCAGCCAGGGCAGTGCTCCCAGCACTGCAAATAACAACAGGCTCAGCCACAAAGCCCCACCTAGACCAGAGCAAGGGGGTTCATGCAAAACCCACGGGGAAGCTTTTAGGATCTGTAGGAATAAACTGCTGACTGCAGGAACCTGTTTCCCACTCAAATCCTGCCCCTCTCCATGGGGCTGTAGGGATGAGGAAGTCCAAGGGAAGCTGGAGAGACCAAGGCTCCATGGCACACGGGGGCTGTGGCTCACCAGGGTCCTGGCTCTGAGGAAAGCAGAGTTCAGGCAGGCCTAAATTCCCTCCACTTGTGTTTTTGCCATCAAAAGGTGTTGCCTTTGCCTTGGCACTGGCCAGCACAGCTGTACCTGCCCCTGATGGCACTGCTCCCCTGCCTGCAGCCAGTGGGGTTCCATCTCTGCCCCATGCAGGGGGTTGCTCCTGTGACAAGCCTTGATGGGAGCAGCTCCCCAGCCGGCCCCCACAGGGCAGACAAAAAGCTTTTGTACCCAGGGGAAGGTCGGAATTAACCCTTTTGTGAGCCCCACATGTACACCCAGGAAATTTGTCCCTTAGCAGCACAGGCCCTGTGCCCATCCCATCCCCTCATGGAGCCAGGGGTGGCACCTGCAGCCCCAGACACAGCCAAGAGGCTGATGCAAAACTCCTGAGGAAAGGAGACTGGGAAGCAGAGACCTTCCCAGGAGAAGTGTGGTACCAACACCCAGATCCCATGGTTACAGCAAATGGTGCTCTCATTTACAAGAGTGATCAAATAAATCTCCTTAAATATGGAAGAGAAGAAAGTAAATGGAGCAAAAGCTAAAACTGAGCGGGCTGGTTATTGAAAACAGCAGTATTATACTTATTTGTTTCTCCTCTCCTGTGCACCAGCTTTTGTCCACTGAATAGCTACAAAATTCACTGGCATTATTCCTAATTTTACAATGATTTGGAAGAAGGGGAGACAAAGGCAAGCAAACAAAGCTAATTGCCTTCAGTGTTTTGTTTATCTGGGTTTTGTTCAGGCAAACAAAGAGGACGTTCAGGTCCAAGCTGTCTGTGGAGCCACAGATCTCTTTTGCTTGGCTGGTCTGTTTCAAAACAGTTTGCAATTTTGGCATCCAACATCTTCAGCAACCACCACTTGCAACTACTTTCTTATCTCCATCTGGTCACTATAGAAACTCTGGTCACTCCAGCCACTATTACTACAGATTAATCAACCTTGCAAAGCCCCTCCAAAAAAGCAGGAAGTCCTCCATGAGCCAATCCCTAGGTCATAAAAAGAACAAAGCCAGCAGGAGATTAATCACTGGATGCTATTTCCAATGCAAGAGTCCTAGCAGGAAAAGTCCCAATTTTAATAACAAAGCTATGCATTGTCACCCATCCATACCAGCAGGCTTTTGTTCTTGGAGCCAGGGAAGAGCACACTGAGCACAAATGTAAATAATATGGCAGGGAGAGCACGCTGCTGGCAGCACCCCCCAGAACATGGACTGCAGGAACCACAACCAACCAGTTCTGTGGCTGCCTTCCCTGCATCTCAGATTTCCCAGCGCGGTCTGAGGGAGGCACAGCAGGATTTCCATTCATCAGGCAGAGGAGAAAAGCAAGGAAGAGGAGCCTGGGAAGGCAAATCCAGCCTGCTGTGGTTGCTACAGCTCTTTGAACACGGGTGTGCCAAGAACTGAGGTCTCCTATACCTGTAAGGCCCCAAGAGAGGTTCTAACAAAAGACCCCCAGATGTTAAATACGCTGGTGAGAAACAGTCCCAGGCATCTAAAGACTTCAGGTGTGTCTCAGCACTGCAAGGGGGGACTGGAGAGCCTTCAAGGAGCTACACAAAAGAAAAAGGAGATTCCTAACTGTGTCACCTGTCCCAAAGTGCCAAAGGCAGCAGGATGCAGGGTTTGGGAACCCTGTGGTGATGCAGAGCACCAGCAGCTTGGTTTACTCCTTTCATTTTCTCAAACAGGGAGCAGTGGTGCAGGATCTGTTCTCTGTTAGTAATTCTTAGATGTGTGCAAGAATAGAGGTTTCCTGAAGCTCAGGAATGTGTGTAACGTTTTCTCATTCAGAGGAAAAAAAAAAAGGTGTTGGCAATAATTTCTATTTCTAGAAGGAAAAATGAAAAAGTCAAGTTTGAGAACCCTGCTGTGCTCGCTGCCTTGAACACCTTCTTCAAAATGATTTAATGCTTCAAGTTACATTGGGATCTTGGGGATAATTTGTAAAAGTTAGGCTCCTGGAGGCTTTTATGTTTCTAGAGTAGCACAGGCTGCCCTGTGATGTGAAATGAAGGATGCATTTGGATGAGCCTTTTGCTGTGTCCAGGACAGACAAGGAAAAAGGTGCCTGACCAGCTCAAGGCTTGTGGCTCAGTAACCAGAGCTGTTACAGTGCTGACTCTACAGGAATTTGCCATTAACCCTTCCAGCTCAACTATAAAAAGATGCTTTAAAAAAAAAATTAATTTCTATTATTATTTTTGTGTTTGCACAGGCTGTTCTCAGAGTGGGCTCCCAAGGAGCACAGGAAGGTAAGAAACAAGGAGAAGCCAATGCAAACAGCTTGGGAGGGACCCTCTGGAAATCAGGCAAGGTTCAAAGCTTTCTCTTTCAAGTGGCCTTCACTCTTCCTCACATCAGGGAGGGAGCACAGAGGAACTGGGTCACTGAATCCAGGGAAAAGTCAAACAAGCAAATCTCAGCTGAAACCCCCAAGGCTGGCGTGTCACAATCCTGTTTCCAAGGGGTGAGATTCTGCTAAGCTTGACTGAAACATGAGCAAGATGGGCTTTAAATAAACTAAGGGGGTGGAAGACATTAAATCCTGCCCAACCTGCTTTTAAATATCGAAGGAAATGAGAAAGAAAAATTAGGTGCAAGGCATTGGATAACCAGACCCCCATTTTGCATTGGGATGGAAGCCAGGAGGGGAAAGGAGAGCAGCAGCCCACTCTAAAGTCGTGTTGAACTCAGACTTGCATTTGGCAAAGGGATTTTGGGTCTTTGCTTAGTTGTAAGGCTCTAAACCCCAGCTTTCAGTAACACAGTGGAAATTAAACTCTTAATTTCAGTTAAACACAGACAGAGGAAGACACACAAATGCCAAAGACTTCAAAAATGACTGGGTCAAGCTGCTTCCACTTCTGTAACTCTACTTGTGATCCCAGAGAAAAACCCCCTGTTTCCAAAAGCACCCCTCATCTGCATCCAGAAGTAATCCTATTTGTAGGAAAGGGTTTCCTACACCAAAAATTAATAATTAGATACACTAAGGTGTTGCCCGTCTTCTCTATTTATCCATTTCTCTATTTACTTTTCCCTTCTGATTGTACAACACTGATAAAATGACACTCAGTGTTTGTCAATCAATGTTACAATTTGAGATTCCTCCTTTTTCTCACACGACACAGGCACAAAAGCACAGTGTCTCAGCACAAGCTAAGGTTACTGTCATTTCCAAGGTTGTTGCCAAGGTGATGCTCTCTTCCCTCCTTACAAATCACCCCCAAAACAATTGGATGCTCCACTGGTTTGACTGGTGTCTGAGGGGAGGGGGCATGACAAGAACAACTGTCCTGAGAATGCCTTGGCTGGGTTTGGAAGATCCCTGCTCCTGCCTTTCCTCCCTCCTCTTAGCCAAGGGACAAACCCAGGCTCTGGGACAAAAGAGATTTTCACACAACACAGCAAATGCAGCTCAATTTTCCACAGTCTGTGCCTCCAGCTGCCAGCCCGGGGTGCTCCTGCTGGACCTCCCGTGCTGGAGGTGCTCTGGGTGTCTGAGCCTCCCAAACACAGCCTGCTGGCCAGAGGAGCAGCATTTCACACTGTTCTGTCCTGGGACTGCCCCAGGACAGATCCGAGGGGTCACCCCAGACTGTCCAGGCTGCTCTCACTGCAGTTCACCTGACACTTCCCAGGTGCTCCCTCAGGTTGAGGCCTGGCAGTGGCAGGATCTGCAGGGTTCTTCCTGGTGAGAGCATCTCAGAGCAGGCACTGACAGGGATCTACCAGAGTTCAGAGATCCAGGAGGCATTCACAGTGGATTTGGGAGGCTCAAAACACACCTTGCACCTTCCTCCTGTTGCTTTAACAGAGGCCTCTTCCTCACTTCTGCACCATTGTGTTAACTTTTTTTCACATTACTTACATCTTTCCCCCACACCCTTTGAATTGCAATAGATTTATTTATGTTTAAAATGCTTTTCTATCTCACACACACCCCCCCAACACAAATGATTGATTTCCTTAGGACATGTGTGCATACAGCTAAGTACATTCCCACTCTATTGCACCAAAAGAAGCCTCATCTCATCCAAGCTCCTTCTATTATTCCACCCTTTACAGAAACTCCAAGCACCCAACTGGGACCTGCTCAACCTGGCCAAGTGCAAATAAAACGTTCCCAGCACTCAAAACTCCACGAGTGAAATTCTGAAGGAAAGGAGGGAAAGGAGCCCTGAGGGGACAGTAACCCCAGCTCCTCACATCCTTTCCCATCCCACCTCTCTTCCCTTCCTCATGGATGAAGCAACTTTAGGAACAACCAAAGCCTGGATGAGCTGAGTAAGCCCTGCACAGCACTGAGCAAAAGAAACACTCATTATAACCTCTTCAGGCCACTTGAGTATCACATGACAGGGATTATTCCCTGTTTTCACATCAGTATGGCAGGCTTTGCACACATCAGCCCTGTGCTGAAGGGAAAAAGTTCCCACAAATCTGCCTTTTTATTTTTGGAAAGGGCCTGACAGCACTATCAGCTTCTATCTTTATCCCACTCTCCTGGGGAAAACCTCATTCACAGTAAGCAGAATATTTGAAGAACACCAACAAAGAAGAAAACAAAACCACTGGAATATAAAGGCAGAATTCATCCCAGCATCACAGAGGTTCTGGTGCTGGGGACAGCAGGGATGCCACAAAGCCCTAAAGCTACAGGCAGTCACTGCACCTTCTGCAGAGCTTGGGATGGAGCTTGTGGCTTCACCACAGGTTCATTTATTGGGGAGAGAAGCATGGAGCTCATCCATGGTTCCCTGCCCTTTGCACATTCCTCCCTCCCTGTTCCAAATTACAGAGTTTCTGCTCACTCAGCAGAAATTAGACTGGTTTGAGCTAAAAAAAGAAGAAAAAAAAAGGCAATTATTAACCTCTGCTTTTGCTTCTTGTGTGCCAGGTGAGAAGAACAAGAGTAGAAAGCAGAGAGGTGGAGTTGGAGAGGTACAGGAGTTTCCAGGCACCCAGCTTCCACTGCTAGCAAAGGTGTAAGCTGTAAAAGCTCTGTGCAGTTGGAGGTTCCTCTGCAAGCATCTTGAGAAAATCACTAGAAAGCTTCACCCTTATCCCAGAAATCTAATTCCACCCTTAAACTGCAGAAATATGAACCTGTCTTTAATTATAAAGGACTGTCTCTTATTAGCAGTTGGTCCTAAACCTGCCACGAACTAGAAAGGATTAAAACATTGTCTGGAGAAAAAAGAAGAAAAAAAAAGACATAATGCCCCAAGGGATTATTTGATGGTCCTGTCTTAATAGTTCATTACTGTAGCAGACTTTAGTTAAGTCTTCAGACACAGGGAAGTGTTTTAGGATTCCTCCTCTATTCCCTATGAAAGGGAACTGGAGATGCTCTCACTTTGCCAAGACCTGATTTTTCTGCCTTTTCTCCCATTTACATCCCCTCCCCACCCCGGCAGAGACAGCCCGGGCCCTCCTGGGGGGCAAGGGGACATCCGGAGGGACACAAAGGCTCCCAGGTGCTCCTGGATAATGAAAGCTTTAGCCATGGGTGCCCCCTTGTGCCTTGGTGAGTAACTCAGCACAACCCAGGGAGCCAAACAGAACCCTGGGAGGGTTTGTGTTAGAAAGGACCTTAGGAAAACTGAATATCCAATGGGGGTTTGCCTTCCTGACCAAGGCCAGGTGGGACGGGGCTTGGAGCACCCTGGTCTAGTGGAAGGTGTCCCTGCCCATGGCAGCAGGGTTGGAACTGGACGAGTTTCCAGGTCCCCCCAGCCCAAATCATTCCACAGTTCTGTGACCCAGCTGCACCACGACTGATGCATACATGGGGGTGAAGCTGAGCCGTGCCCACCCTCAGCCAGGGGCAGGACCACACCCAGGCTGTGCCTTCCTGCCTCTCTCTCAGCAGCATCCTTCAGGCTCTCTGGCATTTTGGCAGAGCTAGAGATGGATTTTTCCGCTCCCACTGCTTGGCAGCTCCTGCTGGGGGCTGTGTGTCTCTCTGCTGCTGAGGGCCACTCCTATCTCTGCTCATCTGCCCTGCTCTGAATCTCACGGCAGAAAGGGGCAGAGTGGCTCTGCATCTCTGGATCCAACAACAGTCACTTCACTGCTGAGCCTCAATCAATACTTTAATGGGCCTCATTTTCCAGCTTTTGATCAAAATGCCTTCAGAGCAGCACATCTTCAGAGGCTGCCACTGGCATTCCGAAATAAGCGGAAAGAACAAGATAACCTTTGTGAGGCTTCTCTCCCCACAATCTACAGCTGAATCTGCACCACCTCATTTTAGTTTCTCCTTAACACAGGCTGGTATGTGAGAGCTGAGCAAAGCTGGATGTGAAATGGCTCCCAGCCTCTCACTTTGCTTATTATATTTTTGGGGAGGCATGACAGTTTCTTCATCTTTGAAAAGATGAATAGATATTTTGTCTCTGGAACCCCTCCCACAGCATGCAGATTCAACATTTGAAGTCCAAGCTAAATTTAGTTGTGAACAATTACACAAGTCAAAGGGTCTGGCTTTAGGACATCAATGAAGGCATCAAAAATATAGAAACACTCTAAACCCACCAAAACTATTCTCCTGGTGTTTGAATCCCTCAATACAGACAAATCAGGGAAACAATAGCAGGGAATTTCAGGTTGTTTTGTTAATTCATTCAATATTAACCAAACAGGCTTCGTTTAAGCCATTGCTAAAAAAAATAGTATTTTTTTCAAGAGTCACCTGCAAAGATTAACTCTGTTGAATACAGATATTAAAATGCAGTTATTTCCCTCTCACTGCCAAAGTTCCTACATGTTTACATGGCTTTGGCTGCTTTAGGACTTGGCAGATCCTTACCAGGCTTCATTGCTTCGGTGCAAAAGGTGAAATGAGAAGTTTTGGGAAACTACTTTCACAATCCCATCAGTCAATACCCTACAGGATAAACTGCTTCCCCTTCAGAAACGTGGAAATGCCAATGGTAAAGATTGCCCAGTGGTTTGCACCAGGTTTGTGGCACAAAACTCTGGGTACCAGAAAGGCCCAAGTATTTTCATGTTGAACCAAAACTTTCTGATCAATTTTCAAAGTTTGCTTCAGGAAAAGATAAGAAATGAGAAAAGGTAATGCTTCAGTATTCAAAGGCTGTGGAAAACATCCTGGGTCTGTTTCAGCTTTTCCTTCTCCAGCTACAAAGCACTTAGAGCTGGGCACGATTCACAAATACCTTTGGTTGACCTAAAGTGAAAAGCTTTTAGCATGCACATAATTAATCTGGAACTCCTTGCCCAGTTCTGAAATTACACATCTCCAGAGTGATTTTTCACAGTGCAGGTGGACAAGCAGCACCTCAGGGGGGTTATTTATTACCTACACACAGGGCTCTGGACCTGCATCATCCAGAGCAGGATCATTTCCTCGGTGCTTTGGCTTCAGGTTAGGGTCAATGCCCAAGGCAAAGCTGATACCTGCAGCACCCAAAATTCACATTTATTTGCCTCTCTCCTGCTTGGTGAGGACATCAAAGCCACTCAATTGCAGGTTCTCCTTCCACAAAGGAGCTAACCACATTCTGATATTTGCTCTTGCTCCCCAGAAGAGCAACATCAGCTCAGGGGACTGGGGCATCAAAGGGGTGGCAGGATTGTTCACACATTAACAGCCGAGTACTTCGAAGCAATTTCAGAGATGTACACATGGATTTCTGCTCCTCATTAAAATTAATGAAAGGTTTGTACTCAGATGCCAGTGCTCCCTCAGAAACCTCACTCGTTATGGCTCAGATGTTGCCTCTGTCACACAAAACCTCTCAGGATGATTTACAAAGTTGTACATCAGTTAGTTATATATTTCAAGTCACAATTATTATCTAAGGTTAAATTACATACGAGGGGGGGAAGAGGAAGAAATGGCTTCAGGACAGACAGATGGAGCAGAGGCACTGAAGGGGAGTGCAGTATTTTAGGGGCTGAGGCATCAACAGCACATGGGCTTAAGAAAGCAAAGAGCACAAAACCAGCTGGACTGAGCACAGCAGAGACAGCAGGGACTCCTCAGATCCCAGTGCTCAGATTTTGTTTTAGAGTTCACAGAGCCAAAAAGGAAAAGAAACAGCAGCAGGAGTAGTGCAGCCAGCCTCTCACACTCAGGCACAGAAAGGGCATCTCCAAAGATTTCTATGAACCTCGTATTTTACACACACACGGGACCCATTCCTCCCCTCATATGATCACATTCTCACAGCAATCATTTCTCTGGCTCTGTTGCCAAAAGCTTCTGCTTCTCACCAGGCTCCTGCTCCCAGCAGAGGGGAATGGGAGTGAAATGAATCCTGAGCAGAGTCAGGCTCCAAAGATTGCCATTACCTAATCTTGCACCATTACACAAATGCATTTGCTAGGAATATTCCAAGAGGGAATGATGTTTTGGGAAAGGCTTACAACAGTTTGCAGTGTTCCTGTCCCCACCACGAACACACTGCCTTCATCCATGGTGGAATCAACTTTGCACTCCTACATGGAAAAGACGGGGAATTACAGTGAACCTCAGAAATGCTGAGGAAAAATTCCTTCAAGCTCTGAAAAGACAGGCTTACTATGTTATTACAATTCCCTGGAAATTGCTGCGTAGTCATCACTAGAGCATAAAATTTCATCAGAAGCCTCTGAAACATTCCTGCATATGGATTCCAGGAGGAGCTTAAAAAGAGCCTCATATGCACAGAGGATCATAACAAACCTCTTGTCCATCTACAGCACCAGAGTGTGCATCTGGCAACACAGAACTTTTTGACTGCAGCCACCCACTAAATGGATTTTTGATTAGCCACGTTGTTTCAACCAACCACAAACCTTTACAGCAAACCCTGGGCTGCCAGGCAAAGGGTCAGTCCCAAGGCTCAGCCCAGTGTCACAAAATTCTTCCACTGGTTTTGGGCTGAAGTTCAAGTGAGCCTCTAGATGGGGAGATGGGTTTCAGCTTAGAATTGGCAACCCTGCCTGATTTTATCAAAAGTCTCATGATGTTGGCATATTGCTTAAAACCCCAGCTCTTGGGATCTTGTGCAAGAAATTTGACTTCTGCTTCAAAACCCCAAAACCTCTCCTCATATGTAAGTGTCCTGCAGACCTGAGTTCTGCAGAGTTATCCTTCAGAAGCCAGAGGAAAGAATGTTACATGACGTATCATTTAAGTGTTCTTGGTTTTGGGAAAGGTATTGATGACTTTATTTAAACATCTGGTATTAATAGTGTGCCTCTGGAATCATTACATGAAAATTTTCTTTCAAAACCCTGACTTTAACTTGTTTGCTTTGAAATTCTGGATATATTAATGCAAAGGAGAGAAAGGGAAATGAAACAGCGGCAAACATTCAAATATTTTTAAAGGCAGAATGAACTATTTCCTCTCTCAAACAAACTGCTTCACTTATTTTGCTGTGGGTTGAGATACTCCTGACTGACCTACAGCCTCCAGAATGTGATAAGTGGAGCAGGACCTTGGAGTAAATCAACTCAAAGTCCTAGTCAATGATCTGCTTTAAAGCTGCAGACTGACTCCAAATAATCCCACAAAATCTGCACCAGCCACCATAGCTGAAGCCAATTTATGAACAGTGACTATAATTTAGGGCCCAACAGAGCTGTACCTGTGAGCTCTCTCTGGCTTCTCCAACAGCATTTACTTTCCAGCACTGGTTTTATCTTTCCCTTTTCATCCTTCCCCATCTGCCCCTCCCTCCTCGCACAGTGGTTCTTTCATCTGCTCTCAATAGGTGCTGCTCTACGTAATTAATTGAGTACTTAACAAGTGCACTTTCTAATTAAAGTAAATAAGCCTGTACTGGGAACAGTGGCTCAGTGTTACCCAGCCCTCCTTCTTCAGGAACAGGATATTATGGGCTCCACCTCCTCAATGGCAAATGAATGTATTAAACTAATAGAGCAGAAGCAAAAAAACCCAACAAAAAATAGAGTCGCTTCGAGCATCATTTAGAAAAATGATTCTAAACCAAAGCAATTTCCAGCCTCGAGTCTCTGCACTCAGTGAGATCGATATGATTTGGCAGAGAATCAGGCTTTGGGAGGAGGGAAAACAAAAAGCCATAGATCTCATTTTCAACCCCAAACTCCCATTTGGTGCTTCCAGTGCTCCTGGATGGATTGGGAGGAGGCTGGAGAAGAGGCTGGGGAACAGAGTCACAGTGGGATATTTCTGTTACCTCCTGTGGTGCCTAAATGACTAAATGTGTCCCAAAATAACACCCAATATTAGGACTTTCCTCCTTCTTTAGGGTTGCTTCTGTGCCATGAATCCGAGGAGAAAATTTGTAGGGGTTGTTTGGAAAATTCCCATCTGTCCTCACCCTTGGTCTGGGTCTGAAGTTTTATGTGGGTCTCCACCTCTGTTGTTAAACTCGTGATGATATCCTTAATGTACAAATGACTCAAAACAGATGCATTTAAAAGCAAACTGGTTACTAATCCCACCACTTCCTCTAGGCTAAGCAGGGACATTCACTGTCTCTTCTATGGAATAGGTCAGACTGTGGAAGCATTTGCAAGAAGTTGTGCTCAGCTGACAGAGGAGGTCTGAAGCAAGAGAGAACAGGGAGGTCAAACACAGCAGGCAATGTTCTGGCTGGCAGGAAAAGCACTTTTTCTTATCCCCCCCCTCCAGTGTAACCAGGGAAAAGCAGCAACAGGAGTTTGGGGATGGTGGTGGCACCCACTTGAAGGCACCATCTGCAATTCCAGCCTGTGAAAACCCAGGCAAAAGGTAGATTTCCAAGCCAAATCAAGTTAGAGACCTTCTTCTTCTATTACTGAAGGCCTTTCTGTAGCAGTATGGACGAAACCAAAATCCTGAGGATTTCACAGTATTCTATAAATGGTCAAAAGTGCTTCCAAATCAGCATTTGAATTTTTGTCAATTTGTTTCCACAGATGGGCTGGGAGCAGAACTGTGTTAGTTTAGGCCTGAAGTACCTGAGGCTCATTAAGTCAAAGGAAAGCTTTGTGTCCTGGATTTTGGATGAGCCAAGGTTTCAATAGCCTGGACAGGAAGAAGTAATGGGAAAGAGGGAATAGAGGTGTATGGGGCAATGAGGAATGTGAAAAGAACTGCATTTTGCATGAAATTATTCTCTCCTTCTTGTAAGCTCTGGCTTTGAGTAGTTAGTCCAGAAATAAAGATTTGTTTGTGTTCTTCACACTGTCTCCCTGTTGTGGAGACCAGACAGAAAGCCAAACAAAATTGTGCTCTCCTCACTGCATTTCCTTCAGCCATAAACACCTTCATTTATGTATATTAAAAAAAAAAAAAAGGCAAACAAAAAAGCCAGTAAAGTGCAGTTTAAATCTTATTTAGCTATATGCAAAAATCAGCCAGAGCCCAGGCAGAACAGTTGGGCAGATCCTGGCTTCAAGCCCTAGTTTTTAATATTAATTTTCTCTCAAAATTCTTATTTGCTTTGGTTTCGCAAAAAAAGTCGGAAAAGGAGAATTCTCAAAACTTGCTTGGAGTTTGGACCAGCACAGCTGTCAGAGCTCATTTGCTTGCCAGCCAGAGCCCTTGGTATAACTCCTTCCCCCACATATGCCACATGGCCTGGGCATTGCTAGCAACAGTTGGCAGCACAGATGTGTCCACTAAAATAAAAACAAATTTTAAATATTGTTTTTTAAGGAATCAGGAATTATTTTCTCTGCCTGAGCCTCCTGGTCACACTCAGTTCTCCAGGGGGAAGCTGCTGTTTTCCAGCAGCTCCAAAGCCTCAAGTTACCCCCTCAAATAGAAATCCACTTGCCTTTCCTAGAATTAAAGCCAACGGAGAAACAACAGCTCTGCTCCAGCCTGACATCCTGAGCCATGAGAGGCAGGGAGGGCTGGAGGAGGGCTGGAGCAGAGTTACACTCAAGAGTAGTGACCAGCAGCTCCACAAACCCACTGCCCTGTGTTACTGTGCTAGCCCTGCAAGCAGGACATGAAAAGCATCATCTGAGCTGCATTATGTTATTAATTTGGCTAAAGGCCATCACCTTCTCCAGACTCCATTAAAACAACCATTTCCTACCAAAACAGCCTCTCTCCTGCCCAGCCAAATCATAAAAGCAGTTGGGTTTGGGGATGTGGAGGAGAAAAGGGCCCCCAGGTTTTTTTCCAGTTTTTTTTAGGCCTGTGGAAACTTAAGAGAGCTCACACACAAAAGTGATGAAAGTCCAAAGGGCCGCAGGGTCTGGTGCTTGTTTTTGTTCCCTCCCTGCCAAGGCAGCAGCAGTTGCCTGTTCTTTCCTTCGTGCCTGGCACTGGCAGGGCCAGCCTCTGCTCTTGGTACCACCACAGGCCCTTGGCACCCACTTGCAGGTCTGCTGTCCTGAGCTGATCCTTTTATTCCATGGCACTCACCTCAGATGGATTTCAGCTGGCTTGGTGGCCTTGCTGTTAAAATAAAAACCAGGATGAATCACCTCCAGTTTATATACGGAGAGAGTCACAAGCTTGCTGCTCCTGTTAGCCACTGTTTGTCCCACATGCCAAAATATCCACCCTTTTCTGGGCATTTCAGCCACCAGAGCCACCAAAAAAAACCCTCTCCTTCAACAGGGTGGGTGTTTTCAAAGTTTATTTTAGCCCTTAAATAAAATAATCCTGACTTCTCCCTGTCGACTTGCTCCTGAGAGCAGCCTCCTCACACTAATTTTATTATTCATTTCCAAGTTCTGTTCCTTTGGAAGTCTTTTCTGTTCATTTAATGCTGAAGCAAAAACCCTTGGGTTATTTTTATTCTGTAAACACCAATATTTGCTCTTTCAGTGACCTAAAGAGTAAGGATGCTCTTCAGTGAAAAGAAGGTCAGGAGGGATGGGAACTTGAGATAGACTTCGGATTGTGCTAAGACCTCCTCACCAAACCCAGCAGAACAGGAGCCTCATTTTGTTATTTGTATTTAAAGCCTGTCAAAGTCTTTGTGTAAGCCTGATGCTGTTCTCCAGGCAGTTATTCCTGCTGCCACTGAAACAGAGTTGTGTGATCATATGGAAATATGACATTGAGGTCTCACTCAACACCCCCAAGAGTTTCATTGTCAGAGCCAGAACTTTCCAGCAAATCCCTCAGCAGCAGAAATACAGATTTGCTCTGCTAACAGTGAGGCTTGAGCTGGTAGAAGAAAAGAGGATTATCAGTAAGATGTCAACAAAGCCACTGCATTGAACTGTGACACCTGGCCAGGACCCAGCAAAGGTGAGAAGGTGGCAGAATAGGTAGAATGGAGAGAACATGTGAAAGAAATGCTGTGAGCTCAATGCAGGCAACATTCACAGGACCCTTCCCACCACATTAAACTGCTATTGATGCACCTGAGGTGTCAGATCCAGTACACAGACTGACTAGAGCTTGATAGCATCAACACAGGCCTGACAATCAGAGGTGCCCTGGCAAAAATGCAGTCAGAGGGAGCAGGGTGCAGCCCCTCAGTGAAACTCAACATGCAGTTAAACTGTGCAACCCACTGCTGTGGGATAGCTTGGAAAGCAATTGGAAAAATCTGTCCATGGGTGTTAAATAAAAAAGGTGCCATCACAAAAAAACCAAAAAACCAAAAAGCCCTAGACTGAAGTCACTGGAGAAAAACCAACATGTAGGAAAACTCTGTGCTGGTTGTCACCCCCTGGCTGGGGACAGGGCCATGAGACTGGGCAGATTTACACTCTGAGGGCTCCTTCACCCTCAGGGTCTCTGAGCCAGGGACAGGCACTGCCTTCATTCCAAATCAGCATTGCTGATTTTCCTGGACAAGGTTAAGGTCAATGCACAGCTTTGTGCTCCTGCCACGGGGAAACCAGGGCTTTGCCTGCATGGGGAGTGCAAAGCACAGGGGTGATAGAGAGGGAGCAGTGCCAGGCAGGAGCAGAATCACCATAAACACGGGATTTGCACATCATCTGTTAAAGCTTTCTGGGCAGGGACCATCCTGCTGGCACAGGGACATCAGCTACAGGACACGTGTGTGCCTTTGACTGTAAACAGACAAGTCTAGAAGTTTCAGTTTGTTTGTTGTTGTTTGGGGTTTGTTTTTTTTTATTTTTTACAGGCCTGCACTTGTTTTCTTCTTGTCCGAGCTAACAAGATCTGTCCCCAAAGAGTGAGAGAAATAAATCTCTTTTCATGTAATGTGAACACACAGACAAACCCCAAACCCTTGAACGGGGCTTGTAGAGAGTCCTAGAAAGCCACAGGATGCAAAGGAGACAGGAGGGTTACACCTGTTTGGCACCTGAGGAAAGTGAACATCAGGTGCTGGAGCACCAGGGATGGGTGTCTGATACAGATTAGGAAGCAGATTACTGTCCCCACAAAAAAATAAAACAAAAAAAAAACCCCAACAAAACAAAACCAAACAAAAAAACCCACAAAAAAAAAAAAAAACACAAAAAACCAAAAACAACCAAAAACCAAGCACCACAAAAAACTGTGAAGGAACAGACCCCTTGGGCTGTGATCCTCCTGGATCACAAAACATGTCACTAAACCCTGGCCAAGGAGATTGGGCACCTCTGTGCTCCCACTGCAGGACCTATTATTCTCCCCAAAAGAAGCAAAAAGCATCTCAGATTGATTCTCCTCTCCCCAGAGTAAGGATTTACACACATTAGGGATGAAAAAGGCTTGTTACAAATGCCAAGCTGCTGTCTCTGGCTGCCTTGACATCCCTGCCTCCCCAAGTGTGCTCTTTCCAAGCAGTTTACCTGGCTGGTCCAAGCTCCTTTCTTCCAACAGCACAACAAGCAGCCTTGGACACTCAAGGAGGTGAGTGACATGAACCCAAACTATTAAACAGCATTTTTAAGGCAGCAAATGAGCCAGCACAGCCATCTCCCACGAGGGAGAAAAAGGGAAAGGTTTGAATTCAAGGTCTTGCAAGAAGATGTGAGCCCATCAAGAGATGGAGGATTTTTGGATGTGTTTCACCACAGCACAAGAGTTTAGGGCAGTGTTTGGATTTGTCCCAGTCACCCCCTTTTCCTACTCCTGTACAGCCAAGAGGAGGATTGGTGCTCTGGTGTTTTGTGCACCCCACTGCAGAGCTCAGACCCCAAGGACCAATCTCCTCTTCAGGCAGTAATTTCCCAAGTGCCCTTCCTGGCCTGTTCTTTCTAATCCTCTACTTCTCAGAAACCTTTAAATATATATTTTAAATTCCAACCAGATTCTCGGACTTGGCAGATAAACTATGGGTCCCATAAGAGTTTTATTTTCTTTGAAAGCCTTGAATGAAGCCTTTATAAAAAACTTCATTAATATTGCTACCTATATGTCTGCTCCCCACTTCCTGCACAAATCCAAACAGATTCTCCACACAGAAAGACTTTTGAAATTCGCATATTTACTTCCCCCAAACAGCGAGAGTGTTACTGAGGAGCTTGTGGTAGAGTCAGGCCACATGTGCCTTGTCCTGCTGGAGTTTAAAAAGATGAAGCCTTCTATTCATTGGAGATGAAAAAAGTAGATGCAAGAGGGGAGGACATAAAGCTGGGGAGATTAGGGCTCTGGACTCCTGTGCCCTGGCTCCGTGCCTTTGGCACAATTTGGCCCATTTTTGCTATTAGGTTGTGTGACAGTGAAGAGTCATTACAGCTCATGCAGTACAGTGTGTACAAGGGTGTTGAAGCTGCTTTTGCCAAACCAGTCAAAATTAGTAAAGAAGCTGTTTCAAAAGTAGCACAGACTTTTTTTTTTTTTTTTGGTTGTGGCTTTTTTTTTTATTAAATCCAAACCACCAACACCACCCCACCCTCCCCAAATTATTTTGCTTTACCCATCAAGGTTCAACCATTCCCTCAAGAAACTGTGTCCCCCAAACAAGTCCTGCTCCCAGTCTAATCAGAGGGTGCAGGACCCTCAGCTAAAAAAGGGGTTGGCAACAACTGGGATGCAGAGGGCAACAGGAATCCAACAGCTCATAGCATTTCTGTTTCTAAAAGCCAGCTTCTTCCAGGTGCATTAGCAAAGTTTGAGCAGCAGCAGGATTAACTAATCCTGCAGCAAAGGGCACACACTGGGTAGAGATGGGCAGAGAGCAGGGCAGGCACCTGGGACAGCCCCAGTTCTCCACTACATCTTCAATTTCCATTTTCCCATTCAAGGCCAAAAGACACGTAACCCTTCTTGAAAAGCTGCAGCCTACATGCCATGACATGCAAGTAATCCCTCTGAAGACTACTTGAGTCTAAAATTTACTTGAGTTTAAAATTATTCATGCTTGTAAATAGATCTCAGGCAAGGCACTTGGTACCAGAGGGACTGGGAAATGTTTCAGAGCTTCACATCCCCTCCTCAGTGCAGAGTGGTCTGTGGGGCTGGCAGCCAAGTGTGCACACACCTAGGACACACAGCAACCCCAGAGCTCCTTGTACAGAGTTAGAGCCAGCAGGATTCAAGGAGGGGACCCTCAGCTGGGCACCAAACCTCCCACACCTCGGAATGACTTAGTGGTGTCATTTCCTTTGGCCAGACTCTGACTGATGGCTTTAGAAATTCTCCTTTGACACAAGCTGCCCAGATGTTTGAACCCTTGAGCAGAGAGCAAGGCTCATTACTGGCCAGGTATCAGAAAAAGGAGCACAGACCTCACCCTCAAACAGGACTAAAAAGGGGAGATGCTTTGGGTATCTCAGTAGGACTTGTCCTTGCTAAAACAAACAGCTTGTTTTAAACTGGGCTTTTTAAAATTAAAATGCTGCAAGCAAAGGAAAACAAAATGGGAAAGAAAATCCATTTGAACTTCTTCAGTTGGAATTTAGATTTCTGATTAAGGGTTGTGTGATCTTCCCTTCCAAAGGAACACCAGAAAATTCTGAACAAAACACGAAATATCTCACAGGAAGTTGAATCAGTTACTCAAAATCCCTCTGCTCCTGCCCAGGCAGCATTCCCAGCACAAAACCACCCCCAACACCACTGCTGGGGGCTCCCAGGATCCAAACACAGGGAAGTGCTCTGGGGAACAGACACAGACACTGTTGGAGAACAGTGAGAGCACCAAACATCACAGAAGAACTGAAATATTCTGGATTGGAGTTTTCCTTAAAAAAACCCCCGAGTTCCTATTGGAAGGAGAACGTTTTCCAAGCAGCTCCTTTTAAATTATTTGTCAGGGATAGTTACAGCCCACCCCAGCTCGTTTGGCACAAATAATCCAAATCAGAATTGCATCAGATTTTGGCTGCAGGAGGGAGAGATGGGGTAGCTGTTTCAACTCCAGGCTGGGAGAGCTCTCTCCCACCCTCTTATACCCCAGTGCTTCAGGCAAGCTGCCCTTCAGTGGAGCAGACCCTGCTCTGTGCCCCAGGGCAGGGCAGATGCTGCTCTGGGCACAGCTGGCACCTCACCAGAAAGCCACAGCAAAGCCAATCCCATCCCTCACACTTTCCTGGTTCTCAGTGACACTTTTTTTTTCATGATGCACTTCCCCAGGTGGGTTGGGAAGGTGTTTTCTTGGCACCTGGAAGGCAGTTTGACCCCTCTGAGATAGGAAACCCACAGGATTACTGTGAAATAGTTTGGAAATTGCCCTGAAAAACTTTTCTTCCATAAAGTTCTCTGTGTTAGGAACTACCTTGGAAGGAGCTGAGCACCTCATAGGACTCAAAGTCCTTCCTGGGGCAGAGATTCCATCAGGAGGAGCCCCTGTATCACAGTACCACCACACCTGCCTGTGCTGAAACCCAACATTTCCAACTGGAAATAACACATTAAATTTGAACTACTGCAGCTGTGGATAAGAATTCAGTTTTAATGGGAACCCACTGTGAGGGGAGAGAAAACTCTAGCACTGGCTGGTTCTTTGAAAGGAACAAAGGCCAGCAATATCTCAGCAGAGAGTATGGGAAGGGTAAATATCCATGTGCAGCACAGCCAAGGACTGTTGTCTAAAAATCCTTTACAGAACAAATGAAAGGTTGAAACCTTAAGAAGTTTGAGGCTGGTGGGTTTTTTTTTTTTCTATTTTAAAGGAACAAACATCTGTGGGAAGTATTTATGAGACACATAATGCACCTCACACAGTACCCTAAGGGCCATCTTTAGAGTGGAAATAAAGCTTCCCTACTCAGAGTTTGTTAACATTGCCACAGGAATCAGATGCAAACACAAAAGCTCACTTGTTTTGTAACGACTGGCCGAGATAAGTGTCCCTTATCAGCAATACTGTTTGCTTTTGGAAAGGAAGGGGCTCTGTGTGTACAAGCAGGGGATGGAAGTCAATGAAAACAGAAGGCTGGAGAGGTCTGAATGGGTATTTTGTACTGTAATTCTAGCTTGGGGCTGCTTTTTTGGGTGTGGAAATATCAAACACTGACCTCCCACTGATGGTCCTTGGCAGTGGGATAAGTTACCCATTTATTTTTGCTCAGCCACAAAGCTGCTGTGTAACATGGCAAGGTCCTTCCCCAAGTTCCACAGGGCAGATACATCTCCCAGCACACCCAGCTCCACTCCAGCCCTCCACTGTCCCTGCTCAAAATATCACCCAGCTCCTGCCCACAGCCAGGGAACCCCCACAGCAGCTCTGCTCAGGCAGCTCTTTCAGTCTGGGAAGAAAAGAAGATTTGTGCAGAAGAAATGTGAGGCCTTTGGTGGTGGACCTGGGGGCTTTTCTGCTTCTGACCCAGAAACCCAAAATGCACCAAAGCTGGACTGAACTGCATGAAAGCATCACAAGCACAGGAGAAGGGTGGGCAGGAACTTCTCTTTCTGAATAGTCACAACATTCTTTTAAACAAGGAGAAAAGGGTCTGCAGAGATCATCTCTGAGATTTGCTCAGCAGGAAGGTGTCCACGGACAATTTTGGAATCCATAAGGAGCTTAACCTTGGCCTTGGAGCCACATTGACACCTGAGAGTGAACTGTTATAGGCTGATGATATCTGAATGAAGTGAGGACCTACAGGGAAGTGCTGGGCAGAGCAAAGAAGCTCTGGAGCAGAGCAAACTCAGAAACTAACACATGGCATCAAGATTCAGGATAATTAAAGTAGAACCACAACAGTGGGGAGTTCTGATCAGAAAAGGAATAAACTTGGCATCTCTGCTCTCAGGAGAGCATTTCAGACCTTTCTGCTGCAACAGGAGGTTCAACCCAATCAATCACCATCTCTCTTAAGACACCACAAAACCAACACTTCTGACATTCCAGAGACCATCAGGGCACACTCAAGCAGCAGCACAACTTTGGGATGTGCTATCACCAGATCACAAGAACTTTTCCCTCTGCCCACATATCAGTTTGTCCCCCAGTAATTGCATTGGCAGGTCTGCGTGTTGGAGTTGCAGCACAGTCCGGGTAGAAAAGCAGGGCATCCATCAGCAGGATGCATCAGAAACCCTGTGTCAACAGCCCATGGCAGACAGGGCAGAGACTCCCTGGTTCCCAGGCACAGGCTGTGCAGGGTCACATGCTGCTCCTCAGACAGAGGGAGGCTGAAAAGTCTGGATTAACTGAAAGGAAAACAGCCCTGATAACCATCAGTGTATCAGTGAGCACTGCATTCCCCCACTGGCCTCACAGCACAGAGAGGAAAGGGTGCAAGGAGAGAGGGAGCTTTCACTGCTGTCTTGTCAGGCACCAGAAGCCAGCAGACTGAAGGAATGGCTGTGCTGTCATCTCCCACAGCCAAGGCTCTGTGCATAATTGGCCAAAACAGCACAGCTGAGGGTTGAAGTTTCATATTTAAGGGTACCCAGCTCAGCCCCGTTCTACCTCCAGAGTGATCCAGGCTGGAACATCCTCAGAGCAATCATGAGGACGTGATTTCTTTGACCTGTGCCAAGTACTGCTGAAAAGCCAGCCTGACACTGTGATGCATTTTTGCTTCTCCATTTCTAATTCAGACACAAATACCTACACAGACTCTGTTCCATAAACAAGTCTGGAACTAGACAGGGGGGATCAAGGGATTTTGTGGGATGCAGATGATACAGCCAAGGAATGCTCTAACACCATCCATCAGAGACAAAAATTAAAAAGGCAGGTTCAAGGAAAGACATCCACCAGGGAAGCACTCATAGGCAAAGAGTGGCTTTGAACTTGAAGTTATTTGTCACTTCAAAACACTTTCTCTGCTTCTGTTGTGGATTTGGCACTTTGCTTGCCACCAGAAGGTCACCATGAAATAATTGGCTGTTAGTAAGCAAATGCCAGCTCCCTGAGACTGGGATACTCCTACTCTAGCAGGCTCCTGTCAAAAGATTGGCAGCCAGGGGAAGAATTAGAGCAACCCAAAGCCCTCGTGATCCCATCCACAACAGCCAGCTGTGTGCTGCAGAGCAGTCACCTGCTATGGCAGAGACAGGAGATGAGGAAGCTCTGAGACAAAAGCAGGGAGGGCTCTTCATCAACTGCTGCATGGAGAAATCCAAAACGTTGCTTTCTGCTACAAACCAGGAGCAGAAACAGAATCAGGCATTTTGGTGCAATCTCACTCCCTTCAGTGTGAATTTGATCATACAGTTTTTAATGTATGTATAAAGGGGTCCTAAAATCCAGACAAAGCACCACTGCACTGCTCTTGACCTCCCTGGAGCCTGGAAAGTTCTTCTTACCTCCAGTCTGGCAATATCCTGAGAGCAATGAGTAATTTGGAAAAATGAACTTCTGCCACGCACATTACCACAATCTGCATCATACTTGATTGATTACAAGGACATCAAGCACTAAAAATGTCAAAACCCTTACCTACATCACCATCATCTACAACTTCTCCCCATCCACACACCCTCCTGCCTTATCACTGAAACAAACTCGTTTGATTTAACAGGTTTAATTTCTGACCAAGCCTTGTTACCCCTCAGGCAGCCATCAGCCAGTCCCTTGCTCCAGAAGCCAGAGAGGAGTTACTCTGCTCTGCAGCTCCTGATTTCTTCCCCCCCTACACTTCTTAAAGCAGAGTTTGCTCTTTCAGTTCTGAGTGACATCACTTATCCCCAGGAGCCGAGAGCAAACTGGTGCTCTGGGTATTCAGGGTGAATTTTATCCTGGCCAGTTATCCAAGCACCTCTACTGTGAGCCCACACCATCAATGCCTGCAGAGCAGTCACTAGAATATCGAGCAGGTTTGGATGGACATGCTGAAAACATGGAATGTTCTAGCCCCTTTTGCCATGCAGCTGGGAGAGGATGGCTGCCTGATCAGCCTCCTTCACAATGATTCTTCCTTCCACTGGCGCTTTTTTTTTTTTTTTTTTTGAAGGTATGCCTATTTGTTTGATCTCATTTCTACCTTTTTTTCTCTTTGTCCTTCCTTTTTGATCCTCAGGGCACTGAGCAGCTCCCAGCTCAGCTGAGCTGATCTCTTTTTACACTCCCTCTGTCTCCTTTCATCGGGACAATTTGTGCTCATGTCCCTCATAAGCCAGTCTTTCCCACATTACAGCAATCAACTGATCTGAGAGAAACAAGACAAAACCCACTGTGTTCTGGGAGCCTTGTGAAGATACTGGAGGCCATATGTTCCCATCCCCAAATGGAATGTAACTTATGCTTTCCATCACAACTTGCTGCTATAGGAGCCTCTTTTATCCAGCTTAAAACCAAGTTGGTGAAGCCTCTCAGCTGCCAACTAGGAGGCCAGCATCCCTCAGCTGGAAAAAGGGTGTGGTCTGTGGTCAGGGAGGAGCAGCCAGGACATGCCATCCCCACGACCCACATATCCTGCTCAAACCACAGCCACTCATGCAGAAGCAGCCTCCTCCTGGGCCACAAAGGTACTTGGGGCCTGGTGCCATGGAGCCACGCTGTGCATGTGGCACTCTGTGTGTCTGCATCGCACAGCCTGCCATCCCTGCATCTGTGCTCTCTCTGCCAGCCGTGTTTTGGAAACCCAGTGACAGCCCCAGCAGGCTGGTGTCACTCTGCTTTTGCACTGTGTGCCAATCCCCTGCTGATGGACACCCAGTGACCCAAGCCTGGTCCCCATCCATGCCTGGGGGAAAGCCAGCACCAGAGCCACACTCCTCCCACTTCACCAGCCCACTCCTGTATTGGGTCTGAGCCCAAACCCACCATGAGGGGAATGGCAGTCCATAATCACTTCCATCAGCATTTGTTCTTTACCATCTTATCACACTGTGCAACACATCAAGCAATTTTAGGTTTCTTCACCTGCTGCTGATTTCCCATTTATATTTTCTGGAACACAGAGCCTTCTATCCAGCCTTACTCCAGTTAAAAAACTCTTCACCTCTCTCCTCACACTCTGTAAAGCCTCCACTCTGTAAAACAGGTCTTTGATTGCTGTGCTCCACCAGCTTCCCACCCTCCTGCCAGCACCCCAGCTCACCTGGCTCTCTCCCTGCTGCCAGGCTCGACCCAAGGGCAGTCACTGTGTGGGGTTTGCCATTTCTAGAACGTGGCCTCCTGCATTCCCCACCCTGCCCAAATCCCCATCCCCACCCTGCCAAATCCCTGCTCAGGTCCCCGTGTTGGCTCATCCTCCCAGGGCTGCATCTGCCTCTGCTCTGGCCTTGGCTGAGGTTTTGCCTCGGCTCATGTGTGCCTGGAACAGCACTGGGATGATTTTGTTTTAAATCTGTTTGCTTTCCCCCCAGTAATTCTCTCTTTTCTTTTATCCTTTGATTTCCTCTTCAGCACCCAAGGCAAAGCCACTTCCCTGCACCCACAAGGACCCTTCAGGGCGAGGACCCCACCACAAACAGCAGCAGAGTGCACCCCTCTCCTCCCTCAGAGCTCTTCCAACTCTTTCCTCTCTGGCATCTCAAAGGAAATCCCCCCCAAACAGCCAGGCTGCTGCTGTGCCAAGGCCACTGCTGCTCCTGAAAGCCACAGTTTGCTCTTGGTCCCTGTGCCCACCTGGGGCCCTGCCCCTGCAGCAGCACAGCTGATGGGCTGCGTGTCAGGGAGGCTCCTGCATCCAAACAAACCCCAGCTCCTTCCACCTCCCTCCTAAAGGAAAAAAAATCATCCTTTGCAATTGCTTTTTATGAGACCAGCTTTTACAGACCCTCCAGCTCTCATTATGGAAAATAAGTGGAAACTCCTGGCAGGGGATTATATTCTTTGGGGTTCTTTTTTTTTTTTTCTTTAATATATACAAGCAAAAGCGTATATTATGCACTGCCTACGTTGGCTTTGCCAACAAAATTTGCTGATGCTTGCAAAAACTATAGGATAGTTGTCCAAATTTGCCTGCCACTTGCTACCCATAGACAGTCATGAATTGTCCCTCTTGCTGACAAGTTAATGTTGCATCATAAACTGCAAGTTTTGTTGCTATAACACATGACTGAATTCAATATGTCAGGAAAATGATTAATTGCCCCAGAGATTTAGATCTTTAAAAATAGCAGAAATTCAAAAGCCCAATGTTCTTTATCCTAATGCTGGTAGAATTTACATCATGGTTAATAAATAACAGGCCTCCTTCAGAAATTAGGTCATTAGATTATTCTATTTGCAAACATAAAAATTCAATCAGATGGAACTGGTAATATCTGGGATATATTGATGAGACTGCTGTGACATCTCAAAAGCTTATGGGGATTATTTCAAGGAAATCTCAGTCTGACTTTCAAGTGTTTGCAAGTTTAGGTGCTCCAGTATTGGGGTAAGAATAAAAAAACCCAGTTCTTTGCAGCAACATGCTCCAGTATTGGGTAAGATTAAAGAAAAAAAAACAACCCAGTTCTTTGCAGCAACTCAGAAATTTATATCTATTGTATCCCAAAAAAGTGGTGTATGTTGTCACAAGGGGCAGACACTGACCTGTGACAGCGACAGGAGCCAGGGAAGGGCTAGAGCTGTGCCAGGAAAGGTTTAGGTTGAATATTAGGAAGAGATTCTCCCCCAGAGGGTGCTGGCACTGCCCAGGCTCCCCAGGGAATGGGCACGGCCCCGAGGCTGCCAGAGCTCCAGGAGCCTTTGGACAGCACTGCCAGGGATGCCCAGGGTGGGGTTGTTGGGGGGTCTGTGCAGGGACAGGGGCTGGGCTGGGTGATCCTTGGGGTCCCTTCCCACTCAGGATGTTCCATGATCGATAAAAACAGAACATGTGCTTTCAGCATTGGGAGCTGCAGCTGCAGGAGGTTCTTCCAAGCCCTGCCTGCACTGTCCAGTCCCATTGTGACAATTTGCTCTGAACTCACGTATTCTCCAGGCATTTCACTGCTTTTTGTGGAGCTGGGATGCATGAGACCATAACCAAAGGACCCAATTCCAGGGTGACACATGACATTAAGCACTCTGGTGCTCCTCTGCTGAGAGTGTCCATGCAGCAACACCAAAAGACCCAGCTTCTCTCCACCAAAACCACTGCACAGGAATGGGGTTATTGCACCAAACCCAAGGGACTTGCCCATCCCAAAGATGATGCTCTTTCTCCAGTGCATCCACAGCCATCACAGATGGCCTCTGCCAGGGCTTGACAGCAAATCTGCAGAGGGAACTGCTTCTGGTGGGGTGCTCGGGCAAACCCAGAGACGGGCAGGAAGGGGCCACATTTCCCTTCCTGAGGCAACCCTGACCATTTTCACATACCTCTCCTGCACAGAGCAGCCTTCCCAGACCCAGCACCCCACCAAGAGCCTGGGAAGAGCTGCTGTTGCCAGGAGGCACATGGAAAAATAGAAGCCAATTATAAGTGATGGCTGGGCTGACAGTGAGCACTTTTAATACAGCTGCCACACACGAATGCCAATACACTGGGCTGAATCCCTTTCTCATCAGCCCTTTGTAAGCTGCAGGCTGCCAAGGGGAGCACGGCCCCCAGCAGGACAGAGCCTGACCTCAGGGCTGCCTTCCCGGGGTGTGGGATGAGGGAATCTGTGCTCTGAGGCTGCAGGAAGCAGATGTGGATAAAATCCACTGGGACATTACCAGTTTGTTAAGCCAGTACCTGCGTCTGCTTCGTTTCTCAGAAGTCCTGGCAATGCAGGAAGAATCAATATTTCCCCAGTGCTGGAGGATGCCTGGAATCAGAACAGGCTGCTTTTACCCAGAGCACACCTATTCCCAAGAGCTGCAGGGAAATTTGGCACATAAATGCAACTGATTGAATGGCTTTGTCCTAATGCAGACCTGGGGTCACACTGGGGGGAGGAGAGGGGAACCCCCTGGGGCCTGCAGGGAGACCCTGTCCCCTGCAAAGGGACACAGCAGCCCGAGGGGGCTCCAGAGGGGAGCTGACCACAAGGCTCTCCATCCCTCTGCTCCTGCCCTGGGGCTCTGACAGCAGCCACCAACACCAGCCTTGGGGTTAAACAACACATCTGTCAGTCTGTGCTCTCACAGCACTCCAGAAAACACGACACACCAGCTCTCAGGACAGAGGGCTCTTTCCTATTTTCTCTTTAAATGCCTTCCTGCTTCTCTTGGGGCACAGGAAGGTTGGTAAATAGAGCCCATGCTAGCACAGAAACACAAGCCTGGCCTGTACCTGGGTTGTTTTTTTAGAAAATGTTCTCCACTGAGGCTTTTCTGTTCCCTCCAGTCTCCACACCGGGACCCCAAGCTTTGGCCAAGCCTCTGCTCCTAACACTTTTTTGTTTTCTTTAATGGACTGAGAGGTCCTTTCATAAAGTTCACTTGAGGAAAACACATTCATCCAGGGTCCAAGCAGGATTTCAGCTCAGCCCCTTACTCACATCAACAGTGACCCCATCTCATGACAATGTCCTGGCCTTGAAGAGCCACATCCATGCACAAAAACCCCTTCTGAGAAGATTTGTGCATCCATGATGCTGCAAGGACATACAGCAAGTCCCTCACCACAGCTCTCCAGGTGATGGACACCAACCTGAGGCTCTCCCTCAGCTGTCTCTGTCTGCCTGCTGCTGCTGTAGTCTTGGGGAAACACAGTATTTAAGACATCTTCCCTCCCCATTTTCAAGTCTGGGCACCTAAGTGAGAATACAAGTATCTGTTTTTGCAAGTGTCCTGTAGTTTTTTCCAAACTTAAACTGTGGAGGGCAATGTTTAAAAAATGGGTAGAAGCACTTCTGTGTCAGATTGATGTTTCAGACCTGGGTTATTCCACACAGTTTTTTGAAGGGCAAGTTCTCACTGCTGGAGGAAGGCACAATAAAGTCCAACAGTGCTTTACAGGGTGACTCATCCTGACTCAACCAACAGGTCCTGCGACTCACCCTGACCCTGGTGGATGGACCTGGCCAGACAACTTGCCCATCTCCTATGTCAGATTTCCATCACAATTTAGGATGGGCACAGAAATGAGCAACAAGACAACAAACAGATACAGAAACACCTGGAAAATAAACCCCTGGCTGCAAAACAATTCAGTAAAGTCACAAATAAGCCCAGCAGAATGAGTTGTCTTTCCTGGCTGTCCAGTCACAGCCACCTCCCAGGACATATGAAACATCACCATGGGATGGAGATGAGTTTCCCAGAAGTCTGTGTAGGAAGGGACCAGGAGTGGAGGCAGCAGAGAAAGTTTGGTGTCCCAGAGGAGCAGCCACACACCTCTCCAAAATCTGACCTTCCAGTCCTCTACAATGAGGGGGAGGCTTTAACCATTGCTAAGAAAAGCAGGCAGAGGGAAAGGGGCAGATGTAATGATCTGGGGGGGTTCCCTCCTGTGAAGATGAGTGGGCACCACAGGAATGAGAAATGAAGCTCAACACAGAGGTGGAGTCTGCCTGAAAACTGGCACAACACATCCCTGCACTGAAGGATTTCAGTTCTCACATGCTCCATTTTTTCCAACCCAACAAGATGAATTTTTCCACAGAAGCAGATGCTTTGCTTGAAAGATTTCTTTGAGCAGAAATGCCAAATTCTCCATCAGGAAACTGTTCTGATGGAAGCATTTTCAACCAGCCCCATTCGAGGTCTATTTCAGGACTGGCCTGAGTCAGTTCTTTAACTCATCGTGGGTTGTTTTTCCTGCCATTACGTACTTTTAAATGGAGAGTGTCTCTGCTTTAGCTGAGCTCCTGCTACTGTTTAGACAGGCCCTTGTTCTGAGTCAGGTCATGAGCAGGCAGCCCTGGTGTGAGCAGGGGCTGCCGGGCAACAATCACCTCCCAGCAGGGAATCCCCCTCCCAGCAGGATTGTGGCTGTGGCACAGGGATTGCTCATCCCTCTACCAAAAATCCAACAATTCCAAACCAGTTTTAAGGCATTTTTCAGCCTACTCCACCCATTTCCAGAGTGATGTCAGAAGAGTTTAAAACCATTGTCTGGTTCCACGGGGTCATTTCCACTCCCAATGCCACTGGGATGAGCTGGGAATGATTTCTTTCCCTGCTCAGCTCCAGCTCAGCATTCTGCTGCATCCAAGTTGCATCCCCTGCCCCTCCAAGTGCAGGAGGGTGAGGGTGCCAAGGAGCAGCAGATGCCACCAGGACAGCAAGGTGTGGCATCAAGCAGCTTGGGATGCTCCAACCATGCCTCCAACCTCACTTCAGTGTTTTACCACCCTTCCCAAGGAGGGCTTTGACCAAAACCCTGTGTTTTCCATTACTGGGATGGGATTTGGATAAGCTGGGCTGCAGACAGATAACAGGGCAGAGTCCCATAGCTCTGACCTGTGCTGAGAGCAGCAACCTCTGCCTTGAGCCACAAAACAGAGAAGCACCCAGCAGGAATTTCATACATTTCCATTTAGGTTGGCAAAGACCTTTAGTTCACCAGATCCAAATATCAGCCCAGCAGCACCACATCCACCAGTAAAATCCTGTCCCTAAGGGCCAAGCTTCTGGAACCTTCCCAAAGATGGCAATTCCACCCCTTCCCCGGGCAGCCTGTTCAGTGCCTGACCACCCTGTCAGTGAAACAATTTCCCCTGATATCCCAATCTAAATTTGCTCACATCAGAACATTTAATTTTGTGTAATTGCTTGTTACTCGAGAGAAGGGACTGCTCCCACCCTTGCTCGCCCCAGCTGCCTGGAAGGAGGTTCTAGCTGGAAGGTCCCTGCTCAGCCTCCAACTAAAAACCCAGTTGCCTCAGCCACTTCCCCTCAAGACTCGTGCTCCAGACCCTTCCCCAGCTCCACCTCCCTTCTTTGGAAGCACAACACTTAACAAATTTAACAAACAGCGTTTAACAAACGCCACCCAATCGCTCCCCGTTGGGGAAGCACCTGCAGCCGGCAGAGCAGCGCGGACCTCGCCGCCCCTGCCCCGCACCCGGGACCTTTCCCCGCATCTCGCATCCTCTCCCAGCAGCGAGCAGAGGATTCGTGGCCTCCGGTTGCCCTCTTGTGGTGCAGCTCAAGGCAGGCACGGCAGCAGGTTTCAATATTTACCCGCAGCTGGGAGCTCCGACCTCCGCGGCACACCTGGGAACATCAGCGCCTTTCCCCGAGGAGCCTTCTCAGACCCCTCCAAAGCACCGAGCTGTCCATCTCTGCAGCTCAGAACAACATCCTTCCCCCCTCAATGCTGGTTTTCATAGAAGCATCAAAAAAAAAAAAAAAAAAATTCTATTCGTAAGAGGATTGGATTTCCAGTAAAAACTCCAGCCAAAAAGCATTTGAAAGTTTGTGTTTGTTTGTTTTCTTTAAACAAATCAAAACAAACTCTGCTTTAGCCAAGAACTGAACCAGAAAGTTATTCTTGTCCCTCCACAAATAAGTCCTGTGGAACACTGGATCCTTTCAAACCAACAACAAAAGCTGTACCATAAATAGAGATTACTTGTTTTCACTTCTATCATTTCCATTACAAAGACACTTCATCTTTTATTGAACTAGCTCGTGGTTTAAATTAAAATTTGTTTTTAAATAGAAATATTGTTCTCTTCACTCAGTGGTGAAAGCACACCAGGGTGGGAGATCAATAGCAGTGGTGGCTGTTAGACTCCCCAGCATTTAGGAAGGTAGTTAAATTCACAGAACTGCCTGAAGCGAGTTAAATACATCTCTGCAGAGGATCTTAGACACTGGGACCTTGGAGTGTGGGGTCTCCTGAACTCAGCCTCACCTCCAGCTCTCTCTAGAAACCTACAATATCCCTGGTGCTCCAATGACACGAGGATGTGTTTGGTATTGATGGACAACCCTCAGAAAGGTCTGCACATCCCACACCTCACCCCTTCCCTCATGCCCTTCACTGGGACCACTGGGATCCACAGGATTTTTCACTCAAGCCAGTGCTGTGAGCTCCAACCAAGAAACACTGGATCAAAACCAAAAGACCTCACACATTTAATTTGACTCCATTCCTGCAGATGTTCCCAGCTAGGTGGCACAGGACCCCAAAGAACCTGGTCCGCTGGGAGGTGTCCTTGCCTGTGGCAGGGGACAGTAATGAGATCTTTAAGGTCCCTTCCAACCCAAACCACTCCAGGGCTCTATGATTTACAGTCACAGTTTAGTGGAAGACACTTAGACAAGCAAACCCTACAAGGGCAGGCACCATCCCCGAAAACAGCACAGCCTCCAGGCAGAGAAACCTGCTTTGGTTGAACTCCAGCTCAGGACAGAGCCCAGAGGATGGAGCTGCATGTCCTGTGCAGGCAAAGCCTGATGATTTAATAGCTCTTTCGAGATCTGCTCTTAGAATTTGAATTTCAGAAAAACAACAACCCCAAGGAAATCAATGGAGAAGCAATTTGCTGAATGGTTAAGACATCAGAGCCAATCCATATTTTGACCAGCCCATCACAAGCACACCAAGCACTTTAAAAAGCCATTAATACTCCAACTTCCAAACAGCCTAAGGCACAAAGGGAGAAAAAGCAGATTTAAATGCTGAGATGCACAGGAGCCAGGAGTGCTCTGCTGCCATCTCCAGTGCAGAGAGGAAACCTGCCTGTGCCTCATGCAAAATGTGTGTAGCATCCACCAGAGCAAGTTAGAGAAACCCACTGGCCATTTGCTGGGGGTGAAAGTCAGTTCATGTGAGATTTCCTTAAAATGACCTCCCTAAAAATCATCTCCTTCTGCTGCAGCTGGGGACTTGGGTCTGATCCCCTCGGGGCATTTCTGCTTCCCAGATTTGGGCACTGTCCCCTCTGACCATGCAGGAGGAGAGGTGAGAGGCCTGAAGAGATGCCTGAGACCTGCCATGCCCAGCTGGGATGCAGAGATCCCACCAGGACACAAGTGGCTCTTTTGTGAGCATGGCCCCTGGGTCACCCAAACACCACCATCAATCGACAGACACAAACAGCAGCACATGTTTAGGCTGGAGCTCTGCTCTCCAAGCCTCACTGAGCTCGTTTAGGGGGCTCCAGGCACCACTCAGGCTCGCTGCTCTTTCACCCGAGCAGGGCTCTTTACACTGAGCTGTCAGCCTCAACTGGGAGCAAGTGAAAGAACCAAACAGCACTAATTGGTCCATGGCATCCCCTGCCAGGGATGTGGCAGCTTTTGGGCACCACCACCACCCCCAGGCTGGGTTGATGCTGTACCACAGGAAGGCAGGGACTGGAGGGACATATTTCTGCTGGCTCCCTGGTCTGCAATGACCCTCCCTAGATTTGCACCCACTACAGATTCAGTGTCTTGCTGGAAAAACAGAAAAGTGGCATTCCATAATGGAAAACAAACCAAGCAAGCCCAGGTGTGGCTGCTGGGGCCCTGCCAGCCCCAGGAGTGGTGACATGAGGTACCCACCAGCTCCCCCCTGTGTCCCCTTCTATCCAAAGGGTTCAGCTCACCCATCAGGACCCCTCCTATAGCACTCCCAAACCCCCACTCCCCCCACCACGTTCACATGGAGCCAGGAGGATGCTCAGTGCCTCTGGCACACACTCCCTGCTGAGGCAGGACCACCCAGCCTCAGGAGCTGCCCAGCCTGGCCGGGGAGCAGACAGAGGCCAAGTTCTCATTACTGCAGATCATTATCTGGGCTGGAAGAGGCCTCCCCTTATCGCTTTCCCACGTTGACACCAAAGAAGCTGCATCACTCTGCTCCAGTCTGCTGGCTCAGGTCGAGGTGAGCCTCAACCCAAGGGCATTAACCCTTTCTGCACCACTGCAGCACTTTTATTGCTGTTTCAGTCCCTGAGGACTCCCCTCAGGAGCCAAGCGACTGCTGCCCTCAGAGGGCAGCCAAGCAACTCAAAGCAGGAGCTGGGCATGTTTCACTTGTTCACATTTTCAGGAGTGACACAGTTTAACCAGAGCCAAAATCCCAGCTGAAAGGTGATTACTGTCACACTGGAGCCATGCCAGCTGCTGTCTGGGACTCTTCACTCTCCCTCACCAACAACCAGGCCAGGTGCCAGGGGGTTCAAAACAAAACTGTTGGTAAAGCCTTGCTCAGCCCCCTCACCTGGCAGCCCCTCAGCCATCAGTGCCAGCACAGCCACAGGGGGAAATAAGTTTGGGAATGCCTAAAGCTTGTATTTTCACCACCAATTCAGTGATGATTTAACTTATTGTCTGACAGCCCTTTTGGCAGCAAGGATTTTTATCAATAAAGCAAACTAGGGAGTGAAAGCAGAGGCACAGGTACAGAGCAGTGAAGGTGACAGAGGAGCAGAGAAGCCATAGCCAGAAATCACTGACACAGGTGTGGAACAGGGATGACATTCATTCCCAGAGGGGAAACAAATGTCCCACAACCCTGCAGCAAATCCCTCACCTGGGCAGGAGAGTGCTCCATGCACCAGGCTGCCCCTCTGCCCACCAGGGGCCTGTGAGCCTGAGCCCTTCATTACCCCCTCCTTCTGGATGGGAGAACACACTGGCACCAGTGCCTGTCACAGCAGCAAAACCACCCTCACCCCAGGAAATCCCACTCTGGGCAACAGCTCACTCAAAACACCTGGAAAAACCCCAAACCCCACCTCAGCTTAACTCAGCTCAGCTGGGGGCAATTCAGCTCTGATCACCCCCAGGCTCTGCTCCTCCCTGAGGAGCCCCTGCAGCCCGGGGCTCTCTGCTTAATGTTCCCTGACCTTCCCTGGAGGAGTCAGAATGCCCCTGACAGAGGCTTTGATCCCATTTCTGACTGCTGTCCTCCTCCTGAAGGGCACCTTGTTGCTATTTCCCCCCCCCAGTACCATCTGCTCTCCCTTTGCACTCCCGAAATGCTTCTTTTTGTCTCCCAGGTATTTCCCATTGCTGCACCTCTGCTCCTTCAGGCACAGACCCCACAGATTACAGCACTCTGTGCTGGAACTGCTCAGTCCCCGGCTGGATCCTGTGAGCAGTCTACCAGCTAATTAGTAATTAATTATTTGCACGTCCCTAATGCTTCCTTTCTAGGCTAGCAGAGCATTTTACCAGCATAAAGAAACCAAAACTCATCATTCCCCAGAGCCAGCAGGGAGCCCAACACACCCAGGGATGCCAAAAGCTGCTCTGCTGCTCACGTCACTTGCTGGACACCGCAGTTTTGGGGCATGAGCCCCATCCTCAGGTGCACCAGTCACATCCTTGAGCTACAGACAGTTTTCCTCACACCACTTCCATCCAGCAGAGCCACGTGCAGCCACATCCACTACAGAACAGCAGTGACCCCTCTCCCCCCTGCTTTTTCTTTTCCCCTAACCCAACACAAGCATTACATTCTTTTTGAGCCACAACTCTGGTGTTGAACACCATGATTTAGGAGCCCAAACACCGTTGAGAAGCACATAAGAACCCCCTGCCTGCTGCAGAAGCCTCTCTTCCCTCCCAGGGCTGCAGAGGGGAGAAGAGGGACCCCAAATCAGCAGCAGCTTGCCAGCAGCAACTGGCATCCCAGCTGCAAATAACTCTCACTCCCTTGGTCCTCATAAATAAGAGGAAAAAAGTTAAGAATTGCTTTGCCAGATGGCTGTAGATCATAAGTGATCTGTCAAAGGAAAAACAAACTGCTCCCTGCTTTTCCCCACAGGACTGAAACATACCTGGATTTCCACTTTGATAACACCAGAAACCTCACCCATACAGGGAGAAACAATATTAACTCTGCAGGAGCTGCAGGCCCATCACCCTCAGTCCCTCATGCCCCTTCCTTGTATTTATTTAGGAGTCAATAAGGCTTTCCCAGGAAATCTGAGTCCAACACACACCCCAGGCAGGTACAGGGGGTGTCCACATGGATCTGTGCTGGCCCAGGACCAGCTCCCCTTCTTCAGCACATTTGGGATTGGCAAAATTCAGAGATTGCTCTGCACAAGTCCATAAACTGCAGCTGTTGGGAAGCTGCTCCAGAAAGGCTGTTCTTGGCTTTCCACAGAGATTAAACACCCCAAGCACAGTTTTGGCTTTAAGGCAGCAAAGCACAGCTAACCCAGGCAGTGCCCTGGGGCACTCAGGGCTCTCTCTGCCTCAGCCCACCTGCTGCTGGGACAAACCCCTCTGGACCAGCCTGTTGTTACATGCTGGTGGTCACCTCCTAGGCATCCCACAGTCAGTGGTACCACCAGAGATGTGTTAGCTGCCTGGGGAGAGCAGGCTCTCTCACCCCAACAGCCCCTGCACCCACAAACACAATCACCCCTGCAGCACACAGAGCCCATTCCAGCCCAAGTGCACAACCTCACCTGGGACAGCGAGGGCATCCTGCACCCAGCACAGGCTCCTTGGAAAAGAGAACAATCCTTCCCATGGCAGAGCTACCTCCCTGCCTCTTGAAACTGCTCCCAACCCCCTTCCCATCAGCAGATGATGTCTCTGATGGCCTTAACCATCAGCACCTGTGCTAGGGCAGACACAGGCTCAGGGCTCTGCTACCACCTGGCACCCACTGATTTGCTGATTTGCTGCAGCTGCTGCAGGAGCTTGCAGGTCATCAGAGCATCCCAGAATCATGTGTGATCTCCAGCTGGAAGAGATCCATAAGAATCATCCAGTCCCTCCCTCTTCTCTTGCAGGAGTTCCTCACATTGACCTGCACATCAGCACACTCCTTGCTGCCCTGAGGCTCAGGTGCTTTGGGCTACAGCTGCCACTTTACACTGGGAAGGTCCCAGTCTGTACTGGGATCCAGTTTGTCCTGTCCCTCAGGTCAGGGCAGACCTTTCCCTGAGTCGTTTCATCATAGTCACACATCAATAAAGAAGATTCCACAAACGACTAATGCTGGCTTAGCAGAGAGCCATAGGGTTTCATCCAATGCTGTTGTTGCTCTGTCTCTACTTTTGAAGGAAACTAAACAGGAATTAGCCAGAGACAGCAGATCCTGAGGCTGGATCATTTCATAACACCTGCTCTAGGGGTGAGTGGGACAGATGACACTGCTGTTCCCTGCCCCATTACAAACCCTTATCTCCAGCAATGGGCCCAACATACCTGCCAGGCTTCTTCCTCCCAGATTTTTTGTTGCCAGATTTTTAGAGTCTTTATGGGCCGGGCTGACTCAAGAGGCATCATCCAAATTTCCTTGTCCCGAGATTTCCCTTTTTCCCTGGTTTCTGCCCTCAGCCCACCTTGCCCACATCAAGCAGATGGTGCCCCGGGCCTCGTGCTGGAAGTGCTGTTGGCCCAAATGAAGCGTAACACGCCGAGTTGTCCCTAACAAAGGGCTCCTCTGTTTGGCTCTCCCGGGAGGGTTATTATAGCCGGCGTTTATTTTGGCCTGGGACCAAAACATGCATTAGTGTGCCTCATCCTGTGCACTTCTGTGTGCGGCCCTGACAGGCGTGGGGGGCTTGCAGATGCCAGGCCAGGCTGGAGGGAAGTTTTTCAGGAGTTAAAAATCTTCTTCTCCTACACAGGCTGCTCAGAGGAACGGGCCCAGGGCATCCTGGCGTAGTGGGGATGCTGGCCCCACACGTGCCCATCCTTGCCCAGTTTGCTGTGGGGCAGTGGGGAGTGCCAGGGTCAGGCTCAGGGATCTGCCCCACAGTCCCAGCTGTGGTGCTGGGCTGTGCAGTCATTAATTTTGGTTTCTCATAGTGGGATAATGATCCTGAACCTGCACTGTAAATGTTTCAGGAAGTAACAAGGAAAGCAACAGGTCCACACTGTGCTGGGAGGATGGCTCTGCAGCAGCTGGAGGGGTATTCCCAGGGCACAGAGCTACTGGAGAAACGTGTCTCTCCACACCAGGTGATGCAGGTGCTGTCCCCCACCCTATGTATCAGTTTCTTTGAGGATGATGCCACCCTGCAAACTGATGCACCTGTGACCAGGGTCGGGAGAGGCCCTTAAACTGCATTTTGTAGCCTCAGAAGAAACACCAGCAGGGTGCTGGGCAGCAGCAATAGCTCTCCTGAGCCCCAGGTGAGGTGCAGAACACTCAGTCCCCCTTGAGGGATGCTGCCACTGTGTCCCTGTGTGAGCAGCTCCCTGGCTGTGCTTTTGGCACGTCCTTTGCTGAGCTGTGAACGTCAAAGCAGACTGCATCTGCTCTCTGTGCTGTGCTGTAATTAGGAAACAATATTATTAAAACCACTTCCCATCTCTGCTTTCTTTTCATCTCCCCTCCTTCTCGTTGTTCCTCCATTCTCTCCAGTGCAGCCCCTGGCCTTTGGGCTGAATGCTGATGAGCTGTTGTTTGGTCTAATCTGCAGTGCTTGTTAACAGGGTTGTTAACACAGTTCTGAACCACCTGCTCTGGGTTGGCTTCCCCCAAGTCCTGCCCCTCCAAATCAGAGCCCATTGCTGGGGAGGTGCTGGGGTTGTTGCTCTTTTCTGCTCCAGATTCTCACGGGCACAAGCTCTGCCACCCACGTTGAAACTGAGCTCTGCCCAGATCCATGTGTTTTGCTGTGAGGGCATCTGTGCCAGTGTGATTGTTTTTTTTTGTAAATCACTACATAAAGGCATTGCATAGATATCTATACACCCAACCTTGTGACCTTCCCCACAATTATTTGTTTCCAAAAAGAGCATGGCCAGAGTTGGCAACCACCAAGGGGGTTACAGGGATGGAGCACCTCTCCTGTGAGGGAAGGCTGAGAGAATTTGGTTTGTTCAGCCTGGAAAGAGAAGGATTGAGATCACCTCATTGCAACCTTCCAGGATCTGAGGGGAACCTACAGCAAAGACGGGGAGAAGGCATGGAGTGATGGACAAGGTAGAATGACTTCAAACTGAAAGAGAGTAGGTTTACACGAGATATTAGAAAGAAACTCTTCCCTGTGAGGGTGGTGAGGCTCTGGCACAGGGTGCCCAGGGAAGCTGTGGCTGCCCCTGGATCCCTGGCAGTGTCCAAGGCCAGGCTGGAGGGGGCTTTGAGCACCCTGGGAGAGTGGAAGGTGTCCCTGCCCTTGGCAGGGGTGGAATGAGATGATCTTTAAGGTCCTTTCCAAACCAAACCAGTCTGTGATTCTGTGATTTCTCCCAGGCCATCTGCTCCCACCTGAGATATCCAACACTGGATGAGGGATGCTTTCCAGCACTCTTTGCACAGCAAGGATTTTACCTTCAATTCATGCATCTTACAGTCAAATTTCAAACGTAAAATGTGGGCACAACACCCACAGTTACCCCTCCCTCTGCTGAGTGAGCTGAGTGAGAAGATGTGGATGGCAAGTGGGGAGGAACAGGGCTGCAGGAAGGGACAGGAACACTCAGGTGGCCCAAGAGAAGAGATGCTAGTGGAGCTGAGACCTTATGGAGTTACTGGAGAGGGAACTGGAGTCTCCTCTCTGCCAGACACAGCATGGCTCACACTCCCCCAAGAAGTGCTTTGAGCTCACTGGGTAGCAGCTGGGCCAGAGGAGTCAAGCACTATTTGCCCGTGGCACTCCAGGGTGTGCAAAGACGACATTTCAACCCCAGTTCAGCACACTCTGGGCACATCAGTGACACCCCAGCTCTGAGTTACCCCACCTTGGGCTGCCCTGAGGGCTGGGAGGGAAGCCAGCTGCAATTTACTGCTGGAGAAGCAGCTGGAAAGGCTCTCCACCTGTCAGCCAGGGCACATCTGTGTTTATTGTTTTAGTATTACTTTAGTCTAGGAGAAGATGAAAACTTCTAGAAGTTGAGGTAACTTTCAAAGAACAAGTTAGTAATGTCATAAAAAATGCCAAAAGTGTGTTGAAGACTTTTGTGCCATTTTCCTGCCCAATCTTCTCCTTTTGTTGAGTGCTGTGTTTTGGGCTGGATGAGAACCCTGGTCCCTCCAGAGTGCTCCCGTAGCTGGTGCTGGGATCTGGAGATGCAGACATTAATTTGCCAAGCACAATGATGCCTTTGAACCTAATAACTTGCAGACAAGAATAGTCTTTTACATGCTAATAGATAGGATTGTTCTTCAAATGTCTGACATTTATAGCAGTAGAATATCTCTGGTGGAAAGCGTGCCAGGGATAGGCACGACTTCCCAAGGCAAGTGCTGGGGCAAGAAAGGGATGGAACAGGAATTAATAGACAAGATTTGTGACTGAATTTCACTTCAGGTTTCCTCCAATTGCTGCTGTTTCCTTCCCATATTTCAAAGGCTATGCCTGCCCTGGAAGGCAATTCACACAAAATCCCCTAAACAAAGCAATGTAAATAGAGCAGCAAACGGAGATGGGCTGTAAATCAGCATCATCCACCTGGAAGCTGTGCTGGCTGGTGTCCAACTGAAAAATCAGGGCCAGGCCTCAGTAGCTCTGCTTAATATCAGAGAGACAATGGGCAGGAATGCCTGCCTGGAGATGTTTGCTTGAAACGGATGAATTATTAATAAACTTATTGTTATTTGTTTTTGTTCTTAAGCAGCTTGTCTCAGTACACATGTTAAAGTGGGTTTCAGTCTTCCCTTATTATGCCTAACAAATATTTGTGTCCAGATGCAAAGTGGGGACAGCATCTAAATTCTGATGAGAGATGCCCAGAGGGAATTGGTGTATATGGGGCAGTGGGAAATCTGGGTTTGTGTTTGCATCCCTGCCCACCTGAGGTTACTGTTTGTTTGCTTGAGTCAAGCATCTTTCCAAAGGCCAGCCAGCCCATAATATTGTTGGAAAACCTGCTAGGAGAAGGTGTGCAGCAGCTCTGAGGGGCAGAGCTGGCACTGCACCCAAAACTCCCTGTGACTCCTTCCCCAGGTTGAGTCCTGCCAATATCTCTGCTGCAGATATATCCAGCAGAGAGGAGAGCTTGAGGAGCAGCAAGCTTTACATTTTTGGTGCTAGTTCACGGCTGAGACAGGAGTGGGAATGCTGCCATGATGTCTACTGAATAAATATGTGCTACTGCTGCTCTCATTTGTCTGTACAGTTTTGGAGGAGTTGCAGATGGCCCTTTAAATACTTGCAAGGCCTGCAGCTTTTCCAGAGTGGTTTTTTTCCCCCCTTTCTCCAAGCTACTTGGCTGGCTACAGTAATTAATATTATCTAATGGGGTGAAGTGCAAAGCAAAGCCTTCATATTTGAGATTATTCACACAAACAAAAATGTAAACAGCTGTCTGAGAGAGAAGGAAGAAACGGGCTCTGAGACAGGACCCTGCAGGAATGAGCTGCCTGGAGCTGTACAAAAGCCTCTGTGCCAGGATGTTTGGTGCCCACTGGGCACAGCCAGGAGATGCTGAGCTGCCACATCCTGGACAAGGAGTGGGGACACCTGGGGCACTGTCCAGGGGGTTTGATTCCCTAGAAATCTCCATTTCCACAAACCCCTCTCCTCTGCAATGCCAAAACTTATCACTGTGCTCATCCCAACGGCTCAGCCTGGCTGAGAACTTCCAGGGCTCAGGGAATCACAAGGAGAAAAACATCCCCCCGTGAACCACAAGCACTTAATTTCAGATCTGTTCCTAGACCACAGGGCTCAGGATCACAGAGCTGGGTGGTTTCAGAGGACAGGGACAGGATGACAGGGCAGGTCATTAGCTGGGCTCTGCCATGGCAGGTGGCTCTGCTCCAAGCCAGCCCTGAGAGGTGCCCTGTCAGAAACATCCCTGGTTGCAGGGACAGCTCTGTAATGAACTGGGCTGCAAGCTGCTGCATTGTAACCTTTTGGAGGCTTTTAGAGCGAGCAGATCACCTCAGGAGGAGCTAATGAAGCCCTTTGTGTTCACTTGCCTTTCTCCCTTCCCTGCCCCTTTGGGCACAGGAACCCTCCACATTATTCATCCTGCCTTTCCTCAGATCTAGAAACAGGGCTTTTCCTCCCATGGCATTTATCAAGAGTCAAGTTACTTTTTTTCCAGGGGATTTGATACAAAAAATTCCTGCTTCTGAGGCTCAGGAAAAATCCCTTTGGCTGGTGCTTGTCTCCTGTGGGGCTCTTTGCAGGGGATGGAGATGGGAACAGTGAAGTGGGAGCTGCTGGGGAGGGCAAAAGAGGAGAAGGTAACCCGAGGGAGACAGCTCCAAAGGGCTGGGAAACAACAATCCTGTCTGTGGCAGAGGAAAATGTATAAGGGAGTGCTGGAAACACTGACTGCTGAGGTTGGATTTGCTCAGAAATGCGTGGCTAGACTGTGGCTCTGGGTGAATTAATGAATCTATGCACTGCAAGGGGCTCAGAGGAGGGTGTTCCTGCAGAAAGGGGGGATTTCTCTTGGCCCTGGGAGTTTGAGAAAGATGCTGCCGCACTTGGGGAAGTGACAGTGACACCCATCCAAGGCCTTGGTCCCTCATGAGCTCTGAAGAATAAAATAACTGAGGTGGCCTGTGCTGATTCTCATATCCAGGGTGAATTTCATTATACCTGTTTTCTGGGGGTGGAATCTTGGTAGCAGAGCCAGAGATTTTCAGCACAACACTCTGTTGGCTCTGCTCATCCACCTTCTCTCTGCCTGCTGTGGACAGAACAATTGGGTATCTGAGGTCTGGTGAGGACTTTTCTTCCAGCCAGGAGAGACATGGGAAACCTTCAAAATTCTCTGCAAGAGGCTGGAAGAAATATTTTTTTTTTCTTGGTCAAACAAATTTTAATAACTTAAAACATTTTTGTTTTCATGGTGATTTATTTTATATTCAAAAATTAGACCTTATTAATTGTTTCAAACTGGAAAAACTCAAGATTACTCATTCCACAAATTTGGGAAGAGGATGTTGTGACTCGGTGGGAGCAATGTGTTTCTCTTTCTGTCCCTGACATGATTTTTTCTGTGAAATGACCTTTTGCTGTTTCCATTTTGCCACACCTGCGTTGTCCAACAAATGGTGGGTCTGGAAGTGGCTTTTCCAAGCACCTGCACCAAGAGCTGAATTTCTGCTGTTTGCAGGCGGAACAGGCGAGAGGCTGTGGGCACCATCACCATGGATATTCCCTGCAGAGAGGAATCATGCATCCTGGGGAGTGCACTTTATATAACTCCCTGGCTGAGGGAATATTTCCCAAGTTTATGTCACAGCCACTGAGCAAATCTCTTGGCTGCACAGAAGCTTCCCTTCTGTAGTACAAAGCTGGGGAGGGGAAGGCCAGACCCAGCTCAGGGAGCACAGGGAGCCAAGCTGCAGCCAAAATACAGTTCTGGGCTTCCAAAATGTTCTGATGGTCCAGTGGCTGCCAGGTTGGAACCTCCTGTTTGCTCTCTGGCAGCCACCAGGCAGTTTGCAAGGCCATTCCAAGCTGCAGGGCTGATGCTTGCAGGATTCAAGCCCGTGGAAGCTCTGGGTGAAGGAGCCTTGCAGGGTGACAATCCCAGGATTTGATTTTGATTTCCTGCCATCTTGCCCATCATGCAGCTGCTGCTGAGGCTCTGGAGTGATGTAGACCCTGGACACACAGGGTCTGCTTGTGCTGGAGGGTTCTCTCAGCATCTCTATGGGCTCTCCAAGGCTCTGCCTCAGCCTTTGGCTCAACAGTGCAGCCCTACATGCTCATCCTTCCCTGCTGCTCATACTTGTGGTGTGAGTAATCTGCCCCAGAGCCTCCCTCACGGGTCATGGAGCCTCTTGGGCTGACCAGAACAAGGTCACGAATTTCTGCTGCTTTCACAGCTCCAGTTTGATGGCTCCCTGTTGGGTTCAGGCTGGAGCGAGCCAGGGTTTGGCCTGTCATCTCCCTGGAGCACAGCAGTGTTTTGTGGATACTGCTCTAGCAAATGGTTTTGAAATAAAAAAAAAAAAGTGCTGATTAACCCTGTTCCAGCAGTGTCTGTGGGACTCAGAGTGTGATGGGTATCAGGACACCCTCAGGCAATGTCCCTGCCAGCTGCTGGACTTCCCCTGCAGCAAGTGATACTGTGCAACAAGCTCTAATGCTAACACTAAACTTGCATATGAAAACCCCCAATGCTATTTAGCTGGTAGCTCCTGGTCATTCCCCTCAATTCCCAGTGGTGTCCCTTTGGGGCAGGTAATAGGGAAATGCTAGCTCTGAGAGCTTTGACAAATAAATCCTCTGGACCTCATTGCAAGGCTGGAAAGTCTCCACCTCTCCATTTTTGGAAATGAAGCACAGAGAGACGTTGCTGGTCTAGAGGATGCCTCGCTTCCAGAGCCCAGCATTGGATCTTCTGAATGGAGAGGGAACTGCCTCACTTCATTCCTGGTGAAACACCTGGACAAGCTTTTCTGGCTGATTGCAGGACTCGGGCATGAAGCCAACAAATCTGCAGCCTTTGAATTCAACACCTCCCTCTGCCCCCAAAGTCAGCAAGAGCTTTGTTCACCTCTGGACAGCTGAATTTCCACTTTATAAATCCAGCCCCCTTCTAACCTGGTGTGGGGCACCATCAGTACTGTTATTCCATTAAATCAGAGTGAAATTATTATCTTTTGTTCTGTTTTTCTTGAAACCACAGGCCCACTCTGGCACCTGTGTGGTTAATCCCAGACCTGATTCTGCAGGTGGGAAGTCTGTGAGTTCCCAGGACAATGTATTTCCTCCAGTGGCCACAGCACTTTTCACCTTTTCCCTCACACCTTTAGCAGATATTTCTTTGAGGTGATGGATACAACATGTTACCAAGGCAATGGAAAATCCAGGCTCCATGTTGCAGATTTCTTCTCCAGCAGGACTTGGAGGGAATGGGGGAGGAGTCAAGAGCATTGTTATTGAATTCAATATTATTGAATTCATTATTATTGAATTCAGAGGGAGCTTCATGAGGCTGGTGGGGAGGGTTGAGCTCCCCACACCACTGACCCTGGCAAAAATTATTCACCACAGGTGCTGGCAGTGCCACTCCGTGGGTGACACCAGTGATACACCAGCACAGCACAGTGCCAGGGAATCAGGGCAATGTCCAGAGCACAGCACTACGCTGGCTTTGACTTCTGACCCTGGCCCCTGTGGAAAACAGAAGTGGGAATGTTAGGTAATCCCTTGTACTTGCAGCCCTGCCAGGTGCTGTGTTGGGGTTTTGAGGGGTGCTGTGTGTTGCTTGGGGCTCAGAAGAGGATGAGCAGCGTTCCTGCTGCAGCCCAGGGCCACAGGCTGCAGGCACTTGCTGGCCACACACCTCTTCCTGGCCCGGGGGTGCAATTCTGACCCCCGAGCCCTCAGGAGGAGCCGGGCGCCACTGCCCCACCGTGCCACAGAAGGAGGATTGTCTCTCTGTCCGGAACGTGCTGTCCCCAGAGCCCCATTCCTGCGAACCCGCGGCGCTCCGGGTGCCAGCTCCGGCGGGCGGCAGATGTTGCACAGCTGGACGGGCTGTGTGGAGCAACACTGACATGCAGCGGTCGGCAGCTGCATCTCTGCCTGCCCCTGCCCACCCGGGCTCAGCCTCACCAGGGACGGCCCCAGGCCAAGCCCCGCATCGCTTCCCAAAAATGTATCCACTTCCCCGTGGAAAAATCCCATCCCGGCCGCTGACATTCCTCCCTTCCTTCCCACAAAAGCGGTGTTTGCCACAGAGAACTCACCTGCTGGTTAAAGAGGGGGGAATTGCTGGCAGAAGCTTTGTTTCCCCCCAGCACGTTATTTAAATTCCTGTAAAACTGCCCCGTAACACTGCTTGCAAGTGACCATGCTGCACCCCAGAGGGTGCTGACAGGCAGCTGCTCCCAGATGGAAAAGTAGCTGCAATGCTGAACCAGGGAAGGAAAAGACTGGGACGAGGGTAATTTCAGACGTTTGAGCTCTCAGGAGCCCCTGGGCGTGATGTTGGCAGCTACATGGCTCAGAAGAGTTTGGCCACACCGGGTGCCTGTGCTGAAAATCTGTCCCTTTTATCAGTGCTGACGTGTTTTGAAACCTGGCCAGGGAAATGGCACAAGGCTGGGGCTACCCTGGCTGCCAGCCCTGCTCCCCAGAGCTGTCACATGGGCACGCTGTCAGCTCATGTGGCACCTGGGTGTCAGCCAGCTGTGGCCAGCTGGCCCCATCCTCTGCTCTGCAAGGGTCCTCAGACTTGAGCCCAGTTGTGGATGGATGTCTGCCAGCCTGAAGCACCAAAACCCCGGAGTGGTGATGACAGGGAACGGGCAGAAAGAGAAAACAGGGAAATTATGACATCTGATGCAAGGACAATCTCCCTTTTCCCGGGTTCAGTGCCCAGTGTTTAGCAAAGCAGGCATTTACAGTGGAAGTCCAGAAGATGCTGTTGTGGCATGAGAAATTGGAGCAGTTCAGGGAGGAACACTCCAAAGAAGGAGCTCCAGTCTCAGCACAGGGGGTGGTTTAGCTGGTTTGGTTCTGTATAAGGAGTCAAGCCAGGGCTGTAGTGGAGCAGCACCTCAGTGGAAGTTTCCTGGCAATGTGTGGTGTTTTAGGCAAAAGACTGAATAAGATTCTTGAATGTGTGAGAGGGGAAACAGTGAGTAGGTGCTGGGAGAGGATTTTACCTTTGTGTGGGGCTGGGGAGACTGATTCAGGAATTTTGCATCCAGTTCAGGTGTCTGCATTTAAGAGAGGGTATTGGAGAGTGTTGAAAAGAGCTACAAAAATGATTGAAAGACTGAAGAAACAGCTTTACAGGGGAGAGAACTTAAAGACCTCCATCTGTTTGCATTATTAAAAAAAGAGGTTGAGAGGTGACTTGATGACAGTGTATAAATACCTTTAGAGGGAGAAAAGAGCAGGCATTGCAGGATCTGTAATTTAGCAGGGGAAAAACCACAAATGGCTGGAAGCAAGAGGCAGATGAAATCAAACTGGAAATTAATCACCTTCGTTGTTTAAAAAAAACCCCAACAGGTCCAATATTTTGGAACAAATTCAAAGGGAAAGGGTGGTTTTCTTCAGTCTCAGTGTCAGAAAATGAAGACTGGGAGCTTTTCTCAAAGAGCTGTATTAGCTAAGGCACACGTTAGCACAGAATGGCTGGAGCTTAATGTGGAGATTATTGGGTTGAAATGATTGTGTGGATACACTCAGCATTGTAAAAGATGCACTAGCACATATATTTGGGCTTATCCACCATGTTCCTGAGCAGGACTAATGAGGAATGTTAACTCAGAAGCAAGGACAAAGTGAAGAAAAGAAAGGAAAAAAAAAACCATCATGGGAATGATTTTACTTACTGGCTTTTAAGAAAAAATAAATCAGAGGCAAGGAAGAACAGCCCCCTTGACCCAGATGCCTGCAGGTGTGGAGCAGCTGGCCAGGTATGGTCAGTCAGAATAACCCTCTGGAAGTGGCAGGACGAGTTGCTGTCCCGAATTAATGACCAATTCGAGAAGGGGTTTAGCTGTGCTGGTGTAGAACACTCTCCTAACGACAGCCTTGAGGCCCTTCCGAGTGCAAACGCCAGATCTGGCTGTGGGAGGGTGTGATTTTCCCTGCCCTGGGTGCACATCTGGCCCTTTGTTCCGGACAATGGGAAGGCCCCTTCCTCTGCTCTCCCGCCCCTGCTGCCGTTCCTGGCCCTGTTCCCACTGGCTCAGCCGGGCCCCTGCTCCTCTCAGGCTCCTCACACCCACCCCAGCAGCTGGGAGCAGTTGGATTTTGGGATGTGGTGGTGCCAGGCTGTGGGTTCCCATTGCAGCAGGGAAGCTCAGGCCCCGAGCACTTGGTGGAGAAGCAGAAATAAAAGGTTTTGCTGTGTTGGCTGCTGGATTGTCCAGTATTAGAGCCCAAATGGCCACTCAGTGTCCCACCTGGGAATATCAAGGACCTTCTGCCTTCACACTGACACTTCCCTAGATTATTCAGGGGTTTCAGGGTTTGGCATCTGCAAAGGTCAGAGACTGACAGGTGTGTTGTCCCCAACACTGTCCTTGGCTGGGCTTTATTTCCCAACTCCAGCCCTGCTGCTCGTGTGATGCTCCAGCACTGGTGGCTGCCAGGAGTCAGGATGAGCCCCAGCCCTGCTGGAGCCTCCTGGGGAATCATTGAAACAAAAACCTGGAAAGAATCAAACACCTTGAGTGTTTTAGGAGGGAGCTTGGGCTCTGAGGGCAGCACCTGGCTCGGTGTGGTCATTCCCCTGCCTTAGGCAAGGGGGGAATAGCTAATAGCCTGTCTAATTTGGACATTCCTCTCTATCCCTAATCCCCTCCCTCCTCAGGTCCCAGGTAATAACGACCTTTCAATGAGAAAGCCCTGAGTGAAAGTGAGTGAAAGGCGAAATGTCTGTGGCAGAGAGCAAGAGATTGAAAGTGTTAACAGAGCTTTAGGGTGGGTAATAGCAGGAGATTTGTGAAAAGGCTCTGGAAGAAAAGCCCCTTTTCAAAGGAATTGTATAATCACTGGTAGCTCAGTGTTTCACGCTCAAGGATTGCCTTCACGATCTGCCATCAGAGGAGAGGATTTGCTGCTCTCTTCTGTAGATGAGCACTACAGAAACCCTTCCCACACCGCTTTTCTAAATCTTCTTTGAAGGGATGTGCCTCTCTTCCTACCGAGTGTCAGGGCAGTCCCTGTTTTGTGACACACATTTGCAGAAATAATCAGGAATATAAAGGGGAGCAGAGAGCACTTGCCATGGAGGGATGCTCCTCCAAATCCCAGTGTCCCCAGGGACTGGGGAGAGGGGCCCAGGGCGATGCTGGGGGCTGCACTGGGGAAGAAATATGCCCCACTTGTAGATCTGTGGGGTGCTCAGCTGCAGGCAGAGCTCTTTTGGCAGCAGGAAGGATAGAAAGGGTTTCAGTGGAAATGATCTTTATTGGCAAGCGCAGCTCTGCTGAAATCAACCCATTTTGTGGGAACACGTAGGAAACTATTGATGGGGAAAAAAAATCTGAGCCATTCATTTTGACCTTCAGAGGATAATTTTTTTCTTCCAAAGCATTTAATTTCAACAAATTGTTCAGTTTAGTTTTGATGTTACCACTCAAATTGATGCCATTTTAATCTTCCACGTGTGTGAGCTGCTGGTTCCTGGCTGTGCCCTGGCAGTGCTGGGCTCCAGTGTCCCCTACAGCACCTTTCCATGCTACAGCAAAGGAATCTTTCCCCATCAACACTTCTGAAAGCCTTCTCCAGCAAATTTGGGATGGACGAGAGGATTTGGAGATGAAAACACATCTGAAAGCACCACAATTTCCTGTGGAAGAGAAATTGTACTTTCCAAGCACTCTGAGTCAGCAGTGCAGAGCCTGACCCTCCCTGCTCAGCCCTTCTGATCCAGCCTCTCAGAGAACAGCTTAGCCAATTTATTCTGTGTTTTCCATTTGTTGGACACTTTTGATGTGAAAAGGAGCTTAGCTTTAAATTTGTGTGACCTTGATGTGCTTACAGTTAAGCTGCTCTTTAAGGCTGTGTAGAATTGGGACCTGTTAGTGCTCCACACACCCCCACCATGTCCTGCTGATGTCCCCCTTGCCAGAGAGGGTGGTCTGGCAGCTGATGGCATTGATCTGAGGTGGCAGCAGACCTGTGCCAATGCCAGGTTTGTTTATGCTCAGGTAGGAGTGGTGGTGGCTGCAGCACACAGCGTTTGCAGCCCCCTGCACCAGGGCTGGGACTTTTGCTGCTCTCTGGGAAGGACAGTTGTTCCCTGTTTCATCCCTGCAGGGCTTTGTGCAGATCAAAAAGGTGTGTGAGGCTGTGAGGGGCTCATGGCCAGGGCAAAGGCGTGTCTCTTCTCATCCACGGCCAGGATCCAAGGCTCCCCTGGGTGGATTTGAAGGGAGGTGGAGAGAGGGATGCTCAGGGCTCAGCTCACTGCAGTGACAGGGCTCTCCTGGGCTCACCTTAAAAACAACATCATGATTTCAGAGACGGGCAAGTTCCCCCTGAGCACAGTGTGTGAGCGAGCCGGACCCAAGGAAGGAGAATTTGTCTCCTTTGGGAGCTTGGTGATGCTGTGGATGCTCCTCCTGCACACACTGCCCACCCAGCCCTGCCACCAGCAGCTGTGGGCCTGCAGAGACAACTCCCCAGGCTCCGTTTTTAACTCACTTGCTTTCATTTATATTCAAATCAGGGGATAAATGTAGGCAATGCGTGCGCTCAGCTCAGGCAAGGCTGCTGCTCCAAAGCAACCACAGAGAAGGTGTTTTATTTTTAAAATAGATGAAGGAAGAGATGAAGACAGGGAGTTCTGTACTCTATCACCTTCTTGTTGTTAATGTTGGCCTGGTCATGAAAACAGAAAGATTTGTAAAAATTATTTGTTTTCCAACACACATGCTGTTTGCTTGGCTCCAGCAGGGAAAATAAAGCCAAGGCTCCTGCTCGTGCTTGAAGTCAGTTCCTGTTCACGACCAGGTTTGTAGAGATGCTTCTGGGGATTTTAACTTCCAATCACTCCAATTTGATGATTTAAATAAATGAGAAATATGCATATGGAATAATGAAAATATTCCTGGAAGAAGTGCAGCCTAAAGAATCTACTGATCTCCCTCAGGGAGAATCAGGGTAATGCCTGACAGGGCTCTGCAAAGGGAATGGAGGGCACCCTGCTCAGGGGCAAGCCCTGCAAAAACCCACTGAGCTGGGCTCTTAAATAAAGGTGGAGGAGTTTCCAGCACTGTGTGTGGCTCAGCCTCACAGGCTGTGTGCCCTAACAAGGCACATGGGATCTCACTAACAACCCTCTGCATTTAGAGCAGAATTTTGCCCTAAAAGATGATCCTGACGTTCTTAAAAGTGACAACACCCTTTTGCAGTGTGTTTTAAGCACATGTGTCCTGACACCTCCATGTGTTGACCAGGCTGTACTCAACCTTGTGCCTCAGTGCCCAGGGCAGAGTTGTGCTGCCTTGTCTTTTCTGGGCTTTGCCCACCCCAGAGCACACAGAACTGTCAAAACCTACTTAATACACGTTGACTTAATGGGAGTTGTGCAGCAAAATGCTGCTGGGTGCTTGGAATGCAAAGTCTGAGCAGAGGATTCATTACTCCTGGATTGCAATTAATGATAATTAAAAAAAAAAAAAAAGTTTTTGTATAGAGAGTTATGCTGGATGTCAGAATTAACATCTCATTGAATTATCATAGCTTTCAAGTAGTGGGTGGTGGAGAGTGGCTTGGGGCTTGCAAATAGGTCAGAGAAAGAGCTGGTTGCTTAAATATCTGATAGAAACTTTCCACTGGGAAAGAAAATCTTGCTGATTTGATGGAATAGGAACAATTCTTGAGAGGATGTCTATTCCCTTAAAACTTATGGAAAAAGCAGACATGGAGGCTGGGCTGCCTGCATGCGACCTGGGCTCTGTGGCTTGCTCCCCGGGGATCCCTCCTGTTCACATATGCATTACTCCCCTTCTCCTTGCAAAACGAAAACAGAAAAAGAAGGGAAGCGTGAACATTTTGGTGGCGTGGTGCCAGCACAGGTCTGCTCTGTGCCTTTGGCAGCTCCAGCTGAACGCCCTTGAAAGCAGCCACCGGTTTTTCGGGCGCTTGGGTTTTTGGGCTCAGCCGGGGATGGTTTGGGTGCGGTGCTCGGGGCTGTGGAGCACTTGCAACTCTGTGCGACATCAACAGGGGGAGCGGCAGGTCCTGCGGAACTGTCCCTGCGCCGGGCCGGGGACCTGCCATCCTCCAGCCCCTTCACCAGCAGCCTCCATCCCTTCAGCCAACGTTTTCCATCCTCTTCGCCCAGCATCTCCCTCAGCCTTTCTCCAGCCTTCAACCCAGCCTTCTCCTGGCAGCTTGGGGGCTGGCAGTGGTTTTCACCTGGGTGGGAATTCATCCCTCAGGTTTTCCAGCCCTGCTGCCACTGGGATGTGGCATTACCATGAAGGCTCTGGGTTGTGTGCACCCACAATGTGGCAGAGACAGTAAATTTTATTGTTGTGGCTCTTTGTACTGGTTCTCATAATAATTCAGCACTGAAATCAGCCAGCTGGGCAGATGGAGGCTCTGTTTTTGCATGTGATCCCACCTCCAAGGGGTGGCCAGTCCTTTTCCATGGGTCCTGCTGGGTTAAAGGTGCCCAAGAACCTCTGACACTGCCGGGATCTTCCCGTCTCCCTCCTCTGTTGGGGTGACAGCAGAGGGCCATTTACCTGAGGGTAAAGAGACAAAGCACTGACATGCTTAACCTGCAGAGGTGAGAATGCAATATTTTGGGAACCAGATGAGAAGATCTGGCAGCCTGTGCTGTGCTGGCCCTTGTGGGGAGCAGCCCTGAGCTGAGAGGTGGGCACAGGGTCCCGCCTTTGGCTCCTGAGGCTGTGCAACTTCTATTTCAAACTAAGGGATTTCTTTGTTCCAGGCAACTCTTTCCTTAATCTTTCCTCTGCTCAGCTTCTTCTTCCTGTCCCCATTGACAACAACCTTGTGTGAGCTGCTGGAGGAGACAGTGGCTCAGCAAAGCCTCCTGCCTCCCTGCCAGCTGTGTTCCCCCTGATCAGAGGGACCCTCTGGTCCCGTGGGGAGTGACAGGCTGGAGGTGATTATGGAAAGCAGATCTCAGAAGGGTTTGTCTCCGTGGGGGAAATGGCTCAGCAGAGCTGCTGGGGAATAATAATTATATTATTATGCAGGAATAATGTCCCGTTTATTTCTGAGAAGGGGATGGGTATGGGGGAAGAGCAGTGAGTGATTGCAGAATAATTATCCCACAGCAGCTATGCTGGGCAGCGTTTCCCTTGCGGGCAAATCCTAAATATTGTGCTAGAGAAGGACTGGCAGCCCGGACCGTGAAGGTGGGGCTGTCCCATCCCAAAGGGCACCTGTCAGCATCCTTTGGCTCCTGCAGGAACAAGAGATGATGCAAACACTCACCTGGGCAGTGCCACATACCTGCGGGCAGGGCCGGGCAGCCGAGAGCCGCCCAGCTCGCAGTGCTCTGCACCTTCCCGCAGCGGGATGTGTAGGGATGCTGCTGCTGCTGCTGGTGCTGCTGCTGCCCTACGGCTCTGTCCGGCCCACCCAGCTCCTCCAGCACATCCCAGCCTTGCTTCCACGTGCCTTTGTGTTCATCAGAGCGGCGTTTTCCCACGGCGCGGGGCTGCCAGCGCGTTCCTGCCGTGCTTCACCAGGCGCGAACCGGCGATCATCCCCAGCTGCACCCCGTGAATAATTAATATCTGTGTCACTGTGCTTCCTCCCCCCGCGGCGCTGCCGATCGCTCCTCCGGGACGGAGGGTGGGGGGATTTGGCCAAGGTCGGGGAGCCCCCAGGTGTCATTGTCCTCACGGCTGCTCCCGCATCCCCGCTGGGTGGGGAAAGCTCCATCCCCGGGAGGGGAGCAGCACAAAGGGGAACGGCCTCGCTGCAGGCCCGGCGGTGGGGAGGCGGCCGGGGGGACACGGATGCAGGTGGATGTCGGGGGGGGGGGTCGTGCCGAAAGGCGGTGACACCCCCGTCACTCCTGCAGAGACCTGCAGCGGGATGCACGGAGCGCCACTGCTTCCTGAGAACCGCTTTGTGTCCCCGTGCCATTCCCCGGCGCCTTCCCCGTTGTTTCCCAAAACTGAGGCCGGGGAGGATGGGGGGGGGGGGAAATTTAATTTTTTTTCAATAAAAATTTTAAACCTAACAAAAAGTTAAAGCCTTTAAAGCCGTGCATTCTTACAAATCGAGCGCACACACGCCCCCCTAAGAAAGGCGGCCGTGTGTCCGCCCGCCGCCGCTCCGGGGCCACGGCGGCTCCGGCCCGGTGCCCCTCACGCCCGCACAATGCCGCCCCCTCCCCGCCGCGCACCGCCCCTCGGCCCGCCCCCGCCCGGCGCTGATTGGCCGAGCCGCGCCGTCAGGTGGGGCGGGCGCGGCGCTGATTGGGCGCGGCGGCGCGGGGCGGGGCGGGCGCGGCGCTGTCAGCCGGGGCGCGGCGCGGCGGGAGCCGCCGGAGGGGCGCAGGGCGCGGGCGCGGCATGGCTGGCTGAGGCGGCGGGAGGAGCCGCCGCCGCCCGGCGCCGCTCCCGGCCGCGCTCGGTGCGAGTGCGAGCGCCCGCGTCAATGAGCGAGTGCATGGCGGAGCCCCGCGCCGCACCATGAGGCGCCGGCCGAGCACCGCGCTCGCCCTGCTGTGCCTCGCCGCCCTCCTGGCCGCCGCCACCGCCGCGCTGCCCGCCAGCGCCGCGCCGCCCGCCGAGCCCGGCAGCGGCAGCGGCGGCCCCGCTGAGAACAGCCCGGGCACGGAGCCGCCCGCACGGCCCCGCGGCACCGCCGCGCCCGCACGGGGCAGCCCGGCGCCGCCGCCGCCACCGGAGGAGGAGGAGGAGGAGGAGGCGGTGGCGGAGGAGGAGGAAGAAGAGGAGGAGGCTGCGGACAGCGGCCCCGCAGGTGAGCGGCCCGCGCGGATCCGTGGCGAGGCGGTGTCAGCGGGGCCGCCGGCGGGGAGCGGGACCGGGCTGCGCCCCATCCTCCGCCGCTCGGACAAAGGCGCGGCCGGGGACGGGGCGGCGGCGGCTCCCCGGGCCCCTCCGGCTGCGGCGAGCCCCGTGCGGGGTGGGCGCAGGGACCTCCGAGCTGCGGGACCCCTGGAGCATCGCCGGCTCCGGCCTCCCCGCGGGGCTGCCGCGGCTGTGCTGACCCCGGGATGCTGTGTGGAGGGGCGGCTGTGCCTGGCCCGTGCCTTGCCGGGGCTGTTACCGGTGCTTTTGGGCAGGTGCTGGTCCAGGCTACCCGAAGCGCCCTTCAGGCAGTGGTCCCTGGCATGCACTGTGCTGCCGGAGGAGGAGATGGAGACAGGTCCTTCCCATCACCTTGCATCCAGACAGTGTCCAACAGGCTGGGTGCTGACCTCGGGCATCCCCCGACGGGACTTTGTAGGTCGAGTTGCTCCACAACCATCCCCGGTGTCCTACCTCGTACCTCGACATGCTGGCAGCAGAAAGAGGGAAGGGATAGTGGTGTCTTCGTGTCACCAGATCCCGTGTTCTTTCCAGTGTCAGGAGGTGTTTGCAGCTCAGTGGGTGCTGGGGTACTCACATGGTATCTGATGGGTGTGCAAGGGCAGAAATGAGCCACCAACTTCATCTGTGCTGGGAATGATGTGTCTCAGTGCAGCCTGTGCGGGGCCTCATCCTGCCCCCGTGGTGGTTGGGGCTTATACAGAGCTGAGGAAGGTGCTATGGCAACAGGAATAAATGGAATTATCAGTGTAGGGTGTAAGGAGGAGAGAGGTGAAGGGTGGGTGGCAGGGCTGTGCTCTCAGGTGGAGCTCCTTCTGGGTGTAGCACACGCTGACAGCATTGGACACTCACTGGGAGATGAAACACTGATGCTTTTCAAAGCTGAGGCTTCAGTTTACCTACAGATTAATTAGACAAAACTGTGCTGGAGTCCAAGGATGGAGCTTTGTCCACTTATTTTACTGGATAACTTGGCTACAGTCTGCAGTTCCAAAGCTTTATCTTCAGACACATGCAAATACTATAGCACTGGTTCTTTCCTGTTTTATATTTATTTTTTCTCTTTGCCTGGAAGGTGTTTGTCTTAAGTATGTTGAGCTTCCTCTGATGTAAAGGGGATGCAGTCTGTTGTTCTGGTAGTGTTAGCAGTCTGAACAAGGGAAATAATCAACTTTTTTCATTTGGTTAGAAATAAAATGAACTGAAGATCTGGAGTCACTTGTTTTTCAGACTTTAATTTGCCTTTTTCTGTTGAGGTTTCTCTCTTTGCTTTTTCTGGGAGAAACAGAATGGCTTAAGATGGGGAATTGCTGATAAAGGTAGGATGAGTTGAGTGTTCTTAAAGCAAAAGCAATTTCTTCTCTTGTGCCGTGATCAGACAGAATGGACCAAGCAGCACAGTGTGACCCTGTGGGTGCCAGCCAGGGGATGCACATACACATCCCAAGCTTCCTGCAGCTCACTTCCCTCTCTGAGCCCTGTGTTGTGTTTCTTTCCATTGGTATCCATTAGTATCCACTGGCACTGGGTCTCCCACCCACCCTGGGCTCCAGTGGCTTCACCAAGAGCATCCTGCTCCTGCAGGCAGAGTGAGGAGTGCATGGGGTGGCTGGTTCAGCAGAGGCTTTGGGATGCTCCCAGATTCCATGTAGGATGCTTACATAACATCTTCTCTGTCTTCTGCCGTTGGAGGTGTCAGGGATGGATGTCTGGGGAATTTTGTGTCTAATCCCTGTGCTCCCACGGGCTGCCCTCACGCCTGTGCTTCAGTTCTCACTTGGGAAAAGGGAGCACTGAGGATGAGCACTCCCCACCACCACCCTTGGGTGTGCTGAGTCTGTATTGTGGAGGCCAGCATCACCCTTTGAAGTTTCAACGTGCTAATTATTAATGGCTACAGCCACTTAATTGCAAAATTGCTCTCTGGTGCCTTTACACTGTGGTGATGGCCAGGGCAGGAGCACATGTGCAGATTATGTCTTCTCCAGGAGGCCAGTTTGTTAGTCCTGAGTGTGACAGGCTGAGATTAGCTGTGGCTGAGGGGGGGTTGCTGGTGTGCTCCAGGGCTGGGTGGGTTTTAGGGCGCCTGAGGGTGGATGAGACAGCATCAGGAGGAGAAGCTGGGCTTGGCAGCATCCCCTGTGTGATGGGGGAGCCTGGGCTGCTGTTATGGGTGGATGCTCCAGCCGTGGTCTGTGTGGGAGCTGCTCTCCCTGGGTTTTGTGGGGTTTTCTGTGCTGCCCCATCTGCTGTGAATTGTGCAGAGGTTTGCTCTCAAAGGCTGTTATGCACCAAAGCCACAGCAAAGCCAGTGGACATAATGGGCTTAGCTGAAACCCTCCGTTTGCTTTAACTCAAGCATGTTTTCAACATCACTTTTCCAGCTCAGTAGGTAATTAATGCATTATGTGCTCTGTTGCATTAAACAAATGGGCCTTTTCTCATGCACATTATTAGAAAGGCTTCCCTTAATGTTCATAACATTGTCACTGATAAGAGGTTGGTGTGGGAGGCCTCAGGGTCAGTGGTGTTCAGAGCTACCAGGATTTCAGTTCTGACTTTGGTGCGTTTCTCATTCCGATTTAAGAAGCACTCCAGTTTTCCTCGAGCTGCCTGCTTGCTCTGTTCTTGTCCTCCTCCTTTTCCCAGTTTCACGATGTTTATTTTTCTTTCCAAGCCTGTGATCATGTTAAAATCCTGGATTTTGTTTCTAAGGGAAGTAAATTGCTAATCCTTATGTTTGTGGAGACAAGCTTAGAAGTCTCCCCCGCCTTATCGCCAAAGCCTCTAGCACCCACCGTGGAGACTCTGCCTCTTCCTTTTATCCCCAACAGCCTCACTTTAGGCAGGAGCTGGAGCTTTGCTGGGGAATCTGGCTTGGGAACGGCTGCTGCTCGGGGTGGATGCTTGTGTTGGAGCAGAAATGCAGCTGCTGTGGTCCTGGTTGGACTTTCCCTGCCTACAGAACAAAAATCCTCAGTTCCACATGGTTCTTAGGCCAGCGTTGAGTAACATGGGTCTCTTTGAGGATATTTTGTTCTGACTCTCCTCCAGCCCCACGCACAGCAGGTGAGTGGGCTGAAAAACCCCAATGTCCTTTCACAGCCTTGCTGTGCTGGGTCAGGAGGAGAGCTGCACCCAAACCCTGGGTATTGATGTCTTTAGACTGTGTGAGTGCTTCACATCCTGACAGTTGTTGCCTCCTCTTCTCCCCGGTGTTTTGTCGTGCCCCACCTGCCTGCCTGGGTCACCAGCTCCCAGGGGTGACGTTGGGTCTGACTCCTCACCTCTGCACCACGTAGGAGGGGACAATGGGCAATTTCTGCTGCAGCCACAGGGCAGGAAATGCAGGTGGCTCGGAGCATCAACCGCAGGAAGGTGTCGCACGCTGCCACGGAAATGTGTAAAAGCTGAGTCAGGGATGGCTGATGGGCCCCCAGCTACTGATGTGGGGCCACCTCGGGCTGGGTGCTGCTGCTCAGATGGAGGAGGTGCAGCCAGAGCCCCTCAGTGGGTGCTGGCTGCAGCTTTGTGTGGGATTAGCTGATGGGTTTAGCTTGTGAAGAGGAGCCTGGCAAATCCCTGGGGGCGTTGGGATGACCTGGGAAATTGCCTGGGCACAGGGGAGGTGACAGGTTGAGGAGGGGACTGGTGAGTGCTGGCTGCATCCAGCTGGAGAGGTGGAGGGTTTTGCTTTCGTGCAGGGCGTGTGCAGAAAGGTCTGTGCATCCCGTTCTTGCAGGAGGCATGGTGAGGGCAGGTTTGGGGGGTCCCCACAGCAATTACAGTATTGTGGTAGAGGAAGGACTGGTCCAAGCTATGGAGCCATCAGCAGCCAGACCCTGCCACACTGGGGCTGTGCCCCTCAAGGGGTTGGGAGCTCTCAGATGCTGGTAGACACACAGACAGAAGCAGCTGAGTTGTTGAAGGCAGTTTCAGGACCTTGTGCCATCATCCCTTTTGCAACTCTGGGTGACGACTCCTGTTCTTTTCTCTTCTCTCATCCAGCCATTAGATCCTTTGGAAGAAGTCTTCCCACCTGTGTATGGGTTCACCTGCCTGAATGCCCCTGCTCTGCCTCTGACCCCATGGGGGGAAGGAGCAGGAGGAGCCAGGGAGGGTGAGCTGGAGCTTTCCTTCTGCTCATCACTTGGGAAGGCAGCTTAAGCCTTCCTTGTTTGAGGGCTCAGGATTGTGTTCCATGTGGTTACAGAGATAACTTGTGTTCAAGGTGCCAGCAGGATTTAAATTTATTTAAAGAAATGGAAATGAAGGCACGGATGTGAAAGCTGAGGATAAGTAGCATGGTCTTGTTCCTCAGGATCAGCACGGGAGCAGTCAGGGCAGAGAGTGCCTTTTTTCAATCAAATAATAAGTTTGAATCTTTGAGCTTTAAATAAAGACATGTTGCCCAGAGCAGAAAATGTCAGTCCTTACCTCCTTCCCTGCCTCCACGCTCCCTTCTGAATCATTCTTGAATCAGATGCATCCAACTGTCCTGACTCAAGATTGAGATTCTGGGTCTTAGCAATGCTCATGAAAATCAGGATATTTCTGGGAGGATCTCTAGAACATTGATGATCTTGTTCGTTAGCTTCTCTCTGCTGGGGTTTTGCTTTTTGTTCTTATTTTAAATGATAGCTGAGATTCAAATAAATCATCACTGAGCTGCCACTTGGAAAATGCCATCTGTAAAATGGCACCACCACTGTGAGGTGATGTTATTTACCCGGCTGCTGCTGGCCATACCCAAACACCAGCCTGTGAGGAGGCAAAGGAGCACTGGAAAAAGAGATTTGTCTGAGGCTGCATGGTGGCAGATGTCCCAGTCCCTTTGCTGATGCCAGTGTCCCTCCAGGCCCTGCTGGGACAGGTGGGACAGTGCTGGAGTGTCACCCAAGGCACTCTTGCGACACAGGCTGTGGGGTTTGCACAGGGTGCAAAGGTTGTGCCTGTCTGGACAGCTGGGAAATGTGTGGCCAAGTGTGGGATGGGCTTCTCAGACAGTGACTGCTGCTGCCTTGGGAGCACCTTCCTGGTGCTGCCTGTTCCTCCCAGGCACCCTGCCCTTGACCCTGCCTGGCTGTGCCAGAGGGGACAGGACCTCTGTGGTCAAGGAGTGATGGTGTCATGGGCTACACCGAGGTGTGACCTCAGGGTGTGTGACCCTCTCCCTGAGGGGACTGTGGTCCTTGTGCCGCTCCAGTGTGGCCCTGCAGGTGTCTGCAGCATCATGGCATCTGCCCACCTGGGTGGTGGTGATGGTGGGCATGGAGCCTGTCCCCAGGTCTGTCCTCACTGCTGCAGCTGAGCAGCCTGAGGACAGGGACATCCAGGACACCCCGTGGCTGTGGGCACAGGAGCACAGAACAAGCTGTTCCTGAGGAGCTGAGCTCCCGGATGCAAAGTTCTGCTGAAGTCAGGGGAAAGGCTCCAGAGGTTTTTTGACGAGAGCCCTATAAATACCCAGCTCTGTGTGCTGGTGACATTTGTCTGTCAGGGAGCGCTGCTGTGGATCTGAGGGGCTCGCTGGCGCTTCCAAGAAGCAGCCGAGCTCTTTGTGGTGGTGTGATGCATCTGCCAGCTTTGGGAATAAACCCGTGCCAGGGCCGGGTGCTGAAGGCAGGGATCCTCTTACAGCCGTCTGGCTGGCAGGGAAGGCTCCTTCTGCTCTACCTCTGACAGGCACTCAAAAAAATAAAACGAAGAAATGATGTTGAGGAGCTGGATTTTTGTACAGCACCTTGACCGCACCTGAGGCTTCACTGAGCTCTTGGATGAGGATGGAGCAAGGGCTCAGACTTGCTTTAAAAGTCCTGGAAAGCTACAGGCTGCATTGCCCTGGCAGGTGCTGCATGTCTGAGCTCAACAGGGCTGCCTTGTGCAGTGAGGCATTGCTGGGTGGGAGTGGGCCCAGAGGGGCAGAGTCTGGCACTTTATAATTGGTTGGGGATATTAATGTGTTTTATTAGCTAAAGGCTAGATTGCAATCCAGCCATCTGCCCTGCCTTGGGGAGTCGTGCGTCTCCAGCACCCCAGGAGAACAGAACCAGTTGCAATTCAGTCTCATTAAACTGGCTAAAACCCAGATTTCTTGTTCACAGGAAATTATTTGCTTTTTTTTTTTTGATTTTATTTTGACTTTTCGGTTGTGTCAGACTGAAACAGAATGGTTGTTCTTGCTTTGCTTCTGCTTAAGCTTCCAGGGAGCTCGAGTGTCCTGTGCCTTGAGGCTGCCCTGTAAGATTGTTGTGCCTGGGGCTAAATCCATCCCCAGTGAGGGGCTGGGGGCTGCTGGGTCCCTGCCAGGGGGAAATGCTCCCAAAATCACAGCAGGCCTTGTCTGGAAGGGTCTTTTATTGGATTAGAGCTTGTCAGTCTGGAAGCATTTCCAACAAGACATTCTAGACTTGGAATAATTGAACCTCATTTGTCTGGCAGAACATTTTCCCCCCTTCTTCAATAGGAAACTTCCCGATGGTGCTGGCTGGCTGCAGCTGCCGTTCCTGGAGGAGCAGGGCAGGCTGTCACCTCTCCTGACAGGGTCACTCACTCCCCCACCGCTCCTGTCCCTGCATCCAGGGATGCGGGGAAGCTGGTCCAGCTCCTGCATCCCAGCTGGCTGCTGTCCTGGCGCTGAGGGGCTGCAGCAGCTTGGCTGTCTCCTCCTGTCTTCCCCGGCCATTTAATAAAGGCAGGGAGCAGGGAGGGGGCTGCTCGATCCGCCTGGTTTCCCGGGATTTCGCCTAGCTGCCTGCGAAGAATAGACCCTCCAAACACTGCCGGGGCTGTAATTGCCTGGGGACCGATCGAGCTGCCCAAAGCGGGTCTTTTGTTGGAGGCTGAATTCCTCCTCTGGATCTTCCCATGCGAAATTCCGATCGCCCTGTGTCACCCAAGACGCGGCAGGGTCGGGATGCCACGCAGGCTGCCAGCCCCCGGCTTTGGCAGCAGCTCTGCTCCAGCCCTTCAGGGCTTTCCTTCCTCTCCCCCCAACCCCACCCCGACTCTGGATGAGGTTTTTGAGGTCTCTGCTCCTCATTCACACACACAGGTCCTGTTTCTGTGAATGAGGAGCTTCCCCGGAGCTGCATGAACTAATGCAAAGCCTTAGTTTGGTCTTGTGCTGCTTAAAGGAGGATTTTTTTTGATTTTTTTTATTTCTGAACACCTGCTGTATGAATTAAAATTTGCCTTGTAAATGTAACCGATTCAGAGTCTGAGCATGAGCGACGGGCGTTTGCTTTTTGCCTGGAAAAAGAAAAAAGCAAAAATCTTCCAGGTTTTTTTTCTTCTGGCAACTTGGCTTTAAAGCAGAGAAGCCTGAGCCGCTTCTTTTTTAACCATTTTTAATTCAGTTGCCCCCTGTCCTTATAATTAAGCCCCCAGAAACATGACGAGGCAAGCATCCCTGCTATTTATAGCTCTGCTCCACACGCCTGTTTTAAAAATCAGGCAGCTAAATGGCTCTGCAGCCTTTCAGCAAAAGGCCTAATGACACAGGCATTTTCTATGCATGGATGGGTGGATGTTTAAAGGCCCTTGGTGCTGAGCCTTCACCCTGAGCTGGCAGGATGGTTTTTGCAGTAGGGATTTTTTTCCTGGGCCAAGGGGAGCCCCTTGGCACTGCCCCAGCCCTGGAGAAGGGGCTCTGGGTGGGCTGCACCCCATGGCTCACCCCTGCTCCAGCCACTGGGGATGCTCCCAGCAGGGTCAGTCCTCCCACCTGTCCCTCACACCTTGGCCCTTCTTGGGGTTACCACCAGACAACATATATTGACATTCCCCAAGTTGTTTGGGTATTTTTTTAATAGTTTATTGAGGCTGCATTGACCTTTCATTCCTTTTTTTTTTTTTTTTCCCCTCCTTTGTGGCATCACCTCCCTCTAATGACGAGGCTGTTGGTAACCTTTACCCGTTTAACTGGTCGTGCCACTTCTCAGATGGATCTGCTTTATTCCTGGCAAATTATACAGCCACAGTTTTCAGGCAGCTTTGCTCTATTTTGACTGACTGGCTGACTATATTAACTGATAGTGCTGCTTGGGCTGCTTTGATCCTGTATTATTTATGGAAATGATGGCACATAACTCTGTGTAGCTGATTAATGCTGCATGTATTTTTAATATGCTAGTTCTCCTGTTTGATCTGTGCTAAATGATTATTCTCTGATGTGTTCCTGGGTTCATTTTGGCTCTTTATGAAAAGGAGATTGAAGTGGACTGTTTGTTTTGTTGCCTTTTTTTTTTTTTTTCTCCCAGTGGTCTCCTCGTGGGCTGCTTTTTCAGCGTTCACAGGTCGTTTTCCCCAGCAGGGCTCTGCCTGCCACGTGGAGCACTTACACTTTATTGCTATTAATTTGAGTGCTTTGTTGGTGACATGACTCTAAATTCATCCCTGTGTGTACAGTTGTGGGAAATTTTGAAGAGATACAAGGTGGAACAACAACCTTTCAGGTGATGCTCAGTGCTTCCTCCTGTGAATGAGACTCTGTCACCAAATGGGACTCGGGTCCAGCAACACCTGAATGAGAAGAAAACCAGTCTGAACTGGCAAGGGTGTAATTCATATTTTCTGTGGCCTGTCACAGGATGGCTGGGACTGGTTGATATTAAGAAGATGACTTTAATTGTCAGGGATGTGTGTGCTTGACCCACAGCTTCCTCTCCTGCGGCGTGAGATGTGGTCATGGCTGGGGAGGGGTCTGTGGGCAAAGCTGATGTTTCATCCCAGGAAATAGCCACTGCATCCCATGGTGCATCCCATGGCATGTGCAGTGCTGCTGACGTGGAGGAGGGAGGCTGATGTCCTTCATCCCTCCTCCAGAATCCACCCCCAGCACTAGATGTGGCTGACGGGGTGGGAACCAGGAGGTTGTTCCAGGAGAACCATCTGTGAGCTGGAGGATCAGCATTTCCCCTTCCTAAGGGCCAAGTGGAAGGGAAGGAAGTGGATGATTTTTTTTTTTTTAATATCTGTTTTTTTTCTCCTGCCTTTTGTAATAACTGCTCATTTTCATGGCACAGGCAAGGGTTGTCTCCAAAGCCCTGCCCTGCACGTGGTCAGATCCACCTTCTCCCGGGGCACGCTGTGTTCCAGCAATAACAGGTTTGTGAGGATGCTTTCATGAGCAGTGCTGTAAAGGTGCAAAAGCAACGCTCAGAACCTTCAAATGAAAGCTTTTCTTCCCCTCCTCTGAACAGTCGTTTGAGTCAAAATCAGCAAAATATATATCGTTCTGCAAAAGATCCCATTTCCTTTAATGGGCTTTTCCATTGAAAACAGTTTAAACTTGATGTTCTGTTGCTTCCCTCCAAATTTTTCAAAGCTCCTTGGGCTATGAAAACTTCAATGATTCCATTTTCCTTCCCTCTATTCAAAAAAAAAAAATGTATAGGTGTATGTTATATATATATATATTTTTTCCTGCTGGCTAAAGCTCTTGCCTTTTATCACAAAGCAAACATTATAGACTGGGTTTTAGGGTGTTCTTTCCCTGCCCCAAAATAGACATGCTCACTTCAGTAGTTATTTGGGGGGAAAAACCAGGGTGGATGCACCGTGTTGGGCTCTGAGGGAGCAGGCAGGATTTTGGGATAAGGCCCCGACAGACCCAGCTGCCTCCCCAAAACACTTCTCAGATGGCAGGTGTGTGCCTAATGGGGCAGAGGCACCCACACCTTCACTGTGCCACAGGTTTGGAGCGTTCCTGGATGGGGAAGGGACATGGAGCTTGCACAGTGGCCCAGCTGGCAGGGCCTGTGGGGCAGGGGGAGGTATGGCCATGCAGCCCTTCCAGCCCAAACTGCAGCCTGCTCTGTGGGGAGCTGGACTGGGTGCAATTAGGAGCCCCAGGGGAGCCCAGGGAGGATGTGCTCTGGTGGTTTGTCCAGGGTGGAAGATGATTGGAGTTGAAATGGAGCACACTGACCTGTTGGCTCCTCCCTGGGCTGGGTGTTTGCTCACCTGCTGCCAACACAGCCATGTCTGTGCTGGAGCCTCCCCAGCTCTGCCCTTCCCTGCCAGGGCCAGTGGTTTTTCTCCCAGTCCCAATACTTGAGAAATAATCTGGGGGGGAAATTTGCTGTGTTTCCCTGCTCCCCACATGACTTGGACATGAGTGCTCCCAAGCACTGCCCTCCCTGTGAACATCCAGGTCATGCTGAGACCTGCCCTGTGGGGTTTTCCAGCAGTGCCCCCCAGTTCCCAGGCGGGGCTGGGAGTGCCCCAGTTTGGCTCTGGGGAGCTGCTGGGCTGGGTGGCCTGGCCGTGGCTGGCTCAGCATCCCCTGGGCCGCAGGGCCAGCTGGCACAGCGAGCAGATGGGGAGGTGGAGCTGGCTGCTCAGCTGGGTCTCAGGCCACGACAAAGCAAAGTGACGTAGAAAACTAAATACCTGTTATCGGAGAAAGACAAACAGAGCCCTCACCTGCCTCCAGCCCTTCTCCCTTCAAGGGCAGGCTGCATGCCTGGCATGTATCTCCCTGGAAAAGATCTTCTCTTCTTAATGTGCTTGCTTTGGCTTGGCTGTGTTGTTGAGTAATCCAAGTTTGACTCCAGATAATGAATGACAAACATTTGTCTGGTCTTAAAACTATTTTATTCTGAGGGTTTTTCTCCTCCTGGAAGTTTACAGGGAGCTGTTGACAGCGTGCCCTGTGACGTGGATTAGGGCTGACGCCTGGCAGTTGAATCTTCCCATCCTTTTCACATCTTGGTTGTTCCTTTTCAAGGGAGGCTTTTGTACATGTCTAATCCATTTAAAATGAAAGATAAACAACAAATGGACCAGTCTCTGAAGGGACAGTCAGTTACCAGGGTGGTAGTGCCTTCTCTGTGGAAGCTCTCTTTGGGATGGGTGGAATGACAGGGAGGAGCCTTCCCCCCAGCACCTCACTTTGGTGTTAGGGGATGCCTGGAGCAGTGGCTATCCCTGATTTTTGGTTTACAAACCACTTCAAAGCTTTCCAAGAGGTGTGTGGATGGCAAGTTCAAGTTTATGGACTGGAGAGTTGATGCTCTCCTCTCTCTGCTTCACCACCCATCGTTTTGTGATCCCTCTGAGAGGATCCCATGTCCACTGTCAGGATGTTCATGAACTTCACCTTAGAGCTGATCTCACCCACCTGTGTATCTGTAATTCCAGGTGATATATTTATATTTTCAGTGAGTGCAGTACTGGCCCTGTCAGAGTCTCAGGGCTGTGTCAGGTACCAGCAGCTCCCTGGGCTAGGTAGGATTTTGGATGCCTCTTTGCAGGTGGGACTCAGATCCTCCTTTCGCTGTGTTTGTTTTTGACAGAAGAGCTGATGGAAGAGAGGCACCACTCCTCCTCCTGCAATGCCAAAACAGTCATTATGAAGCCCTCAAAAATGAGGAAATGGTCAAGATAGAAATGTCAACAAACCTCTCCTAGCTGACCCATTGGCTGCAGAGGAAGCTCTGTGGTTTTGAACATTTCTTTGGCTTGGGATCAGGCGTGGTTTTGCCAGCCCCAGAGTGAGTGTGCTGCTGTTGCCGAGGGTAATTCCTCCTTGGTGATGCTGGAGGGCTCAGCTCTGCCTCTGCAAATCACTGCCTTGGTTCAGCATCTTGGTTTAGATTTGGTCTCAGCTTAGTGCCTGAGCTGTCGGTAAGATGGGGAGTGCTGCACAGGGAGCCTGAAGCCCTTGTGCCTGGCTGCCTCCATCCTTCCTGTCACACTTTTAAGGGTTTTGCCTATTTACAGAGGATTTGGATGTTCTGTGGGTCAGGGCTGTTGCCTGTTGTACTTCCCTGGATGGCCTGGTATTTATGGTGGAGGTTTCAGAGAATTGGCTTAGGCTTGAAGTTACTCTTTGTTTGTGGTTGCTGAACTTGTGCTGTTTAATGGAAACATTTCCCTTTGGTAGGAGAGCTATTGCTGGAAATAAATACAGGTAATAAATAGCTCGTGGCTGAGGCAGGAGCTGGGACTGGATGGAGCTGCAGTGTCCATCCACAGTGAGTAAGGAGAGAGGAATGAAAAGCTGATGTTCAGCCCTGATTGGAGTCATTCATCTGCTGCAGGGCTTGGGGCTCAAAGCAGAGGTGAGGGGGAGGCAGGGGCTGGCAGCTGCCCTCAGAGCCCTGTGGGTGGGCTCTGCCCCTGCTCTCTGTGCAGGGGGGGTTTATGCTCTTCAAATTCATTGCATGGCTGCAGTTGCTGGAGGAAGTTTTTTGGAGTACAAGCTGAGCTGCACCATGCTGGCTGCTCCCCCTCAGCAGGTCCTCAGCAGATGATACTGGATCTGCTGCAGTTCCCTGTTTCCAGTGATAAGTGATGACTTTCTCCATCCAGGTGTCTTTTTCCATGACGTGTCCTGACCCATATCAGTTCCCTCTTTGAAAGCTTGGCTTCTCCTCCATGGATTTGCCAACGAATTTTGTCTGGCTGCAGTATCTGTGACCCAGTTTGGCAGGTGCTGGGTGAGAGCAAAGGTGTGAAACAAGTTCTGAATGTGGGAATTCAAGTCACTCGCTGTGAGCTGGAGGTGAAGGCACCACTGTGTCCTGTGCAAAGTATAGCAGGGTATAAAGTATAGCAAGGCTGCAGTGTAAAATAAGGGAATAAAACGTAAGGAACAGGAAACTTCCCAGCTCTGATGACATTTTCCTTGCTCTGTCCCAGCAGCTCTCACTGCTTGCAGCAGGTTGTAACTTACAACTCCCTGTCTGGCAGGAGTTATGGTAACCCCAAACCAGCCCGTAGCACTATGTCATCATAACCTTGAAACAGGACCCAAATGGCAAAACCTGCCCGAAACCAGTTGTGATTACTCATGCTCTGTGCTATCCCTTTCCCCCGCTGGGCTTTCTGCTATGGTAATTCCACTTATTAAGCAAGGAGACAAAACACCTTTATTAAACTTGGAACCAAGCTCGGGAGCAATGAGAGGAGCAGGACTTGCTGGCTGCAGGCTGTCAAAGAGTTTTCTTCTCCTGTCTCCCTTCCTCTGCATGGCCTTTAAAGTGAGTGAGAGAGGAACAAAGATACTTTGCTTGTGATGAATAAAAGTCTGCATTTAGTATGTTTGTTTAGAACAGAAGAATTAGGAATGTGTATTGGGAATGAATCCTGGGATTTGTTGGGGCTTTGCTTCATCTCCAAACTTGAAAATGCAAAGAGCTGAGACAAACTGGGGTCGTGGCTCAGGCTCTGGAAAGCTTCTTTTTATTAACACTTTCAGTTAGTGTTTATTAACACCGTGGATAAAAGGCGCCTTTGTTAACGGGTCTGTCCCTTTGCTGCTCGGCTGGAGGAGCTGAATCTTGAAAGGAACTGCCCTGGGCACCTGCTGGAGTTACTGATGAAAGTTTTCATTCCAGATTTTCACCACAGGCTTAGACATAAAATAGCCTGAAACCCTCCAGAGCAAGTCTTCCTTCTCTTTCTCATTAAAAAAAAAAAAAAAAAAAGGTGAAAAAAGTTGTAAAAATGCCTCTTGCTGCCTGTGTGCCAAGCCATGAACGATGGGCCCCTTCCCTGTGTGGAGAGCATTTCATCTCACAGCAGTGTGGCTCCTTCCTTGGTCTGTCTTCTGCCTCTTGTGGGTGTCCAGAATCTCCCTTTGAGTGCATCTCTCAGCCTGGGGAAGGATTAGAGCAGTTTAAAAATCACTCCTGCGTGCTGGGAGAGAAACCTGGGGCTGATGCTTGTGCTGCCCCTGAAGCTGAAGACCATCCCCAGAGGTTTTGGGTGTCCCAGAGCAGGGTTGGGGGGCTGTGGCAGCCATCTGAGGAGCAGCTGCTGCTTCCAGGAGATGCAGAGCACTCCTCTGCCTCTGCTGGGCGAGGATGCACTTCCAAGCATTTTTATACTGAATTATGGGTTGACTGCTGTTGCTGTTGGCATCTCCTTGCTTTTCTTCTGTCTTTTCTCCTGGTGTAAGAGTGCTGTAAATGAGGGAGAAAGGAAGGATGACTTCTTACCACATTTCCTCCCAGGCTGGCCTGAGCTTTGGTAGCTCTGCCCAAGGCCAGTGAGGCAAAGCTGCAGCTCCCTCCATGCACCAGGGAAGGACCTGGTTACACTGTGGCTAACCTGGTGTGAAGAAATTGGCTTATGACTCGGCAACAAAAAAAGTGCTGCGTTTTGCAGTGACCCTGGGAAACCTCCCCAAGAGATCCAAGCCCTGCAGCTTGTACAGGATGAACCTGCATGGAGGGAGGGAGGCTGTCACTGTCCTCACCAGCTCCCCTCCCTTCAGCAGCTGATGGCTCTGGAGCAGAGGTGTTACCACCTCCTCTGTGATTTCTGTACTAAGCAGAAAATGGCTTTCCAGCTGCCTGCCCTTGGCCATTCCCTTTTCTTCTCCCAGGCAGGGTGAGCCGTGGCTGGGGGTGACAAACCCTGCTCAGCTGCACCCACGGAGCTCTGGGGTTGGGTATTCAGAGGGTGCTCAGCACCAAGCTGGCTCTGGAAGGAGGAGGTTGGGAGGTGCCACCCATTCCTGCCAAAGCTGAAGCTGACACTGGGAGCACGAGGAGTTAATTGCAGTGACTCGGAGAGGAGGATCTGCTGTATCTGCAGGCAAGGTCCGGAGGGGAGAAGGCTCTGGAAGGCTGCATGCCTTGCAGCAATGGATTTTGGTTTGAAGTAACTTAATTGTGTCAGACAAACGTGCAGCTGGGCAGATCAGTTCCTTGCAGGCTGGACAAAGTCCCTGCTGTGCTGCATCCCTGGGAATGCAGGGTGGCTGGGAAGGCAGGGCTGTGCTGCTGCACTTGCTCTTGCCTGGGCTCTGCTGGGAGCAGCAGGAACAGAATGATTTGCTTCTCAGCAATGAGTGTGAGCAGCAAATCTGGCTGTTACTCAAAAGGTTTGGTTCTGTTCTCCCTGGTCTTGCCCAGAGGAGTCACTGGGAGCCCCTCTGGGAAGGGTAGGATGTGATCAAGGGGTGTTACTTACCCGAGCTCGTCCCCCAGCTCATCTCTGTTTTCTTGCTGGGTGTTCACACAGCACAACTTTACAGCCCAAACACAAACAGTTGGAAGGACGGTTCCTGCTCAGGGTTTTCTCTGAAGAGCCTTAAATCTCCCATAAATTAACGTCTTCATTTATTAGTTGCAACTCCCCAAAGCACCGAGCAAAGTTTGGGAGTTTAATTACTTTCTGCAGGAATCGGAGCACGCAGAGCCTTCAACAGATGATTATAGTTCATATTATTCATGCAGCTCTTCTTAATCCCTTTCTCTGCTAGACCATGGTCAATAGAGACTAAAATTGGAATCTGCTCGTAAATTCCCAGCCCCATCCCGTGTGAGGTGTCTCTATCTTCCAGTGAAAGCATTTTGCTGACAAAACCATTCAGTTTCCTGAGAGGTGCCACGCAAGTATATCTGTCAGGAGGGTGTGAGCTGCCAGGGTTCTGTGTCTTGGTGGGGAGGTGTTTGCCAAAGTTAGTTTTCACCCTGTTTATCTCTAAACCCGGAGCTGGGCTGCCCGTGTCACACTGGGTGGTAAAAAAGTACAGAGATTTTCAAACAGAAACGTGGAATATTTATATGGTTGCAGAAGTTTGTGGAAATATTAGTGGGAAAATCTAATCAACCAAAGCAGAACGCCAACAAAACTATTTTTAAATTAATTTAAAGGCTTGGATTAATTTTTTTTTTTTTTTAAACTGTGGAGGTTTTAATCCTCAAGTATGTACTTGGTCTGTTTGAAGTTACTGTAGCTTTCTTGTATCATAAACATTTTAGGGCCACATTCCTCTTTGTGCACAGTCTGCTTCGTAAGAGACCCTGGAGGGTTTGTCTGCCTGTGGAAACTTATTGTTATATAGGAATGAATAATTCCTCAGCTGCAGCTGTGTAATCCCCCCGGCACAGCTTTTCTGCCTTATAACCTGGATCTTAATGACTCCAGGACCCCTCCTGCTTCTCCTGACATCTCCTTGTCCCATCCGTGGGAGCTGCTCAGGTGTTGTGCTCCAGCAGAGCTGTGAGCTGGGGATCTCCCAGTGCAGGAGGAATACTGAGTTAATAAGAATCCATAATTTTCTTTTTTTTTTTTTTCCCCCTGATGTTTACAGGGCTTTATCCTTTAGTCTCCCAAGACAGCTTTACACCTGTGAGTCTGACTTTTGATGCAGGTTTACTGGGGAACGAGCAAGTTCAAAGCTCTGTGCACGGGTTGCTGACTTGTTTAGCATCAAAAAGGAGGAAAAAAGCAACAAAATTGCTCTGTGTGGAGGAGAAACCAGATGCCTGCAGGTGCAGGGAAGGAATAGAAATAACCAGTCCCAGGGAGTCAGCAGCCTGTGCCTTTGGGGAGGGTCTGAGGGTTGGTTTGCTCATGGCTGGGGAGGCAGGGGGGCTGTGAGCTGTGGTGGGGAGGGATGCCCCATCCCTTTGGAAAGGCAGGGGGCTGGCACAGTTTAGGCTGAGCTGGGGTTTGGCTGAAGCCCCAAACCTGTCTGCTTCAGGCTGATGGAAAGTGCTTGTGCAGCTGCTGGTGACCCCAGCAGTTGGGACCTTGGCTTTGTACTTCTTTCCAAGTGATAAGTGAGCGATTTAATCTGATAAATATTCCTCAGCAGATGTGTTTAATCTTCTAATGACATTACAAGTGATGTATATGCATTGAGAAATTCTTGTCTTTTCCCCCCTGTTGACCTGTAAAAGCCTTTTATGGAACAACACAAGTGACTCTGTAACACTCTTAGCAGCATTAATGTGAATGAAGTTCTCTTCACCATCAGCACCTGACTCTGCAGAGCCTGGAGCTCGATGGAAGCTGTAAGTGCCCAGAGTGTGGTGCACTCAGTAATAAAGTAATGCAAAATAAAAGAAGACACTCCTGTATGTAAATAAATTTTCTGGGGGGTAGGCAGAGATACTCTTCCTACCACTTTGGCTTTGCATTGTAGCCTCAAGTGAGAGTAAATTAGAGGTCTGAGCACTTTATTGCACCTTTGTGATGCAAGAGTTGACTCCTATTTTGTGCTGAGTGCTGTCTGGATGGGAATGAGTCCTGGGACTTGGCAGAACTCCTCTCTTTGGGAAGCTACAGTGCATCAGCTCCTTCTGGCCTGTTCTTGCAGGAGCTCTTAGCCCATGGCAGATGTTTCCCAGCTCCTTGGGAGAGAGCTCAGCCAGTCTGTGCCCTCTCAGATCTGCTGCAGCTGTGGGGAAGGTTGGAGGCCAAAGCATCCTTGCTCTGGGATAACAACACCTGCACTCAGAGCATCAGTAGGGTTGCACCCAAGTGAGGAGTGATGGAGCTGAACCCAAATTCCAGTCCAGGGCTAGACTGGGCCACACTGACATGGTGCATCAGAGCTGTGGAAGAGATGGGCTGGAGCTCAGGGAATTGTTTTACAAGGGCTGGGTAGGACAGGACTTTCCCTTTTACCACCTCACTCACACCTACTCTCATTATCCTGTGCTGGAACAGCTCTGTCCTGACCCTCATCCCATTGCTGGGGGAGGTTTGGCACATCAGTGGATTGTACTGAGGGGATGAAATGCCTTCTCAGGGGGAAGGGAAAGAGCCTGTGGGGAGGGAAGGGAAAAGACAGAGCAGTGGTGCAGCACAGCTGTGCCTTTGGCTGTAATGAGGAAAAATTCCCTGTGGAAAGAGCACTGTCTAATTCTTTAAGGGGGATTTGTGTGTTTGGGGGAAGAGCTGGGGCTGCTGCCATCCCTGAGCAGTGCAAACAAGGAGAAAATAGAACTGCCAGGCTGGCTGCAGAGCAAAGCTTCACCCACCCAAGAAAGGCCAGAAGAAGATACCAAGAGGACAGGGCATGAGCCAGACTTTTCTGGATGGAGTTTCAGGCCCTTTCCCGAAAGTCAGGATGCTTCCTCCAGATCCCTGCATTTAACAGCCACCAGTGGACCTGTCCTCTGTGAGCTTTTCCAGTCCTGCTTTGAAGCCATAGGTATTTCTGGCAGCCAGAACATCCCCTGACAATGAGTTCCACAATTTAATTGCAAGGGGAAAGGAAATGACCTTGGATAGATTTTTAAACCTGCTGCCTGAGCCTTTTATTCCTGTCTTGTCAGGAGTGGTGCCTGGAGATTGAGAAAGGGAAATGGGAGAGAAGGTAGGGCTTGAATTTGGGAGTGAAGTCTGGGGAAGAGGGAGAACTGCTTAATTAATATGCAAACAAAGCCTTTCCAGGGATGGGATGCTGTTGTGTGCAGTGGTTTAAATCCAGTGGGATATCTGGGGAGTATTTGGGAGGTGAGGTTCTTACAGGGCTGTGTTGGCCTCAGAGCTGCAGCTGCCACTCTGAGGCTGCACCTCTGCCTCCCAAAAACCCAACAGTACCTCCAGGTTAGAAATGTTGGGTTTTTTCCCCTTCATCTAGTCCAGAGAAGAGAAAGTGTCTGTCTCCTTGGGGATGCTTTTGCAGCAGGACAAGAAATAGCATCTGTGGGCCCTCCACAGCTTGCTCTTACAGCTGCGTGTTCTTGTAACCAAAAATGTGCATCCTGGGTTTTCCAGACTGGCTCCCAGGGAGTAGGTGAGTTCATTCAGGATTTGCACTGGTTCAGGATGTCCCCACCTAATGTGGTTTCACAGAGACCTTCGTGCCTTTCACAGTGTTGGCTTCTTTACCCTTTGTAAATATTTCACCTGTTTTCTAAATTATTCATTCATTAAGTGGCTCGGAAAGGAGGAGGAATCACGCTTATAATATGTGTGAAGACTTAAAACACTGCGGAGCTGAAAGGATGTGAAAAAATAATTTGAGGAAGGATTTTTACATCAGAAGAAGCCCTGTTTAGGTACCAGGAGGGGATGAAGGGATGTGGGGTCTTGATGGATGTGGCACAGGCTGGGATGTTGCTGGGATTTGCAGAGTTGGGGTTTGTACTGGGATGGGATTTGGAGGCTGAGATTTTTATTAGGGGTGGATGGGGGAGCTGGCGTGGAGTTTGAGGTGGCCACACTGAGGGGTCACAGGGCACCCTCAGACCTGGAGGTTCTTGTGTCAGGGCTATTTACAGCCATGGTGTGGATCCAATACAATATCAAACATTATTCTCCAGTTTATTGGTGACCTATGGCTTTTGGATACTAAAAATGAGTCAGTTCTAGGTTGGGGCTAACTGAAACTGGATATTAAATGCCTCCACACAGCAGCGTGCCCCTTGCTTCCCAAATGAGGAACCTTTCCTTCCACTCCACCTTCCTCTAAGCAACAACCAGTGAAGGTGAAATATTGTTCCTGGATGGAGAAGTGTTTGCTTTTTTGTTTGAAAGGTAACATGGTAATGACACACATTTTTATGGTGCCTCTCTTCATGGACCTCAAAACATCATTAGGCTGTTAATTAATTAAAGCCTGTCAGTCCCTTCATGAGCAAAGGTGGTGGGTTTTATCTGTGATAACCATGTGCTTTGAGCTGTTGTGTAGTGCTTTGTGGGGAAGGAAGGGAAACCTTGACAGTTTAGCAATGGGGAACAGGCAGAGACAAGCAGGGCTTGGAGGCCCTGGGGGGCAGGGGAACACCCTGAGATGGGGAAACTGAGGCAGAGCAAGGGTGAGTCACGATAGCAAACTGAGGAGAGTCAGAGCTTGGACCAGTGCCTCATCCCTGAGAGGTCTTTGCCCTTGGCTCCCTTGCTGATGGTGTTATCCCAGCCTCAACACAACCCTCCAACCATGACTGTGCAGTCTGGAGAGGGACAGCCCTGGCGTTCATCCACCCTGTTCATTCCTTTGCCCTCACAGAAGCTCTCAGTGAGGTATTTTTGAAGGTTATCTTCAAAAGCAAAACATAGGCTTGAGAAAACTGAATAAAGGGCTGTAAAACCCAGGCTCTGGCCAGAAGCCAGGACAATGTTCCCTGATTTTCTTCTGTAGTGCTCATCCCCTTTGCTGTGTTCCTGGAGTCCAGGGCAGATGTTCGTTATCGCGTTCCCGTTCGTGCCTTCTGCCACCCGGCTGCTGTGGGGACAACAAAGTGTCCTTTAAATGAGGTTTAAATAGGTTTTCATAGTCTGGTACATCCTCCTGTCAGCCCTTGACCTCGATGCTGTGCCAGATGATGGAGTTCAGATTTCAGTGCTGCTGGCTGAATCTTCGCTGCCCAACCCACACAGCTCCGGATGCGTTTTGGGGCTGCATCCACGTGTGAGTCGGGCTGGATGCATTTGGGGTGGGTGCCCCTACCTGGGACCACCATCCCTCCCTGAAGATCTCGGGGGTGGTTGGGGGAGGTAGGGCCTTCAAGGAATTGACCCTTTTGGGAGATAGCTGCTGGATCTGTCATGTGTTGTGCCTTATCACACACTTGGGGTGATTTCTCAGCAGACAGGCTCAGCTGCTGTCCCCATCACTGGCCAGAACCAGGCTCCACCAGCCTCCCAAGCAAAAAGTGCTTTTGCCAGTGTTGTTTTGGATTATTGCAGCATTTCTCGCTCTCCTGGGGAGCCGGCGTTGCAGTGGTGTCAGTGTTGCTGCTGAATTTGGCAGCTAAGGCAGAGCCTGACCTGAACTGGGGCAGTTTTGATGGGCTGGAGTGTTGGATGGAAAGCAATGAGTGCTACAAAGTCAGATTCAAGTGCAAAGTGCTGCCGTCCTGCTGGAGTATAAGTTATGGGGTAGAGCTCCATCGTGCCCATGGGCACCATCCTCAAGCACTGCCCCACCCCTGCCCTCTTCCTCCAGCCATCCATCAGGAGTGTCAGGATGGTCCCAGGTGGTGGCTCTGGCTCCTCCTGGGGCACAAGGGTGGTCTCCACATGGAGCAGCTTATCCCCTGTGTGGGACCTGCCCTGTCAGTGCCTCCCGTGCTGTTAGAATGGACACAATGCTCATTATCTTTCCTTAATCAAGTCTGGCAGGTCTAATGGCACCACATGTTGAGTTCTGAAGGGAAATTTGTTTTGATGCATGTTTGACAAACTCCAAAGTGCTTTTGCTCAACGAGTTTTCGTGGTTTCTGTTCTGGTGGCAGGGAGAAGCCCAAGTGCCCAAATCAATGTGGTTCTGCATGGATAATTGAGCTGGGAATTCAGTTCATTATGTGAAGTGGCTGCTGAAGTGGATAATTGTGGATCTTGAGATGTTTGTCCTATTTGATAGTTTGGATTGTAGAAAATTTAGGTGCAGTTTCACAGGTGTATAGGGACAACATGGCTGCTGTGGGGATCCTACGGGGGAGTAACAAAGCTAAATAACTCACATTTCTTTGTGTGTTAGAAGAACATGGATGACAAGGAAAAGAGCTTTAAGTCAAGTTTTCTTGGGGTGAGAACCTGGCCTCTCCCCTCTCCCTGAAGTGCCATGAATACTTGCTCTTCTCAGGCAATAACAAACATCAGCAGTTGTGTAAAGCCCCTGATGCTTTATGCACTATTTCTGCAAATAATCCTTGTTTATAATTCACTCTTGGCAGAAAAAGACTTTAAATTATTAAGGCACTAAATATTTTGCAATGAAAGAACAGAGATAAAGCTCTTGGCAGAAACAAATTGCCAGGGAGAAGTTGTTCTCTTCCGTGCGTTTGGGGCTTTAAAGTATTATGAGAAATAACGTGTGGGGGGACTGGGAATTCATCACTTGATCAAAAGATTTGCTTCTCTCTTAAAAAAGCAGCTCTTCAGTGCATACTTTGGCACCCCTGGAAATAAGAGTGTCCCCAAAGACCGTGTTTGGATCCCCAGAGCCATCCTGTCTCACCACAGGGCTGAGGGTGGTCCGTGTTAGGTGGCAGAGATCTCTGACCTGCCTCCAGCTCTACCACAGCTTTTAAAGTCATTTTCATGTACTTGGTGCTCCCCTGAGGGCAGATTTTCAGGGGATTCTCTATCCCTTCTTCAGGAGTGGGAGATGCTGCTGCCAGTTCATTGTGTCAGTTTATGTTCTGTGGTAAATCAGGGGTGTTCCAGTGGTGTGGAATGGAGGCTCTTAGAACTAATGATTTTGTAACCTGTTGCTGATTTTATTCTGATACTGCACAGTTATTTCTTGTCAGTTACTGGAGTCAGACAACCATGAGGGTGGATAGGTGTGTGTGTATATACATAAAGACATTGTATACAGCTACATACAGATGTATTTTAGATAGTTATACCCATCATCTTGTGGCTCTTCTTTGGAGAGATTTCAAGCGTGAACTGTGGCGTTTCAAACCCCAGGGTGCTCCCAATGTGTTTTTTTTTCCCCATCATCTCAACATTTTAAAGCAAAAATCATCCTTAAGGTGATGGGGGTATGCAGGGGGAGTGGGGAGGCCCTGGTTGCCCAGAGCAGCTGTGGCTGCCCCATCCCTGGAAATGTCCAAGGCCGGGTTGGATGGGACTTGGAGCAGCCTGGAAGCTGTCCCAGCCCACGGCAGGGAGGTTGGAAGGAGACGGGCTTTAAGTCCCCTTCCAACCCAAAGCATTCTGCAGCTCTGTGACTCCATGCCTGTGTTTCTCTTTCCCTTGCAGGCGACCTGTGCAACTGCAGCTCTGTGGGCAGCGCCGGGTGCAACCGCAGCACGGGGCAGTGCCGCTGCCTGCCCGGCTACGCGGGGCCGCGCTGCCACAGCTGCGCCCGCGGCTTCTTCCCCGAGCAGGGGGGGCAGCAGTGCCAGCCCTGCAGCTGCAGCCCTGCGGGAGCCACCAGTGACCAGTGTGACCAGTGAGTAACGCTGCGCGGGTGCTGCGCGGGTGCTGCGCGCGAGGCGTCGGGTTTGGGGTTTTGGGTTTGGGGGTTTTGGGTCTTGTCGTCCGGGCTGGTGTTTAAAAGGAAAAAAAAAATATAGAAGCAGGAGGAAGCTGGTCTTATAAAAATTCATGAAGATTTATTCTTCCTCTTCCAAGAGATGAGCTGTAAAAATATCCGTGGTTGTGGCAAAAGCCCTGGCGGCCCCAGAGGGAGTTGACTTGTGTTTTGGAGTTGCATGGAAGCAGAAGCTCTCCCAATGCCTTGTGCATCTGTTAGGCCCTATGGGGCAGGGCTGCCTTCATGGCTGGGCTGGGAGGGGAGCAGAGGCTGAGGTGGAGCATGGGGGCTTTGGAGAGGTTTATTTTCCAAAGGGATAGGTTTTATGCCAGAGGCAGGCAAGGCTTTGTGCTCTGCCCTTGCTGAGCACCGGGGTGGAAGCGGCGGCCCGACAGCAGAGTCGGCTCCTGCCTTGCCTGGTGTTTACAGTCACCAGAGCTGATGCTTGGAGCTCTTGTATAATGAATGTGTTCCTCTTCATTTCACCTCACCCACCCTCACATCTTGCCTTGTAAAAGCTGGCACGCAATTATTTTCCAAGCAGTGATCCGTCAGCCATGAGAGGTCTGAGCTGAGGGGATCTCTATTCCTGCAAGATCAGACTGAGCAGCAGCCTGACCCACCGGGTCTCCAGCTTGTGCTCATGAGGACAGCAAAGTCTCTCCTTGGAGGAGACCTCAGCAACCACTCTGCAGCAACTTCCAGCCTTCCCAGGCTCCTGCTGCCTTATTGTCTTCTAGGGTTGGGTCTGTGCTCAGCGTGTGCTGAACACCTGCAGTTCCCTGCCAGGGCAGGGGCTGAGTCAGAGTCAAAATGCTCTGCAGGGACATGCTGCCTGTAATTATTTTATACATTATCTTTTCCCAAACGCCCAAATCCTCTGTTGATGTCCTTCCTTTTTGTTTCAATGCTGCATTTTTTTTGCTTGCATAAGCTCTGATAATTCAGAACTTAAAAGTAACGCTCTGGTTGAGAGAGTGACCTTCTTACTGAAAGAGATGATTCTTGGGGGTGGAAAGTATGAAGTTTTTCCTTTTTTTTTCTTTTTTTAAGTGGCTGTTTTAGGTATGGGAAGATGTGGCTGGAAGCATCAGGGTTTGCCACAGAATTGAAAGTGTGATTTTGGTCAGATCTACTGGAAAGGCAAATTAGGCAGAAAGCCTGATGGGGCAAATCTTATTTTTGGGAACTGAGAGAGGAGGGAAAGTGCTGCTGGAGCAACTGGGTTAACTGGAAGGGAGCATTCTTGCCCCAGCTCTGAGTTACTGGGCAGCGAGTGAAGCATGGACATGTCTGGTGTCTCACTGCATGGGGTGAGCCAAGGAACGCCCTTGGGAGCTTCAGGTGAGATGCTCTGAGTCGTGAAGGAGAATGAGGTGGAGTTGGAGCCATCTGCATGGAGCCAGAAACAGCAGGGACCTCCCCAGCCTCTCCTCAGCACCATTCCACAGCCTTGAGGGAGGTGGGAAGTGCTCATTCTCAGCCATTTAGGAGAGACAGCCCAGGGCAAGATGTGGAGGGAGATTTGGGGAGGGGGGATGTTGCTAACAGAGATCACTCTGTTTCCCTTCCCGCCTCAGAGGGGTTTGCTGCAGACAGAGATGACCTCTGGGTGTTCAAAAAGAGGAAAATTAGGTCAGTTGTCTGTGTTATAGGGCTGGGGGCATCAGAAGGGCTGTGAGATGGGCAGCCTGGTGTGTAGTGATGTGTGTGGGAAAGGGGAGTGGGACACAAAGCCCAGCAGGGCAGGTGCTCCCCTTGTTCCCGTTGTGTTAAAGTGGGCACCAGAGCTGGGCACAGCTCCTGCAGCTGGGATGGGTGGGGGCAGGCACCCCTGCAGTGGGATCTGTCCTGATGGGTGGCAGAGCCTCTTGCACATTGCAGGGAAATGTGTGTGTGACTCCAGGAATGGGAGTTTTGGCTCTCATGCTGGGAGCCCTGGGTGGCCCTGCAGAGTCCCTGGAGGAGCAGCTTGTCCCTCGGGCAATCTGTGCTCGGGATGAGACACGCAGGCATTGCCCAATACCAGCAACCAGCTACTGTTTTGTTGACATGGAAAATCCTGCAAGTTGTACTATTTATTTATTTCATAAAGCACCAGCCCAGCTCGACTTGCACAAGTGAATTCCTGCGTGAGGCTTCACAGGAAAGCCACGGCTGTGCCAATGGGGCTCTGGCTGAAACGGCAGCAGAGATTTCAGACTCTGACCCTTTTTGAGGGCTGCTGATTGGAGGGGCAGAGTGCCCGAAGGTCGAGCCCTCAGGGCACACAAAGAGGCCTCTTAGGTTTCAGTCAGCTCGACCAGGCTTTTGTAAAAGTGCCTTTTAAAGCACCACCATATGATGATTATTAGTATTATTTCTCAGCACGCTCTCGGGCTGGCCAGATGGCAACCCAAGTCCCCTGTTTGTTAACTAGACCTCAAATGCAGACCATCAAACAAAAATTAAAAACAAACCCTTTCCTGAGGCACAGAGTTGATTTTGGGAGTGAACATTGACCTGACATGCTGTCGCTATGAATGGGCTCCATGGCTGCTAATCAAAGGTCTGTTTTGGTGGTGGTTTAAATTTGATTATCTGGGAAGATCCACACAGATCCCCCTGTGGGATGGCAGAGGATTTCTGTGCTCTGGTGTGGGTGGTTTTGTTTTTTTTTTTGTTAGATGAAAAGCTGTGTGTGGCTCAGGCTGGAGCTTGCTGTGGGGCTGGATGGAGTCTTGGGCTGCTCAGAGAGGGCTGACACATCTTGGAGAGGGGGAGTGAATTGTCCCTGCTGCGGTTAACGCCTAGAAACCTCAGAAAAAACCACATTTCTTTGGGTTGGATGCTGTGCAGATGCTTGCTAAAGATAGCTGTGGCCTGGAAGTGTTCACAGTCCATAGAGGAAGGGTGGAGAAAGAAGCTGAAGTTTCAAGGGCCATGGTCAAGGTCAGAGTGGTGGAGAATGAGGATGGTGACTCATGTGGGTGCACGGGCTGAGCTGGAAGGGCTGTGTCCTGCTGCACTGCTCTGGGGACAGTGACAAGTGGGGACGGTTCCTGGTGGTGGCCTCAGCCCATGGTGATGTAGCCCCTCGAGTTGAAGGCTGTGCTGTGTCCTCTGAGGAAACCAGAACCTCCCAGGCTGCTGAGGGGTGAAGATGATCAGTGCTGCTGGAGAAGGTCACCATGCCCAGGCTGGCCAGCACACATCTCCCAGCCTTGCATCCCTAGTATGATTATTTTTCCTTTTTTCCTTCATGTGAGCAGAGTCCTGTGCCTGAACTCTGATCTCCTGCTCCTTAAGGCCGGGCAGGGAGCCAGGCAGCAGGAGTGGGCTGGGGTCAGTGGTCTCCAGTCCCAGCAGCCAGGGGAGCACTGGGGCCCCTCAGGGTGTTTCTGGCCCTCTGCACCCTGTGCAGCTTTGCCCAAAGTGCCACCCGTGTCCCCAGCTGAGTCATGAGCCAGCACAGCAGAGCTGGGATGAGCAGGGTGAGGGGAAGGGGGTTTGCTGTGAGGAGCCTTTAGTTCTGCAGCCCTCATGCCCTGGCGTGAGGAGCTGTGCAGGCACAGCTCTTCAAACACACACTGAGATGATTCTCCATGTAAACCTGTCCTCTGGCTGAGGGCTTTGAAGGACCAGGACTGCAGCAGGCAGCACGAGGCCAGCCTGGATGAGGCAGCATCCCCCTCCTGGGGCGCAGGAGATGGCAGATGACTCTGCAGTTTTTGGTTTGTTTATTTTTACCTTGCTGGCAGCACTGCCCCATCCCCACGTGGGACTGCAGACGCCGGCCTAGGGTAGCCCAGTGTGACCCAGCTCGTCTGCAGGAGGGCTGACCTGGATTTACCTCCTGTGAGGTGTTTATCCCAACTTTTCCAGCACTTGGGCTTCTGTGGCTTTTCCTTTCCTGAAGCTGTGGGGGCAGCGAGTTTAGCCCACAAGCAGCTGTCCCTGTGTGGGTGCTCCTGTGGGTTTGGGATGTGAACAGGGGAGTGGAGCTGTGAAGCAGAGATGCTGCTTTGAGATGCTGCTGTCTGGCAGAAGGGCTCAGCTCTCAATTCCCTGTTTCTCTGAGAGGTTTTGTTTTTTAAACTTGTCCTGGTTCTAGGGAAGAAAAGGGATGCATCAGTACCTGTGCCAGGGAACAAGAGGAGAGCTGTGACTGCTGTGAATTTTAAGGATCACAGAATCACAGAATGTTCTGAGCTGGAAGGGACCAACAAGGATCATCCAGTCCAATTCTGACCCTGTCAGACACCCCAATAATCCCACCCTGTGCCTGAGAGCATTGTCCAAACATTCCTGGCAGCCTTAGGGCTGTGCCCATTCCCTGGGGAGCCTGGGCAGTGCTCAGCACCCTCTGGGGAAGGGACCTTTTCCTGGTATTCAGCCTAAACCTCCCCTGCTTTGCCAGGGTAAACAGCTTTGCCACACAGTTTACCTAAACCCAGGTTAACCATCTAAACTGTTTTCCCTGTTCCCTTAAAAGCTCTAAACTAATCATACACATGTGCTGCCATTCTCCCTAGTGCACACAGATGCCTGTTAAACTGGGGTCTGTGGATCAATTTAAGTTGCTCCCTCTGTCTGTGTCTCAGTTTCCTCAAAAGTAGAAGGGCAGTGGGAAGCAGAAGCTCCATCAGACAGCTTGGAGGTGATGTCTGGGTCTCCTTTGGTTGCTGTGGGCTGAAACCCCATGCCCAAGGGTGCAGTGCTCTGCTTCTTTGCTGATCCAGCAGCCTTTCCTTATTGCTGGCTGCAGAGACAGCCCTGTGATCCCAATTCCTGCATGGCTTGTGCTGCAGGCTTGGCCTAAGTCATGTGGGAGAGAGCTCCTGTCGCTCATTTCCAGTGAAAAAATAAATGATAACACAGAGATATGAACGCCCAAGTGTTAATTCAGAGGTACTTTGCCTCTTCAAGGGGACCTCAGGCTTTGTGTTCATATTAAAGGAAGGAAGGCAGAGTGTCCTGGGAGCATCTGTATGTGGCTGGGCAGGCAGGGCAGTGCCCATCCCTGTGTGCTGCCTTTGTGGTGGGATTCTGTGTGGGGAGGCTGATCCTGTGACCCCCAGCTCGTGGGGATTTGCAGGAGCCTGACTGCAGAGGGTAAGGTCAGCAGCCCTGGACAAAGAGCTTTGTTGAGGCCTTTGAATAAGGGCTGGGGGTTCTGAGGGAGCTTGGGAAGCTGGGCAGGGAGAGCCACACACTGGGATTGTGGAGCTGGTGGGATGTGGGAAGATGCAAAGAGACTGTGGGGGGCAGCCTGGGGTGGCACACTCTGGACACACCTCATGTGAGGCAGGATTTGGTGAGGGTTTTTTAGTGGTCAGGAAGTGCAGGTCCATTGGAATTCAGGGATTTTTGTGGAGCTTCACCAGCCTGCAGGGCTGCTGGCCATCCCAGACCCTGGAGGTTGTTTGGGGGAAGTGATGGAGTTGTTGTTTTGCATAGATAAAAATCTTCATTTTCTGTCTGCAGAGTGTCATCACACTTCTGAAATGTCTCTCTTTTGCGTGGGATCTGTCTTTCCATTCTGCTGTATTTTAGCAGTCCAGTAAACCACATCAGCCACTGCTTCCCTTTGCAAATGTGACCTTGGGAGCTGAAATCCTCAAGGACTTGTGCTTTAAAAACCCCCCAAAAACCAGACAAAACCCCCTTTTTCTCTTTAAAAAGACTGCTCTCCCTTTCCTAGATTGGATGAGCACAACCGGTGGCTCATTATCTCCCAGCAATGCCTTGTCAGCATCACTCTGCAGAGAACAGATCTTGTTTTGTAGCGGAAATTATTACATGTGGACGTCAGAAAAGCAGAAGAATACCCTGTTAAAGCCTATTTTTCTGCATGCTTTAATTATCTAAATCTCTCCTCTATCCCTGCCTCTCACATCCTTTACATCTGATTAGCTCGCCTCCTCTCTCCCCCCACAAGAGGGTAAAGGTACCTGAACCCATTTTTATTGAGTTGCAGGCAGGAATGGGAAATGAATGAGTGACTGGACACAGCAGCAGGGGAAGGTGGGTTGTTATCATCTCCCCTATGGTAATTGTGGCTTCTCAGAAATCCTGTTATTTTGTGGATTTTCCAGCAGGCTTTGCCGTTCCTGTATTGTCTGTTGCAAATGCTGCTCTGGCAAACACTGACTGCCCTCAAAAAGAAATATGGGCTCAACTGTTTAAGCTTTTGTGGCTAAATTCTGGTTTGGGAGGTGGTGCCCAGTGTGTACTTCAGGCACTGCTTGTACCCTGAGTCTTCTGCTGTCTGAGCAGAGGCACCCACAGAGGTCTGGGGCATGGAGGGACACTTTGGGCAAAATGGATGTGTTCAGTGGGGACCAGCCCCATCTCCCTGGCATCCCCTATGATGGATGTGTCCTTCTCTGCATTGAGGTTCCCTGGCCCATCCCTGCACATGATCCCCAGAGGGATCTGGGTTTACTCTGGCAAACCAAGACCCACCAGCTGAGGTTGAGATTTTGCTGTGAGTGAGGCTTTTGCTCATGGAACTGTGCATGCCCATCCACCCTCCCTCTCCAGGGTCAGTGTGGACTTTCCATTGCCTCCCTCCCCTGCCTTTGGGGCACCTGGAGGAGACAGCACAGGCTGGAGATTCCTGCCTTCCCAGAGCCCTGGCTGGAGATTTCTGCCTTTCCAGAGCCCTGGCTGGAGATTCCTGCCTTCCCAGAGCCCTGGCTGGAGATTTCTGCCTTCCCAGAGCCCTGGCTGGAGATTCCTGCCTTCCCAGAGCCCTGGCTGGAGATTTCTGCCTTTCCAGAGCCCTGGCTGGAGATTCCTGGCTTTCCGGAGCCCTGGCTGGAGATTTCTGCCTTCCCAGAGCCCTGGCTGGAGATTCCTGCCTTCCCAGAGCCCTGGCTGGAGATTCCCAGCTTTCCCTGGCGGGGGAGCTGGGGCTGTGGAGGCGGTGGTGGCCAGACAAGGTGGCCCTTTGACATTTACAGAGTGGCCTTTCAGAGCTGTGAAGTGTCCCTGCTCCGTCGAGGGCTGCCCTACAAAACAGCTGCCGTGCCCCAGCACAGAGCCAGGAATGTGGCACACAATGGCCCAGTGTTGGCCCCATAAAGCTCTGCTTCTTGTGCCCTCCACAGAGGGGCTCAGAGAGGGAGGCCAGAGCAGGGCTTGGCCCTGGCCCCACTGACTCTCCCACAGAGCCACCTCGGCCGCCAGAGCTTTGGGTTGAGCTGAGGGAGTGGGGAGGAGAAACCCAATGTGGGGCTTTTTCCTGCTCTCCCCTTCCCCACGTGCTGATAGTGCAATAACTGACTGACAGAAAAGCCAGCACGTGGGTTGTGAGGGTTCTTGGTATCCTCAGGATGAGAGGATGTGGCCTCAAGCTGCACCAGAGGAGGTCAGGTTGGACATCAGGAGGAATTTTTTCCTGGAGAGGGTTGTGAAGGACTGGAAGGGGCTGCCCAGGGAGGTGGTGGAGTCCCCATCCCTGAAGGTGTTCACCAAACTGGACATGGCACTCAGTGCTCTGGTGATGATCAGTCAAAGGTTGGACTTGGAGGCCTTTTCCACCTAAATGATTCTGTGATTCTGAGTGTTAACAGCATTGGTTTCCCACCAAAGTGTCTTGGAGCATTTAACTTTCAAATGTGAACTTTTCCACATTGCCCAGGAAAGTGTGAGAGAGATTTATCCCCTGGCTGCTGTCAGACATCACAGAAAATCAGCACTAAGGGAGCCTGGCTCGCTGGAGGAACGCACCATTTTTGGTGGCATCTCTTCTGAATCCTCCTGAAATTGTGCAGAATCCTTTTGTCTTATCCCATCAAAGTGTGACAAAGCCTTTTCATAGGCTTTGTTTTAAAGATGCTCGTAGCTCAATGTGATTTCTTTCCCTCATTGACACGGAGCTCTGTCACTGCTGTTAATTGTGTCTGTCCCAGGGACACCCCTGGGCCCTGCTGGGGTGACTGGTGGGCATTGCTGTCTCTGGGCCTTCCCAAGGGGCTGGGGCATAGGTGAAGCTGGAGATGCCACCTGGAGCTGTCCAGGGAAGGGCTGGTGTAGCCCTCACTTTGCTCTCTCTTAGGGCAGCGTGGCTCTCCCCTGCTCTCTGCTGAGCTGGGCAGGCTGTGGGTGTGTGCTCTGTGCTTCAAGGTGAAGACAATAAATGGATCTGGCAAAACTCTTGTTGTAAGTTTTGCATGGCTCACCTGCAGGGCACAGCCTGGTTTGAGACCCATGGAAGTTCCCTCCTTCTCTGTCTCTGCTCCCAAACCTTACCAATCTCATATGTTTTGAAAATAAAGGCATGAGAGCTTAGTGCTGTGCTGGTTTGGGTCTGACATGGCCAGCGAGTCCCAGGGCTCTGACTGGGGCATCCAGGTTTTTCTGGTGTCTGGGAATATATTCAAAATTAATTTCTCCCTTCCTCCTCCTTGGGGGGAAGGAAAAAAAAAAAAAAAAAGGAAGAAAAGGAATGATTGAAGCTTGCTGAGGGTTTCTGTTAGACCATTAACTGTGCACAGCTTGTCTCCCAACAGCCCCTAAGGCCATGGTCCTTCATCCTCCCATCCATCTTGTGCCTGTCATGTCCCTGCTAAAATCAAGATGTTTCTGTGGAGGAGGAGTGGGGACCCCTTGCAGATGGTGGCTGCACGTTGTGGTCTGTCTCAGGTCACAGACACTTTAATGCCTTTTTCCCCTTGTGATGAGGCCTTGAGTTCCTGTGCAGTCTGTACAGCTCCCAAGCCCATCCCTCACCGTGTCCTTCCCCAGCCACCAGACCTGGCAGAAAATCATCAGCAGGAGCTCTGTGGCTTCAGGGGCTGTTCCCTGTGCCCTGCTCCTGTGACACTTCCAAGTGGGGTCAAAACTGTCTGCAGTCCTCTTTAGCAGTACCCAGGGGGGGGGCTGGGGTGTCTCTGGTGTGTCCCCTTGGCTTCTGTACCTGTAAAGCTGCAGTCCTGTGTAAACACCTCAGGGAACATTTGATTGCCACCAGTGGCACAAATCACTTGGCAAGTGCCAGGATCCTGTGGCTCTTTCCCCTTGAGAGAGGAGTGGAAGGGAGCTGTGGGGACAGGGAATGAAACCAGGCTGGATTTTGCAGCCATATTTTGGGGTGTAGGCTGTCCCCTGCCCCAATATTCTGCTTTTATTTACACTGCCCTGCCCCTTGTCTGTGGGAATGCTGCTGCCTGGGGTGGCTGTGCCCTGGTGCAGCCCCAGGCTGTCTCCTGAGGCAGAGCCCAGAGCCTGAGGGGTGAGGGTGCTCAGGTGAAGGAGCTCCTGCCTTGGGGCAGTCCCAAACCTGGCGTGTGGCCCTCGTCCCCGGAGGGTCAGATCATTCCATGCTGGATCCAAGCCTTGATGTGGCTGTGCCCTGACCAGCAATCACTGCCTGCTCCTTTTGCCAGTGCCTCGTGTGCTGGGGATGGTTTTCATCAGTAGGAAACATCTGTAAAGTTGATGGATGATGTGATGGTGACACACACCACCTACACGCTCTCCGGAGTGAGTATATTCATAAAAATCTGGGAGAAACCAATGCTGGCAGGAGACTTTGGTTACTGCAAGTCTGGTTTTATCCCAACACATATTTGTATCAGTTCTTTGTGAGAGCTGAACGTTGGCTGGCTTCAGAGGGGTTAATCATCATCTCAAGTGGAGTTGAGTAATTGATGTTGCTGCATCAAAACGTTTCCCTCTTCCCATCCCCCTCATTCCCCCCACTTCCCCCCAAAATGAAATTCTTGGCTGATGCTCAAAATCCAGTTCAGTTCTCACTGTGCAAGTATTAAACTGTGGGTCTTTTCTTTCAGATTTCTGGATTTTTATGGGCACAATTGGTCTGTTAACAGGATTTTTTTTTTTTTTTGTGGTTTCAATGCATTTATATCATTGACCTTTGCTTTAAAAAGTGTCTGACAGACTTTGCTGGGCTGGAGCTATAAAAAGGAGTGTTGTAAGGGGGCTTTATTCTGTGGAAGCAATGACCACAGGCAAAGCTTTATATTTGCTGAGTGATTTAATTCTTGCACATGCAGGACTTGGCTCTGTGCCATGTGTAACATGTTGAGAAAAGGTCTGCTCAAGAGGCATTCAAACCAAACTTTCCAAACAGTCTTTCTTCTTTTTTTTTTTAAGCTTTCTTTCCTGTTATTTCTAAGCTAACTAGTAAAATCAAGGGACTGTGCCCCAAAATGCTGAATTGAACTCTAGCAGGGTCATTGGGGAAATAAACCTCTTTGAAAGAAATGAAATGGGAGTCTGGGTGGAAGCAGGGAGGAAGAGGAGGGTGTCATTGAGAAAAAGGCTGGATCAGGGACAGGAGGGAGTCAAACAGAGCTCTCTGAACTCCAGGAGGAGCCAGGGAGGGTGAAGTTGATGCAGCTCAAATGCCTGGTCCTACAAAGCCTGCTCATAAGGTGCATCCCCAGAAGATGTGTTTTCAGGCTAAACATCAGATTTTCCTCCCCACAGCACGTGATTTTCCCTGCCTGTCCCTGCCCTCTTACAGGAATAGCAGTAGCAGTCAGGAGCAAATAATAAAAAAGCTGCTTTTTGTTTGTGCTTATTTTAAACACTGTGACAACGTTTGGATTAATGTTGGGTCTTGTGAAAAGCTCTTTAAAAGTCAAACACACTGAGCTGCTTACCAGCCAAACATACTGAGCTGCTTACCAGCGTGCCTTTGAATTCTGCATCTGCCTGCTGCACTTCCAGATAATGGTCTGGAGAGCAAGGAAACATCATATTTCTCTCTTCTTCTTGTAATCAGGCCATTAAATATGCTTGAGATTTCAGATCCTGCAACTGTTCAATTGTGTAGCCCCTTGGGCTGAGGTCCATATTTTGGTGAGTAGCTCCTCTTCCTTTGGCAAGCAAACAAACAAGCAACAGGAATACTGAATTATGCTAATTTCTAGCAGAAGCAATGTCTTGCCCAAAACATGGCAATCTCCTGCATTTTAGTTAAAACCAGCACATCATCAGTGCATCAAACATCTATTGGTTTTAATCAGCAGATTTTTCTGGAGGCTTTGAGGAGCGAATTGTGCCTTGCTCACTCTTCCCAGGAGGAGGGGGGTAAGAATGGATGAGCTTTGTGCAGGCACAGTGAAATGCTGCCTTTCAAAGGTGTTTCAAAGGTGTTTCAAAGGTGTTTGAACAAGGTTATACAGGGGAGAGCTCAGAGGGTGCTGCAGCGTGTAAGGGCTGTCTGTGGCTGGGTGGTGTTGCCTCCCCTGCAGATAAATCCATCACCTGGAGGGGACCAAATGCTGTTTATTTGGGTTGCTGTTGTGGTTGCCTGCAGCAGGCAGGGCAGGGGTTCCTGCAGGTCCCCCCAGGGCTGTCGGGGATGTGCAGAGGCTCTGGGTGCTCTGTGTCCCTTGGCTTGGCTGTTCCTGGTGTGCAGGTGGGATCAGCCACCTCCAGCAGTGGCCGTGCCCAGGGCTGGATGGGAAGGAGCATTTATCCATTCCTGTGATTCCTCTGAGAGTGGAGCTAAATGCTGCTGGTGGATAAAGTCTGTTATGAAAGCAAAGCGTTGGAAGCCTCTGTGTGGAGGGAGTAGCACGGAAAGCCAAAGGAATGAGGGTAACCTTTGCTTTTTATAGCTCCTGGTATTTGTTTGCTCATGGCAGCCACCAGCAATGCCCTCTGTGTTCACAGAGCAGTGCTCCACCCTCCCTGCAGTCACACTGTGCCCGAGTAAACAGCTCCTGTCTTTGGTCAGCTGGAGTGGAAGCCTCTGCTGGGGAAGGGAGAACCCTCTCTTGTCTCTCCCTGGATTTGCTGGGTAGAATTCAGCTGGAGAGAGGGGCCTTGCCCAAGTGTCCATGGAGATGTGGGAGGGATAAATGGGATCATGGAGGAGAAGAGGAGGGAGTGCAGGTGGCTGACACCTGCCCTGGCTGGAGCCAAGCAGGACACATGAGCTGCTGCCCCAGCTCCCAGGGGAGCCAGGAGAGCAGGTGGTGAGCAGGGATTGTCTGCTCACATGAAAATCTGGGAGGTGCTGCTCAGCACTGAAGTGGAGGGAGAGGATGAGAGGATGACCCAGGTGGGTGCTCTGGGATTGTTCAGGCACAGTGATCACGGGTGTGCCAGTGTCCTGCAGGACCCAGAGCTGGTGCAGGTGCTCGGTGGAACAGGGACTGCAGAGGGGCTGTTGGGAGCATCTGCTGGGGCTGATGCAAGGGAATGGCTCTGGGCCAAGGCTTTCTAGAATGAGCAATGATTTCTGCTGCCCAGCTGGAAATTGCTGTCAGGGCAACTGGCTTGGCACACACTCGTACTTTCTTTAACTCGCCATCACTTTTTGGAAATGGGTTGGTTCTGGGTTTCATGTCCTGCTTCCAGCAGAAAGGAAGAAAGGGAGTCCAAAACCCTGCCTGCAGATTTGTACCTTGGATGCCTACCAGCACAGCCAGATTTCACTGTTTGTTTTTCCCTCTGCAGCTCTGGGAAGTGCCAGTGCAAGGTTGGTGTCACGGGCCCTGAAGTGTGACCAGTGCAGTGAGGGCTACTACAGGTTCAACGAGAGCACGTGTGAGCCCTGCCAGTGCAACAACCACTCCCACACCTGCGACAACTCCACAGGTGAGCCTGTCCTCTTGTGGCCGTGGGGGTGCAGGCTTCACTGCCCCCTCTGTCTCTGATTTTTCTGTTCTCATTCAGCACACTCTGCTCTTATCCCCTTCACCTGCATCTTTTTGCCTTGCGTGCCCAAAATCTTTACCTTAAAGCTGAAATGGAAATGCTAGGCTGGGGTTGGTCTCCTTTGAAGGGAGGCAGTGAAGGCTGTGTGCTCTAGCCCAGGCTGCAGTGCAGAGCCCTAACTCAGCAGCCTGTATCAGAAACTGGGGCTCTATTGTTCTCTGCACTTACACAAACACACAACATGGGCTTTTAAAGACCTTTTGTGTGACTGCTGTTTACCTGGAAACATACACTGTGCTGGCACTGACGTAAGGGGACTTGCTGCCACAGATAGCAGGATTAGAGCTGGTACAAACTGGCAGCATCTAATTAATATTGCCCACTTTTTATAAATTAGGCTTGTTCATTTTCCATGATTATTTCTTTGACTCACTCAGACAGATGTTGATGGAGTGCAAATGTGGAGGCACCTGTGCTTGAACAGCTCATGGGAGGGCAGGGGCAGCCTGACTGCTTTGCCATCTTGACTGGAAGGAGAGGTCCTGGAGGAGCCACTGCCTGCACAGCCCCCACTTCAGCCACAGCACTCACTTCAAATTCCAAATTCTCCTCAAAACTTCCAGGCTGAAAAGCAGTTCTGTAATATTTATCCAGGAGCTTAGAAAGGGGTAATAATTAAAAGTAATGTTGCAGAATGTGTTGGTGGAGAGGCAGAGCTGGTGAAATCAGGTATTTCTGGGCAGTTTGTGCCTGTGTGTTCCCCCATGGGCTGTGTGTTTGCAGCAGAGGAATGCCCTGGTCCGTGGGCACTGGGTCTGTGCTCCCTGAGGGTGAATTCCTGCATTCCCTTGAGGATGAATTACTGCATTCACTCCTGTACTGAACTCTGTGTGCTTATGTCCTACCAGTATGGAAGCATACAAGGCTGTCACTAAAGCTGTGCACACTTCAGCTGTGTTACTGATTTGGAGCTGGGTGTGTGGGTTTTGTGAAGGAGGAGGATAATCTGCTCTTCCTTTTTTTCCCTCAATGTTCCTCCTGCTCTTGATTTATCAAAGAAAACCCAGCACAGATCTTGCTCCTGGGGCTGCTCTTTCTGTTGGGATTGCCCACTGCTGCCCACAGCATCGCCATGAATACCCCTCATTTTGCTTAATGACCTATTGTTGATTTGACAAAAAATCTTTTTTTTTTTAATTTATTTTTTCTTTTTAAAATTTTCTCCATCTGCTTTATTTGCTGCTGTGGCTGAGGGAACCAAACAAAACCAGAAGAGAGAATGAAGTTGATTAAAAATTACATCGGACGCCTGCTCTAGAGACTGCACTCTATGTGACCTCCCCAGCTTTACATTAATTCTGTGTAGCCTTTGTCCAATTTTCCAAGTTTTTTCCCATTACTGCTATACTTTGGGCTCCCTCTGCTGGCTCTGCAGCTGGCTCCTGCTTGGCATTGCTCTGTCCAGGAGGCATATTTAAAATGACTGGGCATAAATAAATAACTTGGGCAGTAGGAGCTCCCCAGCTGACAGCACTTCCTCTGCCACGACCCTTGTACTCCGTGGTGTGTCTGTGCACTGAGGTGGGCTGGTGCTTCCCAGCTGGGGTCCTGTGAGCTCTGATCCTTCCTGAGGGCATTATCAGCATGAGAAGTGCCATTAATTATTCAGGCTCTCCACAGCCATACCTGATTGCGTGCCCGTGCGTGCCTGGCTGAGCAATGTGCTGACTCAGGAAACACAGCCATTTTGCAGGGCTGCTGGAGATGGATGTGGGTGATTTCTGCTCATGGGAAAGACATTGGTCCTGAAATGACCAAGGCAGCACAGGTGTGAGTGCAGATTTATGCCCCTGTTAGTGCCTGGGGAGCATGGTCCAAGTGCTTGCTGTGACCAGGCAGGTGAACTTCCCTGTCCAAGACATCCATCCCACTGAAACTGTTGATCCAGGTTTGCAGCTGGACAAACCAAGCTCAGCAGATCATTTTCCCCTCTAAACCTGACATGTCTCCCACAAAAACCACTGGCTCGTGCCTGACAGGCTGCTGAGGGAAGAGCAAACAGTGTGTGGGAGGTGATGCTGAGCAAGGGGTGTTGGCAGGGCCCTGCTGGGTGGGTGAATCAGCCTCTTCCCGGGTTTGCTTCCTGCCCTTGGCATCAGGGTTGGCTGCAAGGACATGCCAGGCTGCCTGGGGATGCTTGGCTGTGGAGTCATCACTGTGGGAATTGAGGAGCAGCAGCCGTGTCGGGCTTGTGAGGGAGCCAAAATGTTCTGATGTTCATAAGAAAATCTGCTGTGGTCTTTATAACAGTCAGCATAAACCTCAATCAGGATTTTTTCCTGTGGTGGATGTTGATATGAGACTTCTCCATCTCCCAGCAGCACTGCTGGATCAGCTCAGTGGATCTGTCTGTGCTCTCACACTGCTCTGGGGCACCCTGGTTTAGAGAAAGGGCTGGTGCCTTTGCAGAGTCTGGTACATGGGATTTAATCAAATCTTCCCTCAGCTCCCTGCCACCTCCCCGAGGAGCCAGCTGAATTACAGCATGTTCCTGGTGATGGATGGGGCTTTATATAGAGGCTGTGCTTTTGTAACTAAGGAGATTTTTCATTTTGGTCACCGTAGTATCAAAATGCAATTTGGAGGCCATTAGGACACGGTGTCTGTGAAGACACAGCCTGTCGAGTTTCTGATTCAGGGGCTTCCCCAGGAAGGGCAGGTGGCTCACGTGAGCCCCCACTTCTCCTCTGTTTCTCTGGGAAGGTCAGTGACTGTGCTGCCTTGTCCTGGGCTGGAGGAGCTGGAGCCACACTGGTAGGATGGAGCTGCCTGCCCCCAAAGCAGGCCACTGGCATGTCCCCACCCCTGACCACCAGCGCTGGTGTACAGGGAGAGGCTGCACACAAAAAACCAAAGGCATAAACCTGAGGGACCCCTCGTGAGAGTGGGGGACTTGAAGCATCAGTGTTCCATCTCACTGGTACAAATGCAGACTGACACTGCTTTCCTCGAGGAGAGTTTTAACACTGATAACTCGTGTTTACCTGCAGTGACCTTTTAATGGTGAGCTGTGGGGCCTCTCTGCTGGGGCCACCTGCTTTTTCCCATTATCTGTGTGCGTGTGGAGCGAGGGGATGAGCATCAGAAGGTCATAAGAGGCCAGGATCATGTTTTGGCCAGAGGGCATCCAAACCCACCTGTGAGCTCTGATAATTGAGCACGTTCCACGCGGATTCTTGCTCCAAATGTTCTGCTCCAGTTCCTGCTGCTGACTGTTTGCTTGTTCTCCTCTCTGTTCTGCAGGCACCTGCCTGGACTGCCAGGAGAACACGGAGGGGAAGCACTGTGAGCTCTGCAAGGAGGGTTTCTATCGCAGCACCCTATCCTCCCCACAGCTGCAAGCACTGCCCCTGCTCCATCGTGGCATCCACTGGCACCTGCCACATCCGTGAGGCTCTTGTTTTGGTCTAATTCCTCCTAATGAAGGTTGCTCTCCTCAGTTAAATTGCCCTCAGAGTGTGTCAGCCCAGCAAGGTGTTTTATAGCCTGTGGAGCTCCTGTTTGTGTGCACTGGAAGCAGCACCTGCTGTGACGGGTCCCTGGTGTTTGTGTTGCCTCTTGTGAGAGCAGCTGTGCAGGGGAGGGATCAGAATCACAAAATGGTTTGGCTTGGAAGGGATCTTAAAGTCTAGTTCCAGCTCCCAGTGTGTTGCTGCAGTCTGGCCTGAAGAACTTGCAAAGTTTTGCAGAGAAGCTGCTGAACTTGTAGCAGCCAGGGAGAGAGGCAGGAGATGCTCAGCAGTGCCATGTAGCCTTCCATACTTCTGAGTCTGCTTCTGAACATCTCCATGGGACTCCATGCAGAGATTCCCCAATGTAACTGAGAGAAGTCAGAGCTGTAATAGTCATATGTAAGACTTTCTTTGATATTTCCCTAATGCATTTTGCAAGCAAGCTGCTTCTGGCTTTGTATAGGCCCAAAAGTTCTTTTGGATTGCAAGCATCCCCGATATAGTTCCAGCTGTTCTCTGAAATTGCCTGTTTGAGATGGAAGTGTTCAGGAATAATAATCTATTTCCTTAGCAACGTGCTGAGTTTGCTCTCTGAAGTTGGTATGAGGCATCAGAACTCCCCAAAGCTGTTTTTTCCCCTACTGACAGAGAAAGTGCTGCTGTTCAAAAGCTGTGTTTTCAGCTCAAAATTTGAGATCTGTCAATACTTGGTGGCTGCTGATTTTTGTCAGGGCGCCTTGTGGTCAGAACAAACCCCACAGAACAAACCCCACAGCACGGGTGTCTCTGCAAGGGGCTGTGGCAAATCCCTGCTTTGCTTTCTGTGTTCTCCAGAGCCTGGCGAGAGCGTCCCGAGGTGTGACAAGTGCAGAGCAGGCTACACTGGCCTCAACTGCAACCAGTGTGCCAAGGGCTACTACAACTCGGACAGCATCTGCGTCAGGTGTAAGTGCAACGGGAACGTGGACCCGGCGCTGTCCCCCAGCGTGTGCCGGCCTGACAGCGGCGAGTGCATCGGCTGTCTGTACCACACCACGGGCTTCCACTGTGAGCTCTGTGAGGAGGGCTACAGCAGGGACTCCGAGGGCACCAACTGCACCAGGCAAGGTAAAAAACGCTGCTGAAGTCAGTGTCAGGGCTCCGCAAAGGTTGGGGAGGGAATGCTGTTAGTTGTTGACATTCGTTTGGATTCATCTGGCCCCTGGTGCAGAGAGGAAAACCAGATCTTTGTAACAGAATCACAGGATGAATAGGTTAGAAAAGACCTTTATCAAGTCCAGCCTGTGATCTAACACCTGCTCATCAGCTAAACCATGGCACTGGGTGCCACGTCCAGGCTTTTGTTAAACACATCCAGGGATGGTGACTCCACCACCTCCCTGGGCATCTAAGCTCCAGTGTGCAATCGTTGGTGCCTACTGGCCTTGAAGGGTGGTTTAGAGTTGGCTCTGTAACCACTCTGATTCCAGACCCTGGCAGGCACTGCTAGTGAACAAGCTGCAAAATACCCAATCTGTTTGTAGTGTATTTAAAGTAGAATGAGAGAAAATTGTTCTGAAGTTGCTCCTTCAGTGGATACCTGGAGGTTGGTTTTCATGGTGGATGTTCAACACCATGCATGGAAACATTACCAGTGTGATGTATTAGGTGAAAGAACCTGGAGTTCAGGCAAGTATTTGGACACAAATTTGCTGTTGTCATGGACAGAGATTTAGTTCAGATCTTCCATCAGGAGCTAAGGTGGTTTTCACTCCTGTGTTGGTCACTGGGTGTGTAATCACAGAGTCCTTCCCTGTTCAGGGGCATGATCAATACAAGAAAGTTGGATGCTCATTAGCTGTAACAGGGCTGGAAATGGCACTTTTACATCAGCTCACCCATTACCTCCCCCAGCTCTGGCTTTGTGCAGGGATCCACATGACCTTGCTCCATTAAAATCTGGCTTTGCTTGGGTACTTGCAGTTTTCACCATTCAGTTTTATTTAAATGGCATTGTTATAGCCAGTTCCTGATGTGGAAAAGCCTGTCCCCTTTTAAGGGAGCTGGGACGTGCTCCTTGAGCTTTCCTCTCTCCCTGACACTTATGTTTTCCTTTTTTATTAAGCAATTAAAAAGATGTCCAGCTTCTTTCAGTTCCTTAAAAAAAAAAATTGCCTAAAAACTGACGTGCTGAGGTTACTGAGCATTAAATAGTTTTAGGTTAAGATTTTCACAAATCACCAGTGCATTTGAGTGGCATCTGGAGTGAAATCATCACCCAGGCTCTGTTCCAGTGGTTGCAGGTGAAGTGAGACAGCAGGTTCTGTACAGCCTGGGCAAAGCTCGTGTATCCACAGGAGCCATCCCGAGCCTGACCAGGATCCTGGTGCTCTCAAGGCCGGTAGAGAGGACATTCAAAGGGCCAAAGTGAGTGTTTTCAGGCCCAGAGCAGGTGGGGGCACAGCAGGGGCTGGGTGCTGGTGCAGTGTGGCTCTGTGCCACCCAGCCGAGCACCGCGCGTGGCCTCCTGCCCGAGCTCCTCCAGCGCGGGAGGCAGCAGCAGCTCCGCAGAGCCGGCGCTTCAATCAAGCAGCTGGATCTGAGGCTCCTGTTGAAGCTGCCAAAGCAGCCCATTGAGAGAGCAGCTGCTGCTCTCAAGGAGCTGCTCTGGGACATCTGGAGAGCTGGCAGGGCCCCGGGAGCGGAACAGGCAGCGCCGTGTCACGGCCCGGAAGCGGCGCCGGGGCCAGAGCCCGGCACTTCAGCGTGACGTTCCTGGGAGTGCCAGGAAATGTCTTCACCCGAGGCCTCCGTGCCAGCCCTGAGCTGATGCTGACTCACAAATAAAGCCCAGAAAAGTGCTGTTTCCTTGCTGGTGAATCAGCCATTGTGTCGGTTCTGTTTTTTCACTACTTACAGCTACTTGGCAGGGTTTGCCAGGGATTGAGTGTTGGTGAAGGAATTTGGAAAGGATGACTGAATTCCTTATGCCCTTTCCCCAAAGCCAAAGGTTTTCCAGGAATCTCTTGCTCCTATTGTGTGCTTATCAACCTAAGGCAGGAGCGGTAGAGAACAGAGGAGCTGCTGCAGGGATTCTGAGCAGGAACCTCAGTCAGGTGTGTGATGCCCCTTTTAGAGGAATTTCTTTCTTGATTGCCTGAACTGGGAACGTGACAGCCCAAAGTTAACTTGTGGGAGTTCCCCTGAGGGCCCGTGGCAGGACATGTGCTGAATATTTCCAGCTCCTGTTGCCATTGGAGATGCAACTTAGTGCAAAATTAGTCCTTCGGAAGTGACTCTCCTCCTCAATCATAATTAGTAGATGTTCAGGAGAGCTGGAAGCTGGATCCATACAGCATGGCACCATCAGCTGTAATTGCTGCAGCTGTATGTGGATTTAAAATGAAGTTGCTTTTTTGTTGGCAGGAAGAGAGTGGGAAAGAGGATGCAGAGAGTCCTGTGGAGCAATAGGTGCAGAGAACATTCTGGCTGATTGAGGCTTCAGCTTGTGGAGTGTTCCTGTTGCCTGGACTTGAGAACCTAAAATAGATCAGGTTATTCATGTGAGGAAATGCTTTATTAGCTACATTTGTGAGCTTAATACTGCAGATTTATGGTGCTCTCTGAGGCCTATAGCTCAACAGGTTTGATGCAGGCGTAATGAATTTGCATCCCATTTCTGAGATCTCAAGGTTAACCTGACTCCTGAACTGAGAAGGGAGTTATCCCATGGCTGCTGGAAGCAAGGCAGGTTCCTGGCTTTTTTGTGCCAAGGAGAAGACAGAGCACAGTCTGGTAGCCCCCATGTTCTGATCCTTCCTGTGTGCACCCATGCACAGGTTAACCCTGACAGCAGCTGAAACCAAACCAAGATCCCAGCTGGCCTCTGCTGTGTTCAAAAACTTCTGAAGAACATCCACAGTCTTTTTGTGTTGTGATTTGGTGACGTTCTGCTTGTGGCTGTATAGACTGGGGTTCTCCATATGCCTTGTCTATGACTTCATCCAAAAGCAGAACTGAGGTTATTTTGCCCTTTTACCTAAAGTGGTGCAAACACCAAACCTGCTGCAAAATGCTGGGATGGCTGAGTACTTGTGGTTCTTTTTTTCAGTTTTGATCTTCTTGTTTGTACAAGTAGGGCAGCAATAATAATACTGTGAACAAAATCCTACATCTGGTGCGCTGGTTGTGAAGGGTTTAAGCTCCTGGCGTTGCTGTGTCTGAGTGTGCAGCCCACACAGACACCAACGGTTGGTTCAGAGTCTAAACTTGCTGAGCTTGGTAAAGACCCATTTTCCTGGTCTGAACAGGAGCTGGACTGGGACTTGCTGTCATCATGAGCTCCTGTATTGACCCCTGAATCCTGACTATAGCACCTGTCCTCAGCACCAGACTTTTCAGAGGAGTCCTGTAGTCCATGGGCACTTAGCACACAGAATTATATTAAAAAACCCCAAACACAACCCTGGACAGGCATTTTCTAAACTGCTTTGAAAAAACACCACTTTAGCAGTATTTGCTAAATTGCCATAATTACCAGTAATTGCCATAATAACTGTGATATGAATGTCAAATCTCTTAGGTTTGTGTTCGATTTTCAGCTCAGCAGATTTTTTTTTATTGATCATTTTTAATTTGTTTTGTAGAAGCCACACTTGGCCCAGAACCAACGGAGTTTACAACTTCTGCTCCAAACACCACCAAGGCCACATCCTTTCCCACGGCAGTGCTAAACAGTACTTTGTCACCAACAGCTCTACAGACAATATTTCCTATAAGCTCCTCTGACAACAGCACCTCTGCTTTCGCAGATGTTTCGTGGACTCAGTTTAACATCATCATTTTGACAGTGATCATCATTGTCGTGGTCCTGCTCATGGGCTTTGTGGGTGCTGTCTACATGTACCGTGAGTATCAGAACCGAAAACTGAACGCTCCCTTTTGGACCATTGAGCTCAAAGAGGACAACATCAGTTTCAGCAGCTACCACGACAGCATCCCCAACGCTGACGTGTCGGGGCTGCTGGAGGATGATGGCAACGAGGTGGCCCCGAATGGACAGCTCACGCTGACGACTCCCATGCATAATTATAAAGCTTAGAAGTCATCCAGCTGTTCCAAAGTTTGCCTCTCAAAAAGGTACAGGGCTCGTGGAAGGGGGGTCAGGATCCGTGCCAAGGCTCCACGCAGAGGAATTTGCTCTTCAGGTACTCTCTGGTGCCAGGCATGCTGTAGCTTGCAGGTGAACAGAAGACAGTGCAGTACATCTGAATTTCAGGTAGTGTGGTGAAATGCATTCAGTGGCCTGTTCTCCATAAAGATCCATAGAATTCACTGTTATAAACTGGATTATGCTGAATTGAAACATTTTTTAATGAAGAGGTGGTGAGGTGGAGAGAGCAGAACCCGATGAGGAAGCTACTTGGTTTCCAGCCAACCCAACACTTGTGTCTTCATCCTTTAGTTTCGTAAGTAGCTCATGAATTAACAGTGGAAATTCAGGAAACAGATCTTTGGAAAGGCATCATCTTCATTCCTGATAGAAACTTGTTTGAAAAGGAGAACAAAAAAAAGGGAAGTCATTGTTCACTGTACCACCAAAAGGCAAGTAGGAGGAGTGAGTTGCACACTTATAAAAGTCACCATTATCTGTTCCCACTAAGCAGGGAAACAGGAAAAAAAAATCTCAAGAACATTTGAGTTAGGGAAGAGACTAAAGCTTTTCCCTTTCTGAGTATTTATACAGGGTGATGATGCTATTAAGACATAGCAATCCATTTTTTTCTAGAAGGAGTTAATGAACTTGTATAGTTTCTGTGCAAGGGAAGACGACAAGACATCTCAGGGTTGCCATGTAAAAATAAAAGCCAGGCTTAATACCCTACCCTGATAGAAATGGTGTGTTCTGTATATAAAATGTAATATATCTTCTTGGAATTGTATTTGTAATTATTTGTAAAAAAGACAAGCAACCAACTGACCAACCAAAAAACCCCCAACAACAAAACCATGAGCCCCTCCCCAACTTCCTCCCCTCCCCAGGTCATGTTTTATCCTCTAGGTTTTAATTGTACAGCGGTTAGTGATGTTGTTTTAAAAAGAAAAAAAAAACAAAACACGAGGATTGTTTAAAATACTGTAAATGAGATGGCAATATTGTTGGAGCTGGGCCTCTGGCAAACACCAACTGCTTAAAGCTTTTCTTCCACTGTCATTGAATAACTTCTTTTTTTAGAGAAAATGTGAGTGCTCCCTACTTGTACCTGTCAAATTTTGCCATTCTTTCAAACACAGAGCGAATACCAGTGTTGCCATGACTAGGGCTGAGTAGGTGTCCAAAAATTGGATGCAGCAATGTATTCCTTGCTTTTAAGTCTACAAAATGCAAATACACTGTCACAAACATGCTGAGAGCCTGGGCTCAAGGGCTGAGGAGGGATCTCACTGCCATCCCTGCTGAGCTGACACAGCTGGAGGGCTGAGCTCAGCCTCCTGAGGGCCAAAAACAAAGGTCTCCTGGATTTGGGTGGAAACAGCTTTGGGATGAAGAGCTCGCAGGACCTGATCTGCGCTTCGAGGCTCAGAAGGTAAAAGTGCACAGATGCTTTCAGAATTTAAATAGCACAAGGTGGTGGTGGGGAATCAGCTGTCAAAAAAACCACTACAGGGAATAGGTTTTACAGTTTGCCCTGGTTTTGGTGGGAGGCTGGTGGGCTGTTAGCAGAGAGAACAACTAACAGGCAGCACTGCACAGGGAGGTCACACTATGGAGCTGCTGGGTTGGTGCCTGCAGTGTGTGTGCCTCAGGGCAGGGGCTGTGCTCCCTGTGCCACCTGTCCCACCCCTGGAAATCAAACTATTGCATGGAAACAGGGCAAGGAACAAATACTTCCCTCACTCTTGCCCAGCCTCAGTGCTGTAGCTGCATTTGCTGTGTATGGTGGGACAGTGGTGATACGGGAGCTGGTGGATGCATCATCTGAGCCAGGACAAAGTGAATATTTCTCCAGATGAGAAATGGTAGAGAGAACATGTTGGTTATTTATTTGGTTTTTGGTGCTGTGAGGTTTCTCTGATCTTTGGAAACTTGAGGGGGGGGGAAGTAGGTGCTTCAAACACGTGCTCAAAGATGCCATTTCTGCCTCAGAAGCTTGCTGCCTGATTTAAAGGTGAGGCATGGCAAGTCAGAATGAAAATTGTTGAAGATGGCCAAGGGAAATGATGAGGACAGAATGTGGAATTGCATATAGGCCCAAGCTGATGGAAAAATGCTGATGGAAAAGCTCCCATTGCCTGTGGTGGGCCTGGGTGAGGTCCCATACTTCAGGTAATAAATCTGGCTCATGCCATTCAGAGCAATGTTACTTTTAGTTAAAAAACAGGGGAGGACTTGAGGAGAAATTCTGGATATTGCTAATTCTTGAGTTACTCATCAAACTTTTAAAGAGCAGGGTGGTGACAAAACAGAAAATTTCCTAGAAGTTGCAATTATTTAGAGGTGCTGATCTAGTGATGCACTTGGTCACTTCATGGGGTGAGGAAAGGTAATTTAGGAAGTGTTGGGTTCTGGGACTGATGCTAGCAAGCAAATCAAAGGACAGATTGTTCACTTTAATGTTTCTAAAGTACTTTAGGAGATTTTTTTCATCTCTGCCACAAAACACCTCTTCCTTAAGTTTTGCTGTGACTGTGGGCTGCTTTGTAACAGGAACAGGCTTGGATTTTGTCTCACTGTAGAAATAGGGACCATCTGCTCAAGCAGAGCGTGGGCTCAGGTGCTGAGCCCTCCTAGTCCCTGCCTGCCACAGCACAGGAGGTGTTGGCACCTGGGCTGCTTCTGACCTCCAAAGTAATCCAAAGGCTGTGTTTGGGAAGGAGTCAGGATGCCCTGCAGGGTGGGACAGCTGCTGCCTGTGCATTGCACAGCTGGATGAAGGGATGGAGACAGCCTGGAAGGTGTGATGGGCAGGGGGGACCTGGCTGCCCAGATTTGGATGGCACAGGATGTTCCTGAACAGGGAACACAGAGAGGATGTGGCACTGGCACTGTGCTTGTCAAATGGCAGAATGACTCAGCAGGGACACAGCAGCCATCTCCTGCCTCCCAGGCCTTGGCACACAGGAGCAACAGTAATAAAAGGAGATCAATGCCTCAGCAGGGGAAGGATAAACAGCTTCATGTTTGACTTTGGTGATGTGAGATCAGATTGTTCCCCAGTTCCCCTGGCACCACAGGAGGGGAGGAAGAAGCTGAGCTGGTTCTGTCTCCAGTCACCTTGGGTTGGATTGTATGTGGAGGGGTAGCAGAGCTCAAACACTTTTGCCAGGGTCCTGAGGCCACCAGCACCATGATGTGTGTCATTGCTTGTCATGAAGCTTCCCAGGTGCTGAGGTTTGTCCTGAGGTTGGGGTAAGGGCAGGTAAACCAGAAGTGGACTCTCAGGGCAGTTTTGAGGCCAGGGTAGGGCATCTTGGTGACTTGTGGGGCTGAGGTGGCAGTCCAGGTGCACGTGGTGTTCCTGATGGCCCCTGGTGCCTGGGAATGCTGCCCAGCTGCAGTGGTGGGGCTGTCACAGGGAAGGGCACTCATGGCACAGGACAGCAGCTGCAGAGCAGAGAGGAGGTGTGACAGGGCAGGGGGGCTGCTGGGTGTGGGAGAGCAGCCCCAGGCACGATCCCTGGCGGTGTGAGGGCCCAGCTGGTCTGGCTGGGGCGAGTCCAGCTCAGCAGTAAAGGCCATGGGGCAGAATGAGCAGATGAAGGGCACAGGGCTGGGGTGGGACAGGGCTCGGGGCAGCCTGCAGGGCTCTCAGCTTGGGGAGCATTTGGTGAGCACTGAGTGCAGCAGACGTGCAGAAAAGTGGTCGGGCTAACGAGGAGAGATGAGCTTGGATCTCGTGGCCCACTGTAGCTGGAAATAGCTATGAGGAGCATTAGCCCTGGGGAGCTGTCAGGAGATGTCAGCCACTGGAATGATAATTCCCTTGGACCAGGCTGAGCAAACTTAGCAAGCATTTAGGAAAGAGGAGGGGATATATCCAGCATCCTTCAGGTGTCCTGGGCCAGTTAACCACTGCTGTGCAGCATCATCCTCTTCAGTGTTACAGGCAATGTAAATGTGGCAGAAAGTTTGCACAGTCTCCTTTAAATAAAGATATAAAAATAGTTTTCTCTTTAAAGTGAAGTGTTAGAGTGAGCTCCCACAGGACTCTGCTCTTTATGTGTCAGAGGAATGGATTAAAATAAGAAAAATGTGGGCCTTAAAAGTTGTACTTGCTCCCATCTGAAACCCATCAGTCTCACTCTACATCCAAATACGGTGTCTCCCAAGCACATGCTATGCTTACAAATGCATTTCTAAAAAGAAAAAAAAAAAGTGTATGATTTGAATATATGTCAGAATTTATACAGAAGAATGTTATTTAAAATGAATAAAAATAAATGTATATAATTTGTATCTATGCCACTTGGATTTTTGCATTTGTGTTTTTTGTTCATTGAATTTCAGCAAGAGTCTTCCCAGTGACAGAAAGGATTGAATCCAATCTCATTCCAGTAATAACATTTGTTCCAAGAGAATTATTCCTTCATTATGCCCCTGTATGCGAGAGAACCAAGGCACAAAAATGTTTTCTATCATAGATATTCATAAGCACAGTTGACATTTTGTGTCGGAAAATCCAGCTAAAAAATGAGCCCTCTGATCTCTTGTGTCTGCTATGAACCATCCCAGCCCTCAGCTGTGTTTGGGAGCTCCACAGGCAGTGACTCTTTTCCCACTGTTTTCTGTATCATTCACATGGACACATTTTGTCAGAGATGTGAATCGCTGACAACCAAACCCTCAGAGCAAAGCTGGAAATGGGATGAGGATATTGTATCAGGTTTTTCTTCATGACCACAGATGTCTTTCAAAGGCCATTTTTGTTACAGATACTCTGAAATCCACATCTGTGGCATCAGTTCTGGGAGTGTCTGCAGAGGGGCCCGTGGAAAACTTGCATTTCCTTCTCCTTGGCAGAGTTAGGAAATTGATTTTTGTTTTGCAAACACAACTGCTAAAGGCTCTTTTTTGTGAAAGCTGTGCCTGACTCTTCAGCCCTTATTAAGCATAGAACTTGGTGAGGTAAGGCTTCATACACTGAGTGAGCACATGGTTTTAAGTGTTCATTCAGATGTTTGACTGAGCCAGAGCTGTGTAAGGGCCGCACTGGTGAAATTCAAGGGAGTTTATTGGGACCTGATTTGCATTAGCAGAGCAGTTGGATTGTGCATGACTTAACTTAGGAAGAATCTTGCTGTGAACTGTGCGATGAGGAGGCAGAACTGAGTCTAAACCAAGTCCTCAGGGCAGGGAGTGGAACAGGAGGGTGAGGGGCACCCTCAGTTCAGCTGATGGTGAGATCTGCCTGCCCTCCTTGTGCCAGCACAGCACAGCACAGCGAGCAGCTGGCTCCTGTCCTGCTCAACTCAGCCCTACCACTGCACTCACCACAAGTCCTTCCCAGCCTTCCTTTAGGACTCTTTGTCTGAGGTGGGAAGGATCTCAGGCTGCCTTGAGAAGTAGGAAAGTTCCAACAAGGCTTCCTGGCATGAGGGTTTACTGTAATCTCCCCAAATGTGCTACTAATGAACTTAGGGTTAAACAACATTAAGCAGATTATCTGAAGGCAAGTTGTTAACTGCTTCTAAACAACACATTTCCCAGTCCTTTCTGCCCCTTGCAGCTTCCTGGTGCTACTGCAGGTTGTAAAACATGGGGCAGTAAAATTTCCCAAGGAAATTTTCCATCATGGCTGTGTGTATACATAGAATAACAGGACCACAGAATGGTTTGGGTTGGAAAGGACCTAAAAGATCATCTTGTTTCACCTTCTGCCATGGACAGGGACACCTTCCACTAGACCAGGTTGCTCCAAGCCAGCTTGGCTCTGAACACTTCCAGGGAAGGTAGACAGGGATGTATCTCTATATATCCATATCTTTGTCCATCAGACAGTGATTTTTTATTAATGAAATAATAAACTTCACAAGGAGGGCCCTGCTGATTTCCTTTTGACCACAGTGTGTTGGACACGGGCTGCGACTCTGCAGACAGATGTGCTGTGTGTGCAGAGTGATTTACTCTGCACTTGTGGCTGATGGATGCTGATTTAAAGACCTACATCAAATATGTAACACCTCACTGAAACCTTAAACAAGAGCAAATTGGTATTATCCTTTCAAGTGAGTGGACTTACTCATTTTATGAAGATCTGCTCTGTAAATGAGGAAAACTCACATTTCAGCCTGGCTGATCAGATCCTGGTGCCATATGGCAGACCTGATTTTGTGAACTTAATTTCAGCTTGGCAGAGGCCACTGCAAAAGGGTTACAGTCACATAAGGTGACCAGTGTCTCTTGAGGTCTCTCGTGGGGGAGCTGAAGGGACTGAACATCCCTTGGGGTCATCAGACCCCAAATGCAAAGCATGAGGCATGTCCAGTTGGACAGGAGATGGGCTTAAGAGCTTAGTTGTGCTAAGTAGTGCCTGGCATTTCCTGGCAGTTTGGGACTTTGCTGCAGCTCCATCCTGCACTTGTACCCATAAAGCTGAAAGAATTAAGCAAGGATGGGAAGCCCACCACAACTGCAGTGGCTGCTCCCACCCATCCGGGGCATTTGACAGGGGAGTGTCAATCTTAATTATGAGCTGGTGCAGGTACATGGAGGAAATGGAGTTCACAGGGCACCAGGCCAACTGGGAATAATAAACTCACAGAACTGGGAATGATAAGCTCACAAAATTCATGGCCTGTGGTCAGCCGTTATCTGTGGCCTAATTCCTGGCCAGATAAGAGTCCTCCTGAGACAGCCTAGAGGAAAGTGAGTGAAACCTGACCTGAGCTGGTACCAAAGAGGAAACCAAATCCAAAAGAGGAAACCAAATCTAAAGCACAGGGTCACTCGCATGGGCGAGCCAGGTGAGTATCCTGCTGGGATGGAGCTTCCTTGTGTTACAGAGAATGGCAAAGAGCAAGTCCCAGCATGAGGCACCACTTGATGCTGGATGCACTCTGGGGGCAGAGTGGCTGGAAGGCAGCCCAGTGGAAAATGACCTGGGAGTGCTGGTTGACAGTGGCTGAGCATGTGCCCAGGTGGGTAAGAAGGCCAATGGCTCCTGGCTTGTACCAGCAATGGTGTGGCCACAGGACCAGGGCAGTGATTGTCCCTGTGCTGAGCATGGGTGAGGCACCTCGAGACCTGTGTCCAGTTCTGGGTCCCTTGTGACCAGAAAGACCTTGGGGAGCTGGAGTGTGTCCAGGGAAGGGAACAGAGCTGGGGAAGGGTCTGGAGCACCAGGAGCAGCTGAGGGAACTGGGAAAGGGGCTCAGCCTGGAGAAAAAGAGCCTCAGGGGGGACTTTGTGGCTCTGCACAACTCCCTGACAGGAGGGGACAGCCAGGAGGGTGTTGGGCTCTGCTCCCAGGGAACAAGGAAAAGGATAATAGGGAACAGCCTCAAGCAGTATTGGGGAGGTTCAGGTTGGACATCAGGAGAAATTTCTTCACCAAATGGGTGATTAGACATTGGGAATGGGGCTGCCCAGAGAGGTGATAGAGTCACTGTCCTTGGACATGTCCAGGGAATGACTGTGCCCTGGGCTGGGTGACAAGGCGGGGATTGGTGAAAGGTTGGATTCCAGATCTCAGGGCTCTTTTCCAGCCTAAATAATTCTGTGATTCTGCAATGATGTAAATACTGTAAGGAGGTACTTCGATCCTGCACACGGGTTCTAAATGAATTAAAGGAAGGCAAGGATGCACAGCAAGAGTCGGGAGCTGCACCTGTGCCCGGCACTGTTACCCTGGCCATGCCCCGTGTAGGAGGGGCCACAACAGCAGCATTCAGTCCAATTCAGCTTTTCCCGCTGTCCATGTTCTGAAATGTCCAATGCAGTTACATTTTCTCCCATAAAAAGGGGGAGGGCCGACACGCTTACAACTTTGCTTCACAAAAACCTCCCAGATTCATTCAAAACCCGCCTGCGCGGGTGGTGACAGCAGCTGCCTTCACCCCTGCCCGTCAGGATGAGCAGTGACCAGAAAGTGGAACTAATGCGTGTTCATTTCTTCCGCCAAGCCCAACGGCGGCTTTGCGCTGCGGGGAACACGGTAAACACCAGCTCCAGCGGCTCTGCCAGGCTCGGCAGAAGCCGGGGGCCTGGTTCATCCCTTCAAAAGCCTCTTCTCAATGGGAATACTTTTGGAGCAGAGCCCGGGGAGCGGCGGGGATCACCGTGTCCCCGCTCCCTCCGCGTCACCTCAGGCGCCCCCTCCCCTCAGGCTCCGTGCTCCTTCCCTCACTCGAGATGGCGCCCGGCCGCTCTCTCCCCGTTGCCCGGCTGCCCCCGCCCCGCTCTGCCCTCAGCCAACATGGCGCTGCCCTCAGCCAACATGGCGCTGCCCTCAGCCAGCATGGCGCTGCCCGCCCAGCTCGGCGCGCTGCCCTCATCAAACAGGGCGGCTCCCGTTCAGTTTCCCGTGTGCCCGCCCTCCGCGCGCCGCACGCCGGCTTCAGCGGCTTCAGCCCGCCCGACGCAAAGATGGCGGAAGCGATTGCGGGCGTTTGAATTCCAGGGAAGCCGCCAAATCCGCGCACAAAGGCGGCGGGAGCCGCGGGAGCCGCGCGGCGATCCATGGATTCGCTGCCGGGGGAGGACCCGACGCTGCCGCTGGCGTTCGAGGGCAGGTACGGGGGGAGCTGCGGGGCGGGGGTGCGCTCCGGCGGCGCGGGTGCGTGTGGCGGGGCCGGGCCCGCCGGCCGCGGGCAGGGGGCAGGGGGACAGCGGGACAGCCCCTCGGGTGTTGTGCTCTCAGCCTTCTCCTCCTCTTCCTCCTCCTCCTCCTTCCCCAGCGTCAGCGGCCTCCAGCTGCCGGACATCTCCCGCGGGGACCCCCAGCCCGGCCCGCCCGGCGGACAAGGTAAGGCTGGATCGCGGCCGCGCATCCCTGCCCCGCCTCGGTGCTTCGCGCTGGTCTCCAAACCTGCGGGAAAAAACCTCAAACTTGCGGCAAAAAGGAAAAGAAAAAAAAAAAAAGAAGAAAAAAGAAAAAAAGAAAAAAGAAAAAAAAAAGGCTTTTAAGTGATGCGCTTTTTTAGTTAATTTAAGAGTCTTTAAGACCACGGAGCGCCAGCAGCTGCTGCTGCCGTGACTGATGTATGCTCGCTGCCTGCGGTCATTAGGGCTCTCAGCCTTACGTAAGATGATCAGCGGTTTTGTACAGCCTGTACTTAAAATACTTGGAATATCCAGCGAGGCCGTGCTTCCAGTTCACATTCTGCTCTGGGTTAGGGCTGTGCATCACCTATTTCTTGCTCTTGCTTTGTTCTTGACAGTGCACCTCAGCCTAATTCCGGTGTACATCATAGTTTAAATGGGTGATGGAATTTGGGAGTTGAAGTGATAGACAGGAATCAGAAACATTACTGTGATGAGAAAGGAATGTAGATACTGACATGTAATGTAAACAGGGGGCCAAGCAGTGCCTCTCTCACTTCCCAGAAGGTTTTGTTATGTTTATATTAGTGTAGACTTTTGCCAAATTGAAGCCCTACTTAGAGAGATTCTGCTGTCTGAACTTGTTCTGTCTTCTTAAATGTCTAGTGGTACCAGATGTGGCAGAAGACACAGTCTCACCAACTCGAGCTCGGACCATGAAGGACTATGAAAACGTAAGCAGAACTTTTAATGTGAGACTCAGTGACAGATTTATGGCCAGGATGTTTCCAGTGTGCTGCCTGAAGTGTTGACTCAGTTTGTGTCAGCTGACACACATCTTGTGGAGGTGTGACCACGTGAAGGTCCCTGTCCATGCTTTGAACCTCCACTTCTTAAGTGTTGCTTTCAAAAACTGAGGCAGGAATTTGTTGTTCAGAGCGGCCAACTGCTGTGCTGAAGTTGTGAAACCAAACTGGCACCCGCTGCTCAAAAGTTCCTGCAGCTCACCAGAAACATCAGAACTTGGTTTGCACATCTGCTGTTGATTTGTTTCAGGGAAGCATCAAGTTTATTTTCATTTAGGTTAGTGTGGGATTTGGCTTTTTAATTCATTGACTCCAGTATAATGCCTTTTAACTTTATAGTATGAGTGTGTGTTTGTAGAAGTCCGGTATCACTGTGACAGTTCTGTAGATAAAAGTATTTTGGCACTCACTAGAATATAAAAGAAAACATTAGATTTAAAAAATATGTTAACTGTATTGGCTTTTTAAATTGAGTAAGACAGTTGTTTATGTCTGCTGAATGATAATTTGATTGGGATGTGTTGCAGGACGACTTCCCCATTAAGGACTAGAGTGAAAAACTTAAGATATTTATTTTGATGTGAGGAAGCTGTAGAGGGGAAGGCAATCTAAAATCTCTGAGATGATTGCTACAGATTAAAGCTGTGGCTGCTGCTTTTGGGCTGTGCCAAGAGTCTGCAGTTTCAGTGCACTGCTGCTGTTACCTTTTGTGTCAATGCTGTGTTTGAAATGCATTTTTCTTACAAACTCTTTCAGTTTCTTGTGGCCTTATCTCCCCCCTCAGGAGAAAGCTCTGCTCTTTGCTCAGAATTTAAAGCTTGTTTTGGAAAGCCTTTGGTGCAGGATGTTTTTTGCAGCCTGTATATTTCCCTTTCTCTCTTGTTTCTGTATGTTGGCTGGGGTAGACAGACACTGCCTTGGCTTTGGTGTGTGCCTAAAATCTCCTTCTGTGATGTGTGCCAAAGACCTCAGCCCAGAATATACATTTTGCTAGTGGTTTACTATCTGCAGGGTTCCTGGGCACAGGAAAAAAAACTTGCAGAAGGGAGGAAAAATCTATTGCTGTTTGTCCTGTGTGATGTAGAGCAGGGGCCTCCCCACAGGTCCTGGTGTGCTCACACCCCTCATGTTAAACTGAGCTGTAAAACTTCCATGGGATGAGAACTTTTATGGATGCCAGCAGTTCAATGAAGCTCAAAGATCCAGTGACATGAAGGAAGAAGAATATACTTTAAACACCATTAAACTTTATTCTATAACTCTGTTATTCAGACAGGCTATAAGAAGGATGTAATGAAAAGAATGGGCTCTGGCCTCATAGCTCAGAGAGAACAGGATGGATGGAATGACCCTTAAGTGGGCTAAAAGGGCTAGGAAAGGTCCTTTAATGTTCATACCTGGAGAAGGTGCTGAGCTGGATAATGTTGGAGGTGCAGGGTTTTGAATTATTTATGGTGTCCCAGTTTGTTGCAATATAGGGGTAACCATAGAAAACATGGTTACATGGGCAAAGTGCAAAGCATCTCTAAGGAGGAGTTTGTTATAGGTAATGAGGTGTTGATGAACAGAAAGGGTGGTGGGCATGAGGTAAGGGAACTGAGTAATATTTGTGGGTTTCTTGCCTCTCCAAACTCACTTAGAGTTTTGCTGTAAATCTGAAATGTTGCCTTTTTAGTTGAAAACTGTTGTGCTGTGAAAGCACAGCCACTGCTGACAGATCTCTTTTGAACAAAACTGGCTCCACGCAGACTTGGAGAGGAGCTAATCTGAGCTGGGATTTGCTGCCATGCTGCTCATGCTGTGGAATATTCTGTGCAGCACGTATATCATTCTCTTGGTTTTCACTCCTTTTGTTTAAATACAGAAATCAAAATGCTTAAAGGAATTAAGACACAGCCTTCAAATGTAAAAGTTCAGAGGGTTGCCATTAAAATCTTTTTGCAGTGTGAACTTTCTCACATTTTACACGTTTTCTTTCATTAAGCAATAACTTTTAAATTGTCTGCCTGCTCTAACTTTCATCCAAGAAACTGAACATCAGAGATGACGTTTGTTTCACTCGTTGGTTTATGACTGCATAGTCTGTTTCATTTGCCTTTTGAAAATACTGCCCTTAAGCACTTTGGTTTATCTCTGTTGCCACTGAAATACATGTAACAAGAGTTGTGAAACGCTGAGTTCTTTTGAAATTATTTTTTCCTTTTGACTCAGAAATATATTGAGTGTATGGAGACTAATTAGAAGTTCAGCTGGTACAACTTCAGAGTGTTTTTGTCACTTGGACTTTTTCTGAATGAGCAGGGACTGCTGGGAATGATTTACTGACAGGTTGCTTCAGGGTGTGGGAATGAGCCACAAACTTTATGTAGGATTTTCAGTTGCATGGATGATTTTCACTTTTGTGAATAATGACAAGGCAGCTTGCTGGGCAGGGATTATTAAACTGAAGAATTGTTTGCAGATGCAGGTTCTGAGTGCAGTTACAGAAAGTAATCTTGGATTTCACAAGCCAAATATTTTGGAAATTGTGTTGCTAATAATTTTTACAAATAGCACTGTAGTGTTCTGGAAAAGCCTACATAAATATTTTATTGGTAGCTCTGTAACATATTAGATTTCCATTTGCTGAAAGCATCTGGCAGGGGAGATGAGTCTTATTTGAATGAATGTTTTATGCTTAGTCTCTTAAAAAAAATTAGAGGGAGACTCCTTTCTTTAATGAAACCATCAACTAAGTTACTGCTTCTACAAGGAAGGAGGCTAAAAGTGATAAGCAGTTTTTCCCCAAGAATTGCACTGTGAATTATGGGATGGGATAAAGGTTCTATTGGTGTTCAATTGGGCTCACTTGTCTGCTTCTGGCTTTTCTTGCTGTGAATAAAGTTACCTGGGTCCTATCAATGAAGCTGCCTTCCCAGACTTCTGCTTAGGAAATATTTCTGTTTCAATATGGTGTCTTGTGTTTTGTTCAAGTTCTGTCATTTAGAAGAATTGCTTAATGTTGTTAGATTCAAAAATCTCTCCTGTATTCTTACTGTGTGAAGTCAGTCAGTATTTTGATACTTGAGGAAATAGTTGAAAAGGCACAAGACTATGTATTATATATTTAATTTACACCTTCACAATTGGGCCTGTGTGTGTCACCTCCATGCATGTATGAGTTTAACTGTGTTGAATGGGTGGAATTCCAGTCCTGCACTGGTGAAAGCAAAACTGTTGGAGGTTAGGATTTTTCCTTTTCTTTCCTTTTTCCTCATTATCTTTCTTCCTTCACAGCAAATCACTGACCTGAAAAAAGAAAACTTCAACCTGAAACTTCGTATTTATTTTCTGGAGGAGCGAATGCAGCAGAAGTTTGATGGGCCCACTGAAGAAATCTACAAAATTGTAGGCATTTAGAATCATTTCCTGGAACTGTGTCTCTTTGTGAAGAGTTAGTTTTGTGGGAAGGTTGCTTGTTTCACTTGACTTTTAAGTCTCTTTTTGTTACTGGAATTTTGGTGTGATTATTTTATTCTGAGCTTATCCTTTTCAGTAATAACTAAATTAAAGTGACCTCAACAGGTGCTTTCCTCAGGTCTCTTTTCCATAATGGGATGGAAACCTGGGTCTCTCTTGATGCACCTTGCAGGAGTTAAGAACATAAATCCATGTTTGGGTGGATGAGAGCTGCAGCTGAATATTGCTGCCTGCTCCTCTCCACCAGTGACTTTTTGTAATTGCTGATGTGTTGAAATGATGTTTGTCAGATTCCTGGCCAAGGGGTTCTTTGTACAATTACATCATGAGAAGTTTCCTCAGGCTATAACAAAATAATTCTAAAATTACTAAAAAACTTCTGTAGTTGATAAAATCAGGTTTTGAAAAGAAAATAAAATATCTCATAGCTTAAAGAAAAAATATGCTTGGAAACCCTAGAAATTCCCAAACTGAAGTGCAGTGCTCCCTATTAGAGCAGTTAAGTGTGTGTGCAGGGGATTTGTATTGCCTGAGTGCAATGGTCCTTAGTGCTACTGATATTTCTGGAAAGCTTGAACCTTGCAAAATATGTCTTTTAACAGCTAAATGTCCATTCTTATCCCAATGGTAGTTTATATTTGCTGGTCCAAGCAAAAAAAGTAATCTACACACTGCCAATAACTTTTGGGATGGGTGATCTTCCAGTTCTTTCCAGTCATTTTCATTCTTTTGTCACAGAACATTGAGCTGAAAGTTGAGATAGAAAGTCTGAAGCGTGAACTGCAGGAGAGGGAGAAGCTACTCATCAAGGCCTAGTAAGCACCAGTTTATTTCTTGATGTCCATTACTTAAGATTTATTTCTATGTGGTTTTTTACTAATGCTTTAGGAATTGGATGATCTAAAGGGCACTTACATGGAAATGTCTGGTTCAAAACTAATCCAGGCTGGCAGCTGTTGGTTGCCCCACGGGCCTCAGTTGCAATGGAATTTTCTTTGTTTTCCTGAGGACCAGATGAATTTTGTTTGATCTCTCCAGGTTGCTCAAAGGGTATTGCTGTGCTTTGAAGGGAACCTTGTGCAAGGTCATGCTGGAAAGCAAAGTTCAGGTGTCAGTCATGAGCAAGTGGTCATCTGGTGTTGAGTAAGGAGACACTGCCTGTTCTCTTCTCACAAGGTGTTAGTTAACAAACACTGAAAAGGCAAATGGAGAGATCTCAGCAGCTCCATGTCTTCAGTTTATTCCAGTGCTGCTTCCTGTAGAAAACACAGCTCTGCTGAAGGCTTTGTAGTGTATTGGGAAGCTTTAGAAACATAAGGGAAATATTTCACTTTTTCATTGTACATCTAAAATGCTTCTTTATCCACTGTGCCAAGGCTTGTATGTGGAATTCACAGACACCACCCAAACTGCTGCATAGTCTGTAGATGTTTGTATTTAACCTTCAAGTGATAAGCAGGTACAGAGAAGGTGGGAGATGCTTGAGCATAATCCAGGAGCCACTGGCACCTGGGATGTTTTCCACGTTGAAGTGCTCTGGGATTTATGTCTGTGTTACTGTCTTTCAGTAAGGCAGTTGAAAGCTTGGCCCAGGGTGGTGATGCTGAAGTGCAGCGTGGGAAAGAGGCACAGAAGAAGATGCAAGAGATGGAGGAAATGCTGACTGCCAGGATAAACCTTCTGGAAGAGGTGAGTGACCACAGCTGAAGGAATAACAAGGAATCACTGCTGTCTTTGTACTGTTATCTGAGATCTAATACTGTGGTCAAGCTATATTTCCATAATGTCTTTTTTCATTCCTCACTATCTGTGCTTGAGACAGTTTATTCCTGTATTTATTGTTGAGTTCTGGTTACTTTACAGGGGAATTGTAGTGTAAAGGGAAGGAACCCACAAGGATGATTGAAGTCCATTTAAAATGAGTTCCTTCAGGGAGGAGAAAAGTGAAATTTGCATGACCTCTTGTTCATTTTAGTGGAACTGGGATTTCTGAAAGCATTCTTTGTGCTATTGAATTGGTAGAGAAGTTCTTAAATTGCTTCCTCTGTCCCAAATCAGGCAGTCAGGCTGGTGTTTTCCAGATCTGATAGGTTGAAGAGCAGATTTTCTGATCTCATGGAGATTGGGTATTTTCTGTAGCCCAAAGATAGTGTTGGCCTCTGACATTAATTTTATTCTGCTTATGAATTCAAACACTGCACTGTGGTCTTAGTCACAGGTTTACACAACACCATGTAATTATATAGATCCAGGGAGTGCTAACAAAGATTAATTACCTTCAGAGCTCTTGATTGACAGGTGAAGGTTGTCAAAACAGCTTTTTAGGAGAGGGGTTGAGTGGGGAAGTTCAGTGGTGGAGGAGCTTTTCCTCTCCCTCCCCCAAAAGGGAGCTTTAGTTTAGATGTGAAGGCAGGGGGGGAATGACTTATTAGGCTGCAAGGAGGCTTTTATTTCATAGGAAACTGAATTGGGTGAGCACAGCAGGGAGGCTTGCAATGTAAAAATGAAGATCTGAATCAAATTTGATGTAGTATGTGGCAGGATGCTTTGTGTGTCTTTTCTTGGTGTTCTCCATCTCTGTGAGTTGGGTCACCCAGAGGAAGTTGACTGAAATCTCTGGCTGTTATCTCCATTTCTTTTGCTGTTCAAGAGAAAAAATGTCTGGTTCATACTTTATCAATTCCTGCACAATATTATAAATGATGTTGGAAAGAGTTCCAATTAGCTACAGTGAGCTTGGGAATATTAATTTTACTGAACAAAAAAGCCCTTCTTTAACCTCTTTAATTTAAGTGTAGCTATTTATTATGATAGTGGGAGGACAGTGGGACAAAAGCATGTTATAATTGCTGAATCTAAAACCATAGCATAGGGGCACTTTTGTTTCCAGCTCTGCTATCAGTTAGGGTATTTTTTATTTCTTTGAAACAAATTTCCCTTCTTTCTGTACCACAGAAAGTGGATTAATCTTGAAAATGCAGACTCAGAGTTCAGAAGCATTTACAAAGAGCTTGAAATACTTGGTAAAAGTTCCTAAATTAAACATCCTGACATATGTTGGGCAGAAGAAACTTCAGTATGTGAAAAAAATTCATGAGCATTTAGGTCTTAGAGGCATCAGGATTGTGTGTTTTGATTTCAGAATCTTAAAGCTGCCCAAGAAGAGGTGGAAAAAGCCCTTGCAATGACAGAGAAGGAGAAAGCCCTGAGAATTGCTGCTGAGCAGAAACTTGCTTCAATTATGAATGCCCCTGCCAGGAATGTGGACAAGGTTATAGAAGCTGAGAAAGACAGGTCAGAACTGTTGCCAGTAATGTTTCTAACTGCTGGAATTCTTTATTGTTAAAGTGTGAAGAGTCAGCAAGGGGTTTGGGTTTGATTAGTTTGGTCCCACCCTTGGCTACAGGAGAGTCACTGGCCATCCATGTAGTGAATGGCAACACAGCAACCAGTTTAGTGCTTTGTGGAGCAAAGGCATCTTTAAAAGTTCTCTGAAAGCCTGAAAGGGTCAGGATGTGTGAAATACAAGCTCATAGGTCAGGCTGGTAAAATTTAATGGGAAGAGAAACACTGTTAAGAAATACTTTTCCAAGCCAAGTTACAAAACAGGAGCAATCAGGCATGGCATCTTATGTTGCAGAGTCTTCATGTGTAACACTCAGGTCTGTCAGAAAATATCATCATTGCTCTTGGAATGCTGGAAGTGTGAAGATATGTATTGACAAAAGACAACAGCACTGGCCTGACTTTGTATTTTTAGTGTGGGTTTTGGGATTTTTTTGGTGTTTATGTGAAATGAGAACCACTTAGATACAAATGTAGATGAAACTGAGTACTCCAGAGACACTTGCTGAAGGCATGTAAGGATGTGGTGTGTGGGCTAAGACAGGAAATCAATTAATAAGGTTTTTGTGTGTGCTGTAAAGGACAATGTAAGTAAAATATTGAAACTGAACTGTTGATATTTGAAGTGATATTGGAGGAAAAGAATAATGAGCATTTTGCAGCTAGCTCACCCCTGTTTGCTTATGTTAAAGTTACAGCACTTTTTCAGGTTTTCCAGGGTTATGAAAGTCCTTCCTTAAGTTCTACAGGTATTGTCTTGAGTCTTCACTTAGGAGAGTTGTCTGCAAGATCTACTGCAATGACTGGAGAATTGGTGGTAGATGGTGCAAGATTAATACTTAAAATCTTGTAATTCTAGACTCATAGAGCAACTGAATCTGTCACTGAAAAGTAAAGAAGCTCTAATTCAACACCTCGAAAAGGAAAAGTCTCAGAGTGGATCTTCTGATGGGAACTTGCCAGCAGAAAAAATCAGAGAGCTTACCATTGCTTTGAGGCTTGAAAAGGATACTGAGATAGAGGTGAGGAAACTGCCTGATGAATTATGTTGTAATTCTCATGGGGGGTAAGATTTTAAAGGTTTTGTGCATGACACTATGTGAGTGAGTGACATCAGCCAATTTTTTAAAATATTATTTCCTCCTCCATTTTCCAGTTCCTTACCATTCATGTGTTATGCTGTGGCTTGGTGGAAAATATTCATCCTTATTTATCCATTCCTTCAGTGAGAGGAGGTGTTTCCCACTGACTTGCTGCCTGTGGAATAGCTACAGTGCAATTGCTTTACAGAAGTGTATATTAGAGAAATCCTAGATGTTAACAGATCCCTCACTGGATGACATAACTGCTATAAAAGTTAAAAATGGGACTCGAGAATTCGTTCTTGGGAAGTGGCTCTGCTCTTATGGTCTGAAAAAAAGCTGTGGAAAGGGAAGTAGGCAGAAAAACTTCTCATGAAATGAAGTGCAGGTTTACCCTTTAGCTTACAAAAGGTACAAGAATCAGTCTTTTATTTCACTTGGCTCCTAAATAGAAGACAGAGCTCCTGAAAGCTGGAATGTAGAAACAGGTCCTGAGGCTCGTTGTCTTTTTTTTTTTTTTTTTTTTTTCCCTATTGGTTATTCAAAGACAAAATTAAAGCTGGCAGAATTAAGAAAGTTAATTATGGAGGCTGTCAGGCATCTGAGATTTTTTCCTTCCCGTTTGTTTTGGAACTTAATATTGCTCAGCTCAGTACATACACAGTTTTTTTTTTGTCTGTGTCAAGAATCTTTTATGGTTGGATTGATTAGAGGTAGTAAAAGTTTTCAGTTCTGGGTGGCCTTGCAATTAAATCAACCTGTGCCAGGAAAAACCACGCTGGTTTCACGAGAGTATTTGTGTGTCAGGGTGAAAACAGTGTCATCTTTAATCATTTCACAGGAGGTGGACAGAGTGCATCTGATCATTTGGAGTGCAGTATCGGAGAAAAAATTCTGATTAATACCTTTGCACAGCTCTGGTTTAATGTATGATTACTTTTTTAAAACAAATAGTTCTGTAAACTCCCCAAGGAAAAGTGCTAATTAAAATCTCTTTTGATAAAAGCATCTTGCTGACAAAGATAAATGTCACATAAAAATGTACCTCTATTAACTCAGCAAGTGCAGCTGTTCTGTCTCATGGAAGAATATGTTTTGAGGGGTTTGTTCCATTTTCTGTTTTTTTTTTTTTTTTTTCTTAATTTGGACTGGCTTATTTTGTGCCCGGGGTTTTTAAGCTCATTTTGCTTCACTTTCATGCTTAATGAGTGTATTTGTGTTGAGAATGAATCAAAGTGACCATAACAACTGTTTTGTTCTTACAGGCTCTTAGAATGGAGCTTAAAAATGAGAGAAGTTCCTTAGAAAAAAAAATTCAGGTAAGTTCCAGTTCTGCTCCTGTTTCCTTGACCCCTTACAGTGTGTGCTGGGCTCCCTCTGTTATCCTTTCATAGGCACAGGAGGCCCTGACTGCAAGGGAAGCAGAGCAGGTCCTCTGTTAAATTCTCTTTTATATGGGATGACAGGAAGACCCCTCCTGTTTTTGAAGCAATTTTCAGTAAAGCTGATACACACACTCATCAAATATTGAAGCTGATGCTTGTGGCCTGCCCCCTTCTTATGCAATATTCCAGGCACATCTTTAAGATGCTGCCTCTCATTTTGGGGACTGTATTTTATGTTGGTAATCTGAGTAATAAGCTCCAAGAACTCTGAGGGAATGTACTTATTAATGTGCAGTTACAGTATCTCTTAGTGGGAAGTTAATGCAACTTTCACATAATCTAATTTAGTCACTCCAAGAAGAGCTGCAAGAGAGAGAAAACGAGCTTGCTGTTGAAAAGAAGAATGGTTTGAAAAGGGATAAAACTATCCAAGGACTAACTGTTGCCTTAAAAGCAAAGGAAAAAGAGGTGAGGGTGATTGTGATCTTGCTGGTTTGTTGAAGTACCATGGAGGGGGGAGTGCTGTGTGTGTGGCAGGGTCTGATCTCACTGTAACCATGAGGAGGCTTCGAGTGGGTCTCTGTCACTGCTGTGGCCTCTCCAAGCAGTTCTGCTTGTCTGCAGCTTGGGCTCTTGGAGACTGGAGGAGAGAGGAGAAAGTATCAGTTAAGTATCTTCCTCCCTTAAGAACTTGAAAGAAAAATGTTTTCAGTTGCATGCTGATTTTTATCAGCTCTGAGCACCACTTAGAAGATACGAGGGGTATTTTATGTTGTTGAGTAAGTGGAGCTGTCAAAGGCAGCTGAAATGAGAGAGGTCAACATCAGCTGAAATTCAGATTGTGTGGAAGAGTGGGAAATACTTCACTTAAATGACAGGCAGTCTAGTGAGTGTTTAAGAGCAAGAATTTCTTTATATAAGATTTACTGTGATGCATTTGGTGTTGTTGAAAGTGTTTTGTGTTTGTGAAAGTGTTTTGGATGAATGTTTAATGAGATGGGGTAGAAATTACTGCATTGCCATCCCTTGGAAATAACTCTTCCTACATTTACTATTCATTTTACTTTATTTAAAGAATGAGGAGCTGGGTTCTGAAATTGAAGAGTTAAATGCTTCGTTGGCTAAGGCAAGAGAGGCAACTCACAAGGCACATGTGCAAAAATTCAAGGTAAGAACAAGCAGTTTGTGGTGATTTCCCCCATTCCTGCTCCTCCCTTCTCTGTAATTCCACACAGCACGCAGTGCTTGCTATCTTTGAAAGCAGAGGAATGGAAATTAAAATGTTGTTTTAGAATTAATTTTTATTACTTTGAAAAAAATTCCCAAATCAAATTATTTGAACAACTGAATGTTAAAATGTCACATAACATACCTTGTCTCTCCTTGTTTTTTGAGGTTTTTTTGAATCTAAACCAACTGAGAATCTTTAAGGGAGAAACATGTAATATCAGAATAAGTTAAAAATAAAGACACAAATTTCTGAGAAGCTGAGGTTATCTTGAGCTTTTCTTTTTTTTTTCCTCCAAAAGTATGGTGCCAGTACAGGCTTCCTATTAGCAGAGTTGAACTGGGAGTGAGACACCTGCTTGGATTTATTTATATAATAAATGTGAAACCACTATTTATAAAATAGTGGAACGTTATTTGTGAAAATGTGATTTAGTAATGCTTTTTTTGTCTGTGTGAAGGAGAAAAAGGACTTCATGACTTCTGAGACCTTGATGATTTATTAAAAGTCTTGAGTTTAAAAAGTGTGTGACTGATCCCTCCTGTCCACAGAGCCCACACTGCAGAGTAAATCCTTCTCCTCAGTACTCTGCTCCTTAGCTACAGCCTTGAGTGGAGGTTCTCAGTGAGTACAGGGTGCTGCAGAGCTCACTCTGTCACCTCTGCTCTGAGCAGTGTGTGGTGGGAACACAGAATGGGTCAAGGGGAAAGGTGCAGTCACCATCCCTAGAAGTGTTCCAGGCATGTGTGCCTGTGGCACTTGAGGATCTGGCTTGGTGTGAACACGGTGCTGGTGCTGAGTTGGCAGCTGGACTCCACCTTCAGGGTCTTTTCCAACCTTAATTCTGGGATTCCATGGAAGATTCAGTAACTTCCTGCCCTACTCCAGACTGAAACTTGACTCCGCTCCAGAAGCAGAGTTTGGTGTAATTAAAGCTTTGTGAATCAATAATTTGCACTGTGGACTCCATTACACATCAACCTTTCTCTCATTCTTTGTTAGCTCAGACTTCCTCAGCCTGCACTGGATGTCACAGAAAGTTTTGTTACATCAGTAGAGGAATTTTCAGTGTTACACTTTCCTTGTTTTGTCACTTCACTGTTTCTTTGCACCCCAATTCTGAAACACTGGGAAGAGGGGCAGGATTGTGGGAGGGATGCAATGGGAGTGAAGAGTCCCAGGCTGTACCAAACCCCCTTCTGCAGCCTGAATGCAGTGTTGTGTTTCAGGGTGCTGCAGATTATCAGGCTCTGCTGATGGAAAAGGAGACCCTGCTGGCAGAGCTGCGCTCAGAGAACCTCACCAAGGACGCTGAGAATCGCAGGCTGCAAAGGATCATTAAAGTCACTGGGCAAGAGCTGAGTGATCTGAATCTGGAAAGAGAGAAAATGGAGAAGGAGCTGGATGAAGCACAGCTGCAGAAGAGCAGAAGTGACAAAACCATTAATGTTATTATCACGTTTTTGCTTTATTTCCTAGAGTCTGGAAATAATTCAGTGCTTTAGCAGGTCCTTTTCTAACAAAATCAGGTTTTTAATTTAAATAACTTCTGGGAAGGAAATGCCTGGCGCTGTCTAATGCTGTGTGTGAAGAGTGAGGAAAATTCTGGCACATAATCTGCACAAAATAATATTTTAAATATAATTTTGATAGTTAGGTCCTAGAAAAAAAACAAACCATTAACCTTGACAAGTGGTGAATGGTTGCTGTTGATTCCAGTTTTTCTGATGGGAGAATTTGAACATGCATGATGATGTTTACATTTCTGCCATATTTTTCTTGTTGCATGTCAATAGATTATCTTAAATTTCACTACTTAAACTTTCCTCTAATTGTGACCTGGAGCCAAACCTCAGCCTGCTCTCTGCTCTCCTAGCAGGGTCTCTGTATATTAAATAACCTCTGCTTGTAAAAGACCCAAAGCACAGGATTAATTGATCACAATTTAACATAAAAAATGAGGTGCTGTTCATTAATTCTGCTGCTTCATATTCTCTTGAGGGTTTTTACCTTGCTGTGGGCATTCAGATAAGCTCTCCTGCTCCCAGCAATCAAAGTGAACAAAGTGAATGACCAGGTTGCTCCTTTTCTTCATTTGAAAAAAGGATGCACCTTCTGCTGAGGCTTTGACACAAAACACTTCTCACCTGGATGCTTTGTCATGTGGATTTTGCTAAAGTCTTCTCACCATTGCTTCCACCAGAGCAGCATTTGCATAATGAGCAGAGTCCTGCCTGCATCCAGAGTCTGATCCTCCTCAGTCAGGGATTAGTCTCCTGCTATATTAAATTACATAAAAGATTTAATGAGCCTGTCTTTATTCACTAGATGTTTTGGTTCCATTATTAAATAAGGACCTCGATAAAGCAGGGAGCATTGCTGCTCCTGCACTATTCCTTAACACCAGCAGAGGGGTCTCTTTACCTACAAATAAATGAAGTTGCTCTCCCCCTCCTACTCCCAATTTAACGCATTTTTGTTTGATTGTCAACTGTGGTTTGGCTGCCATCACAAAATCTCTATCTTTGGTGTGCTTTGAGATTTCTTCGGGGCGTTGAGGTTAAGGAGAGCGAGAACAGATCGCTGCTGTCAGTAAAGCAGCCACAAAGAGCATTTATTGATTTGAAGTATTTTATATTTAACTGTCTTCTCTATTCAGATTTCTTTTTTTCATCTTTCAGGGCAGCTAGGATATGACTGTACAGGAAAGACAGGAGAAATAGGACTGAGCAGGGAGTTGCCAGGGGATTCAAAGTTAGCTGGATTACAGAAGCCCTATTTGACTCCATTATGTCCAAGTTTTTCATTTAAATGATGAGCACCTTGGGGAAAAGCATTCCTACCAAAAGATGAGCAGTCTTATAAAAATTATATCCCTAACCTATTTCCTACTCCTTGCAGAACAGCTGCTTCAATTTCAGAGCTGCAAGTACATTGGATAGAACCACATTGCCTGTGAAGTGTTGCCCATTAAGTAGTAGATATGTGGGAGTTAAACAATATGCTGTGAGATTTTGCTCTTTGACAAATAGGAAACTGCTTCGGTGATCTGCTGCAAACTTTTTATGAGACAGCCTTAAAAACTCAGTTCTATTTATGCTCCAAGATGCCTATTTATCAGTGTTTCTATTTTGTTAGAATAAAGTTAGCAAAAAAGTGTATAAACTGTAGAAAACACCCTCAGTGTCTGTAATGAACTGCTGCCCTAGCTCTTCACTCATTCACAGGGAAATTTGCAGTGACTTTCCATATACTGTCATTGGGGTAATGCTAATTTTTGCACCTATTCATTAAAATAACCCCAAATACCCCAACAAAGAACACCCCTAAAATGTATTTAGTGGCTTACTGTAAACCCAGTTTGTGTGGACATGAATTGGGCATTACTGTCCTGGAAGGGAAGAAGGTGAAACTAAATCAAAATAAGACTGTTACACGTGAGCTGATTATCCAGATCACAGGCTTTGTCCAATATTAGGAGTTTCCTGGATTAATGGGTTTAGATGTCCTTGAGCCATGTTCCTGCCTTAGGGTGGGCAACTTTCAAAAGGTATCTGAAAGAGCTTTCAAAAGCTCTTTCAGTTCTGTGCTTTCCAAAAGCTGTTGTTAAGCATCACTGTCAGGATGCTGTTAAACATCACTTAAAGCTCTTTGGAACAAGAAAGTTTGGACTTTTATTTTTACACACTGTTGGTGAGGAATAAACATCTCATCCTTGATGATGTTCATGGCTCTCATGTTACTGTGCCTGTAAGAGGGATGGAGTGCTTCTTCCTTGAGAATTTTGTTCAAATTTACATGATTAAACACTTCACATATCCATTCTCTCTCCAGGCCTAAATGTAGACAGTTAAAGTGTATTTACTAGATATTCATATTTGATCAGTTGGTTGGGGAAATGCAGAATAACTCATTAGGCAGAATTTATTATTTAGTCTTCCTACCTGTAGTTTAGCCTGAGAGGAAGGTTTTGGAGCTTCACAACTTAATTATTCACCAAACTGGTTTTCATCTGACAAGGAGGGGGAGGCATCTGCTCCAGTCTTCTATATTACAGTGTTTCACGTTCATTTTTCTTAGTTCAGCTATCATTAATCATAGGAAAGTCTCTTGGGGAAAAGGTTGGCAGAGAGAATTGCAAAGTTTATGCTCTGAAAGCTGTAGGTACTATATTACCCTTGCAAGTCAATGTATAGAAACCAATAGATTTTCTCCCAGACAACTTGAGTGGTCAATGAGTTCAAGCAACCTGCTACAGTGATGGATAGTTTGGTGTGTTACAGAATTCCAGCTCATGCAAAGAAGGTAATTTTTAGTCTCACCTCTGGGTTGCCTTGGGAAGGATTTAGGGAGTTCTGGGGGCAGAAATAGTAAAGGCAAAGTTATGTGCAAACTGCAAATCTCACACGGGCAGTTTTACCTTCTCCACAGTTACATTCCTTGTCAGTCCAGCTCTTTCCATAAACCTGGCCATTGCACAGTTTGGCTGTTTTAAGGCAGAAATCTGGCTTCTGCACCTGACAGGTGCTGTGCACCAGCAGGACTGAGATAACAGGAGGAGTGCCTTTCTAACTCTGCATGCCTGTCACTGCTTACAGCTTCCATTCAGAGTCACACTGTTGGTCACTTGAAGTTGCAGGCCAGATGAAAAGTCCTCTGAAGTTTAATTACAGGTGATGTGTCAGTTAAAGCAGCTCAGTGATGTGATAGCATAAAAATAACATTTTAAAAAAAAGCCAAGGAGTGACCTTTGCAGCACAGGGAATGTGATAACACTGCTGTTGATCCTTTGCTTCCAATTCCAGTGCTGTGTGGGAATAGGCTTAATGTGACCCACTTGAAGAGCTCCAGAACTTGGAGCCAAAAAGCCTTTGCAATTATCAGAGCTTGCACTACTTCCCACTGCAGTTTGTATTTATAGGCAGCAGTTAGGGGAAAAACAGGAACATATTGGAGAGTTTGGGTATCTAGACAAAACTTGGACCTGATTCTGCTGTTCTTCAGTCTTCTTAGTCAAGCAAGTCATTCTTTTGCTCCTGAAAAAAGTTAGTTTGTAGAACTGAAGGTCGAAGTGTAATCATTCTTAAATAACATTTGAGGGGGTTTTGGGAGCTGTTAGGTGTTTCTTAGCTGAATCCTGGGGATGAAGCTAAAATGAAGAAAGTAAACCAAAAAGCTTTGTAAATGACATTTTGCATTTAATGTGCAAAATAAACAGAAATAAAACACTGAGGTAATAAAGTGAAGTTAAAGATTTGATGTGAACCTGCATGAAGCAAGGTAATTAAGTCAAGAAAAGGACATAAAACAGTTTGTAAAGAGACTGCAATTAAAATGTCACTGGTGCTATTTCTTTGGACTTAGAATAAGAAACAACTATTAAATTTTAAATCCCCGTGGAGGTAAAAGTAAAGTTTATAGGTAACTACCATATGTGCAAACTATTTAAAGGGCTCATGCTACTTCACAAATGGGCCCTTTTGGGGAATAAATAGAAAACATTTATTTGAAGATGTAGGCTGTGTTACCTGGTTCTTTGGGTCTGAACAGAAGTTTAGATAGTATAAAGTCTCCTGTAAGTTTTAATTGCTTAATTTTAGACAACAGCTCCTGTGTTACAAGTTTCTACCTCTCTTTTTTGCACACAATCTGTGCAGTAGAGGCGGAGGAAAAGTTTATAAAATGAGGCTGTTGTCTATGCAAGCTTTGCCTCCTTCAAGTGACAGTGTTGAAACTTCCCAACACACCAGCAAAAATGTTGGAAGTGACACAAAGCAGTGGTGGTGGGAGAGAAGAAGGAAGGACAGAGAAGCCATGTTGTTAATTTTCCTACTGCCCTGTGCTCTTACATGATTTCCACTCTAACTGTGAGCTGACTATAAATTCCATGCTAATAATCCCATATATTCATATAGATGTAGTGATTGTCCTGGTTCCTAGCAGAATGGAAGGAATAGGGATTGTTTGATGTTACTTCTTGGACCCCAAGGCTTTGTCAGGTAGCCAGACTTTGACACCCCATAGAGAGAGAGGTGGATTTTCAGCTGGGGTGGGACAGGATCTGTAGGGTTGCAGAGGAGAGCTGTGGTTGTGCTGCAGCTCAGGAGCTGCTGCTCTTCCATTGCAGCATTCCGTGATGATGATCCTAACAGATCTCAGAGCCCTTGGGACTTGCTGCTGTGTAGGAGCTGTTGAAAGAGATTGTTCCCATGGGTTTAGGAGCAGAACGGACAAGGAGCACACATTTCTCTGCTGGGAAGTTAAGATGTGGAGGTAATGCAGCTAATCTTGGAGCTGCAGGAAGTAATTAACAGAGCCAGAGTCAAGATCAAGCTCTGTTCATCCCTTCTGATCATGAGGCTGACCTGGTTGGTCATTTGGAGTTTTTGTTCTTGTCAAAAGAAAAAAGTTTTAACATTTCTGACCTTTTGTTTGATGCCAGAGTAACCAGTGTGCAACAATTTTCATGGTATGATGAGAAAAAAAGGCAAATGACAAACTGAATCACCTGTAAGCAATTTTCTCCTATTTCTAGCCAGGGAGTAAATTGACTCAGAAGTGAATGTTCATTCTGACAACATCTATGTGCATAATATTCCCAACAGCCTTGGAGCCCAGCCATTCTGTAGGAAAAGCATTTAAACAACAACCTAGATTTCTGGAAGAAAATACTGACATCTTTTCTGAAAGTTGTTCTTTCTTTAATTGTATTCATTGATGCCAAGAGAAATTGGCTTCAGTACATTTTTCAGTGATAATGTGGGTTGTCAGTCTTAAACTTTCTTTAAAGTTGATTTGCTGCATATTCAGTTTCATTTTTTTTTGTAGGACCTTAGAAATCAACTAGAGAAATTACATGGTGAAATGGCTGAGAAAGAAAAAGCAGTTGAACACCATTACAATATTCTTTTGAGTGAAAGCAATCAGAAGCTGCAGAGCCAAGAACTTGTTATAAGGCAGCTGACAGACAGTGTCAATCACAAGGATCTGCTGCTTGAGGTAGGTAGACTTACTCTGAAATGAAAAATGGAAAGTTATCATTTGAGTTTGTATGGGGAATTATTACAAAATCACGTTTGTATTTGGAGTTATTGTTGATTTTGATGATAATCCTTCACTTCTCATAATGCTGTATTTGCAGAACAGACCTGTAATTACAGAGTGTGTTGCATTCACCAGGATTTCTTGTTAGGGTTTTGTGAAGTGTGTGGACAGAGGGGGAAGAAAGCTTTACTAATACTTACGTAGGATTGTCACTGTTGGAAAAGCTCTGAAGTGCTCATGATTTTCAGTTTATTGTGCAGAAAGTGGAAGCTGAGGAATAGCTGTAGATACTGAAATACTTCTATCTTCTTTTCTGGGAGCCCCAAATGACCTGTATGAGAAGATTCCTGCCTGAATGGTAACAGGCCCCTGCTCAGTTTTCACACAGAATAAAAAAAGTAATGATGGTATTCAGCCAGCAGTGCAGAGAGCTGAAGTTGCTCTGTACCTAGAGACAAAGGTGCATGCCTTGCCTTCATTTTTTTAATACTGAAAAGGTTGCATAAGTGGGGAAGGCTTCTGTTTATCTTTTGGTTTTGCTTCTGGTGTCTTAAATTGAGCTCTTTTTGCAAGGTGTGTAAATAACATGTTCCAGGTCATCCTTGGATATTATCCTGAATTCTGTTAGGTTTTGTATTTTGCAGTTTAAAATTAGAGTAAATGTTGTAAAACTGTCTGTTTTATTATTTTAGAGACTTGGTGGAACAGTTAAAGAAAAGGATGCAGAGCTGCAGGAGCTCCAGAATAAGTGCAAGAACCTCCTAAGAGCTAATGAAGAACTTGAACTGAAAAATGAGGGCTTAATAAAGGAGAAATGTGCTGCACAGACTCAACAGTCAATTATCAAGATAGTCAGAGAGCTGGAGGTGAGTTTTGCATAACTGATCATTTGCAGGTAAGTACCTTCAAACTGGGGGGAATTTTGACTTTGGCTTCAAAGCTGTGGACTGGTTATATGTTGTACTTCACCACGTGTTGTGCTCTAATGAATTTCTATGGCATCACTAAATTCCCTACTTTGAGAAAGCATGCAAGATGTTTTGCCTGCCATAAAGAGGTTTTTTGGTGGTTAGGGCAGGCATAATTCACTGAGTGGGAGGATATCTGCATTTCTGGAGAGAAGTGCAGAGAAGAGTTTGTGTACTTTGGATAGATAAGGGAGAGATTGCACAGAGCTGGAGACCACAGGAGATAAATAGAATGTGAGGATAAATACAGGTAGGAGTGGAAATATGTCCAGGGCAAGAAGAAAACTGCTTTAAAGCAAAGAAGAACTTGTACAGAAATATATATATATGTATATTTTAAAAGGATGAACAATATATTCCCATTATTATTCGATGCCATGGATTGAAAAGACCTGTACCTGAAATGAGAGGTCAAAATTCAGAATTTTAGTTTTAGAAGTGCTTCCTTCTCTCTTTACCCTCCATTCTGTTTGAGCAAAAAGAAGTCAGGTTCTGGTAAATTTTTGAGTCACTCCCTGACTCCATCAGTGCATCATGGTGTACAGATTATTGAATAAATAAGCTGCTTTTGAAGGTACATTTCTTGTCTCTTTGTGTTGTTTGCAGCCTGGTGTGTCAAGGTTTCTAAAAGCATCAGGCAAAGTAAAAATAATTAGACTGGTACACAGTAATGGTGGAGAAAGCTTTTTCATTTCTGTAATAATATGTCAGTCATTAAGGAGACTTTCTCGAGGTAGTTCAAAATAAAGGGAGCCAATGGCAAAGGAAACATAAGTGCAGTGGTTTGGGTCACATTCTGAACAGTCTGGTGGTGAGATGATGAATGTGATGGGCACTGTAATTAACCATGGGAGAGACAAGGAGATGTGGAGTCCTGGTTGTGTGACCAGCTCAAAGAAAAGGAGCTGCAGCCCTGTTTGCCTGGGGAGCAGAAAAGGTTTATCCCAGTATATGTGAATGTGCAGACAGAGAAAATGGTCTGGGAGAGGCTGGGGAGAAATTCCACCTCTGCACAACAAACTGCAGTGCATGCACGTAACTTCTGTCACAAAGGGGCTCGGGCTGGAAAATGACAGGGAATTAATGGAAATCAAACAGTGACTTGCCTGTGTACCCCTCACTCGGTTCAGGTGGGTAACCAGGGGCAGGAGCAGTGGCAGGCAGTGCACGGTAATCACCCAGAGCCACCTTCTAATCACAGCCCATTCTCTGCTGCTGGTGCACCGAGGGACTGAACAATAGCTAATCACAGCCCATTGTCCTCTCAGCTGAGCCTCTGTGTCACTATCTCCTGTAAGCACCCACTTTGGCATGTTAATCACCAGTTTTTGGACACAGATTATCCAGAGCTCTGCTCCCATTGGCTGCCTGGCACTCTTGGATGGCTTTTCGATGCTGCACCGACTCTCAGCAAACTCACAGCTGGATCCTCCCCAGCAGAGGGGGCAGAATCCAGGCTCCTCAGCCTCACTGATCATTTAAAGTTGAAGAAATTGATTGGAGAGATACAGAACTTTTCTCTCTTTCAGCATATCTTCGTACTTTATTTTAATGTAATGATAAATTTTAAAGCAACCAACACCCAAAGCACTGCTGGATGCCTGGGCCAGGCCAGGAAAGATAAATTACAGGCTCTAATTTTGGAGTTTGGATATTTGAGCCACTGTCATGGTCTAGAGAGAGTGAGGGAGGGCATTGATAATTAGGGGAGTCTGGCAACTTCTGGCTCTGGTGTCTCTGAATTCTCAGAGTTAAATGTGTTTTACAGACAAGGAATTCAGAAGTCAGAAGAAATTACCAAATTCTAGTGAAGGATGAATGGATGGATCAGTGAGGAGATACAGTTAATATCCTTCTCAGTCATTTGTCCTTTAACCTTCAGAGATTTTGACATGATCCTGAGGGTTGTTGGAAGCACAAGAGCATTCAGTGAGGCAACCAGATATTCTTGTGACATTGCCAATAGGTTATTTATTGTGGAGGTATAAACCTTTCACTTGCATTGCTTACAATCTGAGGAACCTTTAATGGAAATAAGTTACATTTTCCACCTCTGCTGCTTAGCAATAGTATTTCAGCCTCAAATATAGACTTTAACGTATTAGATTGCCTCCTTTCATGGGAATATAAATCTCTCACTGCAGTATGGTCCTGGATGTCTTGCAGCTATCTCCTCTAACACATTTTCCCTCACACCATGTGTCAAGAGGTTTAATGTTTCATTAACTCCCACAGCATTACAGTCTATTTAAGTTACAGAGCTGCCTTATGTTTTGTGTACCGTCGGGGAGTTGATTGAAGTAATTCACTCCTACGCGTTATTTAGAAATGACAGTAATAATGTACAAAAAAAAAGGGATGTTCCTGCTGCATCTTCTCATCCTTATTACTCCTGAAAGAGTCTGAAAAAAATCGGGAACACTTCCTCGTGATGTTGCTAACCTTTACCTAGGTGGTTGAATTTAGGATTTAATAATTTGTGTATAGCCTGTGACATTTGGAATTAAGAAACAGCTCGTGTCTCCTGTTATGCAGGAAGAGTTGGGAGGATTTCATGAGCTTGCTGAGATTTTTGGTACAAATGGAGAGCCCAACATGTGAATCCTGAAAGGAACAGGGAGGTGGAACAGGGTTTGTGTGTGGCACTGCTTTGTTCATGCAGCAGCCATTCCTTCCCTCATTTGTGCTCCCTAAGTCTGCACAATGACATTGCTCTGCCAGGGCTTCTGAAAGAGCTTTAATTAGGGTAGAGTTCTGTAGTGTCTTCAGTAATAATTGCAAGGTTTGTATCAGACATATGGAGGAGCTCACTAGAACTTTTTAACAGACTGTGAAACAACTAAATGAAGTGCAAAGATTCATTTTTTCCTATTGCTTTCTACGTCATTGGTCAGTGTTTGTGAGCAAACTTTTCCAACTGAAATTACAACCCATGTATTTCATGTTTAATAACTGTTCTTGAAATGCTGAGATTCTAGCACACTGGTAAGAGTCCTTAATTCAGGCTGCAAGATGTACTTTTAAACTTTTTTTTTTTATGAGATTATTTTGTTACTGGTCTCTGGATCACCCACCTCCATCTGTTTTTGTTTCTCCGTGCTCAGTCAGCAGCTTTGCTGGGAGCTCCTCCACTGCTCCTCTAGATAATAAATTCTATGTGAAGCTCAGGATTTTGCACTTTGATACAGAATAATATTTAATGTCTAAATTGCACTAGAACCTGGAGATGTCTCTTAGATGCAGCCTTTAGATGGCAGCTGAACATGGAGCATGTGTCCAAGGGCAAGGTGACTTCTTCAAAGACTCTGAAGCATCAGTGGTAGGAGCTGCAGCAGGAGCTGCCAGGCTGGTTACCTTAACTGCAGTCATCTGATCACAGCTTGATTACACTTGCAAAATATTATTTAACAAATTTGCTGGCATATTGTGAAGTAAGAGTGTAAATAATTAAAAGTAAACACTGGTTGTCCTTGCTTTTGTGCTGTTTACTTTGCAGAACACTGATTTGTTCAAATTAGCAGTCTTTGCATCTTTAGTGTGAATTAACGAGATTCTGTTGTAGCTGAATTTTTTTTTTTTTTGGTTGCAATTTCCTCCTTAGGAATTGCAGTTGGAATAATAACAGCTGCTTAAAACTCCTGGGTGTAGGGCTCTTCCTTGTTAATGATCTGTTCACTAATGATTTCTCTTAAGAGTTCCCTTAGCTGAAATTCCCCCTTAGCTGTGGCACCTTTTTTGTTCCTCCATTCAGTTTTCAGTCACATTGGAAAACTGAGAGAACCAAAAATTCTTTAGCAGAGGCAGAATTTGTGCCTGATATTAATACATCTAAATTTGCTATAATACTCCAGTTATTTTCTCTTTGGAAATGACTGATATCTGAGATACTTTTACATAGTAAGTGCAAGAAAATACTCCATTAAGTAGCTGCATTTTTTGCTTCCTGCTGAAAAAGTGGCTGGCTGGTTGTTTTGGAGTGAAAAAAGTCTGGGGAAATTAGTGGTTCCTTACTGAGAATGTACCATAAGAGTTTGTGTTTGTTCTTACAATAGTAATATCATCCTTTCTCTGAGCAGGACTGCAGATAAACCATTTTCTTTTCCTCACAGGAGTGAAGCAGCAGCTTGTAGTGTGCAGAAAACTGACTTAAGGAGTGTCTGATATGTTCATCCTTTATCTGGGGCTCAGTATAATCCTTGTTGTGCAGAGATGGAACAGAATTTACTGCATCTCCTCACTCCAAAAAAACCCAAAAAAACAAAAAACAACAACTTTATGCAGAACACAAAGAGGAATTGTTCTAAAATGTGTGCTTGGAGCTTTGGCTTGTTTGCTCTCCTTTCCCTCCCTTCCCTCCCTTCCCCTCCTCTGGAACAGCTGCCTGCCAGCTTGCTCCTGCTTGTTGGAACTTTGGGAGTGAGGATGCTTAATTGGGGATGGGGGAAACTTCTGAGGCTGTGAGAAAAAGTCTCACAGAAGCACTGTTCAGGTGTGTGATTCACTCAGGGTAGGTACACAGTGAACAGTCTTTGCCTCCTCCAGTAACAGCTGGATTTCAGGACAGTGAATGGTTCTCAGATCCATGTTGGGCATTGGTGATCCTGTTCAGAAAACTGGGATTGCAGCTTCTTTCACAAATGCTTCAGGACATCAGCACACACGGTCATAGACATGAAAATTGAGTTGTAAGAGCAGTCTGTTCTTCTTTTAATTTAGGAAAATAAAGAAGCTGAATATGAGAAGCTGATCCTTGCTTTAAGGAAAGAACAGAATATTTATTCTACACTAGTGAAGACCTTCAAGGAGTCAGATAGGTGAGTGCTTCTGGTTTTGGGGGATAATCTGAACTCACGGGGAAAAAGTCAGAAGTTGTGAAAAAAATGTGCAGCTTTACTGGAGATTAGTTTGTTCTGGCCAATTGTTTATAAACTCTCTGTAGTAGTCTCTAAAGAGAAATATTTATGTGAGTGAGTTTCTATTATCCAAATTACTTCAATGTTTCTGAAAATGTTTCTTTATAGATTGGAATCTCAAATGAGCCCTGTTTCCATTTAGGTACCAAAGTAAGCAACTGGATTTTTCCATACTTAGGTCTTGTGTTTTGGCATGTAGGAGTAAAACCAAATTGCAGTGAACTTTTAAGCACTGGACAATTTGCCATTGTTTACTCCTAAAATACAGATAATGCTTATCTCAAAAGTGACACTGTGAGAATTTTGGTGAGAATATAAATATGGAAGATTTGGGAGAAGGTTAAACAAAACAGAATAATTGAAGTTTGCATAGTACACTTCCAGTGTAAAGCATTGAAAAGGGTGGCAGGAGCAAGTGGTTTTTAACCTTTGAAAATCAAAGAACACAATAATTTAGAAAGAAATCTGCAGCCTACTCTGTATCCTGTTATTGCTTGGCAGTTGAGGAGACATTATGATAAAGAAAAAATAAAGAAAATTCTTAGTCCGTAGACAAATCAAATTTAAATATTTTATAAAAAACTTACTGTTATAATTGCAAACTTCTTAATGAAGTATTTAAAACATTTGACAGCCAGCTCCTGAAAGCAATGGCTTATACCTGCCAGCTTTGGAGGAATATTTATTTATAATTTGCAATTGGTTTATAGACCACTATAGTTTGGAAACCATAAAGAGAAGTAGCACTAGAGTAGATGAGATCTGTGTGTGAGTTCAGCACTTAGCAGCAATGCCAGCTTGTGCTTGGCCACAGCTCAGGATCTGCTTTAGATACTAGAAAAAATACTGATGAAAAATAATGCTGGCAGTCAGATTATGGAGATTATTTCTGATTTCATATGAAGAGTGGGAGCTGACAGTGACTCCTGCTCTGTGGGCAGGGAGAGGCTCCACATTCTGTGTAGCAGTGACAACAAAGCAGTGTGTCTCTGAAACTGCCTTTTCTAGAGTGCCTTTGAAATAAGGAAACTCAGAACTGCAGGAGTAATCACTGGGATTTTGCCATGAACTGCTGTAGGATCAGGGTCATTAGTCCTGCCTCCCTGATGTGGGATTTTGGAATGCATGGAGCAGTCAGTGCCTGTTGTGGCACAATAACAGAGGATGCACAATGAGCTAGGGCTTGGAGCTGCTCTTATTCCTCCATCTCCCAGTTTTAGGGGCTGGAAACTTCATCAAGACTTGGATCCCAAACTTCTGGGGAATGGGTAAACAAGCCCTGCAGGTACACAGATGAGGAAGCTGGATTTAATTGCCATCAGCAGTGACATGGATTTTGGGCAAACATCTGTTTTCTTGCTGACATCTTTTAGGCATTATTTATTTTAAGCAACCTGGGTGGTTATTTTTCCAAATGAGCTGCTGGATGTCAGGACCAAGACATTCCTGCTCTCTCCAAGAGGGGAATCAGTGGTTGTTCTTATAAAATCTTTAACTCATGAAAAGGAGAAAATGTGCTTACCTGGCTTCTAGTCATGTGTTGGTTTGGTTTTACTTTTAATCTTTTTTTGCTGAACATTTAAGAGAGCTTTCTCTTCAAAGAAACTCTTGTATGAGGAGGAATTGGTTAAAACAGTGGTTTCTTATGCAGGAACCCCTGACAACAGCACACGTGTCAGGAGGCAGACTGAGCATACATGCAGCCTTTTAATTAATGTGCATCTGCACTACTTGCTGTTCTCATGCAAGTATGATGTGCTCTGTGTTCCTGTACAGACTCCCATCAGGTGGATTGGAATTTTTTAAAAGATCCCTGAATTCTCTGTCATTTAGTGCAGTGGCTTGGAAATTCTGCAGCAGCTTAATCTCTCTTAAAACACTAAGTGAAGTAAATCTGAAAGTAAATAATACAAAGAGTTCAGTAACACCCCCTTATTTATTTTTTTATTAAATCAAATTTATTTCATTTTAGTGCAATTTCAGGTTGTTTTATTTTCAGCACTTAAATATTTTTACAGATTGATCAGAACTGCCTTGTTGATGTAGTTGATGTGGGGAAGATCTAGCAACTGGCAGCTCATTCTGGGGTCTGAGGGGCAGCTGATGCTGAAGAGCTTCAGTAGTAAAGTTGCTTAAAAAAATTAATTCACCTTGACAAATTATAAATTTTAAGTTTGGACATTTATGCCCCATTGCAGTAATTGAGACAATTGGGACAATTTAGAACTCCAGAGGTCCTTTTTACAGACTGGGTAAATGAAGAAATAAAACAGTTAGTTGTGTTTGGCTCCTGTTTTCAATGAAATAGGATCTTTTGATATTTTTCCTAAGTGCAGCATTAGATTATCTGCTGTAGCTCTGTGGCAAGGGAACAAAGTTTCCATGGTCACCACATAATGGAATACACAAAGCCATCAGCAATATGTGATAATGATATTTTTCTGGCATACTTTTTAGAAGTTAGTAATTTAGATTTTCCTTAAAAAGAACTGCTCAGAAAGAGGCTGGTAGAAGAGCTCTGTCATGGGGAAGCTGACTGAGGCAGCACAGCCCAAAAGAGCAGGAAAATGCTGTGTATGTAAACATTTCATCTCCTCTTTCTATGTAGGGATTTGTTTGTGCTTGTGCCTCAGAGTGATGGAAGTGTGGGATGAAACCCAGCCATGGGGATGGGAAATGGGCTCTTGGTGCAAGCCTGGGTGAGAAAACACCAGTGCACACCAAAGTGTTTTGAATTGTATCTCAGACATTTATTTGACCCTTTTTTTTTCCAGTATAAATAGCTTGCAGGTGGAACTGAACAACATTTTCATGTTGAGAAAACAACTGGAAGAAGATGTTTTAGGTAACAGGAATCTCCAGAAGATCTTACAAGATCAGATTAAGGACATGAAAAACCACCAAGGTTTGTATCCATGCCCAGCCCAACCCTCCTCTTGCACAAAAGGAAAGTGATTTTATTACAGTCAGCTTGCTGGCATGGAGAAAAAATATTTGAGAGTAAAAAAGGTGTGAAAAGATTTCCTTTTGAAAGGTGTGAAGGATTTCTTTCTGACTTTTTATACTGCAGATGATTTGGTGGATTTGTAACAATATCTTGGAGCAATCAGGGCACATACAGAGGGACACTTTCTCTCATTCCATGCAGCAAATGTTATAAATTCTGTGGCAATTCCACTGCAGGGATCATTTCATGCTGCCTGCAGCTTTGTACCCACAGAATTTTCTGTTTTCCACAAAAGTCAGAGATTCCTGACTTGGAATCAGGCTGTGGCCATGGGGTCACTATCTGACCATGGGGTGTAATTACTTCCCAAAGAGCTTGTGGCTCAGGCACTGGTAACCTCCTCCTAACAGAAGTATTTCCAGAGAAGAAAAAAAATACCCAGAAGTTTTGTTACTTAGTAATTCAGAAAAAGTAGAGCTTTTAAATATAGCTTAGCTTCTGGCTTTTTTGCTGTATGTCTTGGGAGGTGTTTTTAGTATATTCTTAGATATAGAAAAGAATAATATAAGTGGGTATCATTAAATAGTTTACTGCATATGTACAAGATGTTTCTGTTTTATCCCATAGGGGATATATAAATAACAGTAAAGCCTGTTCACTTCCCCTTTCAACTTAGGCTTTCAATTTTAGCATCACTTGACAGCTCTGATAAGTGACAAAAGGTAAACTTCAGCTGTTTCAGAGTTTCCAACCTCAAAAGCCCAGAGATAATCAACAACCAGGGTGGGCCAAGGGGTCTGGTGGATACTCCAGGATTCTCAGGAGCTGTTGTGTTGAGGGTGAGGCTGGTGGGAATAAAGGCTGAAAAATGAGTAATGATTTGTGGCTTTTGGGTCCTTGCAGCAGCCACAGGATCAGTGTCAGAACTGGGAGCAGGATTTGCATGTCTCTTCTTTGTCCTAATTTAGTTATGCTTTCTCCCTATCTAATGAGATTTATTTATAGAATTGACTGTCATTTATATTGTAAATAAACAGGTGTTTATTGAAACATAAATAATTCCTGCAGTTATAGAGGCAGTGAATAAATAACTATTTTCAATCCAATTACGGCATTCTTTTGACCCAAAAGAAAAATAAGTTAATTAATTTTTTTCTAACCTGGCTTTTTGCCTTGAGACCTTGACTTCATGCTCATAAAACTATAGTTAAAATAGAATAACTATTCATGCCTAACTTATCCTTCTTAAAAATTATTTCTAATGGTAATGCTAAATATGTAAATTATAATTCAGAATTACATTCACAACTCGTGCTGATAACCATAGAAAACACAGCCACAGAAAATGCAGCATGTCTGTGTGACAGAAGCACAACGAAATATGAGGACAAATTTTTTTGCAGTTAAACAGAAAGCTTATTTGGGGAATGAAACATTCTAACTGCCCCCCCCCACAGACTTACTGGAAGGTCCTTACTGGAAAAGTCCTGTGCATTTTGTGCTGTGCTTTCCTGCAAATGGAGTTTCTGAAATAATGTCTGTCCTTGGCTATTTTGGCAGATGAAACACTGTCTTTCTGTGGAGATCAAACATCTTATATGAGTATCTGTTTAGGAGAACAAGACCATTTAGGCCTTCAGATAGACCATCTGTCTCTGGAAGAACTTAAAAAAAAGGTATTGATCTTTTTTTATTATTTACTGTTCCTAATGGCTTAATTCTGCTTTGTTTATAGTTTCTGTGTCTCTCTCACAGAAACATACATTTAGGTATGGTTGGGTAGTTCTGAAAGGATTTGAAGCTCCCATCTCTGTGGTTTGTGACCCACCTTTTATGAACTGTTTAGATTTTGTTACACCACATGGGCTTCAGATTCAGCTGAAAGCTGAGTGATTTGCAGCCAGGGTTTTGTGGTATTGGACACGTGGACCCAAGGTTTTGACTCAGTACCATGTTTCAGACATCATCTACAACAACTCCAAGAAAGGTTTTGCACTGAGCATCCCACAGAGTGTGTTTCATGCACCTTCATTAATCATGGAGGTGGTGGGGTCTGTACTCTATATTCTATATAGCATACTCCATGCCAGGATTTGCAAATCTTTTGGTAAATAGGGCATGTTATAAAATAACCCTGAGGTGAGTTCTCTGTTCTGGGCAAGGAGAACTGAGATGAAATGTGCAGACCAAACAATAAATCAGTATTGGGGTTCAGAAACTTCCTCTCTTTCTCCTGATCCTGTGCAGTGGTGTCTGATCCATGCACCAGTTTATGACAAGGAATAATTTTGAATATGGTTGGTTGAGAGTGAGCATAAGTGAAGTTTTTCTGTTTCTCAGGGACAGCTGAATTGTAGGCAGGTGCTCACACTCTGGAGGTGGGTAATCTGAAGGAAGGAAGTGTCTTACTTGGAACAGGTGTCCCTAAAAAAACCCCCAGATTGTGTCCCAGTGCCATTCTGGGGTTTCACCACTTTTATCTCTGAGCGTGTTCCCTTCAGAAGGCTCAGGGACACTCATTAGCAAAAGGTATTTATATGTAATTTCTTACTGGAGAAAGACTGTGACTGAAAGCTGGCCTGGTTTTCCAAGTATATTAATTGGTCTGATAAAAAGATTTCACTTCTTTCTCCAAACATTGCCTTCTTGATACATTTCATGGCTTTGTGGCCCTGAGAGTTTTGAACCCAACTGCCCAATCAGATTCTGTGTCTGTGAAGCTGCTCAGAATGAGAGTGGCTTTTAAAGAGGATTGGAGAGAGAACAACAGCTTGTTCCTGAATGCTGCTGCTTTCCAGCAATGCTATTTTTTCTTGCATTAAATGTTTCTTCTCAAATCAGCTGTTGGTGTGAGGTGCCCTCAGGTTTGTTCTTGCTACTGAGTTGTGAACCTTGTTATGTAAATGTAATAACTGACTGTGAACTACAGTGTTCCAAATGAAGGTGCCTTGAACACTAATTCACACAGAAGCATGTTTCCATACCTAGGGAGATGAACACAGGAGCAGAGACACAAACCCAGGCTTCCAGCTCTGCAGTTTGCATTTAGCTGGAGGTTTATCTGTCATCATTTGTTTCCCTGCTAGTTTGGATGTTACCAGTTCTGCTTGTTCTTCCTTTGGTTGTTTAGGTTACTGACCTGCTCCTGATGGTCAAAGAGCTGCAGTCAATGAATCAAGAACTTAAGGCAAGACAGTGTGGATGTTGTACAAAGGATTCTCAAGGGAAGGAAGCACTGAAACTATTAAACCACAGAGAGGTAGGTTTTCTGTTTTAAAGTAGTGACTCTGACTCTCATGTCTCATCTGCCTTGTGGAGTCGTTTACATCAGTGCAGGAGTGTAAAGCCCTTGGGGCTGAGGTTGCTAATTCCTTATAATAACTTTTTAAATTAATGATGTAAACAACTTTAACATGTTAGCATGACAGAGAAGCAGCTCAATGCAAGTGTTCAGTGATGTGTCAAGTCGATTTTAGGGAAGCAACATACTCATTTAAATATTAATTGGGTCTGTGATCTATTTGTTTTGTCAATTGAAAGGGAAGGAAATAGTTAATTTTACTAAGAAAGCAATATCTTAGAAAACATTTTAGTCATTCCTGAAAGTCTGAAGGACTGAAGTTTCCTGAAAGGAATCTTAAATAATTAGACACAGTGTGAGAATGACTATGCAATAGCAGAGTTTCCTTCAGATCTCTGATGCAGCTTCAAAATATGAGGGTTCAGTGCAGCCAAACCCAGGGAACAGAGCTTCAAGTCACCTAAACACCTGGGTGTTTCTTCATACAGAATAGAGAAGTACATGAGGAAGGGGCCAGCACTGTAGTGGGTTGCTGAGAGGTGCAAGGAAATTAATCCTTACTGGGTGTTCCATTCATTTCCCCAAAGCTGGGACTGTTCTCAGCTGTGGGGAAGGAGAGGCCTTGGCAAAATACTTGCACTGAGAGCATTTTGGGTGCTGGGTGCCCACGTGTGTGTGAGTGGTGAAGGTTGTTCAGGAGGTTCTGGGTGACCCTTCCACCTTGGAAAGTGTTACCTGAAATGGGGCTGGTGGTGCTTTGTCTTTGTGTTCCTTTGTGGCTTTTGCTTTCAGTTCCATCATGGTGCAGAGTGTATTGAAGGAAAAAATATAAAAGGAATGATGGTGCTGCTATTTTGTGTCTTGAATTTCTGAATTAAACTCAAAAGAACAAGATTGAATGATTTTTCTGCGGGACTCAGGAAAAAGCTCCTGTCTTTTCCTGGATGTGTTGCAGGTGTACCGGGACAGCCACACAATATTTTTGCTTCTTCAGTTTTAAGACATAGTCCTGCTGTCTTTAATTAAAATATATTTTAAGTTAGAAACAGACCTTTAGGTGTGCCATAGTTTTATTGAAATGGTGCATTTATGTCACTGAGAGGTTTGGGAGGGGAGCTGCTGGCTGAACCCTGTCCGGGTGCCTGCACTCTCCTTAATTAACATTTTTAGCAATTTGTCTCATCATCCTGCAGAGGGCTCTGCATCCCCGTGGATGCCACAGTGAGTTCCAAAGGAATTCCTGTCCTGTGCCGGGATTATCGTGACAGGACGCTGTGTGCTCCTGCTTGTCTCGACATGACAGCTACATCCAGGGCTGCTCTCGCTCAGGAAGCTACAGAATCAGATGTGGAATGACAAAGAGTGAAGCTTGTAAAATATAAATGAACCTCAACGTTCTGGGAAAGGAAATAGGAAAGTTAAATATGGATTTTAACCAGTGCCAGAATGCCTGTAGTACGGTGGAGCTCAAAAATGAAAGGATCTTTAGTTAAACTTTTTTTAGTTCAAAAGCTTTCTTTTTATCAGGTGTGGCAATAAATGAGAACCTGGATATTGGGCTCTGGTGTGTTTTGCATATTACCAACCACTCTCAAAAACCCCCTACATTTTTTTTCGTGTTTTTTGAGCTAGAATTTGTTGGCAGGTAGTGCTGGGATGACACTGACATCTGTGTTAGAAGAGGAATTTGGATATACATGGGAAGAGATTCTTAAAATGCTCCCATCCTGCTTTACCTTCCCAAAGGCAGAGCACAAATCAGATGGATGTGCACGTTGGTGCCTCTGCAGGGTCTGACAGCCCCTTGTCCTCTGCTCCTTGGCTTCCTGTTCCTGCTGGGAGGGAGAAGGAGCAGAGGAAAAGGTTGTTTTTGTGCTGTCCTCTGAACATCTGCCTACTCAGAGAGGAGCAGCCTCAGTGATTTCAGCCTCCAGGGCTCTGGGGAGCTTTGCAACCCAAGCACATCAGTGGTTCATTTAGGAAAAACATTCTCCTGGTTTTCAGTCTCCACGGAACTACTTTAAAACAGGCAGCTGATTTTTGGTAGACTTATCTTTCTGGCCTTAAGACACTTATTTTCTTTCAATATTTTGTTGCACATTAGGTCATATTCCTTGGAGTACATCACATGTCAGCCTCCAGACACAGGACCATAGGATCAGGCACAGCCTGCAGTCATTTTTTTTTTTGTCACAGTGTATTTATAACCTGTTGGTCTTATGTAGTAATTTCATTAATGAAGCCTCACTTACTAAACCAAGGGAAAAGCAGCCTGGGAAAAGCAGATATTAAATAATGTTGACCCATAAAAGGTAGCTGCATTGCATGGATAAGTTATGTGTGCAAATAAGTTTATTTTTCATACACAAATGTAGGGTTTGTCCTGAACCTGCACATGGAAGATTCAACCTAAATAGGGGTTTTTTTTTTTAAATAATAGTTAACATTATTAGACTTTTAGCATCCCATGATTACAACAATTTTTTTTTTGTAATACATGCCCTTGCTGTATACCCTAACCCCTCTGTGTCTTTCACCAGCTTTCAAATTGTCTTTACTCTGTGTTGTCCTAGAAAACCGAGTCTGAGTGAAAATACCAAGATAACTCGAACATGACTTGGAAGTCAGTTTTCTGTATAGAATTCTAATTGTAAAAGGCAAATATATTAATACTCTGCACCATCCAGTTTCTGCCTTTTAAAATTCATACCTAAAACCATTAGACTTGCTTATACTGCAAGGGGCTGGGAGATAAAAGGGGTTTTCTCATTAATTTTATATATATATATATATTTATATGTGCATACAGTAATGCATAATTAAAAACCAAAATCAACCCCCACACATGCATTCAATTCCCAGTGTTCTGAGGGAGCAGAAATAACTGTTCCATGCAGGTTGGAATCCTCTGTGTCAGGGCTATATCCTACCTATAGCTTAGGCATAATTTGAGTTTCTAGAGGAGGCCACAGAGGGGCTCCAAGGGCTGGAGCCAGGCTGGGAGAGCTGGGGGTGCTCACCTGGACAAGGGAATGCTCCAGAGAGAGCTCAGAGCCCCTTGCAGGGCCTAAAGGGACTCCAGGAGAGCTGGAGAAGGGACTGGGGACAAGGGATGGAGGGGCAGGACACAGGGAATGGCCTTAAGATGAAGGAGTGCAGGTTTGGATTAAACATAAAGAAGAAATTGTTCCCTGTGAGGGTGGGGAGGCCCTGGCACAGGTGGCCCAGGGAAGCTGTGGCTGCCCCTGGATCCCTGGGAATGCTCAACAGCATCCAGCAAACCAAAGGGATTCTGCTCCTGCTCTCAGTGATGCTGATCCCAGGCACTTGGGTGCTGCTCCTAAAAAAGCTGAGTCTTCCTCCTCCTCTTTGCTCAGGCAGTGAGGGATGGGTTGGGTTCTGTGGGAAACAGGGAGTAAAAGATGATTTGGCACCGTTTGCTACAAATGGGCAAATTTAGGCATAGACACAGCAGACTGTAACCTTCACTGGCACAGTAAATCTTCCTAGTGTACAGCAAGCCACATCTGCTTAGTTTTAAAAGCATCTATTTCTTGAATGCTGGAGGAGAGCCTAAATTGTGTAGCAAATAAAAATAAATTCTGGAAATTGGAAAATAAAATAGGCAGAATGGGGACACGGCTGAGGATACAGAGCTCCTTTGCCACAAGAGGTTAAATGGTTTTTATATGTTCTATAAATTCTGAGGAGAAAGGGTTAAATAAAAATGAAGGAATGTATAAGATAAAGTTTCACTTTATTTGATATGAGTCATTCCTGGGGTTTATATTAATTTTCTTTGATCTTGTTGAAGGAATCTAATTCAGTGTTTGTTACTTTGTATTACAGGCTTTTTTATTTTTCTTTTAAGACATATCACTGACTTATTTATGCACGTTTCATATCACAGTATTTTTTTTTTTTTTGTGCTACATTTTCACATCATTCCATACTTTGTGTAGTGTCTTGAAACAACAGAGAAGCCTGTGATGCAGCCTGGAGATGGTGACAATGACAGGAAGGTGCAGAACAGTCAGTTTTGTGAGAGGGTCAGCCAGGTAGGAATATTATGGTACAGTGCTCTCTTCTCTGCATGCCTTTAAAATGTCTTCAGTTTCTTAGAGCATAAAGTCTTTTGCAAACAAAACATACTTTTCTTGGCATCTGATTTTGCTTTCAACTAATTGTTATCCTAAAGATCTTCTGGAAGTTTTTCCTGTGTTTTTCAGCTGGTTTTGCATTCAAGATTGCTGTCACTGTGCACCTTGTTTTCTGTTGTTTGAGTACTCACAGTCACCCTGAATGGGGATGACAGAGAGTCCCTTGGAATTGTGTTTATTTACATCCACACAGGTCGGTCTCCTGTCTCCACTGCAGTCAGGCCTGGAGTATAAATTGTGTGAGATTCACTTGCTGTGATTGAGGGGAAAATCCTGTAGATTCTTCTTTAGGGCTGAAATGCTTGATAGTTTGGTAAATTGTAAACTGCATTTTCATACAAACAGGAGCCTGCTGTCCTCTCAATCTAATCAGTGTAAGATAAAGCATCATGGAATCATAAAATAACTCAGGTTGCAAATTGGTTTGTGATGTTGAAGAAGGATGATATTTTGCTCTATGAAATCTGTAATTTCTGTGTTTCTCTGTTTACCAGGTATGCCTTCAAGTATCTTTGGATTTTCCTTGTGAGGTGGATAAACAGGTAAGTGATGTATTGTAAAAACTCTTTTGGCTCTTGTCGCTGATGGGAAATGTACCCAAATGGGCCCAGACTGAATTCTCATGTGATTGCTGCAGATTTTGATTGTTTAATTGGGGTTTGAATGGCTGTAGAGATCCCAGGTAGAAATTCCCTTGGACACATCCATGATGTTTTATACAGAAAGTTGGCAGCTTGTAAATGCTTCCAAGTTTTGTCCTGTCCCATCCATCAGGGCTTGAATCTGGAGATCCCAGGACAGAATCTGTACTGTATGTACAGATGCTTCAAAGCTGAGCTAATAAAATTGTTATCTGCAGTCTGCAGGCAACATTCCAGAAGTTTCATACCTCTTGTTAGATAAAGACCTTCAGGGAAATCTTCTTACTCCTTACTAAACAACTGATCCCTATGAATTAATCATATGAAATAGATGTTAATTAGTTTTTCTATTAATAAATAGTCAGCAAAATGTCTGTGGATGCTTCTTAATGTAGATAAAGAGCATCAGGAATTACAGAACCTGATTACAGAAAGATTACAGCCCAGAATTTAATAGAACATTACATACCTCTGTAATAAGACAATGTTTGCAATTTTTTAACAGATAACTCCATCAGGCTATTCAGAGAGTTTCTGCAAAGACAGACATTATAGGAGTCAAATTAAGCCTCAATTTGAGCATGATACAACTGACAAACACTTGGGCAGAACAGGAATGAGTGAATATGAAACAGAAGAGAACTTGCTCACATCTCTGCTAAGAGAAAATGGAACATCTGTGCTGGAGTCTACGTAAGTATGAGGGATATGCACTGCTTTTGACAGTATTTCTATTTGAGAAGAGAATAAGGTAATTTTGCTAAAGTGAATTTAGATAATGGCACTGTCTAATTTACCTGAGAGATTGGCAAGGCACCTTTCAGAGCCATTTTAGTCTATCATGCAATTAAGTAATTAGGAAACATGCTATCAGTAGAAATCCTTAAAAAAACCCACCTCATTGCAAGAAAGAAACTCTCCAAAGTTACTGATCCACAGAGCTTTACTGCAGGGACTGTTTGTTTCCAGGCTGGAGTCTAACAGAGTCAAAGGGCTTAGTTGACAGAAGCTGGCATTTTTCTTGAAAAAACCAAAATATCTGAGAGCACAGGCCAGTGAAAAGTGGTGTGGTGGAAGGGACAGCACTTTACTGCTGTGAAAACAGTATGTAAAAGGATGTAAAGATGGAGGAATTGGAGTTTCAGTGACTTTTTACAGGGATAACTTTGCAAGGATGGTGCTGCACACTGAGTGCCCTTTGCCATTTCACCTGGATTGCCTGGACAGGGCTTTGCTGCCTCTCAGTTTAGTTTAGGGAGCTGGGGCCCATGTCCTGCCCTTGACCATTGGGTAATTCCAGTGCAACCACCTGTAGGACTGGCTGAGCTATGTTCTGAGTTCTTGGGTCACTTTTCATGTAGGACAAAACACTTGTGGACCTAAATCTATACAAGCCCTGCTGACACCAGTGGAATTCAGGGGTGTGTGTGTGTTACACTTGTCCCACTGTGTGGAACTTGATCAATTCCCAGCTGAAATGTTCATTTCCATAGGAACTGGCCAGTGCCAAGCAAGAAAAACCTGTACAGGAAAACCACACACCCTGACTGATTTAGCCTAGTTTCATGCTTACACCACTTCATGTCCTGGTTGAGAACTGAGCTAGAGCTTTGCTGTAGATCATTCTCATGTTCCTCTCCTTGTTCTCTAGTTCCTTTTCCTTCTCTAGTTGTTTTCCTGGTCTCTGGACTATGTACAGAATTCTGTGCCTTTTCCAGTGCCTGTCATTGCTGGGAGCAGAATCTCCAGTGGAGATTACACAAGTCAAACCCTGGTTTCTGTGTTCACCATGCTGCACTTGGCTTTACTCAGGCAATTCTGTATTTGCACATTACTATTTAAAACTCCCCCAACAGGCATAAATTGTCTTAGTTGTCACAGGAGTAGTTAGTGGTGAATGAGGAGATACTACTCCCTTAGAAATGAAGAGAAAACATTGTTTATTTGTTATCTTTACTTAAAAGTTGGCTGATGAGTAATTCTAGCACCATCATCTTTACCACTCCAGTGTGTAATTTTTCCTGTGTTCAAGTATAAATGACCAGGCTGATGGGTGATGAGCCTGTGCTTTGCATAACTGAATTCTCACTAATGCCATTAGATGCCAGAGAAAGCCATAAAAAGCCTAGTTAGCTTCTACCATTTCAAATGCTAAACTATACAAATGCAGTTGTTTAAAACTCTGGTTTATATGTTTAATGGCACAAACAGCTCTCTATTGGACACATGAAAATGTCTGTAGAATTTCAGAGCTTGCTTGTGCTTTAAATGCCTCTTATTTGGCTTTAGTTTCTCTGAAAACATTGCTTTCCAAACTGCTGTCCATGAACTGCTAGTTATCCACGGGGCATTTTGGTGCTCTGTAATGAGCTGGTTTTGCAGGCTTTTTGGCTGATTTCTCACTTTTCATCTTCCCTGTTCCATTAGAAATACATGGAGGGTTAGATTTGCACAAAAACTCAACATCAGTGCCAGCAATAACAGTTTTGTGGTCCTTGAGGGTTCCTTCCAACTTGGGCCAATCTATGATTATGGTCTGGAGTCTTGTGTGGTTTTGGTATAAATTAACTTTTGAGGTAGAGAATAAACTTTTTTGAGTATCTGTTCATATTTCTTACATTTCTGTGTTAAATAGGAGAAAAGCCATGATGAGGCAATTTATGATATAATTCATGTTGTGAAAAGGTTCCAAAAACTCTGTTAGTGAGTAATTCATTAGTGAGTAAAACAGAACCTCCTGGGAGTTTCAGATATGTCACAACACAGCAGAAGGGTTTCTTGGAAGGTATTTTTGTTTGCTTAAATAAAAATCTAAATTCATGTCTTTTCTCTCCTCCTTCCTGAGTGTAGCAGACAAGAACAAATGAAAATTGTAAATGAACTGTTAGATCATCTGAACACGACAGAGGAAGAATGTTCAAGTGAAGATATAGAGAAAAAGGATGAAAAAGATCTTAGGCAAATGATTATTCAACTAAGAGCTGAACTCAAACATTTCAAGCAGGTCACTAAATTCTTAAAGCAGCGAGTTGAATTGAAATCAGCTTTTGATGGGGAAGAGAAGCTTTATCCAGATGCAGTGCCACAGATTAATAAGGCGATTCAGTTGTTGAAAGTGGAATTGAAAGATGCAGCTACGCAAACAATGACTTTAGAGAGTAATGTCATGAGATTCAAACATGAAGGCAAAAAAGGAGCCTCAGAAGAGAAGTCAAAATATTCAAGATTAAGTGCAGAAGCAGAACATCAGCAAGAAAATGTGTATAAGAAGGGTGAACAGCATGAAAGACTTTCTTTTACTAGAACAAATGAAGTAAGTTTATTCTCTTTTTTGTACTTAGGGAATAGATGTATAAAAGGGAAAAAATATGTTTCATTTCTAATATTAAATCTTGCTTTTGTGTGATTTTTAATATTAGGAAAAGAGATGTAAGCCAAATATATTTTAGATAATTGTTCTTAATGTTCAGAGCTTTTCATCTCCTACTTCAGCGTGCTTTAGAACATTAATTAATTGAATTTCAATCCTCCCTGGGACCACGTACTCGTAAATATTACAGCTTTTGTAAAAAGAGAGTCTGTGTTTCTTGTTCATAATTTACAGAACCAGAGCATTCAGAAGTGATGGAGTCTAAATGGCAAAAGTGTTCTAGAAGATTCCAGATTTGCATCACATCTGGGAGCAGGCTGTGGAGGGGTCAGTGGGACACTTCCACAAACTCAAACCTTAATTTTAGGCTTTTATTAACATCGTGTCAGTGTGTCTTGCTTTGTGAGAAGTGTGGCCAGGAGTGCCCTGTGAAACTGGGGCAGTTTGTTGTGTTTGTCTGGGGCCCGAGTGCACAGAGCCTGTTCTGGGAGTGCAGGCAGGCTGTGCTCGGGCCACACGAGTTTTGAAGCTTTCTGTCTGCAGGCAGCCTGTGATCCCAAACAAAGAGGTGGGAAAACAGTGTCTGCTAAAGAGTTCTGTGTATTGTTTCAGCAGCAGTGATAGAAGTGAAGTTGAAAACTCTTTGAAGATCTTGGCTCCTGTGGAGCAGACAAAGGGGGAGCGTCACTTTTGATTTTGTGTGCTGCTAACAGGGAATGTTGTAGCACCTTCTGCAAAGAGGGGTTTCCAGAACTTTAGTGATCAAGAGATTTCTGAGAGGTAGAAATTAGGAGCAGTTCATTTTTATTCTGGCTTGTTCCTCTTGGGTTTGTTTTTCTGGAGGAAGGGGCTTGTAAATGAAGGGATGTTGGTGAGGCTTTGTTCTGGGCAGGAAGTGACAGGACAAGGGGGAATGGCCTGAAGGTGATGGAGGGCCTTCAAGATATTGAGATATTAAGAAGGGTGAGATATTAAGAAAAAAAATCTTCCCTATGAGGGTGGAGAGGCCCTGGCACAGGGTGCCCAGAGAAGCTGTGGCTGCCCCTGGATCCCTGGCAGTGCCCAAGGCCAGGCTGGACAGGGCTTGGAGCACCCTGGGACAGTGGAAGGTGTCCCTGCCCGTAGCAGGGGATGGAATAAGATGAGCTTTAAGGGCCCTTCCAACTCAAACCATTCCATGATTTTCTGATTCTTTCTGCATTTTTTTTAAATTTTTTTTCCCAAGTTCCTGTTTTTCCTGAGTTTAAGTTTACTGTTCTGATTCACCGTTTTCCAGATTCTTCCCTGGTTTAATCAGTGGCAACCTCAATGCAGCCCTTGAATCAGCTGCTTTAAAAGCTTTCTTGTTTGGACTAATGCACTGTATCTTTAGCTTTGGAATGGCTTTTATAAATAATTTGATGTAGCCAGCTGAAGTGGCCTGTGGGTAATCTGGGTGACAAATGTGTCTGTGCCACAGCCCTGAGACAGCTGGAAATGGTTTGAAGTTATTAATGCAGTTTAGTTAGCTGCAAGTTCTGGATTTATTTTGCAGCCTGTGAAGGATACTGTTCTCATATATGTACAAAAGGAATTGAGGATGGCATTAGGAAAATGGAACTTGCTTTTTATGATTTTAAATTGTGTAAAGACTGTAATTGCTGGGAAGTGAATGTGGAAAGGTATTTCAGAATACATTGGGTGGTGAAAGAAATTAGGGGACTTAACAGCACTGGTGGAGCAAATGAACATCAAAATTATAAACTAAATCTACGTGGACATGCCATTATTGCTTTTTATTATTATTACACACAATTTCATAACTCTCATCAACACATGGCATGCTTTTATCTTTTTGGAGGCAGCACTGGTTTATGCTGTGTGGTTTAAACAAGGAACATTTATTTTATGCAGAGTCTTCCAAAGGTGAGAGGCTAAAATGTAGTGACTGAAGAAATGTAGCTTCCCCCAACTCCAGTGAGGGAATGTTTGTTACAGCAGGAAATGGGAATCCTTCAGAAGCAATTTATAGAGTGCATGGGTGAAGAAACTGGTTTTGTTCATGCAGGATTTCTCTGTGGCAGAATAAATGTCCTCTGTGGCTGATGCAAAGTTATGCTGATTTTCTCAAAGCTGTGGAAATAGGGCATGTTGGGTGGAGACTAGAGGAAGAAGGAAAAATAAGCTTAGGAGTTGTTCAAAAATGAGGAGGATCCTCAACTTAAAAGGTTTTAAGGGAAAAAGTTGCTGGGCTGGCAGGCATTTATGATATAAATGACAGTGGGAAGTAGCAGTTAGAGAGGTCAGTTTGGGTGAGAAACTGTTTTCCTAAGGCATCCACAAATCCAGAGCTAATTAATACACCTGGTGGTTAAAAGCCTTTGGTAGGCACTGCTGGATTTGCTGTCCTGCTTCAGGAGCTGGAAGGTTATAGATGCATGAACAGCTGGGGCTTACAGAAAATTGTACCAGTGGAATGGGTATTTTACCTCTCTGAATGTTTACTTCTCATGTAGCCAAGGGAATTGCACTTTCATTTTCCAAACTAATGTGACAGCTGCCTGATTTTACAAGAAAATTTTTATTTTTCCTGGAATTTTGTTTTTACTTCCTACGCTTGACTGCTACACACGAGTCAGTGACTCCCCACTTTCTTCCATGCTCTTTTCAGGCTGACTCTGCTTCCTTGCCCAAGAAATCACGTCTGCCTGTGCCTGTAAGACCCTGCAGACCATTAGGAAATGTGCCTTTGAACTCCTGGCTGCAGAAATCAGCTTCAGAACCACAGCACTGTTCCAGGGCACCTCGTGAAGGTCTGAGAGCCTGTCAAGTCCAAACCAAACCACTTCAGGCACAGCCTAATGGAGAGTTACTGCATGAGTCTGGAGCTGAAAACCTTCCAGAGGAGCCTGCACAGGAGAACACATCAGGGAGAGGTAAATAAAGAAAATCTGGTGTCTTGTGGTCCTGCCTGGAATAGTGGCAACTTCTCTTGCAGCAGAAAGTAAACACAGATCATCTTTATATATACAATACTGCTTAATCTTGCAAGTTTCTTGAGTAGACAAATAAGTGTAGACCTTGAAAAAACACCCTTTTTTTCTGTTTGCCACTAAGATACAAACCAGCTTTTTGTGGGACAGAAAGTGTTGTGTACATGTGTAAAGTCTGTAATAAATGGCAGATCACAGGGTGCTCACATGTGCACACACATATCAGTGTTTAGGTACATAAAAATTTCCCTTAATAAGATGCCAAGTTTAATGAAAACCGTCTGTAATGGAGACAAGAGAGTATAAAAATCCTGGTTTTGTTGATGCTGGATAATTAAACTTTTCCAATATTCACTGATCAGTCAAGTCAGCTGTGTCTGTTCCCACTGTGCTGGGTTAATTTAAAACTCAGTTGTTGACAAAGTACTGGGATCAGCAAAGTATGACAAATTGTAAGGCAGAGAGCAGTGGGTATTAGATAAAGATTTGGGGTGGTAGAAATATCAAAATGCACTTAGCAGTTAGATTAAAAACTGAGGAGGGGTGTGAAGGATAGGTAAGGGAGAGTGAATATAAAAACAAGGCTCAGTCAAGTGGTGGGTGAGCCACTGTCAGACACAGAGGTTGCAGAGACTGTTAAAAATAACATTGTTGTGCTAAGGCACAGATCTGGTGCAATTTACTGTAAATGCTTGAGGCGATGGGACTGGAGCAATTGATTCTGGTAGGTGCAAAATCTGTGGAGAATCCTGAGAAGGGCAGGGCTTCTGAATTTGATCCTGGAAGGAATCGGAAGCTGCAGTCCTGTGATTTCCTTTCCACTCTGATTTTTTTCCCCTTGGGTAACAGTTGTGCTGCACACTTGCTGATTCTGAGACTTGCTGTGGTGATTGCAGGAGATTGGTTTATGATCAGTGCTCACACTGGAGAAACTTTGAAGCCTTTTCTCTAAGCTTAGCATAAAACATTTAAAAATGCACTAGAGATTGATTTACTGTTCCATTACAAAGGGGACCTACAAATGTTTATCTTCATTTGTTGGTAGGAGCCTTTGCAATTAATTCTAAGTAGTTACCCTTATGATTAGTTCAAGTATTTAAAGATACTCATATTATCAATAAAGATTTTCCTGTTCCAAACTGTCAGAGAACCAGGTTTGTTTTTGTGAGTTGAGGGTTTTTTTTTTTTTACTTTTTTGATTTATTGGTTTGGTTTTTGTTTTTTTTTTTTTTTTTAAACTATCCCCACTTAATTTATTTTCAGTCTCTTAATGATTTCTATTTTACCTCTCCCCACTGTTCTCCAGTTATCTCACTGCTCAACCTGGATAATACTGAGACCCAGGTGGAGTTGCAAGATGTTGATCCAGGTGCAGGGGACAAGAATGAAAATGTAAAGGACAAAAATCAGCAAAACTATCAAGGTAGAGCATTTATACGGTAAAGAATTAAAAAAAAAAAAAGGAGGAAATTTAAAAACTTCAGTTTCTTCTAAGTTGTACAAAATTGTAATTTGCTTCAGGTAATCATCTCCCTTGCTGTTATTTGTGGCTTTTAAATCTGGTTTTCTTAGCTGCTATGGATTAATTGCTCCAAGAATCCAAGTTGGTCTTTCAAGGTTGTGCTTTCAGAAGGGCCGCAGGGATTTATGAGTCTGATTTCCAGTAAAAATAATGAGTTGTGTGCCTGACTCTGATCTCTGTTGCTAATGTCCTCACTTCTGAACTCCTCTCTGAATTAAATGTTTGTTACTGCTTCTCCATCTAGTTCTGAACTATTGGAATGAAGCAACTGAATGATAGAATTTTGCTTATCTGAATTATTTGAAGGCATTCAAGTAGGCTGAAACCTAATGGAATCATTTAATAAAAATGTAAATAGGCTTAGTGCTGTGTGTTCCATGTTTCTGCATCATCCATTAGTCTTTTCTGGGAGGGCTTGAGTAACCTGAAAAACACTGGAGAGTGCAGAGGCCAATTCTGTAATCCTTTGGTGTGCAGGGTCCTGCTCAGTGTACCCTTTGGTGATGTGGACACAGGGAGCTCATGAGTTCACCTTTTTAATTAAAGGGCACTTTTTGCATTAAAAACTGTAGCCAGTGCTCTGATCTGAAATATCGTTTGTTAGTATCTGTTTTTATTTTCTCTGATAGCTGGAATGATGCATGGAGTCAGGGTTTCAGAGTTTGAGTTCACCTGCTGTTGGGGTTTTTTGCCAGCTGTGTTCCTGCAGCAGAAGTTGGTGAATGAAGTGTTGCATTCCCTTCCTGTGTCCTCCAGAATTCCTACCCAGGCACTTTATTGGAAGCACTTCCTTCCCTTGGAATGCCACACAAAATGAGTAGAGTGCAGTGAACATCCTCTGGCCTTGATCTCAAATCAAAACTGGTTTGTGTTGGAAGGGACCTTAAAAAGCTCATCCCATTCCATCCCTGCCATGGGCAGGGACACCTCCCACTGTCCCCGGCTGCTCCAAGCCCAGCCTGGCCTTGGACATTCTGGGGTTGAGGCAGCCACAGCTTCTCTGGGCAGTGTTGCTATCCCAGAATCACAACTTCATTTTATTCCAGCTTTTAGGTAATATTTATTTTTATGCTCCTGGTCTTGGGCTTTCCTACAGAGCTGCTCCCCCTGTGTTCTTACTGATTCACAGCTTGAACCTGGACATTGAAATTCTCCATGGAAACCAATCTGAAAGTATTGCAACCTGTCTGAAAGATCAATGAATTGGCTCCCAATAGGGAAGTTCTAATTCATAGTGATCTTCTGCAGAACTAATAGAAGGGGAAAATTTAATTTACTGGTAACTAGAAAATAATAATTTTGCTGGCTACTTACACATACAGCCCTCAACATGCACAGAACTATAAACATGGATTATCTGTAGGAATATATGGCTTTTATTGGGCTGAATCTGAGCTGATTGCATTACTTAGGGACGGCAAAGTCACCCGAGGGATGTGATGTTGATATCAAATGTGTGCCAGTAAAACCTTTAACACCAAACATTTCAGTGGGGTTTGTTTAGAACACCTTTTAAAAAGAAGTTATTATAGCCTTCTTTTCAAATCTGACTATTTTGTTGATAGTCTTTTTAAAATTCCACTGACTTTATGCTCCAATTGATTTTGCATAGATTTTTGAAGTGGGGAGAAGAAGAATATTTAATTAGAAGCTTTAGGAGGAACCATGTGAAGTCCCCTTTGCCTCATGTTTGAGGTCATCATCCTTGTGGCTGGAAAGGTCTGGGCTTGATAAGTGTCAGGAGAGCATATGGCAAAAGCAATTTTCAAGCATTTGGGAAGAGAAAGTTGGTTGTATTTTGAGTATTGTTTATTTGAAGGGTAATAAAGGGTTTGAAACACTTGATGTGGAAATTGAATTAATAGCAAATCAGAGAGATAGGTCAAAAGTCCCAAACTAATAATGTATAGCTTGTAATTACCTGCATTCTGCTGTTATAGAATTGAAATAATTTATTCTAGGGCTGTTAAGAACAGAATGTCAGATACAGAAATACTGATATTCACACACAAGCCTCCTGTTTTTCAGAAATGCAAAATCATCTCAACATTAGCAATGGGAATATCCAGTCTTCATTGAAAGAGGTGGATGAAGAGTTTTATTCCATGGGACACGAGGACATTGACTCAGCCCCTGCACATTCAGGCTCCAAGTGCCTGCACGCTCACCAGGGCAGTGCAGCAGGAACAGATGCACTTGATGGCTGTGAAGGCACAGAGGATATAGAAGAACTGAAACAAAGAGTTAAGAATATGCAGTCTGAGCTTGAAAAGTACAAAGTGTTCCTGCTGCAGCTGCAGGGCTCTGAGCAGCTCTTGTTCAGTGGTGTTTGCAATGGAGTGGTGAGCCATGCAGCCCTGCCTGGGGAAGGGTTTGTCACACCAGTGCAAGATACAGCCATGGAAGGAGTCCAGACATCCTCTGGTGTCCCTCAGCTGGGTTATGAGATCCACACCAAAAATAGGGATTCTGAGTCTGTGGAAGCACCTGATACATGGGCAGCACAAAACCTTCAGGAGCTCCTGTTGGCCAATGAGGCAGAACTTGACAAAGAGCAAGTTGTGAATGTGCATCTTGATGAAGTGTATCCTCTTCAGAACAATCTGAGAGCAACATCACCATCCAAGTGAGTAAAACTGCTGCTCTTTGAGGTTCCCTTTTGTAAACAGCAATACCAAATAGCACAGGAAGGTGAGATGAGGATAATTTTATTCACAAGTGTTGTTACAGTAAAGACTAAATTTCACTAACATTAGCATGAAGGAACTGAAATGTTTTGTTAAAAGACCCCTAAGCACAAAAGTGATAAATTGGTGTTATCACCTGTAACTGTCCTGTGCCAGACCCATCTGTCTCACCCCACAATTCTCTTTGCTGTAAGAGATCCTCTCCTGAGGCAGCTCAGATCTCAGGTCACCTGTGGGACAGGCTCACCTCTGCCATCAAAGCACCACAGCTCTGCACCACTCAGGGTATTTTCAGGTGCCAAGTGCAGGAAAATGCAGCACCCCATTTAAGACAGAAATGTTTCTGTGAGCAGTGGGCTGGCAGATTGGTGCTGGCCCTTCTGTTTGAGTGCCCCAGACTTGATGTGTAAACATAAGATGTTCACGCTCTAGTTCCGATTTATTTTGCAGTCGAGGGCTGTAATGCCTTCCTGTGAAGGATGTGAGAGGAGATAAATATAGAAATTAATGAATGAAATTTTATAGCATAAGCTCATAAGCTGGAAAATCGTTTATGGGAGGCTGGAAAGTATCAGTCTTGGATTTTGTATGAGACTTGGGGCAGCATTTTGGCTATATATGTACAAATTGCAAACATACAATGGGGGATCATAAGAGTGAGCTTTTTTTAACATCCAGCCCCCTTTTCTCCCTTTTAAATATTGTTATTGTCCTGAGGGCCTGTGGAATACCAGAAATTGTAACAAAGAAAGGCATTCAGCCTTGTGCCTTTCTTCCAAATGCTTGAGTAGAAATATTTGGAGACATTGAACAACCACCAGCATGGGCTATTGTGTGTGTGTCTGTCTCACTGTTGTAAAATACAGTGGTGTTACAGAGTCCATAGAAATTTACATCCCTTGCAAATATACCTCATCCATTTTACAAAGGAAGATCTGACTGTAAATTAAGGAATGAGACCCTGTGGATCACTCTGAGGTTTTTATGGCCACTGTGTAGGACAGTGTCATGAGTCACAAGTGACAGATCCCAAAATGAGTTATGCATCTCTTCTTATATAAATGACAGTAAAAATGCTGTAACAACCCACATCACCATAGATTTTGATTGATTTCCTGCATCTTTTAACATATCCTCTCCTTTTTTTCCTGCTAATGGATGATTCTGGAGAAACAACTCTACCTGTGGTACAGACAGTGGCAGTACAAAGAGGATGCCTACATTTGCAAGCATAAATTCAATAAATAAATTCAATTGATCTGAGTTGCAATTTATATTCTGGCTTGTGGAGTACAGGAGTTTGGGCACCACAGTGGTTGTCATTGTTTCTTGCAATACACATGCAGAGCTGTGGAGAATTTTCAGACTGGGTGAAACCATCAGTTCAGAAAGTCCAATACTGTGGTTTTGGCAGGAAATACATAAAATTTCAGAGAAGGGACAGTTGTCTGCTTCCATAGGGAGTTAAGAAAACCACAAAACACCAAACCAAAATAAAATCCCCAGCCAGTCAGGAAAAATACGTGTATTCATGAAAATTCTTTACATGTATTCACTCTTACTTAGTTTAATTTGGCACCTCTGCTGTCATCCATGTTCTTTCCAAGCAGGCCATCCAGTCATGCCATTAGTTTTGGCCCATTTTATAAATGATGCAGTTAAGTGAAGGAGAATAATCTCTAAATACCAACCTCAACAGTCAGAGACAATGCATCTCTCATTATGGTCCGTTAAAAGCATTTTAAAAGCAAATTGAGCCACATAAAAGAATAGTTTAGGAAATATAAGTTTAATTCCCTGTTTTATTTCTATTTAAACGTCATTTATGGCCAGCAAGCTTTACAGCTAATTTCATTTTCTCAGATACGACTCGTTAGTCCATTCACAAGTCCGGGAGCTGTCCTTCCAGTGCCAGCAAATCAAGGAGATCCGCTGTGGCTGTGTCACCTACCACCAGCACCTCACCAGCCTGCTGAAGGCCTTTGAGGAGCTGCTCCAGGCCAGTGATGTTGATTATGATGTTGCTGAAGGCTTCCGTGAGCAGCTGAACCAAAGTGTGCTGCTGTTTGAGAAACTGGAAATGAAATTCCTCTACGGTGAGCAGCAGTGTTTTGTGCTTGTTGTCAGAGAGATGAATGCCCTTGAAATGGGAGGTGTTGTGTTCCTCTGGGGAATGGTTTTTCCCCAGAGACCCCCTGAAGCCTGTGACCATGTAATTTGACCCTTCCTTCCTATCCTGACCCTACTGGCTCAGGTCCAGCTATCTCTCCTGAGCAGGAGAGTAGATAAAGTCTTGTTCCTCCTTTTTCTCTCTCTCTCTGCCCTGGAACCCTTCGAGAATAAAGCCTTGGACTGATCCCAGGGGGTGGGAGCCTCTTTTGGAATCTTTTACCCTGTTTCCTGAGATATTCCTCCAAAGCCCCTCAAGGAATTGAGCTAGCCACAGGAGCCCAGGGGGCAGAGAGGGGATATTTCAGGGAAGGATTTTATTTGCTTGGTGGTGGTGGAAGGAAGCCTTCCTTGCTGTTGGTTGCTTCAAGGTGGTTTATGGGGAGGACTGTCGTGGAAGGTAAAAGCTTTATGATCCAACAAGAATCACAAAGAATCACGGAATTGGAAGGGACTTCTGGAGATCATCCAGTCCAAGTCCCTGCCAAGGCAGGGTCACCTGGAGGAGGTGCCACAGGAACATGTCCAGGTGGGTGTGGGATATCTCCAGAGAGGGAGACTCCACGCCATCCCTGGGCACCTGTTCCACCCTCAGTGTAAAGGAGTTCTTCCTCATGTTGAGGTGGAACTTCTTGTGTTTTAATTTATGGCCATTGCTCCTTGACTGGATTTTACTGTTGTAGCTGCACTCTTTATTGACATCTGCTGTCTGGGGTCATCTGAACACAGGCATATTTTAACTGTCCAAAATATAGTGGTTATATAAGAGTTTTGTTACACATAGCTTCAGGGTTTCCTGTTTATGGAACAGCCCAGCTGACTGTTGAAGAAACCTGGGGACATGAGTTAGTGCTGTGCCTGGCTGTGCTGGGGTGACAGTTGAACTCAATGATCTAAGATGTCTTTTCCAACCTAAATTATTCCAATGATTTTCCTAAGGGACCTGTATCTTGCTGCCTGCTAGTCTGGCTGGTGGAGAAATGTACACTGCCTTTCATAAGAGAGCTAAAATACAACCATGTTTTGGAAAATGAGCATCACAACTGACATTTGGCACTTGAAGGAAGAGTATAACCTGCATATTGCCTTCAGTCTGTAGTTTGAAGAGAGTTAGCAGGAAAGTGATGGAAAAGGGATGCTGTTGTGAGGAGCAGCAAGCAAGACCTTTTCCTGGCGTCACAAGCGCTGCTCTGGCTGACCCAAACCACCACAATCCTTCAGAGATGTCAGCTGCAGGAATGCCATCTCCAGCAAAACACTTGAGGTGCCTGAGATAGGGACCTGACCCTCACACCCTCCTGGAATTGGCTCTGGGAGCTGCCTTTGTTCAGCCCCATTTGGGGCCCAGCCATGGTGTGATCTGTGTTCTGCCTTTCATTACAGACAGTGGCAGGATGTTGCAGTTTTGATTGCTCATATAAAGCAGCTGTGTATGAGAAAAAGGTATTACAGCCTTGTGTCATAGCAGGGTAATAAAAGATTGAGTGTATTCAACGATTTCGGTGGCTACAGAGATTCCTTGCATTGCAAATGAGAAGACTGTAGTGAATAAACATTAAATGCCTTTAAACCAACAGATGGTATCCTATATACTACAGAAAGTCACTGACAACCGAGACAATTCAATATATCTAACACAATGGTGCTGCACTGAATCACACATTAAAGTAAAATGATGTTTTTAGGGTTGTAAAGAACATCCAGTGTACTAAGAATTGACTGTAAAGAAGAAGCACAGAAGAACAGCTGTCTGTCTCTGCATTTCCATCCTGACCTTCAGTTCATTCTCCTGAAATTTCAGCTGTGCAACTCTTCCCTGCCACTTCTGCTTAATTGCACAAAAATTTTAAAATATAGGGAGCCAAGGTGACACCACCAAGCTCTTATTTCTTTATTCAAATTAGTGTCTGAGTCCAGATCTCTTGCACTGAATTGTGCCTGTGCTCACACACAATTCCACAGAGAACGTTGCAGGCAAGATCCTGTATCTGCTCCCTCATTAAGGATGACTGGTGTTAGCCTGACTCCAAAACAAGCACAAAAAAATCCAGGTGCAATGGAACTGTTTTTATATAAATGTTATTGAAGAAGTAACAACATGTGTCCGTTATCCTTTTGCCATATAGCACAATTATTTCAAATTGGTATGCTAATTAAAACACCAAGGCTGTAAAATCTGGCACCTGTGGTCCCTGATAATTTTTTTTGTTGAGAGTTCCAGAGCAAGCTATTGCTTTGTTGCTGGGCTATAAATAGTTTTGCTCATGTACAGCATTTGACACTAATACAAAGTGTGTTAGTATCTGTTGACTCCTCTAATTTCTCATTAATTTACCACTCTGTATTTAAATAGAGTAAGATGAAGGGGAAAAAATTGTAATTCTCAGTGCGTGTTTTTAATCAGCTGTTTGTGCTTTTGCAGGAGAATCAATAGGTACAGAAGTCACTATACTTTATGAATTAGCTCAAAGGTAAGAGTGCAACTGAATGTTTAGCAGTAATATGGTTGTTTCATAAGCTGATAAGGATACTCCATGTTTTGTAGCATGTTTAGCTGTTTGGCAGGGCTTTGCTTATTAATATCTATTCTGTTTATAAAACACCCATTGAAAACAGACTAAGGCTTTTTTCCCCACTTCTCACCAAGCAGGTGAGATACTGAAAGAGAAGCATTGTGCCACCAGGATTGTTCTTTTCATGAACAAAAATAACAATAATCCAGCGTGGTGCATGCTGAGCCATTATCCTGGTGCAGGTGCCAGGGGGGACAGTCCCTCCCTGTGTGTCCCCATGCCCTTGGGGCTGGCTCAGGGTCACTCAAGTGCAGCACTGCTGAAGTTCATTGTCAGAGCACCTTGATGCTGAAGGTGAAGGGAGCAGGTGTTGTTGTGCTGTGTTTGTTGGTTTTCTGCCAGCTTGGGATTCTTCTGTGCTACAGAAATCCTCAGCTGCCTATTCAAGGCAGCTTGAGGTCCCCTGAACACAAAGGTGACTGCCTGGTGCTGGAAAATACAAAGTAGGCTGGAGGGCCAGGGATTATTCCTGCTGACTTCAGCGAGCTCTGCATTTCAGTCTTGAGACAACCTCTGATGTGCAGTGGTTATTCATGCCCTGTCACATAAATTTACCTGTAAATTGGTGTAAATTTGACACCCTCTGTTCACGCTTTCCAAAGTCACAGAATAACTTTTGTATTTTAAACCATTTTGTTTGGCACTACAGGAATAATGAGAAGAATGCCACCATGTACCAGAACCTGCAGGATGAGTCTCCTGTGCCATCTGCTCTTCACAGCTCATCTGACTTTGATTTGTCAGAGAAGTCTCCTCTTGGCTCACCTGAGCACAGGCATGACCTGGAAGGCCAGCACAGCACACTGCCACTTCTGCCAAGCAAGTTTCCTCCAGGTAATGCTTCTCCCACAGAAGATTTGCTGGATATTGGGAAAAGCTGATAAATAACACACAAGGGAACTAATTAAGAAATAATGAAGAATGTTTGTCTGCCTCAGCTTTCCAGTTCCTTGCATAATCATTGCAATTTCAGTGATGAGGCACACAGAGATGGCAGCCATCTGAACTGCCCTGTTTGAGGCACTATAAAGTGTCTTAGTTTGTGTCCTTGTTGTTTCAGGCTCCCAGCTTTTACATTGCTCCAGACACTCTTTAAATAGACAAGTTATAAGGTGAAAATAGACAATTGTCAAGGGATTATTATGTGGAAAAGGAAAGATTTTCCAATTTTATAGAAGCCAGCGTTGTGTTTCCTTGAGAATTGTTAAGTGCTGCATAATTAATAAGTGGTGTCATGTTTGACCTGGATAGTTCCACTAAACACAAGTGATGCTTGCAGTACTTTATCGGCAGCAATGAAAATTTAATAGCTGAGCTGGCACATCCTGTTCAGGGAGAAATATTGCAGAGTAAACCAGGAGTGTGTGACATGGATAAACTGACACATCACACAGTGACAGGTACAACAGAGCGGCTCCTGAGTAAGGATGAAACTTGCAGCCAGTGGGAGAAAAATTGTAGAATGGCAAAGCAAGAGGGAAAAGGTACAGTAATGAAACTTGATACAACAGATTTCTTTATTGTGGAGTGCATTGTGTAAGTCAAAGTCAAATTTCTCTCTGAGCTACTCTGGCAGCTTCCTGTTGTTGTAAGGAAAAATGAGTGCTGGTGGTGTGTCGAGCCGGAATGTGGAGCTGCACTGCAGACCTTTGGATTCTTTCCTCAGTACAGGGAATGTTTATGTAGATAAAGTTGTTAATCTGTTCCACTTTTGTGGAGGAAGAAGAGACCTGAAGAGCCTTAAAACTCTGGACCATTGTTTAAGTTAGAACATAGGGTAGGAGTTGTCACTGAATGCGTGGTTTGAGCACTGTAGAGGAGAAGAGTGTTGTGGAGTCAAATATTCAATATCTGCCATTTTTAACAGCTCTGTGTCATCTTTTAGGAGTAACACCCATTAGATTTGACAAGAGCACATAGTGTAAAAGAATACAATCATCTGCTCTAAATAAGAAGTGGTCTCTTGCTTTATTTAGAGTTATTAATGGAGCACCTGCAAGAAATTAGAATCCTGAGACAACGTTTAGAGTACTCCATAAAAACTAATGAGAGACTGAGGAAGCAGCTTGAGAGACAAGTAACAGACAAGGAACTAGATCAAGGTAAGAATTCATTTAATGAGAAACTGAATCCATCTTTCCTGCTGAGAGCCTGAGGGATCAAATGCCACTGGAAAGGTTTGGAGCCACTGTTCTCTCTTGCTGGTGTTCAACATCTCTGAGAGCCAAGCTCTGAGGTGCATCTAAAACTTTTCACAAGTAGCCAGCTTTCACTAAAGATGCTTTTGGAGCACCTTTTGAAGCACCCCATCCCTGTATTTTTCTATACTTTGCTTCACTCTCCTTCCCACCTTTTCCCCCATAGGAAAATTGATTAATATGCAATATTACTCAGGCTGGAAACAGGTAATAAATACAGACATACTTTCCTTTTCCTCAGTTCCACTGGTATTGACATTAGATTCATTATGTTTTACATCATCCCCATGATCCATTTCTGTTGTTGTTTAAATGGAGGCAACCTGCACATGGCAGTTTGCTTTCAGGGATAATTTACAGTGATGGAAAGGTGGATAAAAAGCATCCATTTCATTCCTGAAGTATTTACACTGCTGGAAAGGCATTCTGTGCTCATGAAATAACCACACTGAAACACTTCCAACTCTTTTACAGCTTCATAAAGATTCTGGCAAGGGCATCCATTAATGCAGTGAAAGTATATTTTCTTTATAAACTGTCTTATGCCTTCCATCTGTCTTCTTCTTGCCTTAGCACATCTACCACTGCGTGCTGGAGAAATTTGGAAAACTAAAGGAAAAAAGCAACTACCTGTTAGAACAGCTCCTTTTTGTCACCATGTTCTTTCAGTTCTTGTTTCTCTCTGTATCAAAGATCTCTTTCATGCTATCAGATATGCACATGCTCTCTTTGTGGTGATGCTCTTTTTTCCTGATGGATGAGCTTTCTTTGACTTTCAGTGTAAAAAGAAATTCTTAAGTGAGGCTGAGAGGATTCCCAAGGACATGTGGGAATGGCCTTAAGCTGAAGGAGGGCAGGTTAGGATTGGATATCAGGAGGGAATTGTTCCCTGTGAGGGTGGGCAGGCCCTGGCACAGGGTGCCCAGAGAAGCTGTGGCTGCCCCTGGATCCCTGGCAGTGCCCAAGGCCAGGCTGGACAGGGCTTGGAGCAGCCTGGGACAGTGGGAGGTGTCCCTGCCCATGGCAGGGGATTGGAACTAATTGAACCTTAAGGTGCTTTCCAAGCCAAACCATTCTGTGACTTGCATTCAACATTTTTGCTTTGAACTGAATTTCCTTAGTTCGTTTTCTTTTAAAACATAAGGCCAAGTTGTAACATACTTAATTGTTTATGGCAACCTGCTAAATTCATGATATTGGATTGTTTGTGCAACAAAAGTTATTGCATAGATTTATTCTTGTCTGATAAATATTGTATGGATGTGTATACACACATCTGCCCACTGTTCTTGCCATGTTATTTTTAATATTTAGATTCTTTAAGTATTTAAATGCCTCTGGGCTTCCAGTATCCTATAAATGACTCAAATGCTGGTAATGACTACATCATTCCTGTAGAGCTGAGGCTTGCAGTGCAAGTAGAGCTAAAATAATTGCTTCAATCATTTCAAGTGTTAGGCTTCAAAATAAAATCAGAGGTTTAATTTTGAGTGTCCTGGGTTTCAAATGTTCTTAACAGCAGTTAACATTAAAAGGGGGTTTGTTTGCTTTTTTTAACCCACAAGTAGCTGATGTTTCTACTCAGACTTCTCTTCAGCTTTTGAATGGCTTCATTTTGCCTTCCCTGGGAGTGAATATTTCCTTCTTCATGGCTGTGAGTTTCAATAGTGCCTTTCTTTCAGTCTGTACTTCCTTTGAAACCTTCAAGGTACGCTTCCTTAGCACTCACTTTTGCAGCACAAAACAGAATGAAAACTCAAGTGTAATGCAATTGTGGGCCCTGATGCTCCACTTTCCTCTGGTTAGATGGACCTTTGCCTCTGTGGGGAGAGTAATTGATGTCAGCAGGGCTCTGCACAGAAGTAGCAGTCTCAATAGTGGGTCAAATTGTGGGATTGTGGCCCTATTACCACTGGCTCTCCATTATCCCTTATTATGTAAGATAACCAATAGTTATATTCTAAAGCCTTTCAGTAGAACTGTGATAGCATAACTTTTCAAATAGGATAAAGCTGGGTGATGGGCAATAAATTAAATTAGAATCAAGATGAGACCATCAAGCCTTGCCACTTCAACTTGGATTGCTTTGTTACAGTCTGAAAGGAGAAAGCCTTTTGAGTTCACATAGCTGCCTCAACTCTTTAACATATAGATAGTAAAATGCCATTAGTGCCAGGCTTCCAGAGCCTTTGAGTCTTTCAGCAGTGACAAGAGGTTCATATCATGGCACACTACATCCCAGTTAGGTAGTGGGTAAAAGCTTCAATTGGGATTACAATAAAATGAGATTACTCAGAGGAAGTGCAGCACATCAAATTGAATTGAACTGCCAGAGCTGAAAGGCATCCTCCTCATACATTCAGCTAATTTTTTTGTCAGCTGGTTATTTCTCTATTAACCAAATAGTTGACACTCATGTACTTATCCCAGGCTTTAAAGTGTGGGAGATACTGGGATAACCAATCAGCTGAAAAATGCTTTAATTCCAGTGGGCCCTGAAGTGTTTTACTGCCTATGAGAAGGTTACAAAGGGCAATAACAATGACTTGACTTGCATTTCAGAGGCAGCACCTTGAGAGTGGGATGTGGCACTTTGCAGGCTGTGCTGCACCAGTGCACATCACTGGGAGCTGCCTAGCACCAGTACAGTGCATTGAGGATTGCCTGGGCTGGGATTTAGCTGGCTGGATACAGGATTTAACACTTAGACTTTAACACTTGGCTAGTGCAGCAAGATCCTCAGAGCAGGATTCATCACCCTTATGTTTGTCAAAGTCAGACATTTAATTCCTGCCAGTTACCCAGAGCTTCTCATGGAGGCACTGGGGGGAAACCCAGCTCGTGGAGGACAGGGGATCTCATCCTCAGAGGTGTGAGGAGAGGAGACAGAGTGAGTTGAGCTCTGGAGGGGCCTGTTCCTCCCCATGGCTGCTGATGGCTGATCAAGACTGGCTCAGTTAGCTAAATTTTAGAAACACGGATTTAAGAGGGATAAATCTTCATCCCAGTGATCATAAATGGGCTCTGAGTTTGTAATCTGAGGCCAAGACAGTGACTCCAGCCTTATGCTCTTGGCTGTGTGGGAACAGATTTATCACCAGGCTGTTTCCAAGCCTCTCTGCATTAACCCCTGTGGATTAGCTGGTAGAATCCCATTGTTCTCTCACTAAATACAGTGGAGTATGAGCAGAGCAAGACTAAAACACATGGTAAACCCTCCTACAATTTTCTTTTCAAATCATAGCAATGTCACAAAATACTCCTGCATTTTGTCCTGTTGGGATTTTAGCTGATAGGTAAAGACTGCCAGGGATAATTCTGCAATTTTAGTAATGGTTGCCCAGCAATGAGAGGCACTTGTGCTGCACAGGGCTTTGGATTACTTGGCATTAACCTGAGCTGCCTTTTAGCCTGTAGTGATAACCTTCAAAATATATAGGGGAGAAATAGCTTTTATAGCATGTTTTTCTGCAATTTTTTAAATTGTTCTTGTCTGGAAAGTTTAATCTTTAATGACCTAGAGATGACTCATAAATCATCTTTTATGTATATATTTATAGGTTCTGCAAACATTTTTATCCCTGGCTCAGAGCAGCATAATTCCCTGACTTCTGAAATACATTTCCTGAGGAAGCAAAATCAAGTTCTGAATGCAATGCTAGCAAAAGGATCTAGAGGTAAAAGATGTAAACTCTTCTTTACAGGGGTAGCCTGCAACTCATCCCAGATGAGAAAACAATAAAATATTCACAGTCCACTCGTTAAATTGACTTAACCATTCTTAGCACCCCTGAAATTCCATGCTCGACCATAAGCATCCAAGCTGGGATTAGCAATAATGGAGTAGCAGCTGTTTTATTTCAGACAGTCTCTGAAAAAAGCTGATTTAGTTAAAAATCAGAGCCTTAGTGCTTTGTGGGCATTGAAGTTACCTTGTGGCACTTCTTGTTTCAGATAAACAAAAGGAAAATGAAAAGTTAAGGGAATCTCTTTCTAAGAAGAATGCAATCCTTGAGCATCTTCACGAGGACCATGAATGCATCAAGAAAGAAAACGAAAAGTTGCAAAAACAGATTTGCCAAAAGGAAGATGAAATCAGATACCTGACGTGTCAAATTTACAGCAGTCGCAATGAACTGAACAGGTATTGATCCTGTCCCCATTTAAAGAGTCATTTGGAGAAGGAGCTGTCAGTGTGACAGGCATGTGTTTAGCCACAGCCATTAACATTAATGAGGGGCATGGATATATATTCAAAAGGCAAGGGAAGATTTATGGAGGGAAAGAGGAATGGATTTTAGATTTTGGAAAAAAAAAACCAGAATTTAACTCGGCTGTTTATTGGGACTTAACAGGTTGCAAACAGAAATTAATGTAAAGCAGCATCAGCTCTCTGAGAATGAGAAGTTGCTGCAGTCGCTGCGGACTGAGATCAAGGTTTATGAGAAGCTGGAAGAAGCAAGAAGGAAAGGGACAGGTAGAAATGCACACTTGTACCCTTTGCCCTTGCACCTCTTCCCTCTGGACATGCTCTTGTCAAAGGCCAGGAGGGCTGGGTCACTGTTCCTGTCCTTCTGCTTGTGTCTGCTCTGCAAAGAGAGCTGACAGCCTGCTGCCCAAATGCTTTCTCCTTGGGGTGACTGCAAGCCTGAGATGTGTCAGATGTTGACTAGACACCCCCAAGTTTCCTTTATCTTTTTAGCTAAGCTAAAAACCAGAATTGAAGACTTAGTGACTCAGGATGAGTTTCCTGGGGATCTTAGATATTTACTTGTCATCTAAAAACCTGCTGCTGCATCCTCACAGGTGCTGCTTACCCAGGGAGCTTGTGCTTTCTCTTGGCTGAAGGTGGGGGGAGAGGCTTCCCCCTGGGGCTGGCAGAAGGGCTGGCACTGCTTTCTCAGTTAGATGTTTAATAACTCAGTAAAGGTGAGAGGAGGCTTGGAGCTCACCTGAGTTCTTCCCCCCCCTTGGAAGGAAGCTGTGCCTTCCTGTACCTGTGTTCACACCTGTAGCTGTTGGTGTGCAGAGGTAAAGAGTGGGATGCTGTTCATTGCTGAAAAGCCCTTACCACATCCAGCAAATTTCCCACTGGAAGTTCTTAGGAAGTTGATTTTTTTTTTCTCCCTGCTGCTCCAAGTGTTATGCCCTGCTGCCCCTGGTTTTCCTGCCTGGCTGCAGCAGAAGAGCCCTGTTGGCACAAGGCCTTAAGGCAGAGTTGGCTCAGGGGTGGAAGGGATTCTCCTTGCAGAGCTCCTGATGTCATTAGAGAGGGCAGCACCCTCCTCATGCAGCTGAGCCCCTTCCCACTGTCTGGAGAACACCCTGAGCAGTTGGATTTCAGCAGGAGAGAATGCATGGAGTTGTTTGTGTACTGATCTCTTTCTGTGAGAAGGCAAACACAGCCCTTGCTTTTCTCAGGTTCAGATTTGTTCCTCTGGTTGCCAGGTGATCACTGTTTTCTTTTTCCTTCGGTGGATAAAATTAAACTCCCAGTTCTACTCCATCCCTCCTCCACACTCTGATGTTCCCCATTCCTTTTCCTTTCCCCAGACGGTGCATTAATGCACTTCACATTTTGTAAATCCTCTTCATTCTCCTTTTATCTAATTTTTTAGCTTTTGGCATGAGACATAGTAGCTTTTATGGACAAAGTAAAAAACAACTTTCAGCTCTTTAAATCTTTCAAGGGTAGAAGCAATTAAGACATGCTTTCTTTGTAAAACCATTATCTTAATGCTGTTTGTAGTTAATTCTTAATATTGAGGATAACACTGGCTATAACTTACTCTCTGAGTGTTCTAGTGGGTAATATTATTTTAATTGTTAGAGATGTTTGAGTGTTTCTTTTGAAATTGTCTCAGATCCCAGATGTGATGCCTCAGAAGAGTTCAGAAAAGATCAGAATAATCCACTGGATTTACATGAACTGCTGACTGAAATCCAGAGCCTGCGAGTGCAGCTGGAGAGGAGCATAGACACCAACAAGTCTTTGCATGAAAAATTAGAAGAGCAGCTTTCCAAAGGGAGGAGAGAGGACGTGGGACCAGTGTCAGCTGTTAACATCAGCTGCCTGTTGAAGCCAGGCTCTCAGCCCCGTGCAGGACTGGATGGTACTGTGCTCTGTGTGCTTTTGGGCTGCTGCAGAACTTGTGCCTCGTTCTTTAAAGATGCTCTTACAGCCTTAACCAGCATCAGCTCTCCTCAAATCCCTCTGCTGCTAGAGCTGGGCTGTGAATGCACACTGCACTGCCCTAGAGCCTCCAGCTGGCACTTCCTTTGCATCCAAGCAAAGCATTTGCAGAGTCTCTGGGCTGGGAGGATGCCTGCAATAAATTGCTATAAATTTTGCTTACCTGGGGGGTTCTTTTTACACTGCTGAGCTCTATTGTGTTTGCTAAGGGTGAGTGTGTATTACTCAAGCATGATCAATAAGTGCACTAAATGGGCTCTGGATAAATCAGTTGTCCCCTCTTTGCCCTTGAGGAATATTTTACCTTTATTTCAATCACTGTTAAGTGATGCTGTTTTAGCAAATGAAGGAAAGGGTAATGTTTACACCCAGGGTTAGGTTATTGTTCCAATATTGATGTACATGGGATACAGAGGGCACGAGAATCTTCCTCCTTAAAGTGCTCTGCACAGTAACAGCTTTCCATACTTCCAGATAAAGCCACATGGACCAGAAAGATTCCTTGGAATGTCAGCAGCTGAGTTTTTTAGATGTGCTTTTCTTGTAGGTGGTCAGGGAATGTGGAAGTTCTGAAGGAAGGTCTTTAGTCTGGTGCAGCTGTGGAAAGTGTCCTGCTTCTTGTGGAGTTAATGGGAGGCTTATATTTGTTAATCAAATATAAGGATTATTTTAGATTTTTTAGATTTATATTTAAATCTAAAAAATTTAAATTTAGGTTAGTTAGATATTTAGCTTTTTTTAAACTATGGTTTGATTTTGGGAGATACCTAGAATTTGTATTGATGGTCAGGTATAAAGGCAGAAGATCCATGGCATGATACTAGAAAATGATCTGGCTTTCCCTGCTTCCAGAGTCCAAGTGTAGCATCAGCAATAAAAAGTACTGAAGAGCTGGGAGGATTTTTTTTTTTTTAAATGCATGTAAACATCTAATACTACAGCTTTCCTTCTCTCTTTTTATATGTAGAAAATCTCTGCAACTGCCCTGCTGCCAGGGGAAACATTAGTGAGCTGCAGAAGCAGCAGAACGGCCGCTGCATTTCAGCCGAGAAACCAGGTACGCCCAGACCGGCTGCTTTAAGAGAAATTATTTTTATTTGTGTGTGTGTGAGGCTAAAAAACCGACCCAATTTTTGTGCCCCAGGTACTCAGGCAGCCCCTAAGGATGGCGTGGACAGTGCCTCCCTGTGCAGCAGCAGCTCGGGCTCCAGCAGGACGTGCACCCCCCGCCTGGTGCCCGGCCATCGCATGTGGGCCGACAGGAACGGCCGGCACGTCCTGGGCCTGATCGAGGACTACGATGCCCTGAGGAAACAGATCTCAGAGGGGCAGCAGGTGCTGGCAGACATGGAGCTTGCTCTCAGGGAGCTCACTGGCACCAAGCTGCAGGAGCCTGGAGTAAAGGTGAGCGCTGAAATCCTCTGAAGGAGGGTGGGTTTCACCCAGAGGCACAGAAGGGTGTGAAGAGAAGAATTGATTGAATAACTCAGGATGCCTCCAGCTTGGCAGAGTTATCATCTAGATGGACTCAGTGTGGTTCTGAGTTAGTTAATTATAGGCCTTTAAGCAATGTCACTTTCAGTTTTGGCTTTAAGTGAGGCAAAGCTGCTTGGTTTTGCTGTGGAAATCGGTGTTTGTTGTGCTGGAAATGATAAAAAAGCCAAACAAAAGCAGCAGCAGAAAACTCCAGGTAAAAATCTGAAATGCTGTAGAGAGGATTTAAACTAGGGGTGTGTAAAAGTGACTTAAGAATAAAAACAATTACGATTTTCATGTAATGAAGGCTTGAGATAAGCCCAGGAAATATGAGACAATTAAAAGAGATGTGATACAGAGCTGATGAAGTTCTGCCCTTAGTTGAATTTGGCCTTTTAGTAACATCAGATTATAACTGTACATTAAAGATTGATGTATGCTGATGAGGCTTGTTTCATATTACATTCATATTTCAGGGAAGATTTTTTTATATTTTTCCACTTCCTGGTTATTAGTTGAACATAAAACAATATCATAAGCTAGTCCAGAAACCTGAATATTTCATTAATGATCAAACACTGTCTTCTAGGACTCAGTGTATCATCCTTCCTTCATTCTCTGACAGTGTTAGCCACTCATGGTGCTCTTGCTCCAGTCTTAAGGATACTTAACCAATAAAAGGTTTATTTTGTCTTGAATAACCTCAGTCCCTTTTTGTCTAGAACAGAACTAGTTAGTGTTTACTTCTGCTAATTTTCTCTTACATAATATTAATTGTTGGACACAGTTAATGATGGCATATTTGGGGTGGTTTGAAAAGACAAATTTGCCTGCAAGCTTCAATTAAAGGGCAGGAGCAATCTGTGCATCTAATCAGGAACGAAGAAACTTAAACCCCAGCAGGAAGGGCCTGGATCAGGCATGGAAAACAGCAGCCAGTGGTAAAAATAATGAACCACTGGCATGGAGGGTGCTCAGAGACACTGACTGGAGGCAATTTTGAGGATAGATTATGCCAATGTTTAAAAAAATTCCACGTAATGCTTTCCTGCCTTGAGAGGGAAAGGAAACTAAGTGTCTAATGAAGGTCCTTTTCACCCCTGTGATTTTATGGTAATATAAATGCTGTAGAAACCATGCTTGCTGCTCTTCAGAAAACAGAAGGTCTTAACTGCAGGGATAAATTCGTGCTACTTATTTTTGCAGTTATAATTAGTGAAGCTGTTGAAGGTGCAGTCTGCAACAATTCTGAGATTCTTTTTGTGGGATCACATGTGTGCTCACACAGTCAAATGATGCCTGAATGACACTTAAGACTCTCTGAAGTATCATATATTTCCCAATGACCTAGTTAACATACTGATAATGACTGAAAAAGTAATCTCTCTAAGTTTTTAACTTGTTTTGTTGGTGTAAAGATAAAAGCAGTAAGTTTCACAATTTGCAGTTTCCTATCAAGCTTTACATCACTGAAGTTTCAGACTACTTAGCAAATGGGGTATTTTATGTGACAGGAGGATTCTGGTTTGATAACAATGCTAAATAAATATTCAGTTTGTATCCTGCATGGGGCAGGAACTGCAAATGCTTTTCTTTCATTACCCTTCCCCCTTCTGTAGCACCATTGCTTTGGTAATTCATTTGCTCCCCTCACATTCTTTCCCTCCCCTATTTCACATTTATGCAATTTCTTCCATTTGGTTTTCTCATCTGTCAGCAGAGGAAAACATTTTATGTGTACCCTGATAGTTATTTTAGCATTAAATGGAACAGTTTAAAGGGTCTGCTAAGGAAGAAACATCTATAGTGCTTAAATTGATGTCTGTAATCATTGACTTTCAAATAACATGACACAAAATGCAAATGAAGAAAGAAGAGAGTTGCCAACTGTTAGCATGTGGCATAGCAAATCCAGTAAATATAATCTATTGTTAATCATGGTTATTGATTAGGATAAATCCCCTCCCTCCCTGAAATTCTCAGATAATACATAATTCAGCAGCCTTTGTTAACTAACAAATTAGTTTTTATGGCACACAATGGCAGTGCACATTATCTTAAATATGAAATCACACCAGCTGGATTAAACCCATTAATTAAGATTACATTTTCATAATGGTTCAAGTATAAAATATAAAATGTCTCTAATCCTGTGGTACAGGTACCAGAACAGGCATCCCTGCATGGCTTTTCCACCAACACTCACACAGTACAGCAGATTTTAGAAGAGGCTGCACGTTCCCTGAAGCTTCTCTGGAGAGTTTCTCTTCCCCTGAAAGCTGCTCATGGTACTGCTCAGGCCATTCAGGTACTGCTGGTTTGGTTTGGTTTGGTTTGGTTTGGTTTGGTTTGGTTTGGTTTGGGGTTTGGGTTGGTTTTTTGGGCCTGGGGAATGTCTCCAGGAAGATGCACCAGTTACAGATGTGCCATTTGGGAAAATCTGTGGAGAATCATGACCCCAGTCTCTGGACACATGGATTTGGTGTAAAGCTGAGTGTGTGCTGATCATGTTGTATGGCCAGGTGTTCATTTACAACATGGTTTGTAATAAAGATGGAATATCTAAACCTGTTACATGAGATCCAGGAAATCCAGGGAGGTGGCAAATGCTCCACCTCAACAAGAAAAGGTTTGGGCTCCCTGATATTTGAACCAAATTCAATTTGATTATGTGTGTATTGGTAAGAAGAGAAACATCAGCAACTTTGATGTAATCTCAGCTACATTTTCTTTTACATTCTTGATGCCAAAGCTGTAAAAGAGGAAGCTTTTGTAAAAGTGTGACAAAACCCCAAGACAAGTTTTATAACACTTTAACTAAAAAGGATTGCACTATGCAAATGAAAAAAAGTAAACTAAATGAGGAATGAAATATCTCTGCTGTCAGAATACCACCACTCAGCATTGAAACTGTTTCAAACCCTGGCTTTAAAATAAATCTAAAGTGATTTCACTGAGGTTTTTGTATGTGTTTATTAAGGGAAGCAGGATATTTCTGAAAAAAACAAACCCTCAAACTGTGGGAAAACAAACATGTTCTATATAATTTCTTAACATTTTTGGTGATTTTTTTAGCATCCTTAAATATATAAAATCACAAAAGCAGTGGGAGTGAAGTTTCCTGACTGATACATTCCCTGATGTTTCAGCTCCAGATTTGGGATGCCTTGGCAAGAATGTGAACTTCCATTTTTCTCCTCATGTGTGCAATCCATGCAGACAGCTCCGTGCTGGCCTGGGCTGCAGGGACTGAACGTCTCTCACCCACACAGGGCTTTCAGGATGTGGGGGATGCACCTCCTGCTTTCCTGTCACTGATCTGAACCTTGATTTGGATCAGTCACTTCTGCAAGGCTGATCTTAATGTGTGTGGGGATCTGAATTCCCAGGATGCTCCTAATTAGAGCCTAATAGAATCTTTTCTGGAGTTTCTTAATCCAGCACCCTCTGATCTTAAGGATGTTAGATTGCTCCTGATGTCTTAAATGCAGAATATGAAAGAATCTCTCTCTTGAAGTTTGGATTCTGAAGTACTCTGAGTATTCAGTGCCTTCTCTGTAGCCTTGCAGGAGTTGTGAGTAATCAATTCTTCTGCAGAGATAAAGAGTGGGGGCAAATTCCACAAGTTCTATTACTTAACAAGTGGCACAACAAGGGAAAAAGGTCCAAACTTGAATCTGCACAAGGACCCAGATCAGTGACACTGGCAGATGTGCCAGGGCTTCTCCCAGTCCTGATTTACAAATCACTGACCAGAACTTTGCTGGGATTGGTGGTGAAAACTAAACCTTAATAACGATACTGTCAAATAATTTTGCAGTTCAACTGTCCCAGTGCCTTTTAGCCCTTGACAGAGGCAGCATCAGCCACTAACAGAACACAGGGAGGAAGCTGGAGCTCTGAACCTGAGACAGGGCACTGATCCCTGGGCACTGGCCTTCCTTATCTGTTCTAGTTTAGAACAAAAATAGGCATCAATCTAATAGGCTTTCCTCAGTCTAACAGAAAAACTACTTGCACTAAATTCCAGCTGAGAGCTGCAGTTGTATCACAGAATTTCACGTCATGGGGGATGTGAAGGAGGAAGGACAGACTCAGGGGTGGTCCTTCACTCCTTCCAGTTGTTGGTACTCCAAGGAGGCTTGAGGGTACTTGTACAAAAGTGTTGAGCACTTCCCAATGTAGAAAGTACTTTTAGCTAGTAGTTGAATATCTTAACTTTCTTCTCTCAATTTAGGATGAAGGAATGAAAGCAGAAATATTCAGGTTACGTAAGAAGCTGTCTGAGCAAGAGAAGAAGTTGCACAGCACAGTGAAACGCCTGCACTCCACAAACCAGCTGAAGGAAAACATGGAGAAAGTCATCATTGACCAGTGTGAGTGTGTGCTTTAACAATGATTCTGATTGCATTTCTGTAATCTGTGACTGCCTTTAAAACTGGTGTTCCCTTATGTGCTCCAGCTGTGACAAACAGGCTCAGGCTGTGCTGAGCTGATGCAGCCTCATTCCAGTGGGTAGAAGTTGCCCCAAGTACAAAAGGCTGTAGAGAATGTCATGGGAAGCTGTTCATGGTTTTATACAAACCACTGATCATGCATCAATCCATGCAGCTGCCACTAATTCCTACCTGGGTTATTCCAATTGGATACTCTTCTTTCTATTTTACAACAGTTCTGGGCAGAGGCAAAGTTACTGTTTGCTGTAAACATTTTCAGCTAAAGTTTTTGACATTGTCAAAATTGTGATTTTGCCTCAGTCTTAATAAATGTGGAATTAAGCTTTTACATTTTCTGAGGTACTGCCCTGCAAAGAGCTCTGTCAGTGCTCTGCACCACTCTAAGAAGTGCAGGGGAACAAGCTCAGAATAACAAACAAAAGCTTGCTTTGAGTAATTTTTTTAAAGAAAAATTAGGGCATGCTGTGGAATTATATTTTACCCTTAATGGCCCACATCTAGAAAATTATCTGGAAACATGAAAGCAAGTGGGACATAGGGAGTATTGTAGCTGTGTTAAGCCAGGTGTCTGTTTGAAGAGATCCATCTCTGCTGCTTTAGACTTTAATCACTCACCAGAAGAAATCTGAATGGAGCTCTCCTCTACCTTCATGCTACAGCAATATGTGTGTTGTGGGAGGAAGAGTTCATTTTCTTCTGTTAAAAAAAAAAAAAAATTCAAAAAATCCATTCTTCCTCCCTCTGTAGTGGTGGAACTGAATGGCTCATTAGTCCTGGCTGGAGTGGCACTTGTGTTATCAGTAATTAATCTAGACTGGAACATTTTCCACACCATACAAAGTTATAAAAATATCCATAATGTTATATGTTACTCAAGTCAGCTAAATGTAGAGTGATAAATGTTATTTTGCTCCATAGCCTGTAATTTTTATATCTGAGGCCCATATATCTTCTGCCTGCAGATTTTTGTTGTTTCAAGCATTTATGGGCTGGTGTTTGGTCACTTCTTTCAAAATTGCCGTATTATATGTGTACAAATCACTTGCATCAAATCATAAATTATGTTTTGTTCAGGTTGTAGAGCCAAATAGCTCAGTTTGGGGTTGCCATGTAAAAATCAAAGCTATTCTGTCTTTCCAAATAATATCCCTGGGGTGGATTCACTGGTCTGGTTTGCCCAGTTGCAGTGTCATCTCAGACACACTGGGTAATTTCAGAGCTAGGCTGGGTATAAATCAACATTGATTTTCCCCTTGTAGCCAAAATGTTATCCCTGAGCCACCTCACCCACCCACACTTCCCTAAAGCAAACAGTGCCTGTTGCCCTGAATTTGCTCACTTTATTTTCAGGGCATTCAGCCTCCTCTGAGTGAGGTGCTGAGAAACTGAAACCTGCATTTTCTGAACTCTCTGTAATGCAAATCTCTGCTTGGAGAGCAGCAGCTGTGCCAGCAGTAGCACAGCTTCCAAATTCTCATCAGTGCCTGAATTTAATAGTTTTGATTTAGAAAAATCCAGTTTGCCAGGTGAAATGAGTTTACTAGCAGAGCTCTTCTGAGCAGCCAGCACTCTGCCACACAAAAAGACCTGGATGTGATTTTCTCCCAAGTTTCCTTGATTATAGGAATTAGGGATGTTGAGTTGCCTTTGTCTTAAAAGAGCAATTTCAGAAATGTTTCTAATTTGCCTCTGTACACCAATTCCTGGCCAAGCCTGCAGCAAAACTGGGGGGCCACCTGGAGCTGCTGGATTTTCTCAGGTTGCTTACACTCTGAGATTTCTTCCCTTCTCCTTTTGCTAGCAAGGAAGGAAAAGCACTGCAGCAGGTGACCTTGGCTGCCTTCATTCTGCACACATCCTGTTACCTGCCTGCTCCAGTGAGGATATTCAGGTTCCCTCTGTTATGTAGCTGAACATTCCTAAATATATTTAGAGGCAGAGACTGGAACATTCTTGTGGCTCAGAGTCTTCTGTGTGTGCTCTCTGGTGAGAGAGCTCATTGCTTACAAACCTCATCTGAACCTCTGAGCATGGAACAATGCAGTGCCAAATTGCAGTAATCTGCCAGGGGTGTAATTATCTCGTGACAGCTCTACCCTTGGAGTTGTTGGCTTCTTATTGTTGTAATGAAAAATCTTTATTGTGGCTAAATAGTTTATTTTTCAGACCGGAATATCAAATTGGTGCTTGTGAGTGGTGCATTTCAGCAGTTACAGAACTGACACAGATTAGGGACTCACACACTTAACCTGACATTTCTAAATACCACTTCTGTTTGGAAACATCCCCTCCTCCATTCACAGATCTCCTGCTGGCCCCACAGAGACAGACTTGGGCTGGATGGATGGAGAAAACCTGGAACCCTTCAGAGCAGGCCACTGGTTTTTGATTTAGAGGTGGCTTTGTCCTTGAACTGACTCTTTTTGCCATCTGTCCTTGTCTGCCCTTCCTGACTGCCTTCCCCAGCCCAAGCAGGGTCAAACTGGAGTTAGACCATGCACCAGCTCCTCTTAAAAGAGCAGAAATGAGCAGAAATGAGCAGAAATGAGCAGAATGAGCAGAAAATCTTCCTGTGTACCTTGGATGGAGGGATGAGCATGGCAGGGGCTGTGCAGATCTGGGGTGGTACCTGCAGTGCTGAGCTTTGCCCATTTCATGTGGCAGAAAAACTTCAAAAACACTCCCAGGATGCTTAGGTTTGAAAAGCAGATTGTGGAGCACAGGCCAGCAGCAGGAAGTGACATTCCAGGGGTGGCACTGCCCTGGACCTGCAGTCCTGAGGGAATCCTCCTGCTCAGACATTATTTCATATTTGGTCATTTAGAGAGACTTGCATATGTTTTTGTTTTTTTTTTTTAATCTCCTCTTTCTTTCCAGTGGTTTTAACACATGATGTCTTGAAGAAGGCTAGAGGAAACCTGGAAGTAAGTAAAATTTTTGCTTGTATTGAGTTCCTTGCTCTCTGCTGTGTCAGGAGTATTCTGCAGAATTAGTCTGATTTGCTTTGGGTTTGCTACCTAATCAAGCCTGGGTGACAGCAGTTTAGTGTGATAAATGGCATGCTCTGTTTGATGGCTGAATTAAGAGTTTTATGACTGACCACATAAACACCTCAACCCTCTCCTTCCTGATGCTTTCCCTAGATTAATATTCATGTCTGTCATCGTGCTCCAGCAGTTCATTTCCAGGGGATCACAGCCTGATAAGCTGCCTGCTGCACCAGCTCACACAGACACCCCTGTCAAAAGCTGGAGCCTGTGTCAGTCATTGCTGGTGCTTTTATTTTTTAGCCACAGAGCCAACAGGGGAAGCTTTTGGAAGCAGCTCTCTGCTGGTGCAGGGTGTTCAATCACTGGGAGTGTTTCAGGAGTCACTGCTCAGATCTGATTTCTCCCACAAGGTTCAGACTTTACCCCCAGAAGGAGGCAATACATTCCTTGACTCTGAAATCCCCTCCTTCTCCTCACAGCCCCTCCACTCTGAATAACTGTACAATTTCAATTTCCCTCTAACCTTTTCCATGCATCCCTTCTCCCTCATCCCCATCAGCATCAACATTTCCCTCTGCAGCTGCTGTGCTGCTCTCAGCCCTGCCTGAGCTGGAAAGTGATGACATCAAACAATCTTTCTGCTTACAGAAGTCTTATCACTTTAATTTGAAGATCTGATGAGCACAGGAGCTCCTCTGTGCACATCCTTGTGCAGCAGGATGGGGTAGGGACAAATTGTGGGCATTGAAGTACTGTGCAGTAATAATAATAATAATAATTATTGCTTTTCTAACCAGGTTCCACCAGCTGAGAATCAAAAATCACCTTCCTACACCAGCAAAAAAAGGATTCTCTGAAGGAGAAAGTTCTGCTAACAGAGACTGGTTTTGTGAGTGTTGTTTGCTTTGTGCTGCCTTAATATTTATTGATGTAAAAAATGTTTGTTCAGCTCTTTTAATGGAATCAGCCTTTGACCAAAAAAAAAAAAAAGAAGACAAAAAAAGACACCTTTTGGTAAATAACTTATTTAACATTTTCTGTAATGTAAAGATGGTTTTAAATATTTATTACAGAAGCAAGGTACTGCAGGTATTAAGAAAAAAAATCCAGATTTTTTTTAAAGTTGGCACATTTGAAATTTTATATTTGTACTTTCCATGTTATAAAACTATTTGTTGTTGTAGTCAAACAGGTCCTGAAAGAACCAAGAATGTGATCCACCTTCCACTGTTTCTCTCCTGCTAAAAGAATGTAGGTTAAAAAAAAAAAGTACTCTGCCAATTGTCATTGTTTTGTAGCAAAGTGAAAAATGTTAAATATTTTAAAGCATTTTAACCATCTCTGGAAGGTTCTTCTGGAAACTGTCTGATGCTGGGCTTTGTGTTAGGTACTTAGATTGATGCTGTGTCTGAAAACGTTACTTAGAATCAGACAATTAAAATGAAAAATCATCACAAATGTGTTTGTGTTATTTTGTTTAAACCCTCAGACTTTGGGCAATACTGACCAAAGCAGCCACATCAGATCATTTATTTCCTGAGTGACACAAAGTGAGCTGGGAAAATAGTTCAGTTTAACAATAACAAGACCATAATTTGAAGTGATTTTTGGTTACAAAAGCAGAGTCTGTGGTGCAGGCATGGCTCTATTGAACTGACACGATGCTTTTTCCCCCTCAAGCTGATGATATCCCCATTGTACAAGGAAATTTGGACAGGGATTCCCTTGGCATCCAAGCACTGGGACTGGGAGATCCTAATACAGGGTTGGGGTTATATTGCTCCTTGGATTTTGCCCTTTTGTAATGGTCTGTAATGCACAGCCACTGCAATGCCACAGAACTCTGAGTGTGTGCTCTGAGGTGGGGCTGTGGGGAGAGCTGGAGCTTTCACCCACCCCTGGAGCTGGGGCTGGTCCCTGCACAGCACACGGGGGCTGCAGGGTTGGAAAGGACCTTAAATCCCATCCCATCCCATCCATCCCACCCCACCCCTGCCAGGGCAGGGACACCTTCCACTGTCCCAGGGTGCTCCAAACCCTGTCAAGCCTGGCCTGGGACACTTCCCAGCTTCTCTGGGCACCCTGTACCAGGGCCTTCCCACCCTCAGAGGGAAGAACTGTTTCCTGATATCCACTGTAAACCTCCCCTCTCTCCGTTTAAAGCCATTCCCCCTTCTCTGTCACTTGAGGTCCTTGTGAACAGTCTCTGTCCCATCTTTTTGCTCCCCTCTGGTTCCAAAAAGGCCACGATCAGATCACCCCAGAACCTTCTCCTCTCCAGGCTGAGCAGCTCCCAGCCTTTCCTCACAGGAGATGTCCCAGATTATCACTGGGAATGGTCTCTCCCATTCCTTCCTTCCCCACAGCCACTGCACGTGGGTTTCTTTGGCAGAAAGCCACCCTACAGCCTTGCACCTCCAGGCTGCCTCTGCCCCATGGTCCCTGCTGGCTCCTGTGTTTGATTTCCCAGCCCAGGAAAATGGATTCTCAATGGCCTTCCCAAATGGATTTAGTGGTGGTCCCACAGCCTTCCTGCAAATGTCATCTTCTGGGAGGCACTCTGTGCCCTGCAGAGCCTGTGTCCCTGAGTTTTCCTGGAATTCTCAATGCCTGGGAAGTGCTCTGTGCCTGCAGAGCCCGTGTCCCTGAGTTTTCCTGGAATTCCTGGAATTTCCTGGAATTTCCTGGAATTCTCAGTGTCTGGGAAGTGCTCTGTGCCCTGCAGAGCCGGTGTCCCTGAGTTTTCCTGGAATTCCTGGAATTTCCTGGAATTCCTGGTGTCCGGGAAGTGCTCTGTGCCCTGCAGAGCCGGTGTCCCTGAGTTTTCCTGGAATTCCTGGAATTTCCTGGAATTCCTGGTGTCTGGGAAGTGCTCTGTGCCCTGCAGAGCCCGTGTCCATGGACTTTCCTGGAATACCTGGAATTTCCTAGAATTCCCATGCCCGGGAATTGCTCTGTGCCTGCAGAGCCCGTGTCCCTGGGTTTCCCTGGAATTCCCATGCCTGGGATGTGCTCTGTGCCTGCAGAGCCCGTGTCCCTGGGTTTCCCTGGAATTCCCATGCCTGGGATGTGCTCTGTGCCCTGCAGAGCCCGTGTCCCTGAGTTTTCCTGGAATTCCTGGAATTTCCTGGAATTCCCGGTATCTGGGAATTGCTCTGTGCCTGCAGAGCCCGTGTCCCTGAGTTTTCCTGGAATTCCTGGAATTTCCTGGAATTCCCGTTATCTGGGATGTGCCCTGTGCCTGCAGAGCCCAGCCTGCAGCCGTCCCCGAGTTTTCCTGGAATCAATTCCCGGTGTCACATCCCGGGAGAGGCGCAGCCCGGAGCCTGCAGGGGGAGCCAGACCCATTCCTCTGGATTCGGGAAAAACGGGAAAAGTTAAAAATAAACCCCGCGAACTGAGGGAAACGTGGGGGGAGGTAAGGCAAGAGCGAGCAGTCAAACTTGTTCTTCAGTCTCTTCACACGTTATTGTCCTCGCAGCTCACTAAAAACGTCAAGTTAATTTTACTAAGTAGCTAAATTATAGACACTCAGATGTAATCAGAATCCACGATACATTTCAACTTTCGAAATTAATCATCCTGCCTTTCTGAGTTATCACACCTGAAGGAAACAGCTGTACAGCTATATATAGCATCCCCATGACTCTTGGTCTTCTTTGCAGCCTTTTATTCCCCCCACACCATCTGCACTTAAAAATAAATAAATAACCAGGTTAAATGTTTCCCTTTCCTGAGGTGATTTGCCACTTACTTCTTAATGGTGCCTGTTGTGCCTCTCAGAGATCTTCTCCTGACCCATTTTTGCTTCTGATAGGCTCTAATTGCTGCACCCAGTTCACACCTGGGCAGGTCTCACCACTGAGATTGGTGAATAAAAAAAAAAAAACACACCAGGATATCATTACCTCTTTAAAAACAGATGATCTTACAAGATCAAAGTATTTCATCTTAATGAGAAGTGCCTCTTAACCACACACAATTTACTGGGCTGGTTTAAAAATAATTAGGGAAAAAAAAAATCCAGGAGAAAAGCTCACCAGATGGTGGCTGTGGAAGACAAAGCTTACCAAGTGTTAAACTTTGTTCCCATTAAACAAAATTAAATTTTCCTTTAAAAAATAATTATGCAGGAGAAAAATAAGCAGCATAAGCAAATGGAATTACAGGAGGGGCTCATTTGCTTAGTGAGTCGCTGCTGCCTGTGCTCTCATTCTGTGGGCAAGGTGAATGGAAACATTGCTGAGAGAGCTTCAGGGAGGAGCACTCTGGAGGGAGAGGGGAGGCTGCTGCCTTTACCTGTGACCTTGAACCTTCTGCTCATTCCCCGGCCTCACAGGCACTGAAGAGACCTGTGAGGTTATTATTAAATGATTATTAATAATTTATAGAAATTCTTATTTAAAATAATTTTAAAGCTAAGGCTTTAAAAGGATCAGCTTGCACAAGGGTAGGTGAGTTCTCTTTCTCAGAGAGGATGCTAAGGGCCAGTTGGGATTAAGGGAAAAAAAAAAAGGGAGAGGGAGAAAGTTAAAAAACCAAAGGCAAGGGTTTTCCCTCCTTTAGCCCCCCTGCAATATGTGCAGTAGCACTAAGAGGCAATATTTATTTAGTGCCCTGGGGGCAGAGCAGGGCCTGTGCCCACCACTGAAGACGCCCACCTCTGCCAAAGGAACAAACAGAAATAATAACCCAAAGCTCACAGGTCGCTGCTTGTATTAAAAATAAATCAATGCAAATGCATTCAGGCGTTTTTAAAAACAAAAACGCAGCAGATCCTGCGGTGTTTTCATCTCCACCAAAGCTGCCCGGTCTGTTTTTGGGGAGGCTTTGCAGGGCTGGGGAGGGGTAGGCTTCCTAAGGCTCTGTGGGGTCACAGGGAGGTTTGGGGAGAGGGCAGAGCCCTCCCCAGCTCCCATATGGAGCAATTTGGTTTGAACTTCCCACTCCAGCCTGGCCCATAGAACAGAGGAGAACGTGCCCTCTTGACATTTTGGGTTTATTTTAAACACTCCTGAACCAAACAAAAAGCAAATCCTGTCATCACTCCCAAATTCCACAAAAATGACAACGTGAGAAAGAAATATAAAAAAGGAAGTGGCAGCGATCTGCAGCTCTATTGGTACCAAATTCCTGAGGTGCAAAGATCTCAAACCTGACCCTGGTCACTTGTGGGCTGCAGCTCCTGGGAGCCCAGCACAGGCAGGGCTGGGATGGGGCAGAGCAGGAGCCGGGAGGGAGGGCAGGGCTGTGTGTGGGTGACACCAAAGCACAGCAGAGCCCATCAGCCCCAGCTGCTCCTGCTGTTAAACCCCGGCAGCCGCTCCCAGGGGGATTTATCTGCTCCTCCAGCGCTGGGCTCTGCTGCTGGCAGAGGGATTTTGGCCTCTGGGTGTTGGGAGCAGCCCAGCACAGCCGTGTCACTCTGAGGATGCCACACAGCGGGGCATCCTCACGGCTGTAACTTGGAAAAAACCTGCTGGAACAGCACAAACCCCCTCCACACATTCCCTTCCTGACCCGGTCCTTGGCTCCCTGTTCCTCCCTCCCGGGCAGTTTTGCCGCTAGATGGCAAGGGCAGCTTGTGCAGCTCCGGGGATGCTGCGGGACCCGGCAGTGCCCAGCCCAGCTGGGTTGGGGCTCCTGCCCAGCTCCTCCTGCCGCCAGGGAGCTGAAATAAACCCAAACATCCCTGCCGGATCGGCCCTGCGCCCATTACTGTGAGCGACATCAATAAGATGAGATTTGGAGCCTGAGTTATTACTGGAATTAGGAAAAAAAAAAAAAATCCCCAACCAAGCCCGGCCTCAAGTTGTGCCCTGAACGGGTCACAGTGATCCAGGAGCCGTGGGCACTATTGTCAGGGTGAAATTCTGAGCGAGTTTAGTGCTTGCTGAAGTTCTGGAGCTGCCTCTCTGCATCCCTGGAGGCAAATTCCTTCCTCTGACCCTTTCTGGCCTCCAGACTGAGCAGGTTTGGCTTCCAGAGGAGCAGACTCCCCAGGGTGCCCCATCCAGCAAAACCCCACCTGAGGGGATGGACCCCTCACCCTCCGGGGTGGAGGAAAAGCAAACCAACCCCTGACTGCTCCTAAAATGCCATTCCCCCAGCACGGTTTGACCCTGGAGCCACAGCTGAGCTCCCAGGTTTCAGCAGTGCTGGCTCCTGAGGGAAGTGCCCTGGGAAGGGGCAGTGGATGCTCCCTCTCCTGCAGGGAATGATCCAGGCTTAGCAGGGGCACAGGGAAGGAATGTGGTTCCTTCGCTTTGGCACCTGTGTGCAGAAAACTCCTCTTGCAGGGAGCAGAGGCCTCGTCCTTGCCTTGTCCAGGCTGCAGAGCAGCAGTGGGGGAAGCCAAGGCTGCTCCTGGGCTGGTGGCACCAGAGGAACAAGAAAGGTCCTGGTGACCTGTTCCCATCTTTCTGTCCCCCTCCTCGCCATCCTCCACACCTAGAATGACCTCACACACACAAAATCTGCATTTTTATGGCTTCTGTTTCCAGAGAAGTGGCACAAAGTCCGGTGTCACCCAGCAGCACAGAGCTGCAGCAGATCCCTGCAAACCCAGCACACTGAAAACAATAAATAAACCAAATCATCCCTTTTCCTACCTCTCTCCATGGGAACTCACTCCTCTGATAAGTTCCCAACACCAAATCAAGCCCTTGGAGACTTCCACAGGGAGCTTTGGGCTCCCCCCTGTTCTCCAGGAGCTCCAGGACCTGCAGCTGCCCCTGCCCCATCCCCAACCTGCTGCTCCACACTCTCCAGCCACATCATCCTTATCTTTAATTTCTGAATTGACCCCCTGGAGAAAAATCTCTGCATGCCTGTTTTTTATGTGTTTATCTTGTCATTTCTTTAGAAAGATACTTGTTACGAATATATTTCTCCCCTCCTTCCCCCCAGCCCTGTCGGAGGAATCTACTTGGGTAATTTGTTGAGCGGGTTGCTGGGCCTTGCATTATGCATGAGATGCAATCTTGATTTTTGCACTCCACTGTGTGCATTCTGAAACAGGAACGGCGTCGTGCCTGCACGCAAAATGAACATTAACAGCTCAAAAAAAACCCAACAAACCCCCAAAACAACAACAAACCAAAAAAAAAAAAAACCAACCAAAAACAACAAACAAAAAAAAACCCAAAACAAACCCAGAAAACAGAAGATGCCCATTTATTTAAAGGAAAATGATAAAACAGCCTGCACTTTTCCCAGCTGTTCTGGCTGGGATTGCTCAGAGCTCTCAGGTTGTTCCCGTGTGAGCTCTGCTGGGGGGTGACCACGCTCAGAGCTGCTCAGTGGGACACAGCAGAGATGCTGCTGCAGCATCCAGGGCTGGGCTGCTGGGACACATCCCTGCCATGGCAGGGGCTGGAACGAGGTGATCTTTAAGATCCCTTTCACCCCAAATCATTCTGGGGTTGTGTGTGAGCCCAAAGGCAGCATCACCACCCCCTGCAGCCTGCAGTGGGACAGAGGAGGAGGAGGAGGAGGAGGAGGAGGAGGAGGACCACCTTGTCCCTCCCTCCTGCTCTCCAGACAGACACACACACACAGACTTGCTAGAGACAAATAAACCTCCCCCAGCCACTCCTGCTCACGGGGCTTGTCCTGCAGCAGCTTTCAGAACATGTCAGGGGGCCAGACATTTGGGTAAAGCTCCAAAGGCCACGGTTCACCAAAGATTCCAGCCTTTCTGCCAGACGTGCCCTTGTTAATCCACCACACCTCCACCCCCCCTTTGCCTTCTCCTGGCAGGGCTGGGTGCCCGGATTTGGGGTGACACAGCTGAGGGTACAGGCTGCTAAGTGTGGTGTCAAACCCTTTTCAAACCCTTCAGGCTAAAGACATAAAGCAGAAACACACACACACACACACACACACACACACACACACACACGCACAAAAAAAAAAAAAAAAAAAAAAAAGCAAGCAGGAGATTCACAGCCCATCAACCCCCCCAGGCTCTGCCCCGCAGTATTTCATGCTCGGAGGCCATCGAGTATTTCAGAGCAATCACACGCGTGGCTCAATTTAAAGTCCATTTAAAATCCAGCTGTGACAGTGGGGTCCTTACCAGCCTCTGCACCTCTGTCACCTCCTGTGGGCAGGGGCTCCTCCTGCAGCCCCTGGGGTGGGACACGGCCTGAAACATCTGCAGGAGAAAAGAGAGGGCAAGGAACCACGGGTGGTAACCCCAAGAGCAGCAGAAAAGAATCAGAAAGTGGCCCCTGAGAAGGAATTGAGAAGGGAAAAAAAAAATGTCAGAGAATGAGTAAGAGGGAGAGAGAGGACAGGTGGAAAGGAAAAAGGAACAGGATAAAATGGGGACCAAGATATAAAGCCAATTATTTTTGATTCTTTGGCTTAGGGGCTAATTTATTACAGCAGTAAATCATGCTTAGGACAGGTAATACAGCAGCCAGAGCATGGACATTATTTAGACAGTGTGATCACGGTATTAGCGCTCAGAAAAGTGGAAAAAATTTAAATTTTAACTGCCTCCAGGCCACATCTCACCCTTTACAGCCTCCTTGTCGCCCAGCATGAAGAAATGTGATACTTTCCCAGAGCCAGGAGCTGCACGTGGAGACAGAAGGGTTTCGTGGGAAAGCACGGGCTCAGCTTTCCTCCCATCCCATCCCATCCCATCCCATCCCATCCCATCCCATCCCATCCCATCCCATCCCATCCCATCCCATCCCATCCCATCCCATCCCATCCCATCCCATCCCATCCCATCCCATCCCATCCCATCGGGCTGCAGCCCCTCACCTCCTCTCCCAGCTGTGCCGGGGATGTGCCCACGGACCTGGCAGCCCCCAGGGCAGAGCTGAAGTTGTGAAAAGACCCCGAGCGAGGTCTCAGCGAGCCGCTGTGTGCCCCAGGGCCCGGCCGGGGGGAGGCAGGGGTGCCAGAGCTTCGGCCGCGGTTCCGGGGGAATTCGGGCTGCGGGGAGGAAGGAGGCGAGGCTGATCCTCCCAGCACAGCCCCGCAGCGTGCCTTGGCTGACAGGGAAACGTCTGTGTGTTATCTAAAGGTGATGCTTCCTAGGGGATGGAGGAGGCGAGGTGGCTCTTCCCAGGCAGCGGGAATTGCGGGAGCAGCCCCAGCCCCGCATCCCGCCGGTTCCGCGGGAGAAGCGCGCTGGAGCAGCGCTGTGTGAAGGGTTTGCTCCCACAGCCGGGGGTGGCAGGACGCCGAGACCTCGCCCTGCCCCTCTGCCTGGCTCTGCACCGCTTTTTGGGGTGTCCAGCCCGTGCCCTCCCGGCCCGGCTGCATCCCGGGCTGCCGTGAGCATCCCCAGCCCCGCAGGGACCCGAGTGCCCAGCGCTGCCCCTCGGGGCGCCGAGGGATGTTGGCAGCCTTGCTAAACGATGTCAAAGACGGGAAAAAGCCCAACCTGCCTCCCCTGTGTCTGTCTCCTCTGCATGTGGCTGTGGTGGCTCTGGAGCCTTGCCCTGGGGCTGAGCACCCAGGGGTGCTGAGGGGAGCAGAGGAGGGCTGTGCTGGCAGAGGTGCATTCTTCCCAGTGGAGGAGAGAAAAGGAGACTCTGTAGGCAAACCCTTCCCACTTTCCCCCTGTGTCTCCTCAGGGCCAGATCAATCCTGGGCCACCATGGCTTGTGGTGGTTTGTGATTCAGCTTCATCAAGGGCTGCCAGGTGCTCCTGGGTCCAGCTCCAGGGGTGCTGGGAATTGCTGCTGCTCACTTGCTCATGGATCTAGAGACTTCCCTGCAGCCCAGCCTGCTCCACCTGCAGCCTGAGGGATTTGGGGATTTCTAGATCTTGAGAGTGGAAGATAGGGCTGATGGACTTTTTCATTGGGCCTGCACTGTCCAAGAGCTTTGGTAAGCTCTCCTAGAGTCTCCTTTTCTCACATGGCACGTTCTCCAGCAGCGTGGAATGCGAATTTGGGGAGCTCCACCGTGCCCGACCCCGCTGCCAACGGGAGGGGAAAGCTCTCTGCTCCCCCGGGGTGCCCTGAGCGCCTCTGCCCGTGATTCCCCTCTGGGACATCCTCAGGTGACGTGCTACCCCCCTGCCCGCCCCCCGGGCTGCTGTGCTAGCTCAGTTTCTGGGGAGCTTTGGGGGGAATTCCTCAGGGGATAGGGTAAAAGATACAAAAGAGGCTCTTCAGGGGATATTCTAAGGCTTTATTCTCGAAGGGTTCTTGGGGCCAAAGAGGGTGAAAGAGGAAGAACATGGGTTTTTATCTAGTCTCTGCCTCGGGATAGATAGCTGGCACAGAGCCATAGGTCAGAGATAAGGGGAAGGACAGGTCAAACTAATAGTTGCAGTCTTTAGGGGGTCTCTGGGGAGAAGCCATTTCCCCAGAGGAATACAACACTCAGGTGCTGTTTGGGGCACTGACAGCAGCACAGCCCCGGCAGCTGCTCCCTGCCTGCTCCTGCCCCGAGGCACAGAGCAATCCGGGACAGATCCTCCCCAGCACCCAGCCTGGCCTGGGGCACACCTGGTGCTCCCCTCCCATATTCTGCTGCCTAAAGCCACGGCAGGATGTTTTCCTTTTGATAGCTGGGAATGCATTTAAGGAATGTGTTTACTTATATCCAGTAAAAAGCACAATAAACTTATCTCCAGACATTGCATTAAAGAAGCATCGTGGTTTTTAAAAGCTGCTTTGTTCAAGAACTCCTCCAGGCAGGAAAGATTAAAACCTTAGCAAGGTAGTGGTGGCTAAGGAAAAACAGAACCATGCTGTTGTAATTTCACTGTCCCTAACAGAGCAACACACACTGTGCACACGTGGGATGAGAAGTTAAAATAACTTGGGGAAAGCTATTAATTTCTAACAATGGCAAACACGGACAGCAGAGGTGTTTTAAAGCACTGCTCAAGTTACTGAGCCCAGCAGATGCCACACGGGCACTTTGAAGCCTCAGGTGGTTGGAGATGCAGCACAGATTGTCTCGTGTTTGATCTTCCACACCCGTCTGGCTCCATCACCATCAGCAGCTTTCAGGATAACTGGGGCCAGCACTTGATGGGGGCCTGATTGGTTTGTGTTGATGTGAAGGCACAGACACACATGGGCCCAAAACCTGACATTTCCACCTCTTCTGTGGGGAAAAATGTGACTTTAAGCAGAGACAGGGCTAACTTCCACCCCAAAGCCAATCTGTCTGATGGAATTCAGGCTGCAGAGCAGGAAGGAGATTTGTGTTTCTAGCTGCCTGAATGCTGGCATGCTCCTTGATTGTTTTTAGTTGCAGCTGATGATAATGCAGAGAGAAAGATCAGTATGGAGTGTGTTGGCCCGGTAACCTCCTCAAACTGCAGAACTTGCACTGAGTTGTGACACGGGGAAACTGAGAAACAGCATGAAAATTTGATGGAGCCAGAGCAGCTCTCTGATGATCTGCTCCCGTGGGCCCTGAGGTCTCTGTGCTGGGCTGGTTTTCCTGACTTCTCAGGAGGGGTTTTGCAGCAGCTGCTGGGGTTTGTCAGCAGTGACAAACTGCTGGGAGACCCAGAGCAGAGTCTGACCAGTTCCCTCCACGATCTCCTGCATGGATGGGAGCACCCTGGACCTTCTCTGGCCTCAGGGCAGTGAGGCCCTGGCACAGGGTGCCCAGAGCAGCTGTGGCTGCCCCTGGATCCCTGGAAGTGTTCAAGAACACCCTGGACAGGGCTTGGAGCAGCCTGGGACAGTGGGAGGTGTCCCTGCCATGGCAGGGGTGGGATGAGATGGGATTTAAGATCCCTTCCCACCCAAACCATTTGATTATTTCATGGCCTAAATGCACCCTGTGCCTTCCAGGGGGCTGGGCCACCCCACGCTGCAGCAGTGGCACCCTTGGCATTGCATGGCCACCACCCTGGGGATGGTGTGGCACCAGCCTTGCTGCAGCTCCTCCCCCAAAGATGCAACCCTCAAGCCCACTTGGTATTTCTAGAAGGCAGAATTTTCCCAGAAGCCAGGCTTTTCTCCTCAAAGCAAAGAGCAAAGAACTCCTCTCTTGCGAGGGCAAGAGCATACATCCAAAAATGAAACAGCCCAAAGCTTTGCAGCGCACTGATTACAGGGTGGGGGCTGCTGAGCCCACCAAATCCCTGCCTTTTGCAGGGTCCATGGCTGGGGGAGCCTCTCAGGAGCCTGGCTGGGCTCCATCCCCAGGGATCAGTCCTGGCTGAGGGACACAGGAGCTGCCTCAGGAGACTGGAGTGATGTGGTGTCGATTAAAGGTTTTATTAGCACGAGCTCCTGTGGCAACTGCACTGCTCACCAGTGCCAATAAACCCCTCATACCACACCATTAGCTGCTCTGTAGATGCCACATCACTCTTCTGTAAAACACTTCATAAAGTGGTTTAAATTTTTCTGCTGTCTTTATTCCCCTCGTACCTTTTGGACATAAACCCAGGCTGGGTTTAAGAGTGGAGAGCTCAGCTGAGCAGAGCTGGCTGGGACGGGGATGCCACCTTCACCTTTTCACTTGTTCCACGGTCTTAAAAATTTTTTCTTAGCTGGGAAAGCATGAAATGGAGTAAAATTATATAAGGTGTGAAATACAGCATCCAAAGGGATCCTGCAATTTCCCCTGAGCCCCATGGCAAACACTGAGACTCAGGGTTTGGGGCTGGTATTTTGGGAAGTTTTCACAGAATGGGGCAGAGGGTGCTCTGGCAGACTTGGCTTTTCAGTCTATTTTAGCTGAAGCCTCCAAAGGACAGATGTGAACACAAGGACAGGCAGAAAGAGGAGGACTCGTCTCCAGCAGTGATGGGAACTGTTTTCAAAGCAGAGAATTACACCAAAACAACCCCCAAACCCAGCCCAGTGCTGGGGGCACATGGTCCAGCTGCCTGCTTTCCAGCTTTCCTCAGTGGGCACTTAATTTTTGGAGAATCTGGGCATGAGGAGCCCAAAACCCAGCAAAAGGTCATTCAGAGCAAATCTGGCTTGTTCTTGAGGGACGAGGAATGAATTGCCATTAGGACAAAATATGTTCACTTTAGCTCAAACCTCAGCCAGGATGGTTTTCTGTTGATGTGGGAAAAGATTAACATTTGGTCACTGCTAAATCTCTGGGAAAGGGGAAGCTGCACAGTGCTGGCAATGAAGATGTATCCTTTCCAAAGATTCAGTTTGAAAACACTTCCTTTTTGTAACCTTGAACTACCCCTCCTAGTGTGTTGTTTTAACTCTTTTCTTTTTTCTTTTTCTTTTTTTATTTTTTTTCCCCTTTGTCCCTTCAGGAGTTGACACAGTTGAGAGAGCAGAGAAATTAAACTGTGCAGGATTGCTTCCTGCATTGATAGACTCGGATTCTCATTCATGCAGAGACTTAGGAGAAAAAAAAAATGTTTAAAAAATCACTGGGATCTCTCTTTGCTCAGAAATCTGTATTCCATTAACTCTGGCATAAGGCACAAAGTAAACCAAGAGAAAGAGAAACTCACCCCAGTGGGTGGCTGGAAGACAGAGGCAGAGCCCATTAGCATTCTCTGTGTGTGCAGGGAACAGAGGGCTTGGGCACACAAAGAGTGATCCTGATGGAAGGAACAGCTAATCCCTCCTTGTAGCAGCAGTAAAAGCCCATGGCCAAGAGGATCTGCACGGATTTGGTAGCAGAGATAAAGAGGGAGCCAAATTCCAGTGAGCATCCCCTTCCTGCAGCTGATTAGCAGCTGCACTCCAAGCTGGAGCACACACACCACGCTTGGAGAACTCCGAGTGGAGAGCACCCTGACAGCAACACAGACACCTGGGGAGAGCTGGGAAAGGCACAGCCAGCCCATCTGCAGGGGCTACAGCTGGGCTCTGTCCTTCAGTGGGCAGGCACAGGAGGGAAGTGGGGCCAGGTCCATCCCTACCTGGTGAGGAATTGGCTCCTGAGCTCCTCGGGGAGCTGGAGAGCCCAGGAGGGGCTGCAGGAGCAGCCCAGGAACCTTCCAGCAAACCCTGCTCCACCCTGAATCCCAGCCACACTGGCACTGGCCCTGGGAGCTGCCTGTGCTGGATCCTAGTTTTAAATAATTTAAGGCTTTAAAGGGACCAGCTTGCACAAGTGCAGGTGAGTTGTTCATATACATTAATTTTCCAGAGCTGCTGTGGCTGCCCCTGGATCCCTGGAAGTGTCCAAGGCCAGGCTGGACAGAGCTTGGAGCACCCTGGAATAGGGGAAGGTGTCACTGCCCATGGCAGGGGGCTGGAATGGGATGAGCTTTAAGGTCTCTTCCAACCCAAACCACTCAGTGATTAATGAAAACACATTCAGGACATCTCTGTCATCTTCTTAGGGATGAAATCCAGAAAAGCCATTCAGATGTGTGTCCACACAGGTGGAGACTTATCCCATAGGCCTCTTTCCTAAAAACACTTGCCTGCAAAAGATCTGATTTATTAAAAATATGAATATCGACCTAATACTGATATCCAACTGAGAGGGACAAAAAACTCTCAAACAGTTTAAAGTTGGAAAGTGTGTGTTTATTACAGCGCTGGGCAGCATGAGGGGTAGCTCCCAAATTTACACCACAATTTACAGAAAATCATGGTCATTTTATTTACAAAACTGTTGAATTCCCAAAATACAAACACACGTTCATAACCCTGGTACATCCCATTCCCTGCTGTATGTTAATTAGTAAAAAAGCAATTACGTATGTACAGTTTATCTTTTGAATCGGGTCGGTGGTCTCATTCAAGAGGAGTGGGCTTCAAATGAGGAAGTAAAATGACTCTTCATTGCCCTGAACTTTCTACCTTTTCAATGCAAATGTGACAAATGAGCCTTGGTAGGGCTCCCATTTCCTTAGGTACTGACTTTCAATGAGTTTCAGGATTTGGGAGTCTCTGTAATTGTCCTGTGTCCCTAAACCTATTTGTCAGGTTCTCTATTTCTTGTTGCAAGCACAGCTAAGCAAACATAAAGTTGACAAGCAATCAGTTACTTGGAAAAAGTTAACTCAAGCCTAGTTTTCCTTAACTAACTACAAAGCTTTTTAATTAACTCCAACAACAGCAAGGCCTACCTCTAACTAAAATCTTAGTTTTCCTAAAATCCTGTATTCTTTAAAGTCTGTGTCTCAGATCCTTCAGAAGGGCCCATTCCCCAGGCCCTGCAGAGCCCACCTCCCCTGCTGACAAATCCCCTTCATGCACAGCACGCCAGGCTGGTGGCACTTCCAGGGAATCCTGCACGGGGGTGAATTGCAGCAGCAGAGAAAGGAGGGAGAAATGCTCCAAATCCCAGAAAGGCTCCCTCAGCCCCAGCAGCCCTCGTGGGAACCCTGTCAGAGCCCAGGCAAAAAGTAAAACCCTCACAGCAGCCAAATGGCACAGTTTTGTCCACGCAGGCAGAGGTGATTATGTGATGCAGCCGTGGATCCTTCCAGCTGGAGGTATTTTAAACACCCAGGAAATAATGTCAGAATCATAGGACTGCAATCTTTAAATTATATTCAAAAAAGATGCTCAAAGCATATATCATTGAATTATGAACAGCTTTGGCAGCTTTATTGATGATGTTGAATCTGGTTGACAGATGCATTTACACTGCATAAGCATTCGAGATGCAAGAGTAATTGCTTATTAGTCTTGTTGTGAGGCAAAACACCAGATTGAAATAAATAGGAGCTCATGAACACAATTTTGCTGCCTCTTTGATTATTTTTTCAAGCTAACCATCTGCTAAGCATCTGGGATTCTTAGAATCCAAGATCCATAGCCCCCACACAGGTGGGAATTAAAAAATACAAATAGAAGGAGCTTAAGAACCCAAACAAACTATGATATAAAATTGTCCAAAATGACTGGGGAGGTTCTTTCACAGCTTGAATACAAATGTGGGGAGTTTGGAGCAGATGCACAGCCAAGGTTCTCTGTCCATTTGGTGCACTGGTGCCCCTCAACTCGGGCCAGGGCCAAAAAATGCTCTGTAGTGACCCCAGGGAGGGGTGTAGGGACCTCAGAGATCAGCTTGGCAGGACACTCAGCACAGGGGTCTTCTCCACAAATGAGACACAGTGGGACAATCCAAGCTCCCCTGAGGCCTCCAGGAAAACTTCCAGGACTCTCTGGGGCTTTGCTTGCAGGATTTTTTTTGGTGACGCTGTCAGACTTCAAATTCTCTGTCCCTTGCTAGCAGGTGTTTAAATTTTCATCAAAATAGAAAGAAAACACAAACGTGGAAAGAGAGAAAACACAAACAGAGGAATGAGGAAAGGGAACAACACAGGAAAGAGAAAAGAAAAAGAAAGAAAAATGCAGCCAGTGAGGGAGAGGCTGCTGTGTCCCCTCAGCACCTTGCTCCAGTGGTTCCTCTCCTCTGCCCAGCAGAGCTGGGTGCCCACACAGCCCCCATGGGGTCAGATCCAGCCCTTTCCCCCCTCTGCCCATCCCTGACCTCTGACCCTCACAGATCCCCCTTGGTGTCCCCGTGGGGTCTGTGTCAGCTCTGCCACCAGCAGAGGACAAGGACAGAGCTCCACGAGGACAGAGCCAGGAGCCAGAATGAAGTTTGCTGCAGGGTTTATGGCAGCCTGTGGGAGGGCAGCTTTGATAAGAACATAAAATTGATATTTGAATTTTCCCCAGCTGCCACTGCACTTGGTGCTGAGAACACGAGTTAATAAAAACAGCCAGTTAAATAACTGTCAAACTCAGGCAAATACCCATAAAGCAAATGTTCTTTTAAAAAAGCAAATTAGACATGCATTTTCCTCCATGAAAAAGGGCAATTAGAGAAGCTTTATAACTAATATTTGGTTTTGGTTCTAAAATATTAAGGATCTTTCCTAAACACAGCACACTGAAGGGTTTCAATTAATCTCCTTTGAACAGACACATTCAGGTGGTTAAAAAGGAGAAAAAAAAAGAAGAAAGAATGATTTGTGCATCAAGATCTGTCATCTCCAAAAAGCTGTAAACAGTATCTTAGAGAGCAGAGTTTGTGTGACAAATTTGAGATTAGGCGGATTCTGATCTAAAAATTAACTTGCTTATCAGAGAAATAATATTAGAGTAAAATAAATTAGAATCTCTACTGAAGACTCTAAAAGTAATTTTTAAAATTAATTAGAATCAAAAAGATGGATCTCAAAGGATGGGACAACTCTAATTTAGACAGACGGTAATTAATTCCTTATTTCAGAAATTCATTAGCAGGCTGTAAGAGCAAATCATTCCTTTGCTGGAGTTAAGCTCCGGAGGGAAAGATTCCTCTGGAAAGGGTCTGTGGGAGCTCCCCTGCTGCTGGAGGGCAGGGGAGCCCCTCTGGCAGCAGCCTGGGCTTAGGGGGGTCACAGGGGTTTGTTTTGGGGGGACCCACAGCTGCTCACACTCCAAGCACAAAGGCTGAGCTGCACCACGGCCCTCACGAGGCTTTGTGGACGGGGAGAACAAATAAAGCACCAAATATTGCTCCTATTTGCCATTAAAGCTGATGTGGTGTGTCCCCCTCTCCCTGTCTCTGCTGGGGCAGCAGCTTCCCCACCTTCCACCTTCACCAAGCCCCTGGTAGACCCACCACAGGCTCTGGTGTGGGGATAAACCCCTAAAGATTTGGGGAATTTCACCTTAAATCTCTGTCATGCAACAGCAGGGAGCCCATCTCAGAGCAGATGTGTCCCATCTCGATCCCAGGAACCTCCTCCACAGCCCCAAAACCCCAAAACCCAACAGCCCCAGCACTCCCCAGGGCAACATCCACAGGGAAAACAACTGGTGTGAGTGTCCCCTGGCACTGTGGATGTGCCTGGTGTACTGTCCTGCCCCAGGGCATCCCCACTCTGCCCTGCCCCAGGGCGATCCCCACTCTGCCCCAGGGTATCCCCACTCTGCCCCAGGACATCCCCACCCTGCCCCTGCCCCAGGGCATCCCCACTCTGCCCTTGCCCCAGGGCATCCCCACTCTGCCCCAGACATCCCCACTCTGCCCCAGGGCATCCCCACTCTGCCCTGCCCCACTCTACCCTGCCCCAGGACATCCCCACACTGCCCCAGGACATCCCCACTCTGCCCCAGGACATCCCCACCCTGCCCCAGGACATCCCCACCCTGCCCCTGCACACCCCTGCAGGGGCCAGGGCACCGTCCTGTCCGTGCCAGCCCTGCCTGGCAGCTGCATCCCCCCGATAACTCGGGTAAGCTTGGAGCTTATCCTCGGAGCTGGAGGGCTTGTCAAGGGGAGGATAAGCAGTGCAGGGATCTGCAGCCTGTACCCAGCTGGAGAGAAGCCCAAACCTAAATCCTGATCTGCAAAGAGCTGGGCTCTGGATCTGGATGCGGGGAGCGTCCTGCCGGCCTTCCCATCTGCAGCCCGGCCCCAGGGCTGAGTGAGGTGGCAGGGAGAGAGCCATGGATTCGGATTTAATCCTTTGCACTGAGGGCTGCCACATGCCTGGTGGCACTGGTGGTCCTGGACTGGGCTGGTTTCCTGGCCTGTGAAGGTTTTTCCCGGGAGGAATCCCGGTGAGCTGGATGGACAGACGGCTCCCAAGCTCCTCATCCAGCAGGAAGGAGGCAGGAACCCAACAGGATTAGCTCCTGCTGGCTCCAAACCAACCTCCCTCTAAGGGGAGAAGCAGCTTCCAGAGGGGCAGACAGGTCACCTGGCAGCAGGGCTTCACCATCTGGGGCCTGGAAGGAGCCACACAGAGCAAAATCAGTTCAGCAGGAGATCCTGCTCACAGTTCTCTGCCTAAGGGCACGCTCACTCCCCCTCACCACGGTTCTTTTAAGCCCAGTTTTATTCACATAAACTGCAGAGATAAGTGTCTGCAGTTTCTTTTTTTGCCTAAGTCACAAGTCAGCCTAAACACAAATTGTTGGAGAAGGGAGTTGCTCCGGGTTGCAGAGCACTCAGCTCTGAGCCCCAGGGGCTCCAGAAAACAAAGACAATTAGTTGCTACCTCTGAAAAATTAATTTAAGTGACAGACTGTGAAGCTGCCAAAAACTAACAAGCATGTGAAAACTGACTTTAAAAAAAAAATTATGGCAGTCTGTCTATTTTTCTTTTCTTTTTTTCTTTCAGAAAGAACCATTGCTACCTTGAAAGTCATTGCTCAAAGCAAAAAAAAAAAAAAAAAAAAAAAAAAAAAAAAAAAAAAAGGCAAACTCAAACTACTGATTAAAAAAAGGAGAGTTGAGAAAAGATCTCTTTTCTCCCACATTTTGTCTCTGAAGTTTTCTGGGATGTTTTATCTGGAGGCAGGCACACTGGCACGGACTGGTGAGGGTGGAAACTGATACAAAGCACGAAAATGAGAAAGTTTTGGGGACAGGTGTGATGCTCCCATCTGCACAGCACTACGTGCTTGGAGCAAGCTCTGTGTGCTGGATAACTTCTTTTCCTTTCCAGTGGCATTAACAGGTAGCAAAACTCACATTATTTTCCTGACAAGCCTTGCATTTGTGGCTTGGGCAAGCCAGGGCTGCAGGAGCTGCACCTGCTCAGGGTGAAGTCCCTCTGCAGGCCAAGCTGCAGCTGGCCCCATGGTCACACCCTGGCATCCCAAAAACCCCACTGCTGCTTCCATGGCCTGGGTCCTTCCACAGCTCCCAGAGGGGCAGGAGAGCCACAGAACATGCTCCAGCTGGCAGAGGGGGATGGAACAGCAGCTGTGACTCCCAGGGGGGTTTCCAAAAGGACTGAGAGAGGAAATGGGTTCTGCTGTTGTTCAGGTGCTGGAGACACTCAGGGCATGGCGTGACACTGGCAGGGCAGGGGCTGGCTGGGAGGTCACCCCTCCACCCTGCCAGCTGCAGCAGAGCCATTTATTGCCAAAACACACCTGCATCTGCCAGACAGTGTGCTTTGAATATGATCTGTGCCACAGATTTAGAGTTGTGACAGATTTTTTAACCTCTCCTGATGCCCACCCAGCCTCTCTTGCACCTCAGCCCCTGAGGCACTGAGCAGGGGCTGCCTGTGGCACTTTCCCCCTCTTCCTCCTCCCACCTTATTCAGTTTTCTCCCTAGCAAGCCTGTGAAGGTGATGCTGTGGGCAGCTGCCTTCACAGCCCAGTGGATCCAACACTCTGCCTGGTGCCACGTTGTCTCATTCATTGGCTGTGACAAATGCCTGGCACTTGTTTGGTTTCTGTCATTGTAACCCAAGGATATTAAATTTACATCAGCCTGACAATGAGAGCAGGGCTGAGGACATGAAATGCTGCCCCCAGAGAGAGGAGAGGACAGGCATCCCCTGGAATGCACGATGTGGGTGTGGGGTTCTGCTTTTCCTCTTCACCATCTCCCAGGCTGAGCACAAACAGTTTGGTTTTTCTTGGAGAGTAGACCTGGAGGTCTGGACAGAAGAGATGGTGCTGGGCATGCCTCTCTCTCTCTCTCTTTCAAGTACCTTTCAAGCCTGCATGCCCCCAAATCCAAGGCACCATCCCCTGGCCAGCTCCACGCCACATCCCTGGTGACCAAAGGCACATCTGGACTCTGCCCCTTGTTCCCTTTGCTGTCCCTGTGACTGTCCAGTTCCCCATCTGGGGGCAAACCTCTGTCCAAGCACGAGGAGCTGCAGGTGGTTGGTCCCTCTCCAGCGTGGCCTCATCCAGCACCCCCTGCTCCCTCCCCCAGTCCCCAGGTGGCTGCTCAGCCGCCTCCTAATCCTCAGGAGGCCTCTGCATCCCTGTACTGATACCAAAAAGCAGTTCCACTGGAATGTAAGCTGATTATCTCACCAAAGAGTGTGCTCAGTGTCTCTTATCCCATTACCAAACAGGAAGAACTTCCATTCTTTTCACCTACCAGAAAGAAAAACTTTTCCTTTTTTTTTTTTTTTTTGGTGTGTTTACGGCTTTGTTACCCAAATACCTCCCTCCCACCCACATTTCCCTGATTGTTGATAAACATGAAAATCCATTCCCCTCCTAGCAAGGGGAACAGGGAATCTTTTATTCTCCCCTGATAAACAGTAATAAGCTTCTTATCCTCTTACCAAAAACCGAGAGCGTTGCAAATCCTGTATCAGACACACTAGGGTTAGGGTTGTTTGCATTACGTGGAGGGATTTTGTAAAGTGGTAAATAAAAGGCATATCATTCTGTTCTTTTATCTGAAGCTTCCTTCTAGGAGGGAAGGCAGAGCTGTTTAGAAGTACATTTAATTGGGTATTATTCAGTATCAGGTTGAGGCAAGTTCTCCTGTCTCCCACAAAGAACTTCTGCACTAATTTGTTCCTACTCGTGGATGAAAGGTCATTGTGCTGACTAGGAAGTTAAGTAAACAAAATTAGCATCTGATTTAAGAGACTTCTTATTCCCTCTGGTGTAAATTAGTGTAAAAATTAGCAAGACTTTCGTTGCTTCTGTTTTCTGCATTTGAAATGCACCAGTTGCCTGAATTTAATGGTGTGGAGGCTTATTATTTCTTTATCTATGGAGGTGCATACAGATGGGTGAGGAGATGGAAGGAGCCCTCAGCTTCAGCATCAAAGTCGTTCAAGGTCAGCAGAAGTGACACAGAAGAGCTCCCAGCAGCTCTAACACCTGGACACTGAAGGAGCCACAAGAACTCACAGATGGGAAAACATTTTAGAAAGGCAGTGTGGGCTTTAGCTGGGAAATTCAGCACCACACAAAAACCACCATTACTACAGAGGATACAGGGAGCTTCAGGCAAAGGTTTGATTTTTTTTTTTTTTAATTGAAATAAAAAATAGCCTCTCAAGTGTTCTTTCAAATCTGAGAACTTTCTAGAGATCAGAAAAAAAACCCCCAAAAACCAAAAAAACCACCCTGCTTGGGCTCTGCTTGGGATCATGGTAAAAAATCCCAACAAATGTCTTCCAGATAGGTTGCTCATTAAAAACCTTTAAACTTCATCCAAAACTCTATTCTTGATTCTTGCTGCCCATGCTAACAAGTGACATGATGCTACTGCTGCTTTCTCTGATGAGCTTAACTTGGAACTGCACTCCTGAAAACACCCAGGGACAAAAGGATGGAAGAGGTAAAAATACATTGGAAAAAGATAAAAACTCATTGGAAAAAGGTAAAAAACCCATTGGAAAATAACCTCATGGAAGGAAGGTGATGGAGGAATATTTTTTGTATCTTGCTGGGCAAAATGGTCCAAAGGAGGAGCTGGACTGGCAGAAAGGGAGCACCTGAACCCTGGTATCTTCCAACATGAGCGTGGGAGAGATTTTTCTAATCATCCCTTCTCTGGTGTAAAGACTGTTCCCAGAGTGCCACAGATTGCACTGCAGCTGCAGATGAGAGGGAGGAAGGCACCTGTCAGATTGGGAGGTCAGAAAGAAAGCCCAGGAGGGAGTTTTTTGGGATTTCTTTGACAGAAATCTTCAGCTATCCTGTAATAGGGGGAGGAGCTGGAACTTTGGGCTCTCAGAGATACAGAACATCTCTCCTAAGACATTCTTGCTAGGAAGGAAAGGAAGCAAAGGAAGAAATCAACCTTCCTGAAACAGACTTGGCTTCAAATATTGCCCAGAGATGTTGGAAATTTTGTATTTTTTTTCCACCTGTACTTGGTGCTCTGCAGAGACCCACCAGATCCCCTTGCACTGACCCCAGAGAAGGGCTCTGCCTGCAGCCCAGTCCAGGAATGATGCTCTGACCCCACCAAAAGCTTCCCCAAGGACAAACATTGCAAAGGGGCAAAACCAGCTCTCCCAGAGAGCCTCTTGAGCTGAGGGTTACACTGGTCTCTGGTGAGGTCCCACCACAGCATTTTTAATCTCACACACTGCAAATCTGGCTGTTGATTTTTCCACTAAGCAGTTCAAACATATTTCCACTTTAATTGGTAAAACTCACATCCCCAGACCCCAAAGAGAGGTGCAGCATTTGCAACGAAGCTCATCATTTTGAGTCTGCAATTGCTTGTTAAACCAAAAAGATGTGGAAGTGAGAGCAATATGTTAAACTTAATAACATGAATATTAATTCCCTGAAGAGTTATGGAATATATCTATTTCACCAGCTCAGGAAAGGTGAACACTCCTCCAGCCCCATAAGAGAAAGGCAGGCACTGAAGCAATAGTTTGCATTTCTCACTGGTTCAGTTTAAATCATGGGCAGGAACTCTGGGTTTCTGGTTAAGACGAGAGCAGACATTGCACTGACCATGGAGGGCTGGCTCCAGCAGAGGTTTGGGACCTCCCAGTTTTGGTTGGGCATGGCAGGGAAGGGCCACTGATCCCTGACTAAAGAGGGCAGTTCAGAGACAGCCCCTCTGCTGGAATTCCCAGTGTCTGGAGGTATCAGAAGTCACACATCTCCACTCAGGCCTGAGTGCCCAGATCTGCCTGGTGTCTCATCAGGTCCTTTTCTCCTGGGCTCCTTCCCTGCACAAGCACACCAGTGCTTCCAGACCTTCCAGAACTCCACTATGAACTTCTCCCTCTGATTACAGAGGCAACACTTGGTGGGAGCACCAATTTTTCCCAGTCTTGTTATCCATGGTATAAAAATGCCAGCTTCCTAAGAGACTTAAATAAATAAACTCCCCAGGCCATAGGGTTCAGACACCTCTAGATGCAGCTGACAGCTGAGCAGGGGTTTCAGGAAATAACCTTAAGGAAGTGGGATCTGCAGTCCTCCCAAACCATCCCTGAAGGATGTGTTCCTGCATTGCACCCTACATCCACAGCCATCAATCAAATAGTTTTAGGCATTGAAATATTAGAAAACCCCTCAAATTTGTCTTCTCCTGTGGGGAAAACAGTAACCTGGCAGCTGGAATGTTTTGTCCTGCCCAGAGAAAGAATGTTTTCTGTTTGCCCAGCTCACGTCTGGATCTATCAGCCCCTTCTGGGGCTGGCCTTGATCCCACTCCAATGCAGGACTTGGTGTGGTTGCCCTTTCCCTCTCTGTTTTATTGCTCCTTGCAGTCCTTCAGCCACAAGCAGTGCTAGAGAGGAGGACAAAAGTTCACAGCCCGCCACCCTCTTGCCAGAAGGTCAGCAGCCCTTGCTGGGCAGAGACAGTTTGTGACTGCTGTGGCCACGATGCCTTCCAAGAGCAGTGAGGAGAACCACAGTGACAGAGATGAGCAGAAGAGCCATTAAGCATATGCTGGGCTCGAGCTCATAAACACATAAACAACAACAATTGCTGGTTAACCACAGGCGAGAGCTTCCGACGAGCCGCAGGTACCAGGCACAAATTGACAATAATGAGGTTTAATGGGGTTGGTTTACAGTCTCCCTGGTTTGCATGTTTTATTATTTTCTGCAGAATTAGCCAGTAAAATAAAGCCTCTCTGTGCTTGCAAATCTGTTGGGGTGGGCAAGTCCCAGATGTTGGAGGAGTCATCATCAGTACAGATCCCCAGGGACTGGGGCTGTTTTTGCTGTTATAGCACTGAGGCCTCAGGCAGAGTGTGAAAAGCACAGCAACGAGGAGGAAATTTGGATCCAGCCCAGCTAACAAAAAAAGTTCTCAAGTCCAAGGAAATAAAGTCAAACTTTAGTTTCCATTCCGAGGGAAAGACCTTTGCACTGGAAAAATACAAGAGGCTCCATGCGGAGAGATGTGTGAAACACAGTGAGTGTATTTTCAGCACAAAAGTTGGAGCTTTGATTGCATTAGAAATGGAAACAAACGGAGCTCATTTGGAGAAAACCACGGCAACTTCCAGCTCAAGCTCCCTGCAGAGGCACAGGCAGCCCTCGGAGGCAGCACTCTGCCTGTGGCTCAGGGAGCTGGAAATTTCTCGGGATGGAAGCTGAAGGGAACACACCACGGGGGTAGGAGCCAAGGCCACAGACAATCATCTCTGCTATTTGTGCAGCACCAGGGGTTTAGTGTGTAGTCCTCAAACTGCAGCAGAGACTCTGACCCAGAGAAGGGGGCAGAACACACACAAACCCCAAAATACAGAGGTGAGAACTGTCGGGAGGAGATCTAGGAAGGAGAAGAAGATGGAGGAGCAGGTACTCAGCAGAACCTCAGGAGATTTCCAGCTGATAAAACTCCACTGTTTTATCAGTGTTGGACAGCTTTGCCACCTGAGTGCCCCTGGAAGCAGAAAGAAATGTCACAGCCGACCTGGTTCCATGAACCAAGACCAGGTTTCAGGTAGGTCCTTGCTCCAGGCCAACCCCAATAACCATTAAATGGAGGAGAGCACCAAGGAGCCCCTCTCCCACAGCTAAAGAACCTTTTCCCCACCTCCCCCTCCAACTGCTCTGCCCTTTGCTGCCTGATTGCCCCCAGGAACCTCACACAGCACCGTGTGGGGAATTAATTACATCCTCCTTAAAGACTGCTGATTAACATTTCCATCACATGCTAACGAGACACTTCCTGGCTTCAATCTGCTTTCCTTCATTATGGCTTTCTGGAGACAAACTTTATACATTTATGAGAAGCATTAAATGCACAATGGTCTGAGTACAATTTATTGCTGTCCTGGCTCTGGGGTGTTTGTGTAAAGTATATTACAGTATGAAATCTGCAATGGGATCCCTGGAGCACACAGCTGTTCCTTAGGTCACTTTGGAGGTTGCCATCACTGAAAAAAACACCAACCAAGCCCAGAGTTGTGGATTGATGCACCTGAGAAAATGGAGGGGAATGCCCACCTCAAAAAATAGCAATGAAGAAAAATACCTTTAGGTCGTCCAGCAAAAGCATGGGATGATCCAAATATTAATTGTACCTCCAATAGAAAGAGATTATTGAGGGAAGGGGAAAAAAGTCATTTTGGGAAACAGTTAAAAATGAGAGAGAAAAATAATAAGCAAAGGTGATGGAGTAAAACTCCTAAAGATCAGAATGAAAGTGGACACCTGGCATATTTCTTGCATTTAATGCAAAAGAAAGGTTCCAAAGTGTGAGTAAAATGGCTCACCCTTCATAAAGGGCTTTGCAATCACAGCAATGTTTATAAGCCCTCACATTCAGCACATACATTCAGCAGCCCAAGCCTCACTCCAATACATAATACAATAAATACACAGGAAGCTTATTGTAATAAATACAACACCACCACAAATGAAATTGTAATTAGAAGCATAATTCAGACAGATTTTAGTTAATACCTGTTTACTAGGAGGTGCTAATCTCCCAAATAAATGTCCTAAGTATACAAAATGTGCCTCTGTGCTCCCGGCTTCCCTCTGTCAAAACCTGTTCACCCCCTAATTGGAATTTTAAAAATTGCCCCATTTTTTGGAGCATGTTGGCAGCTTTTGGAAACTAAATGTGGCCAAATCGAACCGTTCAGCACCTCACTTGTGAGAGCTGGTGTGAGCAAAGCAATCCATCCACCCTGCCCTGCTCCAGCCAGGCTGGGATCTGTCACACCAGAGCTCCTGGATAACAAATGCTGACAATCCTCTGTCTTTTCCTGCCTGTTTCCCAGTGTGTGCCCTCTCCCAGCCAGCTCCCTGCAAGCCCGAGGAGCTGGGGAAGATGCAGGGAGACCTGCAGGCTGGAGGGGCCCAGGGCAGCCTGGCAATAACCTGGCACTGATCCTCTGGAGGGTGGAGCAGGTGCCAGAGAGTTGCACCCCTGCTGGGACTCTGAGGGGCTCAAGCTTCACGCCTGAGCTCTGCAGTGAGGCTGGGAACTGGGTACACATTTGGAGTAAAAGGCAGTAGAAGGGAAAGTTGTTTATTCACAGCAGAGTGGAACCCAGAGACCCCAGAGGAGGGAGATGTGGCTGCTCTGCCCCACCCCAACAGGCCAGGCAAGGGCAGGGGACAAGGACAAGGACATTCCTTTGCCTCCATTTGCAGAAGGGGAAGGGAATGAAGCCTACATGTCTCACTCAGAGGCACAGATAGTCAGCCCATGGCAGGCAGGGGTGCAGCTTTTCCAAAAGTTCCAGAACAAGACTCACACCTTCAAATTATTCAAGTCCTCAGTGAAGCACTGCTGAGCCAGCAAAAATGAGCTGCAGCCTTTGCCCAGGACTTGACCCTTGTTCTCCAGAGGAAAGGTTAAAATGAGTAACAAAAAAATCACTTTTCTGTCTCCTTTGCATGTGGCTGTGGTGGCTCTGGAGCCTTGCCCTGGGGCTGAGCACCCAGGGGTGCTGAGGGGACCAGAGGAGGGCTGTGCTGGCAGAGGTGCATTCTTCCCAGTGGGAAGAGAAAAGGAGACCCTAGGAGAGCTTAGCAAAGCTCTTGGACAGTGCAAACCCAATGAAAAAATCCATCAGCCCTATCTTCCACTTTCAAGACCTAGAAATCCCCAAATCCCTCAGGCTGCAGGTGGAGCAGGCTGGGCTGCAGGGAAGTCTCTAGATCCAAGGGCGTGAGCAGCAGCAATTCCCAGCACCCCTGGAGCTGGACCCAGGAGCACCTGGCAGCCCTTGATGGAGCTGAATCACAAACCACCACAAGCCATGATGGCTCAGGGTTGACCTGGCCCTGAGGAGACACAGGGGGAAAAGTGGGAAGGGTTTGCCTACAGAGACCATAATTCTGCAGCCCTAGGCTGTGCATTTGCTGTGCATTCATTTCTCCCTCCATCACTGGGGTCATGTGCAGTAAGGAATTTTATCCTGGGGGGCTGCCAGCCTTTTATTCCAAGCTGTTCATTTTCTCCCTTGGAATCCATCTTCTGGCCCAGGACACACTAACAGTGAGCCTGCATTTCTGATAAAGACCATGAGACATAAATATTTTACACTGGTAATGAGATATTTAGCATTGATATAGAGCTCAAAGCCCAGTGCAATTCCAGCTTTGTTAATTATAATGAACTATTGTAGGGCTCGATTTCATCTGCTCCTGTGTTGCTGGTGCAGTGTGCTGGTGGCTCCTTTCCAGGAGAGGCTGGAGCTCAGCCTGAGCAGGGTTTAATCAGATGTTGGGGCCCAGCAGAGTAGCAGATCCTGGTGTGAATGGTGTGTGGGTTGTATGGTGCTGCTGCCTGCTCCTTCCTGGAGATGCAGAGCTGGTCCCGTGCACGGAGCACATTGGAAATCCTCTCTTCTGCCCCTTGTGCTTTCAAGCAGGGATGGAAGCTGCCAGCCAAGAGGATTGTCTTCTACCCCCTAACCTGCCATGATTAGCAGGAAGGAAAACCAGCTTTTCTATAATTTCACCTTTGGAAGAGGAGATGGACCTCAGCCATCACTGTTTTAGGTACTTTGGACTCCCTCTGTCAGCTGCCTGTTCCTCAGATGGTGATGAACTCAGAGAGCCTTGTCACTCCTCCCAGAGCCTGTGCTGGGCAGCTCTGTCCCCACCTCCAGCCCTGTAGGAGAAGCAAATACAGGTGACCTCACCCTGACAAGTAACAGCTGTGTTAATTACCCAATACAGCATTGACCCTGATGAGTCACAGCTGTATCCAATAAAGAAAAGTGTGAGAAAAGGAGTGGGTGGGGTCGTGGAGGAACCTTGAGGAAGAGGGAGTTAGAGGACCATGAAGAAGGATCCTGGTGAGAGAGAATCACTGCTGTGGGGCCAGTCTGGGTCTGCAGTCAGAGGCTGTGGTTGGAACCTGCAGCCACAGTCTGGCTGGGAACAAGCCTGCAGTCAGAGGCTGCACACCAATCTCTGCAGTCACAGTCTGGCTGGGTAAAAGCTGCAGTCCAAGCCTGCAAACTGATCCCTCCAGTCACAGTCTAGCCAGGTAAAAGCTGCAGTCAGAGACTGCACACCAATCCCTGCAGTCAGAGTTCAGCAGGAAATAACCAGCAGTCAGAGGCTGCAAGGGAAACCCACAGTAGGAGCTTGCTGCAGCCAGAGTCAGTGAATGGTTGGAGTCAGGATGGCTGAGCTGTAAAGAGGAATAAACCAGGACACTTTCCATGCTGTGAGAAACAACAAGTCTGTGTCTGGGCTCATTTCTACCCTCTAATGAGAGCTTTGCTGCAACACTGGCCCTGCTGAGGCACCTGGAGTTGGGAGATATCAATGGCAGGCCCTGCACCAAATTAAAAATGTGATGCAGTGTGAAGCTGGTGTGGGGAGCTGCCATGTGGGAATGGCACGGTGCCGCCCCTATTTAGAATTAGCAGATACTTGAAAAAGTAGCTTAATGTTTTGTCAGATGCTGAGCATAAATCTGGATAATAATTCACGCTACACTAGGCTCTTTATAACAGTAGTTTGCTAAAACAAATTGAATTCAAACCTATATTAATTTACTAACTTAATGCTTGACATATCTGTGAATAATTTTTCATAGCCTAAAAAAATTCCAGGCACAGGCTTAGTTGGAAAAGGGCAAGGAGATCTAAAATTAATGTACATTAAAGCATAACTGGTACTCTAAGAGCATTTGTTATATGCAGCAAAAACTGCTTTCAGTTTTGTTTTTTTTTTTTTAGGGAGATGGTTGTGTAAGGGCTGAAAGAAGTTTAGATCTGAAAATCCTGGGCTGGAATGAAAAATCAGAGCTTCTTATATTTCAAACTGAAGTTGTGTGAATTCGGGAGGAGGGAAAGACCCAAGCAATTTGGCACTTGGGAGATGCAATGTTATTAATGGAACAACTTAAAGAGAAAATTTGCCTTTTTCTTCTCAAATTGTTGCTGGCAGTGGAGGGAATGAAACTTCTTTGCTTTTGAAGATGTGCTGAAACATCTCCGCTCTCTTTCTGCCTCAGTTGAAAACATGTGACTTAAAATAAAAAAAAGTTTCACTGTTACACATTATATCCCAAACGAGAAATGATTCCAACTTCGTTTTATTTTGGGGGTAATAGGAGAAAGAAACACCAAGTTCTGTTAAAGCAGGGGCTCATTTCTGCACCCCTTGCCCACAGAGCCCATGGTGGCAGTCCTGGGGCAGCGATGCCAGGCAAGGTGTGACATCCAAGGGTTTGCTCAGCAGGCAGAGCCCTCCCCAGCAGGACCTGCTGGGCTGCAGCAGGGCTTGGGCAGAGCAGGGCCATTCATCAGGGCCCCCCACAGCGTGAAGGATGCAAGACACCCCACAGCTATTCGTTTTCTGTCCCTGCCTCCCACCAGGATTCATATTTCAGGAAGCAAAAGCCCTCCTCGCACACCCATCCGAAGGCTGCCTTACATTTCACCTCTGTGTCATCCCCTCCAATGCACATTAATATTAATTTACTTTCCTCCCCCATCCCAATAATGATTTACTTACAGAGGATTTACTGTGACACTTCAGCTGAAGGCAATGCATATAAGCCCCACTCCTGCTGCACAAGAATTAATTTTTAGCATTCTTAATTTATTACCAATTAATTTATTCTAAATTATAGGAGAGACAACCTGCTGTAGATAACTGTTTCTTTCTAATGCCTTCCTAGAAAATCTCTCATTAATGAGCCCATTAATTTGATGGTGGCAGGGGCAAATCATCCAGAGAGGACCCTTCAGCTGCAATCTGTGTGTCCCGCCCCGAATTCTTGAGAACATGGCAAGAAGAGAGCTGGATTTGTTTGCAATAAATGCTGGTGTAAAATATGCCTGGATATGTATGTATGCAAATAGCCTGATCTAGCATCATTAAACCTCTTAAGGAAATATGAAGTTTTGAAGGCATTTCCCACTTTAGAGCTCAGGCAATGACTGGAGCATCTGCATTAAATGTTTAATGTTCAGCGGAAGTGCAAATCACCATTTAATTAACTCCTTCCATAAAATATGATACTTTAGTGAACACAGATGAATTATCATTATTCAGGAGGATGCTGAATGTGTTGCTGAATACCAGACTTTGCAGAGCTGACAACAGTGGATCAGGAGGTTCCTGGTATCTAAAACAGAGTGGAGTTTTTTTTTTTTCCAAGGGAACATTTATTATTCATGAAACTGCATTTTTCCACAGCAGCCACTGTTATCAGACTGAGGCATGTGAATGCACAATTAAAAGCAAAATAACTACTGCCAACAGCTGGCAAAAATAGCTTCCTTGAGCAACCATTCATTAGCTTCTGAGCTGGAGCCTCTGCAAAGGCACTGTTTGATGCTAAAAATGAGTGTCACTAATGCTGTCTTGAGGGGGAGATCATTTGGGACCTGTCTCAGTGCCTGTGATGAGGGACCAGCCATCCTCCAAGGGCCACTGTCCCTCCAAGAGGGATGATGTGGAGAAGGCCACCACACGCAGAGCAGAGCAGAATTTCCCCTTGGTGCCTGCAGAACGTTGGGCTCCAGCATCAGGCAGAGAGCACAAACTGCAGACGTGGCTCCTCTGTGCAGAATCCATGAGATGAGCCCTTGGAGGGCCAGGATGTACAAATGGGGCCAGGAGATTTGCCACGGGATTTCCTGGCCCTGCCTGTGTTTGCTGTGTCCCACAAGACCTGAGCTGTGCCAGCCTGTGCTGGGGGACAGAGATGTGTCCTGTCCCCTGAGCTTTGCAAAGGCCACCTTCCTCTGCTCCAAGAGCCCCTGTCCCTCCAGCAGCTCTAAAGCTAAAGGGTGCTCACTGACTCCTCGCTCAGACTCCAATTTTGTGGAATTCTATTCATCCCCCAAGCCATCTGGAAGGGATTAGCCACTTTGAATGGATTAATTTTATCTGACTACTGCCATCCACCACTATGCTACTCATCCATGCCCCTCTACAGCCTGTGAGATGAGGACAAGTCCATTGAGCAGCCTTATCTCAGACATATCTCCTGGTGAGTCACCCCCTTGGAATACCTCTCCCTCTCTCTGTTGATTACAGATGAACACCAGCTGCTCATTTTATTTGGAACAGCTATTTATTTTTTTTTTAAATGCTCCTGCTGTACTACACACTGACAAACATCCAGACAGGGCCGTGTCTGGTTTCTGGGGACTGCAGAAGCTTTCCCTACAATATGTCAGTTTAAAAGGCAGCCCGAACGTGAGCTAGTTCAGAGAGTGTCCCCGTGGAATAATGTTCAAAACAGGGGGAAAAAAACCCTGTGTGAAGATGACTTGAGGCAGCTCTGATTGTTTGAGGAGTAATGAAGAGTAATGAAGCCAAATGTTCCAAAGTTGGAGCTCTCCTATTTTATTTTCAGTCTTCCACTAGCAGTGATCCTGCACTTCATCTCTCGGGTTCTGATCTAGCTGTGCCTCTGCTTGCTGAAATTTTGTTTTCCCTTTTGATAGATGTTTCCTTGAAACAACCCTTCTCAATATAAAAACATTCCATTTGAGCAGTCACTAAAACTGTCTTCACGTCTCCACTCCTGGCTTGAGGACAAACCCCAGCCCCAGCGAGGTGATGCTCTGCTCACAGAGGGGTAAATAAATCTGTGTCAAAACCCAGCTCAATTTAACATCACTTCAGCAATCATTTAGCTCAGGGTGGCTGTCAGAAACCATCTCCTTTGCCTTGAATACTCGTGATTAACTCCTCATTATAACCCCCTGACCTGTAACAATCCTGTGCTTTCCCCCGTGTTCCTTGCACCAGCCCTCCCCTGTCCCTCCTCAGGCTCTCAGTGATGACCACCACAGAGGGGTCACACACAGCTGACAGGGGTGACAGGCTGAGAGCTGGCACGCAGCTTTTGCACCATTTTTTGGCCATTATTTTGATCCTGTGTGCTGCTGACACACTCACGTGTGCACACACACATTTATACCCTGTTCCTTGCTGGAGGAGATGTCACCCAGCTGCCCTGTGCCAGCTTGAGCTGGGTTGTTTAATCTGAGGTTAGAAATGGTTCCTACTGAGAAAGGCAGTCAGCTGGCACACATGGGGGTACAAAATTGTTGGGGTTTTTTTCCAGTTCGTGAACAGGAACAGATGGACAGAGGGTTCTATGCCCAGAAAATAAAGTGTAACAGCAAATGTGTGTTTCAGTGCTTAGATAGAAGTGTCCAGGAGAACCCTGGATGGAGTTTCTATGGGCACAGGGACACTCAGCTGCTCTCAGAGGGGATTTACAAGCCCCAGCACACTAAACCAGCTTCCTACTGCCAGATGAAAACACCAAAATTCAACCAAGTGCAAGTCAGGGATGCCCTGTCACAGCAATTCCACAAATAATAGTGACCAGCAGAATGAGGGGTGTGAATTTTCCTCCACCACCACAGAACAGAACAGTCGCCACCCTCAGTAGCCACCAGCTTCAGAGAGGCCCTGGAGGTGCCAGAAATGCAATCACCTGAAAGGAGCAGGGGAGTGTTTATGCAGGTGGCAGTTTATCAATCTATCATCACTTCCATCAACAGATTTTCATTCCTTGTTCCCATCAGCAGGGACATCTCTGAAGGTTCCTTCCGAGCAGGGCAGACTAATTGGTACTAGAAAGTTCAGTGTTTGAAGATCGTATGATTAGGGAAATGTACAAATTCAATTTCTTTCAACCAGATTCAATTCTAATCTAATCAGAGAGATAGAAAACTCCAGTGTAATAATGACAAAGAAAATGACTTTGTTTCAGGCCATTTAAATGTCCCTTACTGCAAACATTCCAACAGAAGAGACTGAGTTTGGAGTCAGAGATGGGGTATTTGCTTTGAATTCAACAGCAAATGGGCCATTTTCTGTGTCTAAATTAAGATTCTCCCTTTTTGAGAGAGAGAGACAGACACCATCTAAGTCAAATGAACATTTGTGACATTTAATAAAGCAATTATATCTAAAGACCAGGGGCTTGAGATAGAATAGACTGGTTAATGTTGTCTGGGAAAAGTCTCTCAATACAGGAGTGATGCCTCTCTGCAGGATCCTGCTGACCTTGAGCAGAGTCAAATTGCTACTGGAGAGCATCTTCTATCAGTGCTACTGAAGCCAAAACCAGACCTGGACAAAACCAGGTGATTGTGTGTTCCTGGGTAGATGTTTCCAAAGAGCCTGAGGGGCTGGGGAGCTCCCAGGCTCTGAAATGCTTCCCAGCATGGCCAGAGAGCCAACCCAAGGGACTGCCCCAGCTCTGCTGGGCCTGCTTAGTGCTGGCTGTGTCACAAGGGAGTTTTACACCTCGTACTGAGACCAGAGCTGGGCTGGATAACTCAGTTCTGGCTTTGGGCAGCTGCACAAGTTTGGAGATGGACATCCAAAGCATGCTGAGGTTCTTGGCTGACCATTCTGGAGATCAAAATCCCCGAGTTAGTAGGAAAACAGGGGCAGAATGGTTACAAAATGAGCTTTAGTTCAGTTCCAGTGCTTTGTTGGGCCTCAGATTTGGGGTGGATGCAGCAGCTCAAAGCCTGAGAAAGATTTTGCTTTACCTCCTGGCCTATCCATGTGCCAAAAGTTTGGCTAATAGGAAACTTGCTGGTTTTGTGGGTGGCACTGGGGTTTAATTTCACCCCAGATTTATCCTGCTGGACTACTGAGTCCATGCAGGGGTGTGTGACCACAAGCACAGACCAACCCTGGCTGCTGGTGTTGTGCAAACACAAGGAAATTATGTCCTGGTCATTTTAATTCAAAACCTTGGCAAAAAAAGAGGTTTTTCCTGGGTGCCCTTGTTACTTGTTTGGTGACCTGGGGTTCAGTCCTGCAAATCCCAGCAGCCAGAGGGTTCCATGCTTACCAGGGGAGACTGAGGCACCTTCCTAATCCTAAACTCAGCCAGTGAGTCTCCAGCTGTGTGAGGTTTTTGCAGTTTGTGATGGAGGAGTGAATGCTGTTTCCTTGTTGAAATTTTCTTCAAAGACCTCCTGATTCAGTGCCATGAAAAAGCCCCTTCCAGTCAGAGGGCAATTTCAATCAATAAATATCACCATCATTTAATGACAGGAAAAAATCATTTCAGAAGAGAAGGTGAGCCAACACCAGCAGTCTTTTAAATTTAATGACCTATGTATAAAACCAGATAATCCCTGCATTTGACATAATCATTTCTGTTGGATTCCGTTCAATTATTTGTTAATAAACACAGACCTCGCTATTGTAATTTAATACTCTCAAATTATAGGTTAAGGTAGGGGTTACCTCTCTTCTAAGGCACGAAATGATTGGCATTTTGCTTATAGAGGATTTTATTACCCCAGCAATACCATTTTCAGGAGAGGTTTTCATAAGCATCATTTGCATGTTGATTTTTTATAGCAATTATCAGTAAAAGGTCAAATATTTGCTTTATCTATATAATTCAATTTTAGAAATGCCTTTGGGATTCAAATTAACTCCCTTGTAATATCTTCATTGAAAAAGAAGATTAATTATGCTTACAAGAAACCTAATTTGGCTTATCAGACCTTTAATGTTACAGAGATCGTTAATGCATTTAAATTTAGGATTAGTAGAGTGATCTGGTTCCATTATTTTGGTGACTTTAATATTTGTCATTATTTTTATGCATACAGTTGCTTTTCCCTGAAGTGAAATTATAATGTCTATTATAAAGGAAATAAACATTATATATTGACCTTGGTAATTATGCTTCTGGTTTTTAAGAGTGCATAAAAAGATGTATTTGTGACTCACATATAAATTCAGCATCCCTGTGTTAAGGGGAGTCAGGGTGGTAGCACTGCCAGATCCATCTCTGGAGGAGGATTTGGCAGGAGGATTCATTGCCAGAGGGACCCTCAAGAGGAATTCCTGAGCTCCAGCCCCATCAGCTGCACCCCTGCAGGAGCTACTGCCCACCAGGCCCTCTGGGGGATGCTCTTCATGGAATCCCAGAAGGGTTTGGGTGGGAAAGGACCTTCAAGATCATCTTCATTCCACCTCTGCCACGGGTAGGGACACCTTCCACTGTCCCAGGGTGCTCCAAGCCCTGTCCAACCTGGCCTTGGATCCAGGGGCAACCACAGCTTCTCTGGGCACCCTGTGCCAGGGCCTTGCCACAGGGAAAAATTGTTTCCAAATATCTAATCTAAACCTACTCTCAGTCTGAAGCCATTCTCCCTTGTCCTGTCACTGCACTGACTTTGCTGGGAGCAGAATAGAAGCAGTGAGTGTTTTGGAGAATACTGCAAGTCTGGCTTCATCCCACCTGCTTAAAAATGCCCCAACCCCACCTCATTCCCCCCACAGCTTTTTGCTCCCCCCAGAGCACTGTGCCCAGCCCATCACCCTGGCTCTGTGGGGAGCTGCAGGTGTTCACTCTGCTGCCTGCACAGGGGCAAACGGGGAGTGCCCCAAGGCAGGTACTGCTGCACAAACCCCTGCAGCAATAAACTCCTGTTAGTGCTCTTCCACTTGTCCCCTCCCTGCCTTTGCAGTGCTGTGGCTGTTGGTAGGGGATGCAGTTTTCCATGCCGTGCTGATTGCCAGGATTTGGGGTTATTTACGCCGGGCTAATTGCTGTGGTATCGCAGCGCTCGTGCTAAGATAATCACCATGGCATTGGATTATTCATACTGAGCTCTCTGCTGTGGTGTTGGGTTGTTGCTGTTGAGCTCATTGCTGGGGTATTGTGTTATTCATGCTTTGCTCGTAGCTGTGGTGTGGGGCTGGTTTATCTCCTGCTTATCCCTGTGATATCTGATTAAACTGATTAAACCAGTTGCTCCTTTAGTAGGTGACTCAGCTGTCTGATCTGGTACCAAGAGAGGAAAATCAGCCCCTTCTCTGCTCTCCAGATCAGGTTCACACTGAGGTTTTCTTTTGCTTGACCTCCCACAAAGCCTCCTGGCTGCCTAACTCCAGAAGAGAACTTGGATCTGGGGTTTGCACAGGCAGTGGAGTCGTGTCAGAGCTGTCAGGGCTCTTCTGAAGCATCTCTGTCTCTCTTCAGACACTCCTTGAGTAACCACTGCGTTACAAGCCCATTTTGTCAGGGATGGCCCTTTGGAGGCCTCTCTGAGTGACCAGATTGTTACACCCTGCAGTAAACAGGGACACTTGTCCTGGCCATTTTTCTCCTGCAGCTCTGCAGGCACAGCAGTTGGAAGGAACATGGATTTGCTCTTTTGTATACAGGGGATGCTCTCTTGGAAAACGACTTTGCCTTGCAGGACTGTGACGGGGACCTGCCTTGAGATACCTGCACAGGTAACACCAGCCCCAATCACTGTGACCACCAAAAGCCACTGAAGCCCTCCTGGAAGGCACAGATCTCTCCAGCCCTTCCCTCTCCTTGGCTTGGAAAGCCTCACTGATTAGCCCCAGCTCAATGCCTGGCTTTAGGAAGAGATGGATTTCTTCCCTAATCGATGTGCCCAAGGTCACACAGCAGGATTCAACCTCTGCTCTGCTCAGTGTCCCCTCAGCCCCTCACCTTCCTGTCCTTTGCTCCAGCTTACACTGTGACTGCTCATCTCTGCCAGTTTTTTGCCATCTCTGCAAATAAAAACGCTCAGCTTAGTGGCACCTGCCTTTCTTTGTTTCTAGGATTTATTTTGTGACTCAGTACTATCTATGTTTCAATACTGCAGACTTTAAAGGTGCTTAATACATCACAAAAAAATAAATCACTGCAAGAAACAAGCACTGATGTTAGCTTAGGAGAAAAAAAAATCTTTAAAGGTGTTTTTTGTTTTGCTACCAGAATGCTGCTATGTATTATTCATTACAGCCTCTGAGATTTAATTATTATTAGTGCTACTGATGATTGCTAGAAAAATAAACGGCAGCAGAAGGTGTCCGTCATTGTGTGAAGGGCATCTATATGTTGTATAACTCCCTGTACCCATTTGCATTAATCTCATTAGCTGCTCACAAGGCAGCTCCTGAGCTGGGGAACTGAAGGGAGGGGACACACATGTCCTGCCTGTTCTGCCCTCTGTGCCCACCTGGACTCTGGAGCACAGAGCTGAGTTTATCAGTGAAGCACTCCTCCCCTGCCCCCCTGGGTTCCTGTGCTAGCTCAGTTTCTGGGGAGCTTTTGGGAGGAATACTTCAGGGAGAGGGTAAAAGATTCAAAAGAGGCTCTTACCTCAGGGTAATGTTCCAAGGCTTTATTCTTGAAGGAGTTCCCGAGGCCAAAGAGGCCAAAAGAGGAAGAACATGGGTTTTTATCTATTCTCTGTCTGAGATAGATAGCTGGCACCAAGCCAATAGGTCAGAGATAAGGGGAGAACAGGGTCAAACTAATAGGTACAGACATCAGGGGGTCTCTGGGGAGAAACCATTTCCCCAGAGGAATTCAACATATCAGCTCCAGCTCTGGCTTTCTGCCCGCAGATCTCTGTACCCCGGGTTCCCTCTGTGGGGCTGCTCCATCATTTTCAGCCTCCTGGGCTGCCCTGCCCACCCCTCCCAGTCCCACCTGCAGCCCTGAGCACTCAGGGAGGATGAAGACAGGGATGATGAAGACGTTCTGTTAGGAACGACCCTGAGATCTGCCTTGAGGCAAATGCAGGAGAGATACTGGAGTGAGTTCAAGAGGAAATCTTGATTCAGCAGGAAGCAATGCCTTTTAGCCTGCCCTGAACAAGACACACGGGCTGGCAGGTGGAGCATTCAAAGGCTCTGCCATTCCCTGCTCCCTCCCAGCCCCAGTGACTCAGACTCAGAGATGATCCGTGTTTTCCTCTCTCTATTCACTGTCACTCTGTCCTGCACAGTTATCACACCAGCCACACAAACAGCGTCCTGCAGCCTTTCCTGGGATTACACAGCAGTGTGGAGATGGTCATGCCAGGAGCTGTGGGGTGAGGGAGGGAGTGGCAACACCTTTTGTCCCTCCCTGCTGTGCTGCAGTTCTGTGTCCACCCCTCTCACTCACCCCAAGCCCTGTAGGAAGGTGGAAGTCTCTCTGCTGGCACCTAATTTACCTACTGCCTTGGAAATCTCATTAATTGCCTGCTAGATCTTTCATGGCCTCTCTCAGAGCTGCCTGAACTGTGAATGATCTCTGTGCAAGGGTTTTGACAGAACGCTGCAGACACGTGGCCTTTCCATTTTGTACCTCTGACATCCCTGGCTCCACACTTGGGGCTCTCATTAGAGACCAGAGAGAGAGGAGAAGAACGTGAGTGTTTTAGGCTTAAATTCAATCTCTGCCCCTTCGCTCTTGAGTGACCTTGCTAAATCACTGGATCTTTTGAAGATTCAATGTCTCCATCTGCTCAGTTAGGACAGTTATGCCAGGCTGAGCATACCAGAGATGTGAGACCTGTCGGCTCCTCTTTAATCCCCATTTCTTCTCCCTTCTTAAAAGCATGCCCACGAAGGGAACAAAGTGAAGGCTGGGAGAACAGCCAGGAGGCTCCCATGGATCAGGAAACACATCCCCCAAGATGGACATGTGGATGCTAATGGGTCCAGGAATGTGCAGTCTCTGAGCACAGAGGCTGAACAACGTCCAGTACAATCCAGAAACCCACAAGGCTCCAAGGAAGGGAAGTGTGTCCAAGTAACTTGCTTTCCCACTCCTTCTCCTGCTGTCAGGTGAATGCTTTAACTGCACAGGAGCACATCAAAAGAAAGGAGGCAGGAGCTGAATGTTTCAGAAGAAAACAACAACACAGATCATAGGAGAGCAGGGCAGAATGGAGCCAGGTATCAGTCAGGGAGGTGGGGCACAGGAGAGGTGTGATGTCCTTCATTTGCAGGAGAGAACTTGAAGGCAAAGACAAGGGTTGAAATCTTGGCCAGGCCAGCATCTCTCACGCAAAGCAGACACAAAGTTTGGTACTATTTATTTTGGGGAATTAGAGATACAGTCTCCACCTATCCTGTGTCCTGTGTGCAGCTGTGGAGGACATTGTCTGTCTCTTGCATTCGGCCCAAATACTTGGATTCAGTTTTCCCCTCTCTATACTGTATGTTGGTTGCTGTCTTGGCTGCTCTCTTTAGCCACTCCAGTGGCAACATAAAATCTTTGCTGGCTTTTACATCACCCTTCCACGTGCAAACCAGCTGCTGTCTTCAGCAAAGATGGAATGAAGAGCTCAGGATTTAACCCAGCAGCTCTCTGCTCTGACTTTGGGGCCCTGCAGTGAGAGGCAGCAGAACTGGGGGTGGTTTTCCAAGGAGGGCACAGGAGGGTGGCTCTCGGTGCTTCCCTGTGGCAGCCACCCTGTCCTCAGAGCCGCAACGCCCAAGGTCCTGCCTGGGATTTGTGTGTTTAAAGGCTGGAGCTAATGTCATAAATGAATGTGTAAAGTGCTGGACATTTGCTCTTGGATTGTTGAAACCATATGGTCATGGGCCCACGGAGGGGGTTTCTCTGATTGCAATGCAGAAATATGCATTACATCTAAATTGACACTGGAAGCTGACTGGAGCCTGGTATTAGAGAAGATTAAATTAACCCCCAGCAATAGCACCATATTACAAAAATGGTTAGATCTTAATAAATTGAAAATGATAACAGTGGCAAAAGCTGTACATTTTCCCTCGTGTTCCTTTATTGCTGTAACACTTCTTTCCAGTTTGTTGCTTCCGTGGGTTTTATTAGCACATTTCAGTGGAGTAGATTTGCTCTGAAGTGATAAAAGCTGACTGTAATCAGAAAGCTTTATGTTATCTGCAGCAAACAATGGTAAATGCCACCTGAGAAGGGCTCCACTCAATGCCTTCATTACTGTGATTAGTCTAAGATAGCAACAAACTCCAAAGCCGCTGATAACAGACTTTGTTAGGAGCACAATAAACACTGAGCACCCTGCACTTCAACCCGGGAAAGAGACTGCTCACAGCAGCTCTGGGGCTGTGGGGTGTGCAGACCTGGCAGTGTCTCTGTCACCAGGTGTGCTCACCTGTGGGTGTGGATCCATCCAGGACAGGGACCAATGATCCATCCAGGACAGGGACAGATGATCCACCCAGGGCAGGGACAGATGATCCATCCAGGACAGGGACTGATGACCCATCCAGGGCAGGGACCAATGATCCATCCAGGACAGGGACTAATGACCCATCCAGGGCAGAGACCAATGATCCATCCAGGGCAGGGACAGATGATCCATCCAGGACAGCGACCAATGATCCATCCAGTCCGTTCCAACTGTGGCCAGTCTGTGACCCTGCCCTGTGGGTGGGAATCAAATTCTGATTCAGCAAAGCACTCGCTTCAGCACAGCTTTAACCATAATATTTTATTATTTTAATATTATTTTAATTATCGGGGTAATTTTTTTTATCCCATGAAATATTTTTCTGATTTTATTATTTTAATATTATTTTAATTATCGGGTAATTTTTTAATCCCTGAAATACGGTGCAAAGGATTTCTAAGGAAAGATCCAGGTTGTTTTGGTACCTGATGGTGTCTGGTTTCCTCAAGTAAGAGAAAGTGGACAGGTGTTTCCTCACTCACCTACACAGCTGCTGGCTTGGGAGAAATTATCAGCAAATACTGGTTTTACTTTGGGGATAAAAGCCTTATAGGCTCATCTGTCTCCTTCAAACTGGTGTTCTAAACTAAATGTTACCAAGTCTCAGTTGAAAGCTGAAACTTCCAGTAACACAAGCTGGTGAGACACACCAGGGTCCTGCCAAACTTACCAGTTTTTCATATTTCTTTGACATTTTTGATTGCAAACCCCTGGATAATGAGTCCTGTCCTTTGCTCACCCTGGACACAAGGGAGGATGGGATTTGAGTGCTGCAGGAAGGTTACTCTGATCCTCTGCAAGAGGGACAGTTTTACACCTGGAGATTAGGTTTGAAATGAGACAAGGTGTGCAACTACATAACCCCAATAAATGTTGTTTCTCCTTTGTAAAACTTGTTTTGTTTTGTTTTTTTAGTAGCATCCATGTCAATACAGTAAGGCTCTTCTGGAGGGCTTTCCTTGGTGTGGATTCTTTTTTTTTTTTTTTTAACTGAAAGGCACAATTATTCCAGGTGGAAGCATTGCTGTCCTGGTTTATAGCAAGTGTGGCTTGGCTCTGTAGGAAAATAGAAACCAGCAACAGAAAACTTCCTGGATGGACACCCAGACCTGCAGGGCCCCTCGGGGCTGTGGCAGGGATGGGAACATCCAGGGTCTGGCACGTGCCAGGGTGGAAGCCAAGGCTTGGCTGGGGAGCCCTGTGACCACAGGGAGAGGGAACAGAAGCCAGCTGGGCTGTCCCTCTCCTCGGCACTGCAACAAACTTCCAGAATAAAAATACTCAGGCTTCCAACGAGAAAAAATTAATTTTGTGCAGAATTTCCAAATAGAGAGTTAATATTTCCATAGTGCAGATAAATCTCGTTGAAACACCCCTTAGAACATCAGCAGTCAAAGCCTTTTAGAGAAAAATCAGTTCAGACAGCAATATTGTGCTCAGGCTTAGCTCTGAGCTGCTGGGAAATATTTTCCCTGAGCCCAGGGAGCAGCATTTTGCTTTCCAGGGGTTTCCACCCTCGCTGAGGGTAGTCAGGGGCTGTGCCTACGTGTCCAGCATGGCACATCACCCCCCTGGAATACACTGGAATCCCAGCCCTGTTGACAAATGCAAAAGGCAGAAATCTTAAATGGATCCGGGAACAGCAATCCTGCTGCCAAAAGCTGAGTTTTGAAGTGTTTGACATTTTCTACCCGAGTTGAGCAAATAATTTATCTGATTAATTTCGTTTCCTCCCCGTCCACGAGTTGTCCAGGAGCTGTTGCTGAGATTTGCTCCAATTCATTTGTTATCTCAAGTTCCTGCCTGGGTCTGCAGCTTGTTCATGGGCAGTTTGTTATAAACAGCCACAAAACTCAGGGCTGTGCTGATTGCTCTTGATGGGGAATGCGTGGCAGGATATTGTTCTAGCTCTCTGATGGGGTGATCTAACCCTTAGAATTCGACTCCTGATGTGACTGCGAGTGAAATTTGTTGCCTATAGATAGTCTTTGCTGTTTGCCTAAAGGTCATTGCAGCTGTGGATGCTTCAGCGAGCTCCCAGAACTGCTCAAAAGGGTGGCAAAGGACTGTCCTGGTAGTCCAGTGTGACCACGTCACTGGAGTGCAGGAACAGCATCCCCCCAGCTCCACATGGGCACAGAAACTCAACAACAGACCCCTTTACAAAAGCCCACCTGGGGATTTGAGGACCATGAACTGGTGGAGAACATTTCCACTTCCCAATGTGGCATTGATAAGTGGGGGCCTTGGAAATCAACAGTTGGGGTTTTAAAGTAGTAAATCAGATGAAGAAATATTTAAATAATAATAAAAAAGAAATCAAGCGACTTTTTCAAGGGAGAAAATATTTTTCTAATTTACTCTTCTCCCGCATTTTCACAGCTACTAATTGATGGGCCAAATCTCTACCCCAAAACCAGTTTTCCATAACAAACTAAGGAGTAATGCCACGTGGTGGGAGGAATCACAGCACTGTACTTGTGTGCATCAAAGTGGGAATAATGAATCTGGGGTTTGTATAATTGAGATGTTTTATGCTCGGGCTGGAGGGCTCACCTCGTTGTTCAACACTCAGCAAACAATTTTGTAACATTACATCCATATTTTTCTGCTTTCTAAGGATAATTTCCATGACTTTGTTTATGCTTTCAGTGGCACTTGACATGTCTTGCTGATCTGTGCATTCCTACAAGGCTCAGTGTAGGGGGGGGGTCTCGGCTGAGGGACTTTGCAACAGAGACAGAAAGGAAAGGGAACTTCTGATCTGTGGAAAATTCTGACATTTTGAAACAAATAACTATTGCAGAGCATGATGAATGGTCACACTTGTGAAGTTCTCTGCCAACTTATTTGTCAGGAGTCTTGGTTCAGTGCCATCAAGACATGTTTTTTCAATAATGTCCAATCGCTTTAGTTTGGTGCTACTAAACCAAAATGAACAAAGTCCAAGGGAAAGCTGCCGACCTTTTAATTAAGATATGATAGATTGTGTAAACCCACTGCACCAGCTGCATTACAATAAGTGTGCAAGGAGAAGCTGCAATGGATTAAAGGCAGGAATGTTTTTCCCTTCTGAGAAGTGAGTGGAATTTGGGTGATGCCTTTAACTGAGGCACCTGAGAGCAGCATCCCTGGTGTGTCCCTGTGCCCCAGGTGGGACAGGCAGCACCTGGATCCCCAGAGCTTCACAGAGAACCATCATTAGAAGGTAAATTCGTTCTTTTTCTTAACTTTTATTTTTTTTTGTCTTTATTTTTTCAAGGTCCTATTTCTTTGCTTCACTAACTGATATTTTTTGTGCATTCCCAAGGAAGTAACACAACACAGGCATTAAAACTTGGCAGCTTCCAAAAACACTGAGGAGCATCTCCTTCTTGCAGGATTTGATGGGACTTCATGAAGCCATGAGGCCTTTCCAGTGCAGCTGGGTTTATACCCAGCAGGAGAGAAGGTGTTTCAGGCTGCTCTGGCCATGTGGGGAGGATTTCTGTGAAAAGTCACAGCTGGACTCATTCTATAGCAACAACAGAATCCTGCCTGCTGAACAAAAAATCCCAGTGAGCACACAGGGTGTTACAAGCACAGTGTCCCTCCACCTGCTGGGTGTTACTCTCTTGCTCTGTGATAGCACTAATATCAAAAAAATCTCATCTGCAATTTTTTACTGCTTGTGAGGGTGATAAAAAATTCCCTTGAAGACTCTGCCAGAGGTGGATCAGAGTATTTCACAAAACCAAAGTCACTAGGCATTTAAATAATTTGGCATATATCTTAACTCATATTCACAGTCAATTATATAGGGGAATGGCATTTGTACTTATTGAAATCACCTGACACCTCTCATTAGAAAAACACTGGCAGTTGATAATAATTTTGCCAAACCTTGGGCTGGAATTTTCTGTGCCACCACTTTTCCTGAGGCAGGTTTGCATCTGCTCCTCTTGCTGTAAAATACCAGAAAAGACACTTCTGAAAAATACAAACCAAGCCAACACACCTCTGCTCCTGCCACTCCAGCAAGGAAATACTGGGTTTTCCTTGTGTGTGAGCATCCCAAGGGTCTGTGTGTCAGTGGCAGAGCAGGAGCCAAAGCCCAATTCCACTGTCACAGGGAACACTGTGTGTGTGTGTGTTTGTGTTTGGGTTTTTGTTTGGGTTTGTGTTTGTGTTCGTGTTTGTTTCAGACAACTTATGGCTTAAACAGGGCATGCAGCAAGAGTGGGATTTTGAAAAATGCTTCTGTTCAGGGGGAACCAGTGCTAAGTGATGGGATTCTGAGCCCAAACAGAGCCTTGCTGGCCTGGTGGGGTGTGAGGTGGTCAGTGACAGCCCACCCTCCTGCCTCCTGGGGCTGCTGCTTCTTGTCACACACGGGGGATGGAGGTGGGTGCAGGGCAAATGCCATGAGGGACCTGGGAGGCTCCTTAGGAAATCAAAAACCCTTCTGCTTGTCCAGCTGCCATTTGTATTTAAAGCCTGGTCTATATTTGAAGGTGGTTGGAATGAAGTGCTTGGGAACTGGTTAAATAAGGTTAAATAATGCAAAACCAAAACATTTTGTTTCACTGCGTTTGACTAGTCTGGATGGAAATATTTTAATCTTGCCTTCAAAAACAAAATAACTCCTCCCCCCAAAAATACCGACCAAAAAACCCCCAACCCCAGAGAACTTTCTCAATTTCTCTTGTTTTCCTGCTCTTCTCAGTTCCCCTTGCCTGCCTGACTCCCCCCTGCTTGTTTCTGGAGTGGCTTTATCAAGCCAAGAGGCTCTGCCTCTTCCCTTCGAGGTCTTCACTGCCTCCTCCTTGAGCACACTTTGAACAATGGCTCTCTAATTGCTCTTCAGAGAAAATTCGTGAACGACTTGGAAGGGCCCTCTAGCTGTTCCAGGGGAAAGGGACTGTGTTCAGCAAAGGTTTTAGCACCGAGGAGTTGTTTCTCCATGAGCTGTTTGTGTCGGTGGCAGCCTTTTCATCCCGAGGATGTGCAGCTCCTGGAACAGCCCCCGTGGAGCCACCAGGGCTGGGGATTGCCAGAGGAAAAGATGCCACTGTTTTCCTTCAGCTGACCTTGGAATTGTTAAATGAATTGTTAAGTGAATTGTTAAGCCCGAGATACTCTCACTCCGGAGAGTATCTGGGGCACGGGGATGTTCCCCTTTGATCAGGACATGAAAGGACACTCTAATATCTGATGGGGCGATCAATCATCCCCACACGGATTGAGAAGTGCCACTCTGTTGTTTCATCACCTCTGCCTGACCTTGGAGGGCTCCTCCTAAGTGCTGAGAGGAAATGTCACGGCGTGGCTGTGGTTAGAGTTCCGTGGTTAGGTGACCAAATCAAAAGGAAAAAGGGTTTTCGGATGGGAAAACTGAAATGAACCGTCTTTAACAATTTCCTGCAGTGGAAAAGGGGAGTTAAAATTCCTCCTCAATCAATTAAAAAAACCCCTCAGGCTGATTGATTTTGGAAAGCTCTATTTAATACCTGCATATTTAAATTTAAAGTTGATGAGGCTAGACTCAGACTGGAAACGTTATTCCAAACAAATCCCCTTACAGTATTTTAACGTATTAATCCTAAGTATACAGTAATCTGTAATAAATTCCCTGATCCTTATATGAATTTGGTGCCTCTATAAAGCTCGAAACAAGGCAAGTTTTGGCTTCAGAGGGCTGTGAAAAAGCCTCTGCCACCGGAGTATTTCTCCCAATTCCACTGGAGGTCAGTGCAGCCCTACAGTTTCGCTGGCACCCCTGTCCTTTTCCCTCTGCTCGTGTGCTGCAGCTGAACACAAACCCCTGTAGAGCTGTTTTTAAACCAGATCTGTGTAGTAATAAATACGGGCTTAAGAACCGTGTTTCGTGGTTATATTTGGAACATCCTAGCAGGGATGTGAGAATCGCAGCTCGTTTGGGTGTTGGTGTTTTTTTTTTTTTCCCTTTCCTTTCTTGTTATTGTGGCAGTTGTTTTTCAAGAGCTCGGGGTGATTTTTTTTTTCTTTTCTTGCAAAAGTAAAATTACTTGGAATGCAAAAGTAGAAGATTTTGTGACACGTTTTCATAGCTCCAGAGAAAAAACACATCTTTGAGTTCCCAGCCTGTCAGAGGAGTGAGGTAAGTGTGGTCCAGCATGTGTCCTGTGCACTCAGGGGCTCTGGATCCCATTTTTTTGGTAGGATTTAAGTGTGAACTTGCTCAAGTTGATGCTTTCCTCTCTTTGCCTTCCTGATCTTTATCCCCTTTTCTGGTGTAGGGCATTCACACATCACCTTCACCCCTCCTAACTGAGCAGATTCACCTGAGTCAGCTCCAAATCACCCCCTGTGGGAGAAGGTGAGTGAAAAAACTCCAAAAGCAGCCAACAAAACCTGGGCCAAGTGGTTTCAAGCTATTTCAGACATTTTAAAGCTATTTCAGGCTGTTGGGGCTGTGGGTGAGCCCCCAGGCCTTGGTGTGTGCCTGGCTCTGTGGGGAGCACGCTGCTCCTCTGACAGGAGAACACAATTCCAGGCACACTGCAGATCTCCAGCCAGGATCCTAATCCCACAGCCCTGCAGGACAGGACATCACAGGCTAAAACAAGAGGGCAAAGAAAGGAAAGAAGAACAAAGAAGGGAAATCTGAGTGCTGGGTACCACAGCAGAAGTTTGGTCTGCACGGTCAGGGCGTGTGGGCTGTGTCACAGGAAGAGCAGACATCACCAAGAACAGAACCCTTAGTCAAAGGCTGCAGGCTCCTCAAACCCCTGCTCCAAACAGGGGTTGATGTGGTCCAGTTCAGCCAGCTGGGCCAGCTCTGCTTCAGAAGATCCCAGGTGAGAGGGAGCAGGGTGCCCTGTGCCAGCCACAGGCTCTGTCAGGGGTCTGCCCTCGGGCTATGGCCTGCTGCCCAGGCACGGAGGAGGAGGAGGAAGGTGGAAGATTTATCCCATTTTCTGCTCTCAGGGGCTGGCTGGGAGCAGCCTGGGCACAGCCTGTGGGCTTGCTGCAAAAGCTAAGGGCAAAGGGCAGGATGTTTCTGCCCTTGGGGTCTTCAGACAGGTCCCCAATCCAAAGTTTGATGTTTCTGTTGCAGGTACTTTGTTCCTGCTCATTGATTTACTTTTCAGCTGTACTGGCCAGAGAGCTCATTAGGAGAAGGGGCTGCAAACCTCAATTCCTCGCCCCCAGGCAAAGGAATTACTCAAATTTGCACATTTCCATCCTTCCTTCCTTCCTTCCCTGAAGGGATACTGAGGTGGAAGCTCGCTCTGGCTGAGCTGGCCATAGAGGACACTGTGACCAGGATGTTTAGGTCTCAGTTTAATTCAGGGTACATTTAGCTGAGTCAAAGCAATGTTGGCAGAGCACGAGATGATCAGGCTCAGCCTCCTTTATACACTCAAACACAGATTTCCTAACACGCTGCTTCCACTGTGGAGGATTTCTTGTGTAGGAGCAATCTCATAAAGGAAATGCTGACAGCTGTATCCACTGGTTAATTTAAAACTCAGCTGGAACAAGACCTGGGCAAAATATTATTGTGAAGTGACTCTCACTCGCTGTTGTTCCATTACTGAAGCAACAAGTTCTACCACGGGCTGCCCTCCCCGTGTCCTTGTACCCTGACTTAATTTCCCTCTTGGCTCCTGCAGGAATATCCTTCTGCACCAGAAGGTCACAGCAGCACCCCCCCTCCTGCTCTGAGCCTGCTCTTGCTTGTACATTTTGCATATACAGAGCCTTTCCCTCGGGAGGGCTGTGGGATGCCTCAGGGGGTTTATTGTACCCCGATTTGCAGCTCCCTTCCATCCCCACCCTCCCAGCCCGTGGTGGGTGGCAATAAAAGCTCACAGCCCTGTCACTCTCGACACAAAGAACTCACACCCACACCTTGCAATGTCCGAGGCAGCAAAGAGGCAGTTTATTTACAGATTCAACATTTATCAAACTCCAGCAGTGACCATGGATTGGAGGAAGAAAATCTTCTCCAACCACAGTGGGCAACCCAACAGTCCATCAACAGGCTCCTCCTTATGAAAAGAATGTAAACATTGCTAGATTTTACAATAACAAGAAGGTTATTTATATAAAAGTGTACCTGACTCCAAAACACAGAAGGCTAAAAATAAGACTTCTACAAACTCCTTAAAGGGGACAGAGGAGAATGGCAAAAACCCAGACAACACAGAGCCCCTTCTCCTGCTTTTCCTGCCCAGCAGTGAGGCTCAGCTCTCCTCTCTTCACAGCTGGGTTTGGGCTCTTTGGGGAGCAGTCCAGAGGGCTCCCAACCCCATTCCTTACCCCTGCACTCCCCATCTCCCTAGAACCCTCCCACCTGCCAGGGTCAGATTTCCCCCAAATAAAGGAACCTCTGCTGAGTGAAAGAGACCCCCTCTCCCAGTCTCCCAGGTCTCTGCAGCAGCTGATTAACATAACAGCATTTTCTCTTTTAAATCCTGTGATTTCCATGTCTTTCTCGTGCTTTCATTCAGCCAAAAAAGGCTCTTTATAGGCCAGAACTAGGAAAGCTGGAAACTTTGCCTTTGTTTTAAGAATTAACAAGTCTTTCTTCCAAGTGATTTTGTTCAATGTATGCTTTATAGTTCTCTACCCCCTCCATGACTTATTTTATGCTAATAGTTCCCTAAGTATTATTAATTAGATTTTTTTTTTAAGTCAGAGAAAGTTCTTGAAAGTTAATTAAAAGTTCCACGCAGTAATTGTGCAAAAGTAGCTTTTTCCGTTCTAAAAATTAAACCTCCATAATTAAAATCCGATATTCATTTAAAGATTCAAATGGGGTGTTTATGACTCATTTGTTTTTATTTATTTATTTATTTATTTATTTATAATTTTTTTTTGCCACTTTGGGAGTGTAATTGCTCCAGCAGAGGGAAAAAATCAATTCCAGCCCTGGTGCTTCTGTCCCCTCTCTGGGAAACACGACACTTCCCTCACCCCATTGTGTCATCCAGGGAATGACTGAGTCAGGAATGGAGGGACAGGGACTCGTGTTTGCACATATCTTGATCTCTTCCCCTAACAGCCTGTCACATTTTTTTCTTTCCCTAGGATGTAAAAAAAAAAAAAAAAATATAAAAAATTGTTGTCTTGTTATCTCAAGGCTGGAATATAGATCTCAGAGGCTTATCAGCATCTCATATTTGCCAGCAAGAGGCTACTTACTGCACATTCAAATAACAGCCAGGCTGGAAATCCAAACAGAACAGCTTGGCAGATCCAAAGGAGTGTTGGGAGGAGAGTTTGGGTGTTGGTGCAAATCCCAAGGGACTCACTTCACATGTCAGTGGGAGGTTTGGATCCTTCCCTTGGCCCTGGTGCCCTGGATGGATGGAGGGGGAGAAATCCCCACGGCCAAGACTGTTTCTGTGTTGTTTCCACTACTGGAGTGCTCAAAGAGATGTGAAGGAAGGAGGATCAAGCTCTCCAAAAGTGAATTTTGTGTCACGATCAAGACACCAGGCAAGGGATGTGATTTTCCTGCTCTGCATTTCTTGCACACCAAGCCTGCCCAAGGAAGCCTGGCTGGCTGTGCATGCCCAGGGATGTCTTTGGAGTCCCTCAAAAAATCCAAGTGTGACACCACACTGCAAAAATCCAAGAGGCCCAAGCCTGGGCAACGTCTTCTAATTAATGATAACTAATTATCACCTCCCTCCTTTGGCTCTAGAAGTGTCCCAGCCTTAGTGGCAAAGTCACCCCTTCATGTGCAGAGCAAGGTGAGACCCAGCTTGGGCCTTCTTTGTGTGTTCCAGAGCTCAGTGCTAAGTAGATGTACATCATTACCATGGAGTTATTAATTATTGTGCTCAGCAGATATCACCCACTCCTCTTGGAATGGCTTTTGCCTCTCTGAAATGCACAGCATGCCAATAGAACAAGAGAGTGGTGTAATAACCGGCATATAATTAATAATTATCAATAACGAGTGCATAATCAAGAGAGAACACCTCGTGCTGTGTTTAGGAAATGGCTGGGGCCCTCTTTGGGCCACAGGGTTATTAAGAGCTATTTTTACTCAACAACTATTTTGGGAGCACCGGAGTCACAAGAAGGAGAAGGAAATTTTTCTTAAAATCTAAAAGGAGTCAGTAGGAATTAATTGAAAACTTCTAAAACCTGGAAACATTTGGGTCAACTGCACAAACAAAGGTTTTAGCAGCAGAGAGAGTGCTGTGAACAAACAGCAAACTCCAGCAATACAAGTGTCACCCACAGAAATAATCAAGAATAAACAAAATCCTTGTTGAATTAGCACAGAGGGAGAGCTCCTTTGTCCTTGGGCTGGACAAGAGGAGGAACTTTTCCAAGGATTTTACTGCTACAAGGCAGCAGAGCAGCACACTGAGCCCCTCACCAAGGTAAGGGCTGTTCTTGTGGCAGCTTTCTAGCACAGGATGTGAGAGTGCTGCAAGAGACACCAGAGAAAGGAGCTCACAGTCACAGCAGGGCTCAGAGCTGGGAGCTGCCACCTCAGCTCCAGGGGACAGTGGCACCCAGCTCCTGACCCAGGAAAACACAAACCACACCGTCCTCCTGATGCTTTGTTGGGGCTACCTACAAACAGAGGCCAGAGGAGATTAAGGGAATAAAAAGCAGTTCTATTTATGGAAGGGCCTTCAGGTACATTTCTGGCAGATGAAGCCCCCCAGGGGCTGCACCCAAAATGGACAATGAGTCACAGGTTTTTACACTTAGATCAGTTTGGTCCATTTGGTCCATTGGGGGTTCATCTTCCAATTACAGTTTCAGGTGATGAAGTCATTCACCCCAAGTCTGCTCCCCCCAACTCACTTCTGTTTCCATCTCCCAGGGCCTGAGGCAGTGAGGTGTCCTCGACTCCCAGGCCTGGAGAGGAATTGTTGTGTCTGACCAAAGTGGGGAAGCAGCAGCTGACACTGTGTGTGGAGTTGAGAGTTCTACACTAAAGAATTGCAGCATTACAAATAGATGGAAAATATAAAAGCTGAAATCCCAAGGCATTGTTCTGGTCCTGGGGAGGTGCACAGCACCCCCAGCATCATCCCAAGCTGGCACAGGAGCCCCCTGTGCCTGCTGCAGCCCTGGTGAAGTGCTGGGTGCCTGCCCTGTGCCACCTTGGCCCTGGTGGTGGCTGGAAATGGGCTGGACCCGGGCACTACAGGGCAGTGGCAGAGGCATTTTAACACAAATCAGGTGCAAACCCCTGCAGCAGAACACAGAGAGGTGGACTGGCACTTACTACACCCAACTTCAGCCCTTTCAGGGCTGCATTTGCCTCCAGAAATGCCTGCAGAGAGTGGCAGTTGTCCCCAGAAAGAGTCTGCAGAGGTGCTTCAGGGCTAGACACTGATTTTTGAGACACTGATCACATTTAGGTCTGTCGAATTTCAGCCTTAAAATCCTTCCCTAGATGATTTCGGAGAAATCACTTCATAGCCCCAGACCTCAGGACGTCTCAGTGAGGCTGATATTTCTAAATTTTGAAAGAGATAATAACCATTCCTGAATATTAACCACTGTGCACCAAGGACTCTGATAAAGACAATTACAGAAATAAACCACTAGTTGATAACCAAATGCAAAAAGAAAAAAAAAAAAAAAAAGTTATTATTCCCCCAGCATTATCTCTGTGCTCTGCACCAGTACATTTTAAGGCAATCTCAGCTGAAAAGATGAAGACATAGCCAGCCTTAAAAACAAGGATATTTCAGCCAATAGATAGAAAGCTCTAAAGGGTTCCAGCTTTGCTGAAGCACTGAGAGACTGAAGATTGAAAGAGGTAGGGAGAATTAATTAGACTTCTGATATTATCCTGGTAAATAAAAGTAATAAGCAAATCTCGGAAAAGGAAGGCCTGGTTCGTATTCAAACATTTACAGAATAAACAGCTGCTGATTCTCCTATCTAGCCCAGCCCTTATCCTTTAAGGCTGCAATAAGTGACCTCTTAATCCCAGGCAAATGACTGCATGAGCATCTGGAATTGAAAAAGAAAGCATATTTCCTTCACTATTCCAATTTCCACTCAATTTCGGTATAAAGTTGTTTGTATCTCTTTATTTTTTTTTTTATTTTATTTTTTTATTTTAAATTTTTTTTGGTCCCTCCAGCAATGAGCTTTTGATGATGAGATTTTGTGCATCCGAAACACTTTTGCAGCTTTTTTCCCCCCTCCTCTTCTCTAAATAGGAGCACTGCAGTCCTTCAGCTGGGTTATATCTCCATTGTACTGGCCATGCTCTTAAAGCACTTACAGCAGTAATTTCTGGGCATGATGGACAGACTCAGCAATAACCTGATCCTGCAATGCACTGAATAAACCCTTTAGCATTTAGCACATGGACGCTAATGTGCTGGGAAGTAATTGCTTAGAGGTTCCCAGCTTCAATATAATAATGCAGGGATTGCATTTATACAGCGGGCAGCCGAGGAAAAAAAAAGAATTATCATTGGCCAAACTTCCTCTCTCCCGTTTTTATTAGCACAGCAGGAGAGAGGTGAAGGTAAACTTGAGGTGATCCCAGGTTCCCACGTCCCCTGAGCACCAGGGGCTGTGTGTGGATGCTTAAAATGTGGAGAAATTCCACTGACTTCAGCCCATTTACTCTGCTTTTACACCAGCATTCCTGAGAGAAAGGCCTGGCCATTAATATCCTCCTTCACCACAGCAATGCTGAAACGAGTGAAAGATTAAAAAGCCAATGCTGGCTTGGCAAAAAAAAAAAAAAAAAAAAAAAAAAAAAGTTAAAAAAAAAAGAGTAGCTTTACAGTAAATACATAAACATGCAGGCAGCAATTCCCTGTGTGAGCTCAGCTTAAAAAAAGCTCTGTGGAGTTAGCAGGAGAACAAACCGTGTAGAAGCACCAAAGTTTTGTTATTTCCACTTATGCGAGTAATTACTCCAGCCCTCGTCAACACTTCTCTGCCTAAATAGCCTTTATAAATTAAAGATGCCTAAACTTTAAATGAAAACTAATTTAGGTGTTTATTATTAAAAACTTTTTTCCCCCCTGGATACTTTGGGCTCGTAAATGATTATTAAACAGTTTTGCTGTATTTTTTCCATCACTTTTCTCCTTTTTTAAGCACTGCAAATGACTCCTTAGCAGCACACAGAGTGGAACCACCTTTAGGATACAGAAATGCTGCTTGAAGACAATTTCTTTTTAAAATACTTGATTTTAGAGCTACCGAGAAAAAAAAATATTCAGAGGGCCAAAATAAAATAAAAAGAACAGCTTTCCCAATCTATTATTAATACCAATAAATGGGAGCTGGCAGATTTAAAAGCCAAGATGTAATGCATTTTCCTGGAGCAGTGAGCCTTTAAACAAGTTCGAGTTATTGAGATTGTGTAGTAAAAACTGGTAAAACGAAATATCTTTTCAGATAGGATAATAAAGATGGGGTATATTAACATCCCCTTCCTGGGAAGCACGGGGACAGAGGTGCTGTTGGCTGCTGTGCTTTATGGCCCGGGCTGGGGAAGGCTGGCAGGTGACTGCACAGCTTCATCCTTTAAACTCCCTGCTGGGGATTTGGGGTGGGAGTGAGGGAGAGCCACAGCCCTGCTCCTGGAAGGTCTCTCTCAGGAGGCTTTTTATCCAGTGCCTCCAAGTGGGATATTTCCTCTGCCTGGAGGGTGGGCTGAGCCTTCCCTTGGTGCTGTGGGATTTTAGCTTTTACCTAGTTCATGTATTTATAATGCTGCAGTTCTTTAGTGTGTAACTCTAAACTCCACACACAGTGTGAGCTGCTGCTTCCCCACTTTGGTCAGACACAACAATTCCTCTCCAGGCCTGGGAATCAAGGACACCTCACTGCCTCAGGCCCTGGGAGATGGAAACAAAAGTGAGTTGGGGGAGCAGACTTGGGGTGAATGGCTTCATTACCTGAAACTGTAACTGGGAGATGAACCCCCAATCTGCAAATGAACCAAACTGATCAAAGTGTGAAAACCTGTGACTCATTGTCCATTTTGGGTGTAGCCCCTGGGGGGCTTCATCTGCCGGAAATGTACCTGAAGACCCTTCCATAAATAAATCTGCTTTTTATTCCCCTAATTCTGTCTGGCCTCTGTTTTTAGGTAGCCCAAAAAGGTATCACCCTGGTGCTTCACCAGGGATGCACCGTGGTGTTAGTGCCTGCTGCTCTGAGAGGAATGGGAGCAGCACCTTGAAGGAATGGAGGGAATGGGGAACAAAGAGACACCTGAGCCAGAGATCCTGCTGGCCTCACCCTTCCCAGGGCTTTGCCCTGCTCCTGGGCCCTGCCACAAAGCAGCAGCTCAGCCTGGCACTGCCTCCCCAGGGAAACTGAGGCCAAGGAGCAGGGCACTGGGGCACACCAAAGACTTTGAATTAAACTCTTGTTAATCCAAAATCTGTCAGAAGGACTGAGGCAGCCAAGGGCTGGGGGAAGTGCTGCCAAACCTGCCCAAAGAGTGACTGGAGCATGACAGAGGATGGTGTGGGGCCAGGCAAGAAGGTGCCAGTGGTGGGATGGGACTGCTGGCCGTGAGGGAGCCTGTGCTTGTCACTCAGTACCTCTGCCCTGTCACACACTGAAATGCAAACTCCCCACTTGCCAACGTCCCCAGGTATCTTGGCAATTTCTCAATTTCTTACTCTCAAGTTTGTTCAAACATAATTCATCTCTAAAAACTTATTTTAATTCCTGCAATCCCTCATATCTTCATGACTCTCACCCCAGTACAGACTGCTGCAACTCACTTTCCTGCTGGCCTCACCAGGGAACCTAATTCAGATTTTTTTTTGTTTCAGCAGAGGACAAACAATCTCTCCTAGCTGAAGTGTCCAGACTCTCTCTTTTGGGCAGGTATGAACCTGAGATCACTGGGTAAAGGGAGGTACCAAACTTAAGCAGCTGAAATTTGGCAAGAAGTGCTCACCAGTGTCCCTGTGAAAGTGAGATGCCTGCTCTGAAATGTGACTGCTTGGAGCACTTGTGAAAATCTTACCTGTGATTGCACAGGGAGCCTTCCTGCTGGCTGTGAGAAAATGAAATCCCTGCCTCTGACTTTAGAGACTTTATTCAGATAAATTTCCTAATTTATTAATTTATTAATGTATTGATGTATTAATTTATTAACTTATCAAAGTATTATTATTATTATTATTATTATTATTATTATTATTACCTTTAAAAAGTGGTGTCCTGCTCCAAGCTTCTGCTCTAGTTTCACCTCCTCCTCGGGCAGATGCAGCACCACTGCACTGGGTGGTGCTCAAGGCAGAGGGTCAGCTCAGCCGCAGCAGCTCCTGCAGCTGCATCCAGGATGTGGAGTTTGCCACGAGCATCCTCCCCTCTGCTTCCCGAGCTGCTCAGCTGCATGTTAAGAGCAAAACCAGCAATAATACATCTGTAACTGCTCGGGGAAAGAGCGTTTTAAAGGTAAAGAAAGAGATTTAAGAAAGCAGAAAAAAAAAATTGAGCAGAGATAAGGCTGAGACAGTGCCAAAGAGATGGAATATACATCTCAGAGAAAATCTAAAAGCAGATCATTACCCAAAAAATACTAGCTGTAAGCAACGGTTTGTAGTGCAGAAGGAATATTTACCCACCAAGCTTTTGATAGTCTTTCTGTTTCTTTCTTTTTTCTTCCACCCAGGAATGATTTTATTCAGAGGATGCAGGTGGGGGTTTGGAGGTGGTGGTGGCTGGACCTGGTGTCCGATCCTAATCCTGCCCCTGCCCTGCGGGGCTCCCTGGCTCATTAACCCCTCCGTGCCCGGGGGGCTGCGGGCTGCTGTGCTGGGAGTGCTCGAGCCAAAGGGTTTGTGTGCACATGGGAAACCATTTGGATAACCAAAGAGCGGCTGTTTGGGGTCACACTCAAAGTCTCTTTGAGCATCTCCTCCTCAACAGAGGGTGCTTTGAGCAGGGTATTTACAGAGTGCTCCCACTACTGCCTCAGCCCTTCGCTGCTCAGGGGCCTCTTTGACCCAGAAAAAGGATTTTCGTGTTAAAAAAGCAAAGGATGGGCTGTGAATTTCAATTCTGTGGCATCTTTTCTTTTGCAGTTGGCTTGCCTTATTCCTGTTTAGTTTAGCTCACTTTCAAGCAGATTAAACTAAACTGGTACACAGCACTCTTATTATAGGATAAGTGCTCACAGAGAAGAGCTATTCAGGAATAATTATTCTGATTTAAACATTTCTGAATAATTCTATGCAAAAGCAAGTCCTGAACAGAGAGACAGTGGGTGGATGTGACACACAGATGGGGGAGCACGAGGAGCTGTAATACAGGGCAGGAGTGCTCGTGCTGGAGTCCATCTTCCAAATGTCAGCACATCCAATCAGGAGCAGCAACCCTCCAGGTGATCAATACATCCAGTGAAAACTGAGGTGATCCTGGTGAATTCTGACCATCCAACATGCCCAGCTAACTCCTCCTGAATGAGGCACAGAGCAAATGCTCCCTTAAAATAATTTAGCAAATAGGTTTGAATAATAAACACAATCCAGAGAAATCTGCTCGTGGACAATTTGCAAACAGAAAGAAAGAGCAACATTCTTTTAACGAGCGATCCACTATGAATTATTCACACAGCTCTAATTAACATTAAGATTCCTAATTTTTCCAGGAAGCCTTACTGTAAGGATACTTTATGATGCCTTTGCATTTTCCACCCCCTCTGAGCTCTTCCAGACATTCAGGAAGAAACCCCCACCAGCCTCCTTTGGAAGTGTCTTCATTTGGCAGGGGATGAAATGAAGACACAGCAAATAATTTGGTGCTTTTCACCTCCCACTCCTTCATAGCAAAGTGCACATCATCCCCTGCCACTGTCATTTGTGATAATTTGGGCAGTTTTTACACTGATGCAAAACAGCTCTGCAGGTGAGTGGAAGTGGTGATTTAGAGTGTGCTCGAGTGTCACAGGGACATGAGATTTGTCCTTCATATCTTGTTTGGTGGTGGATTTCTTTAGCTGTAATGGATTTCTTTAGCTGTAATCATTAGACTGGCAAAATGACCAGTGTAATGATTAAAGTCCAAATTTTCAAAGATATTTTGGTGCTGGAAAACACAAAATAAGTGCCCAAATGGCCGTAGCAACACAACACACTAACAGAGTTGAAAATAAGTTCAAGGGAAAATAGAATTTCCCCAGTTTTTATACAAAACAAGTGTATCCACCTATATTCTTTTTACCACTTTCCTGCAAACACAGAAGCCTCAGTGCGTAACAAATTCTCTCCTTTTTGGAAATATTTAACTAAAGCAGTGATACCTTTTCAGTGACAGCATTCCCAACAATGGGAGCTGCACATTTTTGGTCTGGAATTACAGTGAGAGTTATGAGTCAGCATTATCCCCTTATTACGGTTGGGAGGAAGCTCCTACATTGCTATTTGAGCACAAAGATTTACACCACAGCCACACTCAAATGTGTCGAGAACACTGAGGTTAAAGACAGCCTTAATTCTGCCTTTATGGAAATTAAATGTGAGGGGTTTTCATTACAGACGAGCTGGGCTAAAAATGAATCCTCATTAACAGAATGCTGTGAATATACAGCTACATCTTCCTTGTTGGCCAGAATGTGCCGTCTCTGAATTTAGCTCAACAATTTCAGATGGCATTTTCCTGCTCCCTCCTCCTCCTTCGCAGTTCAAGAATAGGAATAGCTCTTACAGAAGGGCAGAAGTTGTTTTTTATTAAAGTATCATGGTTTAGGGGAAAAAAAAATAAAAAACCCAGCCTGATCCATCTCCTCTCCCTGTGTGTCATTAAACACACTCAGCGTGCAGCATCTCAGGTGCCTCACAGGTGACATCCTCACCATCTTCAGAATCAAGCTTGCTGCTTCCCCCCACCTCTCCTGGCTCGCCAGCACTTCCCTCCTGCCTTCTCATTTCCAAATCAAACACATCTTTATTAACCTCTGACTTCCCAGAGTAAAGCCCGAGGTTTCCCTGGGGAAATAAAAATGAAAGCCGTGCCGTTATTGAAGAGATATGTACAGCTGGTTAAAAGGAAGGCACAATCTTGGAGAAAAGCAAGGAGAAAAGGTCAGGAGACTTTAAAACCTGGGTGTGCACAGAGTCACAGTGTACCTGAGTAACAGCCTTATTGCACACAGCTGCCTGACAGGGGAGGTGATTAATTCTGTGAGATTGGATGGAGCCTGAAGGTTATGATTTGTAACTATCAAACACCTATCCATGTAATTCTTTATTTGGAAACAATGTTTTTTATCTCTTGGCAAATCTGGGGCTCTCTCCTTGCTGGGGACTTTCAGCACAGTTGTGATGCAGCTGTGTGAACGGTACCAATTAAGAAACAAAAGGCTTCCCAGAAGAGACAGTATTTAGAGACCCAAAACAATTCAGGCAGAAGTCTTTTCCCTGGGCTACTGAGGCAGAGTCATCAGGAGATTGCATTCCAGCCTTACCTGGAAATTGAAATTACATAGAACCACTGTCCTTCCCCCCAGACTGAGAAACAGCACAAGGGCAGAATGCAGCTGTCAAGGATGGAAACTTTTTCATATTGTCATCATCTTCATGGGTATACATCTATGAAATTCAGGCTAGGCACTGGCTGTGCAGCCACTGCTGCCTTTTCTTCATGCTGGGGTTTTTAGGTGAATGTGGAGAGCCTCCATCCCTCACCTGGAACACACCTGTTACTGTCCAATTTTTGATTGGCAATGCTCTGCCCCAATTAAGGTGCACACCAGACCATACACCAAAGCCAATAGTATGGACTTTATTTGATAGTAAATATGAGAAAGAGAGAGAAAAAGTGGGTGAAAGAAACAGAAAAGAGGTGGGGTGGACAGAAAGAGTGACAGAGACAGATTAAAGAGAATATCACCACTCTGTGGATCCCACTGATGTCCTGATGATCCTCTCCAGCTGCTCTTGGTGGTGAGGGTGCCCTGAAAAGTGTGGAATCCAATGGATTAATATATGCTCAGGCCAGGTGGGGATGCCCAGGTACCTCCCCCAGTGGGGGACAGTTGGACAGTGTCCCTTGCAGCAGCCTCTGGGTCTGCTCCATCACGTTGTGTCACATGAAGTCCTGTGGTGCAAGGCCTCAGGATGAGTCTGGGGAGCACTTTGGGGGGTTCCATGGGTTATGGCCCCCCCATGTGAATGTTGCTGGGGCTTTGGGAGTTTCACAGCTGGACTTGTGTAAGGGAAGTGTTCAGTGAGGGAAGGTGTTCAGTGCCTCTGAACAGAGCTTACACCACACACCTGAAACCTCCTCCCCCTGCCCTCTGCTGGGAGGGCAATCTGTGTAAACCTGGCCTCTGTGGGCTCCCCCACCCCAAACCCAGCCAGGGATGACTCTCAGCACAGCTGCTGGGCTTGGCTTTCCCGTGGATGCATCCCTCTCCCTCAGCCCGAGATGGCTGAGCAGCAGTGTCCCCTTTATCTTATCCAGGTGGCTTCACTCACAGTCCAAAGTTCCAGTCAGGCCCCTTCAAGGAGGGGTTCTGTGGTTGTAGCTCCTTTATGCAGTTTTTGCTGTCATGGGCACAACTCCCCCATCACAATGTTTAAGTCATGAACCATTTCAGTCCCTGACAAAGCGGCTGTAACAAGGAAGGCAAAGCATGAATTCAACATCTTCACTTCAGTACCTGTCAGCGTTTCTAGCTGGGCAAGCCTTTATTGCTCACCCTGGGACCCAAGACCACAGGGCTCAGGTCAGTGCACACAGGCAGTTGCCTTTTATAGCACTGGAGTGGTTTTAATTCCTTCCCATTTTGCTGGGATATTCCAGCAGCCCGTGTTGGGAGGCAGTGGTGTCTCTGCTGCCATATGTCCTCCTGCTGTAATTCTGCAAGGAGGGACAGCTGACAGAAGCTGGGGTGAGGCTGTTAAAGATCACAACGACACAGACCCCAACTTAAAAGGCTGACAATGACTCAGTTTATTTTTGGTTATTTTTTCTTTTTATACTATTCTACAAAGAACAACTTACTTGGTGAAAAAAAAAGACAAACTTCTTCAATCACATTGGTCAAGCCAGAGGGACATCAAGAAGAAGTCCCTCCTAGGGAAAGGAATGTAAACAAAGGTTACAGTTAGAAAAACATGTCTCTTGTTGACAAAAAACTCTCTGGAAAAAGAGTTTCAGAAAACCAAAACATCTCAGGCATGAACCTGGGCTACAGTGGGGCTCTGAGGGGCTGTCACCCACGGCCACCCCAGGGCTGGCATCTGCACTGATCTGGATGAGTGGCTGGTCCCAAAGTGCCCAGTGAGGACAGACTCCTCCAGGACAGCGTCCCTCCTGTCCTGAGCTCCCATCCCAACTCAGACACTGCAGTGGTGCAGTCCCACAGTCCCAGTGCTCCCATACCCTTGTGCCTGTGTGATCTGACTTGCAGCTGAAGGGGAAGGAATGTCCCCTGGCTCCCCGTGCCCAGCTCCTGCGCTGGCCGTGCGGCCGGCGGCTCCCTGGCTGAGCCCTGGCTGAGCCTCTCCTCCTGCCTGAACCGCCGTGGTAAATCAGGATTAAACTACAGTCTCTGCTGCACCATAAAACCTTTAGCTCTTTAGCACCGGTGGAGAGGCAATACCACTCTCAGCCTCGTCAGGAATGGTTTCCTCTTACAGATGTTCACTGACCGTAACTCCCCAGAGCCTCTTCCCTCCCCTGCTCGCTGCAGACAGCCAGCGCTGCACTCCCAGGACAAGTGATGCTGGAATGAAGAGCTTGGGTTTTGTTTTATTTTTTTTTTTTTTCCTTTTTAAATAAAACAGACAACAGCCCATAAATCCAGCCCTCCTGCCTGATCATTGCTCCCCTCCGTTTCCCTCTGGCGTTGTCAGAAAGTGGCTCTTGGAACAACCTCTTAAAAATGTATCGGCGAGGAGAAGGGAAATTGTTCTCGGCTACAACAATGCTGTACACATATTTGTGTATTTATTCTGCAGATCAAATTGATAACAACAGGTCCCTTCATGGCTGCTGATTTATCTGCTGAGCAGGTATCTGTGCCGTCTGCAGTGCATGGCCATAACTGTCATGGCTGATACAGGGATAAGATGAATAACCTCTACAGATTTCAGGTACAAGTAGGAAAATGTAATCATAACTCACTTTAGAACCCAGTGATACATATTTATACTTTGCCTATCACCGACTAGCAAGCCTTTCCCTTTTATTTTGCATTCATGGACCTGTGATGCACATCAATCTTTTTTTCAGTTTGTTAATATTGTTGTCACTCAACTGAGATTTATTGTCACATGACTTATGATTGGGAGACAGTTTCATCTGAGGAATATTCGCTTAATTTTCCATATTCAAATTTCCTCTCCTGGCTTGACTCTGCAACACAAAGACTGAGACTTTGGTCGGCTCTAACCTATTTTCCCAAACTAGCAGCAGTAAATGTCACAATATTTATAAACTGAACAAGAGTAGAAGTCAAAGTAGCAAAATAACATGGATATAAAATACTAATCAGCCTCAGATGCTTTAATGAATGGGCTCAGATGCCTGTGGGCTGATTTCTTATGGGAGACCTGGCCTTGAAGGACCCTGTTTGGGTCATGATTTGCCTCCTAATGGTAAAATGAAACCATGAAGTGCAGCAGCCCTGTGCAAAGGCTGTTAGAAAAGCAGCTTTGCCTACTTCGGGTGATTTTTTAGGACTTTAAATGCCTCTTCCACTTCCAGTCTCTCCAGGTTTCCTCTGAATTTGATGCCTGGGTGCAGCAGCAGTGGGGCTGTGAAATACTCCCCGCCTGCCCTCCTGGGCTTTCTCTGGCCAGCTCAGTTTCTTGAGGGGCTCAGGGGATGGGGTAAAAGATTGCAAAAGAGGCTCTCACCCCAGGATCAGTCCAAGGCTTTATTCTCAAAGGGTTCCAGGGAAGAGAGAGAACAAGGAAGAAGCCTGGGTTTATCTGGTCTTTGGTTCAGGATAGATAACTGGCCCTGAGCCAATAGGTTCAAGACAAGGGAAGGAAGCGTCAAACTAAATGGTCACAAGCTTTAGGGGGTTCTGGGCGAAAAACCATTCCCCAGAGGAATACAACAGGGCTGGGGATGGGGACACCCCTCTGTCACTGTGGCCAAGCTGGCAGGGCTGGGCTCTCTGCAGCCTCCTGCTTCTGGGGATGAGGGTGACCCAGGGCAGGGTGAGGCCACTTCTGCTGTGCCAGCACCAGGGCAGACCTGGCTGTGGCAGAGAACTCTCCACTGTCAAACTTCACTGAGGGAAGAATTTAACTTTTCTTTCTTTCAATCTTTTTTTAGAGGTCATAAATATTTATGAAGAGCCTGTCAGTCATCTTTAGGGTTTCTGACTGAGTGTGTCACAAGAGAAGGGCTTTTATGATGATTTATAGTAAATTGCAGTAAATTGCTTTCCTGTCAGGGAGCACAGAGGAGTTGCACCATGCCAGGGGATGCAGGCAAGGTGCCCAGGATGGCAGAGATGCTCTGGGGTGAACTGCTCCCTGCCCAGGGGAAGCCTGGGCGCTTCCCAAGTGTCACTTCAATCCTCAAACTGCAGCCAGGCATGGCTGGGAGAAACTCCTTCTTCTTGGGCAGGTATCACAGCAAATACTCCTAATCTGGCAGGTCAATCACTTTCCTGGCTTTCTGCACAGCTAAACATTCCCTGCACACAGAGGTGCAGTGCACACCTCCAGCAGGGCTTGTTCCCTTGGGTGTCACACACTGCTCCAGCCCTCCTTTGGCTGCATCCAGCAGGAAACACTCACAGATTCTCACACCAGCAGGATTTGGGGCCTTGAAGGGATCTAGAAGTGGGCCTGACATATCAATGTAACATCAAGTGTTTAAGAGACACTTTCTGCACAAAAAGGCAAATCAAGACAGAGCCAGGAGTGCTTTGTTGCAGGTGTTTGAAGGAGAGAGAGGCTTCTGTAGAACCACATAATAATGGAATGGACCTTAAAGATCCCATTTCAACTCCCTCTGGTAAGGAAAGACCCTCTCCCACAAGCCACATCCCCCCTGTCCCAAAGCATAACCTGCTCTTCCTCCCTGTCTCTCAATGACTCAGTCCTGGCCAGTTTGAAACAAATAAAAAAGTCAAGTACAGTATTTTTTATATGTGCCCCAATTTCATCTGATTTTGCTGCTCAGTTTTAGGACTACAGAAGACTAAGGGAAAAACTGATGGCACCCCAAGACTGGAGCAAATCCTCCATGGATGCCAGCACATTAATGTGGAGCACACCACTGCATTACCATCCCCACTCCAGAGCCATGCCATTATTCTTTGGCTGATTCCATCACTTTATATCTTACTCATTAAAGTGGGGGAAAGAATGTCAAGCTCACATTTTGCCCAACAAGTAAGAACTGTGAAGATGGGAACTGCTTTTGCATTAATTGAATCAAGGATGACAGTGCAAGCAGCTTTAAGCCCCATAAATCTAGACAGGCTCCTGTCAGATAAAGTATCAATGTGCTTTATCAAACTTTGTCCATAGATTTATAGAGTGCTCAGGCCACAGATCTGTAGTTCCTCAATGTAATCACTTCAGCATTTTCTAGCTATGGTAGGCAAGCTCCATGTGAAATAATGGAATTTATTGACAGAGAAGCAGGCACTGCAATTTTGCTGTTGTTTAGAAAAATTGCCCATCAATGAAGTGCTGGTGGAGAAAGACAAAAGATATTACAGTAAGATGACTATCTCCTGACTCCTGCTGAATTGGTAGATGAGCCATTAGCTTCCAAGGAGGGAAAGGAGTGGCCACTCTTCCAGACAACTGCTCTGGCTTGTACTCAGAAATTGTGCTGCTCCAAGATGATAAAAAAAACCTAAATAAAATCAAACCCCAAACCCTAGGCTTGTTCCAGTCTGCTGAATTGCTTCAGTCACGGGTTGCAAGTCAGAAGTCTGGGTTTTGTCAGGGTTGTTTTGGTTCAGCTATCACAATATTTAACTTTGTAATTACACAGGTTTGTCTTTGCACAATTTCTGTTCACATTTCACTGTCTATTAAAATGTGTAAACTACCACTGATCACATGAAGAAACTGTGCATCATCATTTAGCACTGGAGGATACAGAGTGTGTGAATTCAGGAAGGGCTGTTGAAATGAGGCTGAATATAATCTCTTTTTTTTTTTTTTTTTCCTCTGCTGTAAGTCCTCTGACTTAGAGGACTTGCTTTAAGGAAGGAAACAGAGGAGTCTTGCCAGGAATTCTTAACAGAATAGCATTTATAATTACCTCAGGTAGTGGGAATGCATGTTCACATGGGCATCAATTTATAATGCACTGTGCTCTTGAAGCATCCTTCTCGGAGATGGCTGCAGGAGCTGGCACATGGTCCAATGCTCTGGGAGCAGGATTTTGGGATCTTGCTGTGCTGAAGGTGACTGCAGGACGGGACTGCCAATGTTTCTCCAGATCACCTTGATTTCAGCAATTAGCATGACCTCCCTCTGTAGTGACTGTCCTCGAAGAGTGCTCACAAACCGTCTGGGAATCTTTCCTTAAAGAATTTCTATTTTCCACCTGTCAACACCTCAGAGTGTTTTATGACTGAATGATGGCTCAAGCCAGAGGAAGAGCCCCCCCAAGAACACACCTATGCTGTTGTTGAAAAGCCCTGATCATTTCATCAGCACATAATGCTGCAGCTTGTCTCCCTTTGGGTTCCATTAATCCTGCTTTCCCCATCCTCTGATGCCTGCTCCTGCTCCAGTTGCTCGTGCAAGCTGCTCAGACAGGTCCACTGGCTGTGCTGCTGGATGGACACCTTGGGACTCCAGACAAGACTCTTCCTCCTTTATTTCCAGAGCTGCAGGGTTGGTGCACAGGAGCTGAAAGGCACCCCTCACAGGCAGACACATCTCATCCCTCATTCTCCCACCACACTGACAGCAAGGCAGTGTCACTTGCTCATTAACTTCATCCTACTGCCAAATCACTTTGTGGGACACAGAGGTGGGAACGAGCTCTTTCTTCTGTGCTGCAGCAGCTCAGGCCCCCAATGAAATCAGGGCTCTGTCGCTCCAGGCAAGATAAACTTGCTTGGAAATACTCCTGGCCTTGAGCACACTGTTCAGGCAAAGGAAGGGGAGGTGGAAGGGGAAGCAGAAATCCTAAAGAAAGAAGTGACTTGCCTCAGGCTACAGGAGAGGTCAGTGGCACAGGCAGGGCCCAAGGAGCTTTCTGACTGCTATCCTGCTGCCAGGGACCCTGACCTAAGAGATCATCATGAATGAGGTGTAAGCAGTCTCCAGCCTGTGTCTGTGGGCCGGGGTGGATTCCTTCCTTTGATATGACATTTTAATCTGCACAGAATTCCTGGCCTTCTCCTCGTGCCTCAGTGACCCTCAGGGAGCAGAGTGGGATGTGCAGCAAAGGGCAGCCCATGTGATGGAGGCAGGCAGGGACATAAAATGCTAGAACAAAGCATTGTGGCTTCGTGTCATCAGCAAAACCCCAAATTCCAGCCCAGCCACATCCAGTCACAGACAACAAATAGCAGAGAGGAGCACTGTGTAACTCTGTGGGGGAGTGGGACAGGCACACCACACAGACAGGATGATTTCAGGCAGATAGCTCCTGTTGGGAGAGAATGACTGGCTTGTAACATACCCCTGTAAATGGACATTTCCCAGCTGGGAGGCCACCTGGAAGCACGCTTGTCCTGGCACTGTAGGATGTCACGCTTAAAAAGACAGGGTGCAGCCAGGGCTGGGAGATCTGCTCCAGCACTCACAAGGAAAAGCCTGTCCTCACAAGAATTCCAGTCAAACTGAATTCTCCTACGGTTCAGGGAGTGTGCACACAATCAAACTCCATGGATGTAAGGACAAGGCACAAGTGTCCTCTTGTGACCCTGCTGGGCTGGGCTGCTGTGCCCTACTTCTGCCCTAAGGGGATGGACAGACCCTCCCCAGTGCTTTAATGAGAGTAATTAAAAACCTGTTATGGACCTTCTCAGGTGAGCTGCTGTATCTGACTGCAGGACAACTCTTTGTGTCCCTGCAAAAGTCCCTGGCAGTGCCAGTGGCAGTGTCCAGCTGTGGAACTGATAACACACTCAGCCAGTCCCTGTTACAGTCTGGCTGTATCATAATTTCCTTTATACCAAGTATCACAATTTCCTTTAAAGCAACATTTTTTTTTTCTCCACTTGCAGTAAGTCAGCTTGTTCTCCTGCTCCAGCACCAGCTGTAAACTCCAACCTTCTCCCTGCCTGAGCAGAGCAGCCACAGCGTGACACCCTGGGGGTGCTCAGCACAGCCCTGCAGGCACCACGCCAGCCCCAGGCAGTGTCACGACCCAGCTCTGAGTGACAGAGCGTTCCACAGCTCATATTTGCCATTTGGCCACACTTCCTGTGCTTTCCCTGATCATTCGTGTTCCTGACCTGGCAGCAGCATAAGCAGGGTGTGTGTGGCTTGAGAGAAGATGAGCATACAGTGCCTGGAAGTGCAGTCGAGTCATTTTGTGCCTCAGTATTGCTGCTTAACGTGCCTGACCACTGGGAAAAGGTACTGGTGAACCTCTGACCAGGAAACCTACTGGTTTCAAAATTCTGATATTATTCTGGTCAAAATTAATTTATTTAATAATAATAAATTTTTTATTTAATAATAATAATTAATAATTTTATTAATTAATTAATTTACTTCAGCTGTCCCCCACCTGGCCACAGCAAACCAAAGATGTCTTTCTGCTCCACCTCCCGTGGCCTTGCTGATTGGCACTGCATGGCCCCAGTATGATTTTGTCTCTGTTTTTCCCCCTTCTCAAAGATGCTGCTGGTGATGTTGGCATGTGTCCATGCCACAGTGTGTGAACCACAACTGAGATACTGCCAGGAGGATATTTATGCAAAGAAACAAGGAGAGAAGATGCATCTGGGGAGAAATATGGAGAGAAACAACACGGAACAAGTTAACAAAATTCGGATAAAGGCACTTACCTTTGTTCCTTACCAGACAGGAGATTGCAATGTGGTTCCAGATGTTACTGCTACTGTTTTCTGGTTTCCATGGTCTGTATTATCTTTGTCAAACAAAAGCTTAGCCAGAACTGCTTTCCCTGTCCCAACAGAGAACCCAAATTCCAAGAAGTGGAGCAAATGTTTTCTGAAGCACTGCTAGCCCAGGACTGCTCAAACCCACATGTGAGTATCACAGGAGAAACTGTGCCACTTATCTTTATGTGTTAAAGGTCCTTAAAATAAGGAATGGGCAGCTCATGTCCATTCATTAGCCCAACATTCACTGAGCACATAAATTAATGTGAGGAAGTTGTGCAGTAGCAGTTAATTTCTCGATTTAGCTGCAGTGTATAACTGCTTCTCACACTTAATGGGTTTAAAAGGCAGAGTCCAACATACATATTGCACAGAGCTCTTGCAGAGCACAAGCAGTGCTGCCAGGCACATGCACAAACTCACTCAAACGTGCAGCAGCTCCCTTCTGCTTCTCCATGACCCCAAATTAATTCCTACATCAACCGTGTGCTTCTTCATAACTAGTCCAGCCTCTTAAAGGATTTGCTCCTGGCTGATGGGGGTAACTGTGCTTCCCAACCCTTCTCCATGCCTGGGATTACCCTCTGGATCTGTCCATCACTGTGCCCATGTCTGTGATGCCTCTTGAGTGTTTCAGCACCAGCTGGGGTTAAACGTGGTCCAAGCAAAACAAGGAGTGTGCAGAGATCACTGGCTGTGACAGTGCAGAGAGGTTTGAGTTGGGAGACTCAAAGTTGGTGCTGGAACAATATTCAAAAGCTAAGGTCCCTTTCAACTTAATTTGTAAGTTTGCAACAGTGGGGATGAGTTGTTAATTCACTGCTGACAACTTTACTCAACAATCAATGTATAGTCCTTGAAAATTAAATAATGAGGACCAGTGATGTCTTGTATTTGTTTTTAAGGGTATGAAAGACATCAGCCATCATCCAGTAGAGAAATGGATAGAATTCTGTCATCAGAGACATGAGGAGAAAAAAACAACCAGATTCCCTGATGGGGCAGGAACCCCTCAGAGCTCAGCTGGGAGATCTGTTGTCTAACAGGGAAAACTGGCAGTTCTGCAGGACTCTCTGAGCCCAAAGTTGCTGGAAAGAAGCCATGGAAAACACTGCAGTGATCATCAAAAATGTAATATTAACACCTTGGCCAGTGGAAAACCCTGGTCCTCTCCTCATGGAGGTTCTGCATCACTACAGTATTGGCAGACCAGTGTGGAGACTGGTGCCCATGACAGGAAAATCAGGCACAGTGATCTAAGCTCTCCATGGGATCTGATCCCTGGCATGAAATAATCTCTGAGCCCAACACAGTCCTCTAAATCCCTGGACTCTCAGTCAAATGCATATTAGCACATCTTCCCACAGGAAAGTTCCCCTCTCCTATATAACATGGTTCTGGGATAAATTTTATCCCATCCTCAATTAACCATCCAATTTTGGAGAACAAAAATAGGTGAAATGTTATTTCTGTCTGTGAGGCTCTGCTCTGCCACTGCATGCTGTAGATATCTCTGATATGCTCCAGAGAACCCACAGGCTCGTGGTGTTTGTTTGAATGTCCATGACATCGTGGCATTGTACATGGAATAGCCACGTGTGCCAGGGAAAAAGCTCAGGAGAAAGGAGAGTTTGTGAGATGGGGAAGGAAGGGTGGTAATCTAGACTTAACAGAGGTGTGATTCAGAAGAGCAAGTTGCAAATGAACTAATATTTAAAAAGGAAGGTTAATTAGTGACAGCTAGGCTGACCCTTTCATACTAAGTCACAACATGTTCTTAATGTCACACTCTCTTCCCCAGAGCAGATCAAGCAGGCTTGGTCTGCTGAACCACAGAGAAACATGGATTAAAGCAGAGTGATTTCCATTAAAAATTCCAAAAGAAGTAAAAAAAAAGAAAACAAACAAAAAAAAGGGACATAACTTTAAAGGGGATTGAATGGCTCAGGGGTCTGTTAATAGTTGTTCACCTTTCAAGGTCTCTGGTCTGATTGCAGACCAGGTCAATAGGGAGAAAGAAAGCCATTGCCTTTAATGGCTGGGTAGTGATGGATGTGAAATGAATTGATAGTCTCAATCCAGTTCAGAGCAGACTTCACAAAAATACATTCACCTGTCTTGCTTTTCTTTTTCTTGGTTTTTTTTTAAATAGAAATGTAGACTTTTAAGGAAGGAAAACCAAAGATGATTAAAATGCCCATCTGGGGCATCTCTTAGTCTATTCCTACCTCTGCCCTGCAATTCTCTCATCTCTGGCAAATCACCTGGTCCCTCATCACCTCAGTTCTCTTTATGTAAAACAGAGGTGATATTTGGGTGCCTGTAGTAAAAGCTAAACACCTCAGCCTTGTGACCAGGGTATGGCAGGCTTGGGTACCCCCTGCCCCCCAAGGGGATCCCTGCCTCCCATGCCCCTCTGCCTCCACAGATCACCCATTTGCCTGGAGCTCAGGCAGCAGAACAATGTTCCTGGGTGCTGCTTCAGAAAGTCTCAGTCCTCCAGGCCATCAATCAATCACCTTTCTCAAGCACTAAATTAGTTTAAGAGAGGGAAAAATAAAAAGTGGAGCAAAGAAAGAACTAGATCTCATCATGGGGGGAGACTGAGAGGGGGAGTTTGCCTTTGAAGTGCCTACAAGGGAATCTAATCAAGGCATTTACTATAAACAGAGAAAATCGATCACAGAACATTTTTAACATTTAAAACATGTCTCTGTTTGGACAGCTGAGATATCCCATTACTCTGAATGACACTGCTGGATCAAGGGTCTACACAGTTTGAGAGAGCTGTAAATCAGCCCCAGACCTCTGGGCACAAAAGCACTCACAGAATTGCTTAAAATTGTTTGTAAATAAAGGGCCAAATTCAGCCCTGGGCAGAGCAATTCTTACCTCACACCAGGGCTGAGCTGAGCAGCTGGGACCCAGTACAGGTGGGGCACACAGATTTGGAGATGACACCTGCCTTAGGGGGGCTAATACCTCCCAGCTGGGCAGGACCTGGCAGTGGGGTTGTACTAAATTTGCCCAGAAGCCACGGGGTGAATGCAGGTGGGGGCAGTGGGAGCTCTGTGTGTTCTTACATCCCTGTGAGACACTTGTCCAAAGCTTTGATGAACCAAAGATAACAGAGCAGGGGGAAATGTACAGGCTGATTGATGAGGGTGAGTTTGAGGGCATAAAATGTTGGATTTCACTAACATGGGTGGACTCTTCACTCACTGAATGCCAGCTCACAGTGATGCTGGAGCAGCTGGTGCCTCCCTGGTGCTCCTAACCAGGATGACAAGGTTTAAAGGATCACAGCCATTAAAAAAACCCCAAAAAAACAAAAAAACCCCACAGAATTTGTGCCTAGGGAAATGTTTTGTGTGTGTGTGTGTGTGTGTGTGTGTGTGTGTGGGGAAATAGAAAATAAACACTTTGAAAAGAAATCCTCCTATTGCAGCAGTGGCTAAAAACAAACCCAGCTCAGGAAAACTGTGCCATGTGTTTCTTGCCTCAGGGGATGGGTTTGTCAGTGGTCAGCTTGAGACGCTTGTTGGTGTTGTAGATAATTCTGGTGATGGTGCACTCCCCATCCCTGGAGGTGTCCAAGGAACTCCTCAATGCTCTGGGCTGGGTGATCAGTCACAGGGCTGGACTCAATGACCTCAGAAGTCTTTTCTCACCTAAATGATTCTGTGATTCCATGGCTCTATGATTTCCAGACTCTAAACAGATGGCTGGCAATAGGGTATAAAGTGACTTAGAGTGTTCACGAAGGGAAGTGGGATCATTTGGGGAAGCTGTCACTATTAATTAGCTATTTCCAGATCAGAGGGGCGTGAGTGACCTGCACCGCTTACCCAGTGCACGAAACCACACAAAGGTTCTCAAAACATAATAATAAGGTTAAGCTGATGCCTTAGGATTTTAGATTTTATATTTTTCATGTATTTGTAATGCTGCAATTCTTTAGTGTGTAACTCTGAAGACCATGTGCAGTGTCAGCTGCTGCTTCCCCACTTTGGTCAGACACAACAATTCCTCTCCAGGCCTGGGAATCAAGGACACCTCACTGCCTCAGGCCCTGAGAGATGGAAACAAAAGTGAGTTGGAGGAGCAAACTTGGGGTAAATGACTTCATCACCTGAAGCTGTAATTGGAAGATGAACCCCCAATCTGCAAATGGACCAAACTTATAAAATGTGAAAACCTGTGACTCTTTGTACATTTTTGGGTGTAGCTCCTGGGGGGCTTTGTCTGTCCAAAATGTACCTGAAGGCCCTTCAATCAATATACCTGCTTTTTATTCCCTTAATTCTGTCTGGCCTCTGTTTGTAGGTAGTCCAAAAGGCATAAAACCCAATGATGAAGCAGTAGAGGAACATGGCACACCACAGTGCAGGGTTTGTCAGGCTCCTGGAGCAGCTGGGTGACACGAGTGCTCATGGACGTAGGTTACGTGGTGCAGGGGGCAAGGCAGGAACATTGTGCAAATAAATGCTCCCAAGCACACTTAGCACTTTCCTTAGCTGATACTCAGGGTTGTGTGAATAAAACTGAGCTAATCAACCTCCTCAGAATGCTCCCTTTAATTTGTGTGGCTGAGTTCAGTCTGCAGGTCTTGCTAAAGCAGGAGGTCATTAAAGCAGACAGGGAGCTTGGGTGAAATGAGAGGGACAGGCCTTGACTGAGCTTTCTTCACCACGGTGCTTTAGCAAGGTTTTTGTCTTTCTCTGAGTCCCCTGGTAAAGGTTTGCTGAGGAGGTGATGGAGGAAAGCAGCAATGTGAGCATTAGTGCCAGGTTATACAGGGATGCAGCTCTGGGATGCAGCCTGCCATCAGCCCAGGGCTCAACACAGCTCCACCTCTGGGCTTGCCTCCTTCCTCAGGAAAGGAAAAAAAACCCTTTCCCTGTCCCCACACCCCTTGGAGGAAACTTTCAGGCAACTTCTCAAGTTTTGCTGTTTACACCATTGGGCTCCTCCCCTGAGATCCATGACTTCCCCCAGGAAAACCTTGTGCTCCACACTGAGAAAGTCACTTCTGCCTCCCAGGAGCTGATGGTCAGTGGAGCATCCCCACAGAGATCTCCCTGTGCTCCTGAACTGCCCCCCTAGAGCTGTCCTCACCTCAGAGAAGGACAGAGAAGGGAATTGCCAAGCCCCACATGGGTTTAGAACCAGCCCAGGCTGCAGTCCCTGATGCATTAATGAACCACTGTAATGAGGATTCCCAGTTGCCAAAAGAAGCCCACCCTGCACCCCCCTTTCCTCCTGTGCATGAAACACACAGCCAGTGGTGGCCAGAGACAAAGCCCTTCCAAAAAATCCATTTATAACCTGACAGCTGGCACCAGCTGCACACCAAAAGGCAGTTCAGACTTAGTCAAGGATTATGATGCCATCAGAGGAAAAAGGCTTTGTTGTTTTAGAGTCTTAACCTTGTCTCAAGACAAAATTAACAGAAAAAAAAAAAAAAGAGAGAGAGAATAAAGAAAATCAATAAATCTAAAATTGTATTCAGCTGGGACAGATGGCAATGATATTAAATATTTTGGCTTTTAGCCAAGTGCACTTTTAATGCAAAAATTAATGTCAGCGAAATAACCTTTTCTCCTTTTAAAAGCCCTCTCCAAGATGATTATTATCCACTAAAAAAAAAAAAAAAAAGAAAGAAATAAAAGAAAAAAGAAAAGGAAGAAAGGAAATAAAGGATATCTAGCTCAAAGATACATTAACAGATCACTCTGAGTAACAACCCAGCAGAGTTTATGGCACAAAACATGAAGCTAATTTAGAAAGCATTTGGTTGGGGTTGATAATGCACAGCATCTCCAGAGAGGCTGCACTGCCTGTGCCTGAGCTGTCTCCCATCTCCTCCTAATTTAGTGTACAATTAAGACAATGTCTGTGAGATCTAAAGCAAGTACCTCCTTCCAGGGGGCTGCTCTAGATCTAGTTACTGTCATGCCAGCAATGATCTCCCTTCCCAAATAAGCACCCAGGCCCTGCTGAGAGTCTCCTGATAAAAGGCACAGTCCTGCCACGTGTGAGGGCCTCCAGTCCCCAGGAAATTCACTGGAGGATGAAGGTGCTTCCTGCACTGGGGAGGTGCCCAAAGCCCAACACTCAGAGCTCAGCATCCCTCAGGATCTGCTCCCAAGAACATTTCCATTCAGAATTAACAGCAAGTTAATTCATTTTTTTTCCCTTTTTTTATTACAAGTGAATCAAATAAATGGACTGAGAGTTATTTCTCCCTTGAATATTTCTTGTGCTTTTGAAAGACTCCCATGGCAGACTGATTGCTCGGGAATATTTATTTAATTTACTTGTTCTCTAAATTTATGCTGCGTGTTCCTTCACTGTTCTCTAGGTACAGAGACGAGAAAAATGCATACATGTCTTTTTTGAAATACACCACGTCACAGGTGCAGCCAAAGAATGATGTGAAGGTGGAGAGGAGGCTGAAAGGAAAGGCTGGGATACAAACCCAGCAATGCTGGGATCTTTCCACTGCTCAGAAAATGGGGTCAGTATGGAAGACCTTCCATTACCTGTGGAGAAATGAGGCACAGAACAAGGCCACAGCCTCCCCAGCATCTCTGGGCATTTGGAGCAGCATTAATAGTACAGTCAAGGGGTCTCTGCTCCAGAGTGATGCCCCAAACCTTGTTTTCCCCACCCATTAAAAGCTGTGATCAGGGCCTCTGAAAATTCCCTGTGGCCAGCCTAGAAATTATCAACCTTTTTCAGAGCTCTATTACCAAATTGCTTTAAAAATGGAGCTTTTAATTTTGCATTTGCTATAAAACGTATAAATCATACAGCTGCAAGTTTTTTGGCTTTGTAGCAAAATTAAGTCCATAGATGTTTAAAATCCACGCTTGTGCCAATCATTGATTGTCAAAAAAGAAAGCAAAGCAGGCTAGTTTGGATATCTAAATACTTCTCCCTCATTAAAAAAAAAAGAGAGAACCCTTAAAAATAGCCTTCAAGACCTACTCAATTTAATTCTCCAGTAAATTTTCCTTTTTTTCCAGATAAAATTAGCAACGCGCCTATCGATTTTTGCGTAGCTGGAAATGCATAGGTAGAGCTAAAAGGAGGGTAAATAAAACATGATGGACTCTCAGGGTTAGAGAAAGAAAGTGCTTATAAATGCAGAAATCCAGGAGCAGAACAGGGCCCATGCAGGGCTCAGGCAGGAGGCCAAGGAGGCGACTGCACACCGTGGGCTGTTTTATTTGTGTCGAAAATCTCCAGGAACTGCCTGAGCCTGAGCTTCCTGAAGCAAGACCTTCCGCCAAGATCTATACAGTTATAGTCATCCCACATCATTTATATCACAGGGATTTCCCTAAATAGCATCTTGAGCCTGCCTCTGCAAACAGAGGGACCAGGTGCCCGTGGGCAGTTTGGGCAAGCTTGGGTGACACGATGTAATGCTGTTGGTTTAAGTGATCTTTGATCAATGGCATTCATGGAAACATCTGAGGGGTTTTTTTGTCCTTAATGCCAGGAGGTGTTTCAGCACTCTGGTAGTTTTAAAATCAGGGGACTGAGTCCAAGAAAATCAATGTGAAAAGGAAACTCTTCCAGGCTCATTGGGGAACTCACAAAAGATGGAAGGCAAAATGATCCAAATGTCAACAAAAGCTGGGACTCCTTGGCTCTGCTCCTTCCTCCTGTGGAAGGGGACAGGTCACCTCTCTTTCCTCCTGTCCTCAGTTATCCCACTTTCAAGGCTGAGCTAAGAAATTAGATGACCTGCAGCAGTGCAGCTGCCCATCAGGCTGATCATGAACAGGGTGACATCCAGTACCTGAAGCAGTCCCAGACATGAGGGGTGTTAAAGATCTGAATCACCAACGTGCACCAACAGCAACAGGTACAACTGTTAAAATTGTATAGCTATTTAAATATGCATGTGTATGCATATAAAAACTGTGAGCTTCATCCAAGCTGACAGAAGGGAGAGAGCTGACTGTAGCAGAGAGCTCTCATGGATCAATGCTGCCTTGACCTTCACGTGTCACGTTTTTGATGCTGACACGTTCTTCACACAATCAGAAAAGCCCCTGCTCCTGCAGAGGAATTTCCTCTATCTCAGTGATGCAGCTTTCATGGCGTTTAACCTTCAGCTCTGATTTAAATGGGGTGTGCAGGCCTGCTCCTGGGCTGCTGGGCCAGGGGTGATTTCCACCTCTCCAAAGGGGCTCTGTGTTGTCTGGGTTTTTGCCATTCTCCTCTGTCCCCTTTAAGGAGTTTGGAAAAGTCTTATTTTTAGCTTTCTGTGTTTTGGAGTCAGATACACTTTTGTATAAACAAGCTACTTGTTATTGTAAAATCTAGCAATGTTTACACTCTTTTCATAAGGAGGAGACTGTTGATGGTCTGTTGGGTTGTCCAGTGTGGTTGGAGAAGATGATTTTCTTCCTCCAATCCATGGTCACTGCCGGAGTTTGATAAATGTTGATTCTGTAAATAAACCTCCTCTTTTTCTGCCTCAGGACATCGCAAGGTGTGGGTGTGAGTCCTTTATGTCGAGAGCAACAGCTCTGCAGGACGGGGCAGATCCTGCAGGGGAAGAGCTGCAGAGTCAGAGCACAAAGAACAGCACAAGCTGTAATGCAGGGACATTTGCTAAATGAAACTGCTGAAAACGTGATGTTGGAGTCAGATCAGGAAATAAATCCTCTCTTCTTACATTAAACAAGGATGCCTGTAGCTGGAGTTACATGGCTCAGCTGGTGGTGTGGGATATGAGAGCACAAGGCTGCCTACCAAGCTCTCAGCACTGAGGGCATCACTTCTTTGCTTCCCCTTGTCCTCTTCTCCTGGACCATCAGAAGCCTCTTGGGACACAGACTGTGCCCAGACAGGACCACATGAAGGACACCTTCAGGTGGGTCCATTTTTGGGACTCTAGTGGCCACTGCCATGCAAACAATGGCTGAAACCATGAATAAAGGTGAACTCAGGCAGAAAGCTGAAGTGGGAAGGGGTTTGACCCTGCATTTTTGCCCTCAGTGTGCTGCAGACTCACAGAGTGATGCTGTACACGCTTCTGCAGGTGCCTCAGCTGTCACATCTGCAACAAGGAGATAACCACACCAACCAGCAGGCCCTAAATACTTTGAGATGTAAGCGTTAGGGAAGTCAAGATGTAAAATTTGTACAGTATACCGCAGTATTATTCACCACCTAGACAGAATTAGCAAGAAGGATGACTCAGATATGGCTCTCAATGCTCCAGAGCCATAAAAAATATCTTCCACCATAAATTTTAAAAATTAGTTTGTGTCTTTTCTGAGTTACTGGAAAAGTAACTTTGCTGGTTCTGTTCTTATAAATAAAATGTCATCGTATTATCAAAAGCAGCATGAAACATGATGTTCAGCAGAGACAATCCATAGCAAGGGGTCTCTTTGTGTTCACAGATTTGACTGTGTGGTACCACAACTCACCTGTGAATTGAACCACTTGCAATTAACTTCATCCTACTATAACCAACTGCTATTAAATTCACCCATCAAAAGCATTTCCTTATGCAGAGTATCAAGTGTTTAATCTCAGACCCAGAACAACAGCACCAGAAGGTTTTATTTATCAAATCAAGTCACAGTGTGTAAGTGTCAAAAGAAAGAGTAAAAATAAGGTTTTGAGACTATCAGGAGAAATTGGAGCGTTCCAGGTACAAATGGAGAAACACAGTCTGTCTGTCACATGGCTAGCAGCAGAGAGAAATGCAATCTACAGGAACAGCACTGCTTTCTCTTTATTTTCACTTTGCTCAAAGGGCACATTTCACCCTCAGCTCCCAGCAGGGTGGGTGGCAGCTGTGGCACAGGTTCAGAAGTCACACCCAGAACGAGTCTGTCACAGCCCAGTTTCAGCCCAGGGGACCCCGGCTCACTCAGGGGCTGGCAGGTGACTCCACTTGGCCTGAAGCAATTTACACCTATTTCAGGAATGAAAATGATTTAAAAATGCAGAGAAATCTGAGCGAGCCAAGGCTGGGGTACGACAGCCTGGGCTGTCCCATGTGAGCCCTCGGGCATTTTGTGGTTACACAGGAGGGGCTGGCCCCTGAGTCCAGTGGGGTATTGTCCCAAAGGCAGATCAGCTGTGGCTCTGGACACTTAAATATGTTCATTTATTCCCTCTGTTTTATTTATTCATTCTTGTCACAGGAGGGAAGACAGAGTTATGTCCACACATGTTCACCCTTGGGTGCTGGGACTGATTTTCCTACCAGATCAGAATTTAAACAAACCATTCCCCACCATGCTGTGCTCCCCTGCCAATATTTAATCAAAAAAAAGGAAGTGGGGGGAATTGGCTGCCTTGCAGCCCTGGCACTTGCCCCAGCTCTGCCCGTTGCTCCACAGTGCAAGTTGCTGCAGGCTCAGCTCATTCCAAAGGCCAGGATGGAACATTTTATTTTTTTAAAAGTTGTGCGTGACTTTCAAGCTGGAGCTGCTGTTTGGTTTGTAAGGACAGAGGTAGGACTGTGGATATTAACTGCTAACAAATAACTGTCTGATACAGCAAAGCAGATCATCACCTCCTGCCTCTGCAAACTTTTCTTTTTTTCCTGGTGCCGTTGAAAGTAGACTTTCCCCCCACTATTTTTGACAATGCAGCAGAGAAGACTGAAGATTTGCTTTCCTAGGGTGGATACCAGAATCCATTTACACCTGTAGGGAGTGGGGTGCTGGATGCTGCTGATCAAGTTGAATTAGCAGGCACTTTAATTCTGAATTTGCAATTTATTTGCTGTGCAATCAGGGCAAGAACATAAGTGGAATGAATTAAAAATTGAGGTCTCAACTCAACAGTATTCGGTGTAGTAGATTACCTATGGTTATGTGCATAATTTTCAATTCCTTATCTGTCTTTCCCAGACAGGTGACCCAGAGTTATTAGCACTGTTTATATCATTAAGTACTGGGCTGGGATTGTGGTCCAAGTGACTGCACAACACTGGATGTGAAATTCAGATCTCCTGAGCACCTGCTAATCGGGGTCATTTGGGCTGATCTTCCATCTCTAGCTCTGGCTAATCTAGGATTTGATTAAAAAAGAAAGGCAAGCAGCTTTCTCCAACTCCTTCACAGTTTAATCTGTGTGTGCAAAGATCATCCAAAGCAAGCTGACACCGTCAGGGAAGGGGAAATATCAGACACCCAGAGCCAGGCCAGGCAGTGAGACAGCACAGATCCACCTCAGCACCACTGTCAGGAATATTTTCAGTGTCATTGAACTCAACTGGGGGCAGAACAGCATGCAAACACTCCGGGGTGCAGGGGAAATGCTCCCTCCAAGCACAGCAGAGCAGCAAGGCGTCATTTTGTGTGTCTGGTTTATCTGTTGGAGGCCAGGCTGAACAGGTAAATAGTGCTCATCAGCAGAGCTTCATTAATGCCTTTTCCCTGCTGCCACGGGGGCTCCTGGCCCTTGGGATTGTCCCCACGTCACACAGGAGGCAAATATTTGCAGCCTGGGGGGAGATGAGAGGGGTTTGCTCTCTGCAGGGTGTGCTGTGGCACTGCTGCTGCTCCCAGAGCTGCCCTTGGCTCCCTCTGCTCCAGCCCATCCCTGGGGACAGGGAAGAGTGTTGGATTATTCCCTTTTCCGACCCAGAGATGGGGTTGTAAAAACTTTTATTCCATTTTCAGTCTCATGTGAAGGGTGGGACAACACAGATGTTACAATTCACACCATCACAATCAGAAACCAAACTAGTTCCTAATTACAACACATTGTAAGCGTTTCTTGGCCTGTCAGCTTTTGCCACACAATGCTGCTCATGCCCTAAAGCCAATAATCTAAAACCACCCCTCGTGGGTCCTACTACAATGCACCTTTCATAGTAAAGTATCTAGTCTCATTTGCAAGGCCATCCCTTGAAATTTGTTCCCAGTTCCATTTCTCTCTCAACAGTCTCTGTCCTATTCCATGGCATCTCTAAGTCAGCATTTCTTATCTCCAGGTTTGCGAGCACATTGTGTGAGCCCTCTGTCAGGCTGTGAGAATTCTCTCCACATCCATTTCCCACAGGAGAGCCTGTCTGTCCCTGAGGGCCCTGCCTGGGCACCTGCACGGGGTGGGAGGTCAAGAGAGCAAGGATCACAAGGGGACACTCTGGGTTCCTACTTCAGACAGGTGAATGTGGCTCTTTTTCTTCTTTTACAGCAAAGGATGTGACCTTTGGACAGTAAACACCCTGAGTTGCTCACAGATTCTGGCAGCTGTGGTGTGGCACGTGGGTAATTCTGGTTGAGGGACCACAAAAAACACTTTGGACTTCTCCAGGCACCACATCCCTGATCACTCAGAGCTGGGCAGGGCAGTCAGCACCATCCAGCCTGTTGTATGGATGACACCACTGCTTTCCTTGCTAAGGACAACCAGTTCTCTTTTTGCTGTGAATAAATCCCCCAACTAGCAGCTATCTTCCTCTATTTCATGCAGAGATTAATTTAAAATAGAATAAGCATCATACTACTGTTACTATAGTAATATACCAACACAAAAATCACAACAGAGCATTGATATGCTTATTTCAGGCAAAAAAAAAAAAATATCTGTATTTACTAACCAATGAAATGTCAGCTAACATATTTTTCCAGCCAGTCTGGGATAATCCAGTCCAACCTACTGCTGATGGCTGAACTCTGGTGTCCTCCAGCCACATTAGGCCTCCCACTCTTCAAGGAAAACCACAGCCCAGCATCTCCTCCCTGCTCTGAGCACTCATCTCCATGCACAAGGACAAGGTGACAAGAGGGTTTTGCCTCTGCCCAGCACAGAGCTGGGCTGTGCCTGCAGCCCCCCTCCAGCTCAGGTATCCAACAGCAGTTTGTAAAAAAAGAGAAAATGCTTAGGACCCCCAGATTTTTATTTTGGAAGCACTGTCCTGGGCTTCCTCCCTCCCCCAACATGACTGCCTGCTCCAACAGAAGCAGGAATGCCAGATTTCTCTGGAAATCAGACCTGGCATTCCTGCTCCCTTTACCTGAGCTGGAAAGGGATGCTGCCCATGGAGAAGGGCTTCCCAAGGCAGGGATTCCTTGGAATCAGTGAGGGGTCAAGGCTGGGGGCTGCCAACACCCCTGGTAGCAGAGCCAAGGGGCTGGGGGAGAGTGCCAGGGGAGCTCCCTGAGCCTGAGCTGCTCCTCTCCCTGCCCAGGGCACACCTGGGCCGTGCCTGGGGCACACCTGGGCCATGCCTGGGGCACACCTGGGCCGTGCCTGGGGCACACCTGGGCCTGCTGCTCCCCCAGCAGCACCTCAGGCATTTCAGGAGTGATGCTTTTTTCCCCCTTTGTAATAAGAACTGACCATTCCCCATCTTGTTTCAGGAAAAAGAAAATCCCTACCAAAACATTTTCAGGATTAATTTGTAAAAAAGTGTTGAATAGATGTTTCCTTTGACAAAAATGAGGGGGGAAAAAATCGAACCCACCTTTTTTTAACCCACTCCAGCACAGACAGACAAATAATCTCCTCCTTGTGCCAAACCAGGTGCATGAGGGGTTTGAGGGGGGCAGGTGAGCCAGGCACAAACGTGCAGAGGGGATGGATGTTGATTAAATAAAGAGAAGTGCAAGGCTCAACTGAAGGTGGACATGTACGGGAGAAATTCCCTCCTCCCTTCCTTGTCTCTGAAGTTGAATAAATAAACCCTTGTTCTTTGCCTGAGGCAGGTTTCTGCTCGATGTGTAGCCAAAACTTTCCCAGTGATTCACTTAACAGTTGTGAGTATGATAATAGCAATGACAAAACCACCCAAACAAACAACACCAGAACACGACAGGGTTTTGCAAGACCCCAGAGCTGAGTTTTCCAAATAACTGACATGCCATTGAATTTTCTTGCTTGGTTTTTAGGGGGGGGTGAGATGGGAAGAAGTGGCTTGTTTCTTTCCTGTTCTCTTCCTTATTTGACATTGTTTTGATTAGAAAAGAGAAGCTATTGGCACCAGGTATAATAGGCTTTATACCTCTCCTCAGTGTCGATAGTTTCAAGGCAGAATTCTCTCGCCTACCAACACAAATTGCTCTAACTCACTGAAAAGAAAAGAAGAAAAAAACCCAAACAAACAACCAACAAAAACAAACAAACAAAAAAACCCAAACCAAAACCAACCAAACAAAAACAACAACAAAAAAAAACCCAAAAAAACCCCAAAAAACCAAACCCAAAACAAAACAAAAACCAACCAACCAACCAACCAACCAAAAAAACCCCAAGCCATTTTGGTAGAAATATTGCTGACTTGGAAGTTATTTTTTTATGGATTTTGAAAAAGTCTTCATCTATGCAGCAAACTCCAAACCTACACAGACTTGCAGCTTGAAGCACTAGAAAGCAGCCAGTCTACAGCCAGCGTGGTGTGTCTAGTTTCTTCCTGAAGAACCCAGATATTCCCATTCCTTAAGAGAGGAGTAAAACCTGTAAGCACCGTTGTTCCACAAGAGGTCAGTGAAATGTGAGAGGGGAGTGTGCAGAGAGCCTTGGGACGGGGGGCTCTTGTGTTGCTTTGGGGATGAGGGTGAATGCCAAGCCCCCTGCTCTCTGTCCCCTCTCCAGCCCCACAGGGGAAGTGCTCCTGGAGCTCATCTTTGCTGAGCCAGCCCTGTGTGTCCCAGGGAGTGGAAGGATGAGGGGCAGTCGTTGTACGGGCTTGGCCATTAGGGAGTGAGGAACCACACTGAATCATGGGGCACCTACTGAGAAAGCCCAGGATGTTTACCTGGGTGCTGCTTTTCCCACTCCCACGAAGCAGGAGATGGCCTCAGGATCAGCTCTGTGGAGCCCTGATCCCTGCTTTGAGTGGCAGCAAATTTCATCTCACAGTGGACAGGGTTTTAGGGTTTGTGGTGCCAGCATCAGGTCTGTGGCACAAAAACAGCTCACACAACAGGTCAGATGTGTTTCAGATTGTCCTGAGAGACTGTTATAGATGATATTAATGATTTAATTTGTGTTAAATGTTATGGTTAATTGATACATAGAAGATATTAAGCAATAACTGTAAATTGCAGAAACTGCAGAAACAAAGAAGTCACAGACAGCCTGGCCTTAGTTCAGGATACTTTGTATCATAAGACATAAAGAAAGGGAGAAATGAAAGATATGGTGAAACCATGGTGACCATGGTGGAAGGTTCCCATGGACCTGCTGCGAGGAAGAGGAGAGACTTCATCCACCGACCACCCTGAGAGGGCAGGAGACCCCAGACTCCCGGAATCAGAAGACCCAACTATGATCAAATATGGGAAAACATGGACTGGGGAGGGACCAAGGGGGTGTGTGTAACCAAAAAGTTATAAAAATGGGAAACTGTGGGAAAAACTCCAAAAGCTGTGGGTGGAGCACCAGCTGAGACTTTTGCTCTCCGGCTTTCCCAGCACTGCTTGCTTCGGCTTCCTGCTTTAATAAAGGTTTATCTAATTGGCAACCAATTATTGGGTCCTTTACATTTAACAGTGACATATCCTCACACACCCTCAGCACAGCCATGGTTGTCACCACACCACCCCTTGCCCCACGCTCGCTGACACGGACAGCCCGCGCTCCACCGACTCAGGCAAAGCTCATTTTGAGCTTGCCAGGGCTGACATTCTTACAGCTGTGCTGGAAACACCAGGCCTGGCAGGGTTTGCCTCACTCTTGATGAATGCTGACACCTCCCCAGCCTGGTCTTTGAGCCGGGCAGATGAGTGAATCCTGGGTCTCCTCCACAGGCAGCGCTCACCCTCTCCCTGTGCCTCACTGCACGCCCTGAGCATCCCTGCTGTGGTGCACCCCCATGCTCCAGCAGATGTTTCCATGTTGGGAAAAGAGTTTAAATTACACCCCTGGAACTTTCAAGGTAAAAGAACTAGAAACTTCTGTGTTTCTCTCACTGTATTTGGCCCGGTGCCAGCACAGAGGAACCTGTTGGATCTTTGAAATGAACCTCAAGAGCTCTGGCTGTTTCTGTTGGGCACCTTGCCAAAAAAACCCCTCCTTAATCGTTGAACACTTAAGAAAGAGCACAGTCTCTCAGTGCTTTTTGGGGTGTCTTAGCAAGTGCAAGGGACTTCCCTGCACTCTGCATGGCTTTGCTCTTTGTTTTGTATCGTTTGTTATTTTCTCTTTAATTAAAATCTTTTCGCTTTTCCAAAACACACCCGATCAGCCGCCTCACTAATTAATTATTCTTGATTCTAAAAGGTTGCTAGTTAACCCTCAAAGCTTTGTACACCTTTGTGAGGCCCATAACATGTTTGCCTGTATCACATCACTGCCTCTTTTGGGCTGTGGCTCTGACACCTCACTCAGGTAGGTGCTCGAACAGAAGGGAGCCCCTTTGTGAGCAGATCAGAGGCAATCAAAGCCCCAGGCACTCCCAAGCAGGGAGATTTACCAGTGGGGAAGAGCCCTAAAAGTGATGGTGCTGAGGGGGCCACGTTGCCTTGTTACACTTGTGCTGGGAACAGACTAGTTTTAAAAGCAATTTGCATAATATAGATTCTCCACTCTTGGAATAGCAAATTAACAGTTCGTTTTACGGCTCTACCAATCAACACCTATAGCCCATTAAATTTAACAACAAACTTGCCTTGTGAAGGAGGTTGCAGCTGAGCCTTTCAACAAGCACTCCCCTATCATTTATTCTTCGCCCTGAATTGTGTGTTTCTTTGTTTTATAAACCAGCATTTCTATTTTCTCATCAGGAAGTGGCATGCTAAATTAATTTCAGGTGTTAATTTGCACACTGGGTGCTCAATTCAAAACTCAGCTCTGCTTGGTGTCAGTGGGGACTAACTGTAACCTTGCTGTATCTTTTTTTTTTTTTTTTCTCCAGAACAAATCCAGAGCAGCCCAGCACTGCTCACAGGTACTGCAGGTCTCAGGTAAACCTACCTTGCACTCTGCTGTTGCAGAAAAACAAACAGAGAAGATCCACTAACCCCATTCTGTCCCCAGTTAGTGCAGTGTGATTTGAGAGCAACTTCACAGAACGGGGAAAAAAAATAAATAAAAAAAATTCCTCAGAGTGAACACTGAATATAACTGGAGGCAAAAATTGGCACAAGAACTGAAAACAGGCAAAAGCTTATTTAACAGGTTCAGCTTCAGAACCAGCTCTGAGCATGGGGTCACTTCAGCAAACAATGAACCTGCTGCTAATTGAGGGGAACGCCACGTCACATGGCTTCATTTGCAAAGCTATTTAGAAGGAATAATCAATATTTCATAAATATGTTAAGGTGGTAATAAAAGATGCATGATGTAGTGTGTAGGTAGGAGCCCTTCTGGAAGGAAATGAAGAAATTATAGATAACCTTGATATGTTGAAGTTATGCAGCTGGAATGGTTAAGGGCTTTTGAGATGCTTTAAGTTAGGGAAGTGATAAGAATTCTTTAAAGGAACCATGTCACTCTCTTTGTATTTAAAATCTGCTTTGCCAGTAGGGAAATGTTTGTATCAGCTCTTAGACAGACACATTTCACCCCTGAACTTTGATAGGGATGTTTCCACTGCATTCCATGCTTCACTCACACAAAACTAAATAATTTATGCTTCTTGCAAAACCTGTCCAAAAGTATTCGGACAAAATTCTGCTTAGCCCAAAGACTGGATGGAGTGAGAATAAAAACACGGCACAGTTGCACTTACAGGCAGAGAAAATGCCCATTTCCAGTGTTCTTTTCTCAAAAGAATGGGAATGGGTATGATTTCTGTGGCACAGGACAGACTTACAGTGGGCCCTTGTGAATTACAATCCAGGTTGGAGCAGCTACTCGATGTCAGAACCACAGTGGGGAAAAATGGATGAAAAATGATGTTTTTCCCCCTTTTATAATAAGAACTGACCATTCCCCATTTTGTTTCAGGAAAAAGAAGCTCCCTACCAAAACATTTTCAGTCTTAACTTGTAAAAAAATGTTGAATAAATGTTTCCTTTGACAAAAATGGGGTTCCATATCTAACCCATCTTTTTTTTAACCCACTTAACAGGCAGACAAATAATCTCTTCCTTGTGCCAAACCACGGGCTCCTGCTCCATGGATAAAACGCTGTGAGCATTATGGAAGAGATGATGCAAACAAGCACAATTAAGTGACTGTATCACACAGCAGGGGGCCCTGGTAAATATACACACCAGACAATTTGTAACCATGCTTATGTTTAAACATTTTATGGGTCTTGGAGATCCCAGCTTTAATTTAAACAAACACAAACTTCAGTGGATGGAGATAAATAAAAACAGAACGATAGCTTTCAGTCTGGCAGGGCCCAAATGAGAGACACAGTCTGCATTATATGAAATAATTATTTACATAGGTACAAAAATATGGTTTGTTCTCTGTGTGCAGGCAACCTTTTCCATCACTTAGTTTTTATGACTTTTTTTTCCTAAATTTTGAGGTGAACAACCTGGAAAGAAAAAGAAGAGGAAGGACACAGATTGTACATTGTAAGTTTGGGACTAAAATGGTTGACACCTCTAAAAACGAGGGCTGTGTCCCAAGTATATTTCCCATAATAATTTCTCAGCATCCTTGAGGCAGATATTCCTTTTCCTAAGCACATGGAGGAAAGACCAAACTCCTGTTGCCAGTCTGCATCTATTACTGGCACACAGTGACTTTTAAAATGTTGTTGCTGTGTTGGGCACCCTTCCAACAAGGTGGTGGGGATTATACATTTCCCTCTCAAGTTTTTTTCAGTGCCTAAATATTGCTGGACGATTTCCCTGTGCACAATTAACTAACCTGGATCTGCTCTGCAAGGATAAATGGCAAAGTAAGAGAGTCCTCCAGGACACAGGATAATGCTGACCAGGTATTAAATTCATGCAAAACACACGCCGACCTAGAGATTAGAAACTGAGGCACTGAACCAGGAAAAGTGCTGAGAGCAGAACAGGCACATCAAAGCCAGAATCAAAACAAAACCCACAACAAAAAAATACTACACTAAAAAAAAAAAAGAAAAAAAAAAGAAAAAAAAAGAAAAAAAAAAAGAAAGCCAAATCAAAAAAAAACCACAAACACCCCCAAAAATTAAACAAACAAAAAAAAAACCCCAAAAAAACCTGAAAACCAACCAACCAACCAGCCAACCAAAAAAAAAAAAACCAAACACCAAAAAAACCCCACAAACAAAAAAAACCACCCAGAGGGAAATAAAACCCCCAAACAAAATCCTCTAAAACTGTGTAAGACAGCTTTGGAACGTTTCAGCATTTGCCTGTCTATATATAATGACTCCATAATGGGAACACTCACATGCCTGCAGTACAGAATCACTCCCTCCCTAGCAGACGAGGTTCCCTCCATGCTGGATATGCACATTTCACAGGATCCTCACCCCCCAAAAGCTTATTGAATTCCAGGGCCAAGTTCTGCCTTTTTGCAGTGCTCCAAACAAAGCCTTGGGTTTGCTCTGCAGTTTTCCAGGACCTTCCAATCCCTCCTTTCCCACTGGTGCAACAGGAGTCACTCAGAGCAGGGTGCCTGGGGCAGAGCTTCCCTCCAAACTCATTTTACACCGGGAATTTCAGAGTTTTTGGGAGTATCCAAACAGTGATAAATTAGGTGAGAGATTCTTGGGCCTGTAGAGATTTTCTTTTTGAGGAAGGATCTTTGGCAACTTCTTCTCTTTTCATGGGTTCCTACAGTGAGGACTGAATGCATTTGGGGGTTCACTGGAGCATTTTGGGAGGGGGAGAGGTAGGAGTCAAAGAAGGAACTGTGTTCTTTGGCCTTTACTCTATCCTTATCAAAAGCAGGAACAAAAAAGTGAGTGCATTTCTAATTATAGCATTGCAAAACTGTGTATTTCAGAAAAAAAAAGAAATAAATTTAGGACAGCATTCAGCCCTTTTTTTGACTTACTACTTCTGCAAAGGACTTTTCCTGGAGTCCAGATTCTGCTGCAGCTAAAATCCCCAATTATAGTAAGAGGTGCTTGCAATACAGGTTATTTTGATGGACATAATACCCAAAACTAAGCTTTCTGCCATCTGTTTGTCCCTAAAATTTGAAAGCAAAGAGAACATATTTCACCACTGCGTCAGTGAAAAGTAAGATAAATGCTATTTAAATGCATGTGCAGCATATGTTCTTTCTTCTATGACACGTTCATCTGTAAGGTTTTACTCATTTCTCTGGAGACACATACCAGGAGGAAAAAAAAGAAAAAAAAGCCACCAACCTTCCACCCCAACCAATCCCTCCACAAACCCAGGGTTTCTGAGCACAGGTAGGTTTGTGGGACATGTGAGTGCTGTTCAAGCTGTGAGTGGCACTGGACTTCACACATCACATTATTTATTTATTCCCCTCTCCAATTCCCTCCCCTGGCAGCTTCAGTGACACGAGTTGGTGGATCTGGAGGGCTCAGGAACCACAAGAAGGTAAAGCTGTGATGGGGTGGGAGGGTTTGTGTTATATATTTGAGTAGAAAGCTGGAAATTTGTTTTCCCAGCAGCTCCCTTGGCGTGCCCAGCAATTGGTGGACACAAAGCAGAAGGGAAATGCCCACCCCAGTTGTCACTGCAGACCTTCACTGATGTCCCACAGAGCTGCCAGTGCTCTGCAGTGCTACCTGGTGACTGGGACACAGGGCTGCCTTTGACCCAGAGAAAACAGTCAGAGTTAAACACCTAAAAACCATTTGGGGACACGGGGCTTGCATCTACCTGGTGACGTTGTTAAAGATCACAACAACACAGACTCTGATTCAGAAGGCTGACAGTGACTCTGTTTATTTCTGGCAATTTCTTCCCTTTTATGCTGTTCTACAGAGAACAACCCAATGGGTGAAAGAAACACAAACTTCTTCAATCACATTGGTCAAGTCAGAGGGACAGCAAGAAGAAGTCCCTCCTAGGGAAAGGAATGTAAACAAAGGTTACAGTTAGGAAAACGTGTCTCTTGTTGACAGAAAAGTCTCTGGGAAAGAGTTTCAGAAAAACCAAAACATCACAGGCATGGACCAGGGCTACAGCCTGGTGCAACATCACCTCTCTTGGCAGTGGCTGCATGCAAGGCTGCCCCACAGGAGGGGTTCCTGGGTTCCTCCGGGGTTCCAAGGCTTTGCAGATCTCTCTGCAGACAGAGCCCTGTGGCTGTGTGAGAAGTGCTGGGTGCCTGGCTCAGGGGTGGGCAGGCACCTGTAAAGCAAATCTTGCTATAGCAGAACAACCATGGAACAAAGAGAGTCAGGGCATGGCCCTGGAGGGATGGTTTGTGCCTTATTCATCGTTTCCCCTGTCCTAGCCTCTCTCCCCCTAATTCAGCAGGTGGGGCTGGTGTCAGGGCCACGGGGAGCCCTGGAAGAGGCACAAGAGCTGTTTGCAGGGAGCATGGGCTGCTCTACAATTGTGCTGAGCAGGTTTGTCTTTAAGACACTGCTCCTTCGGGCTATGGGTTTGTTGAAGCATTAGCAACGCAAAGAAATTGCCAGTTGTTGATAAGGTGCTGAGATGTAGGTTGATAAGATGAAGGAATTTGGTCACTGCTTCGTGGCAGGAGTCTCTGTGTTCTGCCCATTTTCCCCTAAAATCTGCAGACTCATCATCCACGTGCAAGGGCTTTGCCGTGAGCTCTGGAGCAGCCACCTCCTGGCGACTGACACAAATGCACAGAGAGATTTCTGCACGGGGTTTGGAGGTGCTGCAGCAAATCCTGCTTGGTTCCTGGAGGAATCCTCTGCTTTCAGTTCCTGGTGCTTTCTCTCTCCCCAGGATGTTGATTCAGTCACACATAAAGCCTGGCTACTGCTGGGTCAGCCTCAGAGGTTGCACTCAGGAGCAGACTTGGAGCTCCAGCTGCCTGAGCCTGGTGAGACATTCCTGGTGTCCCAGTGAAATGCCCAGCACTCCCTGAGTTGGGTCTTTCTTTCAGCTGTTGGCTCCAATTGACAAAAATCTGCTTCTGTGCAGCAGTTCAGGACTGCTGGTTTGAAAGGAAGGGGAAGAAGAGAATGCAAGGGCGTGCAAGGAAGAACTTTTTTTTCCCCCAAAAAAGAGAATTTTTCATAAAGGAAATCTAACATGATTATATATTTCTAGCTCCTCTTCCCATCTGTTCACCTTCCAAAGTGACATTTAAGGAAAAGAGTTTATGATGCTGGAGGCATCAACAGCACTGGATTGAGTGGATCAGATCCAGGCTGGCTCTAAAGCTACTCAAACCTTGCCTAAAGCTCAGCCCTTATTTGTTTTCCTACAACAGAGGTGCCTTGATCTCTGGCAGTACTGGCATCTGCCCTTTTCTTTGCATCCCTTTCTGCTGAGAGCATTCTCTGCCTTTTTCCAGCACATGACTTGGCAGAACTGCTCCAACCCCCTGACATGCCTGAAAGCACTTTGGGTGAGGAGAAAGGCGACTCTGACACAGTGTCTGGAGTTCAGAAGCCACAGATCAGCACGGCGGACGAGTTTCAGGCTGCTCTCCTCCCTGTCACACAGACAGGTGTGCTCCAGCACAGCACTGAGAGTCAATGACCAAGAAAAAGCTTATTTTGGGAGGTGCCTGGGCTCCTTCATCCTCTGAAACTTTGGTGTCTGATGCAAAATGGGAAACCTTCCCCTGCTCTGTGGTGCAAGCAGGAAGAGCTGAGCAGCAGCTGATAGGACCAAGTCAAAGCTTCCTCAAAGACAAAAACCAACAGCAGGCAGTGGGTGTAACTGTCCAGGCAGCACAAAGATCCACCCCAGACTTAATCCAAGGAGTGAGATGGAATGGAGGTCTAAGGGGGGCAGAAAGCTCACAGGCAATGCAAAATGTGGGAACAGGAAATGCATCTGGATGAACTGGTGCTCAGCACAGGAGAAGTGGGAAAAACAACCACATGAAGACATGGACAGGAAGAGGAAGAACAAAATACAAGGGCTGAGGAGCAGAAAGCTCTCCTTCCTCAGGCAGCCTGACTCCACAGGAGAGGCTTTAGCCAGTTTTCCATTGGGAAACTGCTGATTCCACTTCTGCCACTGTAGCCCTGGTTGGTGCCTGTGATGTTTTGGTTTTCTGCAACTCTTTTCCCAGAGAGTTTTCTGTCAACAAGAGACACGTTTTCCTAACTGTAACCTTTGTTTACATTCCTTTCCCTGGGAGGGACTTCTTCTTGATGTCCCTCTGGTTTGACCAATGTGATTGAAGAACTTTGTCTTTCTTCCACCCATTGAGTTGTTCTCTGTAGAACAGCATAAAAGGGAAGAAATTCCCAGAAATAAACAGAGTCACTGTCAGCCTTTTGAGTCAGAGTCTGTGTTGTTGTGGTCTTTGACACTGTCACACCACCTCCCTTTCCTCTCCAGTCAAACAGGAGGCTCGTCCTGCACAGTTTTTGGCAAGCTCTGGAGGCTGCAGGCACAGAGATCTCCATGGGATCTCGGAGCTTCCCTGGGTGTGTATCCTAATCCTACAACTGCCTCTACAAAGTTTTGGGTTTATTGACTAAGGGCACAATTAGGGGAAAGAAGGAACCAGCCGCCCACGCTGCTTCTGTCTCTCTGTTCTTCTGTCTCCCACAGAGGAAGGACTCTGGCAATATTTATAGGCCTGTAATTTCCTGGAAGTTTATATAGCATGAAAGTAGAAGAAGTGATAAAATATGCAGTTTAATTGCAAAACCCCCACGTACTAATCTCACTAATGTGCTAGATTAAAACTGTAAATGTGTGAGGCTTCAAGGTGATTACACATATTTAAAACAAATTTTCCTTTTAAGTGTCTCTAACCAAACTCATATTTTATGGTATCCTGGACCTTACAATTGAATTTTATTTGTTTTATTTTTATGAATGATATTGGAAGTATAATATTGTCACAAGGGATTCTCTTCCTCTCTGGATTGTTTCATGATGCAGGATTTCTATTAACTTCTCTCAGAATTTTTTTGTCACACTAGGCTGCTTTCGTGGCTGCAAGCTCCACTGTGTCACACTGGGCTGTGCTAATCACTCAAGCTGGAGTTTACCCTTTGTGTGGAGGGAGAGGACAAGGACTGGACACGTTGAAAATCTCCCAAAATTCTGTTTGGAGAACCTGGTACCAGCTGAAGACTCTGCATTGCTCCTGTGCGCTGCCAGCAACCCACATCATCTGCATTTCCTCACATTCTGGGGTTTTTCTATCCATGTAGAGACATTTGCCACAATGTTCTCTAAGTGCTGTTTCCTAAAAAGAATTAACAAATTAATCTACAAGCAAGCAGTGGCTGATGGGGCTCTGCTAAAAGAAGTGACTGCAGAAGTTACCTCCAGTCCCAGAAAATTCTCTGACTGGCTCAACATCACATACTCCAAACTGGAATTTTAGTGGGCTGCTTATAGCTAACTGCAAATTTGCTAAAATGCTGGTTAAAGAGCTCCTCTGGAGGACACTGGCCTCTCTTTGAGCAGCAATTGTTTTACAGATATGCTGTTTGTTTTCTTTGGGAAGGGTTGATCCTTCTCTCCTCACAGCCAACTCTTTATAACTCCAGTAGAGATATTTCAGAATTTGGGATGGACAGCAGGTTATTGCAAACCTCCAGGATCACCTCAGTCTGGGATTAAGGTCCTGCAAAGAGCCCCTGGCTCAAGGGAGCAGAGCAAGTGGCCCCTTGACACACACTCATGCACTAGCACATGACAGAATTATTTAATCAGAAAAGACTGGCAGGATCATCGAGTCCCACTTGGCTTGGCTGAGAACCCAGGGCTAAACCTGTCCTCCCATGGGCAGGGGAAACCTGCCCAGGAACACAGAGAGCAGCTCTGGACCCTGAGCTCACCTCAGTGGCACCCCTGGGGGGCTGGAGGACACTCCTGAGATGTCTCATTCCAGGAATGAGGACCACATTCTCAAAAACCCCACTCATTGCCTAAAAAATCCCCCAAATCTATAACCCCCAAACTGCAGCACCCCACAGGCCCCTCCATCCAGGACACACCTTGTGCACCCCCAGGCAGGGCACACTGAACTGGCAGGAGCGTTGACTTTGGGACCTGGGAGTCCTCCACAGCCCACTCACATTCACTGTGCACCGGTTACATTTAATGCTAGGAAGGGAAAATAATCTAAACATCATTTTGCAAATGGTAAGCTATTAAACTAGCAAATGATTTGAGACAAGAGCAACTACACGGGGTCAGCTTCTCTTTCAAACACTCCCAGGGTACATTGTGTGTAGCTTTGCCTCATGTAAATACCATGGCCTTGAGGTTTTTCCTTGTGGCTTTGTTCTTTCTCTCATTTCTGCAAGGAGGCAGAAGGAATAAATAGATGTTTTTATCACCACTTTTTTGCTTTCAGAAAGTTCACATATTGCATTTTTGACATTATGTAAATTAAAAATCACCATGGCATTACCTGAAATAAACTATTATATCACTCCTTTCACGCTACTTTAGTTAAGATACTGTCAGCACTTCCATTACTAGCCCTTATTTCAAGGAGTTTCAGACCTAGCTGTTAAAAAAGGTGGGGAATTCTATTTATTTATTATTTTAATGGCAACTTCCAACACATTGCCACCCCGGGGAAGAATTTAACTTTCCTCAGATTTTAGGAAAAACATCTTGTCCATTTTGTTGTTCAGATGCTATGAGGGCATTAACCCACTAACAGTTTGAACATCAGGTTGAGGGTACCCCAGTTCCATGCCCAATTCCCTTCTCCATTCAGATTTACACTGTCCCAGCCAGTGGCACCAAAACAAAGCAAAACCCAGCCCAGCTCTGGTGTTGGGGCAGAGCTGTGGAGGGACAAGGGGAGTCCTGGCACACAAATGTGTCACTGGTGCCTTTCAGAATGAGTATTTGTGCCCCTGCTCCCCCTGGCAGGCTGAACTCCACACACAGCTTCAGGGACGTACTTGCTCTCGGGAAGTTGTGCAGAAAGGAGAATAAATTAGGTCTCCATGTCAGGTAGAACAAGGAATAATGGGCTTAAATTACAGCCAGGGAGATCCAGACCAGATATTAAGATAAACTTTCTAACAGCAAGGGTAGTTAAACTCCAGGAAAGATAGCCCAGGGAGGGTGTGAAATCCCTACCCGGGGAGGTTCTGAGTACAGATTAGACAAATGCTTGACAGAAGTGACAATTTTGATGTTCCTTTGGGGCAGGGGATTATATCTTGATTTCCTTTGCAGCCCCGTTCCCTACAGTGCTTTGGAAATCACTTAGAGCTCAGAGGATACATGTTTTGACAGCTTCCATCCCCTGTGCAGTGCAGTGCTGTGGGACACCTGACTGCAGCAGTCTCCTTGGGATCCCAGGTAAATGCCATGAGCTTTCCCAGCCTGCCTGGCCTGAAAAGGGTTATTCTCAGTGGCATCTCTGAGGCAACAGGCTTCACCTGCCACCACCAGGAGCCAGAAAAAAGGATTTTTTTTTTTTTTTTAATTGATAAAGCCTTTAGCAGGTGAATCCCAGCCCCTTTCTGGTGGCTGCAGCCAAGAGCTCCACTGAGCTCTGCTAATGCGTCTGCCTTCCCTGGCAGCACGGGGATGAGAGTCCAATTTGTGAGCCACAGGAAATTTCACAGGCAAAATGCAAACAGCCAATTTCGAGCTTTGTTTAGAAATATTTTCTGTGTTTCCTGCTGCTGCAAGAAACCAAGAAGGGGAAAAAAAAAAAAAACCCAAACAAGAATTCACTCAGCCTCTTCAGTGCCACTCATTTTTCCGCCCCAGTAAAGCAAAAAGCGAGCTGTAAACCTGGAGGGAGGCACAAGGTAAAGAGGGAAGAGCTGCTGCTTTGCTCTGCAGGCTCCTCCTCTTTCTCTTTCCAAGGTCTTCATGCCCCTTTCTTTTCCCTGTCCTTTATCACCTCCCACATCATCCCAGCCCTATCTTTCCCCAGCTGCTGACCTCCTCCCCAATTTAAACTTTGCAGGACCAAACTTTGCCTCCTTCCCTGTGCAATTCATTCTCCTGGGTCTCCAGCTGGGCTTCTTGTTGTGCCCTTAGTCTGATCAGTGCAAAATCAGGCAATATCCCCCCTTTTTCCAGCCTAGGCTGGAATTACTGATTCAGTAACTGCTGTGACAGTGTTGGCTTGTTGTAGAATTTCCCAAGGTACATTCCTGCAGTCACATCTTGCCTGGCTGAGAACATGAAGGGATGGCCACAAAAGCAAATATCACAGAGAACCATATGTTTTACCTTCAGCTGGGGCAACTCCTTGGACTGTGAATCTCTCCATGCCTTTGGTCCTGTAACTCACCTTTCTAACCCTCCCAAAAAGCAAACAGCATTTTCTTCTCCTGCTATCAAGCCCCATCTTCACACATATTGAAGTTATAACCATCTCTACACCTTCAAGTTGCTTATACACAGATTCCATGTTCAGAATACAGACTCAATTTTCCATAGTCATCTTTCCTATTTTTTAATCATCCCTAACCATAATGCTGGCAAGTACAGGGACAGACAAAAGGGACTCAAGGCTTTAAAAAAAAATATATGTATGTATGTAGGCACATATATATTTTTCATTTTTGGATGTTTCCCTTAATCATATCTTGAATTAATGCAGGGCTTGTTCATTCGGAGCTCTCATTACCCTCTTAATTAACTGTGCACAGATGGAAAAAGTCGGAATTGCTTCACTCGAGTTGTTCTGCTAGTTTTAAAATGAGATGGCAGATGGAGGACAAGGCAGAGAGGGCTCAGCTCAGAGGTAGGAAACAAGTTTTCAAGCTGTCACAGAAACGTCAACAAACACTCCATCTGTTTATGAGGTGTACCAGGCAGAGGCAGTTTTAAGTGCCATCCGCAGACGTGAGTTCAAAGAATTCCGAACAATTAGCAGAAAAAATGAAAGTTGTGGTTTTGGTTTGAGGTTTAGCAGGACGCTGTCAGTCTGTGCTGCTGACACTGGAGCCAGGAGCAGCCAGCACAGCACCTCAGGAATGTTCTCAGCGTGGCAGAGGCTCAGCACACTCGGGGTGTGGGTTGGCTTGCTGAGACTCCATCCCCAAAGCTCTGCAGGCAGACCCAGAGAAGGGACAGATGTTGCCAAAAGCCCCAAAATAAGAGAACCTCTTGAAACTGATAAATAATGCTCAAAGAAGTGGCTGTGAGTTTGCTCCTATGAGCATGAGCCCACAGAATGGAAGGGTCCTTGGCTGAGGGCCCCAAATACAGACAACACAATTTTCTAGGAAAAAGTCCAATTTCAACTTTCCAGAAGTTTTCTACAGCTGGGTGGATTTCTGAAACTAATCAGTGTTAGCATTTGGGAAGTAGAGACAGTCAAGTGTAACTGAAGGCAGGTAGACGAGGGCATAAAGGTAAGAAAAAATAAAACCCTATCCCCTCCTTTCTCAGAACACCCCTTGTTGAACTGCTCCAATGGGACATTGAATTGTTCTCCTGCTGGAAATGATCCCAATGACGGAGGGCACAGCATTTTAGAGAAGCAACAGCACAAAGTTGTTGGCATTTTAGAGAAGCCACGGCACAGAGTGAAATAACCGTGTCAGGGCAGTAACAGGTTTGCTTTGGATATTTAAGTAACCAAGGAGGCCTAGGAGGAGCACATCTGCTTCCTAGCACTGCAGCCAGCCTCTGAGAGCAGGGTACATCTGTATCCAGGCTTTGTGGGTTTATAGATGAGTAGCAGACATGGTTATTGGAAACTGAATTGTACCCATGTGGTTTCCACCTAGGCGGAGATGCTAGAATAAATACACACACAAAGCACTTCTGCACAGCTTCTTGTGATATACTTGCTAATTCTTTTTCCAGTATGTTGAGCCTTTTTCTTTTTTTTTTTTTCGGGCAGCACCATATGTTGCACTGATGGGAAGATCCAGGATCCCATCCACTTACTCTCATTTCAAAACCAAAACTACGGACTTGACTTTTCCTCAAATTCGGAGCTATCTGGATCTGTCACAGGTCCAACACTTTCCATACCCTTTTTATTTTTTTAAATAATGAACAATTTCCAGACACAAGTTAAAAAGCACTCACCTGACACATGCTTACAAACAACATCCCCAGCAAAAGCTGCAGTAGAAAGTTTTCTATTTCCCCTTGATATGGTGCATATGTTTTTATTTTATGGAACCCCCAACTGCTTTTCCTAACTCTTCTCTAGCTCTCCACATGGTTCTACACTGTACACTTAATTCTGTTTAGGCCCAGCAGATATTTAGTTATTTTTGACCCAGCTGGAAGGAACACAGGTGAACCATGAATTCTGTCCATTCTGAGGGTGCACTGAGTATTGCCTCCCAGCTGAGAGAGAGGAGAAGCACACCAGGCTGCTGTTCAGAGAGCCCTGCCAAAATTTGCTCTGCAGGTTCAGGCAATTTCACCTTGCTTTTGTGTGTGTGTGCACCTACAGCAGCATTTTAAGACCAAGAGTACATGTTTTGAGTATCAAAACTTCCTCTTTATTGCACTTCAGTTCACATGGCAAAACACACTTGGTGCTCAGAAACTGAACTGCTTTTGGATAAAACACACTCTTAATTCACTGATAATAGTCAGACTTTGGGACCAGACCAGAGGCAGCCAAAAATAATTCCCTTTAAATGATTGTACCATAGACACTGCTCCTTTGCACCAAATATTTTGCCCTCCTCAGGTACCACACCACTCACCAAGCACAGACACTGCCTCTGCTCTGCCTTACTCAGTTTTCCCTCGTGGGACTGACAGAAAGTGTGCCTTGTGATGGAAGGGAATGTCTGAAATCTGAAATGATACAGGAGAGGTGGGATGCAGCTGGAGGTGTCTGTGGAGGAGCTGGGCAGCTGACAAGGCAATTTGGGTCATAGGGCCTGGAGTGTAAGTGCTTTATGTGGTTTCTGGACAGGGAGAGTTTTTGGATAGTTAACCCCTGTCTGAACTGTTATAAATGCATATTTTGGAGTTGGCTTTTCGCAAATGTTGAGATGAATGTTATACATATAATGTAAGAAAGTTGTACTGTATTTCCTTTTATTTGTGGAATTTAAAAATGTGATGACAGTATATTTGCTCATTGTAGCATAGTGTAAAAACAAAAGACTAAGGTTTTTTTCTTTATAACATCTAAATTGACCAAACCAGAATGCAGGAGGAGAATCATCCTGCATTCCTGTGAGAGAGGATTGCTGATAAAGAACAACTGGACGTTTTTGGCCAAGAAGGATTTATGACACCTAGCCAGACTAAGAGGAGTCATGCACAGATAAAGAAACTGCATACTTGGGAAACTCTTGAAACAGACAAAGAAAACATGTGTTTGAATATGCATTAGTCTCTTTTAAATATGTAACACAGAGACTCTTAAATACCAAAGATCTGAAATGGGCGGGGTGTGTTGCTTTGCACCCTCAGCTGAGTAGCTTTGTTTTTCTGTCTCCTAATTGTCTATTTTTATTTTATTTTTATTAAACTTATAGATTTCTATAGAAAGTGAATGTCGTTTTTCACATGAACTAAACCATTAAAGGCCTTTCAGCAGAGTGTGAAGATCCACGTGCCCAAGGGGAAGCCATGGTGCCAGTTTTGCCTTCAGTGCTGTTGGTACACTGTGTGCTCAGACCCCTGAGCACTGCCAGCCCATCCAGTGGTGCTGGGGCTGCAGAGCTCATGGCCACTGGGAACAGGAGAGCTGAGCCAGAACGTTTTGTCAGAGCAGAACCACCACAGGTGACACTGGGACACCAAGGCTGCCCTCAGGGCATCGTGGAGGAACCCAGAAACATTTGAGGCCCTGTCAGAAAAAGGACGTGAAAATGATTTTCTTCAGACTGCAGCCTAGGAAGCTCAAAAGGCAAAAAAACCTCTCAAAGCTTTTTCTGTAGAAATAAGGAGGGGGAAAAAAAGGAGGAAGAAATAAAGGAGAAAGTGAGATAAGAGCAGCAGCTCATCTCTGTGCATGTTCTCAGTCTGACAGGAGAGTACCCTTCCCAGGGGCCTCTTATCAGAGCCTCAGCTCCCTCAAGGTCACAGATCAGGGTAATTACACTCTGATAAGCACAGTCCTTGCTCATTTGCAGTTACATACCATGGTTCCTCATTTTCTGCTCTGAATACGGGGACAGAATCAACACCCCACAGCACCTGCAATAGTCTGCAGCTCCAAACTGGTTGCAGTTCAAGGAAGGACGTGCAATTCTGGCATGTACAGCTCAAAAAGTGCTTTAGGAGCCTTAGATGTTAAATAAAGGCAGGCAATGCAAGTGCTAAGGAGTCCAACACTACCCAAGGCTTCTTGTGAGCTTGTCAGGGTAAATACTACAATCCAGATTATGGAAAAAGCCAGCACCCCCTGTAATGTTTTGGGTTTTTTTTCTGGTATTACAAAAATCCTGAAGTAACCACCATGGAAACACCAGCAGTGACTGGAAAGGGAAAGGATATGTTCATCCCCTGGGAGCCCTGCAGTGAGCTGAGGGATTAACAATCCAGGATCCTCCATCCTGTGCTGCTCATATTTTAACATCTTCCTGTGCAGCTCATGAATTGCTCCACAGAAGTGAATCCTCAACAGCAAGTCCTGGGAAAGGCTGCTGTGTCCTCCATAAACACAGGACAGCCCCAGGGGAATCCTACACCAGACAGCTCTCCTGCCCCTTGGTGCACACAGAGGTGGAGGCAAAGGACAGGATCCCCTCCTTAACCATCCCCAGCCTTCCCATTCAGCAAATATTCTCCCAAAGGAGTCTGAACAGCCCTGGGAGAAGCTGATCCCTGCTTCTCAGAATCCTGCAGCCTGCCTGGCCTGGAGGCTGGGCAAGGAAATCTCCCTGAGGCACTGCTGGGTCATGAATTTATTTAATGACTGAGCAGAGGACAGTTTTAGTTTTAGAATATTTCCCCCCATGCAAACACCTTTACTTTTTTCCTCCTTTCTAAAAGAGGTACTTAAATCATCCCAATGAATAATAAGGATGCTTGCCAACCCAATTTAAGGCAATTTCCATTTCAGTCCCAATATTGTCCTCAAACATACTTTTCCCTTTATCTGTGGAATGGCCTGTTCTGCACAGCACCTTAAATAGAAAGTGCTATGCCAGCTAAATGCTGCCTTTCAACTATTACAATAAATATCTGACACTGAGGAAAATAAGAAAAGAGGCAGGCGGGGACTGATCTGCTTTGTCACAGGCTCCTGACTTGGCACCCAAAGCTGTGTCAGTCCATTAGCTGCTCTTAATTTCCTTGTTCTTGGTGGCAAAGGTGGCCATAATTGGTGGAGCTGCTGGAAATATCACATAAATGGGGTGATTCACACTCGGAGCTGTCACTGTAATAAAATCCCATTTAGAAAATGTCCCCATCACCCAAGGGAAAAAGCAAGCTCCCCCTGTAGGGATGAGTGACCCATCAGCATCAGCCAGGAGAACAGACCTGTCCATCTCTGAAGGCTGGTCAGAATTTGAAAGGGACATCAATTCTGATAGCTATAATCACTTCAGACACAACAGCTTCTTTTTTTTTTTTTTTTTTTTTTTTGGGACTTTTCAGACTGGACAAGAGCCAAGGAAACAGAGATAAATACAAACCAGAAACCCCCCTCTTGTATCAGTATCATTAATGTATGTGTACTTGAGGAAGTGATAGATGTGAGAAGAAATAAGCAGAGCTGCCCTGGGGAGACTTGGCACAGAAGGAGCCTGGTCACTGTACTCAGCAGTGCTCTCTCAGATTCAGATGTCAGACTCAAACTCATCTTCTTACCTGTGAGATGGAAAAAATTATAGGGACACCTTAACTGGAGTGTGGCACAGCCCTTTAAAATATATGGGACTTATATAAAGTTTTGAGTCTGAGAAGCAGCAATTTTAATTTTGAATACACTCCAAGTTTCATATGGAAAACACCCTAAGTATTCACTTTTGAACAAATCTTTTCGTGGCACTCTCAGGAATCCTTCTACACTTATAACCAGATGCTGAAACACCCCCCAAAACTGGTGTACTCTAAATTCCATAGTTCTTGGGCAAAAATGCAGCTCATTTTAACAACAAGACTTGTCACTCTTTAATAAATTTCCAATAACCAGAGAGAACAAGCTGCATAGGTATCTCCAAACATTTTCAGTGAATTAAGTAGACACCTTCAGCATGCCAGGATTAATCCCAACCTGACACCAAGCCTGGGGGTGGCTTGGTGCCAGCTCCAGGGTCCAGGTCCTTGCCCATCTTCTGACCTTATTTTGCCCAATTTTGCCCAGAAGCCCAATACAAAACCCACCAGCAGATCAGGGTGTGCTGCTGTGAATTCTGAGCATGCACTGAGTCCTTCTTAAAAGGATAACAAGGAGGATTTGTGGTCAAGGGTTTGGTGTTTCCAGGCTGGCTAGGTAAGGGTTGTCGCTGAAAGGGCTGGATTAGGAGTGTTTTGCAGCTGTGCTTCCTAAAATATTTACTCAGTGTCCACTGGAGCAGTTTGCAAAGCCATCAGCACTCAGTCTAATCTTCCTGAGCAGCCTGAGTGAGCAGTGAAATGAAAGACTTCAGCAAAGTCCTCAAATATCTAGTGAGATTAATCTTGTCAATTATAAACACCTCTTGACTCTGAAGTGGGTTGGGATGGGGAATTTGAGACTGGTGTCCTCTTTTGACAGACCCACAAAAGCCATTTCCCCCAATTACCACAGAAGAAAAGAAAAGAAAAGCTGCCTGGATGAGACGGCAGGAAAATCTGTAATGTTAGGGAGAAACACAGCCTGCAGATCTGGGCTGGTGAGAGGCACAATGTGTTTGGTAGCTTTCCACTCAAGCAGGAGTTACTTCAGTGAGGAAAAGCTCTCCTGGAAAACAGAACATGCAGGGTAAGGTCTCTGATCTCCCAAAGGCTTCTACCTGCTCCTCAGCCAGGAGGTTTTGTTGGGATATTGTGTGGAAAATGATATTTTCTTGGTTTTCTTGGAAGAAAACAGATGAGGAACATCCTGCCCTTTGCCCACACGATTCCAACAAAGGCTAATCAATAACCTTAGGAACTGTGCTCTATTTGCTAACCCTCTAACGAGTTCAGTCTTGTTATAGCCCTGCCAATCCACCAAGTGCCTGGAGCCCATCTCCAGGCCAGGAGCAAGGCTAATTACCAAGAGCACCAGGTCCAGAGAAATGAGTAACACAGGCTCCAGACCAGCAGGTCAATCCAGCAAAGCACTTGAGCACACAGAACCAGACCTCATCAATCCAACAGACCCAGAACATTACAAGCTGAGGGTGTGCAGAAGTCCTTTGTTGCACAGGGGCACTGTGATCAGGGAATATCATCTGACCCAACCAATTCTATCAACCTGACACTTGGGTGCCTCCCTCCTCCCCTTCAGCCTTGCAAGACACAGTAAATTAAGAAGTCAGAGCGACACCAGGGAATAAAAATCACTGCAGTGAATCACGACAGCAGCCCCTGGCTCCCAGCATTGCCTGCACCAGACAAATAAGCACCTCAGCCTCTCTCACAAGCAACACCCTGAACTGGGGCCGTAAGCACAGCCCGAGCAGGTGGTGCCAACTATTGTGATAGCTGGAATGAGCCAAGGAAAGCAGGAATCTGGCTTGAAACCAAGCACAGGTTCTGAAGATTAAGACGTTTTAGATAATGAGGAGGTGTAGCAGAGAGAGCAAGAGAAATAGACAGCAGCAGCAGAATGGAAAAAAAGGCAGTGGGATGTGAGCCTTCACAGGAATTCACAGCAGGGCAGGCCGTGGTGGTTATGGTGCTCTGCTGTGAAGGGCCACAGCAGGAGCAGGCAGCAGAGGGAAACTCTCCTTTGCAGCATCGTTGACCTCCCTTCCATGAAATATTCCCCTTTTTGCCAAGCTGCCTCTGGCTGTAGCACTGTAGTTCGTTTGTGCCTCCTTTGCACATCGTTCTGTCTTTGTGATGGCCTGACTCAAATAAGGAGCTCACACTACCAATAATCCCATTTCTCTGCAGGATGAGACCATCTAAACAACACAGTTGGGTCCCACCGTCTCTGTGTCAGTAGTGTTGCAACTTTTTTTCAGCTGTTCTGAAATATTGGTCACTTTAGCACCCCCTCCTCCTATGCAAGGGGTAGCTACCATCACAGGTGGTGTCACTGATACTCTGTGCTGCTTTCAACTCTTAACAGCACAAACACAAAACCAGGTCCCCAGAACCTCACTAATCTCATCCAGAGGTGTTTTCTCCTTTTGACAAACTTATAATATAAGATATAACCCAGTTTTACTCACACAGATGCCTGTCCCTCCCATCTTAAAAGCAAATTGCTATTCAGGGCTGCTAGAAAGTAGCAGATGAAGAGGACAGTGATGGATGATCCACTATAAAACACATTCCAGCACAGAACCTTTGTTCCCCTGCTCCCCCTCCCACCCCAGCACAGTGTGCAATAATCCACAGCAGGCCTTTGTGCAGTTTGAGTTTTCTACTGGCTCTCACTGCCTTTTACAGTATTTCTGCAACAGAAGACAAGCATGGCTTCAGGACATAGGCAAGTAGAAGGAACATAATATTGTGGAGTAATTGAGGCTGGAAGGACCTCTGCGGGTCAGCTGGTACCACCCCTGACTCAAAGCAAGGCCAGCTTCAAAGTTACATCAGATAAGCTGGCAATAGTGATTATTTAGGACCCCTGTGGTCTGTTTGCATAAAGTCAGCTCAGGCTGGCTTGTTTTATTCTGCCCTTAGCCTTGCTGAAGTCAGAGCACCTCTTCATCCCAGAGGGCTCCTTCTTGTCTCTAAGCTGAGACACTCTCAGCTCCAAAGGAACACCATTTCCTAAAGGACTCCAAATTTAGAGAGTCTGTTCAGAGCAGGGAAAAAAAAAAATAAAGCATCAACAAAGGGAGGAAGACTCAGCCAAAGCCAGCAGGCAGGACCTGACTGGAATCAAGACTTTGTACAGCTCCCAGTTTGCCACCAGCTCAGCACACATCCTTCTCTCCCAGCAACCCCCAGCTCCATGAAACACCAACATTCCAGCAGAGAGAGCCTTTCCACTGACCAGAAAGCTTTCCAGACTCAGAAAAACTGTAACTGTGTTTCATCTGGCTGTAGATTTTGGTCTCCACCAGCTCAGGGCAGACCAGAACAAGGTACTCCCAGATGCACCCCACAGCAGGGCTCTCCTCACTGCTGGCAGCACTCTGTGCCTCCCCCCTCACAGGAAAGGAGCTAATCTAATTAGCACCTGAAAACAGCAAAAATGAGGTCACTTGCTTCCTGTGTAAAGCTTGATTTTGTATAATTTATTTTTTACATTTTCTAATTGAATGAATATTAATTAACTGGAGTTTAATGCAGAAGATGAAGACATTAAACTCTCATTAACAAACACTGAGTCCTATTCATCCCCAAACACTTCACATCTGCAGCATTAAGTTATCAAAGGAAAAATCTGCTATGATTTATGTCATGTTCTGGTGGGAAAGGGGAGGCAGTAAACCTGCTTTACCAGCTAATTATCTGCAGGGTGACACGTGGCTCTCTGGGCACCCAGGGATGGCACGTGTGTCCCAGCGAGGCACTGGCAGGCAAAGCCACGTGGTTTTCCTGCCTGCAGCACCATCCATGGAGCTCCACATGTCCTGGAAGATGGAGCTGGAAAACAAACCTGGGCCACCTGTGGCAGCACATGGAGCTCACTGAAATGGGCACTGGGCAGGTGAACACAGCAAGGTTTCAGAAGTGGTGGGAGTGTGGATCACCTCTGCCACAGGCACAGAGCCTCACTGGAGGGCTGGGAACAAGGAACTTTTCTGGGCTTAGCCCCAGGGAATTTGAGGAGGCTTTATTTGTTATTCCACAAATTATTATTTCCAAGTATTATTATTCACAAATGTCATGATTAACCACGTGTAGTGGTTAAAATGTCACCCCTTGGTGGACCATCCATTCATTAGGCACAGGGTTGTTCCTCCTCCAGCATGAGGATGGTGAGGGGCAGCAATTCTTTTCCCACTTGCAGAAGGTTCCCCCTGCCTGCTAAATCAGCTGCAGGTATTCTGGCCAGAGCTCTGAGCAGAGAAATGAGGGATGAGCCCAGGCTGCTGGCAGAGACTCCCACAGCTCACCCAGTTTCTCATGAAGGGAGATGTGTCAGATCCTTCACTGGCTCAATTTACTTTAAACACAAACACTGGGAGATGTCGCTGCACTTCAGAAAGTGGAGCATAGATGGAACGCACTAAAAGTGTCCCAAAAAGTTATTCAGTGATTTTTTTTAAAGGTGTTTCTTCCTTGTCATGTCATTTATAATTTAATTAGTGGCAGGTTGTCATGCAATAACTATAAACTATAGATTTATGCACTGGAGAAAAATAGCGACCTCATTCTTAAAGCAGCAGAGCTTGCTCCCCCTGAGCTGGTGGATTTGCCATCTGCTGATAGTTCCCTGGAATGTCACCTGTTCAGTTAAGTATATTTATATAAATGAAACAGTATATCTTCATCACTTCCCCCCCACCCCCAACTATGATTTATTTCAGCAGGTTTTACATTTCAATAGCGTTTTCATTTCTCCAATAGAAATCTTTTGTGGATGTGAAACCTGATTTTATATCTGCAAGTAGATGTTACAGTAAAAAAGTGGCAACAGCAATCAACCATAAATCATGGAAATAGCCTAGAGAAGTACGGCTGAGAACCAAAACAAGAGGTGACAGTGGAGACATTTAAAAGCTCTGAGAGAAAAACAAGTCTTGTGACGCCTGTTCCACTTCAACAGGGGTTCAGTGAGCTGGTGGAGAGGCAAGGAAGGGAAACCTGGAAATGTGGTTAAAAAGCAAAGCAAAGGCAGCCCAGCCTTTGTGCCCTACCAGCCCAGGTCAGCTGAGGCAGAAAATGGAGCTGTTAATAACAAATAGGAGACTGGCACATGAACGAGATCCTGCCTTGACACTTGGAAACCTGAAAAAGCAAAATTCCTCTGCTGCACTGCTCTGGGGAGGACAAAACACAGGAGTGATTTAACCAGACCCCAGTTTCACTGATGGATCTGTTGTCAAACCCCAGCTCCTGAGAAATACAACCAGCACTGACACACAGTGGGAGCCCTGAGGGTAGAGCAGGCAGTGGTGGGACTGAAAACACCCAGGTCCTGGAGGAACTGATTTTCCTTGGTGTGGGCACAGCAAGAAAGCCAAAAGCACTTTTAGACACCAAACCTACATTTCATTTGAACCCAACCTGGAATTTTTAGAGTGAGCTTAAAATAAGTTGGAAATTGGCTTCCTTAAGGCTCACTCACTGTCAGGAACTTTATCAGCTGCTGCCAACTCCACTCACACCAGGTGTTTACTGAGCAGTGTCCCTGCAGCATTTGGGCTCCTCTCACACATGGCAAACCCTGCTGCCCTCAGTGGACAGTACAGCTTTCATTGGATAAGAATTAAATTTAGCACAAAACTCAGCAAAAGTTACCCCTTCTTGGTCAAAATGAAGAATTCTGACCAAAACATTTACTGAAAAGGATCTAAAAAAATGTCACCAGAGGACATCATCCCCCCCCGAATGTGTTTTCCTCTAAAGGAAGTTTCCCATTAAGCAGAACACCCAGCAGAACCTGCCCAGCTCCCCCTGCTCTGCTCCCAGTGCTGTGGCACTGAGCAGTGGTTCCCCCCACCTCTCTCTGCTTGGCTTTAATGAAATATGAGCAGCCTGAGAAGAGCATGTTAGCTCTGGCAACGTAATCCCTGCCCCTAAAAATCCCATCAAAGTGACTGTGCACTCGGGCTTGCCATCCCCTGCCTGGATGCAAACACAGGCTGGTGCTTCCCTGTCTCAGGATTTCACAGGACACCTCAAGGATGTTGCTGCTGAAGTGAAAGGCAGTGAAGAAAATTAAAAAAAAAATAAGGATGTTCACTGCTGTAGTCTCACAAAGGCAATTGTATGATTCAAGGACTCACTGAAGGTCAGCTGCTGTGAGAAAGACCTGCTAGGAAAAGCAAGCTAAAAATCCCATCATTAAATGGACAATTTGCCACCTACAAAGCCACCAGCCCACTCTGGACTTTTGGTGATAAATGTGCAGGATTATGATAAGAGATAGAGGTTTGTGGTCCTCACGAGATGGGAGATCCTCCAAGAGCCAGTTTCAAGCAGACTTTTATTTCTGTGGGTGGATGAGTGGTGTGGAGCAGGGCCAGCAAAGGAGCCACCAAGTCCCTCAGGACTGGAGAGCAGAGAGGAAAGGGACAATAAGAAGTTTGCTGAGTGCAACCAAAGGATGCACAGATCTCCTCTGCAGGGGTTGGAAGGACTCTGACAAAGCCTGTGAAAGAGGACCAGGGGATGAACTCAAGGCAGTGAAAACACTTGATGGGTGTGAATATATGACATGGTCCCTGGTGTCAGTGCTGCACCAAAAGTGGAATTATTGCAAGAGCAGAAAGATTTTTTTTTAATGTATATGGGGAGTATAATTCTGGGAAAAATATTTTTTAAAGACAAATCACACGTGATCTTTTTAAAAACAGGGTTTAATAAAGCACTTCTGCAGCTCAGTCTTCAAGAGATGAAAAGAAATTCTGAAAACCAAGATTCAATTCAAATGACAGAGTAAACCCAGTTTCATGTTTTCACAGAAAACTTTTTTCTTTCAGCAGAAGGAACGGGAGTTTCGAAAACTGTTCAATGGTCTCTGCCATTAAAATTGAGTATTAAAAAGAACTAACAGCACATCTGTTAATCATGACACCTTGAATGTTTCCTTGTCTTATTTTGGTTTTTTTTCATAGTACATCTCTTTGCCTCTAAATTTCATCTGCTTTTTTCTGCCTGGGTTGTAAACTCCTCACAGCAGGGACTGTTATCTTATAATGCATTTGTCCAGCACCTCAAATGTTGTGAATATAATGTGATGTGAATAATATATGGCACTCCTCTCCTGAGCAAAAGATAAAACTCAGAAGCAAAGCCAGATGATGATGGCTTTGTGATAGTGAAACAAAATTCAAGACAAACCTCGCTGCAGCATGAGGTCTCCATTGTGGCTCATGAAAGTAAACGCCAAATGGGCTTGACTGTAACAGAGATGATCTCTAAATCATTGCAGGCTATGCAATTGCTGCACATAATGCTCCTAAAAAAACCCAACCCAAACTCTCCTCCATCTAAAAGTGGAGTTCAAAATTTTATTGGAGTTACCTCCTGCCAAGAATAGCAGGGAGCAGCCTGCACACGGCATCTGCTCACAGAGAAGAGAGCAAAAAACATCTGGGAACAGGAGCTCACACCTCCACCTGCCTCACCTGTGATAATCCTCTACAAAGGAGGGGATAACACAGGTTTTATAGGAATGTCTCTGTCCCTGGAAATAGGATTTCCTCTAAGGCACCACATTCTGAGGAAAAACAAGGGAAACTTCCCCTGTGTGTGTTTTTCTCTGTTCCCATCTCACACCCAGCTCCTTGTGCCTTCCCCCCTCTCCTCATGGTTGCTCCTGTGACATATTTTCCATCCCGAGCAGCCAGTCTGGCTCCCCAAACCTCTGCCATCTCTTAAGAGAGCAAAGTACCCCCAGAAAGAACCAGGAGAGGCACTGCTCCATCTTCCTCCTGCTAGGAAGCAGCCCTGCTCCTGCTCCTACAAACTCACACCTTGCTAGCCTTTCCCGTTATGTTTACAGGGGAACACAGGTGGGACAGACTCAGAAACGTTGCAGGGGACTTTGCTGCAAAAGGCAATGACAGCTGCAGACAGGGCAGAATTTTTAACAAAAGATGGAGGACTAAACAGATCTCCAAATGCAGCACGGAGAGCTGTCATTTAGTGAGGATAAATGACTCCATGATACCTTAAATTCGTCCTGTTGTCTAATTTTGGGAAAAAATCCGGATGACAGCCGTTCTAGAATCAGCGTTTGGAAATATACAACAAAAGGAAAAAGCTTTATTAGCACTGGAAATGTACTCTTAGCTCGGATTTCCTTTTCAACACCCAGCTTGTTCATCTCACAGCTCAATGAACTGTTAACAGCACATATTTCTTCTGTTCCAGCAGCAAGTCCAGTTACTTTGGTTTCTGCTAACTGCAGACAGATGAGAGCCAGCCTTCCTGGGGAGCCGGGAGGGGCAGAGGGGGACGGGGCTGCAGGAAGGGGATGAGAGGCACCAGGTCTCAGCAGAGAATTGGCAACACTGATGAGTTTACAGGTTGGACTTGGAGGTGCTCCTGAGCCAAATGCTGCAGCTTTTCTGTTCTTTGGGTGTTATGTGAGCCCTTCTGCATTCAGGTGTTTATAAACCGAGCCAACCCCTCAGCATTCAGTGAGGTTGAGCATTGTGTCAATAGCTAAATTGTGGAATACTGCTGTGGGCTTCATGTCCTGAACCAGACATACTTCCCTGTCCTTTAATAGCCCAACCCAGTCTCCTTTCTGGAGACCAGGAAATGTCCTCCTCCAGTTGTGCATAAAAAAATAATAAATCAGATTCTCCAAGTTAAATTGAAGTCAATACTCTGTAAATAAACAAGAAGTTTCAGCTGCAAACTACATCTGTAAGTGAAATGTTCACAGTTTAAGTAAAGATGTAACTGTATTATCCATATTATCTAATAATTTTGTTTTGCTTTTATCTTCCATCCTTTGCCACAATGTCCTGTGTTACATGTGTGTTGGGCAATGAGAACATGGAGAAATTACCCATCTAGTCAGGTGGAGGAAGAAGAGCAAGGCAGGTGCCCTGGAGGGTGGACTTTCTTATCCACCCTTTGTCTGGGATGGTTCCAAAAACACCAGACCTGGGGGAAATCTGCTTTGTTCCAGGGATGCCAGTTGTGGATTTAGGCTCTGGCCTCAATTCTTAGGCAGAAAGAAAATCCAAAGGGCAGAAGATGAGAAAAAGGACCAAGAGTCTGGGGTACCTTCTTCTAGCAATAATGTAGAATTTTTTTCGGTGCAAACTTTAATCAAGAAATGCTTGCTGGACACAAATGTGAGGTAAATACAGAAGATTTGAGCTGACCTTGAAGGGATTCACAGGTGTAGTCAGCCTCTGGCTCTGATCCTTTCTTCTAACCCTCCCTAATTTCCTGTCAAAACATGTGCCTTCTGCACCCTAATCTGGGAGTGTTATTTATGGGAAAATATGAATGAACTTTTTTTTTTTTTTAAATGACAGCTTCGGTCGTGATCCACTGAACTGTCTTCTCTTTGTCAACACAGTCTGCCTTTCCCTTTCACAGGCCAATTCCGTGGTTTTTGTGTCACTAAGCTGGGAAAGAGGTGGCTAATCTTCTATTTTTGATCACTGAGCTGAAAGGATATGTTGCTAACACCCCACCCCTCTGTAACAGTGACCTTTGACTGCAGCTCTGTGCAGATGATGGGATTCAGCCTCGTGTGGGGATCGGGAAAGTTGATATTTTTTTTCCTAAACATTAATTCCTCACACATTTCCCCCAGGAAGAGAGAGAAAAAGGAAGAGGCGCTTAGCATTCAGGAGTGGAAAAAAAAAGAGATGAAACCTAATGAATTCTTTTCCCTCTCGGGGGTTAGAGAACAGTTCAACATTTCTGATTAAGGACAAGAGAGAGGTGGCCTTGTGCGACGGTGCTGCCCTTCTCACACAGGAGTGTTCAACATGCTGGAGGATAATCAAGAGAATAACAACAGTGCCAGCAGGCAAGAGGGCTGGACTTGTCATCTGACTCGGCTCCATGCAGTTAGGTCTCAGTAAAGATGACTTGTTAAAAATCTAACTAACGTATCAAGGCTCATTGGGTCTCGCTAAGCTCCTACCTCTGTAATCACCATTTACCAAATTAGAATAGGGGGAAAATGAGCCACTTCATCTCTGTGTCATATAATGAACTTTTTTTTTTGTGTGTGTGTACCAGAGAGGGTGATTGCCTCTAGGTATAATTATTATAATAAAGATCGGTGCAAACTCGAGTTAAAAAGGAATTGTAGTTATTGAGGCCACCAGTGCGACTCAAATGGAACCAGTCCCTGTGTCGTGCACAGATGAGTCCAATCCACTGATCTCAGCCATTTTAACATCCCAGGAAAGCCAGAGCAATGATGCTGTCCAGTGTTTGCTCATCTGTCTAATGCAATTCGGATTATTGATTCTATTTGATGTGAAATCCACTGATTTCACTCAATGTAATCAAATCAATTAATCCCATCAACTCCAGTCCAATCCATGTGCACGATCTAGTACATCTGACAGTGATCAGCTGGCAGGCAGAGAACAAGACAGGCATAGAGATAAATAATAAAAATCAATAGGTTTATAAATAACACCTACAGTGCACTGGGGGTTTTGCACACAACTGTAAAAAGCAAGCAGCTTGATGTTCAGCCCATAGGCATTTTGCAGATACACCAAAATGAGTGACTGATTTGTACATATTTTGGTTGGCTGGGGTGCCTTTCCCCAAGTTTTTAGGCTATGACTGGTTAGGGCAGCTCAAAATGGCCTTTGGGATAAATTTTGGAAATAATACCTGTATGATCCAAACAGGACTTTGATATGGACCTGTGAAAGGAACTGAGTAAAGTTGGCGTTATCCAAGTTCTCTTGCCCTTTAACACTGATGAACATCTTCTTCCTCAGCATTAATAGGAAATCCTTTCTTTCAGAACAGAACATTTCACAGATGAAGGGAGAACGGTGCTTTATAACAGACTTGAAGAGTTCATTGGAACAGGCTGTGGGTTTTTTTTTTCTAATTAAGGAGAGGAAAGCAACTCAGTTAAAGAGATCTGCCACTTATCTCTCCACTGCTTCCTGGACATGTGAGACTCTTAAACACAAACACCATAAACAACCACAAAAAACCCAAAAAACCCCCCCAAACCAACCAACCAAACAAAACAACCCCAAAAAACAACAACAACAACAAAAAAAACAAAACAAAAAAAAACAACTTAGAGGAGTCTTTTAAAGTTGTAGAGTCAGCAAGGTGTATCTGTTGTGTTGCAAACTGACCTGGCCTAAGTCCTCTGCTCCACATGCTGCTTAAAAAAATTCTTCTGTATAAAATAGGGTCTCAATATAAAAAAAAGAAGACTCCAGAAAAGCCATGGTATAAACCAGTCACAATTACATTAGGAGCCTGTTCTCTTGTCCCTTTCAGAGTGTCTTTCCTTTAACTCTGTGATTAATAATATTATGTGCTGATAAAAGATCAGGGAAGTGGCAGCTTCTAACCTGCTCAGAAGGTATTGATGCTGCTGCTCCTGGTATTCTGTCTGCTTCTCTTGTGTTTGTTCCATGCTGGAGATATTTGAGGTTAACATCTCAGATAACCTACAAGAACATGGGGAAAATATCCTGTCCCTGTGCAATGCAGGAGAACCAGGATTTGCCTCAGGGAAAGTCCAAATGAGAGGCTCCCAGGGGACAGAAAATAAAGTGAAGCCTGCATGGTTCAATTTTTCTGTCACATGTTTGACTCCACTGAAAAACCCTGGGCTTGATAGACCTGCTGTAATTTTCTTTCAGATCCAGGACTCCCAAAAATCCCTTGTCCTTCAGTTCCTTTGTATGTGTCCTTCAGTTTTCCTGTTTTACCCATGTGGACATGCAGCATTTTTTGCTCATGGTTTTTTTTAATTATATTTTAAAATAAGGTCAAGAAATTATGTATTCTGGCCTTGATGGGAAGAATGTCTCAGACTCATTGTTGCAAATTGTTGTGAATTAGGGTGATACCAACTCTAATTGTCTTTTCCTTGCTTCACTGACTCTTTAAATAATTGCCCTCCTCCTTGGCCACTTTTTTCCTTGCACCTCTGAGAAATTTGCACCTCAACTCTTATCAGTCTCCTTCCACCCAACCAATGTAAAGTACATTGTGGCCACTAAATCCAATTAATCCTCCCAGCACTCCCCAGTGAATAAAATTAGCTACATTTTCCAGCTGGGTGGTCAGGGGTGCAGGCAGCTTTCCCAGCCATGGCTGCATTATCTCTCCTCCTCTGAAAACCTGACCTGCCTGGTGAATAGTTGGGTCTTTGGAGAAATGAGGGACTTCAGCTGCAGGGAAACTCAGGGTGAGGGATGGAATTGGCACATCACAAAAGGGAAAAAAAAAAATAAGTGTTTTGGTGGTGCCCAGCGCTGAGTTTGACTGAGTAATTCTGTCCCCTGTGAGGGCTGATAGGATCCATCCACATCCCACCTTCAAACACACACACACAGAGCACCCACCTGCAAGGGCCAGCTCAAAAAATAAACACAAAAGATCCCTTTTATCTATCACTCCCATTTTTGTAATAATGTCGCTCTATCATTTTCTGCAGGACTGCACATCCTTTGCAAGATGAGTGGAAAATGAGGTGTTGAGCTTTCATTCAAACAACTGCCTTTGCTCATTTCAGATCCTCAATATTGGATGCAATAGCTGCTTGTGAGTGAGCTGAAGGATTTTTTTTTTCTCCTTAAAAAATAAAAGTTATTCCCCATGACCTGCAGACAACTTTTCTCAGTTTCTGTGTCTTGAGTATACTCACGTTTGATGTTTAAAAACCCTCCCAAGCGATTAGAAGTCATTGTGGGCTAATCAGCCAAGAAATTTAAACATAAAGTTTGCTGAAATCTCTTCTTAAAGTACAGCTAGAGCATATTTCACTTTTATTGCTCTGAAATATTTACGTATATTTGAAGTACAAAGATCCAGATTCTCTGCTGGCACAAATCTAGATGATGTTTCTGCCTTTATTATGATACACAACCTGAGGGCTTGGCCCTCTATTTTATGGTCTGTCCTCTTTTATCACAATATTCTCTATTTTTTGCACAAATCTTCCAGTGAATGAAAAGGATGGGAGATGGCTCAATACAACCCAGTGAGGTTTGCAGATCCCCTGGGTGTGTTATTATGTTATGATTACTTTTATGTTTGGAAAGCTAAGTGAACTTAATGCATGAACTCCAGAAAGGGGGAACTTTGGCTTTGGAGATATTTAACTTGCTGCAACCCATTCCAGTCTCACTGAATCAAGTATGACTTGATAATGAATAAATTCTTGCAGGGTACGTAACAGCTTCTGTTGTACAGCATGCATAAAAAAAGGGAAAAGGTGCTTTTAATACCTTTGTGGCAACTTTACTTCAAGCAAGGGATGCTCTGCATCATCCAGCACAAATTTCTAACTCAACCATGTGCTGGACCATGCTGATAAAACAATTCTATGGGAGTGTTTGTGTGTGGAAATAGGACTGCTCAACAAAATCAGCAAAGGAATTTGACTGGGCTCCTGGAAGGTGGAGAAGTGTTGCTCCAGTTAATGAACTGCCCAGCTCATGAGTTTATTAGCCTTAATGGGAAGGAAAACCAGAAATTAAGTGGGAATGGAATGGCCTAACAAGGGTGCTGTTATCTGGGTTTTTGCCGTTCTCCTCTGTCCCCTTTAAGGAGTTTGTAGAAGTCTTATTTTTAGCCTTCTGTGTTTTGGAGTCAGATACACTTTTGTATAAATAACCTTCTTGTTATGGTAAAATCTAGCAATGTTTACATTCTTTTCATAAGGAGGAGACTGTAGATGGACTGTTGGGTTGCCCAGTGTGGTTGGAGAAGAAGATTTTCTTCCTCCAATCCATGGTCACTGCTGGAATTCAATAAATGTTGATTCTGTAAATAAACCTCTCTCTTTCCTGCCTCGGACATTGCAAGGTGTGGGTGTGAGTTCTTTATGTCGAGAGTGACAGGGTGCCTTTCTGTTCTTCATCCCCCTGTGCTCAGGTGGAATCGTTCCATCCATGTGGAGCAGTTGTGCTCCAGGCGGGTGCTCAGGATTTTTGGGAACACAGTGGCACGTGGAGCACTGTCAGCCTCCAAAGGGCTTTATTTATGTTGTTCATGCCTTAAATGATCCCCTACTAACCTTAGGAACAGTTTAGGGGGCTTCAGGGCATGCATAATTTATTTGTAGCCAAACCCCAAGGGGAAGGGTAAGAAGATGGATGAGAGTTCTTTCACGGCATTAGCATGGATTTGCTCAGTTGTTACTGAAACATCCCATGAAGCCTTCATCTCTGCTAAACGCTTGGCTCCAGGCACATGGGACACAGGAACACTGCACTACACATGCTACAATCCATAAAACATTTTCTGGTATTTGAAAACTAAATCCTATAGTTCAAAAGGCCAAAATCCACAAAACCTTCAATTTGTCAGGGGAAGAAAAGTGGATGAGACTGAGGCAATCAGCAGGTTCTTAGATTTCTGCCACAAAAGGAGAGAACTAGTTATTCCTTTTACTTCAGCAAGAGCAATTCTCATGTTTTAAATTAAGCCTGCAATTAAATAATTCATTGGCCTGATCTTTGCTTTCCATCACCCCAAACAGACAGGTGCTCACAGATCCGTTTTCAAGAAAAAACACAATATTAAGAAGAAAAAACACAACATTGAGAGGAAAAGCTCAATATAAGTAAAACAGAGCAGGGAGATCAGAGGAGGGAGGCCACAAGTGCCACCACCTCTGGCACCCAGCATGAACTTCAGCGGGACCCTCCTGCTGGGACCCCACACACGGGGAATTGGGTGCCCTGATGGGGATTTGTCTCAGTGTGAGTTCCCCAAATCAACAAGTGGTGAAGCCTGTGGGGAAATGACAGCCAGACGTCAGGGGGTGGATTACAACTGTGAACAGCAAGGGCTTTTCATTCCTTTCATCCTGCCAGACATGCTGTCCCTATTAAGAGCTAATGTTGGAAAATCATCTGTTTCTCCGAAGCTCTCTTTGAATCTGGGGGCTGGAGCAGTAAATGTGGTTTGAGCAGTGGCTGGGGGGCATGAGCTCCTGCTGCTGTGGTCAGTGGGAAGGCCGTGTGCTAATTGTTTACAAGCCCCCCCACAAGCCAGTGCATTCATTTAAATAAGATTTCTTGTCCTCTCTGTTCGAGTGCTCTGTATCTCAGGCTATCTCCTTGATAATCCTTTTTAGATTAGTGTCAGAGCCCCAGATGAAATCCTCGCTCGTTCTCTTGCCACGTTTACCAGGCTGATTTCCAACACTGTTTCATATGGATTAGGCAGAGCAACTTAGTGCTCATATGTTTTTCAGTGCATCTCAGTACCTCATGAAATTACATTATAGATTCACTGTATAAATAGAAGACTGAACACAATTACAGTCCAAAAGCCCCAAAGCGAAGGACTAGAATCTGAAAGTAGATGTGACCAGATCTTGCTGTGTGCAAATATCTCAAAATAAATTGGTTGCATACTTGTGTATTTAATCTCTGTTTTCTAAATTTTCTTTTATTTTTATTTTTTTTTAAAACAGGAAAAGAACCTTTTTTTCACAGCTGGGCAGAAAGACGAGGGCAGGCAGGTGCACATTGCCATTATGGCCAGGTCAAACCAAGGGTGTCAGTGGTTCAACCCACCTAGAACATAAACCAAGCTTCATAAAGGTTGCTCAAAGAGAACTTCCCATTGCTTTTCAAGGTCATGGCATTTTAATCACAGCTGTTATCACCACTCCCTCATAGAAGCCTAGAAAAAATTGGGTTGCAACGGATGTTTGGGTCGTCTCATCCAACCAGCTCAAAGCAGGGCCAATTTTGAAATAAGTTCCGTCCACAGGAGGATTAAACTGGCTGAAGTGCTGCAGACACGGGGTGAATCATCACTGGAGAGAGTCACTGAGCTTTTATTGCTGGTAAATATAAGAGCTTTGGGAAGGAAATGAATAATATTGAGGAGAGCACACAGGAGGTCACACCACTGGTGGAAAACTGGGGTTTATGTCAGGCAGGGTTGTGTTGACAGGTCCACATGTGTGAACTGCTAATTGATATTTGAAATTCCATTGCTGAAGATCATTTGGCTTGCAGTTGTTGCTGGAAACACAGGCCTCTCCCATTGATGAATATAGCTCCCTGAGTGGAGATTAGCAGAGACAGCTATCGTTGGGCCTGTAGGTGAATGGATTACCCTTGATTTAATAAGAAGTAACAGGCCATTATTTCCAAAGCTACAGGATGGAAAATGACATCTGGATTCGGGATGTAAACATTATTTATCATGTCGGATGCTTTGCTGTTCTTGCCAGTAGCCCATGCTTTGCTGAGGCTGTTATTTCTAGGGCAAACGAATGGTGAGTGCAGCATGGATTTGTTCAGATTCATCTGTTGCCCCTGAGTTCTGCATTCCCCAGTACAGCAGTGAATTGGCTCAGCCTGGGGCTGGGCATTGCTGGTTCTCTAGCCAGAGTGGTTGGAGAGGCCCCCAGCTGGGTCAGGTGGCCTCAACCCCACGGGTGGCCCTCCAGGAGCTCTCCCATCCTGTGCTGGCTGCTCCTGCCAATCCCCACCCAGAAATACTGGGACCAAAAGCAAAACAAAAGGAGAAGAGAGAAACTGCCAGGCTGGAGTTCAGTGTCCTGGCTGTGATGAGCAAAGGGCTAAATGACTTTTGCTAGTACACACAAAGGGGTTTCCACCTCTGCTTTTTGGAAGAGTAAAAGAGTTGGAAGGTACGTCCATAAATCCCACCAGGGTTTGCTTGCACTGAACACCCAGTGAACTTACTGTGCTGAATGTTTTCAGTAATTTCTGTACAGCCCAACAGCTGGAAGGCCTCAGGATGGTTGATCACATTATATGGCACTTTCTGCACGGGTTTCCAACCTCACATAATGGTAAATTAAATTGGGGCAAACCCTTTCATGTTCATGGGAGCTAAAAGTCTTTAGAATCTGCCCTAGCTTGGGTAATCCAAGAAATTCACCAAAAGAGGTGTCTGATTCTTCTGTTCTGTCAAAAAAAAAATCCTTTAATAATATTGAATTATTGTTACAAGTAATTTTATTCTTGCTTTCTTCACTACCATGCAAAAAGTTAAATGATACATTGGCTTAATGCAATTATTTCTCCTTCATTTCTTCTCTTTTGAGTGGCGAATTCATGAAGGGAAAAAGAGAGAATAGGGGATAAAGGATAAAAAACCATACAGACAGCAGGTGCAGACGTGGAAGTAATATATTGTGCAGGACTTTTCCAATAATAGTTAAAAACATTCTGCAAATGAAATTAATATATTTTACATTTCTTCAACTGCAAATTTTCAATTGAAAATTTTCTATTAAAGAGGTCATAGAATATTTTTGAAGCTGGACCTATTATGAAATGAAATGCTGACAAGTATCCTGAAAGTGATATTCTGCAAGATTATCTTGCTGCTGTGGCTCACCCTTCCTGAAGCAGATAAACCAGCCTCTTGGTTAAAGTGTGTTCTGTGCTGGGTTAATTTCTGTGCCCACTGGCAGTCTGTGTGTCCAGGCTTTGGTGCTGGGCAGAGCAGATGGGTTGGAGGAGAGCTGTACCCAGGCCTGTTCCTCGTCTCAGCAGACAAGAAGTGCTGAGTGACTCATTGCTGGGTATGATTTCCCACCAGGTCTGCCCCTGGGGATGGTCAGGAGTTACAGGTGGTTCAGGAGCTTTTTGCTCACGGGTGATGAGCTCTGCATGTGGCACCCCTGCAGTTCCAAAGACCACCACTGTTTCCATTGCACAGAAACACATCCCTGAACACCCAAATGCCACCAGACTGAAATAATTTATAACAGCACAGGCATGAGTCCCCCTCCCCCTACAAGTATTACTGTCTGTGTAGTAATGAATTCATTGATTTTATCATTTTTTATCAAATCAGTTGTTTCAGAGATAAATGTCCTTCATTTGCAGTTATTAAATCTGCCATGTCTAGGACAGCCATTGGAATAATTGTCTAGCATGGACAGAAAAAAAATTATCCATGTCCTCCTGCTGGTTGATTTAATATCCAGTGTCCTTCTCCTAGTGACAGAGTCTGAAAGGTAAGATCTTAAAATTCACCCAGGATAAGATGAGTTGAAACTAAGAGCAACCTCATGGGACTGGAGAAAGAGCTCTGGCTCTTCCAGCAGAACGAGAACACTTTGGCCACAAGGTCAGAACTGAGTGACAAAATCCTGCTACACGCTTCAGGACCAAATCCAGTTTATTTTGCTGTTCCCTTCAGCTTGGGATGGGGCAGCAGGAGAAAAGAACTGCCTAAGGAGTGGCAGGGACATGTGCACAGTGGTGGAGGGAAATGTCCCTTCTGAGGCAGCCACAGTTCCACGTTGTTAACCTCTTGCTATTGTTGAACAGTTGGAAGCTGAATGTTGCCAATTAAAATTACTTCCTTGGCTAGCCAGAACAATCCTTCATCTCTTCAAGGCTCTGATCCTTCCCGCTGCAGAGGCACTGAGCTCTGGTTAATGAGGCTGGGAGCACACTCACGTTGTGGCCCCAGAGCTGCACAAACTGCTTTGGATGCTCTGGGTTCCTGTGTCCCATCCCCACACAGGGCTCAGCCTGCAGGGATGGGGACAGTCAGAGGCTGTGGGAGGCTCTGGGACCTGGCCCTGTGCTGACCTGTGCATGGATACACCCCAGAGAGGGAATCCCTTAATGCTGCTCACTCCCAGCCTTCCCCTACCTTGCAGTGCCATCAAGGCGTTTGTGACTCCCCTCCTGACAGGGCTGGGTGGGTCCTGTGCTGTTTGGACCTTGTCTGGAGCTGGATCACAGCCACCACAGACCTGCAGTCAGGACAGGCTCAGGCTGGTCTCTCTGCAGGTGGAAGCAGACATTGCCAAGCTGCTGGAATCAGTAAGAGTTCAAAAGAAGATGGTGATTTTCTACCTAAAGGGATGAATGTGTACATGTGAGGTGAGTCTGAAACCCATCAGTGAGGAACAGCAGCAGAATGATACAGCAGCAGCAGACCACAACCAGCATCCTCAGCTGCTGTGGCTCTGTCACAAAGGAGCAGAGATCCCCAGCACACCTGGAAATCAGCCCTCCCAGGGGCTTCCAAGGTGAGGAGTCAGACCAAATGCTATGCATGGAGGGAGGAATGGGAGGGCAGAACAAGCAGAGTGAAAATGTGCACTGAGCTTCATTTCTCTGTGTTTCCCCTTTTGCTGGCCAAGCACTGCAATTTCCTCTTGTTAGACCTCAGAAAAGTTTTCCATAAATGCACCAGCTCTAGGGAAGGGTTGCAAGAGACTGGTCCTGCCCCACTGATCCCAGTGCCTCCTGGGAGGGGAGTGAAATGACATTCCACCTGCAAGGATCTGGAAGACTTGAGGCCTTTAATCAGTTTATGTGTGTGGGTTTAGTCAAATCTCATCTCCATGGTGCAGTTTTTCCTTAAACCTTTCATCTGTCTCACTTGCTCCTCAATCCAAGGCTGTCCCTTGCTGTCTGCTTTCCATTTTTTCAGCTGGATCTCAGCTGTGGCCAAGGCCTGGACATCCTTTGGTGCCAGGGCTGGTGAGCTTCACTCTCCCAAGTTTCCTGTGGAACACACAGAAGGGGCTTAAAAGATTTAAGTGTCTCTGCAAGTGAAGACAGCAAGGCTGATATTCCCCTTTGGATTGGGCTCAGCTCATCATTCTCAGGCCACTGCTCCTCTCAAAGATAAAAGATTGCTTCTGGAAGTTAATGAAGTCCCTCCTTCAGTGAGAGCACTGCAGGCTGGTGGTCAGCAACAACCACAGACCCCATCCCCTGCTGAATCATCTCCATTCCCCATTCCCCAACTGTACCAGTGAAGTCAGGATCCAACCACCTGGGGCTGCATCCCCCTGAGGACCCTCAGAGCTGATACCAAGCTATGCAGGACCTGTGCTGCTCTTTTACACCAGCAATAAATAAATAAAAGCACCCTGATGCCTGTGCAAGGAAAATTCCACACATTCATCCCCCTGTTTCCTTTATCACTTATTCTGTAACAGCTGTTTAATTAATTGCTTGAGCGATTTCCTAATACATCTTATTTACATACAAAATTACAGAATAATGGTTTGCCTTTGAGTTGAGTGAGAGTATAAGGTCTGCTTGCCATGCCTCATGGAATATGGTTACTCAACAAGAAATAAAAGTTCTGGTTGTTTTTGGCCGTTTCTTTTCTTCAGTTTTGTTTTTCTTTAGGAAGAAGTAAAATTCTTTTCCTCCACAGGTTTTGTTGCTGTTTTTTTTTTTTACAGGGATGACTGAATGATGCTTCGATAGCAGCAAGAAGGGGCAAAGTTCCTGTTTAAAGTGACTCAGATCCTTGGGGAAAAAAAAAAATTGTAATGAATAGGATGGCTTCTGTCGAAGGATAAAGAGTCATATAGCACCAGTGGAAACAACACAACTTTATCACTTCTCAGGTTTATTCCCTGGCTGGCAGGGCTTGTCCTGGGAGCAGGAGGCTGTGTAAGCAGGAAGGGCCCTGCTCTGCTGGGCTTTTCACCCCAGAACCCTCCTTCTGCCTCCTGACACAGAAACCTTTTCTTTGGATCACAGCAGCATCAGCAGCCGTGTCACTGCTGCTGGCAAACCTGCTGTCAGCTGATGTTTTCCTTTCATGGGCCTGGCTGCATTCAGGCAGGAGCTGCACCGTGGGTGCTCACCCCCGGGCTGGAAATTGCCTCCTGGAGAAACACTGCACAAGCACAGGTAGCAACGTGTTTTGGATTCTCTTTATTGCCCCAAGCTCAGCATTCATCTTGGCTAATGTGGGGCGCTTGATGTGCCTGGATTAAGGGGCTAATTCTGTGTTTTTCTTGCTTAGTCAGTGAAAGAGCCAGAACCCTGAGGAGGCAGCTCACCTGCCTTGCCCTCTGAATGTGTCAGCTCGTCTTTGTTGGCTGCAGCAGAAATCTTGAGCACTTGCATTTCCAACTTAGAGGCTTGAAAATGGAGTTGTTTGGAGAGCTGTGGAGGCCCTCCTGCTGGCCAGCAGCACAGCAGGGCTAACACAACTGGCCTTGGCTCTGCTCTGTGCTTCAGGCCTGAGGATGTCTCAGGGTGGAATAATCTACATTACGAATCATGAGTGAAGCTGTGGGCTGGCTGCACTGGAAAATTCATGGCTCTAGACAAATTTAGGAGCTAGCTCCCACCGTGGGAAACCATCCCAGATAGAATAGTTCATGTAAGGCTTTTCAGTAAGGTTGCTGCTGGATCCCAGCCCAAGGTCCCAAGGCAAGGGTTGCTGTTTCGGGTCAGGTTTCTCTGGAATCCCACCCTCCACTCCAGGCAGCAGCAGGGGAGGGCAGCACTCCTGATCCTGGGGCCCAGGTCAGAGGTGGGATGGCTTCTTCAGGGGGGCTGTGCTTTGCAATCAGTTAAGATACAACTTCCTGCAGAAACACCTTGCTGAACCTGGTCCTTAAATACCAGAAATCCATCAATCATACACAGATACCAACATTAAGCATGGCCTTGCATGATTTCCTAGAGACTTGCATCTTTGGACAACTAGAAGAAGAAATTACTTCTATTCACTGTCACAATTGCTATCCTACTGCTGCCTACTCCAAAGTCTTACAGTATCTTTTTGGTTGCTAATGATCCAGTACAAGTATTTAAAACATTCTTGAATATACCACGGCTGTGAGGTTATTTTTCTCACCACTCATAGGGCAACTGATATTAAATCCATATAAAGAACTACTGCACTTTTTATTAAGTGTAAAAGGGAAAAATATTACCATTCATTTGTGTTACTCTTTCTTTCTAACTATCTCCACTTAATAAGGTATTTTCTTGCAACAGAGTGTGTTATATATTCTGTGTTTTATAAACCATCTCCTGGGAAAAATAACCAAGGAAACGCAATTTTTTGGAACCATCTCCTTTTATTAAGAATAATGAAAAGGAAACAAGAGTCATTCCAGCAGTCAAACATCCTTCTACACTTTCTTATTGGTCTTTTTATGATAACGGTGTCCCTCAGCACATAACCTGAGCTGCCTGAATTTGTTTGTGTATTTACATTTGTCCTTTCAGTTACAGCCTGTGGAGCAGCGTGGAGGTGACATGTAATGGACATGTAGTGCATCTGACATCTATGCCCACACACAGAGGATGGAAATCCATCAAAAATACTGGACAGGATAATCACAGCAGTGAGCTCTGGCTTTGTCACCAAGTTTTAGAGCTTGAGTGGAGGGTTGGATTATTCTGCCTGCTCTGTACACCACGCCCCCCTGCCCCTGGATGCACAGTTTAACAAGGAGCCTGCTCTCTCTGCAGCAGGGTGATTGGAATCAGTCACACAGGTGCAGGAGTAGGTCCCAAATGCCCACTCCCACACCCTCTCCCAGTGGGTTTTGTACCTTCATTATTTATTTATGGCACCTCCCAGGGCTGCTGATGGCCCCTCTCTGGACTGTGTGTGATGCAGCCCCAAGCTGGAGGAACACTCTTCCCTCTGTGCCTGTCCCCACAGCATCAAGGGACGTGTCAGTGCTCATGGAACTGCAGCTGGCTGGTGACTGCCACCAGCAGATCCCGTTTCAAGCCTTTGGGACCCTGTCTAAAGCTGTAATTTACACCCTTGGCAGGTACTCAGACTTGTTTTTAAAGCATCAGTCATTCCTGAGTAGTCATAGATGATTCAGGCTCCCTCTATAGGTTCTTCTGCCAGATATTGATCCTGGGGACATTAATTATCAATTACAAAAGGTTTATTTCTGGCAACATTCATGACTAAAAGATCTGCATATTTATTTTGCTGAGTGATTTATTGATGCATCATTACATGTTTCATGGAAAACTGCATTTTATAGATGGTGGTGGGGAGAAAAGCCTCCAAAAACTCCACTTCAATTAGAAAAGAGCACTCAAAGAGAAATAGCACAATATTTCTTTGGTTTGCCTCAAACACAGAGACTGAAAACACCTTCCAGTTCCCCCCTGCCCACTGGGGAACTGCTAAATCACTTACAGCATAAATCACCACACTGGTTGTAAAGCCTACAGTGCTGCAGGTGCTCCCCATCCCAGTTTGCATTAATGAGAGTACTAAAGAGCCTGCCATGCTCTGGGAGAGTCATTTGCTAAGGAATGGCTTGGAAGGTGCAATGCCCCCTAGAAGGAGTCACCAAACAGATCCTGATATCCTCTAAGAGCTGTCACATACATCCATGAGAGGGAAAACTCTGGGTTAAGGTTAGAAGATGATTTCTAATTCCTCTTTTTTTCAGTATAAATGTGCCAAAGCTTGTATTGCTTTTGCATATTTGGTTGCAAAGGGTGTCAGTAGCTTGAAGGGTTCTTGTAGCCAAAGGCCTGACCCTTGTCCCCTTGTCCAGTGTAATGCAGTGCCATTAATATCATCTTTCATTGCCAGGGAACAGCACTTGCATCAACAGCTCCATCATATCTTCTAGCACAGAGCTCTGCCCACTGCACTGATGCCTTGGAGTGGCTGCCTAGAGCAGAGGCTAGACAGAGTTAAGAGAATAGAGTGGGTGTTTATTAAAGGCCTTCAATAGCTACACCTTGGGCAGTCAGAGCCTCCCAGGGGCTGCACCCAAGCTGAACAATGGCCACTAGTTTTTCATACAATTATAATTTTGGTCTATTTGCATATCAGGGGTTAATCCTCCAATTACAGCTTCAGCTAATGAAGTCATATTCCCCCAGTTTGCTTCCCCCAAATTCACTTTTGTTTATGCTTTTCTAGGCCTGAGGCAGAGGGTGTTCTTGGACAGAGGGATTTTTCTGTCTGACCACAATGTGGAGACAGTTAACTACCACTCTGTATGGAGTTTACAATTATACACTAATGCAGTACAGGAACTGAAAAATGTAAAAGGTAAAATCCTAAGGCATCAGCACTGTACCATGTCCACTGGCTGTTCTTCTCCACACTGAGTATTAAATATATCTGTGGTAACAGGCCTTCAAATGATATAAGAAAAAAAAAGAACAGTTATCGAAATCCAAATTACTGTAATACAGTGGATGCAGCAATTCCTCAGTGTCCATTCTTCTTATTTGCATCATTAATTGTTGTCTGATTAAAAATCATTATGAGGCTGGAAACAAGCTAAAACAGAAAAACAAAACCTGGTGTGGTAGGAGAGAGAGGCCTTTATAAATCACACTGAAAGCTTAAACAGATTCCAATCTGCAAACCAGAAATAATTCCACTCCATAAATAGAGAGAAATGATGATGCCTAAACATAGACCTTCCACAGTTCAAAAGGTTAACATAAAGAAATCAATAGAGTCCTGCAAACTGCACCAGGAAAAGAGTGGAAATTCACAGTATGCTAAGCTGCCATGGAGGTTTGAGCCTTGGAGTTTAGGTATTTCCTCTGTATCCCTGGAGAACCCATCTGGAGGTCTGGAGAGAAGAACTTCTTGTTTAATGGGATCCTGGGTTACTGTTTGTGCTCCTGCAGCTGTCAGAGAGCAGCTGGTGGCTCTTCCCAGCACACAGGAGTGCCTCAGACTTGGACCTTGAGATGGAATTCTCAGTTCTCCTCTTCTCCCAGGCAATGAGCAACAGGACAAGAGGAAATGGCCTCAGGCTGCACCAGGGGAGGTTCAGGTTGGACATCAGGGAGAATTTCTTCACTGAAGAGGTGGTTAAACATTGGAAGGGGCTGCCCAGGGAGCTGTTGGAGTCACCATCCTTGGAAGTGTTCAAAAACCAACTGGCTGTGGCACTTAGTGCCATGGTCTGCTTGGCAATGTTCTGATGAGTTAAAGGTTGGGCTTGATGATCTCGGAGGTCTTTTCCAGCCCCAATGACTCTGTGGTTTTGTGATTCTGGATGGAATGTAAATATAATTTTAGGGACAGCATATTAATATAAATAGATATGTGGAGCCATCAAAAGGTTAATAATCCCAGTACAAAAATTCTTAGACAAACTGTTCTGCAGTTGAGCTGTTAGCAGAGCTATTAAATTTAATTGCAGTATAATTACATAGCCATCCACCTCGCTGCTACCCAGCTATCCACATGCACAGCACAGGTCTTGACCATGCACACCTCACACGGGGCTTGGCCTCAGGTGCTGCAAACATCCTGCAGCCAGGTGTGCTGCTGCCTTCCTAGAAACAGGCACACCCAGAGATGCACTGCTGGTGCCTTTTTGGGGTACCCAAAAACAGAGGGCAGACAAAATTAAGGGAATAAAAAGCAGTTCTATTTATTGAAGGGCCTTCAGGTACATTTTGGGCAGATAAAGCCCCCCCAGGGGTACACCCCAAAATGGATGATGCGTTGTGGGATTTCACACTTTTATGAGTTTGGTCCATTTGCATATTGGGGGTTAATGCTTCAATTACAGCTTCAGGTAATGAAGCCATTCACCCCAAGTTTGCTCCCCCAACTCACTTTTGTTTCCATCTCTCAGGGCCTGAGGGTGTCCTTGATTCCCAGGCCTGGAGAGGAATTGTTGTATCTGACCAAAGTGGGGAAGCAGCAGCTGACACTGTGTGGAGTTTAGAGTTCTACACTAAAGAACTGCAGCATTACAAATAGATGAAAATATAAAAGCTGAAATCCTAAGGCATCACTGCGAGGTTCAGTGCCAAAGCAAAGAGGGTCAAGCTGCTTTGCAGAGCAGGGATAAGGAGCAAGATAAGCTGTGATGGCACTGTTTGCTGTGAGGAAAGCTAACACACCTCTCAGGCTTTGTGGGATTAGGGCCAAAGCAAACAGCACAGCTCGCCCTCCTGGACCCATCAGATATTCTTGCCTTTTCCTGAGGGAAGCTGCTGTCTCCTGAGTCACTCTCATCCCTAAGGCAGTGAGCCCAGAAATGTGGTTCTGTGCATCCAGACCCTGTCCTGAGGATGGATTTCATGCTGAATGCTCCACGTGTCTCCACAGAGCAGGAGATATTTTGTGAGGCAGCTGCCCCAGGAAGTCAGCAGCAGCTTTTGGGAGGTGCCAGCACTGCAGAGCAGGGAAGTGCCCGCTGAGACCCTGGATCTCTTACAGAGAGCTCAGCAGGTCAAACTCTCAGGCTCCCTCTGGGCTTGCACTTTATGGTTTTAAACAAACAGTTACATGTAAATAAAGGAAATGGCTGGAAGGAGCTACTTTGCTAGGAACTCACTGAGCTCATCAACTTCAGAATGTGAACACATGTGGAATTTGTGCTGAGCTCCCCTTTCCTTGGGGGAGCCTGCCAGGAGAACTTCTGCTCCTGCATAAAGTGTGAGCAGAGGATTTGCCTGATCTCCTGTGATCACCCAGAGCATTTTCATTGCTGCCTGCCTTTCACAGTGGCCAGTCTGTGATGAGTCAGTGGAAAATGACCTCCACCCCCAAGCCATTTTTCACTGGACTAATTGTGCAATGCTCTGAAAGAAATGACTCCCTGATCCCTGTGGGAATCCATGAAAGCTTTGAAACTCTGATGTCTTTTCCTTTGGCAGAGGTTAAGACAGGTACATCAAGCCCCACTGGCATCTCAGAACACCCTTTGGGTTTCTGTATTTTTGGCATCTGGATTATTTTGCCACCAGGACCCACTGCTAGCTGCAAGAGTTGTTAGTATCCATTAAATCCTTCCCCATTTTTCAGTCCCCCAGCAATTGCATTTGATCCTTAAGTGAAAGGATAAAACACTGCTGAGTATTGCATGCCATGCTGGGAACTCAATCGCTCCTTGGTCAATCTGACAGGAGTCAAACAAATGAAAAACTAAAGAAAATAAAGTGAAAATTAAAAACTCAGTCCATGGGTGTGCCCACAGTGGGCAAGGACAAAGCAATGTGCAGCTACAAAAGGAAATAAGAGAGGGGTAGGTTTTCTCCATGCTGTTTGTTTGAATAAGCCCCCACGACAAGGGTATTGAGGAGTGGTGCTTTCCTTCCAAAAAGCCTTTGTGAGAGTGCCAGGACCATGATACCAGGGCTTTTAGGAGGAAATGAGGGGTTCCCTGCTGCAAGGTAATGGTGTTGATGGAATGGGGTTGGGGGTGAGTAAGAGCTGGGGGAAGGTTCCTGCTGCCTGTGCAGGGCACTCAGCCAGAGGCAGGATTGCAGAGTGTAACTTGGGGTGTCCACACTCTCTTCTCTGGACCAACAGCTGGAAATTCAGGTTTTCTCCATTTTGGCCCCAGAAATCACCCAATGTGATGTTTTTTTCCCTTTCTATCCTATAAGCTGATTTTGTGATCACAGAGGCTTCCTCTTTCCCTTTGCCCACCCTTCCTTTAAGCTTAATAAAAGTGGTGACTGAAGCAGCTTTTTCACCCCAGTGCCTGTCTGTCCAATCTGAAACATCCCTCTGCAGCCTTGAATCCCCATCCAAGCTCCTCACCTGTGGCACCTGGAAGTATTCACCTTCCTTGTCACTCAGAGATTTAAAATACCTTAAACTGATCATTCGCAGCTGATTATTCTTGAAACAACTCTCTGCCTACCCATCCCAAAATTCTGTGTCTGGAAGCAAATCTGATCTTTTTTTTCCCCTACCAGTGCTCAGGAGAGTTGCATGTCAGCTACAGATTTGCTAGATTTTAAACATCTTGCAAAGCCATGTCTTCAATTTGGTTGGCAATATCAGCTCTGCTCTATGAGAGCTCTTCATGCAGCCCAGCGTTCCACAAAGGGGATCAGGAGAGTTATGGGCAGGAAGAGCCTGTGTGATCTGGATATTTTATGTAAATGTGGAGCCTGCAGGCACCTGGCTTCACAAAAGCAATTAGGATCCTACGTGTGCTGGACTTTATTACACACATAAGCTCCTGTCTGCTGCAAATGTGTGGGGAAATGTTCCATATTCCTGTGTTTAATTATCATTAGTGGCCGTGTGTGTTTATTTTGTGTTTGTACCAGAAGACCAGGAAGAGCATGAACAGGCAGGAGCACAGAGGTTTTGCCCACACTCCCCTTGCACACAGGAGTATTTTGGTGTGTGCATGTCATGGGAAGCTCTGTGCCACCAGTTGGGATGATTGCAAAGGTTGTCCACATTGTCGATAACCAGGTATATACCCAACTACCTGCAGCCCTAACGAGATCATTATAAACCCTTGTCTTGGGTTATGGAACCAAAAATGTGTATTCTATTTCATCTGCTGAAATCAGCTGGGAGATGTTCTTCTTTATCTCTTGTAACTCTGGGGAGAGGGGGGTGGGTGCCTTTTGATAATGGGCCAACTGTTCAAACCAGGTGGGGCAGTGTTTGTTGTCTCTTTCACTGTCCGTCCTCCCTCCAGGGGAATATTTTCTACTAATAGACCATTAAGACACCCCTAAAAGCACACATCCCCAAACTTACCCTCCCCAAAGTAGCACATCCAATTTCCATCATCCCATTGCGAGATGCTCCACCCATTGGGGGGAGCCAGCCATTCCTACCTGGATAAAAACTGAGACGTAGGAACACCAGGGATCTGGCTTTTCACTCAATTCCTGGAGGAAGACTGGGCCCTTCTCACCACCACTGGACCCTATCTACAGGATCATCTCTACTCTACCAGAACCACATCTGCCACTCCAGGAGGACTCACTTTTGGACTGCTCCCAACCCCCTGACCAACAGGGTGTCAGGTTGTAGCCCTGACTCTGTCAGGGTTTTCCAGGATTGTTGTTTGTTTGTTTGCTTGTTTGGTTGGGTGGTTTTGTTTTCTACTACATTTGTATTGTTAATATTCCTAGTAAAGAACTGTCATTCCTACTCCCAAATCTTTGCCTGAAAATCCTTAATTGCAAAATTATAATTTGGTGGGGGGTGAGGGGTTTACATTCTCCATTCTAAGGGAAACTCCAGCTTTCCCTGGCAGATACCTGTCTTTCCAAACCAAGACAACTCTTCAAACTCCTGCTTTTTGTAGGGCTGGGATGAGGATCTCCTGTGCTGCCTGGAGCTGTGCAGGGTTTCTGTGCTGCGTGTTACTGACAGGGATAAGGAAAGAGCTGAGAGCCAACGTGCACACGTGGTGTATGTTTGCACACAAACACAGCTTGCTTCTTTTTGGAACCTATGCCTCAGTCTTGCAAAATAGGGAACAAGGCAACTTTGGAGAGAGCACAGGAATGAGCCCAAAAGATTGATCCTACCCCAAACCTACAAAAGTAGTGTTCAGCCCTCCACAGAGGAGTGTGGGAGGAGGTGGCACCAGAGAAGGGGAAGAGCTTTATCACTTCAGTCTAGTTTTTTCAAGCACTTGCTTTTTCAGGTGTTACTGCACTTAGATATGACTCTGCCCCTGGGATCCTGATGATTTTTCAGTGCACATAAGCACCACAGCTATGAGCATTACTCCAATTCTTTGTGGTATGCAGGGGGATTTGAGACACAGGTCTTTGGGGAAGCCAGAAACATATGGTGATCATATTAATGATGATCCTCTACTGAGAACCTGCACCTCCTGGGCAATGTTCTACAATAGTCACTGTGTGATACAGGCTGAAGAGTCAAAAATCTGTTTATCATGGGGGTGTACACTTGATGTGCTGGGAATATAGGTCATTCTGCAGTCATCTCTGGGTGTTTCTGTGTGGATCAAGTACACTGTGCTACAGTGGAGAGAAAAACATCTTCCCTCTCTCCACGAAGACTGACAGTGCTGTGAAAAAAATGCTGGAGAATCTGGATCCCAGGGTGTGCCTGTGTTGATGGGAGTGGAAATCAGTGACTTCATGTGTCACCAATATTTCCTCTGGTCCTGCATAAATGATTGGTCAGAGGAGGGACTTTGACTAATTACTCCCAGCGTGCTGGAAGGCTTTCAGCTGAGCCAGGTACTCCAGCCAAGCAGGATTTATCAGGTGTGAACACTTTGTACTGTAGTACAACACCCAGTCATTTGTGGTTGGATTCAGAGGCAAACAAAGACCCAAATAATAATAACCTGTGTCGATGGCAATTGTGCTGAACAACAAAGGGTGAAAATCAGCTTCGTGCTGTAATTGACAGCTCTGCCCTTCATCTGTCCCTTCCTTCTCCCTCTTCCCTTCACTCCAGCTCTCCACTGATGGATTAGGAGCACAATTAATCATGTGCAGCCAGCAATGAGCAGAGCAAACAGGGATTTGTAGAGGAGTGGTGCTGCTTTGCACTCCCTGGAACATGCTCTGGATTTACTCACCAGCTCTGTGCTGCTGAGTTCTGCTGCAGGAGTGACTGGCCACACACATCAGCAGCAGTGGTGGCTTTGCAAAACACCAACAGTTGCATTGGAATTGCTGATAAATTGTCCACAGTGTTAATTTTGATGCTGGGTGCTTGTCTGCTTTTATGTTTAAAACCCAGCAGAGGATAAGGGTGGATAACAGAGAGAGACTTGGGATAAACAAACAATTGTCTAGGAATGGAACTGAGGAGGTGAACTCAACCCTGTTATTTGCTTCCTTTTTTGGTTTTGGTTTTTTCCTCATCTTGACCCAGAGGAATAGGTGCCAACAAAGCTGCTGGGGAAGTGGACAAGTGGCCTCTCAATATACTGCTGTTCCAACATTGCTCAGAAAATTTCAGGCCTGTGGTGGTCAAAGCAGATCTTCGCTGCTCTCTGGCCTCCTCTTCCACAATTTCCTGAGTCTTTTATTTGCCATGGGAGAAACAAAAATATCTTCCTTCTTTCTTTCCAAAACAACAATAATAATGAAATTCAGTTGTCCTTAAGATTGCTGAAGAGTCCAGGGACTGGTGTGCAGTGCCCAGCCCTCCTGCAAATGGCACTGTCACAAAGACTTTGGTTCCCACATTGACTGAATATCTTCCAGCAGAAGGTGTTCTGTAGCTATCCTGGTCAATCCATGTTAATTAAATTGTTATCAACTTACTGAAATTTCCTTTTAGAAATGCTTGGGTTTGGATTTCTACTTTTTTTTTTTTTTTTTTTTTTTTTTTTTTAATAGAAAGATGCAGCTTCTGCATACTAAGAAATTTCCAGGTGAAAACGTTAACCTTAGTTTTTGTAATAAGGGAAGGGGAACTGCAGCACTTTAATTTGCTGTTTTCAAGCCTGGGTGTTTCAGTTGGCTCAACCTGAGTAATGTCTTTTTAATGTTTTATTTATTACCCTCCTGGATCTGCTTCAACACCAAGCTGTATATCTCCTGTGAGGCTGGCACGTGGAAATTGGGCACTGGCCATCTCCTTGCCCCACAACACTGATCTTGCTGGCTGAAGCAGCTTTCCCGCTGCAGGGTGGTCTCTCCTGGGATGGAAGAGAGCTTTTGGTGATGATGCTTTTTGGATGATGTTTTTTTTTTTTTGGTGCCACGTGCCTGGGGAGCCTCCCCTGCTCTTTGCAGCTTCCCAGACACTGACACACCTCTTGTCCCTGAGCTGCTCAGTGCCACCCTCACTGTTGCCTCACTGCAAAGTTCTAAGCTTTCTGAAGCTGTAAAAATTCTGCAAAAGCCCCCAGATTGGCTGACAGGTTAAAGTTAGGCCAGCACCCCCAGCTAGGAAACTTTTCCATGTTTTAAACTGTGTGTCAAACTGAAACACAATCCAGGAGTGTTTTATGGCTGGTGGTGCTCTCAAGACCTGGAGCTGGACTTACACAGATATTTGACTTTCTCTTTTCAATCAATAGATGATCTTAAGGTTTTCCTGGTGGTAGAGATTATTTCAAAGCACAGAACCAGGCCATGAGTGACTGAATCCACCTTGCTGTGACTTCTGCTTCCCAGAATCACCCCAAACTACTCTGCTGACACCATAAAAGGCATCTTATGGCATTCCCAAAGATACTGAATGAGGGACTGGCACCCCAGTGCAGACCTTGGTCCTCTAATGAACTTCAAATAGAAAACTTACATCCCACAGCTACCAAACTGTTCATGGACAGACAGGGCACCTTTTTTGGTAAGTCTTTATCAAAGACAATGATAATTACAGGGTCCAAGGCTGGTCATGCTGATATCACTGTTTGCCTCTTTGTTTGTCACAGCAAGAATGTATCACAAGGGCAATGCCCAAACTGTGTCCTCCCTAAGTGTCCTGCTGGATGCTCCATGAGGGGTCTGGCCACGAGGAAACTCAAGGAGTGCATAGTTTTGGTGGAAAATGGGCCACCTAAGCAACCCAATGATTCCAGGTGGGCTATAAAACAGAAGTGTTATTGCTGTATATAAAGAAGAAGTGAGTGGCTTTGAACAATTTATTTCCAGTGGCTCAGGCCTTCAACCAGCCGATCACTCACTCAATATCTGGCAGAGGAAGGAAAAGGAATGTACTTTTTTATGATAGATTGAAAACTTCATGACAAAACAGAGGCCAAAGTGTGCTCCAGCCTGTGCAGAGACAAATAGTGCTCAAACATCCCTTGTATTCGGTCACCCAGCTCCCATCCCAGGTAAATGGAACAAAACAGGTGCCTGCTGAACTCCCTGCTCACTGTCTCTGCTAACTTTATATCACCATCCAGATCTCCCTGCTTTGCCATTCCATCCCTATTCCTTTTTCCCAGCAGAATGGCTGCTGCCTCTCCAACTAATTCACTTTATTTGCTTCAGTGATTGTACCTGGCATCCTCTCCCATATCTTCGCTTGGGCTTTCCTTTAATTCTCCCTTCTCTCTGACTTTCTCAGAATATGTTCTCCCTGGTATTAAGGATGGATTTACTTCTGAACAGGGAAAACGAAAAAGTCATGAAAATCCTTTGCAGTTCTAATTAGGGTTGAGTAATGTGTGTAGACAGCCAGCCTTACCTGCACCAGTAAATGGAGGATTTGGGAATCCAAGTGCCTTTTGCTTTATTACTCAGTGGAGAACTATGAAACTTTCTATTTAATTATTACCAGGAACAACCTAAGCAAGGAACAACTGCCATGGCACACTGCAGTGGGCTTGGGGAGCTTAAAGAGAGGATTTGGGGATCAGCCAGTCCTGCCTTATTTGGCCTCATTTTTTCTCTGACTTCAGGCAAGCCACTTCCATTTTTCTGCCCCTCTTTGCACGTGACAGGCAATGAAATGCACTTGTGTCTTGTGTGGCAAATGTGGGGAGTGTTTGAGGAGGTGGCAAGTTTGTCAGGAGTGTTGGCAGTGGTGCCCAGGTACAAAGATGAAGGATGAGAAATAGAAGTAAAGACCCCACAGGTGGATTTTTTTCTTTCCCAGAGAACTCCCACAAGCCCTCATGGAAGGCAGTTTTTATTCTGTGCCTCCATTTTCCATCTCTCATGTGGGCACTACATGCAAGGCTTGCATTTCTTTGGTGTATGTAACCAAGACTAAAACCCTGATGGAACCCTGAAGCTTTGAAAATTAAATGCTCTGTCACCCAGTAAGTTGTTTTCTTCACCAATAAACAACTTTTTCTGGCAATGGAAGAAAGTAGACGAGAATGAATCTGAAAGGAAGGGTGTTAATAGCTTAAAAGGAATCCTCCCACCTTTCCAGAAGGCAATGCACATTTATCTGAATTGGCTGATTGGAGTTGGTTATGGAAATTAATTGTTAATATCTACACATGCTTTATTCTGTTACAAAGAAGTCACAAATCAAATTAGGACAAAGATTTCTCTTTAATTTCTGTGCTATTCTACTCCTTCTTTTTTAATTACTGCACTTGATATAGTTTTTCATCTAAATCTGACAGCTTATTAAGAGGCTTGAAACCCATAAATTTGCGTTTTTTTAAAGCCCACAATGAGAAGAATTGCAAACTGTCCATCAATACATATATTTCTTCTGTATTTCTGCTGACAGATATTTAAACCTTAGCTTCAGTCTCTCCACAGTCAACATTTGGGCAAATCCAACTCCTTTCTTTACATGGTTGAGCACTTAGAGAGTCTCACATGGGGGGGCAAACACATCACCACAGCTGGGTTTTCTTGGCTTAAATCAAATGCAGACATTTAAACAGGTGGTGGAGAGGAGCAGAGCAGAGGGGAGGTGGATATTCTGTTCTCCTGACCTGCCTGTATACAGAGATGTCTTGGTTTGGAAGGACAGGTATCTGCCAAGGAAAGCTGGAGTTTCCCTTAGAATAGAGAATGTAAACCCCTCACCCCCCCCGGCCAATTATAATTTTGCAGTTCAGGGCTTTCAGGCAAAGATTTGGGAATAGGAATAACAGTTCTTTACTAGGAATATTAACAATACAAATGTAGTAGAAAACAAAACCAACCAAGCAAACAAACAAACGAGCAATCCTGGAAAACCCTGACAGACCCTGTTGGTCAGGGGGTTGGGAGCAGTCCAAAAGTGAGTCCTCCTGGAGTGGCAGATGTGGTTCTGTTGAAGTAGAGATGATCCTGTAGATAGGGTCTAGTGATGGTGAGAAGGGGTCCAGTCTTCCTCCAGTAATCGGGTGAAGCCAGACACCTTCTGTTCCTGTGTCTCAGTTTTATCCAGGTAGGAATGGCTGGCTCCCCCCAATGGGTGGAGCATCTCGCAATGGGATGATGGAATGTGGATGTTCTATTTTGGGGAGGGTAGGTTTGGGGATGTGTGCTTTTAGGGGTGTCTTAATGGTCCATTAGCAGAAAATATTCCCCTGGAGGGAGGAAAAGAGATAAGAAACACGGCCCTACCTGGTTTGAACAGCTGGCCCATTATCAGAAGGCACCCGCCCCCCTCCTCCCAGAGTTACAAGAGATAAAGAAGAACATTTCCCCAACTGCTTTCAGCAGATGAAATAGAATACACATTTTTGGTTCCATAACCCAAGACAAGAGATTTAAAGGAAGTGGTAAGAAAAACATGGCTGTGTGTGCAGCAGGTATCACCCACGTTTGCAGCAGACATCACCCATGTTTGCAGCAGGTATCATCTACGTTTCCCAAAGACCAAAGAATCCCTGGAGAGTTCAAGCAGGGAGGTGATGTGTGAGTGCAGCCCATGGATTGATAAACACTCCTAGGGTAATTTAGATGTAGAAGGCACACTGAGAAACACAATTTCCACTGCAGCAAGGCTGGGGGGACAGGAGCCTGTGTGGTGCTGTTTGTTCCCTGAGTGCAGCAGGGCTCTCACAGAGACAGCATCAGTTCCCTGTGCCAGGATTTTGCACGTTTTGGAAGTAAGAACCTCTTCCCTTCATGGAAGAGGATGTCACAGCTGGACAAAGGACCTCAGCAGATTAGATTCTGCTTCTTCTCCACTCTAAGTCTCTTTATTTCCTTACTGATAAATTCTTCTTCCAGCACAGCAGGCCTCACTTTTTTTTTCCTATTCCCTTACTATCCCCGTGGGCATTTTCATTTGAATTTCTGATTTTTTGGGAATCCAGCTGATTCTTTAGGCAGGTGAAATCACGTAGCAAGAGAACTTGGCGAATAACTGGAAATAAGAAAACTCAAAGTCAATTATTTGTGAGCATGTCATAAAGCTTGTTTGTTTTCCTAACTGCCTTGAAATCTCCAAAAAGCAAAGTGGCTCTGCCCTTTCAAATTATGCTTTGCAACTGTGTCTCTGTTATAATCAGATTTTTGTTTGCTAAGATGAGAAAGGCTATGAAGGAGAGGCAAATGTGTGGTTTCACCTGCCTTTTAGGCCCCTAAATAAGCAGCCAAGGCAAACCTCAAGTGTCCTCTGCCCACAGCCAGAGATCTACCCAGGGCAAGGGACAGGAACTGAATAACCCAACAGAACTGGAAATACAGGGAGAATTTCTGAAGGGTTAAGAGATCTCGTGTTTCATTAAGAAATTGAGAATTTGAGAATTGAGAAGAGTCTGCTGAAATACAAGTTCTTCCTTATTTACCTAATCTAATTATTCTCATATTTTTTTTCTTGGAAGCACACGATGGCAGTTTCTGAGGGGCAAAAACCTGGACAAAATAGATGAGAATCCAGCTGTTCTTGTGTTCTTGTGCATCACCCCAGCAATGCAGGAACTTGGGCTGCCCTTGCTGGCCCTCACTAAACCGACGTGTTTGTCTTGAGGAAGCTGAAACAATGCTTGTGCACTTCCATGGTAAATCAGCAGTTTTTGGTGCAAAAAGCTTTGCACTTGCACCATTTGCCCAGAGCAGCTGTGGCTGCCCCATCCCTGGAAGTGCCCAAGGCCAGTTTGGAAGGGGCTTGGAGCAGCCTGGGACAGGGGGAGGTGTCCCTGCCATGGCAGGGGGTGGAAAGATAATCTTTAAGATCCTTTCCAGCCCAAAGCATTCTGTGATTCTCTTTGTAATTTTCTCTCCAATGTCCCTCCAAGGGAGCCACCCAGCTGTGTCTCTGATATCACCCTTCAACGTTTCTTTGCAGGGCACGAAGGACACGGATCTTGTGCCTTCCAGGGAGGACAGATCCTTGCCAAGAATGCAAAGTTAAGAACAGAATAATGGATGTTGTACCTGCAGTGAAGGACTCCCAGCTCTGACAAGTGTGAGCACGGCCAGAAGGCCCCTGGCCATGCCTGGGCAGCAGAGCTCACATCTCCTCATGTTTCTTTGCTGATTCTGCTTGAACCAGACCTTTGGGGTGAGTTTAATGATTGGTTCCTCTGTGAAATAACACAGGAGGAAAAGGACACCTTGCTCTTCCAGCAGTGAGGTTTTTTTTTACTTCTGTACTAATTTGCTCCCTTGAAATTTGCACTCATTTCTGCTTTGTGGTGAAAGAAAGCAAATCTGTGCTCACAACCACCTGTGCAGGGCATTTGCTTTGCATGCTTGGACAGGGTTTTTCAGGATTACACATCAGATTTGTTACCTCTGTCTGGTTCAGAGAGACAACAGAGAGTTCTGTCTGAACTGGGAGAAATCTTTGGAGAGCAGTCTGATGCTGAGCTCACCCAGTTGTTTTGTACTGCTAAAAGATCCTGGAACAATTGGCACAATTAGACATTCAGAAGTATTTGAGCAGCAGTACCTACTCACAATGCAGCAATTAAGACAATTACTGTATGTTTTATGTAACAGGACAAATGGATCTCACTCTTAAAGTCTTTGAAAATCTCCTGTAAAAGCTCTAATAATGCATTAATACATTAATCCTTCTAATCCTGTCAAACTACCCAAGTGTTTCCGTGGAGGGGCTGATAGGAGATCTCAGTACTGAGAGGAAGAGCAGCAACCACTTGCTAGAGCTGCTTTTCTAACCATTTGTCTTTGTCAGGTGGTGCAGTTGACAGTGGCTCGGTGGCTGAAGGGTGGGATCACACGGAATTGTTGGGGTTGGAAGAGATCTGTGAAGTCCATCCAGCCCAGCCCCTGCCAAAGCAGGTGCACCCAGAACAGGATCACATCCAGGTAGGTTTTAAATAGCTCAGAGAATGACACTCCACCAGGGATAAGGGAGAAAAAAATTTTGGAAAGGCTCTCTTGACCTCGGCCCTGACTTGTGCATGCAGCCATTCCTATGGAATACAGTAAAAACACAACAGTCCCTCCTGAGTCACAAATCTAAAGGGAGAGGGGCTGTGGTCAGGAGTGATCCAGAGGGGATTGGTGGCCCAGAACTCCCCCAGGCAAGGAGCAGACCCAGCCAGTGCCTCTCTTACCACAGGCACAACCTGCCACCTCTGCAGTCCAGATATTTTGGAGAACTGAGCTGAGGCTGAGCTCTGGGAGATGGGCCAAATATCCAACCAAGAAGTACAAATAAAAGCAAATGGAAATGAAAAGATATTTTGTAAAATCACAGGTAGAGGTAGCACAGCGGCAGTATCATGGAGAAAGGAGAGAAATGAAACAAAACTGTGTTTCTATTTACTGTGCTTAGGTCAGATCCAAGAGGCTTCCCTGATTCTCCATTATCTGGCTGGCAAGCCATTTCAAATACCTGCTCAATCATGTGCCTCTGTCTCCTGCTCTTAGGCAAAGCTCATCTCTTAGAAAACTGTCAGGGGAGAAGATGCTGATTTGGATACACAAGTTCTTCGGGGTTTTTTCCTTTTTTTTTTTTAAATCTTACCTGATACTCTGTTCCAGCTGCAGCATCTTCCCACATGGATATCTTTGATAGCCAACATAAATTTAAATTAGTTTTAACCCTCCACCCACCAGAGTCCTGCTGCCTCAAAGCTTTGGTAACCCCTTAGCACGCTGTTAACCTGTTGTAGGATAAGAAACTCTTTTCTGCCTGGCATGGCAGTGCTGAAATCTCAGTGTGAAGCCTTTCTCACAGAGCCAGCCTTGCATTTCACAGCATCCCAAAATTGCCAATCACATTTATACAATAATATGCATCTCCCTGATACAAGTAGCTCATTAATAGCTCTTAATTGAGACTAGACTCAATGGCTAGGCAGCCACTTGGAGGAGATAATGGGTGTGAGGTGAGTGACCCCTGCACAGTCTTTGAGAGATTTCAGAGTGCCTGGATTTTCAGAAGAGTCTGGGGAAATTATACACAAAGTACCTGTAGTATCTCACTGAGAATGGGATAGCTGGGCTGGCTCAGAAAAAAAAAAATCTCAATTTTAGTTTTTCTGCATTTTAGGTCTTGATCTGAAAGCCAAGGCTAATGCTTCTTTTCCTAATTTAGAGGTACATGGATCCCTTGAGGTCTGTGAATTATGTAGATGTGAGTCTACTTGGGGCTACTTAGGTAAAGTACTGCCAGAAAACTCACAAGCAAAGACTGCCTTCTGTATTATCCCAAAAGCATGAGGCAAAAGAAAAGCTTTGGAACCCAGTCCTTCTGCATAGCAGAGCCCATGGGATAGAAGGATCTCTGTTTTTCAGGAGACACTTTTGTGGAAAAATGGTGCCCTGACCCTCACCTGGACTATTTATGCTGATTTGCAGCAGATGAGTATCTGCCTCTCTCGGCCTAAATATTGCAAAGACTCACATCTAGCAGCCAGAGAATGAGGTGGAGGGGAGAGGTTGTGCCCTTTATCCTGTGAAAATTTTGAAGGAAGTTTCTCAACAAAACACTGAAGTTTTTTGCTGAGGGATGGTGTGAAACTGTTCCCAGGGAAATTCCAAGGAGGGTGAGAGCCCCGTGCTGGGGGGGTGCAGATCCCGTCCCTGTGAGTGCAGCCTGGAAAATCAGCAGGGCAAAGTGCTGCTTATGAGCCTGAAATAAACCAGGAGCTGAGTGGCTGAGGATGGAGGCATCAGGGTCATGCAAGGAGGCTGCCAAGCCAGGCTGGTGCAGGGGAGAGGACAAAATCTTGATGTCCCAACACTGTCACACACGACATAAAGAACTCACACCCACACCATGCAGTGTCTATGGCAGAAGAGAGGAGGGTTTATTTACAGAATCAACATTTATCAAACTCCAGCAGTGACCATGGATTGGAGGAAGAAAATCTTCTTCTCCAACCACACTGGACAACCCAACAGTCCATCTACAGTCTCCTCCTTATGAAAAGAGTGTAAACATTGCTAGATTTTACAATAATAAGAAGGTTATTTATACAAAATTGTATCTGACTCCAAAACACAGAAGGCTAAAAATAAGACTTCTACAAACTTCTTAAAGGGGACAGAGGAGAACGGCAAAAACCCAGACAACACAACACTGAGATCGTCTCCAGCAGGAGAGCAGCAGCACCTCAGCAAGCGACAGCCACGCACCTACCCACAAAGGTTTAATTAAGGCAAAACCCCTCTTGTCTAAAGGGAACTGTTATAAATGCACATTTTGGAGTTGGCTTTTCACAAATATTGAGATGAATGTTATACATATAATGCAAGAAGGTTGTACTGTATTTCCTTTTATTTGTGGAATTTAAAAATGTAATGAAGGTATATTTCCTAATTGCAACAAAGTAGAGATGGGGCTTGTGGGGTTTTTTTTTGTAACCTCTAACTAGATAGAAGACAGAAGGGTCGCCTGGCATTCCTGTGGAAGATAAAAAACAATTGAATCTTCATGGCCAAGAAAGATTTATGGCATCTACCTTGACACCCAGATGTCAAGAACAGATAAAGAAGATACAATACTTGGAGACCCTTGAAACTGATAAGCTAAATAGATGTTTAAATATGCATTAGTCTCTTTTTGAATATGTAACACCAAGACTTTTAAATACCAAGAAATCTGGAATGGGCGGTGTGTTGCTTCGCACCCTCAGCTGAGTAGCTATCTTTTCCTGCCTCCCAATTGCCTATTTTTATTTTATTTTATTTTATTTTATTTTATTTTATTTTATTTTATTTTATTTTATTTTATTTTATTTTATTTTATTTTTTTATTTTGTTTTATTTTATTGTTTTGTTTTGTTTTGTTTTGTTTTATTTTATTTTATTTTATTAAACTTATAAATTAATATAAAAAGGTGAAGCGTCGTTTCTCACAGAGCCATCCGGCAATCCAGCGGCAGGATGGGGCTCTGAGCAGCAGCAATCCCATCCGGGCAGTGACTCATCCAGGGCTCCACAGGGATTGGGAAATTGGGGTTGATGATTCAGTGTTAACAAATCGCTCCCTGCCAGGAGCAGCTTGTAGCACCAGGACCAACCTTTGGCACGCACCAAAAAATGTGTTGGTGCTGCTCCATTTAAGAGCACCCTGTGGGAGGGCTGGTGGCCTCAGCTCCTGATTCTGATGGCAGAAGGTGTTTACGAAAATTAAGGTTATCGATTGCAGTGATTCTTCTCAATCAGCCTATTAATGCTCGTTTTATGTAACAGGACAAATAGATCACTGTGTAAAGTCTTTGAAAATCCCCTGTGAAAGCTGTAATAATGCTTTAATGTATTAATCCTCTTAATCCTGTCAGACTCCCAAAGAATTTCTGTGAAGGCTGACAGGAAATCTCAATACTAACAGCAGAACCAGCAGCAGACACTTTTCTATAGGTGGTTTTTAACTATTTGTTGGTCTTCTCACTTTAAAATATTCCTGAGCTGAGGATGAGGGAAAGAGTTTGAGGAACCCAGGGAAAGATTTTCAGCTGTTTTGCAGGTTGGATTGTTGTTTAATTTACATCATGTTAAATCAAAGCTACTGCTGGCTGTCCCTTGAGGCTGAGGGTCAGCATTTAACCTCCTCTATTCCTGCACGTGAAAAACAATGTTTCACCTTTTTATATTAATTTATAAGTTTAATAAAATAAAAATAAAATAAATAAATAAAATAAATAAATAAATAAATAAAATAAAATAGACAATTAGGAGACAGAAGAAGATAGCTACTCAGCTGAGGGTGTAAACCAACACATCCTATTCTAGATTTCTTGGTATTTAAGAATCTTGGTGTTACATATGAAAGAGACTAATGTATATTTAAACATCTGTTTTGTTTATCTGTTTCAAGGGTCCTCAAGTATTGCAGCTTCTTTATCTGTTCTTGGCACCTTGTAGCTGGCCTAGGTGTCATAAACCCTTCTTGGCCAAAAAGGTTCAATTGTTCTTTATCAGCAATCTTGTCTCACAAGAATGTAGGATGATCCCTCCACATTCTGGTTTGGTCAATTTAGATGTTACAAGGAAAAAAACCTTAGTCTTTTGTTTTTACTCTATGCTACGATTAGAGAATATACCTTCATTGCACAAATAAAAGGAAATACAGTACAACCTTCTTACATTATATGTATAACATTCATCTCAATATTTGCCAAAAGTCAACTCCAAAATATGCATTTATAACATGCATCTCCCTCCTTTCTGCTGTGCTTCCTGTGTCTGCACTCTGCCTTGGTCTCCTTCCCCTGGTCCTTGCTGGATGCTCAAGCTCCCCAGAGCATTCCCCTGGATGGTGATGCACACCCCAGCTCTGCATCCCACCCTCCTGTGGGCTGCACACACTCTGCAGCCTGGCTCTGGCACTCACAGGACATAAATGCTCTGCTCACAATGCCCAGGTGTGTCTTTGCCCAAGTGCTCAAATGTAGAGAACACCTTTGGAAAGGGAGAAATCAGATGGAGAGTGTGAGTAGCATAGTGGCAGTGCTCCTTTGAAAGGTGGCACCTCCACTCTCCAGGCATGCCCTCAACAGATTCTGTAATTCAGATGGAGCTGAAGCATGCAGTCAGTAGGATGTTGTTTTTCTCCCTTCACCTTTTCTTTAACTTGTAAAGAAAATGACATTCTATGTAAAATGTAATAACCAATAATGAGTCCTTTAAAGTGCAACATTATCTTTTCAGCACACATTTCCCCTGCACCTCTCCTAATTATTTGATTAAATATGTGCCTTAGTAGGTGTAGTGTTTGCTGGAGTGATCAGGGTGAATTCATTTTCCTTGTACTGAACAGAAGACAGGGTATTTGGGGCTCCTGTGCAGTTACGTGCCTTTGTGATAGAGGAGGTGAAAACAATGACAGCTTTGCGGTATCAGAACAGCCCATGTATTAACTCCAGCTCTGCTTTGGATTTCATTTATAGCACTGCAAATGGATGGTAATTTCAGTAAACCAGCAGGCTTGGTTTGAACATAAAATCAGAAACTACATGTTATTCCCTGCCATCTCTGGCATGGCTGGTGTCCCAGCACCTTCCTGGCCAGATGGTTTAAAATCAGATTTTTCCATTCAAGGTAAACCCAGTGGAAATTTAAGTCTTCTCACAGTATTCATAGAATCGTAACACCAGCAAGTGGTTTGGGTTGGAAGGGATCTTAAAGTTCATCCCATCCCACCCCCTGCCATGGGCAGGGACACCTCCCACTGTCCCAGGCTGCTCCAAGCCCCATCCAACCTGGCCTTGGGCACTGCCAGGGATCCAGGGGCAGCCACAGCTGCTCTGGGCACCCTGTGCCAGGGCCTGCCCACCCTCACAGAGAAGGATTTCTTCCTTATGTCTAATCTTTTAGTTTTAAATCATTAGCCCTTGGACTATCACAACAGGCTCTGCTAAGAAGTTCCCATCTGTCCTGTGGCCACCTTCAGGCACTGGAGCTTTCTCTTTTCCAGGAGGAGCAGCCTCAGCTCTCACACACTGAGGGAAAATCCCTTCTCCCTGACTGCAGCTTTCCCTGGTGGAGCAGTGGTGAAGGAGGAGAAGGTGACTTCCCAGTCTGGAGCTGCAGTGAGAAACAAATGGACAAACTTTGTGTTGACAAATGGAAATGCACTGCTGGATGAGCCTGGGTCCGTGTGCTGCTGTTCTCCACTCTCCTGTGGCTGTGTCTCCTTTGGTCTGGGCTCCTCACCTGCACACAGAACTTTCTTTAGGCTTTACCTGGGAGCTGCTGTGATGAGCAATGGAAAACACCAACAAAGGAAATCCCAGGGCACTGGGGATGTGCTGGGATCCACCCACAGGGCACTCCCCAGACAGGAGAATGGAAACACAGTGAAGAGAGACACAGGGCTGCCTGTGATGTTCTGTAGCATCATTTGTCATTTTCTGGTTTGGTATACATGATGTGCAGACGTGTACAGTTTAGAGGTTTTCATGTAAAGATCAATGTTTTCCCCAGGTGGGCAGAATAATTATTTTCTGACAAAGCTTAAACTCTGAGTCACCACCAAAAGACAAAGCTGCCACTCTGGGAGGCAGCTCCCAGGGCAGCATCTCCATCTCTTCTCCCTGCTGCCCCAGGCAGAGCCTTGCTGGGGTGTGTGTCCCCCCACTCTTCCCAGGCTCAGCCTGACTCATGCATTTTCCACTTTATCCTGTGCATTGATAGTTTATTCAGGCTCCTTTTGCAAGAATAGCATTCAACTTTTTTTTTTTTTTTTGCTTAATGCCTTGGCAACAGCATTTTTATTTTTTTTAAAGAAGTACAAGATGCTGTGCCAAGAAAAATCTAATGCTCATCCAAAAGGATTAACTGGGTATCATAGCAATATCCTGCCGTTTACCCACAGAAGAATGGAAATAGTTTCCTTTTGTGTAATACATTGGAGAGAGTATTTCACCTTAACTTTTATGTTGAGACTGTTTGTAGTCCAGAGATAAGTCTTTGCAAGGAAATCGATAATAATTCATGCATGCACAACTCACATCAGCTTCCACAGGACATTAGGTTTTGTATTAACATAAGTGAAAATTGGAAAGTTCCTTTTTCAATAGAGTAGAGATAACTACTGTTAAACGCTGCTCCACGTGTGTGTGAGCCCTGCAGGAGGAGGCAGGGTATAAAATGTGGCTTTTTAGGTGCATTGTTTCCTCCCAGCTTTGCTCTGCACGTGCTTTCAAAGGATGGCATCAGGAATTCCTGACACAGGCTGGCTTAGTTGGAGACACCCAGGGATGGAGGAGCCACCTGGAGAATTGTAAATGGCCAATTTGTCGTTACTTTTTCCCTGTTGATCAAATAAGGGTGAGAAATTCAGGGAGTTGGCAGGTCTGTGACTGAAAGGGAAAAAATGTCCCTTTGGTACCATAAAAAGTCTCTCTAATTAGTTGGGGAAAGTCAACATAACATAGAATTTAAGGCAGAGGAAATACCATGTAAAACCCAGGCAGTGCTGACCTAGGGAGTACAAACCCCCACTTGTTTTACATGGAACCTCTGCTGCTCCTGATGCTTGCGTTCACTGGGCTACCAAAGAAGGAAATAAATTATATTTGTGGTTAAAAGAATAAAAGATAAAATATGGAGTCTTTCACTGTTTTGTGATGGGTTTAAAATCTGGGCCAGGTTTGCAATGATCTGTGACAGGTCAGTTCTGTAGCTCAGGTTTATTATGCTGAAAATCCACGCTGCCAGGCGTGTTCCAACACGAAAGCAAAGCTCTGCTACAGCCAGAATTGAAACCAAAGGGGGAAAAAAAAAAGCTTTCTATCAGTGACTGTCCATGCTTTCCCACCCCAAGATACAGAAATAAATAAACCAATCCATCAAGATTCCCCACAAGGTGCAGAGGCAGGTGTAGCTACTGGCTGCAGTTGTGTGCTCAGTGCTCTGAGGGCTGCTGAGATCTGAGGGGTGGCAGTGACAGTCCCCTGGTGAGAGCAGCCCCCGAGGCAGGTTCAGCACAGCCCTGCCCTGCCTGTGTCTCCCCTCACAGATGTGACAGCACCGAGTGTTTAATTTCTTTGCAAGAGGGTTTTATCCCTCTGCTGGGTAGGTGTAGGGTGAGGTTTATCTATTTTATCAAATAATGAAAAACCAGAAGGCTCTGGAATCTGCTGTTGACCCAACTGGCACGAGGTATTGCTCTCTGAGCTCTTCTTATTGATGGAAAACCTAAATCAGAAAAGCTGAGCTCTTGCTTGGCATGAGCTGACTGGTCTCTCATCATCCTCACCAGGGAAACCAGGAGCAGAGCTGCCTGTCAGGGCTGCTCTGCTGGGCAGCCTCTCCAGCCCAGGGTTGTGGAAAATGTGGGGCATTTGTATTCTTGGGAATATTTCCTCTGGTGTTCAGCTCATTGCCACGATGTGGCTTTGCAGAAGTGGCTCCCACCTCATGTTTGTGCCTTGGGGACATGTTGGAAGTGGTGTTTGAGGTATCTACAACTTTAAAATGTAGGTTCTTCATGGAAACCCCAAATCTTCAGTAAAAAAAACCATAATCCATCACTTTTACTCCTTTTGAAAACCCCGGCTATGGTTTTTCATCCTTCTGCAGATTTCCAAGCCCCACAGCCACTCAACTGAAAAGGGAAGAAAACTCTACCAATGAAAATCATCTGATCCTTCAATGGAAAAATATTTATGTTATAGAGATGATTGGTTCTGTGGTATATTTACACTATTTTATAGAGACATGCATGCGGGGTTATATATTTACTTTGGTAATTATATGCTTCATAGTGCTTTGAGAAGAAAAAAAAAGCATGCCAAGTATAATTCAAATAAATATTAAGGCCTTGACACAACTTGTATTGCAGTGATGTGGTTTTCTAAGAGCAAAAAAAAAATTTCCCCAGCTCCTTGGTATGTCACGAAGGAATAATGAATGCAAATGCTGTTGATGATGACAGTCATTAAAATTCTGCAAATGAAAAATGACTCACCCCTTCGTTAATTCCAGCCCATTGCAGAGGGAACCTGTGAATGCCTTTGTCAGTGACACCGGTAGCTTTGGAAAAGTGAGAAGAAGGTTCCTGAGCAGCTTTTCTGTTCCTGGCAAACCTTGTCCTTGTATGGTAGCAAGCTTTCAGCCTGCCAGGATGATGGTGATGATGATAAAAGCCATTTAACCACCTCTGACGTGTGAAGTGTCTCCAAAAATAAAGTCTGTGTGTGATGGGGGGACCAGGATGTGCAGTGAAAGGGTCAGTGACGGTGCTGATCGTGGTGATTAAGAAAGGAGTGTTACCTGTGTTCCCGAGGGAATTCGGGGCTCCACTGTGCTGGCTTCTAAATAAAGTGACTCTGGAGAGCTTGTCATATAAATAGGAAAGACTGACAAAACATGAGAACTATTTTAGCCGCAGAGGGTTGGAGAAGGAAAGGGTTGTCATGAATCTTGAAGCTCCTTGGGGCTCTGCTGGCAGCCTGGCACCTCCTTGGGGTGCATCCCAGAGAGCCTGGGGTGCCATGGGGATCCAGAGGGAAGGGAGATGGGGAAATGGGGAATTTGGGAAGCTCGTTTGGCACTGCCCCTGGAGCAAAGTGTCTGCACTGTTGCAGGATGTCTCTCCGTAACTGAGGTGGTATAAACAGACCAGAAGCTGGAGGCCAAGTTGGCTGGAAGCAGCAGTAGGAATAATTTGTCTTTGACAGAGCTGAAGTCCTTCATTTTCATTTAATTGGATAACGTGAGCTACAACCTTGCGATTTGCTAATTTGTTGCACTGGAATATGATTAGAAGATGTTTTGAGACTCAGTGATGAGGAATTTTAATAAGACATTTCTGAGGTGGGGTTGTTCTGACACCAAGGATTTTGTTACAGTATTTTAAGCTCATTGTGACTCTAATGATGTTACAAATGTGGAAGTGAGATAAATATAAATGAATTGGTATTGAACCAATCCAACGAGAAACTTTTTAAGTGTTGTGGGACATATGTAAATGAATATGTAAATTAAATGGTTTGGGTTATAAAAGGACATGTCTGAGGAATGGCTCTTTGGAGGTTCTTTGAATCAGCATCAAGGATCCTGATCATTTGGAGCTTTTACATATGTTAATCATCTTGTTCTTCCAGGCCAAAGAGGCTATGAATATAAAAGTGCTAACAGCCTATTACCAAGTTGTTTGCAAAAGTCCTATAATAGAAACATTAGCTGTATAGCTTAATTTCTACTTAAATAAACCTGCATCTTTCTGTAATAACTGGCTCTGATTAGCTAGAATTGGATCTATCTAAAATAACCAGTGTGATTAAACCTTATCTTTTCTTATCTCAGTTTAGTCTGACAGTCCACAAAGGGTTTGAGGGGGAAACAAGTTGTTTTAGGGGTGAGAGATAGGAAGTAGCTGAGGGAAGGTGACAGAGGAAAGTGTGAAGGGGTCAGAGGGGTGGGTAGAGAAAGTGACGCTTGCAGCAGTGTTTTGAATTAACAGGAACCGCCTTGATTACAGCTTTCCAAGCAGAAAGCAAACTGTCAATCAGGATACAAGATGTTGAGTGGGCTTGCTTGGGTTGGCTCTGTGGACTGTCTAAGGATAGAACAAAAATCTCTACTTTTTTTTTTTTCTCTTTTCTTTTTTCTTTTTTTTTTTTCTTTTTTTCCCAATAGGTGACAAGTCAAAACTCTCAGACTTCTCCTTAGGGAAAAGACTGTTTCTTGTCATTCTTCATGTAAGACTCAAAAAAATAAAAAAGCCCCGTCACGACTGTGCAGCTCAGCCACCCTCTGCAGCAGCTGTTCCACAGGTGATGGGACAGTGCTGAGCTCTCCCTGCACTTGGTTGCTGTAGGTGGGTGCCAACCTTTGTGAATCCCAGGTCAGGTTTGTCTTTGGGAGCTTCCAGCTGTTGAGGAATCCTTTCAGTGCTGCAGTGGCAGCTCCAGGATGAGCTCTAGGGTTGGGAGCCCAAGGCCAGAGGCTGTGACCCTGTAAGGACTTAAAGAATGCAGGTGCCTCTCTCCAAACAGTGTCAAGGCCACGGAGGAACTATAAGATAAGCCACCCCAGCAGGAACTTGAGATAGATGGGGAGGAATTTGAAACAGGAAGGTGCTAGTTCCAGGCCTAAAGGAGCTGAAGGTTTGGTTAGCAAGCCAAAAAAAAACTCCTGCTGTGCAGGCTGTGGGAAAGGAAAGGAAACCACTGCTTGCATCCATGGCAGCCTAAGTTGTGGGAACATCTGCAACCACCCCCTGGATGCCCAGACTTGGACTGCATAAAGGTGGCACCTCCAGAAGGACAATTCTGGGCCCCTATCACTGAGAAGATTGGGGAAGGACTAACAGGATGCTGTGGGATCCACAGGTGTGGGATGTCCATGACTTGTGCAAGCCTGCTGTGCTTCACCTGTGTGGTGCTGCTGCCTGGCCATTGCCACCACCAGGACCAGTGCTCCTGGTGGCCCTGAGGGCCACATGTGCTTTTGTGTGAGGGTTTTGTGGCCCTGGTGCACATTTCTCATCCCCCTTGGTCCCAGATGCCTGTGACTGAAGTCATTCAGCAAAGCCTGGCTGATGCCTGTTGTTTCCTTGCACACCATCTCCAGTAGGTTCTGATGGAAAAATATTTCTCCCTGGCTATCTTTAGCTCTTGAACTTCTTGCTTAGAACAAGCAAGAACCAGCAGGGATGGTGCTCCAGGGCTGCTGGGAATGCAGACTTGCTTTTTGCAGCTCTAGTCCCTAAGGGTGAGTGAGTTTTTATTCTTATCCCTGTTTAGTTTTGCACCCTGCTGAGGAGGATTGCTCTTAGGTCATGAGTGATGGGAAGGGAAACTCAAGTTTTTCCCACTTGGAAATCACTGAAGCAAGGAGTGATGCCACCTGTATTTCCATACAAAATTCCCTTTTTTTTTTTTTAGTCCTTTGAGAAGCACTCTTCCCCCAAGCTTGACATTTTGAAATAATAACATCTAGTCTAATTTCTGATGTATTTAACTGAAATCTAATTTCCATTTTTTTGTCCTGTAAAGAACAACTGGCTCTGGGGATCCCTGATAAAGCTGTGGGAGGGACCTCCTGCTTCCATATGCAAGGAACTAATCAATCTGCCACCACCAGCTTACACTAATATCTGTGGTGACTGCAGCTCACGTATAATGAAGACAAATCCTGTTCTGCTGAAAGATCAATAATTCAAGAGTGAAAAGGGGGAGCCAGGAATGGGGGACAGAGGCTGCATCAGCCCCTGCCAATGAAATGCTTTTTGAAAACAATGAGCTTTAAATATAAAGTGTAGGACAATTACTGAGAGTCACTGAATGTCCTACGGGTAAGAAGAAGACCCTGTGAATACAAAATATTCCCTCCTACCCCTTCCAAAATCCAATTCCTGCTAGGAACTCCTAGGAGAGGTATTTAGAGCCTATTAGAATGGCAAGAAACCAGCTGTTAATCAGCACGCTAATCCTGGGGTGACATCATAGGCACCAGTGGTGCTACCTGCATATGTTAGAGGCTGAGGAAGCTGAGCTGGCAGCCTGGCTCTTATTTCCTCAGCCTGCAGCACCACAAAGCTCTGGCATTTTCTGGGGACTAGGAGGCACCCAGGGAGAATGGAACAATCCAAGGATGTGGATGTAGAGGTTTTGTGGCTCATTTGCAGCAGGCTGGCCAGGGGAGTGGTGTAATCACCACCCCTGAAGTGCTCAAAAAACCTGTGCATGTGGTGCTTGGGGACATGGGTTTGTGGTGGAGCTGGCAGGGCTGGGGGAACTCGATGATCTTGGAACCATTCTCTGACTTATGATGAGATGGGAAAAGGGCTGTGTGTGCTCACTCTCAGTACAGGCAATAGTCTGAGGTGAGGAAGGTGAGCAGGGCTGTGAGGCAGCTCAGCTGCTCCTCAGGAGATGCTGTTGGGTGTCCATCAGGTGCTGGATCACATAGTGCATGGGCCCCTGGGGTGCAGGGCCACATCTCCTGCCAGGCAGGGATCCTGCCCCTCTCTGCCCAGGCACTGCAGTTGCCATCAGTCCTCACATTTCACCACACACATCTTGTGTTTTTAGATCTTTCTTGGACATGGCCTGGGCTGTTGCCACAACATCTCCAATCAGATCAGGGAATTAATGTGAACAGGCACAAAAAGACACAGATCAGCTTGGAGTTATTTCTCATCTTCTTTAGAGTGGGAAAGGGTTAAAAAGCTGCCTGAGACTCTCCTTTTGCTGAGACAAGAGAACTAAAGGTGTATTGATTCCAGCTTGCCCCCACCCTCCCTCTTTTTTTGAGCACCGTGAGCTTTGTTTTTCGCTTGCCCTGCAAAAGTGATTATTCAACATAAATACAGACAGTTTTCAGTGTTTACAAGTTAGCTGATATAGCAAGTCTCCTTGTCATATGCTCCTGGAATATAGGGGAGGGCTGAAGTTGCCAACCTTGAGCATTCATGAGTGAATTGCTTCTAGAAATCAAAAGATTTGTTCCAAAATCTGTTTTCTTTCTTAATGAAGAAAGGGAAGATCCAGACATTTGTTGCTGTATCTTTTCAGAGCCTGGAACGGGTCACAGGGATTCAATTTTAATTTTTTTTCTCCCCAGTGAAAAGGTAGAGACACTTGCATTATCTTCCTATATTTTCTGAGCCTTATCACATGGCTCTGAAAGCTGGAGCTTCGAGATTAAAAACTGCCAAACACTGTGAGACAACAGCAATATGAGCTGATGTCATTGCATCAACTCAGCTGTATCTTGATTTTCTTTGGCTATCAGAAGTAAAGGGGAAGGGAAGTTCTGCTGCCTCTTCAGGAATATTTTAGTGTGAACTAAATTTTGAGCAGTCAGCTGAAAATACAATGAAATACAGAGTGTTTGCACGCTTCATGGCCCCTACTTACTGCACCCTTACCACTGAAGGTAGAGTGAAATGCAGTGTCTGTGTAAGGGAAGGGTGACAAGGCTGTAAGACAGGTCTGTGCAGGGAGAGGTTTGAAAGCTGGACAGCAAGCACTGCTCTGCCTCTCTCCCTGCCTGGACAGGAGTCCAGTAGTGCCTCATCCCTGGGGACTTCACAGAAACAAAGGCTGTCAAGGCAGGCACAGCTTTGCTGGATGTGCTCCTGGCTGGAGGGTCACAAGGACTCTGCTGGAGGCACCAGGAGCCTGAGCTGTGGCTCTCTGGGGCACACTGATCCCAGCTCAACTGGCTGCTCCAGGAGGGAGCTCAGGCTTTGCTCTCTCTCAAGGAGGAAATGTGATTTCTTTGGGTGGGTATCAGGGAGGAAGAAATGGAAAAGAGACTGTGCAACTTGCTCACAGCAGGCCCAAGCTCCCTTCAGAACACTCCTAGTGTGTTTTCCAGCTGTGAGTAGGCTGAGATCAATTTTATTGAAGGTTAAGCCAGGCTAACAAGTTTCATATCTTGATCTAAATCCTGTCTGTTTCTGCTGTGGCTGTCCTTGGGAGGGGGATCATCCTCTGATGGTGTCTCCCAGTGCCTCTTGGATCAGTGTTCAGGGTCTGACAGGGTCACAGATCTCCTGAGCAGCACTGACCCCAGCCAGGGGAGCACTTTCCTTGGGAAGCTGCAGCACAAGGAAGGCTGAGCCAGATTTCCATCAGAGCACAGCAGGAGGGATTGGTGCAGGAGGCACTGTCCAAGTGGGAATTGCCCTTCCTGCTGGCTGAGGGCAGCCTGAGCATGTTGGTGAGCACCTCTGGGAAATCATCCTCCCCACTCCCTGCTGGAGTGGTCTGTAGCTGAGAAGATCATCTTCCCAGGATGAACAACCCAGGAACTTTAGGCAGTGCTAAATCCCCCTCAGTAACAGCCCTCAGTGCATCAGGTGGTGACGCTGTTCAAGATCACAACGACACGGACCCCGAGTTCAGAAGGCTGACAATGACTCCAAACTTTATTACCCGGGAATTTCTTCCCTTTATACTGTTTTACAAGAACCACCCAAGGGCTGGAAGAAAGACAAACTTCTTCAATCACATTGGTCAAACCAGAGGGACATCAAGAAGAAGTCCCTCCTAGGGAAAGGAATGTAAACAAAGGTTACAGTTAGGAAAACGTGTCTCTTGTTGACAGAACAGTGCCTGGGAAAGAGTTTCAGGGAACCCAAACATCACAGCACAAACCATGGCTACAAGGTGGGAAATACTTCACAAGCTTAAAACACCAAACAGCCTGCAGGATTCTCTGAAATGGAAACCCATCAAAGTGGTCACTGCCAATTTATTTTGAGGGACACTGGGAAGGAGATAACAGCAATTTTAGAACGTTGCAAAGCCACAGCTTTGTAGTGGAGGGAAACATTGAAGCGTTCATGAGCAAGGTCCTGCTCATTTTCTTTTTCTCCACTCTACAATTGCAATCCTTTCCATCAGCTGAAGGAAGAACAAGAGGCCAGCATCCCATCTGTTAAGCTGAGCTTTGCAAAATGGGAGCGAGCTGGAAACCCTGTGGACTTGCCTGGGATGCAGAGACACAGCAAAGGCACATATGCTGCAGTTCCAACTATGTCATTTTACTGCTATATGTAAAACACCATCTGTGGTGCAGAGACCTCTGCTAGGAGGGAGGTGCACAATCAACCCAGAAAATTGTCAACTGAAGTGCTATAAAGTTCTCTCTAAGTGCCTTCATCACTCATGGCTCGAAGAAAGCACCCAGTGTTGTGGGATGCTGCATTAAAGAGCTGATGTGGATGTGGGAAACCAAAACCAACCCTGGGGTGAGTGGCTGCAGCTTCCCTGCCTTTAGGAGTAAGGGTCAGACCAAGTTCCATGGATTTCACTGAGGAAAAGGGGTGTGACTCCATTGAATTTAGAGGTGCCTCAGTACAGAGCCACTCAAAAATGCAGTGAGGGGGCTGCTGTGTGTTTTCCATATGATTTAATTTGGGCTGTAATATTTTGCTTAAAGACAAATTTTTATGGAAAACAGGAGGCCAGGGGTGATGGAACTGCATCCTCCCCTGGCAAGGCTGTAATTCACAATGTTATTTGGAGTTAGTCCCTCACACTTCACCTTCACATCTTCTCCAGGCAACAGCAGCTCGAAGGCACGAGCTGCCTCCCCCACACACATGGATCAGCAACTCCAGTGACATCCACATCCCATTCCTGTGAAATTCTGGCTTGCAAGGAGAGGGAAAGAGCTGTGCTTTACTGAGGAGTGTGATGCCACTCATTGCCACCAAGTGACCTGGTGCAGTGTCAGTGAGCCTGGGACGTGCTGAGGTACAAAACGGGTACCACAGGCACGCTGCAGCTCAGCCCTGGGGCACAGAGATGAAACCAGGGCTGCTTTTTGCTTCCCTGCCTCGAAGAGCTCATCAGAATTGTTTCCTGGTGAAATAAATAGGAAGAAAAAAGCAATCCAAGAAATCCATTCCCTCTGGGTTGGGGTGAGGGGTGAAACCCACTAATTTTTGCTGTGCCTGTGTGAGCAGCTCTGCCTGGCCCATCCCACAGCCCTCCCCTCTCTCCAGGAGGTTGCCATGGCCAGCAGGAAGGCTCTTGCCAAGGATGGGGCTCATCAGTGGCTGCAGCCGTGGGGAACTCACTGTTTGGTCTCTTTGCTCTTCTTGGTGCTGTTCTGGTTTAGGGCAAATTTGGGAGGAGGAAACCTCTGAATGGGATCCCTCTGGAAAGCAAACCCAAGCGGCCCCTCCCTCAGCTCGTTTGGGAAAAAGTTTCCGTAGAGAAAAGTGGAAAGAACTCTTTATTCAACAAGCAAAGTGTCCACAAGCACAAAAAAATGAGCAATATTAAACAATAGAATCTCTTGCTGTTCTGAAGAGAGATGGCAAAATTGAGAAAGTTCTTGCTGTGGGTGTAGCTCAGCTCACCCAGTCTCTTATCAGTCCCTCCAGTGCTGGAAAATGCCATCCTGGGCCCCAGAGGGCTGCAGGCGTGAGCTCTGCATGTTTTCTGGGTGGTTTTCAGTCTAGAGCAGGTTTAAGCAGTTCCAAGGAAAAGAAAAAAATCAGTCCAGGGAACTTCTCTGCCTCAGCTAAGTAAAAACTAACAAAAAACAAAAAACAAAAACAAAAACAAAACAAAAAGCAAAAAAAAGCAAAAAAAAAAAAAAGGCAAAGGAGATCCCTGTCCTGCTGTCCATCATAGACAGCACAGGACAGGAGCAGAATGCTGAGGAGTGAGTGCAGTTTCTGAAAACAAACCCTGAGCTTCTTCTTTCCCCCCCTTTGCTGTCAGACCCAATCTGGAAGGTGTAGAACTCGATATCCAGCACAAACAGGACAGACAATTGGGGACACAGGCATCACAAAGTCACCTCAGGACAGGCACGCAAGGGAGCAGCAGGAAGTTGGGAGAGATTTGGCAGCAGCTCAATCCTCAGAGCAGGGATAACTCCTGGGTGGTGAAACAACCACAAACGGGGAAAAAATCCCTCTGGAGCTTGCAGGCCGTTTGCACCTGTGCTGGGAGTGTCAGGGCAGAGAGGAAAGCAGGAGGAGGAGGCTCCTTTCTCCCCAGCAGTAGCACCTGTATTTATCAAGTTTCATCACTGCAATTGGTAGAAGAGAGGCACTGACAGAGATACCAGCAGAGGGTTCAGAGGGAATATGAACAGTGAGTTTTGGCCTTTTATTCAGGGGTGTTTGGAATGTGTCCTGTGTTGTATGATTTACTCTAAGGGCTCTAAAAAAAGGCTCTAAAAAAACCAGTGTAACTTGGGCTTGGACTCAGCCTCTAATCATTAAAGACTTCAGGGCTCTAGAAGGAGTGGCTGTGCTTTAGATCCTCTTGTAAAGATGACAGAGGGAGAAGAGCTTAGACAGAGGTGAGAGTCCCATGAACGCAGGGCTGGGGACACAGGGGGCAGAGATGAGGGGCAGGGCAGTCAGGGCTCCTCCTGTGGCAGGATCTGCTCACACAGAGCCACACTGAGTGGATGCTCAGTGCAGGTTATGGTACAAGTTGCTCCTCCTGCCTCAGTTCTGGACCCAGTGCTGTGCCCAGGGCTGAAGTCTGCACTCAAATGAAGCTCAGGATGAGTAAATTCACTGAGGTAAATGGAGGTGCTGCAGATTAAAGATAAGATTTTTGGTAAAGGGCACAACTCCTTTGCTTCCCTTCCTTGCTGGTGCACACAATTTTTGACCTTTGCTGGGCAAGCTGCTGCCGCTTCATCATTATTCAAATATACAGACTAATAACCCTGAGGCTGCAGCCACTGTCCCTTTTCTCCACTGTGGATTCTCCATCTCCTCTCTCATCTGTATTGCAGTCTCCACAGGACAGAGCCTGTACTCCTCTCAGGAGCACCATCAGAGCCAAGGCTGCAATCAGATTGCAGTGATCTGCCCTGGCTGTAATCAGACTGCCTTTGCTCCAGGGCTGGGAGCCCGGGGCGTGCCAAGCCCAGAGAACAAACCCTGGGTGTGCCAATTCACACTCTCATTTATTATGGGGAATTAAGATAGCAGCTCGAGATGCTGCTCCCGAGCAGAGTACACAAAATGTTCGCAGTTCCTCCCACGAAAAATCGACAACGTGTGTAGGATATGAAGGGAAGGATTGTTGCTTCCTTTGAGGTGAGAGGAATTGTGGTTCTGAGCACTGTGCAGAAAGCTGGAGGCTGAATCAGGGGATAAACTTGGCCTTTTAAGCTCCACCACAGGGACTTTGCTACCACACTCTCTTACCCAAGTGACATGAGGAGAGTTATGAGACAAAATGTGCCATTCTTATTCTATTCCATTGCATTTTTGCCCTGCCTGCCACGAGTCATGGGGGAAGAAAGGCCATTTTGTGCACTGAATACACCCAGAAGGTAACTTATGCTGAAATCAAAATGTTTTGGTCTTTCTGCACTGGAATACAGAATAACCTGAACTTCTTTCCTTGTTTCTCTCCTTTAGCTGAGCCAAGTGCTGCCATTTGAATTGGAAATGTGGCCTGGATACAACATGGAAACTCTCCTGCCATCTGCTCCACCTTGATTCAGTGTAAATCCCAGCAGCCATAAAGCATAAAACCATCAGCACATTCACCTCCTGATGGGCAATCTGGCACAGGGGCTGAGCCCATTCCTTCACCACCAGCTCATTTAATGGGATCAAATTGGGGTTTTCTATTCCCCTGTTCCACAAACCATTTGTAACTTCCATCCTCCTTCTCGTAAGCTTTAACCCAAAGCTAAAATTCAGCATGAATTGGTGCAGGAAATGCTGGTCCTGTACCCAGTGCTGGGGGAACAAGCACTGGGCAGCCCAATTTCTCCTCAGTGTGGGGTGGGGTTTGGTCAGTGAAGTTTTGCCCAGTGTTTATTTTGATCCCTTGCATGCAGCACTTGCAGCAGTTCTGGGGGCTGTGTTTTAGTGCCTGTCCCAGTAATATTCAACACTTCATGATCACTTTAGTTTGAGGGAGGGGAAGTACAGCTCGTGCATGGAGTCTGAGAGGGAGACAGATGTCAATCCTGGCTTGTGCTTGCCCTGTGCTGGTTGCCACCTCACTGGCCACCCCTCTGAGTGAATGCCATGCACGTCCATGTAGCAGATTAAAGGTGCCTTTAATGCTCCTGCACCATGTGCTTCAAAAAGTCATGAAAGATGGATAGGTAGAGTCCCTTGGCACCCCCTCTAATTCATGTGTTTGTGACTTTAATCCTTGGCTTGATGGTGTTTTAATTGACAGAATGTAAATTCCTTTCTGTGGTAATCCTTCTGGCACAGGGAGATGTGGACAGATGCTCTCAGTTCACAAGACAGCGAGGGGGAGCAGGCAGGAGGGGCTGCTGCTGCTGCTGCTGTAGTATTTACTCAAAAATTCCCTGATTATTTACTTTTGTGCACTTCTGCTTGTGCTATCCCACTGAAGTTCACCAGGATCGTGTCTCTGCCTCTCTTTCCAGGAGTGCTGTGATAGAACAGCAACATTTATTTTTTTTTTTTACCCTGGGACTTTCGAGCTCCTCCCAGGGAGATTCTCGAGTAAACACAGGAAAAAATGCTGAATGTCTTTGTGAGAAATTGAGGAAGCCATATCTGGCTTTTCACTAAAGAGTGAACTCTCTTTTGCAGCAGCTTTTAGCTGAGGAAAACGATTCCCTGCCTTTTTTTTTTTTTTTTTTCCCATCAGGATGAGCATACCTGTCCCTGCTGCCTTAGCCCGTGGGGAGGATGCTCAGTTAAGGAAGAGTCAGCAATTGCAGCTGTGAAAAGGAGGCAGGAGCAGCCAGACTGCCCTCAGCCCTCCCTCTGTCTCTGCATCCAGGCCTGTCCTCTGCCCTTTGGGATCCAGATTCACTGGGTGACACACCAGCTCCTCGTGCTTGGAGAACCAGAGGAGATCTTACAGGGGAAGGAGTTCTCAGGAGATGTGGGGCCAGACTTTGCTGTGCTCCTGGACTAGCTGAACCAGCAGACATGCCTAAAAATGTAATAAGCTTTAATAAACCATTTTAAAAGAGAAATTAGGCAGGCTTTTCAGGGCTGCAGGAAGAGTGGCCAGATAATTTTTAGATTTACTGTCATTTGCAGTAGTTTGGTCTACCCAGCTTGTGTAAGCACATTTCCTTCTGAAACCAGTTTTACCTTTTTGGACTTACCCCTAATAACTGAAACCCCAACGATTTTAGTTATTTGTCATACCAAAAGGTCCCCCACTGAGTATAATCAGAGTTTTGATACAGAGCGAAATGAATAGCACCTGGGAAAGAATTTCATCTAATGATAGAGGAGTTAATGGGGTTCATTTAAATATCTTAGTATTTACCAGTCAGGCAGATAAATCCTGACATTTCCAGCCTCCCTTGTTCTGCCCAATCTCTTTTTCAGTTTTTCTTGGGGTTCTTCTTTTTTTCTTAACTATCTCTGTCAGACACTGCCCTCATTCCCCACACTGGGAGAGGCAGAAAAGCCAAAGGAAACTCTTTCACTAAAACAGTTGGTTTCTTCCCGGCACTGCTGGGTCAGATACATGATTAGATTTTTCTTAATTGCCTTGAACTTTTTTCTTTTTTCCCAGATAATTGCATTGTCTGTGGCTCTGTCCCACAAGCCAGGGGCTCAGAGCTGGTGGCAGTCAGGCTGCTCAGGGAGAGGCTCCGTGGTGCTGCTGCCCCTGCTCTGCCCTCCCAGAGATCTCCTGCTCAGTGACAGAGAAGGACAACTACAGCTTGCATGTCCTTCTTCTGTGTTTCTGCTTGGTTTACTTGCCCTAGATTCAAAACTTTGACTGCTTCACAAGTTGCTGCTGGAAAACAAGTTCCATATGTATTATTGTTCATCTGTGTTAGAACAGAAAAGAAACGTTTCCATCTGAAGCTGTGTCATCTGAATTAACTTGCAGAGTGCCTGACTGCAAACGGGGGGTTTGGGCAGGTCCTTCCTCTTTCCCTCTCTGAGACATCTTTTTAGTGCTCTGACGTGCTGCTGGGTGCCAATGAGGACAGGACACCTGAGCCATCACATCTCTCTTCAGGGATCCCTGGGAGACAATGAACTGGAAATCCTCTGTCAGTGTGGGGTGAAAGAAAGAGCTGAACTTCCAAGCATGAAACTGAGGAGTGAAAGTCAAACAACCTCCAGAGAGGATTTATTTTCTCCAGCACAATCACTCAAGAATCAGAGGGTTTGTCCATTATTTCTCTGGCTGCCTGTCTCCATCTCTAAATATTTCTTTGTTGCCTGCATCCCAGTGTCCTGCCTGCTCCTGGGCTGAGATCCCATTCTGGAGTCCCCAGGTGTGCCCTCCCTGACTTCCTCAGGGCAGTGCTCTCACCTGGCAGGTGCAATTTGCTCTTTGAGCCCTCCAGAACCTCTCCCAGGTGGAGCTGAGCTGCCTGTGCTCACTGGAATAGCACCAGGAGACAGAGGAACAGCACATGGGCCCCAGAGGGGCTGCAGGGGGCTGATGGAGCCTCTGATGGCTCTACCTGGCTCAAGATGGACATGCCTGTCCCTACCTGCTGCTTCTGGGGACCTTTGTCCAGCACAGGGCTCTGTCTGCCTCACTGATATCCTCTCTGTCCTGCTTATCAGGTACAGTGGGAGAGATTGTCACTCTCAACACAAACACAGGCATTTCTGACAGAAAGGCATAATTTCTCCTTAGATACACTCAGCAAGTCTCAGGGAGACAGGTATTTACTACTATTATGAGGCTCAAAACTGTCCATAATCACATCAATGGATCACCAGCCTCATGGTGCAGAATCTGCTTAACTATAACTCAGTTCTCATCTGAGTCTGGTCTAGGGAAATTTCCTTGAAGAGCCATTTGAGTGACCTCCTGCTTTTTTTTCCCAGTCTTCAGACAGCAGAAGTGTGAGCAGACACATGGGGATAATGGCACTGGCTGGGGGCAGATCAGGTGCAGTGGGAGTTCAAGAGGAGGAAATTTCATCCCCTGGAAAGTCAAGGTGAAGCTGCCACGTGTTGTGCAGTTCCAGCCTTCCAGGCAGCACTTTGTAGGCACAATACTCCTGCTGGGGATCAGCTTCTGGGTTTTCAGCTGGGTATCTTTGTGCTGCCTTTCCTACACACCTTGCCAGCTGTTCTGGTCCCAAACCAGTCCCAGCCAAAGGCTGACCAAAGAATTGAGGAGCTGTCTAATTTCAGGAAGCAGAGGTGGAACCCCAAGGTCAGGCTGACTTTGGAAGGTTGGAAATGCAGGGCATGAAATGCTTTTCTTTCCCCTTTGAAACAAGCATTTCCTGCATGAACTGGGAGACTTTTCCTGCTGATCTTGTGAGGGTTCAAGTGTGGGATCATGGGGATCATCCCTGTTGGGAGAGCCCTCTAAGGTCATTGAGTTCAAACATGAATCCAGCACAGCCAAGCCCACCACTCACCCATGTACCCAAATGCCACATCCACATGTTTCTTGAACACTTCCAAGGACAGTGATTCCACCACTGCAGCAGCCTGTGCCAGGGCTTGACAACCCTTTTGATGAAGAAATTTTTCCCTAATATCCAATCTAACCTGCCCTGGTGTAACTTGAGGTTGTTTCCTCGTCCTGTCACTGATACCTGAGAGAATGAGCATTTCTTGGCATGGCCAAAGGCATTAAATACCCACCTGACTTGTTGGGGTTGGGTATTCCATCAGCTCATCAGTGCACTGAGTGCTGATTAGAGCAATTCCAAAAAGCTTTTGGTTTGTAGCTTGACTCCTCCAGTCAATAAAGCAATATATTTCACATTTCACTCAAGCAGAAATTCAAGACTAGAAGACTTTCTGTTTCACTCACAGTTATTCAAGGATGCTTCATGCAGGTTTATTACACAATTATTTTAAATTTTTCCTCTTGGGACTACACTTTTTTGACCAATTTGCATTTCTGAAAGCATCTACCAGCCCCTACACACATCCAGCAAAGCCCAAGGCAGAAAGAACTGTGAGCAAAGTCTGATGGAGAAGTTTTAGAGCAGTAGTTGAATCTCTCACTTGACTTGATACAATGCTCAGCTCTCCAGTTTGCTGCTCCTGGTATTGAGAGGAAAGGGAAACTCCAGAGGGAAATGCCAGGGAATGCCCTGTGTCCCAGAGCTCTGAGAAGCTCCTGCCACACACCCTGAAAGGGAACTGTGATATATGAAGAGTGATTTAACATCTTAATATTTATTGGACCAAGTACTGCTGAATATAACCCCTCACTGATCATGGACTTTACAGCATGGGTTTATTTGTATCATTTTGGGAGCCTTCAATGGCTTTTGCATTTTCGTTTCATAATGATGAATTACCTGAAATCATTCCTCTCAGAACAGATTCCTCCAGCTCTGACTCCTGCTAGGATGTTTCATTTTGTGTTGAAAATTGCAATAGGAAATTTCCCTGAGCCATTGATATGTCAGACTAGAGTTTATTATCACTCCCAGTCCCGGCACACCGGGGCTGTGTGAAAGGTTTTGTAAATAATATGACATGGGCAGGAACTCATTTGATGCTGTGATAGGTGGTGAATATTCCCAGGCAGGCAGGCAGAGGGAAATGCAGTAGCAGGAAGTGTGATCTTCCCTAGGAGAGGCGTTCTCACTCTCTACTGTGTCTTGGCAATTAATTAGAATTTTTACTGGGGGAAGCAGGGTTTCAGTGGCTGATAATGGCACAATGTGTTGTCTATGTGTTGCTAAAACTGTTTGCTGTTCTTATACATCTCTAATGAACCAGGGCACAACTTCTGCTTGGGGTCTCTTAAATTCTGCTTCTGACCTTAGCCTGCTCTTCTCCAGGCTGAACATTATATTTATACATTAATATTGTTAATATGTTAACATTCGTATATTAAGAACCTCTATTAAATGTCAGTTGTGTATAGGTAGGATGCTCAGGATCAATTCAAATGTGTTTCAGTGTTAAATCCACCCTTAAATGTGGTGGTTGCTGCAAACCCCCTCTTTCAACAACCTGTGTAGCTCTGGGTTTATTGAATGGAAAATGAGGGGTGCTGGCTGGTGGGGCCTTCCTTAGAGTTACCAAATACATTGAAAAAAAATTCTGTATTGTCCTAAAACTCCTACTCAGCTCTTATTAAAATCAGGCTGTATCCATGTACCTTTTAGCTTTCAGGTGTATGCAGCAGAAGGAAATTAATTTAAAAATATCCCAGCTTTGCCCAAGTGTCATTACCTTGGTGTCTAATCATAGTCCTTCATTTACATATGAGGAAATTGACATGTGAAGAGGTAAATTTCCTCATTATCAAATGATATCTAAGTTAGGCTGGAGCTATTGATTTGCAATAGCTTTAACCTTGATGGGCCAGGTTTCTCCTCTGGGGGAAGGTGTGTGGGATCAGGGAGCAGCCAGGGGGCTGAGGATCTCTCCAGCCCCACACCCCTGGAGCTGTGGCAAGGATGCTTTCAGCCTGGGCTTGTCTCTAACCTGTTTATTTCGGGTCTTGTGTGCCCACAGTTGTGTCAGGAATCACCCAGGCCATTTCTCCCAGGCAGTTAGCTGTTGCAATTATTTTTAAAGGAATTCTGTGCTCAGCTCAGTTCTGTATCCTTTCCTCTGCTCAGGGGTCTCCTGACACTTCTTAGTGGTTTCAGCATTAGTTTATATGCAGACAGAGAGCAGATTTAGTGCTCCTTCACTACGTTTTTGATTCTTTTTGCCAGTGTGTTTTTCATAGCCCAAGTGGTGTTTCCAGCTGGATGCTGCTAATTGTTTACTATTCAGCACAGCTAAGAATGAGATTTTATTTTTAGGTTCTGCCACTCTGTGTCCTTACATTTTAAGATAAATCCATCTCTGCTGTCTCCCATTCCTGAGCTACAAAAATCTAGGTTTCATTTCCAGCTCCCAACTGTTATTTCATTCATGTATTAACTTGGTCTTTAAGATCTCTTGCTGTTATTTATCAGCCATTTCCAGAAGTGGTTTTTATTTCACTGAGCCCCAGCGGAACCCCTGGCACGGGCTCTGTCACAGCCCTCACACTGCAAGGGGCCTGTTGATCCTTAGAATCACAGGATTATGGAATATCCTGAGTGGGAAGGGGTCCACAGGATCATCCAGCCCAGCCCCTGTCCCTGCACAGACCCCCAAACAATCCCACCCTGGGCATCCCTGGCAGTGCTGTCCAAAGGCTCCTGGAGCTCTGGCAGCCTCGGGGCCGTGCCCATTCCCTGGGGAGCCTGGGCAGTGCCAGCACCCTCTGGGGGAAGAATCTTTTCCTAATTTTCAACCTAAACCTTTCCTGGCCCAGCTCCAGCCCTGCCCTGGCTCCTGTCCCTGTCCCAGAGCAGAGATGGAGCTGCCCCTCGGGAGGAGCTGCAGCCCCCGGGGAGCTCTGCCCTCACTCTGCTCCAGCTGAACAATCCCAGTGCCCTCAGCCTTTATTACCTACAGATAATCTTTATTTGTATCCAGAATGGTCTTAATGCATTCAAGAGTTCCAGTTTCTCTCAGGGAAACTGAGTCACTCAGCTCTGGAGTGTGTGGACACCGCTGCTGGTGCTGGGAGGGAAGGAAGGGAGGGAACACTCAATCTTTCTAGCCTGAAATCTGCCCAGTAGAAGGTGTCTCTTCTGTCTTCATTTCCATCCAAACATATCTCAGAAGGATAAACAAAGGGCTGGAGAGTTTCAATATAAACAAACCCCTTTTAGGGATTGTTTTTTTTTTCTCTCCACATCTCCATGCTGCAAATTATTATGATTTAATAATGTAGCATCAGCCATTTTTTTTTTTTTTTTGGTCTGATCTTTTCCCTAGTGATGCTGCAGGCAAGATTTAGACAAAACAGCGAAGAAGAACAATAAAACAAGATGAGTGTGTTGGACCTCACCAGCCACAGGGATGGAAAACTGCGAGAGAAATCTGATTTCTTGGATGTCTCAAAAGAAGGCTGCAGGAGAGGTCAGCCAGGTGGGACCAGAAAGAAGAAAAAAAAGATCTCCTGGAGCCAGGCACTAATATATGGTTCACTGAAAGCTTTGTAAATAATTTCAAATTTTGCCTTAACTTTCTTGAAGTTATTTATTGAAGAGCCTGAATCAGTGAAGCTGCAGCTGATTGCACTGTGGGCAGTTGTATACAGCTGTATCCAGCTTTACAAGTGAAGCTTGTTCTGCTTGTAATAGCTTTTCTAACTTGACTGAAAAGCTTTTCTCCCTGTTGCCATCCTCTTTTTTATATTTTATTTTTTATTGTATTTCATGGAGGGGGGACAACTATCCTTATCTTGTACCATTCTAACGTTGTCATGGGAAACTGGTTCCAAAAAGGCAATTTCTGTCCCTCTTTTTCCCTCTTTCCCACAGTCTCAGGTGTATTTACACAGCCTGTGTCCTCTCTGCACCTGCAGCTCTGCCACCAGGGCCCATCAGTAACTCCAAGTCAGAGCCACCCATTCTGGCCCAGCAGCTGTGGGAGAAACAAAATTATCCCACCTGAAACTTAAGGAAAACGAGTTATCTGACTGCTTCTGTGTTCCACTGAGAAATTGTCTGGCTTAATGCAGCTGTTGCAATTCTTGAGGACCTCAGACCCTTCGTGGTGCTCAGTATTGCTCAAGGGTTGAGCTTTAGATGAAAATAATTTCTAGAGGACACTTTTCCTTTCCTTACTGCAGCCCTGTGAGTTACAGGCTGTCCAGTTTGGAACTGTTGGCGTGGACAATAAAGAACTGTCTGGGTGTCACAAGATGGGGTTTTCTTTCTGGATTCCCTGCTGATGATTTGGGACAAGCCACCCCATTGCTCTGTGCCTCAGTTTCCCTGGATGTAAAATGGGGAGGATCCATCTTCTTCCTGACCCCCTCCAGCAGCCACAGCTGGTGGGCACCTGATAGAAAAGAGCAGGGGCTGTGCTCACTGCTGCTGCTGTGCAGGCACTGTGTTTTCTGTGTGCAGGCACTGTCAGGTTAATTCTTGGTGGCTGTGTTGTCACCGGTTTCAAATTCCACACTTAGAGCCTTTTCTCTTCTGCTCTGCAGTCTGGCAGAAATCTCCCTTCAGACAGCCAAGCCACGGGCTCATCAACTCATTTAAAACCTTACTCAAGTTCTTTTATGCTTTTTTTTTTTTCCCCCATCCTGCCTAATCTCAGTTTATTCTTGCTTTATGTGCTTATCCATGAGCTTCACCAGGGGCTTGTTTTCCTGCCTGGCTCTGTGTTTGACTCTGGTGAAAGGCACTATATTAAATCTGTAATAAAGTGTGTGTAAGCGATTCCTGTCACACTCTGCACCAGGGAGCACAGCCCATTATGCAAATGGTCACTGCAAGCCTCCCATAAACTGCAGATACTCAAAGGGCACTGCCTTTCTCTTGCCCCCAGCCAGCACAGACGGGGGAAAGGGATGGGGAGGATGTGGAAAGGAAGGTGCTGTCTGTCAGGTTCCTGCATTTCGTTCCTCTCAACAAGTGAAAACACCCTCAGGAGGCAAAGCAAGGGGTTGTGATCTCCAGGTTAGTACTGGCTAAGATGGCCTAAACTCAGTGAAACACTTTGTCACCAAGTCTGCTGGATTTAGGAGGTTGTAGGAGAAAATGTTTCAGTCTCCTTAGCCAGGAAAGCAAGGCAGTGTTGTGTGGGCTTCAGTGCAGGTTTCTATCCCTGCAAGGGCAAGCTCTGCTCTGGGTTCTGGTGCTGCAGGACTGGCAAGGTCAGAGAAAGCCACAGATGTTATCCCTACCCCACAGCCAGGTAACCCTGACCTGCCAGATATTGCACAGATCTGCTTGTAGCTACTCTTCAGCAAGAATTGCCAAAGCCATGCTGCACAGACTCCTGATGCACAGTCCTGAACACCCACAGTGGCTTCCAAACCACCTCCTCCAGTCAGGAGAGGGAACCACATCATGGGACCCAGGGAATCACTCAGATCTGCTGATGCCACAACACATCACACCCACAACACATCCCCCAGCAATGGCCCATGATCAGTAAGTGATTGTCCACTGACAAGTTCCAAATAATGGGCACATCTGAGAAAGTGGCAATCTGCTGGCAGATAGTTTGCAAACAGAAAAAGACAGAGAATTTGTCAGCTAAATGATCCATTGTGGCTTCTTGTGGTTTTTCCCAAACTGCACAGCTCCACCAGGCAGTCTCTGAGCTTTGCATTTCCCCCACTGTGATTGCCATGCATATAATATCTTATTACATTTGATATTAATGGCAGAGTTGTGCTCAGGTATTGAAAATCCATATGGCCCCTCTAATATTTACAGTATGACAAAGTAATAAGTCACAGTGCCAGCCTGCTGTCGTGCACTTCCAGCATTTCCCCCCAAGCCTGGGCAGGGTGTTTGTTGGGAGAGTTTGGCTTTTAATTAGTTGGATTTGTGGCTTTTGGTGGGGAAGTGTGAGGGTGGGTGCTGCTCTGCATACATTGCTGTGGTGCAAAGGCTGAGAGAAGAGGAATGGTTCAAAGGTGGCTCTGGTTGATTTTTTTGGCCCCACTTCTTGTTGACAAAGCAGATGGAGAAAACCCCATGAGGAGCCCTCACTCTGGTGGGGCTGCCCTGTTTGAGGGGGATGTGCACGGGGAAGGGGGGCAAAGGGATGCTTCCTGCTGCACTGCTGCACGTGGGAGCTCTCCTGAAATGGTTTCAGGAAACAAGGCTGTGACCCTGGAAATGCTCAGGAGCTGTGGAGACCAGCCAGGAGCCAGGGTAGTGCGGCAGGCAGGGTGCAGATGGTTGTCAGTGGCACCTTGGTAATACACCTGCCAAGCAATGGACAGAGTGTGAAGCTGTGGCTGCCAAGAGTGGGGATAAAATCAGGGTGATAGCAAGAGTTTGAGCAGAGGTCTGGAGCTGAGAAGGGAGAAAATAACCCACACCCTGAGTTTACATGCAGCTTGGTATAGCTGTGTGTGACCTGGGAGGGGAGGGGAAAGGGGAGGTTGGGGATGACTGACAGGGACTGGACCTCGGCAATGGGAAGGAAATTGCTGTTGTGAACAGGAGGCAGAGATTGGAGGCTGCAGACAATGCGGGGGAACAAGGTCAGGAATACAGGAGGAGCGTGGCTAAAGCTCCAGCTCCCAGGGAGAGTGAGCAGTGGAAAGGAGCATTGTGGCTGTGTCCTTGTGACCCCAAGCATGGCAGGGAGGTGCCTGCTGCTGCTCTTCTTGCAAAGCCATGGGCAGCAGCCCCCAAACTTCCGTGTCTCACAGCGGTGTTGATCCTTTCCTCCCTTCCATCTGAACCCCAGGAATTCAGCCCTGCCCCACAGAGCCTGCAAGGATGCTGAGTCCCAGCTCTGGTCAGGGCTGGGTGATCCCTCACCTACCCCACTCTCAGTTCCCCATGCAGAGGGGGTTTTGTGCCACACAGGACAGGAACCTACAGGAACCTGTCACTTAGGCTCTGCTCTCATTCCCAGCCAGAAGATTTCTTATCCTGATGAAGATTTATGGACATGAAAAGCTTTGCAGAGGCTCTGCTTCTTGGGGCATGGAGTGGAAATGGGATCTCCTCCTCCAGGACGTGATGGCCTTTTCCAGGGGACAGTTTAATCTTTTAGAGACAGATGAATATGAGACTGGGTAATCTGGTAATACAAGCAGAAGATGAGGGGAGATGGAGAGAATTTCAATAAAGCAGCCGAAAGTAAAGAACGTGGAGCTGCTGTAACTTCCCTTTAGAGTCTCTGCTTGGTGAACCTGAGGTGGAGCTCACCCAGGGCAGGTGAAAATGTGTTATCTCAGGGGCAAAACCTGCTTTATAGTGGGTCAGCCAGTCCATTCTCTCCTTCAGCTGCACACTGATGTACCTTAACAACTCAACTGCCTCCCCCCAACCTAATTCCCCCATTTTTCTTGCTTTCCACTAACTCTGTCCCATCCCAGCTCTCAGGCACTTTGCTCTTGGTTTTCTTTCCTCCACCTTCTCACCTTGTTCTGCACTCTGGAACAGGCTCCTCCTCTCCTCGGCAGGAGCTTGCCAAGAGCTCAGAGTTTGTGTTGGTTGTCAATGAAGGCAGGGATATCACCTGGGCTGTGGGAGGCAAAGGCAGGGTCTGAGGGGCAGCACAGCCCTGATTTCTGCTTTTCATGGCTCTCAAAGGGAGACCCTGTGAGAGAGCACATCACTCAGTGCTGCTGTGCTGCCACACTCTCCTACCTGCTGTAGCCCTCGGGGCAGGGAGATGTTCCACTCAGAGCCCAGGAGCCACCACATGGATAAGTCATGGAAGTGTCACTTTGCCGTGTCCAACACAAAATCCCTCAGCAGAAGAGCCATTGTCTTGTAACCCCCACAACAAAGTTGAGCCCTCAGGGCTGTTTTTATTCTAGTAGAGATGTCAGGTCTGACAGTTGCTGTCACCCTATGATTAGACCAGCAATCAGCCCCAGCTTCTTTTGATAGAATGAGCCCTGACTGATTAACAGAGTGGCCTTTGGCCTCAGGTTAATATCAGATTTCACAGCACTGCTACAGAGTAATTATTATTTAAAAGGGTCTTAGTGGAAGTTTGATATTCTCCTACAGGCTTCTGTCCATCTGAATGCAGAATTGGAAAGTAACAATTACAGGCATGAACACCAGCTCAACTGGAGGTCTCCTAGTCCTGATATATCAGTATTCTTGGTGCATCTCTGCATAGATGGACCAAAATATCAGGGTTTGCTTCTTTTTTATGACACCACAGTGTATTAATCAACCCAAGTATGAAGTTGTTGGAATTATCAAGTCACCCTGTATCAGTTTCCTCCCTCTGTTGTTTGTCTCACAGCAAAGTCCCCTGGTGGGTCTGTATTCCAGGTGTATCCCATTCCCTCACTTTTGATTGCCATGGAGATACCCATCTCCAAAGCATCATCTTGTCTCTTATTTAATTATCTATCAGTCCTCTGGGTGAGCCTTTTGCCTTGGTGGCAGAAGCAGCCCAAACTGGTGAGAGGTGCTGCTGTGTAAGAGCTCAATCAGGAGCTGAGCACTGACACTGCCCATGGAGCACAGCTCAGGAGCTGCAGATCTGAGCTCACCAGAACCCCCCTGGAGCCTCAGGCTGCAGCACAGCCATCTCACATTTCTCCAGCCTGGCACAGAAGTGCTGCTGCTGACATGTCTCAGAGGGTGAGAGGGAATTGTCACTCTAAGGACCAGGCTTGTGAAGGGATAGATCTGAGATTCTGTGAAACACCCTATGGCTTGAGTGATTTACATGTCCAAGTGACATATTCACAGTGATGTATTGAATTAGTGGCTTAATCTCGGCTGAAAGTTAATCTTACTTTCCTAAATCTTGCCTCTTGCAGCACTTTGCAGGGAAATGTTCAAGTGATGCATGAAAGAGTTTATTGGGACACCAATGGGAAGCTTGCAGTGAAACAGGGAACTGAACTTGTGTCTCCTAATTCCCACACCAGATTCCTTTCATGTGTCATCCTCCTTTTCCTGATAAAAAAAAAAAAAAGAAAAAAAAAAAAAAAAGGAAAAATGGACCAGCAGTGCCTATTTGACCAGTTGTGGATATCTCAGAATCCAGATCCAAAGAAGAGAAAATGGTCCTGCTAATGCCAGTAGAGAAGGTATGGCAATTTCTTCTCCTCCATGCTGAAAGAACCTCGTTGAATGTGCTCCTGTACCTGCAGACCTCTGCATCTGAGCAAATGTTTTTGCCAATTAAAGAGTTTCCTGCTGCTGTAGTTGATCCACACAAATGGAAATAGAGGGGAGGCGTGGAGGAAGGAATCATTAAATCAGCGGAACAAAGGCATGAGGGCAAGTTAAAAGACCTGATCTGAATAAAAGAAGCTTCTCAAAATATCAGCTCCTTTGTCCTGCCTGTCCTTCATCCATCCAATTCTCCTGAATGCTGTAGAGAGGCTTTGTCATTCTCAATGACATGGCAGGAGGAACCAGTCCCCCTGCACGCTGCCTGAAATAGCAGCAGACGAGGGACAAAGTGCTCAGAGGTGCAGCTTACTCTATGAACACTCAGAATTTCAGGGCCAGACCTGGATTATTCAGTCCTCACACACAAAGAGCTTCCTCACCCCAGAAACTCCGTGGGCTGAGTTCTACAAATGGCCCTGCTCAGGGTGGCCCCTCAGTCACTGCCTGTTCCAGGTGTGTTGGGCAGGGGAGGTGCTGACACCACAGCAGCACCACAAGCCAGACCCAAATTTCTAGGATGTCTTTAGAAAGCCTTTTGTCCCCCTGATGATTCTGGGATGCATTTTTGCTCATCTCTGACAGATTGCTCACTCTTTAGGCAGTCACTCCACATCCCTGCTCCTTTCCAGGCTCCTGTTCAAGGTTCATTGCTGTGCTGTTTGAACAGCTTCCACTGCCTGAGTGGGTGAGCGTTGGAGTGCTGAGACCCTTGCAGCTGTACATTTATTTTATCAGAATTTCCCCTACTGCTGCCTTTTTCTTCCATCTTTCCTCTCCTATTTATCTAATAATTCACCTCTTGGGTCTGAGAGATGTGACCTGTGCGAGGAACCCAGCCTGAAATTGCTGGTTCAAGAACTCTGATTGAGTTACTTTCCCATAACTGTGAATATCGAACCTCCAAAACTTGTGTCTAGGACATTGCAACATGCCCTGACTTGCAGTGTCAGCAGCCTGAAATTCTGCTACAGGACTTTACAACACCAGCACCAGAGGCCTTTCTATTCCTGTTAGTATTTACAGGGGTCTCCTTCCACATGAGAAAGCAACCCCAAGCAAGGCAATCATTTCGCTCCCACAGACCTTCTCCACTCCATTATCCAGTACATGCTTTTGTGATTCTAAAGCACAGTCCAGGTGTGTGTGGATGGAATGAAATCAGTGCTGAATCACTGTGTTTCACATGGATAGAGCAGACCATGGAAAACAAAGTCTTCATGCTGCATTCCTGCAAAAAAACGAGATGGAGTTATTCTTCAGCCCAGTGATAGATTTGTCTGGGTTGGAAGGGATATTAAATCCCATCTCCTTCCACCCCTTTCCATGGCCAGGGGCACCTCCCACTGTCCCAGGCTGCTCCAAGACCTGTCCAGCCTGGCCTTGGACACTTCCAGGGATCCAAGGGCAGCCACAGCTGCTCTGGCACCCTGTGCCAGGGCCACCCCACCCTCACAGGGAAGAATTTCTTTCCAATATGCAATCTTTTCTCTTTTAATTTGAAGCCATTCCCCCTTGTCCTGTCACTCCAGGCCCTTGTAAAGAGTCTCTCTCCATCTTGTAGCTCCCTCCAGGCCCTGCAAGGCCACACTGAGGTCTCTCAAAGTTTTTCCTCTCCAGGCTGAACAACCCCAGCTCCCCCAGCCTTTCCTCCCAGAAGAGCTGCTCCATCCCTCTGACCAACTTGGTACCCTCCTCTGGACTCACTCCAACAGAGCAATAAGATAGGGAAGTTCAAATCCCACAGATTCCCTTCATTTTAGAAGGGATCAATCATTTGTGGCTTCTGCTAGAGTTGGAGGTTTTTTGCCAATCCATGAGCAGAGCCCAGCAGGACCCTGGCTTGTAACCACCACTGCTTCCTGACCAGCAAAAGGGTTAACTGGACCTTGCTGGGGTGGGACACCGTGTCTGCATAAGCCATTTCAAAGCCTCTAAGCATTTATCATCAATCCTGTCTCCCACCTAATGAGCAGCTAAAGTGATTTTCTATTGCTTGTAATTCACCGAAATTGTCCTAACTGTTGGAAGAGGCGGAATTGACAGGCTAATGCTGCTGCCCGCCTGACTGTCTCAATGGCTCATCGCAGGGCGAGCTGATTGCTGCCTCCGTGATCAGCAGAGGTGCTTCAGACAACATCACCTCGGTAATACATCAACAATCTGAAAGCTGAAAACAAAGGCCAGAGGAGAGCTATCATCAGTCACGATGCAATGCTTAAGGCTAAAATAGGTCAGGGCTGAATACTAAAGAGTACAAGGAAGAAAAAGTACTCCCCTCTATTCCCTGTTTGTTTTTATTTTTCCTTCCTGTCTCTGTGTCAGCCTCCAGGCAGAGTCCTGGTGGTTCTGGACCTTTCCTTCCCTTCCCTAAGCAGGCTGGATGAAAGTGGAATTGAGGATGGAATGGGCTGGTTGTTTGGTTGTCCTGGTTGGGTTTGGTGTTGCCCTGGTAGGTTTGTTGCTGGCTCTTGGAAGACTGAATGGTGGAAAGAGCAGCCAGTGAGTACAGACGAGTGCACTGGAGAAGTCTCAGCCTGAGACAAGTTCTCCATGTGTCAGAGTCAGTGTTTGCTGCTCACTGCCCTTCCCTCAGTCCCAGATAACATGACAGCTTCAGGAATTAATATTCTCAGGAATGCAAACCCCTCAGATTTGTATCCTAAGTCAGACTAGGCTGCTAAAACTTCCAAACATAAACCTGGCTTAAGAAGCCTGAGATTTTGTGTCTACAGATATATGAGTACATACTCATGTGCATATATTGCCCACTCAGCTTGTGGTTTTCTTCAGGGAAAATACCAAACCAGCCCATATTCAAGTTCCCACTTGGTTGTAGGAGATGAAATTTTCTGAGAACTCCTTAAATGATTGGACTCTAGGAAACAAAAAAAGCACTGGGAAAAACTGATGCTAGAGGGAAGCCTAACTGGGTTTTAGCATTCTGGATCTAACTCCTTTTCCTCCTAATTCCTTTCCTTGCTGAGGACACGAGTGAGCAAGCAAACCTGTTTTTTGTCCAGGTGTTCCACTGTGAGCTCAGCTGGGCAGGAGATGCCTTTTCATCTGCCCCCTCGCAGGCACAGGTGGCTTTCTGGGAGTGGCAGTGTCTGCCAGTGTGGCTTTCAGGATCACTGCCACTCAAAAGCTTTCTCGCATCATCAAGCCCAGACCCCAGGGAAGTCATTTTTACATGGAGCTTTTGCATCCAGCCCTCCATATCTGAGCCAGACAGCTTGAAAACTTGAAATACAACGGCAATTCTTCTATGTCCAGTCCATTCTCTCATCATCGTTAAGCTCAACCACAGATGAAATTTGAAGGGATTTATCCAGTCACTCTCATCAAAGCCAGCCTCTAAAGAGAGCTCTGAGTATTTACCCCATGCTGTGTTTATTTATTCACCAAAAAAAAATGTCTTTGGAGTACAAATTAGGTTTTGAACCTAATTTTCCGTGTGTGCTTTGTCGGGTGTGTAAAACCTGAGCCTGTGTGAGCTGACCATGGTGCTGTCTTAGCAACTGCTGCCTTGGCCTCGGTAGAGGGGATAATTACAGTAATTTATTCTGCTAGAATGCTGGCTCTGCCTTCAAACTTTAGAGATGATGGAGGGACAAACCTTGTGCTTTTTTGAAACCAGAGGTCCTGGATTCAATTTTTTACCATTGTGACCCAAAAGCAGGCATCACGCTGTGACTTACAATGGGTAAAAATAGCCAGGAACATAGAGGATCAAATTCCCTGTCACAGGAACACGAGTCACTCGTGCTACACAGATGCTGGGGATCTTTAGGTACCATATGGTTGATCTGTACTAACATAAAGTACAGCATGAAGAGGTTGTAGCCAAGGTGGGATTTCAACCTGTGTCTCCTGAATCCCAGGAGAAAATGCTGACTTTTGTGGAGTAACTTAAATAACCCCACTAATTGCTTTTCTGGGAATCGTTTGCACCAGTCCTCATTTTAGGGATGGTTGAGGGCACTCAGGAGATTCCTTGGGGGGTGTATTTTTTGTGCTAATCTTTCTCAGCTTTTAGTGCAGAGGGTGGCTGGAGGAGTAGCTGGATTGCTGTGGAATCACTGATACAAGGAACTTACCTTGCTCTGATAACTGCTGAGTGAACCTAAAGATTTTGCTCTCACTAGCCTGGAGCAAAGAGGCAAAGTTGCCAACATCTCCCTCATTTATTCCCAGAATAAAGCCCTCTCATGGCAATTAACCACATCTCCAATCTTCTTTGGCTGGCTTGCCTTTCAAACTGCTTGTTTTCCTGTTGCTGTATTCATAAAATGTCTCTAACCAAAGAGAGAGAGAGGCAGAAAAGGCAGGAAGCTCATCTCCAAAGGAGATTTAAATAGAAAGGATGCTTAGATTTAAACAAGTGTCCCCACATCCAATGGTGACGCATTAAATCACTGGAGTTTCAATAACTCATACAGTATCTCCATGGAGATGTGCACCATATGGAGTTAATTAGGAGAACAACAAAACAATCAATTAGTTCCTTAATTAGTTTTACTAAGAAATGATAACAAACACAAACAATTTATTGAAACAAATACCCAGACCACAATGATGGTTTAATGGCCTCAGTGAAACTGGCTCCATGCTGAGCCCCTCAGTGTTGCTGGGATTGATTTTGGAGATATTGAGGGTAAATGTTTGCTTTGGTCCAGCCAAAATGTTTTATCAGTGTGATCAATTATTTACAGTATTAGAACAGAGAGAGGAGATTGCTGAGAGGTTTTTCATTTAAAAACACACGAAAAAAGAGGGGAAAGAAAACCTTAAGTAATAAGGTTGCATCAAGCCAGTATTTAACCTCGAAGCAATGCGGGGGGATTAAAACAACAGGGATTTGCTCCAGTATCATTTGATCCTAGAAATAAATTGACTTTCTGTATCTCATCCAGATTGGTATTTTTGGTATATACATTACTTGGAGAGGACTGGATCGGGAATGCACAGATCATCCATTAACTCAGACATATTCAAAACAAAGTGGTGCTGGGAAGAGGGATATTGGCAATAAAGCAGTTGGATACAGATCATGGAGGTCAGAACCTACAGGGGGAATTGGCTGGGGTTTTGTGCTGATCTGTATCAAAGGTGTTTGTATGAGATTGGTTTTTTTTTGCATGAAGGGAGACGTCTCCACACATCACACCTGACTGGTACTGATATCAGGAAGGACTCAAGAGCTCTGGAGAATGCATTACCTATGCCACCAAGAACAGTAAATATCAGAATTAGCTCCTTTGCTGCACTCAGGGTGGTGATTAATTGCTTGTTAACAAGATGTTCAAAGTACAACGATTTATCTGAGTTTGATCAGGCAGATTATGGGATATAACATTTTAATAAATTCATTGTGACTATAGATATATGTTAAAATGATAAATAAGCCACGCTGCTATAGATGTTTTAGATCCAATAAAGCTATTTTTAGAATGTGTTTATGTGATGGACTAACCTATTATTTACCCAGTTGCATTTTTATGAACTAATAATTTTCTTTAAAAATAATGCCCCGACTTTAGAATGGTGTTTTATTACTATCATCTTCCCCATAATTCTTTTTTCTCCAATAAATGGATCTTTTTGTTCAAAAAAAATACATAAAATAATCCTATTTTTTGCAGCTTTGGAGAAGGCTCAGCCCTTGCAGCCAGAGGCTGTGTGGGAATGATGCTCAAGATGCAGATTGTGAGCAGTCATACCCAGAGGGGACACATCTGGCAATGTTCTGTGGGGGAAACTCCTCTGAACAGCTGGGATATGACAGCAGGGGACCAGCTACTGAAAAGAGCTGGCAGAGAGAAATGCAAACTCTTGTGGAAGTCACCAAAGCCACTGCAGCCTTGGTTTCTCTGAGCACTGTCGCTCACGACATAAAGAATTCATACCCACACCTTGCAATGTCCGAGGCAGAAAAGAGGAGGGTTTACTTACAGAATCAGCATTTATCAAACTCCAGCAGTGAGCATGGATTGGAGGAAGAAAATCTTCTTCTCCAACCACACTGGGCAACCCAACAGTCCATCTACAGTCTCCTCCTTATGAAAAGAATGCAAACATTGCTAGATTTTACAATAACAAATGGCTTGTTTTTACAGAAGTGTATCTGACTCCAAAACACAGAAGGCTAAAAACAAGACTTTACCAAACTCCTTAAAGGGGACAGAGGAGAACAGCAAAAAACCAGACAACAGAGCACTGAAGGGTGTATGGAGATTTGAGTCTGTGTCCAGTTGGATCAGGGAGCAAAGTGGAGCCTCTCCTCATGCCCTGGCTTTAGGAGCTGTTTCCCACCTGAGCAGGTTTTAGGTGGTTTCCAAGGCAGCCTTTTTCCAGGAAATGGGTTCAGGAGTGACTCCCAGCCTGGTCAGGAGCAGGTGGCTCTGCTGGTTATGCCTGCTGTCCCTGAAGAGGCTGGCTCAAGAAAAAACCAACCCTGCTTTCCAGCTCTCAGTACCTGTGGCTTTTTACAGCACCTTCATTTGCTCTGCTCCCATATTTTGGAGGCCATATTAAGTAGCTGTTCTAACCTTGTGGATACAGCTTATTATTTTGCTGAGGAATAGGAATAAAATGTCATTTTCAGGTCTGTGTAAAACCGCTCTTATTTTTTTGTCCTGCAGGACAACCTGAGGTGTTCCAGACACACAGCCACTGTTTCCAGCACCCCAGCAGCTCCACTTGGGGGCTGAGGAGCTGAGGATAAATCACTGCTTGCAGCCAGGCTGGTGGTTAGAATGTAAATGTCTAAACTTTGGAGAAGTGACCTCTGTTAAGTGGTTTAATGCAGTCTGTTGCCAGGAGCTCATGAATTCTGTATTACAGCAAGTAGTTCCATGAGATAGCAACTATCTTACTAATAAAACAACCTCAACATATTTATCACAATAACTCAGACACAGAGAAAGTATAAATATCTTTGATACTGGGAAATGAACTGGCTGCCTATAGGCATCCTCTTTGCTTTATTGATTTAACCCTTCACAGGTGCCTGTCAGGGATTGGTGCAAGCCTGGTGCAGCAGAGGAGCTTTAAAAGGATTAAGCAATCATGCTGTGTGTCTGCACAACGTCCCCAGTTCAGCAGGATTCAGAATGTGTTACAGGTGTACCAGCAGACCTGCAGGTTGGCTGTGACAAGTGTTGCTTCATCAGCTGCCAAAAATGCAGCTGTTTGTGAACTGGAGGTACAGCAAACCAGATTTCTTGCACTTTGCAGTGTATTTAGGGGAGGGAGTGAAGGAGAGAAACCTGTCCAGCTGAGGCACTCTGAATGATTTCAGGGGGCAGGAGGCTGATGCTGTGGTTTTACTCAGGCCATCAGGCCCCCAACAAGGCTTAGGATCACTTTGTGCTCTCCAGATCCTGCTGGTCAGAGGGTGTCAGGTGGCTTGTAACTGGTTTAAGGTGACAAAAGGGGAAAATAAACCCCAGAGAAGCTGTGGCTGCTCCATCCCTGGATGTGTCCAAGGCCAGGTTGGATGGGGCTTGGAACAACCTGGTCTAGTGGAAGGTGTCCCTGCCCATGGCAGGCATGAGCTTTTAGGTCCCTCCAACCCAAACCATCCTGTGATTCTGTGGTTCTATGGCAAGTGACCTCCTGAGAAGGCAGCAATGCCTGGCTGCCCTGAATGGATGTGCTATCAAAAATTTCTCACCCATGACCTTGGTTTTCAGCCCACTCCATCGCTCCCCATGACACATCAGGGCCTTTTGGGTGGTTCTTGGAGGGGCACAGACCCAGTGGACACTTGCTGAGCACACCCACCATTCCCTGCACCTCAGATCAGGTTAGGTGCCTGTTACCAGCACTGACCCTGCCTGACCTGTGTTATCTTATGTGACCAGAGACTGCAGTGGCACTGGATGGATTTTAAAACCCATGGATATGGTCAGGTAGAGCTGATTCCTTCATTCCTTAAGGGATTTAGGACAGGGAGACTTAAAAGGTATTATGCACTAGCTAAAATCTCTTGTGAGTGATCAAGTCTAAGTGATAAAGATAGTCGTGTTCTGGAGTGATAAAAGCCCAATTTCACAGGCCATCCACACTGGTTTTCTTGAGATAGATAATGTTCCTACCACACACATCTCCCCATCTTCTTTTTCTTTTTTTTTTTGGTTAAGATCTCCTCTCTTTTTAAAATGAAGTAAAATGTTGGAGTTGCTGAAGAGGTAGCACTTTTTATGGTCATTTTACCCCCAGAAAAGGTCTTCCAATATTTCAAACGATGGCAAAGTTTGTAGAGAACAAAAAAAGATTTTTGAGTTTTTTTCCTTTGAAATACAGACTGGATAGAGAGAGGAGAAGGTCAGTGCTTCAGTGGCTGGAACAGCAGGGGAGGAGAAAAATGTCAGGCCTGCTTTTTATTGTTTTCATGATCCTACTTAGACCCACTAAAATGTGTCCATTTCAGATACAAACAACTGGAGAGAAAACCTGGTAATGTCAGTGCCATGTGGGCTGTCCTGCTGAGCCACACTTCTCCCCACAGGGTCCCTCTGTGGTGCAAGCACAGACCTTCCCTCCTCTCGGGTTGGCTGGTTCCCCAAGATTCGGGTGGTTTAGAGTCTTTTGCCCTCTGAAAAGCCCCAAGACAGATGCAGGAACAACACGGAGTCTTCAGATGTTCAGTTTTCAAGGTTGTTTGTGTTGTTTATAATTTCTTATCTTTTCTCTGAGCCCGGCCAAGGTCTTTGCTGCTCGGGCATCAGGCGAAGACTCCTCTGATGAAGGCTCATCATCTCTTATACCAATTGTCATGTATCTGTTATTTACAATTACACACCAATATCTACAATCTGTACTAAACAGGTCATTTCTACTCTGACCCAATCTCCTCAAAGCTGCTTTGTGCCACTGTCACAGCAGAACATGGAGACGAAGAACTCAGGGCACTGCCCAGAATCCTCCATCTTGTCCCCATTCACCCCTATTCTAGAAACCCAAATGTGACAAACTACACCATTCTCTATCACACCTTTGTGGCTTGTAATTCCTCTCTCAGTGTTGGAAGCTTTCCCCATGGACTAAAGTCAAGGCCAGTCCCTTCCTGGGCTCTGTGCCAGGGTCTCCAAGCCCCCTGTACGGATCCCAGACCCCCCTGTACAGGTTTCAAGCTCTGTTGTTAGGTCTCTGACTGTGCAGGGCACCCAAAGGAATGCCCTGGATCCCCACACCGTGGGGGGATCACGCTCAGAGTGCCCGCGGTGCCTGATGCGCGGATTTAACCCGCTGGCGTCGATTTGTGGTGGGAGAATGTTTGCAGCTGTGAAATCCCTGTGAAATCGAGATTTCACTGCCTGTTGAACTTCACGCCCTCTGAATAGCCAGGGTCCTGTGCTCTGCAGGCTGGAGGCTCCTCAGGCAGAGCCTGTGCTCAGGATGCTGAGGGCACCAATCCTGCTGCCCGCCAGGCACTCTCTGTGCTTCTGAAAAACGTGAGCCACCCTCAGTGCAGCTTTGTCTTTGCTCCCTGAGTGCAGAGGGATCACAGAGTCACAGAGTGGTTCGTTTTGGAAGAGATCTTAAAGCCCTACTCATTCCAGCCCCCTGCCATGGGAAGGGACACCTTCCACCAGCCCAGGCTGCTCAGAGCTCCAACCCGGCCTTGCTTCAGAGCAAGCAAAAACTCTCCGCGTTAAAACCTTGAATGCACACGTGAGCAGAATTCTCTGCTGGCAGGGAGACACATCCCAAAATCAGACCTGTGTGCAAGATTAACCTTAAAGGCCTCCAGCTGTCCCTGGGCTTTGCTGTACCCTGGTCACTGCACAGCTGCCCCAGAGGGCTGGAAGGGGCAATGCCAGGGAGGACCTGCTGAGATAAGAGGAGGATTCAGTGTCTCTCATTTGCCTGTTTGCCACAGCCTGCCCACAGCTGTGCCTTTCCAAGGCAAATGCTGTCCCAGGACACTGCAGTCATATTACAAAGGGAAAGAGATTCCTGATAGAGATGGAGCTGTAATTAAAGTGCCTGGTAGGGAATTCCAAATCCACCTGACCTCACCACAACCCACAAGTGGAGATTTCTGGGTCTCAGAACTTGTCTCTCCCTTGCCTATTTTTTTTTTTTTTTCCCAAGGCTCTTAGGCTGATGAAACCTCAATTATCTTAAAGTGAGAGCTAGGCAAACTGAGACAGCTGTCTGAGGACAGGACTGCTCTTGCCCATTTAGATCAGACACTTTCTCTCTAATCTTTTCGAATTTTTCTAATGTGCACTTTATTTTTAAATGTCCAACTTCCTTTTTTTTTTTTTTTTTTTTCTCCCCTGGAGCTGCAATCTTCTAAACCACTGACAACAAAAATCCTTTTGCTGTCTCTGGTCCATGCTGTTTTTCCAGCTCAGGGACATCTGCAAAAAGAAGCAGTCCCACTGCAGACTGATCTCTCTTTGCATAAATACAGTGGTTATGGAAAGGTGTTCATTCCATTTTCCACAACCTGTCATGTTGACTTTATAATGAACCAGTTACTCAGCTCTGGGAAGCAGATGGAAACCTCTGCTGACAGCCCCTGTCAAAGGAATAGGCAGGAAGAAGGAGAAAAGAATTGCTGGATATGAACTCCTGGTACTTACATGGACAGTGGCAGGAACTGAGGAAAGATGCAGGTTCTGAACAGGATTTACAGGCCTGATCAATCACCACAATGATGGAAATGCTGCCATCAAATAATAATAAAAAGATCTATAACTGGTTTTATACCATGAGTTATTTTCTTCGGTGGCACAAGCCACGTGAAGGTGGTGTTTTGGGAAGAGAATCAAGCAGCAGGTAATCAGTCTATTTACATACTCTGAGCCACAGCAAATGCAAAACCCCTGAGGAAATGGCAGAAGGGAGCGTTGGGAAAACTGATTTAATCTCTGGTGTTATTGGCTGCACAAGCCAGGCTGTCTGATGGAAATACATTTATATTGCTTCTCTCCTCTCTCAGCCACGGCCTCATCCAGCATCTGTCATCCTGCCTGTCCCTGCTGACAGGCAGCCCTGCCCAGAGTGCCCTGCAGGCCCCACACCTCAGCATCACCTCTCCCAGGCTGTTCCAGGCTGGGTTTCTCCGTGGTGCTCCCAGGGAGCTGTGCTGGCAGGATGGGCAGCTGCTCAGCCCTGGCACATCCCGAGTTTCCCAGGAGCAGAACATGCTCTCTGTGCCTGGTTATAAAAACCTGGGTGCAACAGGAGGAAATAGAGCCTCACCTGAGGGTTCCAGTTTAGTTTTCTAAGGAATTGAGGTGTCTGTGATAGTCCAGGCACCTACCAAACTCCACATAAGAATTTCCAAACCTCATGGCTTGTGTCAAGCAAACTTGGCAAATGGGTCAAGGTCCCCAAAAATTTAAATTCCTGTGGATGTCAGGAAAACAGATGGATGGAGGAGAAGAGGAGCCCTAATAATAACCTCAGGCTATAGTGTTAGCTCAGCTCCTAATAGATATCAGGAATTTTAAAGGGGCATTGAGTCCTAAGACATAAATCCTTAAATTATCCAGTTTCCTTGGTTCTGCTGCTCAGTGAGCTGCTTCTTTAATCTGGCATTGTTTCTGAAACTTAAAACCCTTAGGAGAGCTTCCAGGCAGTCTCATTCATCCTAAACACACTTCTTTTTTCCCTCCCCCCTGATGATACAGTAAGAGCCAAAATCCCTGGAAAATAAAAACTAAAAAGATGATGACATTTGATGTGATAAATCCTAATGCTAAGTGGCAGAGGCAGCCGCAGCCTTCCTGATGACAATCACCAAGCTCAATCCCAGCTGACGAGCAGCATTAAGCAGGACAACAGCCAGATGATTGTCTCCTGTAATTTTGTTGAGGAGCACAAACAGGAGGAATGCAAGGGGAGGTGTGTGTGCATCTCTTCCTGCACACTCTGCTCTGCTGTGATGGGCCCAGGGCCTCTGCTCACTTGTTTTAAGGCCAAGGTCAAAGATCAGCACATGCCCAGGTGCCACCAGGCTGAGGATGAAGCCAATCCAGTGCCTCCTGTCCTGCCAAGGTTTGTGTAGCCAGCATCCCTCCCCTCTGCCTTTGACTTTCCAAGTGAATAACTGAGATACTCCCCCGCTGCCCCCCAGGCTCCTGTGGCCAGCTCAGTTTCCTTGAGGGGCTTTGGAGGAACATCTCAGGAAAACAGGATAAAAAATTCCAGAAGAGGCTCTCACCCCCTAGGATCAATCCAAGGCTTTATTCTTGAAGGGTTCCAGGGCAGAGACAGAGAACAAGGAAGAACCAGACTTTATCTACTCTCCTGCTCAGGAGAGATAGCTGGACCTGAGCCAATAGGGCCAAGATAGGAAGGAAAGGTCAAACTACATGGTCACAGGCTTCAGGGGGTTCTGGGGAACAACCATTCCTCAGAGGAATACAACAAATAATCAATAACTGTTTACAGCTGTAGGCAGCCTTGAAATCCCTGTCCAGCCCCAGAGGGTGACACTTTCCCCTTTTCCCACCATGGCTGTTAGTTACACCTGCAAGAGAGACTGTCAGCCTCAAGGGTGGGATTTATTGCCACAGGAGTGTGAGGGGAAGAGGGCTCAGCTGCAGCTGACAGGAGAACACACAGGAGGATCTGACCATCTGAAGTGCAGGATGGAGGAGTCCTACCCCAAAGTTTGAGTCCCACCTTCTAAGCCTAAGTAGCTTTTCTGGACCTGCCCTTTCCTGGCCCCCTCTAGAGGAGTGACCTGTGGGTGTCTGTGCTCCTGCTGGTGCTGCAGCGCTGGGTGCAAACGCTGAGGCTCGTGTTGGGCAGTGAGGAGAGAGGTAAAACAGCCCCTAGGAAATCCCTGTTCCATGTTCCCAAGCACTGAGGCTCGTGTTGGGCAGTGAGGAGAGAGGTAAAACAGCCCCTAGGAAATCCCTGTTCCATGTTCCCAAGCACTGAGGGTCGTGTTGGGCAGTGAGGAGAGAGGTAAAACAGCCCCTAGGAAATGCTTGTTCCACGTTACTGGTCTGCTCCATGTAATATTTCCCTGTGGACTGTGAAGGAGGTGGGAGGGGACCCTGAGAAGGCACTGGAGGACTGGAAGCATCTTGCATGAGCACTGAAGTGGATAACAGGGGTGAACTTAACTTTTATCCCAAGTTTCCATCAGCCAGATGAAGTTACCTCACTCCAGCACCCCAAAGAAAAGGGATTTGGGCACAAACAGGGCTGTGAGTGGAGCCCATGCCCTGGTGGCACATGGTGGTGTGCATGCAGGGGAAGGGAGGTGGTCCTGGAGTTCTCATCCACCCCAGCAGGGTGTGGGGTGCTTGTTGCTGTGGCTGGGGGGTGGCTCAGTTGCTGGGTGGATGTCCCAGGGGTAGGGGCTGAGGTGTGGATGGCTCCCCAGGACAGGAGGGAGGGGGCAGCAGGTCCTGGCAGGACGTGGTGAAGCTCTGCCTGCTCTGACGTGCACCTTCTTCCACATCAAGCTGTGAGGCAGCAAAGGGAAAGTGTGCTTGGAATAAATATAGCACTGATCCTGGGAGTGCTTCAAAGGAGCCCGGGAGCTGGGTGCCTGAATCCTATAAATAACTCAGGCTGGAGCACCTTGCTGCCCCTAAGATGCCTTTTGAAAGTATGAGCCAAAGCCAACAGCCCCTGGAAGAGAGTCAGAGGAGGATTACAGGGGGCAGCTGAAGGAAGGGAAGGACTCTGACTTCTTGGAGAGGAAAAAGCATTTGCCAGGACATTAATTCAGGCTGATCAGTTCTCACGGGCTGAGAAGGAGCTGTTGCTGGTGTGTACAGACAAGAACGCTTCCAAATATTTTTTAAAGAGCCCTGAAGAGAAATGTGATTTTTCCTGTGAAGCTCCTGAGAGTTTTTAAGCGTGGATTTGTTTGGGTAAATTGTGAGTGAGTGCCCTCCCGTGAGCACACCGGAACGACTGTTTAATTGGCCCACACCTGGTGTTGATTATGATGCTTCTGGTTTTTTCACTTCCTAACTCCCTCCACTGTATCTCATTTTGATCAGCCTCACTGCTGTACCCCACAGCTCGGCTTTGGCAGGCCCAGTGTAAAGCATAAAGAGTGCTGGAAAAATTACGTGCAAACCTCCCCCACCTTGATGTAATCAAGCATTAAAAAGCAGAGGTAGGAGCTGTTCAGCCTGGCTGGGAAGTTTGGATTTGGCTCTGAGAGGGGCAGAGGAGTTGGCTGTATCTAAAGCTGTATTTTTTAATGGCTTCCCTGCACTCACTCTTGGATGCACAACAATGTTTAAGTGAAATAAACTCATTGCTGGCCATTACTGGTGACTGTGGCAGGCAAATGCCTGGCACAGGTGCTGGACTGAGGCATCAAATCTGAACCTCAGCACTGCAGCCCTCTTTTGCCTACAATTAATTACCTCCCAGGCAGCTAATTGGGCCTTCAAGTGCCTTGGCCATGGTCTGGACCAGTTCTATCGGTGTAAATGCAGAGGGTGCCTATTAATTTATTTGCTTCAGTCAGATCTCTGGGTGCCCACCTGAGAATCAAAACCCTTCTCCTGTCTAAAATGGGAAGTTCCAATTCAGGATCTGTATTTATGGGGCTCCCAACTGTCTCTGTGTCTGCAGAGGCAGAAAGAACAGACTTACACTTGACATCACCCGGATACGAACAGAAAGGGGGAAAGAAGCACCAGCAGCTTCTTCAAATGTTGTAAATTCTTTTTTTTTTTTTTTTTAACTTCCCAGGGCTGTAGAGCTAAAATAATCTGGCTTTGAATCTGAATAGAAACTGAAAAGCAGGGGAGTTTGGGAAGGGGTGGTACTCATGCAAGGCATTAGCTGTTAAATTATAGCCTTGCTATGAAAAGCAGTTGTGTCTGTGTGAGTGTGCAGGGAGAGGTTACACTGGGGGGGTTGTGGGCAGGAAAATGCTTTTGAGTTAATATGCAGATTTTTCTCAGTCCTTTGGAGACAACTTTTGCAAGAAAACCAGAAATTTTCAAGGCTGGATTCTGCATACCATCCCAGGATTATGCAAACGAACAAACAAAAGCCCCCAGCCCAACACCTGAGCTCTGACTGGGTACCCAAGAACCCAACTCAGCTGCTGAGCTGTTCTCAAACCTGAAGCCTTTCTCTCCACACAGCTCCAATCTTTATTAAAAAGATGAAACATCTGGAAGTGTGTGTGTGTTTGTGCTTGTAAAGAGATCCTCTGCACCAGGTCTGAGTCTCCTCTGAGCTCGTTAACCGGCTGCAGATTTTAAATCAGGGTTGTGAGTAGAGCTGAGATGTGGGGAAGAACCCACCTGGTGAGAAAGACTATTTTTCTTAAAGCCCTCAAAGTTTGCTCAGCTGGTGGAACAACAAACCTCATTTCTTCAGCTGAAATGTTAAAAAGACAGAGAGAGAGAGCAAGGAAAGAAAAAAAAGTGAGTGGAGGAAAGCAGGGAAGGAAAGAAGAGGGAAGGAAAGAAAGGATGAGGGATTGTCTCAGTGTGCTTTGCTGCTTGTTAGATAGCTCAGGGGATGGAAGAACAGGGCCTGGGTTAGTCCAGCACAGCCCTGTGCCCCAGGGGCACCTCTCCACCACGGGTCATTCACTGCTCACTGTGCCCTGTCTGGATCCACCCTGAGTCTGGTGACCCTAATTCCAGTCCCAGCGCTGGGACACAGCCTCTCCAAGTGAAATGTGCCACGATATGAGACAGAAATACTGCTGACACAGCAATTTGGTGACCTGTCTGCTGCCAGTTCATCAGCCAAAACCCCCCAGCCAAACTGCTCAGAGAACAAAGCAGCAGTTCTGTGATGCTCCCCTGTGCCCCTTCTCACTCTGCCTGTCCTGCCCCAGTGCAAATGGAAACTCTGATGCTCATTACTCCAAGCATTAAGTTTTTCTTCTGTTGTGACTGTTTTCTTTTGCCTTACTCATTTTGTTTAGGGCTGAGAAAAAGCCCTGTTCCAGTCTAGTAATAGCCTGCAGCCATGAGCCAGCGAGTTGAGATTTCCAGAGAGATAAAAAAACAGAGCAGAAGAAAATATGTGAGGAATTGCAATGACAAGGTTTCTGCTGGTAGATTGTGATGCAGAGAAATGAAGTCCCAGGCCAACAGGCTTTGGCAGCTGAGAAATGCAAGTGCTGGCTTGGTCTGTCTGGCAGGCAGAGGGGATGAGCTGGTGGGGGAATGGGCTGTGGAAAACACTTGCAGGAGGCTGTACAAGAGAAGAAAATCTACATTTTGAAGCAAACGCTCGAGTCAGCCTCTTGTGCAGCATAGCTTGTGTATTATACACAGTTTTCTCTCCCTCTTTAACCTGGAGAGCCCTACATTGCAAATAGGGGAGAATGTTTTCATCTGGTCTGGGAAATGCACAAGTCCCAAGGTGTTTGGCTCTGTCAGCTCAGTGGCAGTGGAGAGCACAGAACAAGCTGCTGTAGCTGTTCAAGGGGATTTGCAGGCCCTGCAGAGCAGGTTGTGGTGTGGGCTGTGCTCACAGCAGCATCTGTGTGTTTTGAAAACTTGTCTTCACACATCTCAGAGAAGTGCAATGCTCTTCCAGGCTCCAGCAAACTGAAGGTCAGGAAAGTTCCCAGCGGACAAGAGTGATAAAATCCCGCTCTGGCAGACAGGCAGTGCAGGGCAGGATTGGGCTGGGGGATTAAAACCTCATTTCTGTTCCATCTCCTTTGGCAATCCCATTTCCCCGCTCACAAATCGCCTTTGTTCCCTGCCTGCCCCTGGCATGTGGCATTATCTGTGCACAGGGAGCAGCAGCACTTGGGCAGCCTCTCTCCTGCTCCCACCTTTAGCCCCACCACCCTGGAGAGGGATTTCTCCCCTCTTTTGGATGGGCAGCAGAAACAGCTGGATCACAGCTGGAGTCAGGTGCACACAGAGCTGCTGGAAGGTGGGTGGTCAATGCAATGCTGCATCCAGATATATCTCCATCCTCAGGGCAGAGCATTTCCTCTCTTCCTCCATGGCTTAGAGGTGGAAGTGCTGCCTCTGAGTAGGACTGAAGTTCTTTTTCCCTCTGTGGAATTTGTGCTTTTCATGGAGGTGGTCAGGGAGAAGAACCAGAACAAGGGCTGTTGATACAGACAAAAAGTGCAGCTGATTTTAAGCTGACCCAGAAACCTGTGTCTCCTGGAATCTTCTCTTATAAATGCCTCAGGCCTTGTGGCCAAGCCAAAGCAGCCTCAGCCTGTTATCAAACTGAGCTCACAGATCTTGATGTGCAGCAAATCCTCCTGGTGATCAGTCTCAGCCTCTGTGTTTCTCCTGTCCAGGAGAAGCAACCACATCTCTGTCTCCTCCTCAGCTGTGTGTGGTGTATTTTGGGCACCAGGAGCTATTTGTGAAGAGCAGTGGCTGTAATAAACACACTGCCACGTTGGTGATTTATTGAAGACCCACCAGCACCCAATTATGTAAATCCGATTATCTGTCGAGGAGGCTTTGCTGAAACAGCTTGTAGTTGTAACACTTAATTTTTTTAATTTTTTTTTTTTAATTGGGAAAATTTAGTTGAAAATGACTTTTTAGTCTTAAGCATCAGGCTCCCACAGCTGAATAGAACTGGCTCACTGGCATGTGGCTCTGGAGGGTGGGTTCTTTTTATTTTTTTTATTTTTTTAATGATAATACCTTTATCTCTTTCCCTTCACACACAGTCTGAGGCTGGTGGGGGGCTGTTGATCTGTACCTTGATGCTGTGGCACGTTGGGATGTGGGAATATCACCCCACTGCTGAGAACAGGCTCCAGCAGCAGTCCTGGGGTGGTTCTTTGGCACAGATAAACTTGCTCTGCTGCTATTACAAGGGTTTTGAAGGATTGACAGAGAATAAAGTTATGTATTGCCACAGGTAAACTGATGGGGACCTTCAGTTGTGCCTGCAGTGGTGGCTGGATGTGCCGAGCTGTTTAACGTGGAGCAAAGCAGTGAAGCCAAAGAGCACAGAAATGGTTTTAATTACAAAATGATAATCACAGTAACAACATATTTAGGGAAAAAATTAAAGCCCTTCTGCTACAAAATTCCTAGCTTCAGGTAAGGCCATAGAGCTGTGCAGGTGTGGAGCTAAAGAACTGGTTTCTTTGTGAGCATGTAAGGGAGCACGGCATCCACAGCCTCTGAAAGCTGGTGGGACCCTCACCCCATCCCTAGTTCAAACTGGAGGTGGGTGTGTGAGCTTGTGTCCCTGCTTTCCACCTGCACAGCGGCCAAGCAGATCCCCACCAAGCTCCTTTGTGCTTCAGTCTCAGGCAGGACCTTTTGCCCAGAGTTTGCCAGAGGCAGAGTCTGACTGCTGGAGCTGGCATCTGTGTTTTGGAGAATGAGGGGCACTGAGGGGTGTGGAGAGGGAGGAAACTGAGCTGTTTCCTGAGCTGCACCCACCTCTCACCTCTAAAGCAGCACCTCAGGCAATGATAGCCTGAGGTTTGAGGCAGAGGTGCTCTCCTGGAGGTGACACCTCCCCAGCATCCCATGGAGGTGCGCCAGCATCCCAGCAGGAGAAATCCCCGAGCCCCTGAGCTGCAGGCAGTGCCAGAGAGGCAGGAGCCAGCCCAGGCCACATGCACAGACCCTGCCAAAGAGGCTCTTTTCTGGAGAAGGGCAGATGTAGCCTAACTGGATGCTTTCAGGGGTTTATGCTCAGGGAGCCAGCCTTGCTGACATGCAGGTGGGTGTGCACGTGAGATAAGCCTGGCGGCCAACTTCACGAGAGTGTTTTATTTCATTTGACTTTCCCCGAGCAGAGGGAAGGTGTTAGACATCCTCCCTGTTCCTGCTAGCTGTTTCTCTGGAAACCTGTGAGCCGTGCTGACAGCCAGCTCCCAGCACCCGACACGTTTGGGCACCCGGCGCTGGGTTATTGCAGCCCGGGGAGGTTGTCCCTGCTGCCACCCAGCCAGCAGCACTGTTATTATGCTGATGTCGGGGAAATGGCCTGCAGCTCTTTCCCAGCTCCCCTCGCCCCCTTCTGCGTTCCACGTGTGAGCGGGGAGAACAGAGAGGGTTTGCTGTTGGTGAGCTGTAGCCCTGGTCCATGCCTGTGATGTTTTGCGTTTTCTGAAACTCTTTTCCCAGAGAGTTTTCTGTCAACAAGAGACACGTTTTCCTAACTGTAACCTTTGTTTACATTCCTTTCCCTAGGAGGGACTTCTTCTTGATGTCCCTCTGACTTCACCAATGTGATTGAAGAACTTTGTCTCTCTTTCACCCATTGGGTTGTTCTCTGTAGAACAGCATAAAAAGGGAAGAAATTCCCGGAAATAAACACAGTCATTGTCAGCATTCTGAGCCGGAGTCTGTGTCCTTGTGATCTTTAACAGCGTCAGTGAGCCTGGACAGCAGATGTTCCAGCCAGCGTGGGAGAGAAAACAGAGGCTCCATCAACGAGTGGCAAAGGGACAAAGATAAGGGCAGGCAGAGGGAAGCTGGAGTCGCTGGGCTTGCTGCGGGGTGACTGAGCAGGTCCCCCGGGCTGCCGCAGGGATGTGCTCCCCATCCTGCCCCATCAGCAGCTCTGTGGGTGCCGTCCCTCCATCCCTCTCTCTGGAGCTCGGCAGGAACAGCGGCAGGAGCAGCTCGTCCCACAGTGTCAGGGGACAGAGAGACAGAGAGACAGGCAGAGGGAGAGGGCTGCGTTTGCTGCCAGCAGCCCCACCTCATCAACTCATCCAGGAACCCTCCCCTGTAGGGAAAGGGATGAGGGATAACCCCGGGAGAGCTGCCAGGAGCCCCCAAGGAGTGGCCAGCGTGTCCTGCCCGTCTCAAAAAAGCATTTTCTGTTCCTGCTGGACTTGGACTCCTCAGCTCTCTCCTCTGCTCCTCACCCTGTGGTAAATCTTTCAGGCTGCCCAATCCTGCTCACTTGGTCATGCCTGCTCTGGGATGGGACCTGCTGCTCTCTCCTAATCCCTGTCAGGGCTATTTGAACTCATCTGTGAGACTTAAGTTGCTCAAGATTTTTTTAGAGTATTCTAAAAGACAATAACAAATACAGCCTTTTTATTAAAAATATTAAAGAAGTGTATTTTTTCATTAAAAACACATCTTTTCCTAAAATATTCAGTCTCTTCCCCAACCCCTTAAATTGTAAACATTTTCCAAGTGCACACTGACATGTTTGGTTTATTAGCACCTGTGTTTGCAGTAAATGTTTTCATTAAAACATTGCACCATAAGTTTCTGAGGAAAAAAAAAAAGAAAAGCAAAGAGAAAATGAGCTTATTTTTAACCTTTCAGGATGAAAACAGTTTGGAATTGTTGTGTGAAATTAATTTCAGGATTTTTTAATCAGCTTTAACCAGGTGGAGGAGGCAAGAGAAGCAACTGAGGGACACCAGAAAATGGCAATAGAATTGTCAGACTGTGACTGTGGCTACCAGCTTGTGGCTGTGGCTAATGCCAGATGTTTCTAAAGAAGATGTAAGCACAGCACAACAAACATCACAGAATCACAGAATATCCTGGGCTGGAAGGGACCCAGTGCAGATAATCCATCTCCCCCAGCTTCCTCTGGTTCTCTAATTCACACTGTTTTCTAGGAGAATTGTGTGAAGTCTCTTCCAAGGGTTTGTAGCCTCTACTGCTCTAATTCCAGGCATTCTCCTTATCCGAGTGAGTGGCCAGCCCCCCAGCAAACTTGTTAAATTCTTCTTCTCAGAGCCTTCCACTGGCATTGGAAGAAATAGTCCCTTTTATCAGTTTGGAATTTTCTGCTTCTTAAAATCCTGTCAGCTGCCTCTTTGTTCTCCTGTCATGAGACGTGCAGAGCAGAGCTCCCAGCCCACCCTCCCCAGCCTGGCCCTCGTTTCTGACAACCTTTCCACGTTCCTTTTGCATTTGTCCCTGAACAGAACAGTCTTTCCTCCACGTGGGACTTTCCTCAGACCCCTTTAAGGACCTCCAGTTTCTCAGTGTCCTTTCCCAGCACTGCACACAAGGCTCCAGAGGGTCAGACCGTGGGTGCTGAGGATGCTAGGCAGGAATGTCTGTTGAAATCCTTCTGCATTCAGCTCCCAGGGCCTTGTTCCCTGGGCTGTTTGCTTGTAATGATCCTGAGTGAAGAGCGGAGGGCTTACACTGCAGTTTGCAGTGGTTCTCCCCCTTTCACAGCCCCTTCTCCTTATCCAGGACCTGAGCCTCTCTGCAGCACGGGGAAGGGAGATTTTCTGCCTTGACTGGTACAAGTTTCCACGAGTGGTGTGACTGGAGGCAAAGATGCTGTTTGGCATTCGCTCCCTGCAGGTTGATACCCAAAAAAAGACACTCTGGTCCTGCCTGAGACAGCCCAGATGAACACCACCAAGGCTTCTGGGCCAGGGGGACTCCTTGGTGCAGGTTCTGCTGGAACAGTCTCTCAACAGTGCTTCCACCAGCAACAAGGGTTCAGAGCTGTGCTGTTTACTCTTCCAAGCTGCTGAGGGCTGGGAGTGAGGAAGTGGAAGATACCAGGCAGATCAAAGTATGTGGAACAGATTAATGACAGTTTTGAATAAGAAAGAGCTTTAAAGAACGGAGTAAATGTTGGGGAGTGTGTGGAGAGAGTTCTAAAAGAGATAAAGCAGGCCCTTTAATAAACTAGAAAAGGAATAAAATCAATGATGGCTGAGTTACAAATAACACAGCGGAGCCACTGAACTCTTTTCAAACTAGCCCTTTGCAGAAAAGCACAAAAAAACTGGGACAAACAATTAGGGACCATGAAGACCTTGTCAATAGAACTGTTGATAAGGAACAGATAAAATGGATACTTAAATTAAATACAGCGGAATTCCTTTTTTACTGATCATTCCTCCTAGTGCTCATCCAGCTCTCCGGATCAAGCCTTCCTTTCAGCAGCCAGCTCCCATTTGTGTTGATGTTTGCTCTTTGCTTAGACTGCTCAGCAGGGCTTTTGGTCAGGAGGATTAGACTGAAAAGTTATTTCTCTGATTTTCTTTGATGTTTTCAAAGATGGAAAAACCCTTGTGCTCTTGAGGGTCCATAAATCTCTGAGCCAGTTTAATGAAGTATTGGCTCGAGCCATTTATAATTTCACTTATCTATCCTGGCATTAAAATGCCCTGCAGAACTCACCTCATTCTCCCAAGATGGAGATTCTGGTTTTACACATATGTCTGATCTGAAAAGCTTAGAATTTTATGGGTGTCATGTGGTAAGAATTCAGTCTTAATAATCATCACCCGCTGAAGTCAACAGGAGGGTTTGCACTGGAGGAAATGGCAGGCAGCTTGGCCTCCACAGAATCAATTTTTAAAATAAATATTGATAACAGCGTTCACCCTTTATGGGCACCACAGAACCCCTAGATGTGAAACAGTCTGGAGATATGGTTTATTGACTTGGCCAGAGCATGCAAAATCACCAGGACGCTCTCAGAGAAACTGGGAGACTGATTTTGCTTTTGGCTGGATGATTTGTAATTTTTCACTTCTGATCTGATTAGGTCCTGTGGGTGGCACTGCCCTTAAAATGAGGAATCAAGAGAGACTGGCAATTACTTTTGAGTCTACCCAGCTTCTGCTCCAGCAGGTGGACAGGGGAACTGCTGGAGCCTTATCCCTGCCATGACCTCTTGTGTGACTGCAGGCAAAAGAAGTCCCATTGGATTTTTAGGTGTGCAAAGCAGCACTTTGTTACTCAGGAGAGGGGTCCAGAGCAATGTGAGGAGAGGGGCAGGTTCTTACTGGAAATCAGCATGGGGGGAGACAACATTTATTTAGGTTTCTGTGAGAAATGGGAGGTGCAGCCACAGGTAACTCTCCAAAGCCCGATGAGTCTCGAGCTGAGCCAAGGGAAGGATAGGTTGGATATTAGGAAAAAGTTTTTCATGGAAAGAATAGTAAAGTGAAGACTGGAATGGTCTACCTGGGGAGGTGGTGGAGTCTCCATCCCTGGATGTGTTTAAAGAAAGCCCGGATGTGGCACTGGTGCCATGGTTTAGTTGAGGTGTTAGAGCTGGGTTGGACTCGATGACCTTGGAGGTCTCTTCCAACCCTGTGATTCTGTGAATTCTGAGTGTTGAGAGCGATGGGAAGTGGCCAGCAGGCAGCAGAGGAGGGTCAGGAACAGCAGACAGGGAGCAGGGCTGAAAACTCCCCAGCAGAATGGCCAGAGAGATCGATACTCCCCATCAATCTCAATGACCGCGGAGAGGTGTAAATAAGGTGTTAATTCCGGCTGCAGATTATGCTCCGGGGGCGTGACTGCAAACACTGCAGACAATGAAATAACCCCAACCTCCCCAGTGCTCTGCAGTCCGGGTTAATGAGGAGCTGGAAGTGAGGTGGTGTGACTGAATTTCCTTCCCTGGCCTGTTTTTCTTTCACTCGTGCTGGTGTGAATCACAAGAGAAGCGAATTGAGTTCTGTGACAATAACAGGCTTGTCACACACCTGCATAAACTTATTAAATTCTACATGATAATTAAGCTATTTACCATCAGTTTCTGGCCTGGGTTTAAATGAGCAAAGAATAAAGACAGTCCACTGTATCTCAGGATGAAAAACCTAAAACAGAGGAAGAAGACCCCATTCGAGCTTCTGTATTTTCCACTTCCACTACAGAATAGTTCTCAAAGGAAGGCGAGAGCAGGCAGAGAGCTGTGGGTGGTTTCCAACAATGAATCACAAACAAGGATGGAAAAATAATAAAACAAGAGTACCCACTCCCTCTGTCTTCCCTTATGGTGAATGAGGACCACGCTGTAATCAGATTCCCACCTAAAAAAGTATTTCTCAAAATTGGTATTAAAGATTTCATTGTTTATTAACAGCAAGGAATTTCAACAAGAAATAGTGCCTGTGATTTGTTAGCAATATTTATATTTGTTCCTACACAGCAAATCTGAGAGATATTTCAGTCTTCCTTATAATGGTGATGCTAGAGATATAAACTGCATTATTAGAAAAAAATGCATAATAGCAATACAAAAAGGGCTGATTATTAATAAAACACTGTCAGATTAACTAACAGTAAAGTAAAGCCTATCTAGTAAGTGCTTGAGAGATAATTCTTTATTCCAAAGTGGTGTTTTAGAGTTATGCACTAATAAAAAATTGCTTTAAACTTTCTATGAGATTAAAACAGAAGAGTTTTTGTCGGTTTTTCTTTTTAAATTGCTGGTAAAAATTCACACTAATAGTAAGCACTGAATAATAGCAATGTTGAAATCGCATTCTGGGCAAGATCACATTTCAAAGCAAGGGTGCTTTTCATGTTTTCGAGTGGCAACTGGCATCTGATGCTGCATCAGTGCTTCATTGGCTGAGCAGCTTTTTGTTCAAGTGCTGAGAATTCCACGTGCTGGTTGGGGTCTGGTCCGGAGCACAGCGAGGGCAAGGGGGGTTCCCTGTGGCTGCCACAGGGACAGGAATGGATTTCAAGGCACAGCAAAGTAGGTGTGGGTGCAATTAGAGAAAAATAAAGTCTGCAGTGATCACTGCCTCGGAGCAGAAGCCCCATGAGCTGATTTGGTCACAGATGTGCTCCTGGCTGATCCACACAAAACCCAACCCAGGGCACCTCAGTGATGTAGGAATGGGAGTCAGACAGAAGAAATGTTAAAAGTAATGGTTTGTAAGATAAGGGGAGGGGAGAAATCTGAGCCCCTGTAATTCACAATGTGGATACCCCAAATCAAACACTTTAAACTCACATTAATATCGTGCAGCATCCATGTGGACAAACAATGACTCTTCCTGTGAATCCAGGTGTAGGTGCACAGGTAACTGAAGCTGTGCTACACAGGAAAATTGCAGCTCATACATGTATGGCCCCTCAGTGAAATAACAGCCAGCCCACACAGGGAAAAATGCAAAGCACATCCTTGTTCTGGGCTGCAACCAAAAGTTACAATAATACCAATAATAACGTTAAAAAAATAAAAAGAATAATTTGTGAGCCAAAGGTTTGGGACAGTTGAAATAACTGTAATAAATCATTTTGGGCTATAATTGAATGAAGCAAACCTGGAGATGTTTATTGGCAAACACTTTCCATGGGAGCACTTTTCTGCCTGAAGGAGCTGATGGGAGGAAACCTGGATTTGGTGGTTGACACCAGTGAAAGTCGAGGATGTAAGACTGGGAAGAATTTCCCTGCCAGAGCAAGAGGATGACCAGGTGAGCACTGATCCAGGATAAAAGAGGAGGAAACTTGCCTTTTTCAAATTCCCACCCATGCCAGGGTGCTGCAAAATTTGGAACAAATTTCTTGGTACCAGCAGTAAAGAATTTTCACACACAAGCTGTCAGTGCTCCTGACTGGTTTGTGCTTCTTAGAGTTTGTAGGGTAAAAAAGTTCCCCCAAATCAAGAGACTCTCTCTTCCTACCCCCATCAAAACCAGCCACCAGAACCCCACAGTGTTTGTAGGCTGATTGAGATTGATCTTTTTCATTTGAAGAGGTTTATAGCTTTTTAAAGGTATTTACTTGGTTCTCTTGGGACATTCCTGGTTTATGAACCACCTCAGGAAACTGATCTTAGATTTAAGAAAGGTTTTTATTATAGATGTATTCTATCACAGGTTCAACCCTTTTTCTTAACAACACACATCAGATGTTTATATATCTCACATTCCTTCTCAAAACATGGGCCTGTTACATCACAGACATCCAGGCTTGGGACAAAAATTGTCACCAGACACTGTGGTAAGGGACATATCCTGTTCTTTTCCCTGTGGCAGGAGGATGAGGGCATTTTCCACTCTGGGAGATGGGGAAATTTTGAAAACCCTGTCAGCCCTTACCACAATGGTTTCTTTGACAGTTCCAGAAAAAGAATCTTGACTACAACTTGATTTGGAAACTTCTTTAGGCACAATCCCAAGAGATCCAGTAACAATGGACTGCAAGAGTTGGAGTCAGAGGAAAAATAAACAGCTGGGCAGGTAGAGGAGGATGGGAGTTGAGAGAGGAGTCTGTTTTGCCTGATATTCTGTATTTCTTGGTGCTGGAGTTCCAGCAAGCAGGTATTAATAATAAATAAAAAGAATGATGACGCTTATCAACACTGACCCTTTCCCTCTTTCAAGTATCTTTCAAGTTCTTTTTATTGATTATACACAAACTTCCTCACATGCACACTAGGCTGTTCTGCCTTCCAAGGAAGTCTGTGGCTTGAGAAAGCCAGGCCAGGAACTGCCCATTTACCTCCACCCTCCACTCTCATTTCTAAGAAATAGAAAAAAAAAAAAAAAAAAAAAAAAAGAAGAAGAACAAAAAACCCCTCCTTTTGAGATTCTGGGAAAAATGGCACCAAAAATGCGTGGTCTTGTCTTTTCAATTTGCTGGTTCACTACAGGGCTTTTGATCTCATTTTAACGTGAGATAAATCACCTTGAGCAACACTTTTATGATTCTGTTCCTGCAACAAATGTGAGCCCATCATCTTCGTGCCTGGCTCAGGGACCTGGCCGTGAGACTCAGAACTAATGGTTAATAACCAGATTATCCTTGCCAGAGAGAAGGCAAACATCTTTTACTGCATATCCTACTATTCTGCACCACATGCAGGCACTGTCCCTGTCCATTTCTGTGTAATTTTAAATTAGCCAGAATGTCTAATGACAGTGTTGAAGGTCCAAGCCACCAAAGTCATGAAGTGTTTTGCTTTTCCTCTAGCTTTGATTTCAGGGGGTAAGAGGATGGCATGGAACCTACTTCATTTTTAATATGAAGGAAATGCCAAGAAAAGTGCAAGACTGAGAAGGAAGTTTGTCAGTGTGATCTGGGTCTCTTCCCCCCAAGAGGAAGGGCAAAGCAAGCAGATAGATTTTTGAGTGTTGGGTGGTAAAAGGAATCTCATTTCTCAACTCATGAACTTTGAAAATGAACTTCCTAAACATCACAGAGCAGAAAAAGCCTCAGGTTTGATTATTTTGTAGCCCTGTTGAATGGATACTTGCAGATGGAGGGGGAAGGTGGGTGTGTGAGAAGAAATAACTGAGTAGAGCACCACACACCCCAAATATTTGCAGTTGCTTCTCATGTGGTTGATATTTGGTTCTCCCCTACAGCCACAACCCTGCCTGTATTTGTCACCTCAGTGTGGATGCTGGGATGAAGACAGCAGCCTTACACTGCTCCCAGGCAGGCTTTTTTTGTCCCCTCAGGCTGGGTGTGTGTCTCTATCAGAGACCTGGAGCAGTGGCTGTGTCACACCTTGTAACACTGGGGCTATTGTTGAGATGAAATACCGTGGTCTGCCCTGAACCCTTCCCCAACAGGAACCTATTGCTGAGCTAACAGAGCTCCTGTGGCATCAGAGGGACAGGCACAACACGACCCTGACGTGTGTTCAGAGAAATCCAATATCACACAATTTATATCTGCAAAATTCATCTTGTATTCTTCCCCCCTCAGCTGCCTTCCCATATTTCAGGCCCGTGGAATCGATGGAACCGAGGGGCAGTTTGTTGTAGCACCCTGTAGGATGATATTAAATTCTTGCTTTATTGCTAATATCAGCAACTTCTTTAGACTGAGACAAGAAAAAGAGATAGAAAGGGAGAAAGGAAGAGTATGGGGGACAGACAGGAGCTACAAGATCTGTTGCTTATTTTGCTGAAGTTTGAACCAAGGAAAAAAGGCAAAGCCCAGTTCCACAGAGCTTGGAAACAGATGATGTCCCCATCCTTTAGCTCTGTCCTTTAACAGTCACAACTAGACTTTCACTGGAAATGAATTAATTATCTTGTGCCAGTGCAGTGTCCTTTGAGGCTGTTAAAAGCTCTTTGAGGAGGGACCAAGGGATGCCTGACTCCTGCTTTGCCACTCTCACACTGTCCCACCTCTGGAATCTGCTGTCTGTCCCCTCGTTGCTGCAGCACAAGATTCCAACACCCTGCTCTTGCCATCACACCAGATTGGGCCCAGATGTGCCTGTGCTGTGCACAGATTTCCAGGATTCATGGGTATTCTCCAAAGGCATTCCAGCCACGGCTCCCACGGGACTCTGGTGAGAGAAGGGCACCTGCCCCCACTCTCCACATCTGGGTGGTTCCACTGCAGATCAGGGAGATCCCTAACAGGGTAAATGATGCTCTTGGCAGCTTGGACAGGGCACCCAAACCCCTTTTGACCCAGCAGTCTCAGTCCTGCTACAGAGCTGGCCCAGTACCAGCGAGACTCAGTCCCCAAGCACTCGAGGATTTCCATGTTCCCTCTGCCCAGGGCTTGACAGCATTTCCCTGCTGTGAAACCTGTGTGAAGGTGAGGGTTCAGTGCAGGGATGCCAGGTGCTCCAGAAGCAGAATCTGATCAAAAGCTACAATTTATCAGCAGCTCTGCCTGGACCTGGGTCCAGCCCAGCATCACCAATACCCACCCAGCCCATTCTGACTTGAGTTATTCTGCAGAATTTTCATCTTAAGGTTGAGTTGGCAATTAACACCTGGAATTAATTCATCCCTGGTGCAAGCAGGAACGTGTCCTAACTCACAGAGTGTCTCCCATTTGCATCCATGATGGATTTGGCCCACCAAAGAAGCCCTTCTGGGCTCTCTGTGATCTCACCCATTTGCAGCACAGAGATGTTTATTATGCCACAGGTATCCAATTTGCTTCCACGTCTCTTGCATGACAATCAGAGTAATTTTGTGTGGAAGGCTTCCTCAGAAAGGGCATCAAGGTGTGGGCTGGATGACATGGACACAAACTTCACTGGATATAGAACTAATATTAAGCATGATGATAAAACCCAGAGGTTTTTTTAATTGCTCTTGGAGACCTAAGAAATATTTTTCCCCGGGTTAGAACCACAATAATATTTCATTCCCACTGCTTACCCTAAAAAATGGATTTCCTTTCCCTTCTCAGTTGGTGATTTGTTTTGCATTAATGCCTTTCATAACTCATACGTTTTGCCATTAAAAATTAATGCTTGGTGCTGACATAAACAAATGAAATTTGTATTATTAATGTTTTACATAGGTAAGACTTTGTAATAACAGATTCATCATAACAGACTGTTTTAATTAAAAGACTTGCTCATTCCCTAAACTGATTTCAGACATAATTTTGGGCATTGGGAAGAAAGTCTGGTACAACCGCCTGGAGAGGAGTGATCAATAAGACCTCACAAGCCATTTTTAAAGTTTGCACCTGAGTTCAGCCAAGGGATCTGCTGTCTGGGATGTATTCTCTGAGAATAGCAAGTGGGAAAGCACCAGGCATGGCTTTTGGTGCAACCTCTCTCCACCTTGGTTTCTACCCAAGGTCCAGCACAGGGTTTTGCTTCATGGGGGGCATTGAAGGTGAATAAAACATCAAAGTGTGGGACCACAGTGAGGGTTGGGCTCCTCTCTGTTTGTCTGGAGAAGCTCTCAGGGTGAATTCCCCATGGAGAGTCAGCAGCAGGATCCCCAGGCTGGCCTTTGGGTGATGGGTCCAGCCTTGGAGAGATGGGGATGAAGTAGTTATCACTGCTCCCAGGTGTGGGACAAAGCTCCTGCTGCCATCCACAGCCCAGCTAAAGCCATGCTCTCCACTAGTTCACTACAAAACTGGACATTAGGAAAGAGAAGGAGAAAGAAGGAAAGATCAGCTCAGGTGCTGATCTTGAGCTAAATGTTTAAAAAAAAATAATAATTAAAAAAAAAAAAAGCTCAGTGCAAAAGGCTTCATGGAGCACTTCTACCCAAGGAGGATAAGGAAAGCTGGCATTGCCTGGCGTGGTTGCTCCTAGATTTCAGGAGAATCTTGAGCAACAAGCTCAGGAATAACCTGTCTCCATTTAGTTTCCTCTAACAGAACAGTGCATGCATGAAGCTCATGTTAATTATAAAGCCAAGCAAACTTTTTCTTGAAAATTTCTCATTAAAATTTTGCTTCTGGTTCTGAGGGTTAGCAATGTTGACTGTCCAAAAGAAGAAACCTGCTTGGCTGTGAGGCTGCAGGTGATGTCTCCATAATAGGAGTCTATGAGGTATTCCCAGGAAAATGTAGCTGGGGCTGAGAATAACTCCCAGCAAACTCCATCACAAAGCAGTGGTAATTGTGCCACAAGACAGGGCTGCAGTCTTACAAAACTCAGGAAAGGCAATTCAAGCACGTTAGAGCCTGGAGATGGACGGGTGGGGAAGGGAATGAGAACAGGAGCACACTTCCTCACAGACCTGGGAGCAGTGGCACAAAGCCTGCTAATGACAGGGAACAGGGTGATGGGAAAACATCAAGGGGGGGAATTTCTAAAGCCCAATGCAGTTGCCTCTTCCCCTGTGGAAATCAATGGAAATGTTCAGTTCAGTTTTTCTGTACCAGTGAGTTCAAGGGGAGCTGAATTAAGCCGGGGCGCTTTTAAGTCACCCACCCTCCATAACTGTAAAGAACAATTGGAAAAGTGAAGAGCTAAGAATTGAAACCATTGTAAAAGAGCTGGCCTTAGAAAATGGTTCTGGGAAGCCAGGAGTGCTGAAAAGGGAAAGATGATAAGAAAGTGTCTGTATTGGACATCAGGAGCTTATAAAAGGCAGCGGGATGTAAAATGGCATCACTCTGGAAAGGACACAAAAGCAATGAGGGGAAGAGCAGGGCTGTCTGAGAGGCTCATTAATGGGCAAGATGACTTGGGCTGTTTGCTTAAATCTCCCCTCTCCACCCCTTCAGCTCCCACTGTGAGCAGTGCAGCCCCACACACTCCAGGGGACAAGGAGCCAGGCAAAAAAAAAATCACATTGCAGAAGGGAGAAGGAGGTTTGTGTGTGTGTGGCGTGGGACAGGAATACTGATGTGGACAGAACAGGTCTGCATTTATCCCTGGGACGCTCTTATGTTGGCATCAAGACATTTGTGCTGCCCTTTGAGAGACGTGCACTGCAGAGATTTTCACATTGCAAGGGGCAACTTCCACTCGAAGGAGGTTAAATGTACTTTTTGCACCTTTTACAAGCACGTTGCAGCTCTGCATCTGCGTGTCCAGCATGAGATTGCAGCCACTTCTGCAGTCTCTGTGCTGCTGAACCTATTTAATTAGAGGGAATTGGACTGAGGCTGCTAAGCTGTTATTGTCTCAGTGCACATTGTTCAGGAACCCCCAGGAGTGCTGCACTGGGCATGGGAACTCTGTGCCTTCAGCTGAACCCCAGCCAGCTCCATAAAGCAATGGCAAAACAAGGCAGAGATTCCAGGTGCTGATTTTGAGCTAAATGTTTTTTAAAAATAATAATAATAAAAAAAATCAGGCATGTTTACCCAGCTCAGTGCAAAAGGCTTTATGAAGCATTTCTGCCCAAGGAGGATAAGGAAAGCCGGCATTTCCTGGTGTGGTTGCTCCAAGATTTCAGGAGAAACGTGGAACCCAGCTCTCCAAAGGGCATTGCTACTCCCCACAAGGAGCCCAGGTGCCCCCACTATGGAATGGGGGTGGAATGGGAGCAGCTTTGTTGGCCAGGGCTGTGCCAAGGCAGAATGAAAGTTCATTTTCCTAACTTTGCATCGGTGATTAATCAGGAATTGGTTTTACATAAGCCTGAACATAAAGTTTTTAGCTCCTGGGGGTTCTTCCAGCAGTTACAGCAAGACCTCTGTCAGCAGCTTCAGAACTGATGTGCTGTAAAAGGAGAGGAACATTGATAAATACTCATTTGTTACCCCTGCTGTTGCTCACTCAATCAGCTCCCACCTTTCATTCTCTTCTCCTCTTGTGTTTGGAGAAGAAAAAAAAAAAAGGGAAGGAAGAAGCCAGGATTTTACTTAGAAAGTAAAGAGGAACAGGAACTTTCTCTCCTGATGAACACAAGAAAAGTGGTTTGTGGCATAATCCAATCAACTGAGCCCTTCCTCAAACCTGGGTGTGTTCCTGGAATTTCAATTAAATTGCAGGATCTCTAGGGCACAGTCGAGCCTTTCTACTCACTTTCCTTTTAGTTCTTTAATGTGACAGAGTGTTGATCCTCAGTTATTTCTCTGAGGTGCTCTTGTGGTAAAAATAAAACAATAAAAGAACGTTACAGCTGGCCTGGGCTGTGCTGAGGGCTGCTGCAGCCTGGGCTGGGCTGGACAGCTCAGGCAGTGGAAGGACAAACCTCTGCTCACCAGGAAAAGCATCCACTGCTTAGGCTGGAGGCTTCTCTGGTCTCCATGGAGTTTTTTGAGGGAGCATCCCTGAGGTCTGTCCCTCTGCTCTGGAGCTGCAGTGGGCAGGTCAGAGCAGGAGATCAGCCCTGTTTGCAATCAGTCACTGCCAGGAGATTCCCCCTCTGAGACTCCCCTTCTCCCCCTGCTTGGGACTGTGAACGTCCCACCCTTTCCAGGCATTTTAGTCTTTAAACATCTTCACTCTCTGCTGAATAAAGTCTGGGGGTTTTTAAGAACTTTCCTTCCATAAAGTTGTGATGATTCCAGGACAGATTCCTGAGAGAGGAAATTCAGCATGGTTCCCTTGACTTCAGGGAAGGGGTGGCAGTTTGCAGCATCTATCTCAGAGTCTCTGCAATATTTTTATTTTTATTTTTATTTTTTTATTTTTATTTTTATTTTTATTTTTATTTTTATTTTTATTTTTATTTTTATTTTTAATTCAGTCTTTCTTGTGGCCACGTCCCAGGGTGCAGAGACCTTGGATCAGCTCAGAGCTTTTGCAAGTCACTGCTGAGCACATGGCAGTAAATCATCTTCATAAAAAAGTCCCCTCTTTCAGTGTTTCTGAACCCAGCACTGCGTGGATGTAGGGTGCAAAGTACACCTGGAGAGTTTAGAGGTCAGACTTCCATTGAAGTGAGGAGTATTAAGGCAACCAAGACCTTCAAAAGATTTCTTCCTACTGGTTTATCCTTCAGGATTCACTCCACAGGATGATAAAGAGTTTAGACTTTGGACTGTTGGAAAACTCTCTCTTCACTCTTCTACTGTGCTGTCAGTCAGCTACAGCATTTCCTAATTCTTCTTGCTCAGAGTTAAACAATGGGAGAGGTGAATAATAAATAAAAACCTAAATTTTCAGAATTTTGAAAGCTGAAGAAAATAAACTTTTTTCAGGATCCACCTCAAACAGCTGAAGCTTGTATAGGGACCTGAAGAAAAGATGAAAGGCAGCCTTGCAAAACAGCAAACAAACCCAGGTTCCCTTAAATGGGAAAATATGCATGGGAAAAGAAGCAATGCTGCTGAGATATGCATCCCATTTCTCCTCAATTGCTGGTCTGTTCCTTCAGGCTTCCCGACAGAACTGCATGCTATTTTTCCTTTTAATTTCCTGAATGTAGTTATTAACTGGAGTAAAAATAAATAAATAATCGTGATGACAACATGTAATTTCTTGCAATGAAAACTTATGGTACTAGTTATTTCCCAAGATTAATCTCAATGTTTGCAAGTCTCTTTATTCAGCTAGATGGGAAACAGGACCTATCACCAGGGTTCCTTTCATTTTCCTGGGTTTTTTTTTTTCTCTTTTAACAACCGCATTCCTATTTTTTCCCTTGCCTGTAATACAAAACTTTCTTTCCTATAAATCTCTTTTGTTCCTCCTGAGACTCTCCAGCAGTCTGTCAGGAGCCTTGCAAGGAACAGCTCATTTCTGTCAAGAGCTCCATATTAAGCATTAAATGTCTTCTAAGAAGCTGTCCTGATGACAGCCAAGCACGGGGTCACGCTCGTTTGAACTACAATTTACTCCTTTTCATGGCAGAGGGAGAGGAACTGCCTGGAGCTGGGAGCTGAGAGTGGGAAGGGAAACCTCCTGACCCGCTTGCCAGGAGCTGCTGGAGGGATGTGACAGGGGATTGTGGCAAGGAGACTGACTGGTGGGATGGCTGAAAGGAGGGGAGGTGCCTTTGGAGCCACCTGGGCAGCACCATCACTCACAGCCCCGGGGTCCTGCAGCTCCTGGGACACAACTTGTCACTCACTGGCAGGGATGGCGCAGCAGAGGGGCAATGACACGGGCTGGCACCAGCCTTCCTCCCCCTCTATCCTCTTCACCCTTCAGCTGGTGTCTAACAGGAGCCCAAACTGTCTGCTGAGGCACCTTTAATACCTGTAAAGATCCCACATCTAAAGCAGGCTGAGAGAAAACTCTCCCTTCAGAGGGGTCACCCACTCACTGAGCCAGCAGAGGATGGACCCCAGGAGGTGTTGGGCTGCTCTAAGCATCATTCCCAGCCCTCCCTCCATCTTCTGTTCCAATAGCTTTACAGAGCTTGATGCCTTGGGATTTCAGCTTTTATATTTTTCATGTATTTGTAATGCTGCAGTTCTTCAGAGTGTAACTCTAAACTCCACACACAGTGTGAGCTGCTGCTTCCTCATTTTGGTCAGACACAATTCCTCTCCAGGCCTGGGAATCAAGGACACCTCACTGCCTCAGGCCCCGAGAGATGGAAACAAAAGTGAGTTGGGGGAGCAAACTTGGGGTGAATGACTTCATTACCTGAAGCTGTAATTGGAAGATGAATCCCCAACATGCAAATGGACCAAACTGATCAAAGTTTAAAAACCTGTGACCCATTGTCCATTTTGGGTGCAGCCCCTGGGGAACTTTGCCTGCCAGAAACGTACCTGAAGGCCCTTCAATAAATAAGCCACTTTTTATTCCCCTGATTTTGTCTGGCTTCTGTTTTTAGGTAGCCCCGAAAAAGCATCAAGCTGACACCAAAGATGGTGAAGATGAGAGAGAGACGTGGTCACAGGATGTCATTTTCTTCTCTTCACTCTCATGCTGTGTTTTTGTCACTCTTACTCAACGCCAGCCTGGTTTAGGCTGCATTTAGCATCTTAACGAAAAGAGCATCCATCTTTGCTGCATTGCTGATGGGTGGCACCTGTGTTTGCTTCTAATAAACAAAAGAGTGAAGAGCTGTCAAGCCTTGCAAAGTTCCTGGCGAGGATCTGGGGAATGTGAGTAACTCGTGGACGTCTTTCTACCCCATTGATCTTGTCAAGGCTGCTCTGTTCTGCTCTGCTGATGTGGGCATTTCACCCCAAAGGTGCAGGGGACAGCAGCATTCCTTTCTCTCTGTGCTTTGTTTGGAGGAAGAGTGATCAATCCCACTGAAAGGAGATGTGGGCTGTGCTCCCACTCCTCTCTGCAGAGAGGCCTGGCAGAGAGCAGCTCCCTTCCCTGGCTGGAGCAGAAGCACTGGGATGTGACGCTGAGTAGTTACACCAACAAGGAGATGATGTCCCAGAGAAATCCTAATTCCACGAGCCCCCTCGTCCCAGCCCTCCCCTTGTGATCTCAGACCCATAAGATTTGCCCATCTGCATTTCCCAGGGTGGTTTCTGCACTGCCAGGGATTAACTTCCTCCTGAGCTTGCTCATTGTTGTATTCCTTTGGGGAATGGTTTTTCCCCAGAACCCCCTAAAGCCTGTGACCATTTAGTTTGACCCTTTCTTCCCTTATCTTGACCCTATTGGCTCAGGGCCAGTTATCTATCCTGAGACAGAGAGCAGATAAACCCATGCTTGTTCCTTGTTTACTCTCTTTCCCTGGAACCCTTTGAGAATAAAGCCTTGGAGTGATCCTGGGGTGAGAGCCTCTTTTGGAATCTTTTACCCTGTCCCCTGAGATATTCCCCCAAAGCCCCTCAAAGAAACTGAGCTAGCCAAAGAAAGCTCAGGAAGGTGAGTGGAGAAGTATTTCAGCTCATCATGACCATCCACTTAAGGAAGATCCTGAGAACTACCTCAGTCCTGCTGGCAGCAATTACAATAAAAACAAAACCACACCAGAGAGGACCACAGTGCCAAATCACCAGGGAGAGCCCTGTGTGCGTGGGGAATCGCTGTGAGCCAGAGCATCCCGTGTCTGCTCCGGAGTGATGGATAACACCAGCCCACCACGGAGCAGGATCATCACTGCTGCCCTTCCCCTGTCCTCTAGGATGGCAGGGAAGAGTAAGTGAGTGTTTGCTGCTGGAAGTGTCTGCGGGCTCCAAAGTCCAGCAGCATTTCCAGCAGCAGCAGCAGGAGGAGGATGTGTCTCTCCTGTCTCCCCCCTCTGTCTGTGTTTCCCGCCATCGGTATCTCGCATTCTGCAAATGCATCAGAAAAGAAAAATCAATGCAAACTAAACAAGAGCCTTTCCAGGCTGTAAAGCAGAGATGGCATTAGGTGTTCATTAATCCCATGGCTGCAGCAAGTCCCTGAAGCGATTGAAATGGGAGGAGGGAAAATGGAGGAGGGAGAGGATGCCAGGGGACAGAGAACCAGCAAATCCTCTCTTATGACTGTAGTTGTTTTCCTTTCCCTTTACTTATTTCTATTTTTTTTCTTTTCTTCCCAATTTAAACTGAACTCATAAAATGAGCTGAATATTCTGCTTTCTCTGTCTCCACGTTAGATTCAGAATGCCTGCAATGCTTTCTAATGTCAGCAGATCCAAATAAGGTCATTTGCATTAAAAGAAAGCCAAGCTTGCAGCTATCTACTTTAAAAAAAAGCAAAAAAAGTCATGCTTTTAAACTAATCAATGACCCCTCAGGTTGAGGCCCATGTAGAAATGCTAAACTGAAAAGTTATGCATCTAATCATAAAAACTCTGAGTTAACTCTGGGTTGGCCACATCAGGGTTTAATGCAGGTCTTTCTCTGACCCATCGTGTTTGCTGCTTGGCTCCTTGGCTCAGAATTGCAGGTCCCCTCCCTGATGATCCTTCCCTGTGCTTGTGAACACACAGAGAACATCACAGGTCTTCCTCTGGGAGCTGAGCCCAAAATCCAGGAGCTCTCACAGAGAGGAGAAGAGAGGATGATCCTGGTCTGTCTCAGGATAGCAATGTCCTTTAGAAGACCTCTCTGGCAAATTCTGATGAAAATCTCTCTTCTAAACTTCATTATTCTTCACAGATCAACTTCACAACTGCTTCTGATGCAGCCCTGCACCTTTGCACTCCAGCACTCTTTTTTATTCTCCCCCAAAAAAAGTTATTCTCATGCTTAATGCTTTGAAATTCTGCAAGAACTTGGACACATCTTCCCCTCTCCTCCACATGGAAACCCATCAAGCCTGTGGTTTTGGTACTTGTCCATTTTTATATGCTCCAGCCACATCTCAGTTTATAATTTCTAATAATTTCCAGTGTTAGTGAGGCTGAAAGAGCCATTGAGTGTTTTCAGGACTGAAATTGAGCCATCAATTATGAAAATGTTTCTTCTGCTCAGTTTCCCACTGAGCCGTTATGTAATAAAAACCCCCAGGAAAACAACTCCCTCACCAGAAGAGGAAACAGTTAACAAGGCAGAGATGCTGCTGAAGTGCCCTGAGAACAGAAATGCTGGGCTGGATACAGACACCCACAAATCCAGAGCCATGGCTGGCCCCAACAGCATGCAAAGAAAATTGCAGACTCAAACAGTCTCAGTTGGCATAATTTTCTCTGTGAACTTGTCCCCTTCCCTTGAAGTACTAGAATTACTTTACAATACAAAAGCTCTTTGCAATAAATGGCTTTTTTTTTTTTTTTTTTTTTTTTTGCCCCCCATGAATCTCCTTTATCATTCCCCCTCTGCCCAGCACACAGGGGAGGGAAAAGCTTATTTGCATGTAAGGCTTGGGCCTGAGGTTCCTCTTCTTATAGGCCAAGAAAAAAGTAACTATTGAGCAAAAGAAGAGCAGGAGGAAGTGTGGGGGCAGAAAAAGTGCAGAGACAGTAAATTACTGTGTGAATTAAATCTCCAGCTGACTGGAAATGGGGCTGTTTGAAAACTCCCTTTGATTTTTGCAGTGTAAGGTGGGGAGGCTGCCATTCTTCTATTTTATGTTTGCTGATCCTTTGTTGCTCCTTTATGATCTTTTACACCTCACGATGTGTGATTTAGTGTCATTTCAGGAACACTGAGAACTGCAAAGTGGGCATGCTTGGGGCTCCACAGCCACGGCCAAGGTTCAAGGTTGAAACCAAAGTAGTGAACTGCCTTAGAGGGGGTGTGAAGACTGAAGTCTGGGTGGGACATTTTGGTCCTATTTATTGAATTTTTTCCTCTTACGGTGGTATTGAGTTAGTGGTTGTTCAGAAGCACAAATTCACTGGAGGTGGATATGGAGTTCTGACCAGGTAACCCAGGCAGGCAGTGACAGGAAAGAGAAATAAAACTACTCATCCCATTTCCCAGCTTTTAGTTTCAATTTTAAAATGAAGAAATCGAATTGGGTTGGAAAAGGTCAGGTTTCATATGGTCAGCTTGTCTCTACCTCACTGGGATATTGCTTAAGAAAGTCAGGGGGAAGAAGGGGAAAAATGATTAGGGAAATAAACAGAGCCAGAATAAATATGGGATGTGGAGACTGATGATACCAGTGGAAAAAAAAACCAAACCTGCTTTCAAAATGAAAATACTGCAAATAACAGCTAATGAAAATGAGCAAAATAAGACTTCTAAAATTGGAATTCTATTTTGGAGCTGTGGTACCCTAAGGACCTACAATTTCACTGACTTACTGCACCCAGTGCACCTAGAGCTGTGCCCAGGGACCTGAGCTCACCGTGGGGCTGGAGGGCTCAGGGTCAGATTTGGGGAATCTCTGACATCTCTGCTCCTCTCCCCTTCCCCCAGAGAAGCTGCCCAAGAAAAACTGGAAGTTCTCAAACTGATTGTGGCTGCTTTCCATTGTCTCCTCAGACACCTGGACTGCTCTGAGACAAATGAGGTGGATTTTGTGGGAGTTTGTCAGTAAGGCTTTATTAAACCTGACTCCAGGTGACACTGCAGCTCCCCTAGCACAACATTTCCCCTCTCACCACGTGAAGGGCAGCTGAATCCAGAGCTGGGGTTAAACACAGCTGATGGTTGTGGCACTGTGGCCACTTCCCCACAGCTCTGGATTTGATCCAGGGCTCCAGCCTGCAGAGCTGCCCCTCAGTAATGGCTCTTCATCCACCATAAATTCCTGCCTGAGCTCATCATGCACTCTCTGGGCAAGGTCTCCACTCCCTGAAGGGGCATTTCTGCTCTCCTGTGTCCCTGTGCTGCCAGCCCAGGTCACTGCTGCCCCCGATGCCCTGCTCCACACTCACCAAATCTTTAAATCTCTTTCCTTTTGCAGGGAGAAAATGCCAATTACCAGAGGCTCCCACGTGAATTCTGCTGATGACAGGAATCACTTACTGTTTGTCACTCTTTTGCCTGTATCTGATGGTTTATTGGGAAAGGGCTCAGTTTGTGCACACACCAAGATATGGCTTCATTGGTATTCCTTGGGTGGATGCTCTTCTGCTCCCATCTTAATAATCATCTCTTCTTCTTATCTAACAGGGCTTTATATGGAAGAATGGGGGCCAGTGAGGGGCGAGGGACAGCAGTACAGGGAACACAAGGTTATCAGAGCTCCTGTTCTGCAGAGGTGTGCGTGGGGGTAGGGGGATAATGCTCATGCACATCACTTATGAATGGCATGCTCTGGTATTTCAGCCCTTGTTTGTGCTTGGTGAATATCTTGCAAAACGCCTCGTGTCACCAGCCACTTGCATGCTTTGTGAAGTTTCCCAATGTAGTATTTGTGGGGAAAGGACATAATTTTAGGCATTAATAAAATTTTATGTAAAATTCCTCAAACTTCATAATGCACTCATGTCATACTTTTGGCCTTTTTTAAAAGTTTTTCGGGTTTTTTAAATTTTTATTTGCGTTATCCAAACCCGCCAACCTCTGATACCAGGGTCTGGTGATGCCTGGTGTTCCCCAAACATAAAGTGAGGAATTTTTTTTCCTGCTTCGAAGACCTTGAAGTTTCAGGCCTAAAATTTCAAAGGACCAGACATCCCAGGGAATGCAGTTCCCAATCCCCTTACCACGCTTTGAAAACCCTGAGCAGAGAGGACACAACATAGCAGGCTAAAGAAAAGTACTGAGAAGGCAAAGGGCTTGTTTTGGCTCAGGATAAACCCTCTGGGTACCCCAGCCTCGTGGTGGGAGGGTATTCACTGTTCTGTTTTGAATGGAAGTCTCTCCCCTTCTAGGGCAGTTTTGTTCCTAAATTGAGTCTGTGACAGCACCTTCCTTCCTTCACATGTCTAACATTGCTGTCTGGTGCTGTCCCCCTCCCTTGGCTGTCCTCATCTCACCCAGCTCCCACTGATCACATGAGCCCATCCTAAATTATTTAAATTTACAGCTACTTGGTGTAATCCTGCATTTATGTCCCCTTTGAATCCATTCCGACAGCTAATGCCAGAGCGCGCCGTGGTACCTTTCACACAATCCCATTCTAATGAACAGATTTTAAATAGAGGGAGATTGAATTAGAAGTCAAAATAATTACTTTTCTGGGCACTTTTGCTGCACAGGGAAGAAAAAATCAGTAACCAGAGCCTGGGTACACTTGGATATTCTGCAACCCCTTCCTCCACTCCTGTGCACAGCACAGTCTGGTTTGTGCTGGTTACACTCCCGCTCATTAATTGTTCATTAAACCCAGTCAAAACTCCAAGAAAGGTTTGTGCTAATTCACCCTTCGGTGAGGGAAAAAACAAACAAACAAACAAAAAGACACATTAAGGGGAGCATCCAAGCTGCTCAGGAGAAGGCAGCAGACAAATGGGGAAAACGAGAGGCCAGTTCCAGGCTGCAGGGATTTGTGGAGCCCGGCTGCTGTCCTCCAGCTGCAGAGCTGTTGTTATGGAAGAGAAACCTGAAATATTACCAGTTCAGAAGGAAACACAGGCAGAGGGTGTAGTTTAAATGCAGCCCAGGTGCTCTGTTCATCCCCGTGCGTGTGCCGAGCCCGGGCAGCCTGCACTTCTCACAAACCTTGTGGGACCACCAGGTGCCTCCAGATATGGAAACACATCTGAGCTTTGCTGCCTGGAGCTCACAGGTTAGCCAGACAAAGAGCAAAGGTAACATTAAGGACAGGTAGTAAGACATATTCCCTGCTCATCTCCCAGACCTGCAGAATGCACTGGGAGAATTTGAGTTCTTTTTGTTCCTAATGGTTCTGACCCACGGATTTTACCTTTGTTTCTAGATATCAGGTTTCTTGATGACTCCTCTCAATGAGGAATATTTGTCTCTCTCTCTGTATTCAAACCCGACAGAATAAAGTGTAATTGCTGCACTTCAGATGATCTGAGAAATCCTGGTTGACTGTTCCTTCCCAATTTCAGACACGTAGGAGATGAACTCCTGCCTGGCGCTTTGCTTGGCTGGCTTCAAAGTTATGGCAGCAAGTTGTGCATTGCACCCCTCCTCACATATGACATTTTAATCTGAATCCTGTCCAGATAACAAAAGTTGGATGCTGAAATATTAATGACAAACAACTGCAGGACTGTGGGTGATTTGCATTGCATCTTTTTCCTCAGGAAGGAAGTGGCATCACCTTTCTTGGGACCTGAGCCTGTGCAGATTGCCTCTGCAAGTGATGGAGAAGCGTGCTCTGGCATGCTGTCAATCTCATAGACAAAGGTGTTGCCAGGGAGCCTTATTTAGAAGTATTTCAAATTAACCTTGACAGAAGAATTAATAAATAATAAGAGCTGAATGATATATAAATAAATCAATTACACTATAAATTTTAAAACAGCGTGGTCTCAACTATTGCAGGGTGAGCAATACGGAGAAAGTTCATGTGGGCAAAAACTTCTCTGGAGGGTTTCTGATGTCCCCTCAGGAGCCCCATGGCTTCTAAGGGAAAGATGAAGGGAGTCACAGACTGAGAGAGGTGTTAGGAAAACACACACTGTGTGCCACAGAGACTGTGCAATGCTCTCCTTGATCCTTGGAATATTGCACCTCCAGATGGGACCCCAACTGTAACAGCTCAGTCATAAGTAGATTTATTTCAAAGTGTCAAGAATATAAGAGGAACAGCCAATATTGGAGTTTCTAGGGCTTGGCTCCAGAATTCATGTAAAACTGGGGGAGAGGTGAAGAAGACTAAATGAGGAATCAAAGTGAGATTCATCCTTTCTGACCCTGGCTGCCTGCTCTGAGTTAGTCTTTTTGTCTTCTTCTGGCTGATGGAGAGAGAGAGGAAGGTCCAGGAGCCTACGAATCACCTGTGACAATTCTTTAGTTCAGGATGAAAGCTAAACCTGTGGCAAACCTAGGAAAGCTTCTAGGAAATGCCTTCTTAGTGCCTGCTTCCAGGTTTTGGCCATCTAGCTTCTGAGCTGCTGGACGCATTTAACCACTGGGAAAGACTGGGCTAAGCTTCTCTGGGTGACTGGTCAAACAGGTGTGAGCACTGCTGCCCCTCAGCTCATTCCTTTAATTCCTGAAGGAAGACAAAGCTCCCCAAAAAAGGCAGGGAAAAAGGCATCCGTGGTGGTGGATGACCTTATCAGAATTCCATAGTTAGGTGGAAATTGGTTTAAAAATTCAAATGACTGTTCACATAAAACCGCTCGCAGGATTCACCCAACTGTAATAGCAACTCTCTGCAAATGATTATGCAATTACCTCCAGGAGGTCAAAAAGTAATTACCACATAACCTGCTCTCTTCTGCTGGTTGCCTCTAATAAATAATAGATGCAAGCTCTACTCAGCTTTAGAAGAGAATTTGCCATTTCTTTACCCTGTAATTACATTAGATTATTTACCCAGCATGGTCAGCTGTGACCATGTAGGTCAGCTAACATGATATAGGAAGAATGGATGAGAATGATTTATGCTCCTCCAGCACCTGGGATCAAAGGGAGCTTTGGTTTCTCCTGCACCCAGGACAAACCTTTCCCTCTGGCCATGTCAGCTCCCCTGGGTGCTGAGCATCCTCCTGGGGTCTGCTCAGCCCAGTGCAAACATTAAATGGCAAAGCCCCAGCAGCCAAACTGCTCTGTAGGGCTTCCTGAGACTCACTGCAGCACACTGCTCCACGCCCTGCAGTGCTGCCAGGACTTCAACCAGGAGACAACATTTTCTTCAGCCTCAGGCTTAGGAGCCTGGAAGATCCAAGTCTCGTGTGTTTTCCCATGGGCAAGGAAGCAGGCTATCATCATTTTCAGCTTTGTCACAGAAAGGTTTTTGTTGTTGGCCGAATTTCACGCTGAGGCAATTTCTTCCCGAGGATCTGGAATGATGGCATTTGCTTTGTTTCCCCGACTATCACCTTGGAAGATGCAAACCTTTGGAATAAACCTTTGGAATACGCTGCCTTTTCCTGGCAGTCTTTGAAATCGGCTGCTCTGACCTTGCTGGCAAGGAAGCCATCTATCACTGGGGAGCAGAGAGGGGTGTGGGGGCACGGTGTGCTCAGAGCCTGGCAGAGGCAGAACAAGATGCACAGCTTCTTCCTGGAGAAGTTGGCAAGAAAAGTTGAACAAGCCAAGTAACACGTGGGAGAAAGGCCAGGTTACTGTTTTCATTTCTCACATGGAGTGAGGGGCAGCAAGACAGAGCAACTTGATCAAGGTCATGCAGCAAACCTGTGCCAGGGCAGCACAAGAAGACTCCAGATCTCCTGGGGGCTGGTCCAAAGCCTGCACCAAGAAAACATTTTCCTCTCAAGGGCTCTGCCTGTTATGAGGCAGCTCAGGCTGAGTCAGAAAGTGCAGGCTCGCCTATAACATATTTCCCCTGTCAGAAGATAAGTGTATCTCCCACTTGCTGCTTACTACAGTCGCTGTTTAATAAATTAAGGGTCTAATTACATGGTATGGAAGTGGTGTTGTTACACAGATGCAGTCACTGGAAACAAGACCAAGCAATAATGTTCCAACAAAACCCAGAGGCCTCTGCTCCTGATTCCTATTTTATGCTTTGTAGTCCCTGCTCTAGAGAGTGTGCCACAAGCTGGGATCAAATCAGGTTTTAATGCAGCCTGTGATTGATGGACACGGCTCCAGCAAGGGCTGGAGTCTCAGCAGTCTCAGCAGCCTCTCCCCTGTCTTTACCCACCTCATCTTCCACAGACACAAAACCTGGCTGAGATTAAAGGTGAAAAATACACCTAGATCTGCTCCTCTTGGTCATCTAAAAGTAATATGGGGAGTATTTACAGAGGGATCACTTCAATGCTACTATTTGAAGGATGCCAGCCTGCAATGGCCACAGAACTTTGGATTTCAGCCTGTGCAAGTCTGCCCAGTGTCATTATTGAGTCTCACACTTTAATGGTTGGAATCAATGGTCTTAGAGGTCTTTTCTGACCTAAACGACTCCATGATTCACAGAAGGTCACCTCTCTGAGACCCATGGCTCCTTCCACACAGGCCTTTTAAGGAAGAGTTGCAGTGTTTTGATTTGTGGCCTCAGGTTCTACAGCCATTCCCCTGCAGCTCAGAGGTGCCCAAGGAGTTAAGTGGAGCTGGTGGGTATCCCTTGAGGCAGATGTGAGTGATTTCTCCACTGTGGGCACATGCAGGTCTAGGTGGGTGTAGCCTTCAGTGTGTATCACACTTTAACAGCTGTGAGAGGAGGAGTGGCAGGTCCATTTCCTTCCAGCCTGGACAAGCACAGTCAGCCACGGCTGGGGACTGCTGAGCTCTGTTATCAATAAAGGGCAATCACACTATTGGGAGTTAATGACATTTTCAACACAATAGAAACCTTTGAGAGTAATTACGGAGTCCTTTGGTGCCACTGGGAGCTGATGCAGGTGCACACGTGTGTCCTGGGTAACCTGAGCGTGCTGCTCAGAGGCAGCCCCACATCTGGATTGCTCCAAACCCTTGTCCAGCACCTCAGGTGTCACCTGTGAGCCACAGCTCAGGCTGTGGTGCCAGGGCAACTGTCAGAAATGCGGATCAGTTCTGGGGTGGCAGGAGATTTGGACAGTTCTGTCCCTCTGCACTGCAGTGAGGCTGTTGCAGGTCCAGTCTACAGCGTGCCAGCCTTGGCTTTTTGTAGGAGGTAAACTTGTGTTTTGCTGAACAGTAGAGACTGAGGGATGAGAGGAGAGGGAGAAGTGTGGGCACAGATCTCAAAGGGCAGTGCAAGGTACTGAGCAGGAAAAGGGAAGAGACGGAGGGCGGGAGACCCTCAGTAATAAACTCTGCAGGCTCTGAAGCCTGGAATTAGTTTCAAGAAGGCTGGAGCTGGGCCATTCCCCCTCATTTCCTTTTCTTTGAACCCCACAGCTCTGCATAACCTCCTTCAAAACGTGTGCTATTAGCAACAGTTCCCTCCTCCCCTCCCGAGCAGGGAGATGCATTGAGCTAATGAACGTGCAGGGATTGTGCAATCCCATTTTGGTGGCTGAGCTCTGGATGTCCCTCGGCAGCGACGTGGCTGGAATGAGAAAAGGGCCTCAGAGGCAGAAAAACGATGACACCAATGCCTCAGGAGCCAAAAGGTCTGGAGCCAGGAGGCTGTGAGGGTGACGAGTCCCTGGGGGCATCCTCATTCCAGGGAGCAGAATCAGATGGCTGCAGGGAGGGAGATTCTCCCACCAGCAAGAAAGAGAGGAAAAGGGGAAAAGGGGAAAAAAAATAAGAGAGAGAAAGAGGGCACAGCATCCATCCTGTGGAGAACTACAGTGGTGCTGTCCAGCCTGTTTGTTCTTGCACTTCTTTAACTGAGGAGGCACCAGCTCTCATTTCAGTATTTATATTTCCCTGGAGCAGCACCAACTGTATTTCAATATAAACGTGACGCAGTTAATTGAAATCAGTAAGTTCAGCAGTCATTAATAACAGATCTCTGGGAAGGAATATCCCTGCTGCAGTTAATGATCAGCATAAAAAAGGCTGTCTTTCAAAGTGTAATGGTGAGCTTGGTGTTCATTTCATCGTTGATTAGAGTGAGTTAAACTTTGCCCCTGTCTATAAGTTGTGTATTTAAATATGAGGAGTTTGCAATATTTGAAGATATCAAAATACCACAGGTGCTTTGGAGCAAGTCCAGCCCTCATGGCTGGTCCCCCAAACAGTGATGTGACTCTAAAGAAAAGAAAAGCTGGAATTAGCCCACAGATGTCAGAATGGGCCAAGTTCTCCTGTAAACCTCAGTGTAGAGCAGATTTGAGAATAGAATCAGCAGGATTCCTGCAGATCTGTGGGAAATCTGGCAGGATCTGACCCAGCCTGGAGCTCGTCGCTGCAGCCCCACGATGCTATTGCAGGTGGCAGCCCTTAGCTCAGGGAGGCCCTGCATGTTTAAAACTGCTTTTGGGATTGCATTAGAGCTGGGAATTCCTTTGGAAAGCTGACTGTGTAAACAGAGAGCTCCTGCCCCTGTGGGTACAGCATCCTCAGGGTTTGCACTGCAGTTGGGGCAGTAACACAAAACCAGATCAGCTGTAATGCGAAAATGGAAGTCCAGATATAGGTCCTGAACTAAATTCTCTCTATTAGAATTTAATGTGTGAGAGTGGCTTTTTCCTAGAGGGCAAAAGGGTGACATCATTTTAAAATGGGAGAAACCTCTGCTGTGAATACATGAAGCAGAAGTGTTGGACTGTGGGTTTATAAATTTCTTCTACTGGAAGAGGTGAAGGCTTTGATATCTTGAAGGTTTGGGGTTGTCAGAGCTTCTACTCATTTGCCCCAGGTCTGGGTTCAGGTGTTGCAGTCACAGCTCCAGCTCTCCCTCAGTGGAGCTGCAGGACTGTGAGGTGCTGAGGGCTCAGTGAATCTCATGGGCTGTTTCACCACAGAGTACAAGGAACTGGGTGATTCCTCACCTGAAATGCTCATCCTTCCCAGGACACCCGTTGGGAAGGACAGCTCTCACCCTGTGGAAACTGCAGTGGAAATATCTGCATGTACAAGGCCATCACTAACAACAAGCCCTGCTCCTTGAATTAGAATGAGAAATACAAAATGGCAGAAGGTGCATCTGTGGCAATTACCAGTGAAGGAGGGCAGAGGGGAGTCCTGGGATGATGGATGGAGGGAGACATGCACCCTAAAGTGGATCATCTGCCGGGGGGAAATTTACCTGAAAATGGCACAGAGGTGAAAGGAGACTCACAAGTCCATCCTTGATCATCTCAAGTGGTGCTTGGGCTGTCAGGCTTCTGCTTGGAAAAACTGCATTTCCTTTCTCACTGTATTTTGACATCCAGGCTTTTGTTTCCCTGCACAGCCTGCAACTGTAAGCAGAACTCAGTGGTGAAATAAACTCCAGTACAGGAACAGAGGTTTTGCTTCTGCCAATTAGAGGAACTACCCTGTAAGTCCTGCAGCAGGGATCACTGTGGCACTGCTGAGCACTGAGGATCCAACATGCTTCACCTGGATGACAGCTCTATAGAGGCACTGTGGAAATGAAAACAAAAATGCTGTGTCTATAATGCAGTGATGGATTTCTTCCTAAATTTCACAGGATGCTTTGGTAGGAAACCTCACTGAAGGCTTGTGTTGGTGCTACCTAGGATTTCTTTAATCTCTGGAGTACTTATATGTAGTGACAGCATAGCCTTGGTGGCTAGAAAGGGAACAAAATCAAAATATTTATCAAAATTTAAACTCCTTGTGCTCAGGAAAGTAGACACAGCTTCAGGATTACACCCACATGTGAAAGGGGCCAGTGAAAGCAGTTTTCACAGTGGTGTGCTTTCAGCCCAAACAACCAAGGAGCAGATCCCAGTTGGTCATAGAACATTTTCACATCCTTCTGCCTCGCAGTAACCACTCAGGTGGGATGTGTGCACCTGCAGAATGGGAATTCACCACTCTCCTGCCCTCCCAGGCTCACCAGGAAACCACAACAGCATCTGAAAACCACACCAAGAGCACAAGGAGTGACTTGCAGCTCCTCTGGGGAAGAGCTTTCTCACTGAAAAACACCAAGGAAGGAAATACAGTGTCTTGAAGAAGTGTATAAAACCAGCCCATTTCTCTCAATAAACGTCTCAGTACCCCTGCATTGGTCATTACAGTGAGGCAGAAACCTTTGGAAGATGTTGCTTGGTTATCTGTGAAGTTATACTGGCTGGTGATGGCTGGATCTCAATACTTATGACCAGAATATATGGCACTATCAGAGCAGATCTGCTAGGAAGCCAGCTGGAGAATGAGGGCTGTCCTGGGAGCTCTCCATCACCAGATAATAGCTTGAGCTCCATAAAATCTCTTTTTAGCATGAAGTCCCATTTCTGGAGCACAGCAAATCCATGGACAATTGCTTGTTCCATCATGGAAGTCAAAACATTTTATCCTTCCCAAATCAAATTTTATTTCCTCCAAGTCCCTGTACAGCACCCTGAGCCCAGGTCATTTGTTTCCTTCACCATCACTCTCCCAGTAGGACAAAAGTAGAAAGAGGCACGTGATAGCATTTAAACTGAAAATGTTAGTTGCTTTTTCCTAATGATGAAGAAAAAGCTACTGTCAGAGGGGTTCATCAGCAGGGAAATAATCCAACAGCTTGTTCCCCAAACACCACAGCTGGAAAACTCTGGCTGAGCCAGCAATATCAGAAGTGCAGAGCTCAGCACTGGTTTCCTGTCAAGGAAGAAGAGATCTCTTCCCCTTCCCCCTCCCCATCACCACACCAAGGCAATCAGCACCGTGCAAAATGAACAGCACACACAGGAGGGGCACACTCTGCTGATGTCCCTGTCACCTGGGACAGGGCCTGAGGGGGTTTCTCAGGTTATTGGGAGTCTTTGTGTCCTTGGAGAGCAGAGCCTGATGCATGGGCAGGGCTGAGAGCTGGGCTCAACTCTCCAGGACCTTCCCATGTGGCAGCAGGGAGAGAAAGAAGAAGGAGGAGATGCAGCTCATAACAAAGGAAAAGGAAAAAAAAGAAATCATGAACTGCAGGAACGGGCACAAAGCCAGACCCCCCCAAATCATTAAACACGGTCAGGTTCAAGAGAGCTCTATTAAAGTGTCTATCAAAACTCTTGCCCTCAAATGGATTTATTGGATGAGAAGGAGGAGCTGGGGTGCAGAGTAAATCCAACAGTAATGGGCCCAGCCTCTCCATGCCAGCAGAGCCTGGTTACTGGAAAAGCCCTGTGAGATGGAACAGTTTGCTGGAAAACTGGAGAGATGGAATTCAAAAGCAGTCCTGGGGAAATGCTGGGGTACAGATCTTCCAAACCAACACAGCAGCTGGGGAGGCAAGCGAGGGGTACCGTGCCTGGGCTGCAGTGACTGCTCCACCTACACCCTGTTCTGCTCATGGGTTACCTCTTTAAAGTGACACAGAGCAGGCTGAGGTTAGATATTAGGTGGGAAATCTTCCTGTGAGGGTGGGGAGGCCCTGTCACAGGGTGCCCAGAGCAGCTGTGGCTGCCCCTGGATCCCTGGCAGCGCCCCAGGCCAGGTTGGACAGGGCTTGGAGCAGCCTGGGGCAGTGGGAGGTGTCCCTGCCCATGGCAGGGGTGGAACAAGATGAGCTTTAAGGACCCTTCCAACCAAAACCACTCTGTTGTTCTCTATTAGGGCCAAGCTGACACCCAACAAAGCTGCTGTGAGTCTCGGTGTCAATTTTAGTGCCTGATGTACCAGATCACATGGTGGTAAACTGTCACTCTGGTTTTTTTAAGTTCTGCTAAAGCCTTCTGATGTTTACTTATTGTGATGGAGTTTCTCACGCACTTTTCATGTAAATAATGATTGTTTTTCATTCCTTTCTGGAGGAGGAGAAAAATGATAAGCTGTTGGGTTGACCAGTGTGGTTGGAGAGGACAATTTTCTTCCTCCAGTCCATGGTCACTGTTGGAATTCTATAAATGTTGAGGTCTGTAAATAAACTGCCCCTTTTTTGCCTTGGACATCTCAGTGCCTGTCATTCATTCATGTCATATTGCAACAGTAAACCATGAGACAGTCTGAAAATTGAGAAATATTTCTGTGTCTCAAACTTTAAGTACATGAACAAGTCCCAGGACACCTCAAGTTAATTCTTCGCATGAGTGTCTTCTGCAGGAAGGATGGATTAAACATGTGGTTAAATGTTTTCCTGAGTCAGAGCCCTCAATTGTGAAGAATGAAGAGACATTATTGGAGATGCAGTTCATACCTAACACTTGGCACATTAGGCAGCACCCGTGTGGTTAAAACACACTTTTTCATTAAAAATTATAATTGGGGGAAAACAAATTAGAGCCAAAATGAAATGGGCTTTTTATTTTTCCCCTTTTACCAAGAGATTATGTATTTCCCAAACACAATTTCTCTAATCCATATCTAATGCATTAGAGGCATTCTGCTATTTTCCTCTAGACAAACAAATTTCCCACCCAGTGTGGGATCACAGCCCTGTTCCAGAGAGAAAAACAAGTCATAATAATGCTGAGGCTACTAAAGGAAAATGTTAAAATAATTAAAATATGAAAGAAGCTGCTGTCTTCCTGGGATTTCAATTTCAGAGGTGCCTGAGGGGAGGGGGTTGGATATCTCACACTGATACACTGTTTGATAAAGTGTGATAAAGACTTAGAAAAATTGGCAGATTAAACTGAAATAAAAGCTGAGGATGTTTGCATTCAAAAAGCTATTAAAAGCAGTGTGATTGAGCAGCAAGAAGCTTCTCTTTTATGCAAGAATGCACCGGAGTGGGATGTTTGCTGCATCGATGTCAGGGAGATCAAAGAGCTGTTTTTTGTTAGTGGCACAAACTGTTCTTTTTGGCTCCTGGCTTGGATGTGCAGTTGGAAGTCTCTGGGATCCTGCTGCGCTGTGATGCTGCCATAGGATGGGACTGAAGATCCAGGAGAGCCCTGTGATCCTGTGATGCTGCCATTCAGAAGACCCTCAAAACCCTTCTGTGGCACAGTAGCCAAAGGCTCGCCCAGCTTGCACAGCATAGATATGTCTCACCCAGTGTTTGCCTTCCCAAAGAAGGGCTCCCTCCCTCAAAACCTCTCAGGGGTTTTGCCTCCATTCCATCGCCTCCTAAACAATGACCCTTTTCCAAGCTGGTTCAAACTCGGGCTGCCAGTGTGCTGCCCAAAACTGGGAGAACAAATCTGGTAGATCATTCTTTCCCTCCCCTATCAGCTAATTAGCCATTTGTCTTGCAGAGGGACCAGGGTTTGTGTCCTGACAGTTCCCTCGTTTGTGAGTAAAACCACAGGTGAGCTTGCAGACCGGAGGGTTAAAGCAGGCAAAGCCAAGGATCTGTGCCTGACACAAGTCGTGGCTGTTTGATTGATCTCACAGCTCAAAGAACTGACAACAAACTGAGGGGCTGCTCAGGCCAGAGAGCCCAGCACCTGCCAGAGCCTGAGCCATGCCTGTGCTTGTTGAACCAGCCCAAAGTGCTTTGTGGAACCCAGGCAGCGAGGACCAGGTCTGTTCTCTGGCAAACCCCCATCAGAGCTGTGGCAAGCAGCAGAAACAGCAGTTGTGCTGGCAGGGGTGCCCACGTGGAGACCCAGAGCTGTGAGAGCTGCTCTGCACCCCCTGCCAAGTGCCCAAACCCAGCAGACTGCTCTGCCCCTGGTGTCTGGGGGTTCTGTTGCCTCCAAGGGCAGAGCTGGCCCAGGCAGGCAGGTCCCCCTGGCAGGACATGGTGGAAGGAGCCAAAGCTGGCCTGCTATTTGTTTCTAGTGCAGCTAACAAGCAATTTGTAAGTTCCCATATGAAGCTGTTTTGAGAATGAGAAGTTCCTTTAACAGAACAATCTGTTCTGAGGGTGAAAAACAAATGCACCTGTAAGAACAAGGGATCTGTCCCACGAGAATTGATAAAGAAAATATGTAAGCAATCCAAGAATAGACAGATTTGAGGGACAAGTAGAATACCTTTTATTAACCAACAGAATAATTAACAACATTAACCAATTGAAGTTGTCCATGAGGTTTGTAAAAGCTATATAAAATACAGCATGCAGCCTTAATAAAGGGAGCCTTCTGAAAACTTTTACTGTGTTACTCTGTATGTCATGGCCACCTCAACAACGACATCTGGACATGATGGGCATGTCTCAACACTGGGTTAGGCTGGGCTGGATGGGTGCTGCAAGGAGATAATGCTGGTCCTGGTAGGCAGAGGAGCCACCTCGCTCTGGCAGAAGATCAGATTTGGGTTTTGGCTCCACGGACACACTTCCTTGCTCTCTTCCTAAACACTGGACTCGTAAAAATATGATCTGTAGTTTATCTGCAACAAAAACCCCAAGCAAGCATTGATTCAGCAGCAGCTCAGGTCACTCACACCATCAGATTTTAAGTTTACAGCAAGTCTTGCTACTTTTCTAACTCTCTCTCTCCCCCTGCTCCAGCCAAGACTACTCTTTTATTTCCAATTGCCTCCCTCTGGCAGCTTTATATTGGTGACCTGAGGGTGCAAATTAGATGTTTGAAAACACAGCAGTTAAATCAACAACTCTGAAGTGTAATAGAGGTCAGGACAGTTTGCTTCCAACTCAGTTGCTCAGTTTTCTGCTTTGGTTCGTGCTATCTGCATTTTGCAAAGTCCTCTGATTTCTGCACAGGGTGAAAACAGGGCCCAATCCTCCTTCTGTTCAAATCTCCAACTCTCTGTGTTTTCTCTCTGTTTTTAGGCTTCTGAAAAAGAGGCAGTGGTTCCCTTGGTTCACTCTCAGTAATTTTCTGGGAAAGGCTCCCGGTCTGGACTATGTCCTTTGCCTTGCAGCTCTTCTCCTAAATCTGTGTTACTGCAACTGGGCAAAGTGACACGTTTTCCCTGGAATTTTTGATCCGTGCTGCTGCCAATCAGTGAGTGCCTGGTCCGATTACGCCGCCGATCCTTAATGGGCTCGTTAGCATTTGGGCACTCTGCATCTTCTGCTGGCAGAACTCTGCCCCAGCACTAAACAAACACCACCAATCAGGAGAACCACGGCCAGGAGCTGCCCAACGGGGCTTTGGGGGAAATATTTCACCATAACATCAGAGCTTTGTAACTGAAGGCTCTGGCTGGTGTGGGGGAAGGAGCGATTCTGCTCCACTATCACACACGCGGGACTTGGTTCATTTGTCTTGATTAGCAGGAGTTTAACCATCACACGCCTTTAATTAGAGGCTTTCTCAGAAGGCTCGTTGGTGTGAGGCAGCAGGGCCAGGCAGGAGCACAGCTGGGCGGGGAGGGGGCAGCTCTGTGTGCTGTGTTTGGAGCAAACCTTGGGCCACGGTCGCTCAGGCTGGCAGTGGAGGCAGCGAGAGCAGCCTTGAGGCTGGAGATTGCTCTGCAGAGGGATTGTGCTACAAAACAGGCACCTGCTCTGTCCTGGGGAAGAGGGGTGTGAGCACTGCTGGAGGGACTCTGCAAGGCAGAGGTTCCCCTTGTACCCCTGGTTCGTGCCTGAGATGTTTTGGTTTTTCTGAAACTCTTTTCCCAGAGAGTTTTCTGTCAACAAGAGACATGTTTTCCTAACTGTAACATTTGTTTCCATTCCTTTCCCTAGGAGGGACTTCTTCTTCATGTCCCTCGGGTTTGACCAATGTGATTGAAGAAGTTTGTCTTTCTTCCACCCCTTGGGTGGTTCTTTGTAAAATAGCATAAAAGGGAAGGAATTCCCGGGTAATAAAGATTTGGAGTCACTGTCAGCCTTCTGACCTCGGAGTCCGTGTCGTCGTGATCTTGACCAGCGTCACCCCTTTGCTTGCAGCATCTCACTGACACAGCTTTCAATATAAGATTGAGACCTTGGGTTTCAGTCCCTTAATATCTTATTATGCCTGCTGCTTGAGGGGGAGAAGAGGGAAAAGTTTCTGCCCACACCATCCTTCATGAGAAACTGAAATAGCACAAAGGAAAGGGAAGTTGTGAGCATCATTTGCTAAGGGTTTCTGCCAGGTGTTTTGAAGAGGTGCATTGTGAAGAACAAGAGGCTTAGGGTGGTGAATGATTTGCTCTCAACCCATTTTCAATCCTTTTGAACGGGAGGAAGGTTTGTATCAACATTGCCAGGCCCTGGAGCTCCCCTAAGCACAGAGCAGGGGCAGCATCAAGTGGCTCCAGCCCCTCAACCAGCACTTAAGTCTCTTTGAGGAGGGCTGGTGTGGTGTTTTGGGTGTGCAGGGCTGATTCTTTTGGAGGACAGAGAAATTAATGAGAGGAATTTAGGGCAGATTATCACTGCCTTTGGTCTGCTTTTGTGTTTTGTTAGGTTTCAAAGAGGTTTCTGGTAGGAGATTATGGAGCACTCCCCTCCTTGGGAGCTTTGTTCTCTCTTCTGTCAGGCAGCCACAAATTTAAGCACACAGGAGTTGTTTCATCTGAAATCGTTGGCCCTCATGTAAACAAGGCCATTAAATAGAGGAAAAGACAAATGATGCTAGCAGGCATGTGCTTTATTCTGTCTCGGAAAGCTTTTGATGGCTGGCTGATCCCACATGCACCTTGGAAAGGTCTGGGCTATTAGAGAGAGTAAACAAGTCTTCACTTTGCCTTTCCTATCCTTTGCCTCTCCCTTTCCTCTCCCTCCTTCTTGCCCTAATGCCACCTTCCCATTCCTACTTTCCCTAATTCATATTTTCCATTCTTTGTGTCCTGGAGGCAGAATACATTTTTTAACAGGCACGATTTCTAAATCCTTGTGTTTTCCTTCAGATTCTTTCTGGTCACCTCTAGGCCGTGCACACACACACATACATTTGTATGTGTCTTGGTCAACATCTTCTCTTTCTCCTCCCAAACTCTTTCCAAACATCCTTCGAGTTCACTAGTCCTATTTCCATCAAACTTCCCTCTCCTTTCATCAATCCAGAATAAGAAACAGATTGGATTTCCTATCTCTTGGGTTGCTTTTCCAAGGGCTGCATTTTTTCTCTCTCTCTCTTTTTTTTTTTTTTTTTTTCCCTTGGATTTTCTTTCCCTTTTTTTATTTATATTTTTATTTTTACTTTACTTTCAAAGAAATCATCCTTTTCCTCCCTTGGTTGCTGGCTTCTCCTCCAGTGTTTTATTCAGGCTCTGGATGATTGTCTCCATACACTCCTTTTATGCTATGAAATGAATTGCTAATGCAACCCCTGCTGGGAGAAGCAGAGTCTGATCTTGTCCTAAATAGGGCCTTGTTTGCAGGGGATTATGTATAAATGTATGGACTGCATCATTATAGATTCACTTAGTGGAAAGAGGTCTCTGCTTATTCCATAAATGGATTCCTGGGGAGAGGAGATGCATCCAGCCTGGAGGTGCCTTCAAGTCCCCTCCTGCTCCCCTGGCTGCTCAGTGAAGGCCAGCATCACCCAAATGAATATGCACTGCCACAGGATCTGGACAGGTGAGGGGAGACAGAGCCCGTGTCACCCACAATATTCCTGCCAGAGATCTCCTGGCCCAGGCATTCCCTGGAATGTGGGGAGATCTTGCAGTGCCAGGAGCCCTCTGGGCTGGGGGAAGCATCCAGACCTGGTGAGGGGACAGGGATGTGCAGGTCTCTGAAACCTCCAGATCACCCCCCTGCCAAAGAGATGCAGTGCTGATCCCTGAAAAATGCACCAGCAGGCCTAGAGCAGGATGCAGCCCCAAAAATTCTGTTAAATGCAATGCTAAGCTTTGCCCTGAGCTGCTTATGGTCTTATGTAAGCGCTGAGAATAGCAGGGGGTGAGCAGGGTACAGGAGCCCTCCTTTCAGCCCCATGGCCTGCCACAGTCATCCTGCCTGGTCCCACAGCTGCCCCACAGCCCATAAATATCCTAAACCACAGCCAGGATGGCAGATGAGGCACTGCAGAACCTGTGGGATGCTCCTTGGAGGAGCCCTGTGCAGTTTCCAGCCAGATCCCTTTATGGTGTGGGCTTGGATTGTATTTACTGGCACAAAGGAAAAAATAGATAAAACTAGGTTTTCCCTCGTTTCATTTTGTTTTTTCCTTCTGGACTGGGCTCCGGGCTTCTCTTAGGAAAACTGTAAAATGTCCTGTTAAATCAAGTCATCGTAAGGCAACATCAGGCACAGCCTCTCAGCGGGGTTTGTGCTGCTATCAGCTCTTATCCATCAGCCTGGCTCCATTTCACCTGAGTTCCCTCTGCTCTGACTAAACCCCAGTCCTGCAAACCATCTCTGCCTTCCTCCTCCTCCTCCTCCTCTGCATACCCTGAGCATGGGATAACTCAAAGCTTCTATAGCATGCTGCTTGTGTTTGCAGTAAAACCCCCTTGCTAATGGGCAAGGTTCATGCTATTTCCATTTGTGTTACTCAGACTCCCGGGGCATACAACTTAAAAAAAAATAATAATAAAAAAGGTTAAAAACCCTGCATATTTTAAAGTGTAAACAGAACCTGGTGTTTTCTTAAATAAGTGTGACAATTGCAATAATGTTTTGCAGATTACAGGAGAAGGAACTTAAGGGAAACGTTTCCAGAGCTTCAGCACTGTGTATTTTGCTGATGCTTAAATAAACTCCTCTTTGTTACTTCTGTTCTTTCTGCCGTGCTGTTAGTTTGATGCTACTTGAAAACCTTAAATGCCTAGAAAATCCCTCTGCTAGACAGGGATGTTACTTTCTATCTTCTGGTCTGCCCAGAAACCTCTCAATTCCCTCAGTAGCTTTGCACTCGGGCAGACAGATCCTGCTTTTGCAATTCTTAGCTTTTGCCTGTGAGTCAGCAGCTCCCTGGGCTCATATTAACAACCCAAATCAACAGTGGCATGATTGAGGCCTCATGCCTGTGTCTGTCCACACTGCTGCCATCATCCAGGCAAAGCCCATTTGACTCAGCCAGGCTGGTGACAGCCTCTTCAGCCCTGGCATATGAATAAAACCTCTGTGATCAGCCCAGGTCCCCTGGTCCTTCTCCCTGCTGCAGGAGCAGAAAAGTCTTCCCCATCTGGGCACCTGACCAAGGCTCAGCTGAAGCTTAGAGTGAAACCAGATGAAGGCTGCCTCACTGCCTGAAAGCCACACAAGAAGCAGAAGGACAACCAGGCTGAGGTTATAAATCCAGCTTTTCTGCAGAGGAAGCAATTCCCTTCCCCAGTCAGCCCCTGCAGCTCGTCCCACCCTTGCCTGCAGCGTTCAGTGTGAACTGTGGCCACCTGGAGCACGTCCCTCCCAGAATGTCCCTCCTCTCCAGCTGCTGCAGCCCTGCAAGCAATGAGGGCAATTTGTCCTGGCGGGTGGAAAGGGGTCAACCTTTCCTCTGCCAGTGCCAGGAGGAACTGGTGGCCACCAGTCTGGAAACTGTGATCTCGCCTGCCTTGGTCTCAGATCTCAGCTTTGCCACAGCTCCTCTGACTGCTGTGAGTGATCCCCTCTGAGCTCCATCCTGGAAATATCCATTCCCCATCCCCAAGTAGACTAAAGGAAAGAAGAAAACACTCTTGCTGTAATCCCTGGGTCATTTTTGCTGCCTTAAAGGTTTTCCTGCTCTCTGTCTGGCCTCACAAAAAGCATCATTAAGCTGTTCAGTAGAATGCAAAATCATATGGAAGCAAAAGCCTCCTGTACTGAGGTCAGGGTGCTCCAGTTTTCCATAGAGACTGAGGCTGGAGCAGGCTGCTGCTACTGCTGGCAGTGGGGGAGAGCCAGGAGCCCCGTGGGGACATGATGGGACAGCTCTAAATGCTCCCTGTGCACACCACAGGTGTGTGAGGAGCATGCACTGAGTGTTGCAAAGTGCTAAAATCCCCATGGAAGCTTGGTGAGCACACAGGAGGAGGAATGGGGTTGGGACAGACCTCAAACTCTGCAGCACTGCCCTCTGAAATGTCAAATATGGGGAGGTAAGGGCTCAGCCCAAGCAGTGCCTGCCTGCCTGCAGCTGTTCTGCCTCAGACACACACTGAGCCACTGCTGAGACACAGCTTTCTTAGGTGTGCCTAAATATTCCATTTAGCTGGGAATAAAGCCACCCCTTTAGGTGTGCAACTGGAAGCAAATCATTTGTATGGACACCACAAGCCCTCAGATGGTGATGGAGAGCAGGAGGATTGGGGACAGCCTGTGGGTTAGGTGCAGAAACATGAGCCTGATGCCACTCAGCAGTGACATCAGCAGCTTGAGCCATCTCCAAGTGGCAGAAGCAGCTCTGAGTGCAGGTCACACACCTGCTGCAGGCAATGCCCTCTGCTGACTGCTGCAGTCCACGTCTACCCTATTTCATGTCCTTGGTGTCTTCCCAGCTAGCTGTCACCTTCCTTTTTGGCACTTACTAAACTCCATGCTCCTTTCTGTCTCAGCTGTCTCAGGACCTTTTACCCACCAAACTCCTCCTGGAGCTGGTGGGGATGGAAGGTTTGCCTGTGTGGAGGTGGAGAGATCAGTATGTTTATCTGGGATATATATATTCACCTGTGGAGAAAGATATATATTCATTTAGGAATGCCACAGCTGTCCTTTTGCTGTGCAGCACAGCCTCTTGCAGATGAACTGGATGGAATTTAGCACCAAAGACAGCCTCAGCCATGATGCTGAGGCTGAGAAAAAGTCCATTTTCTCAGATAGCAGCAGGAATGCAACCCTGTTTGGATAATTTGGGGTGTTGTGGTGTTGCTGACCCCGTGACCCCATGTCCATGCCATGTGGAGCTCTCCTGTGGAGGGCACTGCTGTACTTTCCCACTGAGCAGCTCACACAGTGTGCACAGAGAGCAGCTCTGGCTCTCTGGTGCTCACTCACCTCCTGCCTGGATGTGGAAATTGTGTGCAAAACCCCAGTAACTTCAAAGGAGGAAGAAGGTGAGAAACATGGCACAAAAAGCAGCTTTTTTTTTTTTTTCCTCACAGTCTTCCAGTTTTGTTTCCCCGTGCTTGTGTCAGAGTCCCTTTCAACCTTCACACCATATTAGTATGGATTACATGCCTCTATCAGTTACCTACCTTAATTCCAAGTTTGGGACCTGCTCACACTCTCTTTGCAGCTTGCTTCACCCGACTCATCATTTCCAAATTAGCTGAACTTGATTGAGGCAGATCAGGCTGCAGCCCTCGTGCACCAGCAGAAATTAGTCACTGCTCTGCTTCCTCTGCAGATCTGTGCTCTGGAGGGCTCTGTGCATCTGAATCGAGAAGAGGCCACGTCTCTCCTGGCACTTCCATCAGAGCTGAGCAGGAGAAACAGGAGAAAGGGAAGTTCACAGAACCGAAAGGCTGCCAGCCTCAGATGCATTTATTGTGTCGAGCCTCCCCTGCCTTGTGCCCTGTGTCTAGACAAAACCTCAATAAAAGCAGCAGCGAGTGGCGAGGGGGAGTTTGTGTGGGTTTTCTGCTGCCAGGGGAGAACCGAAGAACAATGGAATTGGTGCGAGTTCACGTGCGGAACCAGAACCGAGCCCAGACCCATGGGTCTGTGTGCCTTCCCTGCATGCTGAATGCAAAGGGGTGGAAAAAGTTGATCATAGACAAGGCTCGAGCTGGAAAGACAAATTGAGCTGAGCTGCATATTCACGTTGCCCCTGGATGCCAGGAGAGGTTGTTTGAAGCTCTGCAGAAATCAGCCTTTTCCCCCCCCCTCTCTTCTCCCGAGGACTTCTAGTCCACTGTAGAGTTCTTCCTCCTTTATGCAGAGCTCCTCTTTTCATTTCTCTTCTGATTTCTTGTTTTGCGTTTCGTGCTGCTGAATTACTGCAGTCATTCCCTTTTTCTACCTCCCAGCAATTGTCAAGGAAGAAAAAGAAAATGCCCCCAAAACATTCTGCGAAGTAACTTTACTCAGCATCACAGCCGCCTACCCCGGTGGAAACTCAAGCTTGTTTGCTTTATTTAAAGCTACTCCCTTGCACACATGACATAGCTCACAGATGCCTGGAGTCTATTTACCTCCTGGCTTGTTTATCCTGAAATGGCCAAAGGAAACTGCTCACATTGTTGTCTTGATAAGAATCCAATCATGGAAATTGATTGAACTACTTCGTTGAGCTTTTCTCTCACATTTACACTTTTCAACTGGTTTGAATTGTTTAATCTACAGTTAATTTAGAGACACACAGCCGTGGCACTGATATATCAGGAGATCAAGATAAATGGCTAGAGTGTTTTTATGAGCAAAAATCTCTCTAGATCCCAGTACATAAATCATTTGTTGTGAAATCGCTCATTGTCTTTAGGCAATGTCATAGTGAAAAATTCAATCTATTCATGAACAGAAAGTCAAGGGATTAGGAATGGTTTGAAGGGAAAAATGCCACGCTAAAAAAAAAAAAAAGAAAGAAAGAAAGTAAGATTTATCTCTTAATGCTCCCCTAGCACAACTTTCCTGCCCTTGTTTTGCAGTGTGGACTCTTGAATTGAATTTCACACTCTTTGTCTTTGTTCCAGTCAATAGGAAGCCATGAAGATGCCCCCAAGGGAAGAGGCATGTCTTTGTATTAATCAGGAGCATTTTCTCTCCACTCATCCCCTGATGCAACAAAGGAACTCTGGAAAGTGGCCTACTGATGATTTCTTACTGAGGGCCAGCCCATGATCCCTGTGCTTGCAGAGAGGAATTATTTGCTGGAGGCTGGGCTCTTCCTGCAGAGCTCAGCCCAGGGCTGGGTAAAATGCAGGGCCCAGAAGAGGCTTGGAAATCTTGATAAAAAAGAGCATCCCCAGTTCTCTTCCTTTTCCTCCCGTATGGAAGATGTCTCCTTTCACCTGAGTTACAACCACCTGTGCTTGCACCATGACCATTTGGAGAAGGAGAGGGGCCATGGTCACTAATGGAGGGGTTATTTGCTGGAGGGCAGCTGGAAAATTGGGGTTTTCAATAGGTACAAGCAGCATCACAGGAGTACTTGTGTGATTGAAGCAGAACAAGCCAAATAAATGCTCCCAGAAGAAAGTTAAGGATGGAGATGGAGCCACCCAGCAATTCCAGATCTGAGTGACTGAAATTTACATCCACATCCAAACTTCTTAACTGAGAATTCCTTATTCTGAATCACAGTTGCAGAAGCTGGTCAATCTAGAGGCTGGAGATAACCTAAGTTCAAAGGCCTCTGGTCTTGCAGCTTGTTAGAGAAGTGATAGGCATAAAGACCTAAGAGCAGCAATCTTAGTTCCAGAAAATGCTGCACTGAGACTGAAGGTTGACGTTTTACCTCTTGCAGCACTCCCAACAAACTGTTTCCCAAGTTATGACAATGGCTCACAGTCTCCTAACAGCTAAAAGGTGAGGGGGGGTTGTCCATGTGGGATTAAGGCCATCTTTATGAAGATTTGTGTATATATTTAGGTGGCCTAAATTCCACCTAAAATTCATGCCTTCATGACTTTCTTATTGGCTGATTTTAGACCTTCACATATCCCTAGTCAATAAGGAGACATTATGCTTAGGGACTTAGAGATTTATGTAGAATTTAGGCCATCTGGACACGTCCCTTTGAGCCTTTGTGCTTATTCTAGAGGCTCTTTTCTTTTTCTGTTCTTAGCCCAGATGGATTCATGGAACCACTGCTCATTTCCCTGTGTCTTTCCCCACTCCCTTCCCACTCCTAGGCCCACAGCTTTGGATCCCAGCCTGAAATGATCCAGATATATCAATATAAAGAATATCTGCTGTTTATCATCCCAAATCCATGCTCTCATGGAAAAGAATGTTTATTTAGTCCAAGTAATTCAGCCCTTGGAGTCCTTCAAACACTGAAGCTTTGATACTTCTCACCTGGAACACCTGAGTTAGCCAGGAGAGATGAGGCTTTGATGGGAATGCTTGATACAAATTTCTAGCCAAGCAAAGAGGTAATGCTCCTGAACACAGGATGAAAATCCCAGCCTAAAGGAACACCCATGAAATTGTGAATCATTGAACAGCCCTGATGAAGAAGCCTGTTTAGTAGTTACTTTTTGCTTGAACAGACATTCCAAGATAAATGAAATGAATGCCCATAAAGAGGCACCTGCTCTGTTTTTTGTTGTTGGCTGTGCACGGCCATCGCTAGGTGAGTTTCCTAACCTTGAAGCAGCTCCAGCACAGACACAGAATTTCCTCTGTGAACAAGAAGCAAAGCCCTTGCCCTGCCTGGCCACTGTGGCCAGTGCCAAATGCAACAGGGAGCCCCAAGCCAGCTAATTTCCATCTAACCTAAGGCAACAGTCAGTGTGACTGCTCTGCACTCCAGCTGCTTCCCAACTTTAATCCATTTAATTTGGCAGAGTGATGCTAATGAGATTTCATTGATGGGGGGGCCTGCACCAGGGCTGCAGCTTGTGAGAGCTGATGCTGAGGCAGGAGCCTGAGCTCCTTGGGAAATGCAGGTCCGAGGGTTTCAGAATATCCCACAAGTCGCCAGCTTCAAGAAGAGAATTTTATAGATGTGTTCATTATGCAGGTACACGGTTATTAAACTGGGGTTTTATGGCTACTTCAGCAGATACAAAGCGCAACAAGATCCCATCTCTAATAAGTAATAAATATAAGTCTCTTGGCACTGCTTCTCCTTGTCACCTACAAACCAGGCTTATCCCAGTTTCGAGGTCCTAGAGAAAGGAACAGTTGACAAAAACTGATAAATGGTTTAGATATGGACCTTCCTGTCTGAACCTGTTCTCTGAAGCCAGCCCAGAGCTGAGGATCAGTGGTTGTTGGGGTTGGGTGGTGTTGGTGGTCCCTAACATTGTGCAAATCCCACCTGAGAGCTATGAACACACCTGTCCTGGAATGATTTGGAGAATCTCACCACAATGTGTCACACAAGCCAAAAATCAAATTACAGGCACTGAGGTGAAAGAAACATAGAGAAATAAATCTTTTTTTCTTTCCACTTCATGGAGGCAGCTTCAGGTGCACAGTGGGTTTACATGGTGGATGTTTCTTCATTGAATCCTCAAAAAAAACTTTTTTATCTCTTCATGTATTTGCTTGATTACTTCACTGTCTTCAAAAGTGTAACGTTTTTCCCACATCTGAAATTAATTTGTTTTTTATTATTCTTCCCCGGTGTGTAAAACTAAACAACATCTTCTTTCTAACGACCTCCTATAAATTGAAATACTGTTATCAGGTTTCCAATTTAGTCTTCTCATTCTGGGACTCCACAAACCCCTTTCTTTCAGTCTTTCTTAAATCACATTTTCAGAACATCTAATCATCCTTGTTGTTCTCTTCTGGACTCATTCCAGTTTGTCTACATCCTCCTTGTGGGTTGGTGTGTGCAACAGAAGTGTGCACAACAGAAGTGTGCACAACAGAAGTGTGCACAACAGAAGTGTGCACAACAGAAGTGTTCACAATATTCCAGCTGAGATCTGACCAGCAGCAAATAGAGCAGAATAATTACCTCTTGTGTCTTCACATGGCCACTCTTGTTAACACTCTCCCAAAAGGAGATCTGACTCCCTTTCTTTCTTTTCTTTTTTTTTCATTATTTTATTTTCCCCCACGAGGATATCAGACTGTTGGCTTGCTCTGGGTTTGTGATGCACACACAGCCCCGGGTGGTTTCCAGCAGCGCTGCCAGAGCTGGTGCTTCCCTGAGATGCAGGAGAACACCGGGAGCCCTTGGGCAGGAATCCCGATCTCCAAAAGCAAAAGGAAAGGTGGCTGAGCAGCCAGGACGCACTCACACAGACCATGAGGTGTGAACTGCTGCTTTTCCTTGTCTCCATTCACCGTGAGCATCCTAAAACTGCTGTCCCTTCCTATTAGCTCACGTGAGGCTGACAGCTCAATTCTCCTCAGAGGATCTCCTGGTCCTGCTCTCTCCTCACCAACCTTTGCTGTGCTCCTTCTAAGGAAGGTGGTAGAGAGAAGGTGCATGAATTTCACTACTAATAGAGTATTTCCTTGCCAGGTTATCTTTGATCCTGGGAGTGACACGCAGTATCTTTCCCAAGGCCACATTCTGAAACACTTTTAACAAGGAAGAAGCAGGTTCTGAATATAGTGACACTAGACCTTGTATGACAAAAACATCAATATCAGTGCATAATTAATGCAGGATCTTCGGTAACGTGGGCTGAATAGGGACAGAGTACTTTCAAAAATCAATTTGCTACCTGAATTACAAACACTGCCGATTAAACCTGACAAGGCAGAACTTGAACAGGAGGGAAAAAAAAAAAAAAAAGAAATTAAAGAGTCCACAAGCCAGTGTGCTGGAATGTGATGCTGGGCCAAATCCCCAGCCTCCTCTTCTTTTTCTGCAATCTGTTACAGGAACAATTTCATTCACACAGGCAAGGTCCAAGCACTGAGGTGGGCAGGACATGGGACTTCTCTCAACCCTTTCTGCAGTTTGGCAGAGTCCCCATGAGCAGCAGACAGACCTTCTGTGCACCCCTGGCTGTTCATGTGCAGGGTCCCATCTATGCTCAGTGTGCTGAAGGCTCCCGAGGGCATTAAGCACATTTTTATGACTCCAGCATAAATTACAATGGATAATAAATTATAAAACATAAATTTATGCCATCCAGCATCCATTGCAAAACCCATTTCTATGTAGAACATAGTACCACTCATGCTTTTCCCTCCATTGCAGCACCCAAGGGATGATCAGCTCTTGGCTAGGGGGGCACTGTCCTATTGAAATTTGACCCATCATTATCTTTTCCCATCAAATGCTGCTTTAAAATTCATGATCCTGACTCCAGGGGTTTGACTGAATCCGAGAAACTATTTCTAGTGGTTGAGATTCAACACACTCTCTGCTGTGCCCCGGATTTGATTCCCAGTCATAAAATTTCAGGGGAGACTTCCTCACCCTCTACAACTCCCTGACAAGAGGGGGCAGCCAGCTGGGGTCAGCTTCTTCTCCAGGCAACAGCCACAGGACAAGAGGAAATGGCCTCAAGCTGTGCCAGAAGAGGTTCAGGTTGGACATCTGGAAGAATTTTTTCATGGAAAATGTTGTCAAGCATAGGGGTGGGCTGCTTGTGGAGGTTTTGGAGTCACCACCCCTGGAGGAGTTCAAGAAATGACTCAAGGTGGCACTTGGTGCTATGATTTAGTTCACACAGTGGTGTTCAGTCGGAGATTGGGCAGCGTGATCTTGGAGGTCTTTTCCAGCCTTAGTGATTCAATGGTCCCATGATCCTGTGACTCTGTGATTCTGTGACTCTGTGGCTCTGTGATTCAATGATTCTATGAGTCTGTGCTTCTATTACTCTGTGACTCAATAATTCTATGATTCTATGATTCTGTGACCTCTCCCCTTTCTCTTCCTTTGCATTAAGCAGCTTTGAGGGATGTGGTGTCTGTTCCAGCAGTTCCTCTAAATCTCAGTGACTGCAACTGGTCCAGCTGGGGAAGCAGAGCCCTCTTGGCCCAGAACCACTGCTGACAGACTCCCCCTGCACTCATCCATCCTCGCCACTCTTTGCTCTGTGCAGGGATGATTTTGGCAGTCTCATCCCGGATTTGCAGCTGCAAGTCAAACAGCAGCAGCGTTTGCCGTGCCCTGACCCCTTTCTGATGAGCTTCATTAGTGCAAAACTCTTCTTGTTAACTCCCTCAGACACCGTGCAGACAGGACTGCCGGGACCCTCTGCCCTCGGGAGGGGGCAGCTCCAGCCTGAGCTGCCGGAGGAGGGAGGTGAATGAGGTGATGCTGCTTTTGGTGCTCTCACAATTAGCCCGGGCCTTGTAGCTCAGCTTGCTGGGGTCAGAGCACTGCTCTGCTCTCGTGCCTGATGTGCAGATGAGACTGAAGGTGCTGCCCACGTTTGCTCGTGTGCACCCTCCTCCTGCAGAGCTCCAGACCGTGTCCAAGGTGCTGAAATGGTTAAACAACTTATTTGTCTGCTTTGCTTCCCGAGTTCTCCGTTGGAGTTCAGCCTCTGCCATATGTTACATTACACAGCATGAGAAATCAGACTGAGGTGGCAATTTTAACACCCTTTATTCAAACATCCTATTTTTACACTGATAGATGTAAGATATGCAGAGTGTAACTCCCGGCTGAAGCAGACTCAGCACATGGTTCCTGCTGCCTCAGCCAAGGATGGAGCAGGACCAGGCAGGGGACCTGGCTGCTGTTGCCAGGCCAGGCAGCCCTGGAGGCACAGCAAGCCCTGCCTGCTGCCTGCTGCTGGGTGCTGCCCATCCCTTCACTGCTGGGTGAGCACAACCTGCCCCTGCTGCTCAGCAGCTCGGGGTTTGCTGGTGCTTTCAGTCTGCAAGTGGCACTCCCTGGCAACCCTGGGGGAAAGGCACCAGCAGGATGGCACTGGCAGGGGAAAAGGCACTGGCAGGGGAAAAAGCACTGGCTGCTCCAGCTGCCCTGGGCAGGCCCAGCTGGGGAGGCTCAGAGGGGTCAGCAGAGCACAAGGATGGAGGGCAGTGGCCTTTCCCTTCCTTTGCCTGTTACTGACACCATTTCTCTGCTTCCTTTGCCCAGGAAGGATGCAAGCTGATGAAGGTTTTGCACTTTGAGCAGTTGCCCGTGTCTTTAGGAGGCAGATAAGTCAGAAATCAAAGTTTTTCTCTCTTAGGACGAAAACACGAGGATTTTGAGGTTTGCTACTGCAGACAGACTCACTGGGAAGAGTCCAGAAGTTTTTACCCATGTGGCAGGACAGACACAGAAGGCAAGGACTGATGGATTTCTGAGTGAAAGAAGAGTCCTGAGCATGGACAGCAGAGCCCTCTCCCCTCTCATGAGCCTTTTCATGACCCAGGGCTCCCTCACACAGCAGGGAAAGCCCCCCTCTGCAGTGTGCCTCTTGCAGGAACGAGTTAAAAGGCTAAAAAGAAACATTTCAAAGTTTGATTTGAAGCACCGTGTGACTGCAGAGCAGATTTACATGAATGTCTGAAGCAAGGAATTTTGGAAAGACACTGGGAGGGACTGTAATTATGGGAAAACCCTGACACACATGCTGGAGCAGGTGCCTATGGACCAGCAAGAGGAGAAACAGGCATGGTGGGGGCCTTCCTGGCACAAGGGAGAAGAAGGAGCTCCCTGGAGACTGACAGTGGAGGACAGGGGGGAGATTTCCTTCTCTGAGAGCTCTGTTGGGAACGAGGATCCTCCCTGCTCCCTGTGAGTGAGAGAAGTGTTTCCTGAGAGCACAGGGAGCTGCCAGCCTGGTGGGAGCAAGCTGGGGATGGCTCTGTGGGAACTGGGCTGGAGGGAGCCTGGCTCCAAGATTTTTGTCTCAAAGCCTCACTGCTGACTCTTCCTTAGATGGTGCATCCCTGATTCATGAGCATGCTCTGCTGGCTAATCAAGGGCTGAGGTTCATTAGCAGCACTCTCTCCATTACCTGATGACATTTTTATGAAACACATCAAAACCTCATCTCCTCGACTACTGTGACAAAAAGACAGCCTGAGACAGCAGACACAAGCCTGCTTTCATTTGGAAATCAGCCTGGCAGTGAAAGGCAGGTGCCAGATGTAGTAAAATGAGATCTGATCAGAGGCACTCGGGGCACAAGAAGGGCAGGGCAGGAGTTTAGAGCAGCCTGGAACTATCAGGAGAGCTTTGCCATGACATGACAGACTTTTTGCTGGCCTGGGGCTGCTGGGTGTGAGGGAGAGGACAAAACCCAAGCCTTGCCAGGCTGAGACTTTGTGCCACTGAGTGTGTTCCTGCCTGTCTGAACTCACCCACACACAGACAAGGGTGTGTAAACAAAGAGCTGCAGCTGCCACACAGGCAGAGATGTGCATGCTTATGTTTGTGTCTGCAGGCACACACACGAACTGCTGCCTTTTGTGGGGACAGAGAAACCTCCAATCCCTGATTCAAACCACAGAACAGCAACATCTCTTCCTTAACACTTACTCTCTTCTAAAAGTTCTGCTCTTTCATTGATGCAGGAAGGTCCCCAGACTCAAACTACAGTTTGCATGTTGCACTGAGGTGTGAGATTGTGAGGACACTCTTTAAGGGCTTAAAGTGTCAGAGCCTAAAATGATGTAGTCTCAAAACTCAACCCTAGAAGCCACCAGGAAGGGAATAAAGAACGATAAAAGAACCCTGAAGGATGGAGGCAGTCTGAAGAGTTTGGTGCTCCATCCCATTAACAGCAGGGATGGATAATTAGGCTGGACAAAACAGCACAAAGTGTACACCAGGGAGTTATCCCAGAGGCAGGGAGCTGTGCTGCATGATCTAAGAGGCCTTTTCCAGCTGTAAATGTGTAGAACAGGATGTTTTTGAGAGCCTGTTTTTACAGAAATGCTCAGTAGTGGGTCAGGGAGAGGAAGGCACATGATTTATCTCCTGCTACCATCTGACACCTTCCACTGGATGCCTTTTCTTTATTCCTCCTCCTCATTGCAAATGGTCTCAACAAAACATCGATGGGTCTTTAAGGGAATGTTGCAAGAAAAAAATAAAAGAGCCTCCAGCTCTCTGCCAATGGGAAGGAGTGGAAGGCAGCCAGGAGATAGTGTCTGGGGTGCTAATTAGGAGATATTTCCTGTGGTGGGGAGGCTTTTATTTATAGGGCTGAGTGTGAGAGGGTGTCAACGAGTGTGAGAGGGTGTCAATGAGTGTGAGAGGGTGAAGTGTGGTAGGGTGTGACTGAGGCACCCCAAACTGCCTGAAAACGAGAGAAACTTACTGGTTTATTTTAAACCCAGCCACTGAAGCTTGGTGGCTGGGGAGATGCAGACACACACCTAGAGATAAGTGGTCACTCACACAGGATGTCTGGATGAGCTGCATGCGTGGCCTCGCACGCAGACAGACTGCTGACCCAGAGACAGGAGGGGACATTGTTGTTTGCAGCCTTGTGCTGAGCCCTTTTCCTCCTGGGAAACTTGAATCCACCTTTACCACAAGAGATAACCCACTTCAGTCTGTTTTTGTCCCAGTATGAGCAGCCTGGCCAGTGCAAAGCCTTTGGGGGGCTCTGGGAGCTCCAGCAGGGGGGCCATGAGCTCTCCTGCTGGCTGCTTGGAGGGCCTGGGGGAAGCAGGCAGCACTGAGTGCCTCCACAGGGCTGGTAAATCCGTGCTGGGCAGGCCTTGCCACTTGGAGTGACACCCAGTTCCCAGGGCAGGGATGGATTTGTGGGGTTTTCTGTGTTCTTTGTGTCCCTGGCGCTGCTGAACCCGTGGGGCCGGGGCTGCTCTGAGGGGCCCTGCTGGCTCCGAGTTAAATTGGGGTTCTGATCTGGAAACAGAGGATGCAGGAGCAGCCTGCAAACCTCAGATCTGCTCCTTCTGGCCGTTCAGAGCCATAGCAGTTCTGCTAATTAACACAAACGTGGAGTGCTGTTGATTCCCTGTGGCACTGTGGAGCTGCCCCTGTGATGGGAGATGAGCATGACCTGCCCCCTTTCCCAAGATTTTGTTTGGAGGGGTAAATCTGGCTCACCTGAGGACAGCAGGGACGTGGCTTTTGCTCTGCTGGGTTTTTATGAATGATCATTTTGTCAGGCACAGCGCAGAAAAAAACTTTGCTGCTCCTCAGCACCAAGAGATTTAAACCAATTTTTGGTAGGAGGATTTTCCATCCTGCCCCAGTCTGAAGAAACCAGTTCATGTGACAATGACATGTGCAATTATGCTGGCAGGTTTGGAGGAGGTGTACTCTGCTGAAGGAGCTGGGTGTGATTGTTAGGGTTAACCTCAGCTCGGGTCAGAACTCTCACCCCCAAGGAGGTGGGAGGGAGTGGGAAAAGTTTTCTATTTTATCTGAATGCACATTGCCTAATTTACTGACAAATGACTCCTCATTAATACCAGAGGGAAGGGAAGGAGTATCCATTTAGGTAAAAGATGATGCCAGAAGGAGTCCTGATGTCTTGTCACTCTGATAGAAGTGCTGTGAACCTCATTTCTAGCTCGTGGGTAAATCTGATGACAAAAGAATTGAAAAAAGGCAGCTGCAGAAACTGAACACCTCTCCTAGGGAAGTGTGGGAAATGGATTTGTAGAGAATTTTTAAAGTTTGATGGAAGGTTTATATAGTAGGCATTTGTATGCAAACTTTGAGATAAAAATGCTGAGTGCCAAAAATGCTAAAAAATACTAAAAGCCAAAAAGCGCTTGTATAATGTATTGCAATTATGAAATAGTTTGGCTTCTGATTGTGATTGTATGAATTGTAACATTTGTACTGTCTCACCCTTTGCATGAGACTGAAAATGGAATAAAAGTTTTTAAAACTCCTCTCAGTTGCCCCATCTCTGGGTCAGAAAGAGGGATAACCCGACAGGGAAGGATCTGGCCCTCCCCTGAGAGTGGCATGCTGGAGCTGTGGGAACCACAGACATCTCCTGCTGGATCTCCTGCTGGATCTCCTGCTGGATGTCCTGCTGGATCCCCTGCTGGATCCCCTGCTGGATGTCCTGCTGGATGTCCTGCTGGATCCCCTGCTGGATCCCCTGCTGGATCTCCTGCTGGATCTCCTGCTGGATCTCCTGCTGGATGTCCTGCTGGATGTCCTGCTGGATCTCCTGCTGGATGTCCTGCTGGATCCCCTGCTGGATCTCCTGCTGGATGTCCTGCTGGATCCCCTGCTGGATCTCCTGCTGGATGTCCTGCTGGATCCCCTGCTGGATGTCCTGCTGGATCCCCTGCTGGATCTGCTGCTGGATGTCCTGCTGGATCCCCTGCTGGATGTCCTGCTGGATCCCCTGCTAGATCCTCTGCTGGATGTCCTGCTGGATCTCCTGCTGGATGTCCTGCTGGATCCCCTGCTGGATGTCCTGCTGGATCCCCTGCTGGATCTGCTGCTGGATGTCCTGCTGGATCCCCTGCTGGATGTCCTGCTGGATCCCCTGCTAGATCCTCTGCTGGATCTCCTGCTGGATGTCCTGCTGGATCCCCTGCTGGATCTCCTGCTGGATGTCCTGCTGGATCCCCTGCTGGATGTCCTGCTGGATCCCCTGCTGGATCTGCTGCTGGATGTCCTGCTGGATCCCCTGCTGGATGTCCTGCTGGATCCCCTGCTAGATCCTCTGCTGGATGTCCTGCTGGATGTCCTGCTGGATGTCCTGCTGGATCTCCTGCTGGATCTCCTGCTGGATGTCCTGCTGGATCCCCTGCTGGATCTCCTGCTGGATGTCCTGCTGGATCCCCTGCTGGATCTGCTGCTGGATGTCCTGCTGGATCCCCTGCTGGATGTCCTGCTGGATCCCCTGCTAGATCCTCTGCTGGATGTCCTGCTGGATGTCCTGCTGGATGTCCTGCTGGATCTCCTGCTGGATGTCCTGCTGGATCCCCTGCTGGATGTCCTGCTGGATCCCCTGCTGGATCCTCTGCTGGATGTCCTGCTGGATGTCCTGCTGGATGTCCTGCTGGATCCTCTGCTGGATGTCCTGCTGGATCCCCTGCTGGATGTCCTGCTGGATCTCCTGCTGGATGTCCTGCTGGATCCCCTGCTGGATGTCCTGCTGGATCCTCTGCTGGATGTCCTGCTGGATCCCCTGCTGGATGTCCTGCTGGATCCTCTGCTGGATGTCCTGCTGGATCTCCTGCTGGATGTCCTGCTGGATCCCCTGCTGGATGTCCTGCTGGATCCCCTGCTAGATCCTCTGCTGGATGTCCTGCTGGATGTCCTGCTGGATGTCCTGCTGGATGTCCTGCTGGATCCCCTGCTGGATGTCCTGCTGGATCCCCTGCTGGATGTCCTGCTGGATGTCCTGCTGGATCCCCTGCTGGATGTCCTGCTGGATGTCCTGCTGGATCTCCTGCTGGAGAGCAGCCACGGGCATGCCTGTGAAGGGTCCCTGCTGCATTGTGTGTGTCCCTGAGAGCCACCTGCACCTCGGGGCCCAGAGCACTCTGCTAATAAAGGGCTGAAGGTAAAGGTGAGGGGATGGGGTCCCCTTTGGAAACCCGAAATGTTCATTGTCTGCACTGTGGGTACAGCCTCCAATGTGTTCCAGGGAGCAGAGCCAGGAGGGGGCCAAGGGCACAGCTAGGGTGGGTCTGGAGGTTCAGGGTCCAGTAAGAATGGAAAAAGTGGTGCAAAGGGGTAAATACGAACTGAGGGGACTAATGGGGTCCTGGGGAGGAACACTGTGGCAGATTTAACCCAATGGGGTCCAAGGGAAGGGAGAACATTCTAGGAGGATTGCATCTATGGTAAATGGGGCTGAACAGGGTGACATAAACTTAACAAACCAATTGAAAAATGAAACCTAAGAAACATTAACATGTCTGCAGAGGCCCATGGGAGGAAAGTTTTCCTCTAAAAGGGGATCTTTCCCCATTTGCCTGTGTCCTTCCAGGGCTGAGGCACAGCTACCCTGGGGATCAGCCCCTGGGCCTGCACAGGTCTCCTGGCCCTGGGAGATTTTGGATTTGGACACAGCTCCTGCGCCTGTCGGGGCTGGGCAGCCCTGGGCTGTGCCAGCACCCACCACAGAGCACCTGCAGCCCCAAATCTTGCCAGGGGTAACGAGGCTTCTTGGAGTGGCTGTTGCAGTGGGATGTGCAGAACAAACCCTGAGCAGCCCCCGGGCACTTTGTACAGCAGAGCCATTCACAGATTCACATGGAGCGTGGAAAACACCATCCCTTGTCCTTTCCTCCTGCTAAGGACAAGGGCTGCTCTGACCCTGGCTGCCTGTGTGGTGCTGAGTGAACTGACAAGTGATCAGCATCCAGCCTGGCATGCAGCAGGAGTTGAATTTATTTTTTTTTAATCCCAGGTTGCCAGGTGCTTTCTCCTGCTTGGGTCCACAAGCCCTGCCAGTGGGGAAGAAACAGTTCCTGGCCTTCCCTGGCCTCTCAGAGATGGAAAAGGCATCACAATGACGTTATTCTCTCACAGAAAGAGTGCAGAACTGCTTCTTCCTCATTCATAATCAGAGTCTGGGCATTTATGTGAGTTTTGGATGCGATTTCCTGTCTTCCTTCCTCTGTGAAGAGACAGAGTGTGGTACATTAAAATTCTTGGTTCATGTAGGTTTTTTCCCCTTCCTGTTCTCTTGACTTCTCTTTTTCCTTTGACATGCTCTCCCCTCCCGTACTCATTTTCTCTCTGAGTCAAGCTACACTTCCTCATCAAAGAAACTCTAATGGGATCACATATTTGACCAGCTGCCAGGGAAAATTCCAGTAACCTCTGAAACCCTAAACATTCCATTTTGTAGGATTATAGGGAAAATGTTTCATCTTTCTGATAGAGAAGCACCAAAAATTGAGAGTTGCCAGCTCATCTTCTGCTGTTCCGATGGAAGGAGCTTGGGCGGGCTATTTTTAGGTTAAAAAGCTGTACTTTGCTAAGATAAAAGCCAAGGCTCTTTCAAAGCAAAAGCCTTAAAGTGTGAAATCCATCAAGTCTGTTATCCCAGTGGCAGTGTCAGGCTGAGGCAGTGGTGAGCTGGGTGAGTGTGGCCCCTTGCCCTGCAGGGGATGGGATCTCCTCTCAAAGACTCCAGCAGCAGCCTGACACCCAGATTTAGGGAAAATCTGAGATGCAGGTTCCCTCCCTGAGCTCTGTGGTGACCTGGTGGGCTCTGCTCTCTGTAGGAGAGGGTGCAGGGGCTGAAAGGAGTGTCTGAAAGTCCTGGTGCTTTGGGAACCTGGGCTGGCTGCCAGGCAGGAAGGAGATGCCAAGGCACATCCAGGTTCCTGCCTGAGAGACACTCCTGGTTTGTTCTGGATGTGTTTGTGATGTGGGGAAGGGCGCAATGAACCTCTGCAAGTGGCACTCTGTGGTGGATGGATCAATATCCACAGGGAGTGGCAGGGGGGAGGCTGGGGCAGCACAGCAGGGTCTGAGCTCGTGCAGGTACCAGCTCACCTGAGGCCAGACAGGTTTGTGTGCCCAGTTTTGCTCCTCAGGAACGTGGCCATTTTGACAAGTTTATCAATTCATTGATACTAAAAATAAAACTGTCCCAAACATTCTGAAACTGTCAGAAGTGCCCCAGTTAGGTTCTTCTTGAATACTCTCATCTGTTTCAGTCTGAAGCTGTAGTGAGCAGCTGTGGGAAGAGCAAAACAGACACCTAATTCTGAAACAGCCTGACCCATTCTCCTTCCCTTCTCACAAGCAGGGGAAACTTTCCACCTCGTTCACATTGAAAGGCAGCACCATTCATCCCTGTAATCCCAGAAACACAGCCCAGGAACAGCCTCCTTTCAACTAACTCCATCCTTGAATTGCCATGTGCCTTGACGTGCCCTCATTTAAAAATTAGACTGATGTGGTTTATTTCCTACAATCCTCCTGGGCTGGTGCAGGATGAGCATTTTGCAGCCACCTACAACCCATTCTCTGGAGTTTGGGGAGAGATCTCTGATGTACTGGGAGTGGATGGTCCTCTGAGGTGCGTCCCAGCACAGCCCAGTCTATGATTCCATGATTCTGTGACACCTGCTGTTGTGCCTCTGCCCTGAGTCCCATCTGCCAGGAACCCTGGGCTCAGCACTGAGAGAACTCTCGAGCCTTCAAGTCCCAGTACCACAGGTGACACTTGCATTTTCTCTCAGCAGCAGGCTTGGAACTTAGGTGAAGATATCAGAGCACTGCATCCATATGAATTAATTCATGCCACAGATAAGGAGGCTGAACTGGTGAGAAGCAAAACAGTGATGGGAAATGTGGCCAGTGAGGGGCGAAGCTGGGGAAAGATCCCCAAGTTCACCATTCCTCAAGTGCCACTCCAAAACTCAGTGCCAAGAATGAGCAAATCTAGTATGTGTTGGGAGTGAAATGTAAATAAACAGCTCAGGTGACTGTTTCCCCTCAAAAGGCAAAGAAAATAAAGGCATCGCAATGATTTAGTTATTTAACCCTCAGTGAGAAACAGAAAATTGAAAATATATTTTCCTATGAAAATTTAATTATTGTTTATTCTGTTGAACTGATTTCATTTCTCTATGAAGGTCACAGTCTTCTGCCCATGAGAAAAAAAAACCCTTTCAGAAACGGAGTTGAAAACCAGAAAATTACAGAAAGCAGAGAAGCTCTCATCTGACTTAAGCTTCAAGGATGGGATTTTCAAAGATAACTAAGGGATTTAGCAGTCTGATTTCCTAATCTGAAGCCCAATTGTCCTTGAATGAGATCTCCCCAGACAGACACAGTCCAGGGGGAAATAGATCTACTAGAAAGGAAAAAAAGCGCCAACTCTGTAAATGGACTCTTAAGAAAAAAGGATTCTCCGAGTAATGAGGACTTTCAGGAAGTGAGGATACATTACCCAGGAAGCACCAATGGATAAAACCCACAAGAGGGTTTTTTAAAAACATCTGTGTTCAGGAATGAGCTAAAAAGGTGGCTGAGATGCTCTTCAGTTTAGCTGAAAACATCCAGTAATTCTAATGTGATGAAAGATCCTGAAACATCTGTCCAGGCTACTGCTAACCTTGCTTTGAGGAGAATTCTGCCATTGCTGATCTGCTGGTGAGAGAGAGGTGGCTGGAGCCAAGTTTTGTGGGAGGTAGCCCAGACATTTGGAGGGCTTCTTCAAAGAAATCTCACTAAAATTTGCTAGAGAAGGCTAAGGGACTATTTTCTCCTCTGGCTGCTGCATTAATAATCCTGTGGCCATGACTGAAATTCCTGACTCTTTGTTGGCCAGTGTTTTGTGAGGAGTGAGTTGGTGACAGTGCTCAGTTTTCACCCTTGATGCATATTCAGGTTCCACAGATCACTGAAGGTGAGATATCTGAGCACTAAAATGCCAGGCTGGGCTGTGCCCATAGAGCCCTGTGCCAGATCTCAGGCAGCTTCTCATTGTGAGCATCAGAACTGAGCAATCTCAGTGCTGCTTCTGCCTGTGCCTTTCCTGTCCCTGGCACTGTGCAGCTCTGAGCCTCTCTGCTCTGAATTCAGGCTTTTTGTACTCAAAAGCTGCCAATAGCTTGGTTTTCCACCCAACCTCCCTTTGACACATTAAAACTTCAGCATCCAGTGTGGCGAGGAGCTGCACAGTTGAAGCACCCACTGTGTGAAGAAAAGGATCTTTTGACTTGTTTCACCCAAGATGTCCCTTAAGTCACATTTTTTCCTGCCTGAGAGTGGTCTGTGCTGTCAGATCATGAGGAGTGGGCCACATGGACCAGCAGTATCCCACTCCATGGCTCGTGATGAGCGTGCAGGGGAGAGGAAGGTGCTGAGTGTCTCGTTCCAGGGATGGCTGAGCTGCATCCCCACATCCCACATCCCTTCCCTCCTCCCCAGCCGCCGCCCCTACAGGGATCTGAGCCTCTGCCTCTCACACAGCTTTGTAATTACACTGGGAATCTCATTCCAAAGGGGATGAGGGAGAGGGGGTGGGCAGGGAAGGGACTGCCAAGTTTATTATCTGGGGGTTTGCTGGCTTGGTTTATTTTTATTATTTTTTTTTCTGTAGATGACAATCTACGTGCAAGTCCCTTCCGTGCGTTCATTACCGGGGATTTTACAGCCTAATGAATCTGACTCATCTGCGTAATCGCATTGTTTTCCACTACTCCAGATGTTCTGTGGAACACCTCTGGCTCACGAGCTCCTATTTAAACATTTCTTGTAAACACCAAAAGCTGTTTGTTTGTTTTAATGTTCCATCACATCCCATTACCCAGTGAAGGTGAAAGATTGAAATGCAACGTTCTCTTGCCAAGAGAGATTTTTCCCCTCCTTCCTCCCTCTGCTTCCCCTGATGTATCCATGTCTGGTGTCTAATTAGTATGCAATGGGATGCAGAGATTCCTCTGTTAAATATCTTGTTTCTTTCTGCTTGCCTTGATCTCTGTAAGGAGGCGCGTGCTACGTGGAGATCTGGGGGCTGCCTATTTCAGATGCTGAACAATTTCCCCATTATTGCCTCGTGTGAGGATTCAATCTGTTGTTGTGTCAGGGATACAGTGCCACGGGACTCAGCTCCCCTATCTTCCAGTTATTCACATCAGGGAAAAATAAATACCAGAGGTAAACACTGCCTTGCAGCAGCACTGAACACATGCTGCAGTGACATTAGAGCTTGTCTCCAGGCTATTTTCAAAACTGCAGGGCAGCCAATCCGGCTGAATTCTGTGAGAGCTTATTTTAGCACCAAAGCAGGTGTGACTTAACACCTTGGGACGGATGTAGCAGGTTGAGTTGTGATCTGGACAGATAAAACAATGAGGAAACCTCGAGCATAAGTTAAATGCAGGTAATAGGCTGGCTCAGTGGGCTCTGGAAACAAAGGGGGTTCTTTTCATTTTACAGTGTGGCTGTGTATTTTCAAAGTCACGTCTCTTTTAACGTCATATCTTTTGGGACCTGGATCTACTGCAAGTGCAGTCCTTGGAGTGGCTTGGGGTCTCTGTATAGGCAATAGGGGCAGACATTTCTAATTTTACAGGATGTGATGCAGGACTGTAAAAGGGACATGATTTTGGCATTGCAACCATTGCAGTAGGAGGAGCCTACTGTGGTCAGTAGGTATCCAAAGAAATGGAGCATCAGAAGTCAGCTGAGGGAAGGTGTTTTCATACCTCATTATGAAAAACAAGAAATTTTGAAGCAACACTCAGGATAAGATTGGGAGTAGAGAGGAGAGAAATGCTCATGAGACAACAGAACCACTTGGGAAAGTGATAGGATCCTTAAGGTTGGAAAAGACCTCCAAAGACCACCAGGTCTCAGAGAGGAAAAGAGAACAATGAATTAAGAAACAAGACAGCACCGGGGAGACCCGAGGTGGGTATTTCAGTCAAGCTTTCAGGAGTGAAGCTTTAAATATTTCAAAATGATTATCAACATATTAGGTCTGGGAGATTGATTCAGTCTTATGTTCTTTTGAGAAAAAATCATGAAAAACTAATAACAAGTCTAAAGTCTGGCAAAGCTGCACTGCTTGCTCCAGTCTTAACAGATAACATTTAGAGGATTGTTGGAGATTAACAGCTGATGAAATGAGTCTTTGCAGCCTGTCAAACATGGAGCTCAGGAGCTGCCTGAGCTCTCTCTCGCTTGGGAGCTGCAGGGCTTCCACCAAGGAGAATGTGAATTAGAAACCTTGGGGAATGCTGTATTTCCAGGGGAAAACCAGACTGACCCGTAGGGAATTGCCAGGTGGGAAGGGCAGGGGACACTGGTGTTGTCTGGGTTTTTGCTGTTCTCCTCTGTCCCCTTTAAGGAGTTTGTAAAAGTCTTATTTTTAGCCTTCTGTGTTTTGGAGTCAGATACACTTTTGTATAAACAAGCTTCTTGTTATTGTAAAATCTAGAGATGTTTACATTCTTTTCATAAGGAGGAGACTGTTGATGGACTGTTGGGTTGTCCAGTGTGGTTGGAGAAGAAGATTTTCTTCCTCCAATCCATGGTCACTGCTGGAGTTCGATAAATGTTGATTCTGTAAATAAACCTCTCTCTTTCCTGCCTCGGACATTGCAAGGTGTGGGTGTGAGTTCTTTATGTCGTCTGCGACACACTGGGGCCTGGAAAAAAGACTCTGTAGGAATTGGGTGCTTGAAATAGGACAGCACAAAGGAGACTGAGCAGATCTATTTCCTTCTGAGAAGGAAGCTGAAGAGATGGTTCTGAGGGAATTGCAGGAGTTGTCTTCCTGCCTGGGAAGGTGGCTCCTACAGCCAGAATGTCCACAGCACCAGAGATCTTTCAGCAGCTGCTTTGTTAATAACACACCAACAGAAATATTTATGCTGTAAGGGTTTGGTTTGTTTCTCTTACCCACAGATTAAAACAGCGGGTGACACATAAAAATGAAGATAAATCTGCTTCAAGTGAGATGCTTTATGCTGAAGCAAAATTGAACATTATTTGAGTTCTACTCTTCCAGATTTAGGGCTGGGTGTGGTTTTTTTTCCCTTTTTAAGAGATGCAAAGGAAATTATTCCAAAAGAAATCTTAAAAAAACCCCACATAATCTGTGGTTATTCAGCGCACTAGTTTTGATCAATGCCAAGTACTTTCTTCCAGTTTTGATATTTTAAGCATTCCAGATCTGCATAAAATATTTTTAATGGAATCATTTCAACCTCCAAAAAATTTGAAACATTATGTTCTGATAAAGTTGAACCTTATTGGGAACATTTCATTTCAGTTCCATTTCTTATGGGAAAAAAAAAGAATCACTTAAATTGACATGTTTCTCAGGATAGGTTGATTTCAGTAAAATGCCATTTTTTTGTCATAAAAAGAAATTCCAGCAGAACATTTTTCAACCTGTTCCAGTTCTGACTTACTGCATGTATATTCACTGTCGTAAAAGATTTATATATGGTAGCAGTTTAACAATTTCTTCTAATTTCATCCAACCTTCCTGAGATACTTCAGATGTTTAATGAATGCAGCCAGATAATTTTCCACCCATTTCTCTTAACATTTTTCATCAAGTAAACCCAGTTTTGCCATCCACTCCTTGGTTTTATGCTGTGTTCATGGAGGTCAAACTTTACTTACTGGAATTCCAAACCTGTATTTTTCCTTATTTATAGAACTGTGTTACTAAAACTTGGATGAAGTCAGGCCACATTTTGCTTTTCCTTTAAAAGAAACCCAGCAAATCCAAAGGACCAGGGATGGCATTGCCATTATCTCTGTACAGGTGGGAGACTGAGACAAAGGGTGGAAATGATCTCACCTAATTTTATCCCTCTAAAAGGTATCTGGGCCAGCGTTGTCACGCAGATTCCTGCGAGGCAGAGGAACACCTCCAGAGCGTGAATCATTCCATGGATTGTAGGGAGAGGTGGTGCTCTCTTTGGAGATCTCTCTTGCACTCCACTGACTGGAGCAGCAGCACAGGCAACTGATTCTAAAAATTTTGCATAGCTCATGTCAGATAAAAATGGATCTTGGCTTTTGTGATAAGCCTAAGGCTTCCCAGAATATCTGAGGCAGAGTCAGAAACCAAATGTGTATCTGCTGAATTCGAGGCTGATGCTTTAATCATAAGATGGAACTTCCTTTCGTAATCCTGACTCTAACTTACTTCAATAATTCAGCATATTTCCTTCAAAGAACAGGAGTGGGGCATCTGCAGGATGACGAAAAGCAATTATTTAGTTGGGCAGACGAATCATGCTAAGCACTTCTGCACTCCAGAATTCTGAAACCATGTGAACTTTTGCAAATGCTCCTGAGAGATGCCACAGGGAAGATTTCCTTTTCAGAGAAACGATCTGAGAGTGGAAAGCATTTCACACAAGAGGAAGCAACATATGCTGCTACAACCTAGGAATAAATAGGAAAAATAACAGGGGAATAACAAGTTTTTCTTTTGCTGGCAAGACTGTTATTGCCTGAACACAGGAAACACAAGCCATGAGGTGCATCACCAATAAACCTCTTGTTGTGACAGATTTTCTGACTGGAAAAACTACTTTCATCATATCTACTTCCTGCATGAGTTTACGTGAGGGCCCCACAAGCATTACCAGTGCATGGAAATAGATGATGATAAACATCTCCATCATCCATCCTCTTCTACTGGGGCAAAAGACAGATATCCTTGGTGGGCTGTGTTTCAGAGCATCCAGAACCTACTCCTGTGCACATGGAGGGTTTCCCCACCAGGTCTGGAATGTGTTCACTGCTGGGAGGAGGCTGAGAGCTGCCTCGCAGGAGCACATTACAATCAAGGAGTTCTGCACAGCTGTTGTATTCCTCTGGGGAATGGTTTTTCCCCAGAACCCCCTAAAGCCTGTGACCATATAGTTTGACCCTTCCCTTATCTTGAACCTATTGGCTCAGGGCCAGTTATCTCTCCTGAGCCAGAGACTAGATAAACTCATGCTTCTTCCTTGTTCTCTCTCTTCCCTGGAACCCTTTGAGAATAAAGCCTTGGACTGATCCTGGGGTGAGAGCCTCTTTTGGAATCTTTTACCCTGTCCCCTGAGATATTCCTCCAAAGCCCCTCAAGAAACTGAGCTGGCCAGAGAAAGCCCAGGAGAGCGGGCAGGGGAGTATTTCACACAGGATAAGAGGAAAATATGCAATATCCACAAGAGGGTTGTGCTGACTGTTTGCTAAGGAGAATCGTGGGATTGGTCCTGGGGAGCCTTGGGCAGCCCTTCCTTCCCTGCATGTTCTGTGCATTCAAGCACCATCCCAGGGGTATTTTTGTCACACACACGCAACATCAGCACTGCCCATGGCAGAACAGAGTTTTCAGCCTGCCAAGACAAGACAAATGCAGAAGGAGAAAGAGAGGGGAGGAAAGCTTTACCTGAGTGCCACCTGGGAGATGAATGGCATGGGTTAACTCCAGGCTCCAAGACTGGTGTGCTTTTCACCCAGCTGAGAGAAAACCACAATCCCTGTCTGAGCCAGGTTCCTGCACTGAGTTCCCGTCGCTGAGTTATGATTTTCCAGCACTGCTCACCTTGATTGTCCCTTGCTATAATTTTCATTCCTTTCCCCCAGCTGGTGCCTTGCTTACATGATAGGTGAAAATATTAAATTAGATCCCTTTACTGGAAATTATAGTCCATTAAACCATTGTCATAGCTACTAAGAGACCTTTAAGCCTCCTGGTGGGCTTTGTTTTAGAAACATCTGACAAATCCTGTGGGACCCTTGCGGGGAGTTCAAAGCCCAGGCATGGTAAGCTTGTGCAATTACAGATTAAGTGGTTTAATATTGCAGAGAAGAGAGCAGGGGAAAGGACAACGTGTTGGATATCTGTGGCCTTCCCCAGATTGTGCTTCACCGGGCTTTGTGCTTGAGCCGTTGTCCTTTGCCTCTTACATCCATCTGCAATATTAAAACACTTAATATGGGCAGTAATTATTTGAGCTGATGATGCTTTTTCTTTGAAGTCCTTGCTGGAGTGCCAAAGGATTTGTTAGATATTGCAATGATATGCAGGGGTTGGAGGGATATTACTTTCCTCCCCTATAGAGCACCCGCAAGACAGAACATAATTGGACTACAAACTTTGAACTTGCTGAAGTTTTTCATCTCACTTTTGGTGTGCACAATTGGCCATTAGATACTTCTCTGGATCACACTTTTCCCAGTGATAGCTGAGAGCAATAATAACATTAATTCTTGGCTGCCATAGGGTATTTTTTTACATATTGGCCTCAAAGATGTCACAAAGAGTTAGGGGGTGGTATTATTTTGTAGGGGTTGATCTAAAGTTTTAGAGAAGTGGTGATTTCGTTGGAAAAGTCTGGGCTAAAAACGGCAGCAAAGTTGCATGAATTGAGTGAATAGTTCTGTGGGGGAAAAAAAGGGAAAAGAGGTGGACAGAAATGAAAGTTCTGAAAGAAAGAAAAATCATTCTTTGAGGAACACTTACCTCAGCGGTCCAAAATATTTTTCTTGGGCAGGTTCACCAGCAGGCTGAATAAAAGACAAGAAAAATATGCCTTTCAATAGTTAGGTGCAAAATTTAATCTGAATTTAAATGAAATTATTTCATAAACATATCTCTCACTCTACAGCTTCCCCCCACTGACTTTTTCCTTTCATCAAATACCTTTAAAAGAAGAAAAAAATCCTGAACATAACCAAAAACAACAAACAAACAAACAAACAAGCAGAAAACCTGACCTCCCCCAGCTCCAAAAAACTTTATTTGACAATAGCAACCATTCCTGTGGGAATGTGTCTGACATACCTTTGGATAACTTCCAGCTGCAAAAAGGGGTGTTTCAGCTGTACTCAGGTGCCACTGGGCATCATATTAAAGAAATGTGATTTCCTTATCCATTTAAGAGAAAATACCAGATGTTTTCTGAAGGAATTAAATTGGAAAGAAATGCTCCTATTAATTTATCTGGAGACAAGAAAAGTGTGTGGTTCGTGCCGCACACATTAGTGATTGAAGTGGGAAATTAATTGGTAAAAGTTTATGTAATTTAAGAAAATCTCCCCCAAAGTGGGAGTTGTGTGAGAACTTCATTTTTGATCTATGTAAATAAAAACAAAAAATCCATGAAGCCATTGTTGTTAATTTATGCTAAGTGCTGTGTTGATAGTTGCAGTAAATCTTTACTCAAAAGATCAATGCATAGATGGATAAAGTAGAAAAATAAATAAGAATGGAAGAAATATTGTTAAGCAACAAGAACTGCTTTAAAGTGAGTCCTGGGCTCATCTGTTTTGTCTGCTTATGGTTTCTGCTTATGAGAAATATTGGATTAAATCTCTTTCATGCCATGCACTGCTCTGAGCTCTCTCCTGACAGATCTCTGGACATCAGAGAAGGAAAGTGAAAAGCAGAAAGTGAAGAGCAGGAAGTAAAAAGCAGAAAAGGAAGAGCAGGAAGTGGGAGCAGGAAGTGTCCACAAGAGCTGGGGTGTTGCACACGACACAAAAAAATGTCACTCACACGCTGAGATGTCTAAGGTAGAAAAGAGGCAGTTTATTTACAAACTTTAACATTTATAGAATTCTAGCAGTGACTATGGATTAGAGGAAGAAAATCTTCCTCTTTAACTACACTAAGCAACCCAACAGTCCATCAACAGTCTCCTCTTTAAAAGAAAAATGTAAACATGGTTAGACAGTTACAATAACAAAAGAAGTTGTTATGTAAAATCGTGTTTGATTCTATTGCAAAAAGTAAACACAAAAAACTAAAATAAAACTTTACAAAAACTTTTTAAAGGAACAGAGGAGAACAGCAAAAACCCAAACAACACTGGGGCAAGACCAGAGTTAAAGGTCTGGATGCCTCCCTGAGCTCTGCAAGCACCTCCAGGGCTGGATGCAGCCCCATTCCACAATCCCCCAGCACTGGAGCAGTTCAGGTTTGCAGGGTCATTCCAGTAGCCACTGTCAGGCTATTCTTATGCAATGAAAAGACTCTTGTTAATTACTGTCACTTCTTTACAATCAGAGGATGTACACATTTGAACCCCAAAGGATCCTCTCCAGAGAATAACCTTTATTTGCTTGATTGCTTCTTTTCAGTTAATTCTGCCTAATTACTATTTTCTTCCTATTAGATCCTAATTATATACAGTATTTTCATTATAAAGTGTAATGTTTCCCAGAGAACTCTGTCAATTACACAGACAATATTACCCGAGGTCTCATTTACTTCATTAAACCAGAGAGCAGGCTCTCTTCTGATTAAAACTGCAGTTGGAGTTATGGATGTGGTGATGTCCTACTCCTACAGCATAGCTGTGAGAACTGACCAGAGGATGATCACAAAAACCTGACTCGTATTTTAAATGGGTAAAGACGCCCTTCTCTGACTGCTGACAGTTTTAAAATCCTGTTTATTTCATCTGTCTTTCCGGGAAGTCAGTTGGTGCGCCACCAAAAATGCAAGAATTCCATTATTAAATAAATTACCATTGTGTAAAGCTTGAATAAATACTGTGTAAAGAGAGATCAAAATATTTGAATATTTAGTGCTATTAGAGCTACAGTGTGAGTGAGTGCATAGCAGCACAGTGGCAAGGATTGAGAGGAACAGAGAAGATCTCACAGATATTCTTGTCTCGGAGGAGAACAGTCTGTCTTTGTCTCGAATGGGGATAGAAAGAGGATTGATATGAAAGGGAATACATTGGGCTGTGACTTGGAATGAGGGTATGGAAGCTGTTGCTACAGGATCCTAAGGCCGAGCCCACAAGGGAATGAAGACTTTCCATTTCCAAGCACAACTGCCTCTTTCAAGTCAGTGAAAATACCCATCAAGAGAAGAATTTGTGAGTGTTGGTGCTTTGCTGTGTGACACCAGGATGTTCAGTTCTCCTTGGAGCCCAAATCTTACTCTCCACCTACAAAATAAGTGTATCCCTTCCCTCACAGCCTGTTTTTGGTGTCAGACCCAGTACATTCATGACTCAAAATTCACAGACCCTGCTCAGCCCCTCACAGGATGAAGGAGCCAACCACAGTAAATGAAAAATATCATTCTCATGCAAAGCCAGCAGGTAATAACAGCACCTGGTAATTCAGGAGTCTGTGCAACTCCAGACTAACTCAGTGTATAATCATATAAACACCCAGCACACACTCAGCACTTCATAAATAATAAATAACGGTATTAATAATACAACTTATGGCATGGTAACTTTCAATAATAACTGGATTTTCAGGAAGTGTCCCAGAGCCAAATGGGATACCCAACATGCCCTGTATTTCCCAGAGCTTTACAAGCCTTTCAGGAGGAGTATCCAGAAATCCCACTTCAGTCACAACCTGTGACCATGAAGCAATTGGCATCTCAGGTGCCCCTGGTGTGACACGCAGGGAACACACTAAAGGATTTCCAGTTACAGACCTCCAGAGAGCATGGACAGAAGAGACCTCAAGGGGTTGCCTGTTCTGCTCCCCAGCCTAGTGATGGATCAGCTCAATTTCTGCCATTCCAGACCTTGGTTTAGTCTCGTTCCCAAGGACTTGCTGTGGTGGGGACCAGCACCATTCTCAGGAGATGTGCTCCACCGCTTCATTCCTGGAACAAGAAAATCTTTTTCCTAAAGCCTGACATAAACATTTCTGCTGCAGATCAGTCCAGGGTTTACTGCCCTGTATCCCTCTTTTTGAACTTTTTATTCTTTGGAAGGAGGCCACCTCCCAACACCTTCTTTACCTTTTCAGCTCAAGCACACCCAAGTCCCTCTGTCTTTCCCCCTTTTTTGATCATTCTCCCTGCTCTGGATTCTCCTCATTCTGTCCACCTTTCCCCTGATGCTGTGCCATGAATGTTGTCTAGCTCAGATCTCACCAATCCTCAGTCAAAAGAAACAACTCATTTGTCACTCAGGTTTCTCCCTGATTTATGTGTTCTGTATGTTTTCTGCCCTTTGGTGTGGGACTGTACATTAATGTATGTTATAGATCCTTTTTGCTTTCTAAGCACTTGACATTTTTTTCCCCTAGTTTTCCCTGTTTTGAGATTTAAAATCTTATTTTGCTTGAAGATAATTTGGTTAGCTGACAAATACAGACATGACTTTTTCAATATTAGTAAATAAGAAGTGTTGCTGTGGCAATAAAGAGATCTTTAGCAAGTCAACAAGAACTAGAAGGACCCACATATTTCAGCCTCTGGAACATGAAAATGCAAAGGAAAAAGGAAGCAAAAATAAGTAGAATTTGGAGAAAAATTGTACTTTGTTTCAAAAAAGGACTTCTTCTCTGTGCAGATTTAATTGGGTGTTATTCTTCCAGATTGGTTTATTGACAGAAGTTTAATGCAGTTAGATATTATCTTGCTGCTATTCAAAATCCTAAATCCACCAGGATCTTTGATTATCCTGGTGCTTTCCCCCACATTAGTGAACTCCTCTCTAGATGACAACAGGGCACAGAGCATTGTGCAATGAAATAACATCCCAGCACTCTGAATTCTGAGTTTTCACCCAGTCCAAAGAGACATGGAAATGCTTCACAGGAGCTGCCATATGGATGGGGGTAAGGGGTGAGTTCAGCAAAGGGCCTGATCCATGGATTAAGGATTTTTGCATCCTCTGGGCTGGGTGAGCACTGGTGGGAACCATTCCTAGGCTTTTTTTTTGGCATGACTCAAAGAAGACTGGCTGGATCTTGTAGCCCACCCCTATTGCTAAAGTTATTCCTTTGCAGCCAGATGTATAAGCAGAAGGTTTGGGATACCTCTCCAGCCAGAAGAGAAGCCCAGGACAGAGCACCCCACACCAGGTTGGGGGTTTGGGGTCACTCCTGTGGAGGTGACAGGGCAGATCCTACCATGGCTGCTGCTCAGGGCTGCCAGCCAGGGATGAGCCCCTGTGTCTCCTGCCACAGCTCATTGCCCAGGTTTATGGAGGCTTTATGGGCCATGGCAACGATCCCACCTGGATTTTAAGTGTGGAACAACATGGGGCACTTCTCATGGCTTTATGGCCATGCTCAGCTAGGAAAAGTTAGGCCTCCTGCCAAAGCAGTGTGAGAGCCCAGAGAAACTGTGGGATAAACAGGCAGGACCCCTCAGCACCAAGAGAAACTGTGGCACAAGTGGGTATGATTATACCCCCATAAATCTTCCTACTTAAATACCTTGTCCTGCTCCCTGAACAAGGATCAGGCATCCCTGAAGTTCAGGATCTGCTTTTTCTTCATCCCTCCCACCACTCTTCAGTCCGAGATGAAAAACTTTTTATCAAGAGTTTCTCTCTGCCGCTTCATGTCTGAGCTCAGAAATGAGCATGATTGGTCTCCAAGTCTTTGGTGAGTGTTCTGCTGGTGGAAAATCAGCTCCATGGAAGGGTAAATGGAGATATCCAGCAGCATACGGGCAGCCAGATGGAGAGATGTAAACACAGGGAAAAAACTGGATGAAAAATAAGGCTGAAAGATTGTGTGGATGGATGGACAGTGATTCACTATGGACAGATGGAAATGGAAGCTGTTTGGAAAACAGAATTTCTGTTCAGCTGTGACACACTGGGATTTGTTTCCATCCAGAATGGTGAAAAAAGTCACAGTGTTGGCATTTTTTAACCAAATGGAGACGTGGCCTTTCCCTCCAATGGAAAATGCCTTCCTCCCTCCATCCCTCCCTCCATCCTACAGTTATCTCAGAAAGAAGAACATAATTCAATAGTTTTAAAACTTTGCATTGCAATATGAAATAAATACATTTGTTACTTTAGAAATGTTGGATAAAAGCATGACATAATTAATATTAGCGTCATAGAATGGTTTGGGTTGGAAGGGACCTTAAAGATCATCCAGTTACTGCTGTGGGCAGGGAGCTCATGTTCTCTGTGCTGTAAATATGACATGAAATAAAGGGCTGACACTAAATGGTCACATATTGGAGAACAAGGACACACATGCATTCTGTTAAAAATAAACACATTTGAGATTTAAGTGAAAAGCAGAAGCCTTCCATTTCTAATCACTCCATCCTTGAAATGAGGAAACAGCCTGAAAAGAGCCAGTCAAGAATGGAGTAGGGCTTGAAAAGAGACAGGGGGTGAGATGGTGGGAAGGTGTCAGAGATGTGCTGCTGAAGGTCCAGAATTTGTCCCTTTGCAGTGGTGGCAGCTCTTCTCAGGCTCAGCAGGACCAGCTGGGAGTTCCCCAAGCCAGCAGTGGCTAATGGGAAACCAGAACCATATCAGGCTGTCACAGCACAGGGACAGAAGATTTCAGACCAGATATCCCGCACATTTTAATGCAAAATTTTCCCAGATGATGTTCTTGAAAATCTCTGCTCTCCAATTTAATGATTTGCAGAGGCCAAGGCAGGCTTCATGAGCCAGAGGTTTTTTAACTTGACTTTTCCTTTCAGTGGGGACATCCTTTGTTTCCACTGCAACGTGTCCGTGCTGTACAAACGGCTGCTCTGCATGTAGGAGTCCTGATAGGAAAAGTTCTGCTGCCAGCTGCCAAATTGTTAAATGGTAAATGAATAATAAATCACCTCCTGAACTGTGCCCATGTTGTGCTGTTGCAGGGGATGCTGTGCACTCCAACCTGGGGGTGCAGCACTTCTTAAATGGAAAAGATGCACAGAAACTATGAGGGCTTGGCCCCAGCCTGCCAAGAAAGCAGCAAAATGACATTCCTGATGTGGGGAATCCTTTCTACAGCAAATCTGGGCACCTTCTCTTCACAAACCTGTCTGGTGACACAGCCAGCTGTTGAGCACGAGGAAAAGGCCATTCCAAGAAGGGGAGCCCCAGAGGTGATTGCTGGGGAAAGCCCTGAGAGTGCCTGTGACCCCAACAACCCAGGTCCAGATCTGCTGGGACATGATACTTGAGCTCTCCTACAATTTGCTCATTTCTGCAGGAGTTACACTGATTTTCCTTCCTCTGCCCTTCTTAATTGGGTCTAGAAAGAAAAAAACTCGACCTTTTTTTGAGCCACAAAGGCTTTAACCCAGAGGATGGATACCCGGGGGATGTGAAGAGACAACCATGGCTTCACGTACAAGGGGAAGATCACGAAATCCCCTCCCAGACCAGCAGCAGTGACACCAGGGCGTGATGCATCCCTTACATTTCCATCCCCTGCTCTTGCAGCAGGCAGCTGACTGGTGTGACTGCCCAAGGAGGAGGGCAGATGAGCACGAAATCAGTGTCTTGACACCGACTGTTGGTTCCCTCTCCCCTCCTGAGAGGAGCCTCTGAATAATCTGGCTCTGTGTCGCTGGCCTGTTGCATATTCTAATTCCCCCTCGCTGCCTGATTTAGTGCCACTGGTAATGCTTTTGATGTCAGCCTGAGCCAGATAGAAAGCTTTAAAAATTCATAGCTGACCTTTCCCTGACACGTTGGGTTTCCGATAGGTGAGCGCCGTGTGGCAGGGCCAGGGGAGGGAAGGGCACTTTTTAAACCTGAATTGCCTTTTTTTTCCCCAAAACAAGAGAAAACATCTGGGGTGTGGGGAGGGGGGGGGACTTGGTGTCTCAGTTCTGTACAGGGGAAGAAAGGGAGACGGGAATGGAAATTAAACCAAGGCAGAGAGGCCTCAAAAGCAAAGGACTTATGAAAAATATATACCCTCACCAAAGGAAGATGGAATACAAATTGGCTCCCTTTTAAAAATCTGTCTGTAAAACAGACGTTTTAAAGGGCGGGAAGGGGGGATAAGGGGAAAAGGAGAGGGGAGGAGAGGGAGGGAGGGGGGAAATGTCTCTTAAATGCGTTCAGAACATTTCTGCAGCCTGCAAAGCTGGGATTGTTTATTAGAAGATAAGATAGTGAAAAATGTATTTTGCAGAAAGAAAATAGTAAAGCTGGTTTCCCAGCAGATAAGAAGCCAAATTTCTATTTTATGCTCAATTGAATGATTCAGTTACATTATCTGGAAGGCAGCAGTGAAATAACACCCTTTGGAAATGAGAGTGGGAGAACATGTGGTTCAGAGGATGGCCCAGCACCCAGTGACCAGGACACCTGACCCTGGGACATGTGGCAGTGCAGCCCTCCATCCATCCATCCATCCATCCATCCATCCATCCATCCATCCATCCATCCCACTCCTGGTGTGGCTGTGGATGGTGAGATCTGGCTGCCAGGCATCCTCTGCAGCCTGCACAGCATTCCCAAACTGGAAACATGCAGGATTGGTGCTTGTACCTCCGTGCTGTTGATGCCTTGGAGTGGCTACCTAGAACAGAGGCCAGACAGAGTTGGAGAATAAGGTGGGTGTTTGTTAAAAGCCTTCAACAGATACACCTTGGGCAGTGTAAAAGCCTCCCAGAGGCTAAATCCAGGATACACAATGGTCATGAGTTTTTCATACAGATATAAGTTTGGTCCATTTACATATCAAGGGTTAATTCTCCAATTACAGCTTCAGGTAATGAAGTCATATACCCTCAGTTTGCTCCCCCTCCCAATTAATTTTGTTTAAACTTCTCAGGGCCTGAGGAAGAGGGTGCCCTGGAGTTCCAAGCCTAGAGGAATGGTTTTCTCTGACCACAATGTGAAGAAAGTAGTTAACACAATTTATGAACTATAGAGACAGGCATTAATGCAGAACAGGATTTGAAAAATATAAAGGTTAAAATCTTAAGGCCTCCCTGCCCAGTGGCACTGAACACTGGCACTGCACAAGACAAAGGGTCAAAGCAACTAAACCTAACCCTAAAACGTAACCCTAACCCTAATCCTAACCCTAAACCCAATCCTTTCCCTGACCCTAACCCTTTTGGGATCCCTCCCTCCCTCCTTGTCACACTCTGGTCCATCCCAGGCCAGGGTGAACAGAGAGGGGATCCAGGAGGGGAGGGCAGGGCCTGAAGTGACAGCAGAGTTGTGCTGCTTTTCCCTCCACGTCACCTCTGCAGCCTCAGCTCTGATGTGTGCAGGGGCAGGCGCTGTCAGCTGAGGGAGAACTGAAGTGACACGTGCCAGGACGTGTGTCTGTGCAACTTTACAATGAGTCCAGCAGTTTGGGGTTTTCCTTACAGCTACAGCTCCAGGAAAAAGGAAAGAAGTGGGGGAAAGAAAAGTGCAAAAGCAATCAGAATTTACTCAGCCTTTTAGCTGGTTATACAAAATGGGTACCCTGTACTGCCTCAAAATTCAGGGGAAAAAAATAATATTTTAAAACAAAAACTCCATGAAATAAGCACAAGTAATTCCCATGGCTATTTGTCCCGGAATTCTTGGATGATGGACTCTCCATTTTTCACTGCTCAAGGTTGGCAATATTATTTGCTGTGCTGCTTAGGAGCCTTGACTCTTTTTTCCTTTTTCTTTCCCTTAATATAAATGTCATTCCTTCCCAAACCTTATGGCTCCCTCTGCAAATGAAGAAACAAATGAAGCATGTGGCACATTAGTGCCAATCTTTTCCTTGCACTGAAGGATCTGGCTCACCACTATGGCCATTGTGTCCTTGATAAGTCCATTTTTTATTTACTGAGCCATTTAATTGCTGAGTGGTTATTTGTGTGGGCCTTTCCACACTGATCATCCACTGAGAAATCCACTGGCAAAGGACACAGTTAAAGCAGTTTGGGGCAGATTTTATGGGTCTCTGCCATGGGCAATTTTGGCCACTAAGAGAAGCTACAGCAGACTTTGTGTTGATGTGTAATTCAGGTTTTAATTGTAAAGTTAAAGGAACTTAAAATCCCATGCCAGGACTTGTGGAGGGGAGTATTTTCTGCAGGAGACCCAGGTGTGGTGATGTCCAGCTGTGGGCAGGGAGGGTGGTGGCTCCAAGCCGGTCCTTTTCTACCTGAGGTTATTTTTAGTGGATGCTCAGATGACTCCTGCTTGCACTCCAGTCCCAGCAGGCAGATATTTCACAATAATTGGCTTAAACTGACCATGGATAACGGCAAGATTTGAGAAGACAAGAACTGAATTCCATTGAGAAAAAGGAGTATTTACTGAGCAGAAGCTCTCTATCTCTGCAGAGGCACAATAGGCCAGAAATAAGGTGGTGATTTAAAGAATGAACTAGAGAAAATATTCCTTCTTGACCACCCCGGGTCTGGATACGTCTTGAGGGACTGTGTTTGATTAACTGTATAAAATTATGGCTTGTTAGATGATTTTATGTCCTGATGAAGGCTGAATTGCCACCACAGCAGGTAGGCATTGATTAGACACAAGAAAAAGAAAATCTTTGCTCTTTAACTTCTGAGAGAGCAGAAAAGTCAGAAAGGAAAATCTCCAGGTCCACAGAGTCACTCGGTGGGGACCAGAACCCGATTTCTGTTCTCCCAATCACACTTGCTAAAACTTCCTTGTCATTTTCAGCACCGAGCTTCCTTTCAACAACGCTCCTATGTATCAGTTTGATCCACGATTTTGACAACAATGTGTCAAAACAAGTCCTCCTGAAAAGGTCTGAGGGAATTTTTGCTTCTGCTTTTAGGATCTGTTTCAATAGCGCCGAACTTTCCATTTCCACCTTGTAGTTTTTCATTACAGTGTAACATACACTGGTGAGCTGATAAAGTCCTGAGGAGACATGCAAGACATTTTAATCTTACTTAATGGTTTAATCTTTTCAGTGTGAAACTCTGGAAGGTTTTATTTTTTTGTAGGAAAAGTTTAAAATATTTTGACTTCCAGCCCAACAGGAAGGCTGAGTGGTGCCAAGCTACATTGCTTTCCTGAGCCAATTTTCCTTTTTTAGGGGCTTATGTTGATAATAAAGGTACCTGACAGGGTTTTCTGACACTGTCATTACTTTCCTATCACTATTCAAAAGCTAGAAATAAATATTTACCTTTTCTTCTCCCAAATCTAGTAATGAAATTTTAAGCCTTGACCGCTCGCTGACAGAATTTTCAGCAGGAATTCCAAAGCAGGAGAGTATTTAGAGAAAGGAGATCTCCTAAGGGGAGGAGAGATTGAGAATGAGGGAGATGATTCATAGCTCACTCCCTGCTATGGATGAGGCAGAGCTGCAGTGCCCAGCTACTCAATAATTGTGGAACTGCTGGCCCTGCTCCTGGGGAAAGCAGAAGAGACACTGAGGTGGCCAGGAGGGCAGAGGATGTGTCTTTTAGATCTTCACAGTACACCTCTGCAAAGCATTTTCTTAGTACAATAAACTTTTCCTCCTCTCCTCTCCTCTCCTCTCCTCTCCTCTCCTCTCCTCTCCTCTCCTCTCCTCTCCTCTCCTCTCCTCTCCTCTCCTCTCCTCTCCTCTCCTCTCCTCTCCTCTCCTCTCCTCTCCTCTCCTCTCCTCTCCTCTCCTCTCCTCTCCTCTCCTCTCCTCTCCTCTCCTCTCCTCTCCTCTCCCTCTCTTTTCTCTCTTTTCCAGACTCCACTCTACTGTTATCTTTTGGGGTCACAAATAAAACATTGATTTGCTCAAACCTCTGCATTATATGGGCCAAAGAACAGAAAGAAATTGTAGCTTGGCTTGAAACTGGGAAACAGACTCCTCCAACCAAGCAGGCACAGTAGGAATTAATGAAAGGTTGAGAATAAAGTAATTTTTCTTAGCACTTTGGTATTGTTTTGTTAATCAGTAAAAGAAATGTCATTTTTCCAGGCCTGTGGGGACTAAAGTAGAAGCCCAGGAGATGATTACATTGGTTATGAGCTAAAGTACCTTTCCAGGAGATAAAAAATGTCTGGCTGACTAATAACTACGAGACAACAGCAAATAAAAAAAGAAGAGAGAGGGGAGGGAAAAGAGAAGCTGGAATGCAGTTGGAGTCACAGAGGTCTGTGGTGGAGCATTTTAAGATGCACACAAGTCCCCCCCAGCACACCCAGAACCATCTCTGCAGTGTCTGGTGCTTTCCTGGCTCTGTGAAAATACTGCCAGGGAAGCAGCAGAGTTTATTTATGGAGAGAGCACGAGAAAACAAATGTTTCATCCCCTGAACTCTAACCCCTCCTGATATTAATGTGTGTGATGAATTCGTTGGCTAAAGGCAGGAGATAAACGCGGTGCATTTAGCCACCAAATTGCATTCCTTGCTATCCCTCAGGCAGAGGAGACAGGGAAGCGCTGGCCACTCTTTTCCCTGGCACCTTGCTCATCAGGCACAATCCCAGTGACGAATAATCCCAGCCAGCGGGTATTTTATTCCCACAACACCCAAAAGAACGGAGCCTGAACTGCCTCCAGAAGAGATGCCCGGAGCTGTGTTTTCCCTCTGCAGGCTGCTCCTCCTCCTGCAGCCCTACAGCAGCAATCCCACTCCAAAGGCTGCTCCCGCCTGGATGGGATTCCAGGCTCTGCCTGTGCCAGTCACACGGGAGTGAGTCGAGCAGCCTTGCAGGGGTGATTTATTCCCTCGATGTTACAGCATTTTGACACCATTATTCGCCAATTTTCTCCTCCCTCTTCCTCCCTTACATACCCTGTTTATAAAACCGCTGAAACAATTCGTGAATAAGTTTAATAGATCAGATTCATAACACTTTGCCAGCAAATTATCACCCGAGTAATCCCCGTGCCTCTAAGCCAGGAAGTCAGCAAGAACAAGAAGAGAAGAGATTTCTTATTCTCTTGCATATTGCAGTGCCCTGGTGGGAAGGCAGGAGCTGCTTTCCTGGAAGTTTGGTACTTCCAATGTGCAGATGAAAGTCACAGAAGTTGTTTTGGGTTATTCTAAAATTTGCACAACTTTGTAGAAAGCTGATACAACATTCTGTAATTTATTTGTTTCAAACGTTGAGTTTTTTTAAATACAAAAATTTTAATCCATTGCCACCACTGGTGCACAAATAAATGTGTCTTCCCCCAAAAATTGGAGAGAATTGTCTTATTATACATTTTGTCTCTATTATTTATAGTTATCTGACATTGATAGAAAATTAATGGGCACATTTAGGATGAAGCAAAAATGACTTTTAGTCCTGCTGTAAGAGATGTCACTCCCCTAGGACAAAATCTGCTGCTCAGGAGCCACAGCTTCAGTGTCTGGGAGGGTTGGGTTAAACTCATCTCCTCCTGCCTCCAGCCACACTCCCAAGAGCAAGGCATTCCTGCTGCTGGGTGGGCTGTGGAAAACGAGGTTCACTTCCTGGCAGAATTTAAGAAGTTTGATAAAAAGACAATAGGAGACAGAAACAAAGCAAAGGGTTAAAGGGCCGGGGGTGCTTGGCATTCAGCCAAGAGCACACCTACAATCTTGGAGAGATTCTTTAAATACCTTCTCTATTACATCAGCCTGTTGCATATTCATAGACTATTATGCATATTCATGTTTTTCCAGGAACTGTTTAGCACGGCCCCTCCTTGGGCCTGCCTGTTTCTTGGCTGTGCTGTTATTATCACTTCCAGTTTGGGCCGTGGTCCATTCTTTCTCCAGACAGCAGGTGCTGATAGTTTGGCATATCAATAACAGGGGTCTCCATCATATGTTCACTGGATGTTATCCCAACTAAACAGTTCAACTGCAAGCAGAGCTATAGATCAGCTATTCTACTACCATGTTTAAGCAAAAAACCCATAAAAACTCTATCCTTACAGCAGAGTTATTTTAACATTATACCTGCAACATTCATCTTAATGTTTGCAAAAAGCCAACTTTATAATATGTGTTTATAGCAGGGCCATGGGGCTTGCAGCTCCTTTGTCCCTCTCAGCTGATCACAGAGGGGCTAACATTTTAAATTACATTTTTAATTACATTTTTAATACAAAGCCGATGTGTTTTAATACACATTAACATTTTTAATACAACGCCAACAAACCCGTGGCTCACCCACCCCGGTGAGCTTTGTCCCTCTGGACCTGCTCCCACAGTGTGCCAGGGATGGGTTGGGATGGGGGAGAATCCTCCCTGCTGTGACTTCCCTGTGGTGGGAGATGGCAAACCCAGATTTTCTCGTGTGTCTTCTCTGAGTTCTTCCTCCCCCAGGGATGTTTTTGTGTCCACACTCAGTCGCAGTGAGAGGGAAGAGGAAGGTGAGGATACCCCCAGCTCCCATGGCCAGCCTGTTCCCTAAATTCAGAGAAAATCCTTGGAGCTGAGCTCCTGCACAGACATTCCTTCTCCCACCAGCAAGCCCATTCATCGACTCCTAATTTTATTTTATTTCTTTCAGCCGACTTGGCACTGAAATGGAGTTTAATGAGTGAAGATCTAACTGTCTGAGACTGACAACTTCAGCGGTGTTAATGCATCCTGTGCAACTTATGCATAAATTAGACAACTTCCCAAGGTCACTGGGTATTTGCTTTGGTGCAGCAACAACAGTATCAATCTTCCTTCTAAACCCAGCAGATCAGATAAAGCCAAGGAAGTATTTAGAACCTGACTTAGGAACACGAAAAGGACATGTTCTCTCCAGGTACTCAAATGATTCTTTTAAATTAGCAGGTGATTTAGTGACATTAACCTTGAAAGGCCCCAAATCTATCCAGCAAATCTAAAAGGAATGGAACCGATTTCTCTGGATTGGTGAGGTATAAAATTACATCGTCAGTGTATAATAGCTGAAACTCTCTTATTGATGATTAACCACATTTATTAACAGCAGGCTATAATCCCAAGATGTTATTTGTACAATGACTGAGATGTAATACAGAGCTTTCTAAAGGACCAGATCATGAAATGCACCAAAGGTCACCACAAAACCCCGGAGAAATTAGAACATCAGTCTTGAAAGAAATCTATAGTTAGTTCTATTGGCCCTTCTGTCTAGTGCAAAACAATTCTGACAGGTTGATTCCTCCAAAAGTCCCCTTATTTTTTATTTCAGCCCCTGATTGCAAGTTTAGACCCAAGCCCTACCTGTGCTGGAGATTTTAGCTCTGTTAATGCTGATGGGAACTCCTGGGAGGCTGGGAAGAGCAGCTTTGATGAGCTTTGGGTACAAATCCTGAGGTGGTAGGGGAGAGAGGAAGATTCAGAGCATCTGGCAACAACACCTGCCTACTCAGGTGAGGTTTATTTTGTTGTATGGGTTTTTTTTAGGGATTCTTTACAGAGCTCAGCAGATTGGTAGAAATGCAGGAGTCACAGTATCCAGTTGTATGTCTTTATTCTGCCTCCTTCCTGCCCCCAAACTGCCTGCTGTTAAAATCTCAGCAACTAAATTCCCTTGCAAGCAGAAGCTCCAACTAATCAGTGCTTGGAGTCACCTTAAGTTCCACTGAGTATTTTCTCCCCAAATTTACTTTGTGCTGGAAAATAGATCTAAGTAACAGCAAATAGCAAAAGTTCTACTGACTTTATTAAAAGCAATAAAAGACATTTTTAATACAAATTAACTTCCAGTGAAAATGAATTAGGTTGTTCCTGGAACACAACTTGGGCAAGCCCAGCTGCCAGGGCTGTTAATCACATCATGCCTTAAATAACATGAACTCTTTGCAGTGGGTGAGGTGCTTGCACCCAAGTGGAGTTTCCTGATGGATTAATTTCCACCCAGAATTCCCATTCCTGCTGTCAGGACGAGCTGAGCATGGGCTGAGCACCAAGGATCCCCCAAAACACCTCCATGGACCAGCAGTAGTGGTCCAGCCTCCCCATAAAGTTTAAATGCAGGCAATTTTGTTTTCACCTGTTTTAATTCTCAAACGAATCTCAGTAATTCCTCAGTATTAATCTCAAACTCCTCAGTAGTTCCCATGTTCACCCTGGCAAAGTACTGCTGTGTTTTGGTCAGTAACTGATGTGCTCCAGCTCGGAGGTGGTGGTATTTTGGTGTTACAGTGCCTGTCCTTCTGTGTGTGGTCTATAAATCACTCTTGCAGCCCTCGCAACTGAAAATCATCTCTGAATGTAAAGACAAAATTGCCAGTGAAACACAAGGGTGTCCAGCTCACCCACCTAGAGAGCACACACAAGACTCCAAACTGCAGTCTCACTCTCCACTCTGTCCCTCTCCACTTGCATGAGATTACTGAGGCAGAGAGGAGAGAGTTTGTCCTGAATTTTAAATAACATTCCATTGCAAAGTGCTGGAGTTAGCAGTGGCAGCTAAAAGCTCTGCTTTGGCTTTCTGAGCTGAGGAGGAAACGCAGTCTAACTCAAAATATGTTAAAAAAATTACTAAAAAAAAATTATATAAACCTAGAACTGAACTATTCTCTTGAAAATCATTTGAAAAGGGCAGAGTATTGGAATTTGAGACAACAGGAAGAAAAATGATCTTACTTTGGAAAGTCTGTTTGCATTCTAATGAGAGAGGTTATTCTTGGGAAAATAGGCACCTTTCCTGCACTCCTGCAGCAGTGGGTGGGATGTCAGGGACAGATATCACACTCCCTCTGACTTCTTCATGTTGGACAGACAAAAATTACAGCCACTGACAGCAGTTAATGAGAACCTCTGAATGGAGCCAGTTCCATAAAAGGAGTCTATTAGAGCTGAAAGTGGCTTTCCTCCTTCAAAAATATTGTGGAGAGCTCGAAATGCTTCCCTCTCTTGAATTAAGACAAGAAGCTGACACCTTTGAAACCTTTGCAAACCTATAATCAGAAGAAATATTTCACACTGGAAAACTGAAAAGGGTTTTCGTCTGGTATTTGAAACAGCTCCCTCCCCTCCATAATTAAATAGCTAAAAGGTAGCATAGTTCTTTGTTTATTTTAAAGTCATGACATTAATAATTCTGCATTAATTTTAAAATGGAAAGTCATATTGAACTGGAAAATTGGCATTTTTCAGAGAAAATGTCAGAACAAAATGTTTTGACAACCCTCAAACTTGAAAAAATATGGTATTGAGGAACAAGCCAAAACCACTCCCCAGCTTGTAAAGTTTCACCATCCTAAGGAAAAATGTTGCTGGGAAAATTAAAAAAAAAAAAAAAAAAGTAAAAAGCCAGAGCTGGTCATTTGTGTGTGTTTTACAGGTATCCCCAGGCTTTCTGGTGGAGCTGCTGATCCAAGGACCTCCTTCCAGTCCCAGAAGGCATCTTCAGGGCTATCTTCATCCCTTTCTTCCTTGTGATTGCCTGTGCACAATTCTGGATGAGCCAGGCTGAAAAATGTCTCCAGAAGAGAATTCCCCACGGCCACAACTGAGAACATTTCACATCCACTTTTCCATGTAGCCTGATGGTCTTCCACACTGGGTAAGAGCTCCCTGTGCCCTCACAGCTCGGAGCTGCTGTTCCTCCCCTCGAACCTCCTGAAAACCCTCATTTTCACTCTTACCAGCTGTGCCTGCAGTCCTGGGGAGAGATGAATGCCCTCTGCAAGGCCTGGAGGTGGGAGCATTTCCTCCTCCTCCTCCTCCTCGGAGCAATGATCTGGAGTCAAGCTGGGCATTGGCCACGGAGCTGAGAGCAGCAGCAAGCTTCAGGAGTGCTCGGAGCTGAGAGTGGGGATTTTGGCCCACTTTGGTCCTTCCTGCACCACCCCATCCCCTCATCTCCTCTTCTCCCCACCCTGCCCATCCAAGAGGAGCTTCACGGGAAGATCTCTGCTGCAAACCCGAGCATCTCTCCCTGTAGATGAGCCGGAGGAGCAGATAAGGAGGGTTGGATGACAGAGGAAGGCTGCAAATGAGCTCCCATTAGCAATTGCTGTATATCTGGTGAGGGGCTGGTAAACAGTTCGCACTTATCTCTCTGCTCAGCATTTAGCTGATTTCCATAATGAGCTCCATTGAACTGAGAGGCCTCGAGGTGTCCCAAGGCTGTTGAGATGCAATGTGTTCTCTAAATCTGATTTATGTAAAGGTGAAGGCAATTGTGTTAACAAAGGAGAGGAACACGATCAACATGCAGCCTGCGCTGGCTGGGAAGAGCGCGGCGGCTGCGCCCGGCGCTCTCCGAGCGGGGTCTGACAGCAGCCAGGGAGACATTGAGATGCAGCCTTGGAAAACACAGCCAGGAGGAAGATGTGTGGGGCTCGTTTATTATTATCTTTGTATTTTTTTCCCCCCTCTCCCCTCTTCAGAAGAGAGAAAAGCTGCGGCTCTGAGGTTTGCGGAGCATCTCGGAGGGAGCGGAGCTGCCTGTGCCCGGTGGCTGCAGGGTCCCTCTGAGCCCCGGTGCTGAGGCTCTGTTCCACCCTCAGTTCCACCCTCAGCTCTATCTCAGCCTGCCAGGTTCCTCTGCAGAAATCTCACTCCGGGCCCCAGCACAATCTCAATTCCTCCTGCTTGCTCAGGCGCAAAATCCTGCAAACCCCAGCAGTCCCCTCTGTGGCTTTGAGTCTATCTGTCACAACCATGAACAAAGGAAAGAAAACTCACAGAGGCTTTTTACAAAATCACTTATTTCTTTGCATCATCTCTGAGGGCCTCTATTTCCATCCTGTGTCCATGCACTCCATGCTGACAATCAGAGAAGCTTTCCAAGGTCATGCACATCAGCAAAATACTCGGAGGCAGCTCTGAGGCAGGTGGACCTTGGCAGATTCTGGCCACAATTTACAGGCAGCTACTAAAACTATAAAATAATTTCACTTGGGAGAAAGTAGAAATCTTGTCATGTGACTGAATAGAAATTAAGACTCTTGGAAAAGGAAAAAAAAATCACTGGAAAGAGATGCTATCATTGGGAATAATTCTACTTGGGTTGTAATAGGAGCTGCATGAGTCAGTGGAGCTTTTGCATGGCTGGATGATTCAAGCAAGGATAATCATAAAGAGAGATGAGTAGAACATGAAGAAAAAAGGATTGAATGCATATTTTTCTCATGGTAAATTAAGAGAAGGTTGTAGGAGTGGAAATTCAGACAAGGCACATGCAATGGAATATTGTCACAACAGAACTGGCCATCTGCATCTGCTTTACTCCCTGCTCACTGGGTGGGGATGACAACATCAGCATGGCTGTCTCTGAAGGAGAAAAGAGGGGTTTTTCTGCTAGTTTGCATTTAATTGTGTATTTTGCAAATTTTTAACACCAGCCATTCTGCTAAACTGGGTTTCATATGCAACAAACGATAACCATGTAAACAACACCCTGTCCCAAACCCTTATTACAGTCCCCAGAGCCACTCGCAGGCTTTCTGAAACCCATTATTATAATTATAATCAAGAATCACAGGACACTGTGATTTGTGCCAGAAATACAGATACACTGAGTTGGTTTTACAGGCCACAGACAGAGTGAGAGACAGGACAGGGAGAGGGAGATGCAGCTTCAGCATTGCTTAATTCAGGCACAGTAACACCCACCCTATTTAATTTTTCCTCTTTCATTTTCCAATTTAACTTCTAGCTGCTGAAATCCAGGCTAATATTTGCTTTGTCCTCTTTATTCTTCTTTACCCTCAAACCAGGGAGCCCTGGTTTTCTCCTTCTCTCCAGCAGCCCCTTCCCTGGGAGAGGAGACAGGTCTGCTTCAAGGTGCAGCACCCAGCACCTCTCCAGCAGAGGGAAGGAAAAAAACCCCTCTGGAAAGTGCTGCAACAGTACTTGGCAGATGCAAAATGCAGGTAAACTCATTGGAAAATGCAAATGCAGCGTGGATCTTCATTTTATTAGGGTTTTGCACACAGTTCCTCTCTCCTGAAGCACTTTGCAATCAAAAGACCCTGGAGTGGACTATTTTGAGCCCTGATTCTTCATGCTAAGAGGTGATGCTGATTAGGTTGTACCAGCACAAGGCACTGACACCAATATTCTGCCAGAGAGAGCAGGGGGCCTGATTCTGCTCTCATATTTAGGGAGTTACACTGGGGGTGTCCAGCTGCTGTCTGGGCATTGGAACAGGTTCAGTCTTTCCCAGGTCTGTGCTTGGAACAAAGAGCTCCCCAGGGCTGCTTTCATATTTGGAAGTATGCTTATATTTAGGGGTGTGTGTGTGTCTATGTGTATGCACGTGTACATTTGAATATTCTACACAAACACCAGAATGTGCACCAAGAAGATGATGAAACAGAGGAACCAATGCCTCCTGCATGACAATGAGAGCAAAGTGTGCCAAGAATGGTTCTTGCTTACAATGCCTCACCTCTCCCTGTCTGAGAGCCACCTCAGTGCAAATCTTTCTCCCAGAACAGAAAACCTAAGGCCCCAATACATTCTTTTCAGCCCAGAAATGGAGAGGAATAAAGATGAGGGCAGCTGCTGGATCAGGAACGGAGGCACCATGGATGGTCTGTACATCCCTGTTGCTCTGGTTTGCTCACAGGAGAACCCTTGAGGACTCTGGTACTTCAGATAAATTGCATCTGTTTCCCAGCCCTACCAAACCAGCCAGTGTGGCAGTTATTTGTTTCCTGAAGATGATTATAGCAGATAGCTCAGCTCAGAAGCCTGGTTACACCCAGGGGTGGCTCAAAAGACACTGCAGAGGACAAAAAGTAGGACAAAGCAGCCTGAGATCCCAGGGTAGAGTAAATCATGTCAGAGTTTTACATTTCTTCAAGTCTGCAGGATGCCACAGGAGTCCATTGGCTACATGCACCTCTCAGTACCCACAGGCAGAGCTTAGAGGAGTCACTCTGAGTCACACCAGAGAGGATTTGGCCCCTTCTGTTTCATGGTCATTGCCAACTCCACTCACACACACAGAGGAAAATACTGCCCAGGCTGAAGCTGAGCCAAGATGACCACAGAGGTCATGAATCTATAAAAAATATTAACACTTATTAGTATAATAATCCTTTTTATGACACCATAAAGTTACATGATGCCTTTCAGGATGTAGATAAACTCCATTCCCTGTGCTGAGGGGCCACTTTTCTCATAAAATTCTCTGGATTGCCTGTGAGCAAACCCCTACTCTTTGTCTTCACTGCCCTGGGACACCATCCATTGATCAAATCTTTTGTGGGAGGACTCCTTGAACCTCCTCTGCACACTTCCCCCAAAAAGGCCTCAAGAGATGTGGGAAAAAAATCATATATATTCTTTTCAGGTTTTAATAGTCTAAAAGTGGAAAAAATTTGCATTTCCTTTGTCGCACCTTTGGGCTATAGCTGCTGTTCCTGTGTTCTGCAGGGAAATGTGGGGTGCAGTGGGAGGATGGAAGTGGGCTTGTTCTGGAAAAGTAGGACAGATGAAGTTTTTGCACTCGATTTTCCCATGAGGTGACTGGATGATCTGAGGGATGCTGCGGGAAGTTAGGCTTGGAATCATACTAACATGACAAAAATGATGAGATTTCCTGCACTCCCAAGTGCCAGAGACCACAGGGAGAACTGTAGGGCTGGAATGGGAGAGAAGATCTCTTGAGGAGGACAGATAATGCTGCAGCAGAGAATCCTATTTCTGGACAAACCCAAAATGCAGTTCCCAGGCTTTTCCCCATGAGCTTAACTCCGGGTGCCTACAGAAATAACACACTGACATTTTTTTTTTTTTCTCCTCCAGTAATAGGAGGTAATGATAGATAGCCCAGAACACAGTGTTTGATTAAAAATGACTAATCAATTTGTTAAAGATCAAAAATTAACCTGCCAAAAGCACTGAAGCTTTCAGAGACCCTGAGGAGGTGGGGTTGTTTTTTTTTTTTGCTGCTTGTGTGACCCTGAGTGGGGAGAAAGCCTCTCCTGCTGTGCAATCCTGTCCAGTCAGCAGCCCCAGGGCAGGCAGAGTGTGACAGTCTGGTGAGAAACCCAGGCTGGAACTGCTCCCTTCTTCAGGTTGTTGTTGGAAGTGTTCTAACCCAAAATAATTGCTCGAAAATCAGCTTCTGGGAAATGAATCTCTTGTCAGCTTCTGAGAGAGGAGTTTCCATGTATGGAGATGTTTTGCAATTTTTTGTTTTTTGATTGCGACCGAAAGTTGTGATTTGTGATGCAGAGAAGGAATGAGCAAAAGATCTTGAATTGGCCATGAAATTGTTGTTTAGGAATTCTCAAATTTAAAACTGCTACTTATACACTTTTTTCCCCCAAAAATCACTGTCTTACTTGATTAAAAGATACACAGCTTTGATTTGTTTCTTATCCCCTTGCCACCCACTCCCCCTGATACAAATGGTTTTAAGCAACATTGCTCTAGATAGCAGATGTTACTTGTTTCAGCTGAAATAAAATAATCCAATGCTTAAAAACCCCAAAGAAAACAATCAACTCAATTTGAGTGGGAATGCTGATAAGGTAAGAACAATGACCCCACTACTGACTGATAAATACACTTACAGTCCTTGACATTGGCACATACAGATCACAGAAATCTCAGTTCTGCTTGGTATCAAAGCACAATAAAAGGGAGTTGCATTGACTTGGAGTTTCTACCAACAGCAGAAAAGAATAAAAAAATCAGCACGTGGTTAATGAAGATGAATAGATTCAGGGAAAATGGAATTTTCGTTGTTTCCAGGGGATTTAAAACAACAGTGAGTAAAATCTTCCTAATAACATAATTTAAAAAAATAGCATGTGGATGTGAAATTAATCTGGGCTGCCACTGCATTGATTTCAGCTGGCTTCAGGCTGAGGATTTTCTTCAGAGAGAAGTGAAGACCATGGACAGGAGAAAGTGACCCTGAAAAATCTGTGTTTGCTTTGGCACGGGGCAAAACCAGCATCCCTCTGTAAGTGCTGCTCCCACATCCAGAGCATGGATGAGACATCCTGCAGTGGGACACCTGGGGACAGCAAGTTCTGGGGGTCCAAGGGACTCCCTGGGATGCAGGACATCGATGAGATGTTGGAGCAGCCCTGACCATGGCTTTCCCAGATTATGGAAATCCCCTGCACAGAGGGATCTCTGCATCCTCCACTTTGTGTTTTCTGCTTTCTCCAAGGTTATGTCTGTGACAGTAGGAAAGAAGAGCTGAAGGAACATGGAGACAGCCATGGACATGGTTTAATCCTAGAATTGTGGGTATGTAGGGTTGTAGAAATGCAGGATACAGCTATTTGTGTCCTGCCCCAAGCCTGCAACTTGTTTGCTGTGCAAACATGAGGAAATCACCTCAATTCATCTTCCCCAGCTATAAAACTGGGAAGTAGACACTCACCTTCACTTTTCGACATCTATGGATTAAACACCTTGTGTGGGTTATTTTATCAGCAAGATCATTTTAGTTCTAGAGAGAAGTGAAGCCATTCTGCTGGACAAAAGAGAGATCAATGTCCCTGCTTGAAGCAAAAAATTTGGGAACCGACCCTCCAGCAGCTGCCCCAGCTCTTTGTTTGCAAGGAAAGAAGGCAGAAAGCTAGTAAAATTATTCTAATGCTTCTCAGATTAATTTATTGCTTTTTGGTCTCCCAGCAAACACAGCCAAACTTCTGCAAATTGTATAGCAATTTTGTCCCAACCCTCTACAATAATGGATTTCTGCAAGCACTTTTGGTACCATGGCTGGCACTTGCCTAGAAGCTGCACTAATTTCCATAAGAATCCTCATAAAAACAAAGGATGCCACTGTGGAAACATAGAACAGTTTAGTTTGGTGATTGTTGATTGACTTTTTAGTCAGTGAAATGAAATTTCAACCCTTTCCTCTTGCTTTCCTTGGTAATACTGAATCCTCAATATTGAGTATTGACCAGTTGAATATTGGAGAAATGAGGAGGACTCAGCCAGTTTTACAATTGTGCTGGTTTGAAAGCAAAACCAGTGAGACACCTAGTCAGAGATACAACTTAATAGGAGAAGAGAGGAAAAAAAAGGTAAAATAAAATAAATGGAATAATACAACCTAACACCCTGTTGGTCAGGGTGTTGGAAGCAATCCAAAAGTGAGTCCTCCTGGAGTGGCAGATGTGGTTCTGCTGGAGCAGAGAGGATCCTGAGAGAGGAGGGTCCAGTGATGGCGAGAAGGGTCCAGTCTTCCTCCAGGAATCCGGTTGAACCAGATAACTTGTGCTCCTGTCTCTGTCAGCGAAGGGAGGGAGCTGGAGAGTGCAGTTCTGGCCGTGGTTTGCTCCAGTTTGTGGCAGCAGCGGGTTCTCTGGAGCGCCTCTCCATCTTCCTGAGGGATTGGCTCTGCACAGGCAGTGCTGGGTGCAGCCTGACACAGCAGTCACATAAGGTCAAGCTCGCAAGATAAACGGCCCCGTGTGTGTGTGTGGGGCTCAGCTTCCCCGGCGTTATGGCCCAGGAACCACTCTTCCATCACATGGAGATCTATAAGGAATCGCTGCCATTAACGGACTCCATTAAAAGCAATACATGTGGGAAAAATTGCACTTTGATTTAGCTTCGCAATGTGGAGATATTGGCAAGATAATCACATAAAAGTGACACCTTTTATAGCCAAGCTCTTTGATTTTATGTCAGTGAGTTTCAGTTTCTCACATTTTTATGTTCATATATAGGTCCTTGTTCTAATGTATGCATTAGCTGGCGTAAAGGTTAAATAGATTGTTTTAGCATTTTGGGATACACATTGTGGATATGCACAAATCTTCAATGAGCTGGGTGAATTATTTTGGGTAGGCAGGAGCTGTGAGAAGGGAGCGGGGCTTATTCCTTTGACTTGGTCCCATCTGGAAAGAAAAAAAAAGTAGGGGAACAATGAGAAAAAAAGTATTCTATATATGTAATTTGATTTGAAAAACAGATCCACAGGCTTCCCAAGAACTGTCAGAAGGAACAGATGGTGTGGGTCACCCTGCACCATGAAATGCTCCGAATCTGAATATTTATTTTTAAATGCAGAAAAATATCTATTCCTCGTGAGGCAGATTGTGATCTCCCTTACATCAGCAAAACTGTCTGGAGCTGGGATTGGCACTGGATTGATGCTGGGAGTCACAGGGGGCTGCTGAAGCTGAGGCCATAACCTGCCCCCCATGGAGAAAGTCAGCTTCAAGGTCTGGTTCCACGGTTAAGCAGCTGAGACTGAACTCCTGTCTTGTTCCAGTGACTGCACAACCAGAATATTTTTGATAAAAAAAAATCCTAGTGGTGAAGGTACTCAGTGTAGGTGCTGAGTTTCCCATAGGAACTACAGGTAAGTCAGAAATGATGTCATTAGTGTGACTTTTGAAAGAATTACAGGTAAATCAGGAATGATGTCATTAGTGTGACATTTAAAAGTGTTTCACACTCGCCTGTGGTGTGAGGCAGGATGTGGTTTGCTCCATCCATCCCTTATCATCACATTTAGGCTGGGCCAAACACACCTCAGGGAAGTCATATTTCAACAGCCCTTAAACCACCCTGGTATATTTAATCTCTCAATTCATCTTTTCTCTCTCTGTCCTCAATCTCTGTTCTGCAAACCCTTCTCCCCATGTCCCTGCTACTGCACTAAAAAGTCTTTGAAAGACTGGTATTACAAGTGTGGGTTCTAATAGGTAATATATTTTTGCTCTCTTGTTTTTTTTTCCTTTTTAGTTATTTTTGAGTTTTTTGCCTCAATCAATCCCTGAATCTGGACAGATTACTCTTCAACTCATGAAAGGAATTCAAGTTGTCTCTTTAAATCTTCCTCTACCCCACCCCTTTCACATACTCCCAACACCTCTTTGTCTTTCCATTTCACCTCATTTAAATATTCAGCCCAATTTCAAGGCTTAATAATGATGAATAAGATTGAGATTAGGATTTAATAAGAGTGTTAAGGAAAGATTTGTCATTCCAATGGCTGTAGGTCTTGGCTGGAACTGAACTGGCATCTGGCCTCTGGGCATGCGCCAAGTGGAGCTCTTGGCTGGCTCCAATTATGGATTTCTCCAGAAGAGCAGGAAAGGTTTTCTTCACTCAGCTCTGGCATGCAGGGATGACTTAACTCCTGGCTAATTGTCTTCTCACAATCCACTTCCTGCAATAAAGGCAGTTTGACTCAAGGACTGGAAAGCCTGGGAGCTCCACATCGATTGAAGCCTTTTTAGGTACCAGGTCTTATCTTCATTAGAGCATTTCACATCCAGGTAAGACTCAGGGAGCCGAATCAGTGCTTTTCCAAGGGTCTAAATTCCCATCCTGTAACTGAGATGAATTGCAGTGACAAAGCCTAAATCCATGTCTAAGTCTCAGACTGAATTTCAACAAGACCGAGTTGAGCTTGGCCTCCACAGAGGTGCACCTGTCAGATCAAAGCTCCAGGAGGAAACGTGTGCTGGGCACTCTAAATTCCATTATTGCTTTGCAGACATCTACTAATGCCATTTACAGCGTTCAGGATGAGCTGAGTATCTCCTCTGGGAGCTGCATATGGGGAGCTGAGCAAACCCCCCTGGACCTGCAAGTCCAGGAGTAGCTCGACGCCGAAGCAGAGTGTGCTAAGAGCTGAGAACACACAGTGTGATGTGCCTGCATGCCAGCATGGAGAGTGCTATTGAGGGGATGGGAGATGCCAGAATTTCTCGGAGAAGCTGCTTCTGAGCTGAGCTAATCTTCTGTCACTTGGTGCCCTTAATGGGAGAGCGAGGCTGCAGGGAGTAATTTGATCTAAAATACGGCGTGTTGAGCACAGCAAGCCCCGTGTTTGAGATGTACCCCACATTCCCCAAACCTCTCTGCAGCCCCTAGTGCCCCTTTTTTTCTCCAAGAGAGACCCTCTGGGCTGTGCCAGGCTCAGCACTGCATTAAGCTCCCGAGGCAGGCTGAACACTTGTAAAACCTCGTTGATGTCCGTCATGCTTGGGGCTGAAGATGTTGAACCAGAAACGTTGGCTTGAACTGCTTTGACAAGGGCTTGCTGGAGTGTCTGAAACCTTGTGCACACAAGGCCCAAAGAGGCTTAAGGCTTCTCAAGATTTAGGGACAGATTCCCGGCGCAGGGAAGGGACTGAAGCTCTTCAAAATCAGGGGGTTTGTGCCGCTTTACTCCAGGCGAGGGTGGACCTGGGGGGTGCTCTCACTGCTTAAATTGCTCTGCAGTTTTAGAGAGTTTACAGTAAGCCTCTTAAACTGCTCTAAGGACTTACAGTATCTTAAGCCTCTTAAATTATATTTAAAAAAAAAAAAACGGACGGTATTTTTGGCAGAATCTACCGTTTGGAAGGATTCAAGGTTAGGAGAAATCAAACTTGGCTTGCCTGATGGATTTTTATTGAGAATTAAATACATTTGATGAAATATGGTTTTAATAATTGAAAAATTATAAACTGAAATAATTATTTTGCCAGTCTACGTTAATGGAATTGCTTGTGAACATACATTAAAATATTCAAACTGGCAGAAAACGCCATCATTTTTAAACTCACAATTTCCTGGTGTAGGTGTTATTAATTTTTCAACCACTCATCCAATTTTCTTCAAGCTTGACTTAATTTTTATGTCACAGTTACCTCTACAAAATAAGACAGTTTGGCAAGTCCACCTCAACCTACTTTTAAGAAATCAAAATGTGAAATGTCTGATGAGAATATAAGAGGAAAATACATTTATTTTTTTTTTTTCAAATAAGTCAAAGGAAGACCTTCTGGTATTCCTGAAAATTAAATAACAAAGAAAGTACCCTAAATCTCTTAGGGTGAGACTAAATTTAACAGATGTTTTCATGCACAATTGAAAAGAGAGATTAAAAGAAAAGAAATTGGAAAGTTAATGTGACTACAGAGGTGGTGACAGGCCTTTCCCATCAAACTCATTAACGACTCAATTTTAGTGACTCTTTGAGCGTGATGGTTTTTTTTTTTTTTGTGACACGAGACAAAAATATTGATCTTTCCCGTGTTCCATCCTAACTAAAGTGCATTTAGAATGTACCAGCAGCAGTTCCACATAACTGGCCTTATACACACACCCAGAGGAATTTTAGGCTTTCCTTCAAACTCTATGAACAAGCTGCATCTCTCCTCTTCTCCACCTGCCTGTCATAAAAATGGTCAAAGAAAAGACAGCAGGACTTTAGTGGTCATGGGAAAGACAGCAAGACTTTCCCATGGAAATCTTGTGCCACCTACGAGAAGGAGCTCAGGCTTTAACAGCTCTGGTGCAATGTCTGGAGTCCATCCACATGAACAAATGGGCACCATATGTGGTTGACAGCCAGTTCCTTCAATCCCAGCAAAGCCAATTGATTTGAGTACACCGATTTCATAGAGGTCTGTTGGGAGCCATCAGATGAGCCTGGATTTTGACAACTCAATCAGCAAGAATGTTCTGTTCCTACAAGGCGAGGGAGAGAGTAACTGCTAACCAAAATCTTTAAGCCAGACTTGCATCAGATCTGAACTGCATCTTTTCTAAAGTTCCCATAAACTGATTATTTTAAAAAGTGAATTTGTTCTGATTGTTTTGCAATCCAGTGCTCGGCTACAGAAGTTGTCAACATGGTTAAAACCTGAAGGGATCCTTGAAAATGTTTATTTGAAAGAAAACAAGGCACTCCTTTGCAAAAGGGAACAACAGTCTGCACACCTCCACTCTGTACTCAAGGGAGAGGTGGTGACAAGTTTCCTGATACTCTTTGCACTTGAATATTCCAGCTGAATTTCACAGATCAAATCAGTTCCAGAATTTTTGAGTTAAGTACCTGAATGCCCAAAATGCTGCTCACAGTGACATAAACCTCTAAAATAACAATTTGCATTTGAAAAGTTACTGGTTCTGCTGCACAGAAGAAAATTCTGCAGATGCAGTTCTTATGGCCAAACATTTTCTTATTATTTTATGTTGTCTTCTCAGGCCTGTGCCAGTTGTTGCATTCTCTCACCTCTGCCCCTCTAACACCCATGTGTTTGGAGCTTTAGCACATCTTTGACGTGTCTGAAAGTCAGGGGACCATCACAAGCTCTGCCATCACTTCCAGAGTTACTGGGACACATTCTGGTTTGATTTTTTTAATGATTTCCCCCTCTCTCCCTGCAGTCAGGCCTTGCCTATCCACCACCTGAGCTTCAGCAGTGCTTCTAAACATTTTGTTATTGTTTCAGTGCTCGTCTACCAACAAGACCTTGGCACATCTGAACCCCAGCCCCTTTTTCCCTAGGAAATGATTGAAAATAGCAGCAATTATGGAGGAGGGGAGGCAGGGGAAGAGGGGAATTGTTTTGTGTTTATCATTATTATTTAGTGGATATTTTTGTAACATCTTTTAGAGATTAAGTTCAATTAGGAAACAGATGGCACCAAAATATCGTCAAACGTTTCTGATGGGCAGCAAATTACTGACTTAATTATGTAAATAATTAAAATTTATGTTTACACCTGATCATCCAAATGAGGGTGAAAATACCAATTTCAGGGTTTGTAATGATTGCTGGCAGGGTGTCAACCTGTGAACAAGTCACTTCCTTTCTTCAGCTTCAGATGTCTCCCTTAGATCCTGGAACAGTCACAAAAACCCTGGAAAAGGGAAAGGAAGGAAGAATGAGTGAAAAATTCTGACTAAGTTTCTGTCCTTTTGGTGGTCTCCTGAATTTAAATGGAATCCCTGTGTTGATTGAGAGGACTTTGTTATGAGCAGGCTCTCACTGCACCCAGAGCTCAGCCCAAGCTGTTTTTGTGCACTTGGTTGTACAAAGGTGTTGTGAGGGGCAGCTCTTGCACTGAAAGGTTTAAAGGCCAAACAAACAGAGCTGACATGTAGCCAAAAAAAAAAAAAAATAAAAAAGGAGTGAGAGCAAGAGAGAGTCAGACAGTTTTATTAACTTCTGTATTACAGATGCAGAACTGAGGCACAGAAAGATAAAATGTGTGATTCTCATTTGCACTAAATTTGCTTTCCACTACTCTGACAGCATAAACGGGCCATGAAGTGGGTATATATTACATTTACACTCTCTTTTCATTTCTCCCATGATGTTAAAATGCTTCAGTGTTAGTGAATATCAGGCCCAAAATGATTTCTCTAAGATCACAGAGGAAATCGATGCCATTGAACCCACATTTGCTCAGAGCCACTTCAGTGCCTCAGTAACACGACATCCTGTCCCCCCTCTCTGGGCAGGAGCCTTGTGTACACAGCCACAGGTTACTAAATGTGCTTTAAAGGTCAGCTTCTCCAGGAATATGGAAGGAACCAGGAAAACTAATCAGCTTTTCCTTGTCTTCTCTTGCCTGTGCTTATACCTGTAGATCATGGTGGCAGGAGAACAAAGAAATTAAAGAAAAAACTCTGAAGCAGAGGTAGAGATCAGCGTGGTGACCTCTAACCTCAGCTTTCTTGTCTGTACAGCCCAGGTTAATTTTTTCCCAGACAGAGATGGAGCTGCTAAAATCCATCAGGAATCACTATTTGTGTTGTTTCCAGTATCCTATTTCCTAGGAAAGATATTAGAGATGTATTTGCCTGCAAAAACTAAAACTCCTTAGGACATGGGTTTGCTTCCTCTGCTCCAGAGGTTGGGATAGGTAAAATATCAGATAAAACCCTGTGGTTTTGATTCTGAGCCATCTTTGAAGGTCAAACCCGGGCTTTTGTGGTTCTTCCTACTTTCTGTGTCACAGGTTCTGCAATATTAAGATTTTTATCTTAGCCCTATTTTATCAGCACTCCTCTTCCATCCCTAATTTGGAGCCAGTGGGGGTGGGGAGGGGAGAGGCGATAGGGAGGTCAGACAAATGCTTCTATTGATATCCCTGTAATAAAAAGAGCTTTACTTTCCTTTCTGCTGATAGCAGTCAAAGGAGCTTTGCTCTTGATAAAATTTACCTTGGAGCCAGAAACAACAGAAGCTGCTCTGATTTCATCAGCCCTTCTGTCTGAGGAGCCCTTTCATTGCACTTAGCAGCAATGAAAGAGGGTGGAACAGGGCAAATTCCTCCCCTCTGCTCAGCTGAGCAGATCCCACCTCTAACGCCTTGTGCTCAGCCTTCAGTGCCTCGTCCCACCAGGGGGATGGAGAGACAAGCAGAGAACAGGGATGCACCTTCACACCTCCATACACCTTCACATGGACGTGCTCAGACCTCATTCTGCATGGAGCAGGTTTGTTTTGCATGAGATCTGTTGTACCCCTGGTTCGAGCCTGTGATGTTTTGGTTTTTCTGAAACTCTTTCCCAGAGAGTTTTCTGTCAACAAAAACACGTTTTCCTAACTGTAACCTATGTTTACATCCCTTTCCCTAGGAGGAACTTCTTCTTAATATCCCTCTAACTTAACCAATATAATTTAAAAAGTTTATCTTTCTTCCACCCAATGGGTTGTTCTCTGTAAAATAACATAAAAGGGAAGAAATTCCCGGAAATAAACAAAGTCAATATCAGCCTTCTGAATCAGAGTCTGTGTTGTGATCTTTAACAACATCAGTCTGTAACTGTAAATTTGCTTGAAGTCATGTCCTACAGTCACCCACAGGCAGAGGTGTTCACCTGGACCATGGTCCAAATGGATATTTCCTCAGGAGGACACTGGTTGGAATGATATTGAGAGGGTGACAGCCTTGTCTCTCCAATCATCCTCACTGGGTGGGGTGACATTGGGAGGATGATGATAGCCTTGTCTCTCCACTCATCCTCAGCACTGCTTCAAAGTCAGGGAGGAGCCTGCCTTCCAGGACTTAGAGCCTTGTTATCACAAGCAGATTTTATGGCCTAAGTGCTCCCCCAAACAGCCATTTATCAAATGCTGCCTGGCTCTTAATTCCTTATTTAATGTGTTAGTAACCACTTCAAAAAAGTACCTGTGCCCCATAACGCCAAAGTACTTCATCATAAAAGGTAATGATTATGATTATGGTCTGCATAAGCAAAGGCCATTGCTTGGTCTGTGCTGGCAGTGTAAAGGGATTTCCTTCCCTTCTCCCTCCACTCCAAAATGTGCCCCCACAGCTGCTGAGAGCAGGTGCCACGTGTGGCTGAAATGACTCAGAGTCACAGCCCTTATTCAAGCGTGGAAATAAAACCTGCTCATTCTTTTGGAGGCTGCTTTCCCCCCAAGGCCTGGGTGCTGTGACATGGAGCTGGGAGTGAACTCAGGAGGACAAAGGAGGATACTGCAGCCTGTGTCTGTGTCTGCAGGGAGTGATGCTCATAGTGGGGTTGAGCTGTGATGTCCAGCCAGTTTTGGGTTCTCATCTAAGGAAGTTTTAGTAGAAGAAAGCTTCAGCTCAAGTAGAGTCATCAGCAGGCAGGAAGGGTCCCCACACCACACCAACCTTGACAGAAAATCTCCACCATCCCTTTGTTCTGCCCAGAGCTCTCCATGCCGATGCTGCCAGGACAAAGCTCATCCATCCCAAGGAGCTGTCTCACCCTCACCCAGGACTGCACACTGCTTTGGAAAGGGTGGGCAAAATGACACTCATCAGCCTGAAAATATGCTCCTTCCCCCTATTCCTTTCTCCTGAAGCAGGGGATGAAAGCAATATTTTTATTCTCTGTGGAAAAGAGATCTGCAAAGCACTGCTGGAGAAGGATTCCAAGTGGCTTCCAGAGGAAATCTCTGCCAATCCACCTCACTGTCGATTAGCACAGTGGTTTAAGCAGCTCAGGGTAATATTTCTCAGCAGACAGCTGTAAATGCTCATTGTCAATATGTACAAATAAATATTTCAGGTGGAACAGACAAAGAATGGTTCATGTCTCCTCTTGAACACACTGTGGGTTTTTCCCTCCTGTTTTCTTTCTTTTTTTAAAAAAATGCATTAGTATAATTCCAAGAAAGCCCTGAGAAGAGGGACACGAGGATGTAAATAGGCAAAGCAATTCTGATTTTCCCCTGCTCTTCTGCCCTATCCAGGTTTTGCTGCATGGCACCATTGTCCAGTGAGGAGAGCAGGAGTCAGAAGAAATGGTTTCCACTCCTGCCCTTGCAATGTGACCTTAAGCAAGTTGCATTTACACTCTGCCTCTTTCTTTCTTCCCTCCTATACCTTCTTTCTTTGGGATTTTTTTTTTTTGTCTATTTTTTGTGAAAAGTACCATCCATACTGGATGCATTTGAAAAGAAATCCACGTCTGGTGAGGATGCTGGAAGCTGTTGTAAGAAAAAATTAGAGTTTTTAAGTCCCACATGGCCAATTGCCTCCTTACACCGCTGAGCAGTGTGATTGTACAGTTTGTCCTACTAACTCAGCAGGGGGAGTTGGAGATTCTCAAATTTCCTTCAATTTTTTTTCCTATTCGTTTTCAAAGGTGAAAGCAAAAGCTGTTTTTTTTTTTTTTCCTATACGAGTGAAAAAAAAATGTTAATATCTTATTTGGTCTTATTTTCCTACACAACTGAGGATTGAAATATGCAGCCACTTCACTGGTTTTAGAATCAAAGCATTCCCTGCATTATGGAGTTGTGTGAGAGGGAATTGAAATTGCTACACGCCCATTCAGCACCTAATTGATTTCTCTAACTGTAATGCAATTTTTCCCCCTGTATCTTTTGGACAAAGCATTTTCAGTGATATTGTCTTGCTGTAAGCCCACACTGGCACAGTTGAGTCATTTATAGCGAGAAGTTGGTTGGAAAAATGACAGCAATAACTTCATGCTGGCTGTGAGTGAGGTTCCTGAGTGAGCAAAAGCCTGATTGTAGGTGTCTGGCCTCTTTGGCTCGCCAGTATTTGGAAAAATATATGAAGTCCTCAAAAATCCCTTGGCCAATATTTTTTTTTTTGGAACAGAAAAGATGTCATCTCCAAGAAAACCATGATATATGGCAGCCTTCTTTGTAGGGTTACAGCACAATATTTTAGGACTATCACTTACACTTGAGATAACTCGTGCCTCCCTAAAAATATCAAGCTTGCAAAGAGATTTCCTGCGAAGCCACAACCCAGGTAACCCACATTTTTACATAAGATGTGCAAAATCCGAGGTGGAGGCAGGGGAAAGCAGGGGAGTTTTGGGGAAGAGGCAGCAGAATGTGGGCTAGGAGGGTTCAGGAGGGCAACACTGCACTGTTTGCCCAGGCAGACTGCAACAAATTACACGTTTTTGTTTAGGTGGTGGAATTAACAGGTGACCTACAGTTGTGCTGGAAGAATGTATTTTAAACCTAGGAGCTACACTGGAAGAGGCTTTTGCTTGTGGTTCTGACTCTGGGAATGCTGTGTTCCTCATTAATTCAAGCCCCAACTTCTATTAATGCACAACACACATGTTTCTTTCCATATCCAAACAGCTTTGTAATGAGTTTGATAAGAAAATACCTGAGTCAGTTAAGATTTATTGGTGAGGCTGCAGAATTGCCCCGCTTTGTCTAAACTACTTTTGAGCCTATTACGATTTCCACCTATATTTTAACAGCTTGCCTGAAATAAATATGGCCTGATTTCCACCCTGGCTGTTTTCTGTGCACAGCTCTGGTCTTTGATGCATACACAAGATAGTAATTAATTTGCAGTTTCATTCACTGAGAGAGACGTGCGGTGGGAACGTCTCTGGGTAGCTGGCAATTACTGCTTTACAGCACACCACCAGATTTCCAAATGGAGCACCATCCCCTTACACAAACTGTTTTCCTTAAAGATCAGAGCTGGCCCTGCTACCCCACTCTCTCCTTCTCTGGAGCTTGCCTGGAAAACCTCCTGGGTGGTGGGAAGAGGAGGGTCTGTGGAACAACAATCCGTGCCTTGCCGCGCTCGCAGCATTTGTAAACAACTCACAGTGTTTGCTCAGAGGGATTTTTTTCTTTTTTTTTCCTGCTGTATTTCTGATGAATGCAATGAAATGTGTGGGAAATTAAGGTCTCCTAAGTACATTTTAATTTAGATGAAAAATTATACATTATTACACCATACTGGTGATTGTTCTGACATAATTGATTGGGAGGGCCATCCGCAAAGAACAGCAGGAAGGCTTGACTTTGAGGAGAATGCAGAAACAGTTTTAACTGTTTAGAAGTGTGATGGAAAGCAGTGTGACGGACTGGAAAACCTGGATTTCGAGTTCCATTTTGCCATTCCTTAGGGGAATCACCTCCTTTTCCTCTGCCTGTCTTTTTCCTCAGCAAAATGGCAACACAGAAAATGGGGTTGGGGTAGGGCTGGGGTCAAGATGGGGGTGGGACGTGGTGCTCCTGCCATAAATGAGAGTCTTACATGTTGGAAAGGGTTTTTTTACTTCAGTGATGGCATAGATTGGGGAAAATTCAGATCCCATGCAGTGCCACAACTACCAGGCACTGTAGTGAAAACAAAACAAACAACCTGTAAGTCCCTCGATTCACTGTTCCTTAGGGAACTGGTATTGTGTTCCCAAAGATATTCCACACAATATGTGGCAAATAATTTTCCACCCTCCTCAAGGTTTTGGGGGTTTTCACAGATGTAATTACAGTTATTTTCATCTTTCTTGGAGAGGTCATCTTACGCTGTAAAGACAGTATGAAATGGGAGATATTACACAAAATGTTATGATTACAATAAAGCAGCTCTGCTGCTGTTAATTCCCACTCACAATGTGAGGACAGACCCCGGTATATTCTGTTTCTTAGATTTTTAACTGTGAAATACCAGGGAATGAGAAATAAGGGTGACTGAACCCCTGCCTGCAACACCCAAATTGCTGGGATTATGGATTGCAGGGGGCACCCAGGGGGGAAAGTTCATCTTTAGAGTGAATGTGCATAGAAAACTCAACTCAAAAGGCAAAAGAGAGCAGGGAAGGGGAGAAGAGAGGGGAAAAACTTGCTTTGGGTGAAACAGCAGGAACCGGGACTTCACCTGCCCTGGCTTTCCTCCTAACTCTCAATGTGGGCATCTCCATCCTACTTGGTTGTCCTGGCTCCCTTTGGTAGCAGCTGGAGGAATATCCCATCACAAACACGCTTCATCTGACCCTTCAGGGATGGGATGAGACAATCTTGGGATGAGATGATTTTCAGCCACCCTGGCACCTGCTTTGGTGCCTGGTGAGTTGGAGAGGTCTGGCCCATGGGCAGTCACCACGGGCAGAAGGCTCCAGGGATCTCTGTTGCTCATAAATGTACATGTTGAAAACAAAATTTTTCAGAAGATGGGGTTTTTCTCAGTAATTTGTGAGATTTTTTTTCCCAAGACTTTTTCACCTCTCAGTGAGAGTTAAAGTCCCAGAAGAATGAATCTCCATGGGGTGGCTTGAGAGATCAGTGCCATCAGTGAACAAGATATTGCTGGGAATTGCAGAGATAGAGGCAAAAGTTGAAAATAATGGGAATTTAAGATAAAGAGTTGGCTTTGGGAAGAGTTTTGGGGAAGCCATTGAGATTACTGAGAACTGATTTTCCCGTTCTGCAGAAACCCTCAGTGCCTTATCTGCCTTCAGGAAAACCTGTTATCCAGAGGATGCTGTGAAATCAAAATTCTTCTCCTAAGTGTTTGTTAGGAGTGAGGGGGATATATCTCCCCTGGATTTGTGCAATCCCAGGCTACAGACAGCTTTGGTTTATTCAGACCCTTATGAAATTATTGCCTTGGATCTTTCCTGAACTGACTTAGAGAGTGCACCTCTTTGCCTGAATGGATTTATTCTGTCTCCAGAGAACCAGCTGAAAGTTCACACCCTCCGTGGTCCTTGTGGGGAGGAAGAGCAGGCAGCTCTTGGAGAATGCATTGTGAAGCACTTTTGAAGAGGCCATTGCTGATTTCTGCCTGGTACAGGTTTCACCACACACTTGATGGGGCTCAAAGCCCTCGAGTCTAAAGGCAGCAGCAGCAAAACCTGAGCGAAAATGTCCCATCTTGACACAAAGTGATGGGGTTTTCTCTGTGCTGTCAATAAAAACGGCCAGCAAAAAGGCTGTGTGTGTCTTACACCGTCACAAGACTTCAGAGATCTTTATCTGATGCACAGGATGTGAGCTGCTTGCTTTTCCCTGGGCTAAATGTCATTCCCAGGAGAACAAGTGCTCTGCCTCACCTCTGCATTTCACAGCTCAGTGTGTGTATAACAATTATTTCTGCTCAGGGTTTTACTTCAAGTGTCCTTAGGCTCTCCTCACCAACATTAGTCTCCTAAACCTTTTTACATATGAGTTCCTCTGAGCTGCTTCTCTGCTCCCCCACCCCATTTTGATCTTCTTTTATGTTTTTAATATATATTGTATAATAAAGCACTGAACCCAAACTCAACACTTTCCTCCAATTAAGGCCCTACCAGAGCACAGCTGAGTGGAATAATTGCCTCGCTTGTTTTACACAGAATACTCTATTAGTGGTTTGATCTGGGACTCAACATTCACCCAGAATATTTGGCATTTTCTATTTTTTTCCCCCCTTTTTAGCCCTCAGCAGCACATGAAAAGACAGGTGTAGGCTCTGCCAGGCCATCCCTGAGATTCCAACAAGCTGTTGGTAACAAGCAGCACCGTTTCTCTGTTTCATCTTTTCCATTCCTCTTGTATTTGGAAGGATTTTGCATCTGCTTTTTTTTTTTTGTTACCTTGACATCTTTATACTCATGGAAGGTGTATTTTTTTTTTCCTTGAGCCTTCCACTTAGTTGCACCCAGTGTAATGCAGTGCACAGGATGAAAGCCGTTATCTGATTTGAGTTTAATGTTCAAAAGTCCTCAAGCTGGTTTATCTAAAGATCCTCCCTGTATAATTGTATACTTAGAATTCAGCTGCAGTGTAACAGGGCAAGAGCCCTGTGTTCTGTCTGGAATTACAGAAAAGATACTGTTTATTTTTAAGCAAATAGGAATAGGAAGAAGGGGAGGAAATTGCCAACATAAGAAAATGTATTCAGCCGAGTTTCAGGAAAACCTACCCCAGGGTTTGATGTATTCTGGAATTAGATTGGATTTAAAGGCTGTGAATAGGAAAAAAAATCAGCTGTCTGGAGAGAGGAGGATTAAAATTCAAAAGTAAGAGAAAGACTTTAGGCAGCTCTAATCAAGGAATCAACCCTTTTGGGCCAGGTCCTGTACAAAAATGTCATACACACTTTGTAAGTGATTCTGGGATTTGAATCCAGCTCCTGCATGTATTTCCCTTTGCATGCATTTTCATTGACTTTATTAATATAATGAAAGCAAATTACTTAAATGAGAAAATGAGTTACCTGATTGCAGATAATTTAAGTCAATCGGCTCCTAACTGGAAGCTGTGGTTTAACCCCAGCTCAGCCCTGCTCACCCACAGCCCCATGCTGGATGGGGAAGAGGACTGGGAGGGGAAAAGGGAGGAATCTCACTTGTGGTTGAGACACAGACAGTTTAACAGGGAGAACACAAGCCACGTGGGCAAGCAAAGCAAAACAAGGAATTCATTCCCCGCTTGCCAGCAGGAGGGCTCAGCCATCCTCAGGACAGCAGGACTGTGATGTTGTCTGGGTTTTTGCTGTTCTCCTCTGCCTCTTTAAGAAGTTTTTCTGAAGTTCTATTTCAGCCTTCTGTGTTTACCTTTTGCAATGGAGTCAGACACGATTTTACATCAACAACTTTCTTGTTATTGTAAAGGTATAACCATGTTTACATTCTTCTCACAAGCAGAAGACTGCTGATGGCCTGTTGGGTTGACCAGCGTGGTTGGAGAGGAAGATTTTCTTCCTCCAATCCATGGTCACTGCTGGAATTCTATAAATGTTGAAGTTTGTAAATAAACTGCCTCTTTTCTGCCCTGGACATCTCAGCGCGTGGATGTCATTTCTTTCTTGTTGTATTCCTCTGGGGAGAATGGTTTCTCCACCAGAAACCCCCTGATGTCTGTACCTATTAGTTTGACCCTGTTCCCCTCTTATCTCTGACCTATTGGCTCAGTGCCAGCTATCTGTCCTGGGACAGAGACTAGATAAAAACCCATGTTCTTCCTTGTTTGCCCTCTTGGACCTCCAGTATCCCTTCAGAATAAAGCCTTGGAATATTACCAGAGGTAAGAGCCTCTTTTGGATTTCCTTTCCCTATCCTGAAGTCTAGCCCTGCCCAAAGCTCCCCAAGTCTGAGCTAGCATCGCAATCAGGGGGCTGGAGGGGGGTAAAACTTCACTTTCTGTCATGTGTGACACTGTCACCCAGAGCTGTGTGATCAGATGGGCTCAGCTGTGCCCCCCCAGCCTGTGCCCTGCTGCAGGGAGGAGCAGAGAGCACCTTGGCACTGTCAGCACTGCTCAGCTAAAACACCCCTGTGCTACCAGCCACGCTTCCAGCACAAATCCAAAACACAGCCCTGTACCAGCTTCTGTGGGGGAAAAAAATTAACTCTACCCCAGCCAAAGCCAGCACCAGAAGTGTCCCCGTGGTCCTTCAGGACCTGTTAATGTGATCTTCACATCTGAGGCTGAATATATTGCTGTTATGAAAAGTATTTACAGCCTCCAGCTCCAATGCGCAGTGAAAACATGGCAGAAAAGTAAAACAAATAAATCATAAAGACAAAGGAAGAGGAGGAAGGAAGCTTGACTATGTCATTTTATTGGGGGAATAGGAACACAGGGAGATTAATGGTTTCATTTGAAGTTACAGCACAGTCTGTGACAGGATCAGGAGCAGAATCCAGGTCTTTTGTTGAAAATTGGATTTTTGATGAAAAACTTCATGCACTTTCTAAAATTAGGAAATTTTCACCTTGCCTCAGCCAGGAGCACCTTCCAAGGGAGGTGGGAACCTGGAGGCAGAGAGAAGAGGTCTCTGAACTCCCATCAGTTTCTGTCTGGGCTCATTCTGGCTTTGAATTCAGTGGCTTGCTGAGAAAGCTGATGTTCAGCAGTCAAGGAAGGGTGCCAGGCCAGGAGGTACCTCACAGAAATTTTGTTAAAGATGTACTACATTAAACTGCTGTGAAATTTTATGTATTTTTACTAGAAAATATCAACCCTTGTTAAAATGATACTTGGAAAATTCTGAGATTTAGCATTCTCATTGATGCAGATCACTTCTCCTATAAAACTGTGAAACTCCCTTAATTTCACACCTGTCAATGCTAAACCACCATCTTGTGAAGATTTTACCAGAGGAATAAAAAAAAAAGAAATTCAATAAAGCTTTTGCAGCATTTCTCAAGCAATCTTGAAATGTCCTGGGGTATGATGAAGGGGAAAAAAAAACAACAAACCAACAAAAAGCCTTCATGACATTTTGGTGGGAAATATATATTCAACTCTGCTCACAGAATTCCAGAAAGGAAATTAATTCCACATAAAATGGCAGCCTCCTTAGACTAAGTAATGAGAACAACTGTGTGCTGCAGAAAGACTGAAATGACAATCAGAGTTAGTGTGGGTTTAATAGGCTGTCCCTGCTCCTCAGTTATGGAGAGAGGAAGAAGAGGAGGGGATGGAAGAGGCCACAGGAACCCCCTGTGTGGTTCATGGAGACCTTCACCCCCTGTGATGGCAGAAAGAATGAACAGACATGGAATCACAGGATCATTGGGTTTGGGAAAGATCTCCAAGTTCCCAAAGTGCAGCCTCTGACTGAGCACCCCAACAGCCACTGAACCCAGAGCACCGGGTGCCATGTCCAGTGGTTCTTTGGACACCTCCAGGGATGGGGACTCCACACTTCCCTCAGCAGTCCTTTTCAAGCTTAACTATATTTCTAGAAAATAAATTCTTCCTAAAACCTAACCTGAACCTCCCCTGGCACAGCTTGAGGCCGTTTCCTCTTGTCCGGTCACTTGCCACCTGGGAGGACAAGGCCCTCCTGACCACAATGTCCTGTCAGGGATGGAAAAGAGCAGTAAGGTCTCCCATGAGATGTCTCTACTCCAGAGTAAACAACCCCAGGACCTTCTGCTGTTCCTCACAGGATTTGTGGTCCAGGCCTTCACAGGATTTTTGTTCCAGACCCCTCCTCAGCACCGCTGCCCTTCTCAGGACATGTTCCAACCCTCCAATGTTCCTCTTGTTGGGGGGGTTGCTCCAATCCCTGATCTGGCATATCAGCCTGGCATGAACTCATAGGCAAGATGGGATCAGGGCTTAGGGTGTGGTTATAAAACAATGATTAAAGGTGTGTGCTGAGCTGGCATGGCCAGGGCTGGGTCCCAGCCAGGAGTGCCAGCAGGGGATGCTGAGCTGCTCCCAGTCCAGCTGGTACCAGCACCAGGGAGCTGCGTGAGGACAGCCTCCAGCAGAACTTCAGAGCCAGGCTTGATCTCACCCTGATGCCTTGGAGTGGCTGCCTAGAGCAGAGGCTAGACAGAGTTAAGAGAATAGAGTGGGTGTTTATTAAAGGCCTTCAATGGCTACACCTTGGGCAGTCAGAGCCTCCCAGGGGCTGCACCCAAGCTGGACAATGGCCACGAGTTTTTCAGACAATTCTAAGTTTGGTCTATTTGCATATCAGGGGTTAATCCTCCAATTACAGCTTCAGCTAATGATGTCATATTCCCCCAGTCTGCTTGCCCCAAATTCACTTTTGTTTATGCTTTTTGGGGTCTGAGGCTGTGGTGTGTCTTTGGATCACAGGCCCAGAGGAATTGTTTTGTCTAACACTCTACATGGAGCTTAGAGCTATGCACTAATGGGTTTGAAAAATACAAAAGCTAAAATCCCAAGGCATCAACCCCTTTGAATGCTGAGGCATCCCTGCCACCAAACCCCAGCAAGCACCATCTGTATTTCCCTGCCTTCCTGTGCATCCCTGCTACAGAAAAACCCTGTACACCGACACCCAGTGCACAGACTTGTTCTCAGACAATATTTGCTGGGTTGTTCTGTTGTTCTGTTCTTCTTCTTTTTTTTTTTTTTTTTCCTTTTCCCCTGCAGAAATCACTTGACTGCTGGAAAGTCACCGGAGTTTTTCCTCCACTTCCCTCTTGCAGCAGCAAGGGCAGAGTGACGCCGAAGGAAAATTGCTTTGGTACCTTGAACTGTAAATGATGCTGTTTTCATGATTCATCAAATCCGTCTGAAGCAGAGGTGGCGTGTCAGGGAGGCTAGGCAAAGTTTAGAACATAATAGGGCCCAAGAGGTGAGAGACTTGTCTTTCATTGCAGTGGTGCATCTTTGAAGTGACTGCTGGAAATAATTAGGTTCCTTGATTTCCATTGCCATTTGGTGCTCTTCACACTAATCAGAGGAGCAGCACATTTGCATCAACTGGAGGGAATAAAAGTATTTTCTTTATTAGAATGAGCCCATAACAAAGAGAGAAGTCTCTTGGCTTTGGAATTCGTTGTCCCTGCAGTTCTACACTGCACTTCATGTCTGGCCAAAAATGAGGTGAAAAATGTATATTTAATATTTATTAAAGAGCCTCAGATCTTTATAATCTTTAAACTTTGGTCCTGCTAAATATTCCAAACTCTTTTTATTTATTAATAAATGTTTCAGTCTTTTCCAAAACCTGAATGAAGCTCTCAGGTCACACAGCCTGGGAGATGATTCACAGAGGGGAAATTGAATAAAATCTGATTTCTAATCACTTTGTAGAATTTTTTCAGGACTTTAGGGGTCCAGTGTTTAAAGAAGGTAGTGGGAGTTGTGATGTTTGACCTTTCCCATCCAAACTCAGCATTAATTTATAGCTCTTTTATGATCCTGAGCACATTGGCTTCACCTCTCTGTATCTCATTTTATCTATATGTAAAATTAGAAGAGCAAAAATATGACCCTATTCTACAAAGGTGTAACAGGTCTTAATAAATTCCTGATATTAAACTGCTGTGAAGGCTTTGCTTTATGAAATGCAGGCAGTGTTTTCAAAAGAGCTCAGCTCCTATTTAGACACCTCTGCAAGAGCCTGGGGCACTGAGGATGTTTTATGTCCTGAATCTTTGCAAATATGTGGCTGTGAGAACCTCAGTGTTCTCTGTGGGACCCTGAGCTCTTAAAGCAACCCAGGTTTCACTTAGATGCCAAAATTGAATGAAGGCTTTTTGCAAGGGGGCTCTGCTCCCCATCCAGGTCTCCTTCTACTTCATCACACTTTGGTGTTGCTCTGAATATGGATTGAGGAAGAAAAATGCCAATGTCTGTGGACACAGATGTTTAATGATGGAAATCTGGGGCAGCTCCACTGGAATTCATGTTTTCTTCAGGTTTTTATTGAACTAATGGAGGAGATATCTACCTTCATTTGTTTCACAAGGTGGAGGAAACTCTTCCAATGATCTGTAAGTGTGTATTGCAGGATGAAGGGGGGAAAGCAGAGGGGTTAGAGCTCAGAGCTTTAGAAACACTCAAGAATATGAAGAATATGAGGTTATTTTTCAGGAGGCCAATGTAAGAGGATGCTTTAAACCAAGAAATACCATGTCAGCATGTGGTATGACCTGTGACAAGTGTGTGTTTGCCCTTGTAGAGCCATGAGGCACATGAGCACAGAGTGGACTCCAAGCAGAACCAAACATGGCACTGTTTGAACATGAAATTCATCCCCCTTCCTTTACTGATGTAAAAATTTGCTGTTTCACCTCGCCCAGCTTCCTCAGCTTCCTCAATAGCCTAGGGAGGGGAGGCAGTTCTCTGGGAGAGGTTTATAAAACAGGATGAGCAACACTTTAGAGATGTCTATCCATCTTTATGTTAATAATAAAACGAGCCTGGAAGCTACCTTTAGCAATTCACATAAATTCAGATTACTGAGGTGAAACACGTTGCATGTTAACTGTAGCAATTGTCATCCTGGGGACAGGCAGAACTACAGCAGCTGCTGTCACCAGATCCATGTACTACAACTTGCTCTGAGTGGCCAAGCTTTAAGTTCATTTAAACCTTATTCTGTGATGTTTCTTTAAAAAAAAAATTTAAAAGCCTTTTCTGTGTCCACAGTTAATTTCTTATCAGGTTTACAGGTAATTGTCTCATCTCCAGACCAATTAAGTGCAGTGATGGCTGGAGGGGAGCCTGTTTGGCTGCCTGAAATCCCCTCTTGTGACCTAAGATATCTCCTTGCAAATGCAGCTCCATCCACAGCTGACCCAAAGATAATGTATCACAGCTCCAGCTCTCCTGGTGCAGGTGGATTTCAGGCAGAAAAAGTTCAGCCCAGACTGGGGTCACTTTTCAGTGTAGGAATTCAGAGAATTTTCCCTTCCTTCACCCTTGTTTTTGAGGAAGGGAATGTCCGTGCAGAGGCTGTTGCTTTCTGCTTGCAATGAAGATGTGCTTGAGTGGGAATTTCTGTGCTCTCCTGGCTGCTCTTCACAACTTGCCAATTCTTCATGGGAGCAACACATCCCCTCCCAAATCCTCTAAAGAGCAAGTGTGCCTTGCCCCAAGAGCCACATTGGAAGAACAGTTAATTCACTTTAGAAATCTATCCAGAGTAATAATAATAATAATAAAATAAAAATAATAAAATATAAAAATAAAATAATAATAATGATGATAATGATAATGATGATGATGATGATAATAATAATAATAATAATAATAATAATAATAATAATTCAAGAGGGGAAAATCCTATACAAAACACGAGCCCTTCTTTCCCTGTGCTGGGAGTGAGAAAAGGGCATTGCTCCAAACCTTGTTTCACAGAGATTTGTTTTACTTCTATCCCGAGTTGCCAGGCTCACGCAGTGCCACTGAAATTTTAGGAGCATTGAAGTTGTTGCTGGTGAACTGCATGGGGCTGTCTGGAAAACAAGGTCCATTCCCTGAGCAGCCTGAGGCAGGGAGGAAGCCCTCTCCTGCTAATTTTTTCTTTTTCTCTGAAGGCAGAATAACAAAAACTCAAGTGAAAAGAGAACAAAGCCCATATGAAGGTGCCTCTGCATTTTTGTTTGGAAACAAAGCATTTGTAAAGTTTTGCTTTAACTCCCTTAGATCTTAGTTATAATTTTTTTTTTACAACTTTTTAAATGCAGCACATGTAGCTAAATTCAAAGGCACAGTGGGAAGGAGCCATGAATCCTAGGGGTTGCAGTTTCCAGTAAACATTTCTTTTCCTGCCATCAGTGGAAGGCTTCCATGGCAGGATTTAACCTGGGGGTTTCTCACTGGCAATTAAGACCTTTTGGTCTCTGCAAGCCAACTCCCCAATGCTTTGCCATTTGGAATTGAAGAGGGGAAAACAGAACTAACTTTCTTAATTAAGCAGGCAAATCCTCATGACATGGGCAGGTGCTGGGATGCTTCTTTAGAACATCTGCAGGATGTCTCCAGTAGATTTATGAGTTACAAAGCTGACTTTCAGACATTAAGGAATGCAGTTTGATTTATAAGGTGGATGATTCCTTTTTCCCAAGGAATCTCGTTTTCTTGCAAGTGGATTTTTCTCTTTACAAGTAATAGTTTTTTTTGCTTTAAGACAAATTGTTGAAGACTCCCTTACATATCCCAGAGGAGAAAGGCATTGTACAAGTGGGCTGAAAATCATTCCAAGATTCTCAATGTCTTCATCAGACTCTGAACCTGTCCCAGGTAACAGCAAACTGTGGTTGACAGCAAAAGAGATTTTGACCCCTCGTGAATGGAAGCTGAGTTTCTATTTCCTCTGCTAGAATCATAGAATCCCAGAATGGTTTGGTGGTTGGTCACAAATCCCTGGAATCCAGCCAGGAGGAGATGCTCAGTGTTTCTTTTAACATCTGAGAATGGTTTGGGTTGGAAGAGACCTTAAGGATCATCTTGTTCCAACCCCCTGCCATGGCAGGGACACCTCCCACTGTCCCAGGCTGCTCCCAGCCCTGTCCAGCCTGGCCCTGGACACTTCCAGGGATCCAGGGGCAGCCACAGCTTCTCTGTGCCAGGGCCTGCCCACCCTCACAGGGAACAATTCCCTCCCTATATCCGACCTAAATATTTCCTCTGTCAGTCTGAAGCCACTTCTGTGAGGTCTCCCCACAAACTTCTCTTTCCCAGGCTGAACAGCCCCAGCTCACTCAGCCTGTCCATGCAGATGAGTTAGTACTGCCTGCTGAAAGACAGAGGCTCAAAAAATGAGGTTCTGACCCAACCCTTTGCCAAGTTCAGCTGTCTGAACAAGCCAGGGTCTATGGGCACAGGCTGGGGTGAGAGTTTTGGACTAAATGCTCTGCTCCTTTGCAATACTGGAGATGCTCCAATGTGCTTTGAATTTGGGATCTCTCCTGTTTTAGTGAAACAGAAGAGACAAGGGCAAATCTCTGGCCACCACTAAAGAGCCTAAAGCTCTTTTCTGCCTTTCAACTATTTTGGGGGAAAATTTGGATCCAAAATTTGGTTGCCTGTAGCAAAATCAGAGAATACAGCTGTTTTTAAATGATGTGGGGTACTTAAATTCAGAAAGGAAATTGTGCAGAGTGCCTTCCTCGAGGAGAACAAGGGGTCACTCACTCCTGTGACCTTGCTGAGGTTTCCTAGCTGAGGTTTCCCCACTCCCCAGGGCTGTGAGAGTGTCCAGCATGGAACACAGAGGGAGCTGAAAGCCAGTGGGCTCCTTTAGCCAGAAGTGTGGTCAGCCCAGGGCAGGCTCTGGGTGTGACCTGTGTGTCCTCCTCCCCTCAGCTCTGAGTTTCATCCTCAAATCTCCTCCTTGGGAACGAGCAGCGCTACTGCCACTGCTTCCCAGTGGGGAATGGAGACGTGGAGACACTGCTTGCCTTGCCTAAAATCCTAATTGTGGCTGCAGGGGCACTGGAGGCGGCAGCAGCTGAACAAGGAATTGATCACAAGGCTTCTGATAGCACCCTGATGATTAGAATAGCTGGCTTTATCTGCAAATAGGTGTAATTCCATTCTTTTTACCCAGCTTTTTGTCTGCCTTGCCTTCTGAGACAGCAGGCTCTTTTGAAGAGGCACCATCTGATATTTTATATAGCACTTAGCAAAATATAGTCCCAATCTCACTGAGCCTCTGGGCATTACCATAATCAGTGCATTAGGGGTCATTTTTTCAGGCAGAGATTTGAAAATAACTTTGAGGAGTCTCTTCTAATGAAAGTTTTTTGTTTGCTGCTCTCTGGAGAGGAGATGGAGAGGGGGATTTCCGTTCTCTCTCTCTCTCCCACACAGAGCTGCACATCTATATTAAATCTTGAAGAAGATGTAAGTCCCCAGCTCCCCCAAAAGAAGTGGAGCATTCTGGGTGTTTTAGAGGAGAGGAGAAAAAAAATAATAATGTTTTGAAAGAGCCAAGATATTTAGCTTTGAAAATTAGCTACTCAGCAGGCCAGCATTAAAATTAATTTAATGGAGTGTAAATTAACATACTTGACACTTTTTTGATCATTTTTCATAGACAGTGCTGACCGATGGAAATAAAAGCTTTTTTTCCCACGAGAACAGGACAAGAAAAATCACAAATTTGCCATTCCCACCCCATGGGGTGCTTTTCTCTCCAGGAGTCAAAGTAGTTCATTGAGTGTAAGCCTTTAAATATTGAACATTGGCATTTGCTTTTTGCATATGATGAACTGATGGTTTATTGGGGGACTTGGCAGTGATCGTTAATGGATGGACTTGATGATCCTAGAGGGCTTTTCCAACCTGAATGATTCTGTGATTCTGTTACTTTAAAAAAAAAAAAAGTTTCACTCACTAACAAGGAAATGTGTAAAAAATTTCCCTTTCAATTAATCTGTGAAAGTTAATTAAGTTCACTCTGAGTTTATGGCAAGGATTCTCTAAAAAGTAGGGGGGATATTTATAACCTTGCCCAAAAATGCCACAGAGTGAAACTTTTGATATGTTGATAAGTGATAAGAATGTCATTTGAGGTTTATTTTTTTTAATAATAATTTAATTGTCATTGTAAAATGCCTCGTAGTTGGGACAGATTAAATTACCACAAAACCCATTACTGAAATTCATAACCCCCCATAAATGTAAAGTGTTTGCTGCTGTGCCATAAATAACCACTCTCATTCCAGGAAAATGAGGTGCAGGAAATAAATTAACAAAATCCAAACACACAGGACATTAGGTTACAACAATTTGCTGTAGAGGAGGCTGATGGGAACACAGCAGAGCCCAGAGGAGAGGCAAATTCAATGTTTAATTATGGCCTCAGCAAATCATGCCCCCTCTGTGTGTTTTGCCATATTGACGTGTTTCAAAGATTATTTCACAGTCCAGTTCAATAGCTCTGGTAAAGCATGTGCATTTCAGATGTCATTATACTTGAAAAGGTCTGAAGAGCCCAATATTTCTCCAAAGATGTGGAGGATCCACTCATGGTTAAATGAAAGGAGGTAAATCAATTTTTGTTAGTCTCACTCAAAAGGCTCTGGATCTCATTTTCCATTCTTTGCACCCTTGGTGATCAGTTCACCTTGTGTTTTGTGGAAGAGAAAACACAGTGAATGTTTCAGAACTTTCCATCAGCTGAAATGGCCACAGCAAGGTTCTGACCTCTGGCAGGTTTGATCTTTTAGCTGGAGCAGGGCATCAGCCTGGAAAAGGAACCAGGCTGCAACAATTCCTGCTGGAAAGAGGATGGGGAGGCTGGGAGGGACATAGTTGGTGGGAAAAGGAGATTTTAAATGACTTAATTGTGATACAGAAATGGCATCTGCACTCAACATATTGAACTGATAAACAATGCAGCTGCTACAGATTTCACACAGAGAAGTAAATGCCATGGCCATATGCAATTCATTACCTGGGATAATTGGGGAATTACAAAAAAAAAAAAAAAAGAGGAAAAAAAAGGAAAGAAATTGTAGGAAAAGGGGACAAATGGGATCAGCAGAGAGAATCTGTGTCTGTGAGCTGCACATCTGGCCTGTCCCAGACTGCACAAGAGACCGCCAAGGCAAGAAGGTACCACCAGCACCTCTCCTGATCCAGGATAACACACTGGGCACTGCTGATAACTTGGTAATGTTTTCTGGGGACAAAATAAACAGCACACACAAAAAAAAAAAGGAAGACAAGAAGAAGATGGGAAATTAATTTTCAAATGCCTGTTCTGGGTGCCTATCCTCACCCCAATTTTCCAGCCAGGTCCCTCTCTGCTGACCTGAAGTGAAATCCCACCACTTCAAAGCAATATGAGGCCTCTCTACATGAACATTTTGATGGCAATGCATCCCCCAAAACGCAGCTGGTCCCTGGTTTTGAAGCTGGAAGAGATTCCAGAGCCGATTACAGGCACTGAAGGCACTTTGGAGGATGGAGGTGTTGAGGGATGGAAGATTTCTGCTCTGCAGCCAATTACCACCTGAACTCACCAAGATGGTCTCCCTTACACATTTAGCAAAACCAGCAGGAGCTCACCTTGAAGGCACTCCAGATACACTCCCACAGACATGAAATAAAACTAAAGACTCCTTATTAATTGGTTGGAAACCCAGCGACAGCTGCTGAAAAATAAAAAAAGTTACGAAAACCTCTCAGCTTTTCAATAGGGTTTCATGTTAGTACTGTAAATTATTGTAAATGTCACTTTAAAAGAGAATACGGAATAGAAACCTAATAAAGCAGCACAGCTCTGCAGGGGTGGTGAGTAAATTGAGGGAATATATGATTAGATTTCAAATGCTGCTCTTTAATTTGTATGCTCTCACTTATTTCCCCCTGCCCCTCCCCACGCTTTTCTCATCTATTGTATCTGCTGGCACACAGTGAATTTTGCAGTTGTACCTAAAAGGTCTCTCTCTTTGCTGGATGATAGCCCACATTAGCTTGGACCCATGTGGTGATGTCTTCCTCCAGCCTGAGCTGCAGCAGCAGCAGCTGAGGAGTCGTGAACAGCACGAATCCCCTCCCAGGGTGCTGTGCCTGTGACACCAGCAACGGGATGCTGGTCACCCCCATGCCCCTCATGAGCTGAAAATTAATGAAGGATTGCAGCCCAAACAGCCTTGAGCCACATCCCAGATGGAAAGGCAGGTCCTCCTGTTGGCTCCCTCTGTGGAGCAGAGCCGTGCTAAGATCAAGCAAACTGTGAGCTCTCAGGGTGAGATGTGTTGGCAGAGACCTGCAATCCCAGGAAAAGGTGTTTTGGGATTAAATCAAAGAGTTTCAGTGAGATGGAATCGAGAGACTTGGTGAAAGCTCCCATGTGTTGTTTCTAACTCGCAGTGCAGGTACCCAGTGAGTCAGGGGTTGGAGTCCCTTCCAACCCTGGATATTCTGTGAATCCTGGCTCTAATGGCACCAGGAACCAAGGCAGTCTGCAGCTCATGTCCACAGTGACCCAACTGCACAGACCCAGGAGATCCCCTGGTCTCTTTTCCTGACCACCAAAACTTTCCAGTGATTTGGGACCCGCTGGGATAACAATGCCAAGATATGGCTGGAAGGCACAACCCCTGGCACAGGTAAATTTTCCTGCTGTTAAAAGCTCATGTCGTGGCAGAAAGCTCTGCTCTGGCTTAGGAACAGCCCCTGTGCAGCAGAGATAATGGTCTGAAATCTCTGTGGCCTTTATCTACTTCTCTTTCCCTCAGTGAAGTGCTGTTGTGGACTGGCGGCAGCTGCAGACTGGTCACATCTGAGCTGATGGGGCTCTTATCTTCTCTCCCTGAGCTTTGGCCAGACTTGCAGAAGAAACATGCTCAAAGGCTCTTCTGTCTCAGCCAGAGAGTTATCTTGGCATTGCTGGGCCTTTGCTGCTCTCTTCTCAGGTGGCATCAGTCATGTCCTTGTGGTTTGAAGGCAGAAATGAGCTCCTTCATCCTTACACATATTATTCCTTGAGTTGAGCAAAGATTGACCTTTCCATGTCCTTTCTATTCCCCTGCTGCTTAAGAGACTGGCAGGAAGTGATGGACTCTGTGCTTTGCTCTTGGAGATCTGAGGGCTGCTCGTGGCGTGTGTGAGCCCTCTGTGTTCAGATAAGAATGCTGACAGCAACAAGCTTGTGTTCCTCAGTTCCCCAACTTGTAACATTTCCAACATGTTCGAATCCATCCCTTCCAGGAGGCAGTGGGACAGTGGAAGTGAGGCTGGGCAAAGTGAGGGTTTTAGGAGTATTTCACTATTCCTTGCTAATTTCTGCAGGCACCACAAAGCAGTGAAGCAGCCAGGAGGAGTTCAAAGTCAGGAGTCTGGAGGAGCTAAAGGTGCATCCTGATGGGTGGAAAAGCAACCACAGGAGAGGGGAACTCTCATTAGCAAAACACCCAGCCTGAATGAGGCAAGCAGAACCCCCTCCCTCTCTGCAGGGCAGTGCCTCTGGACATGACCATGTGGGATTTTAGCTTCAGTGTTTGCTCCTGCTGCTGGCTGCAGTGCCTTGGGACAGATAAGAACGACAAGCAACATAAATTAATGAAGCACAGGCTCTGTTCTGCTTGAGTGGGAGAAGGGCTGGGAACAGGGAACGGGGCTGCTGCTGCAGTGCAAAGTTTGGCCACATGACACATCAGTTTTGCCTTATCAGGCTGCTCTAAGAGCTGTGATAAGACAGTGATTCAGCTGAGGAAAGATGAGGCAGACACTTTCCTTATGTCCTTACTGACATAAGGGAAGGCAGAGTTATTGGGCACTGCCAGATGATCTGGCTTTGTCCAGACATCACCAAAATTGCTAAAACGGCCAGATCCCTGCTAAAACACTTCCTGTGAGTGCTACACCTTCTCCCCCACAATGGTTTGTGGATTTGGTGGTGCAGCCATTTGGCCATGACTCACTGTCTTACAGATCCTGTCACAAAGCTAAACTTACAGCAAATGAGAAAAGGTCAGGACTTTCAGCAGAAACAGACTGAAAACTTCTAATGAGTTTTTCTTGGAGATCATCAAACTGCCAAAGGAAACCTCCCAAAAAAATCAGCCATAAAGGCAAAACTTGGCTTTCCTTTGATGTTCTCCTCTACACAGTTGTTTTGAGCAGTACCAAAAATCTAAAAGGGAAGATCACAGGAATGGCAATATTCTGCTGCTCTTCCCTCCCATCTCAAAGGATGGAGATGCCTTTGAAGGACGCCTGCACCCTTGCATGGGCTTGTAGAAAACACAGAGTTGGCCAAAAGTGTAAATACCTGCCCAGCTTGGCACTGTGATGGCAGAGAAGGACTTTGGGAAGGCTCCTTGTTTTATGTGCACACAGAATCCCCTGGAGCCCCAGGAGACCCTCCTTGAGGATTCTCTGGTGAAATTGTGTGGCATCAGAGTGCCTGGGCCCTCTTTTATGGCTCTTGATTCATTTACATTTCCTAACCCTGGCCAGGAAGAATCACAGTTACATTGTGAATAAAGTCACAGCCCCTAATTCACCCCTTCCAACATTCCTGGGACACTTTTCTCCCACACTGAAGATGATCTCTGCCCCCTTCTCCCCCAGCTGTTATTTCCAAGGGCTGGACACTCCTTCTCTTATCTCCTTCTCCTTTCACTCTTCTCCAAAACTCGTCAATCAATCCCAATTGTTGCAGCAGCCGGTGGGAAGCCTCTAACCTTGTTGTCATTGAGTTGAATAATGCAAATATTAATGAGTGGAAAACTCATTAGGAGCATTCTCACTGGCAATCCACCTCTGCTGTAATACCAGGTGGCTCCTGCTATAAACAGGAGAAAAATGAGGGAGATTTTAATTCTGGCTCCACTGGAAAGCTTACATCAGCTCCACAGCCTAGGGACTGTGTCATCCATGTGACCATATTTTTAAGAGTGATGCTCTGCTTGCATGTTCCAGACAATATGTTTTGAAACTTATTAATCAGGAAATGTCCAATCTCTTTATGCTGAAGCATCAGTAAAACAATTACTTCAAGGCTAAATGAGGTCCACTGAAGAATCACTTGATTAAAGTGAGAATTTGCAATAAATAAATACATCAAATATTTCATTATTGATGCTCCAGGGGAAAAACAACTCTGATTAAGTCAAAGAAGGGGAAAAAATATTTAAATTTGAGTAAGTATGATGGACTGGCTACTGTGTTGGTGTGAATCAACATAACTCAGATGAATTCCCTGGCTCTGTGACAGCTTGAGTGAGCTGAGTATCAGACAGAGTGTATCACTTCTCAGTGGGGATGTTGTCTTAAAGGAACTGGGAGGAAAATTCTTGTGTGCCATCCATTGCTCTGACATTTCCTTGCTGTGCTCCTTTCTGGAGAATCCCTCCACACTCCTCTTGTTCAGGTGGGTACCTTTAGTCCAGAGCTCATGAGGCTTCACAGGTACCACAAAATGCCTGGGAATCCTAATGAACAACAGTCAGGAAATGTCATTCCTTGAAAGTGGATGCCCAGGTGCCCTGGATTCTGCAGAACAGCAGAAGTTTTTATTAACACTGTGAGGAGGAGATAAGGAGTAATGACTAAGCACAAACATTTATTTAAGTGAGGAGTTGAGGTGGGTACTGTAAACACAAAAAAGCCAGAGCATTTCACAAGATGAAGGGTCTGCATTTCCAACCTTGGAAGTTTTAGGTCTCTGAACCCCAGTTCAGAGACCAAACACGTTGTGACTCAAATAACACAATGCCAGTGGTGAGCACCCACCTTTTCCCTCTCTGGTTGTTGCACTGCTTCTCCCACACATGGAATTCAGTGCAACACACAGATGGAATTCAGAGTCCCACAGCATCAGAGAGAGCTAGAAGTTACAGAGTTTAATGGTTTGCTTGTGTCCTGCCAAAAAAAATCCCAAAAAACACGTAAAGGAGTCACACTGTCTCTGCACCTCCTGGTTGCCCTCTGACTCTGTCTGCTTTTGGGGACAAGGACTGGGTCTTGCAAGGTTTTGTGTTGTGTCTGGCACAGTGGGGTCTCGATCTTGATTGGAACCTCTTGTCACAGGTCACAGCAGAAGCAGCAAAAACACAGGCAGGAGGAATTGGGGGGATGTGATTACAGGGTATAACAGCACAGGGAGGCCTGATGCAAGGCAGCAGGACGTCTGTGGGCTGGGAGAGCAACACTTTCAGGCTGTATTTCTGCAGTCAGCAAATTTGGGATCTGTTTGTTTCACCTTTCCTTGTTGTGGAAGTGCATCATTGTCCAAAAAATTGTGCTAAATCAAAGTCTTGGGCCTTCCTACAGCAACAGTCCTGCATAAAAGAAAAGACAAGTGCATCTTAAGCCATTAAGTGTATGGAAATCAGGCAGTGTCCTCTGTCAGCAATAAAAAACCCCACAAAACATCACAAGAGTATTTCAATGCCTGAATAAATTCAGCTTTTCATTTCACACAGAGCTAACCCTGAAGTGGCCAAATACCCACATACTTGTTAAGATAGGGGTTTCTTCCCCTACAAAAAAACCCAACCAACCAACCAACCGACCAACCAACCAACCAACCAAAACAAAACAAAACAAAACAAACCAAAACAAAACAAAACAAAACCCACAAAAAACACAAAACCACAACCACCCAACAAAAAAACAAAAAAACCCCCCACAAACCCACAAACAAACAAACAAACAAACAAAAGAGCCCAAACCAAAAAAAACCACCAAACCAAAACAAAAAAACCACCTCATCATTTCTGGGAAGAATCTTGAAAAATTTTACTCGTAAAGGTATTTACATAGAAAATGTTTTAATCTTTTATAATTAGGGAATAAAATGAGAATGCCTCTTCCACCATAATTAAAAGCAGTGATCTTCATGGCAGAAAAACTTAAGAGTGCAACACTGATGTTCTCTATAAGGTACCTATGACATACAAATAGGCCTTGGAGTCACTGCAATAATTTTATATGTTGCTCACCAAATAAACTGATTTTTTAACCGTTTTTGTATTTTTCATGAAACAGAGATGTATTAAATTTATACTTTTGGTTGGAAGAATTTCCATTTTTTACCAGTTACATGGTGGGGAGAAGCAGCCAGGTAACTCAGACTGGAGGTGTCATGTGAAAAAGAGTAATGGCTTAAAGTTTTTTTTTCCGTGATTTTTCCCTTAGGAGGATATATATAAGAAAGAATTTCTGATGGAGTGTGTTGAGAGTTTTCAGATAAACAGGTTTCAGTTCAGGAAAAAAGAAGTTGGTATAAATTAGTAACTGAATTTCTTCCCTGCAGAAAAAGGGGAATCTTAAAAGACCACTAGGAGTTTCCATTGCTGTTTCAGCTTAAAAATCAAATAGAAACAATTAAATTTTCTGTACACTTAATAGAATCACAGAACAAAACCTGAAAAAAAAAAAACCCAAAACCCTAACATTTCCTTTAAAATTAGAACAAAGATATTTTCAAAATAAGGCAAAAGACCTTCCATTTATGCTCAGAAAAATCAGTAAAAGAGTCTTTTTCAGTCTAGCAGAAAAAAAAAGAAAAAAAAAACAAAACAAAAACAAACAAACAAACAAAACAAACAAAAAAAACCCAAAACCAACCAAACAAAAAAACCCACACCAACTTCACACAGCTGGTAACTGACACAGAAATGAATTGAGTGGATTTTTTTTTTTATTATTATTTTAAAGAATTAATTAATTACTAGAACATCTACCATGGGATTTGGAGAATTCACTATTTCTCTCCACCCTGGATGTCTGTCTCAGAGGCAGCCTAGCAGCACTGAGCTGTGTGTTTCAATACCTATCACTGGAGTGATCTTTGCTCAATCCCTTCCTATCAATGGGAGCCATGAATCTTTGACGTCTCCTGTCTCAGGCAAATAAGGGCAGAGTCTGTGGTTTGGAACATAACATCTGATGTCAGATCCAGTGGCTTGAGACACACTGAGATATCTCACGAGGATAATGATTTTATATAGAAGCAAATTAGTCTGACAGCTGGAGTGGGGTTGTCTCTGTAATGGCTCACAACCAATTATATATATTTTTTTTCTCTATATAAGCAGTGCTTGCGTGCCATCAGTAAAATGCCACACTAATGAAACAAAGCAGGAAAGAACAAAAAGTAGCTCAGTCTCCAAAGTGTGTGTCCCTGCCATGAAATGCTTGTTCCCAGTCCCCCATCCATCCCAAGCAATCACACCCAGTGATTTTCAGTGCTGGTGCCTCATCCTGGGCCTTCCTTAGCATAGTGTGGATAGGGAACAGACAGAAATGCTGTCCCATGGCAGGAGATTTGTTGTCTGGGTTTTTGCTGTTCTCCTCTGTCCCCTTTAAGGAGTTTGTAAAAGTCTTATTTTTAGCCTTCTGTGTTTTGGAGTCAGATACACTTTCGTATAAACAAGCTTCTTGTTATTGTAAAATCTAGAGATGTTTACATTCTTTTTATAAGGAGGAGACTGTTGATGGACTGTTGGGTTGTCCAGTGTGGTTGGAGAAGAAGATTTTCTTCCTCCAATCCATGATCACTGCTGGAGTTCTATAAATGTTCATTCTGTAAATAAACCCTCCTCTTTCCTGCCTGGGACATCACAAGGTGTGGGTGTGAGTTCTTTGTGTCATCTGCGACAGAGATTAGAATTCAGAGTAGGACTGACCTGCCCCTGATTCAACCAGGCTAATTCTGGCTTTATTCCAAAGGCTGCCTGCCAAGGCACTCGGGGGTTCCAGGTCTCCCCTCTGCCCCTTTGACAGGGCTGAGCCTTCTCGAGCTCTGTGGCTGTTGCCCCAGGCCATGTTTCTGTTTTATTTGTAATCCTTTGAAAGCAATAGCCATTTCTGGCAGATGAATTATATTCTGTCGAGAAGCAGCAGGGGATGGCTGGGACCGTCTCTCTCTCCCTCTCTCCCTGAATTCTAATTTAAAGAGAGGAAACAAGATTTCATTGAATTTTAACAAATTAACCATTAATCACTTATGAAAACCTCCTGATGAGGACACGGGCTGCCTGGGTTATGAATGGGAACAGCTTCATTTTGCTGTGATTGTTGGACCGAGTTAATCCCCAGCTCTCCTCTTTTACCTCCTTCCTGCTCCTCACCTTGCTCCCCATCTCCCTCACCGCTGCCTGCTCTTCTCTTCTCTCCCCTTCTCTCCCCCACCTCCACCCAGCACAGACACCTTGCTCCCTCTTGTCCTCTTCCCTGGATGCACGGCCCCTGCTGAACCCATCTCTGAAGCACTTTTGATGTCATGCTAAATATGGAAATTAAGGAAAAAAAAACAAAGTCTTCCGCTGGCTGTGTGGTGTGAATATTTATGAGGAAGGCAGCAAGGAAGCGAAATAGGAGCTGTGAGGGAGCCAGCCAGTGAGGATGGCAGGGGATGGCAGCTGACAAGGGCTCATTCAGCAGCACATCCTTGGCTGCAGAGAGTGGGGGCTGTGTGAGTGACAGAACCGCAGCATCCTTGTCTGGGCAACACACACAAAAAACCCCCTAAGCTGCAGCTGTTTTTCTGCTTCCCCTTTATTCCTCCCTTCTCCAGCTGATCAATTCCAGCTACAAAAATAATAATAAAAAAAAATCTTGGCTGTCGTTCAGCTGCAGCAGACGATTAGGCTTTAAAAATCAATGTTTATGTTCAACAGGGCTATAAACCCCAATGCTTCCCTCTGCTTATCAGATCAGGGCTGGAATCAGAAAAGCCCCTTGGCTCCTCACACAAGGGGTCAGAGATGGTGGCACAGGGGGTGAAATTCTCTCTCCTGTGCTGTTTCTCCTGCTGCTGCCATAATCCCACATTCAGTAGCAGAGCCTTCCCCACAGGGAGACACCACTGAGCCAGAACCACACAGGGGCCCAGGGCACAGGTGGGTACCAGAGACCTGCTGGGTGCTGGGTGAGGAGATCCTGTGCGTGTGTCCATAGGACTCAGACCCTGATGGAGATCTGAAAAATGCCATCTTTGTGGGGTTTCCTGGCCTTAAGGATAAAGCAGACCTGGGAAGGAAAGCTGCATTGGGCATGAGTAAAACAAAAGTCCTGAAGTGACTCATGGATCTGTCTGCTTGCCCTGGGTCCTGCAGAGCCCCTGCAGGGTGATTATCCTGAGAGCTGGGGTGCAGGGACAGGGTTATTCCTGCTGTCAAGCACAGGAGGCATGTGGAGCAAAGAGAGAAACTCTGCCTCTTCCAGCCACAGCCTTTTGTGTAATAAATTCTAATTCTGCTATGGAGATACTAACGGTTCCTAAATTACCTGGTGTCTCAATTTAATAGAAAATCAAGCAACTTTTTGATCGTGGGGTGTGCAAATCCCACATGTGACTGAGATGTGCTGTTTTCCTGAATAACATCACTATTCCTCTCCCCTGGCTGCATGGCACCACTTTTAAGTGTGCTGCGCATGGCAGGTCCTCCCAGAAAGCATGCTTTAAATGATCTATAGCAATCAGCTGCCCAAAGAAGGGGTGGACAAGAGAATCAATGGCCCAGAAGGCACCACATCCAAACTGTACTGAAACCATACCCAAACACAGGCCAGGCTGTTCAACATTTGCACTGCTGGACCACTGCAGCCACACAGAACTGTCTTCTTCCTCAGTGAATTTTCCTAGCCCACAGCCAGGATTTTCCCCATCTAGTATTTTTTGTCAGCTCCCCTTCAGAGTGGTCTGGACTGACCCTTCTCGTGTCCACTTGCAAACTGAGGCAAATTCTTTACAAAAAGACTGGGAGGCTCCCTCCTTAATTAGAACCTCTTCCCAATGATCTGTAACCTTGTCTGACAGAGCTGGGAATCCTTTTCATGTCTGGACACCTCCTGTGGGTTGTGTGTATGGCTGGGCTGGAAATTGTCTGCTCCATCTGGGTAAACCTGTTAATCCTCCTCCCTGCACACATGACATTTCTGCTTGTAGAGTTGGAGTTTTCTGCTGCTTTGCATCCTTTCTCCACCAAACCTTCCAGAGAGGAACCCAAAACCTGTAACAAGTCCCAAGCCAATGGATGGACTTGGTGGCAGAAAGCTGGAACAGGAAATAAAAAGGGAAGAGGGTGAATTTAATGATGTGGGTGAAAATACTGATGCATAAATCCCGTGGGAAAGTGTGCTGGAGTAAATCACCAGAGCCATAAGAAAAAGGGGTTCTTCTGCCTGGCATTTTAGCAAATAAGATGTCTGGAACATGCAATATAGGAGGCTTTTAAATTAAAATTGATTAGTCCATCTATCTCCATTGATAAATGGCACTGAAATCCTATAGGCAACTGCAGCAAAATTATCCTGAGGACACTCCTAAATTTTGTGTCTTTGCTCATCCTCCAGTTCCTATGGACATTTATATGACTTGTATGGGCAAAAAAAAAAAAAAAAAAGCCCAAAAAGAAAAATCAGAGTTTTCTTATTTCCAGGAGAGCTTAGGTATGGCTATAACATCAGACCCGAATATCTCCGTGTTCCCAGATGTACTGCCTGGTTATTAGTCATGATTAGTCATTTTCTCAGTCATTAAGTCACTTCAAAGATCTTTCCTCAATCATAGATTGTATTAAATCTCCACTTATTTACTCATTGCAATCCATCAGCCTTTTCAATAGCGAGAAGTTCAAAAACCTTTGGAGAGCAGAACGTTTGTTCCAGGTCTGTATTCAGTTAAATGAGTAAACCTACACCAAAAGTATTTTACATGGCACGTGCAATGTCTGAGTTAATGCACATTGTTTACATGTCCAGAAGAACAAAGTTCCATTAAAAAAGGTTTCTGGGGGAACAGCAGCTAAGTGAGATGACCACTAATGTACAAAGTCACTTTAAACTCATAATAATTTTACTTAATAATAATTTTTACTTAATAGTAATTTCTACTTAATAATAATTTTACTTCATTATCGCTGATGAATGAATACAAAGAGCAGCCTCTAAAACATTTTTAATTCTAGGAGACAAAGCAGCAGGCAGTGAATAGAAGCTTTCTTATGATCATTTGTGAAACTACAGAAAAAAACAGGCAAGCAGCTTCCCAGGTAGATCATGTCACTAAAACACATTAATGACTTCCCTACACGGCTGCAGAAATGGTGCAACATCCTGACAGTGCCTCAGTGCTCCTGGACATCTCTGCAGCAGAAAGCCCAAACAGCCCAGCTCAGAAGAGGCCATTATTTAAATAGCTGTCTCATTTCGTGTAATTTCAAGTTCAA